>OX457027.1:26449432-27806932 GCA_949752745.1 Protula sp. h YS-2021 | reverse complement strand
TATTTAATGGATTACTATGCGACTCGGCTTTTGTGGAAAACTGAATGCCGAATACGCCAGCGAAGATGCAACCCTATAAGAAGAAAAGGGTCTCAAAAAAAAAAAAGAAGAAGAAAGTCCCGTAAAATACACATTTACAGATGCTTCACGATATTTTTCCGCGTATGAACAGTGTGCATAAAGTACAAGTGTATTATTTCCAGGTTTCCTTTATGCTGAAAGCTTGTAGAATTGACATCAAAAATTCGAAATAATCAAACAAGAATGTCGGTGGACAATGCGCCAAGCTAGATTCTCGCTATCTGTCAGAGTCCCTAAAGACTGTCGTTTCACAACTTGCGCCATCTACCCCGGCAACTGCTAAGCGTCTTCCCAAACGATATTTACAAACACATATCAACCCTGACTGCGTCTGTTAACAGTGCAGAGTGACAAGTCATTTTTAAAATGACCCCCAAACCGGAATGGAATATGATTAGGAGAAACCACAAGGCCTTGTAAACGGAAGTTGAGCAATGGCATGATCAGCTGATTCAACAGATAACTTCACAATCTTGGCTCCAAATTGCCAAGTCATTTGTGTGTTATCATGTCTGCAAAAAAAATGTTTTCACAAAAAAAGGGAAATGCAAAAGGTCGGATCATTTTATTTATTCCGACTGAAATCGAAAATTTGTTATAAATTTGATGATTCGGTCACATAATTTTTCTGTGTTATCATGTTAAAAACAAACGGCAAACGAAAATCCAAGATGGCAGTTGGCGACTGTTTGAATTTTTCTATTTAACCGAAAACTAATCATGCGCATGATTTTCCCCGAGCATGACAGTCAACGTACGCCTGAAATTTGACGACGATCAGGAAAGTTCTTTCAGGAGTGTTTTCAAGAAACTGTGAGAAAAATACAAAATGACGAATGGCGGTCATTTTTATTTTTCTAGCAGATTCTAAAATCAATACCGAGCGTGCTTTTGAGATGCTTAATGCGTCTCTAAAATGTTGGCAACGATCGGTAAAGTTATTGTTGGGTTAACACGTAAATAACAAATTGCGGGTGTAAAATCAGTGTGGTCTTGAAGTGATCCTATACATACCAAATGCCACAGGAAATGGATTATCAGTGTGAGACTAACAGCCGGCGATGGACAGGCGGGAAATATCCATATATCCCATAGGTTGGGGGTTTAAAGGATCTACCATATTCGGTGATTTTTTTTGCCGCCGTCTCTTAAAATGAGGATCACCGGGTCAAGGTTCTGAGAAGCGGACACACAAGGGTAAGTCCGGACACTGGACAAATGGGAGGGAACACGAAAGTCACGTGAAAAAAGGACTTTTTTACTCACATTGTTTATTATATAACAAACAATTGGTGGAAATGCACATAACAAAACAAATATTTCTTAAAACAGACTCCTTTTCAGTTTTATTTTTCAAGCTTTACTGTTCTTAAATTTTACTAACTTCAACGCTTATCAACTTTATATGAGCCACTATTATTGGGAGTGTTTTCTTCGCTCTGTAACAACTAAACTTAGTAGTTTGTAAATTTATAATACACAAATCCCACTGCTGACTGTTTTCCAAAAGAGTAACCTTATTTTCAGGCATATCATTCTACTCGCCGCCTACGGTAATGTAACGCTAATAACCCCCCATTCTCCCCACTCCACCAGCCGCAGAACCGATGCATTTGTTGTATTATCTGACAACACCGCTGTGTGCAGGAATACAACAAATTAGTCTTCCAGTAAAAAGCCTGCCCAGAGCCCTCCAGAAAAAAGAAACATTCTTTGAGATCAGTGTTAATTTGTTGACAAAAACATAATGTGTGGTCAGCCAATATGTTGGTCTGGTGTCAGCCACGATGTTGGCAAACATAGTCTTGACTTCAGCCACGATTTTCTCCAAAACATGCTCTGAGTCACGTCATGGACTAGGGTCAGCCACGATATTGACAAAAATGTGACGTCAGTCAAGCTGCTGACACAAAAAAAAAAAAAAACAAAAAAAAAACATCAACTCAGTCACGGTGTTTATAATGTCAGAGCAGATCTATGCAACGATGAGATTTTTAATTTAATATAGTACCTGTGATGTCTATTCTTGAGTATGCAAACCCATGAACCTGTAAGCAGCGAAACCTCTTGAAGCCATAAGTATTCTGATAAAGCTTTATATTTCGTTTTAGCAGCTGTAAATGTACAAAATCTGTTTTATTTCTCCATTAGATACAGCCAAAACGGGCGAAAAAAAAACTTCCCCGCCGGGCCAGAAATAATTGGAAACTCCATTATATTTACACACTGTTTTCATTTAAAGCAAAATAATCGTGGTCGTCGCACATTAACAAATATACATTTTTATGCATCACTCGCGAACCCCACAAACAGCGACTGGATCGCTGCAACCTCATCCTCGCCTGAACTGACCGTCCAAACTGTCACCTTTGGCGGTACGCAGTTCGTTTCCTTTCACCTCTCTACACCAAATAACGTAAAATATAACCTGTTATTTACCCCGCCCCGACCCCTCTGCCTTTCCCGTTGCTTATGCGTTGCACCTAGCTCTTCTGTTCTTGGAAACCTTTAAACACCATACTTGCTTATCAACAGAAATGCCTCAAATGTATGATAATTTTTGTCAGTTGTCCCATGTTAAAAATCTGATGTTTTTTTTTTGTGGTTGAAGTAAATATGAAAGAAAACCCTTGTTTCTGACTTGTTTAAAGAACAAAGAAGCGTTTCAGCCAGATTATTGCATTATTCAGTGTACTGTGGATACGATCTCGTTGCGAACGAGATCACGGGAGAAGTCACGAGACAACACGAACACAAGAGTTCGCTATCGAAATGCTAACCCCCCCCCTCTCTCTCTCTCTCTCTCTCTCTCTCTCTCTCTCTCTCTCTCTCGCACGCTCTCTCTCTCTCTCTCTCTCTCTCTCTCTCTCTCTCTCTCTCTCTCTCTCCTGTTTCTTTCTGTACAGGATATTACGATGGTACACAGTTAGCTTTGTAAAACTCATCGATTTGAAGTCTGACTCCCTGCACTAAAATATACCTTCAAAAATATTTGATCAGCCCTTTTCTTAAAGAAAAACGAAGGCCATTAACAATATCACAAACATAAAAAATATTAAACAATTTGACTTATTCACTCACACCAACCATACGCTGATATTAACGCTTCTACAACATCGAAAACTCTCGCTCACAAGTCACCTTAAATATGGACGTATACCAAATGATATGTTTAAATACGTAAAGGTTCAGTGTAGCCTTAATTTATACTCGTTTAAGTACTGCAATAACGTTTCTGAATCGGTAACAATAGGAGGCAACAACACCAACAAAGATAAAATATTGCACCACAAACGATCACTTGTAGAATGGAAAACGATCGTCAACTGAACAAAAAATATTCAAAATAACTAACAAGTCTTTTCATTAACAACACACAGCTGTTTAATCATTTTTAGACATTCACTTATTTCCATGGCAGCGGGATCATCAGTCCAGAGACAGCATAGAAACGTCACCGTCTTCCTCGTTACCAACGTGCCAATCAGCGACTGACACGTCACTCTCGCTCACACTAGCACCATCTGGCGGATTCTGTGACAGGTCTGTTGGCAGACGGCCAGCGTCATCACCAATAAATGCCATATTCGGACATACCGCACCGCTGAGGTGGCCACTCAATGTGCCCTCCATGTGATCGGAATCGTTCTTCGGAGTATTTAGTTGCAGCTGTATATGCGACAGATCACGTGTCTCATTTTCAGGTTTATTATCACACCGAGTTGTATCACAGTTCGGCTGCTCGCCGAGGCCACTCGAGCCCTCGTCTGTCAGTCTCGACGAGCCAGACCTGGACTTGTGTCGATTCCTCCGCCACTGTGCCTTTGCGCCCGTTGCTATGGTGATCTGCACGTCACCAGCCTCGTCTTCACTCCCAGCCTCATTATCTGTCTGTGACGTCAGATCAATCAGTGGCGTGTCATCTCCGCACACATCTGGGGGATTTCCCGGCGCCGTGACGTCATCGCGGTCATCGGCAGGCGGTTCCGGCTGTGGGGCACTCTGCTGTTCCATGGCTAGCTGCAGCGCCGCGATCGCCTCGTCGTACGGGCGCGAAGTGCGCATAGCCTCGTCGTACAGCGGTGGCGCGGACTGGCGCGCCCAAATCTCCTGCTCAACGCGCGACACGGGAGACATGTGGCGCGCATAGCCGCCCATCAGCTGTCACAGAACGCATAAGCATTAGCAGTACGGTTTGATGTAACACCCAAAAAAATGCCTTATACATAGGATTCGCAATTTTGCCGAAATGTTCGGTTCAGTGGACGCATTCTTTTCGTCCCGTCGGGACTCGCGGGCCCCGGCATTACCCGTTTCGGACCCTCTACCCTCGGTGTAGCAGTATATCTTGGCCAAGCTTTAGACCCCCCCCCCCCCTCTCCACCTCGCTATTCCCAGGCATCTATTCCGCTCTGATGTTCATTTTAGTTTTTTCGTCTCTGAATACAACTTTCTCCTTTTCATCTGCAGCCGTTTTGAGAAAACTCACCAAGTCTCTTAAACAATATAGTGAATGTCACTTCAGTGAGTGGCACTTTTTTCACAGCTATGATTGGCCTTTATTTACAAACCTTTTCGGTTGATTGCTTATCAAAACCATAACGTAAACTAGAGCAGTGTCCATAGCCCACATATTCGCCCACAGGTCCCCCATCAGTTCAACAATAGTTAATCAAGAGCTGGTACATTTTCCTTGGACGAACCTGGCCCATTCAAAATACCGATCTGTGTTTGTGCCCATAGAAGGTACATACAAAGATTCATTAAAATCCTTGCAGGAGTTTTTAAGTTATCGTGTTAACAAGACTCTTGATGACCGACCGACCGACAGACCGACACACACGCGGTCGATCGCATATATTAATTGTGGGGAATAAAAGAAAGAAGAAAATAAACAACCAATGAACAACCCTTTTCAAAAGGTGTGTTACTTCGTAAGGTAGTGTTTAATCCTCGCTCCTCTGAGCACACACTCTACGATCCGATTGCAATTCCTGTCTCTCTGTTACACTCTCGACCCCCTCCCAACCCCCCCCCCCCCCCCCCCATGAATACCAAGTGTGTGAGAAGACACTTATGGGTAAACACTAACGGGGAAAAAAGCAACATGGTTTGTAGATCACGCAAAGAATGACTGAAAGCAGATTAACAGCAGCAAGATGTGTTTTTTTTTCACGAACATCTACCACGACGCATTTCTCTTAGGGACACTCAAATGTGATAAAAAATTGCCCAAATACCCGGAGCTTCGGTTCGGGGCTCGGATGTTTTCGGTCGGGGCCCGTTCGATCGGGGCTCCATTGCGAACACTACTCAAACACAATGTACACTTCTCAGAAACTTATTCAGAAGCTATTTATAATCAACAGCCCCAAGGTATACGTAAGATGTCCCATTATCCACACACAGATACTGAGAATCTTGTCCACACTAGAGCGAGGCTCCAGAAGTGGCCTTTGGATACCCTACAATTCTACGGAAACTATTTCTTTTCTAAAAGTCAACGCAACATTCAAATGAAATTTCGTAGTACTCGTACATAATGAATCAAATCTGGGCTATGCCTTTCGTGGCACAATGATGCTAATTTCTCACGATGTCTCACCTGGTTCATCCGGCGTGCGTGGAGCTTACACGTGCAGCCGATAGAGAGGACTAGCAGGAGACCGCACAGCAGCGAGCCTATCACAGCAGCCGTGATCACTTTCCGTGACGGCACCGCTACAAGCAAAAAAAAAAAAAAAAAACAAATCCGCCAGTCAATATAAGTAGCCAGTCACGGTGGTGCTAAAAGAGCTGATAGAGAGGACTAGCGGGAGACCTGATGGCACCGCTACAAGCAAAAACAACAAAGCCAACGCAATGGGGTACGAGCAAGAATACAGCAACACTCGAGAAGCTAATTAGTCTCTCTTTTCTCTCCGAAATTCTGAGAAGATAGACCCGAACGCCCACCGTTTTTGTTCACTTTTGTTGCTGATTCTTTTTCCTTGATACAACAGTGCCCCGGAGCGAGTTGACTCTTGAGACATATCATTCCTAACTGGTTTACTCTCGGCGTTAGCTAATTATTTTCAGTGGTCTATGCTTTGATAACGCTATTAGAAAGGTTTTATAAATTCTAAGCCATGGAACAACGTGAGGCTGCAGGACTGCACTTCTCACAAAGAACACACTACCCACTGAGAAACAAGAACGGTTTCCATTACTAACTTTTCAATTGACTAAGATAATATTTCCATTAGCTCATATTTTGTAAAGAGTGTTTCACTGTGCCTGTTAAAAAAATGAATCATTTCGATGAAATAATGAAAAGCAGGGCAACTTGGTCAGAGAGCAGAGTTAGAATTTTCACACAATGAACGGGTAGAAAGCAAGCCTACATGAGCAGTTCTTCTCGTCGCTATTATCCTTGCAGTCGTCGGCCCTGTCACACACCCACGATTCGAAGATACAGTGGCCGTTGTCACACAGGAAGGTACCGTTAGCATGGCCGCACTGGTGCGCTTCTGAAAACGGACAACCCACACGCCTAAAGCATTTAAAACAATGCATATTTCGCAGTCAAAAAAAGGCATCACAGTGAAATAAAAAGTTATATTTTGACAATATCCGGATCTCCGTATTGTATTGTTCTTCAGATCCCTTTCAACTGCTATTGTCATGTCGCGATCCCCCCTGCCACATTATACCGAAATGGGACATTCTAGCCCTCCTTCTAACCCTTACATGTGGAGTGCCTCACAGGGGTAGCAAGGAGGAGTCGCAATTTTAAAGACTTACATATGACCCGACCAAGGTTTGAACCCACGATCTTCCAGTCTCGAGGCGGACACTCTAACCACTAGGTCACCGAGGCTGGATCTCAAAAATTACGTTATTCGTGCTACAAATTGTCTTCACAACCGAAATAACTGGGCCGGAAGTGACGTCAAACATAAATATCCGTGTAAGTGATTTTGTTTTTGCCCCGTATTTTCCCCGCACCAGCGATGATACGGGCAAAGCGAGTAAAAAACCCCAAAATTCAGCTAACGGAAAACCTATAGGCACTAATCCGAAAGACTGAGGTCTAAAAATAGTAACAACTGAAGCATTATATTGCTGAGTATAACAGGATGCAAGACAACTTTTTTTTTTTTTTTTACATTTTGGCAACTTCTCCACGAATTAAATTTTTTATTTGAGAAATAAGTTAAGTCTCCTTCCCCCCCCCTTCCCCCCTTTTCCCACCACCAACGTCATCTCAATTTCTCATCGGATTCGCATCGATCTCAAAAAAATGACCTTTTTAAATGAAAAAAAAAAACCCGGAAAACTGGCCAAAAACCGGAACAGTATCCTCCCTGCCGCACTTACGGCAATTCTTCTCGTCCGATTTGTCAGGACAGTTGTGCAGACCGTTGCAGTGGTCCTTCTCATCGTAGCAATGGGCGGAACTGTTGCAGGAGAACTGATTGTCCGGGCACCTATTGCAGCCCCTCTCGTCGCCGCCACGTTTGGGGCAGTTCCACACCCCGTCGCAGTGCAGCGTGCGATCGTAGCACTCGTCTTCGCCGAACTCGCATCGCCATTGGTCGTTGAAACAAATACCTACAACACAGTTTTCACCCCCACTTGTGTTCTTTCTTGTTTCTCTGGGGATAAATACACGAAGAAGCGTCGACAAATGACGTCACAGATATGTCCGGCACAAAATGGCATAAAAATCGCCCACGTCGATGTAACTTAAATCAGGCGAAAAGCAATTCTCTCAAAAGTATCACCTCGATGCTGTTGTTAAATGTTTGTTAGCGACATGCGTGTATATAACAGAAAGTCACCTTTCTCCTGGTAGGTGATATTGAATCCTCTAGCCCCGTGCCGGTCACTGACGGTGTAGTAGAAGCGAATGAGCACGGAGCTGTTACTGGCCGTCAGCTCGCTAGGTGGCGCTGTGTGGTACGTGTACGGCTTGCCTGTAAACATACACCATACAGCTGAGCCATGCAGGAACAGTGTTCACTTAAAGTACCCAAGAAATTCAAGCTACCCATCAAGTAGAAATTTATTTTAAAAAGGCCCACTTTTCAACATAGGGTTTTCTGCTTCTTTCTGACGATGTCTCTCGCAACGGTCTATGTTAAAGTCTTTTTGTTTTTTAGATTTAAGTTTTTAATTCTCGGGACAGAGAATACAAAAAAATAGAACAACAGGACATAAATCAAACATTGAACTTGAATTGAAGATATGTTTTTGAGTGATGATGTCTGAAGATACTTAAAAGCACCATATCTGGAAACAAGTGGGTACGGATTATTGATCATAGTCGTCTGTCGGGCCGTCATACACATACGTACCGAGTACGTCATAGTCGTCTGTCGCTCCGTCACACACATACGGACCGAGTACGTCATAGTCGTCTATCGGGCCGTCATACACATACGTACCGAGTACGTCATAGTCGTCTGTCGGGCCGTCACACACATACGTACCGAGGACGTCATAGTCGTCTGTCGGGCCGTCATACACATACGTACCGAGTACGTCATAGTCGTCTATCGGGCAGTCATACACATACGCACCGAGGACGTCATAGTCGTCTGTCGGGCCGTCATACACATACGTACCGAGGACGTCATAGTCGTCCGTCGGGCCGTCATACACATACATACCGAGTACGTCATAGCTGTCTGTCGGACGTCATACACATACGTACCGAGCACGTCATAATCGTCTGTCGGGCCGTCATATACATACGTACCGAGTACGTCATAGTCGTCTGTCGGGCCGTCATTCACATACGTACCGAGTACGTCATAGCTGTCTGTCGGATCGTCATACACATACGTACCGAGTACGTCATAGTCGTCTGTCGGGCCGTCACACACATACGTACAGAGTACGTCATAGTCGTCTGTCGGACCGTCACACACATACGCACCGAGTACGTCATAGTCGTCTGTCGGGCCGTCATACACATACGTACCGAGTACGTCATAATCGTCTGTCGGGCCGTTATACACATACGCACCGAGTACGTCATAGTCGTCTGTCGGACCGTCACACACATACGTACAGAGTACGTCATAGTCGTCTGTCGGACCGTCACACACATACGCACCGAGTACGTCATAGTCGTCTGTCGGGCCGTCATACACATACGTACCGAGTACGTCATAGTCGTCTGTCAGGCCGTCACACACATACGTACCGAGTACGTCATAGTCGTCTGTCGGACCGTCACACACATACGCACCGAGTACGTCATAGTCGTCTGTCGGGCCGTCATACACATACGTACCGAGTACGTCATAATCGTCTGTCGGGCCGTTATACACATACGCACCGAGTACGTCATAGTCGTCTGTCGGACCGTCACACACATACGCACCGAGTACGTCATAGTCGTCTGTCGGGCCGTCATACACATACGTACCGAGTACGTCATAATCGTCTGTCGGGCCGTTATACACATACGCACCGAGTACGTCATAGTCGTCTGTCGGACCGTCACACACATACGCACCGAGTACGTCATAGTCGTCTGTCGGACCGTCACACACATACGCACCGAGTACGTCATAGTCGTCTGTCGGGCCGTCATACACATACGTACCGAGTACGTCATAATCGTCTGTCGGGCCGTTATACACATACGCACCGAGTACGTCATAGTCGTCTGTCGGGCCGTCATACACATACGTACCGAGTACGTCATAGTCGTCTGTCGCACCGTCATACACCACAAGTCGCTCTCCTCTCCTCAGGCGCAAATACACAAAGCGCAGCTGCACTCTCTGACCTAAAGCATCCAGTGAAATACATTTAAATAAAATAAATCGCTTTCGCAATCTTACTGAGAATTTTGCGTTTCTGGGTGATCCATGCACTACACACACCTCCGGACGAGTAAATATTGTCACTCTTTACAGTATGTATACGCCCCCCCCCCCCCCTCGACTCCCTTAGTTTCTTTTTCTAACCTTTCAGACATAAAGCTTTTTTCCCTAGTTAACTTCTTATTTAATTTAGTCTGAAATGAGTTCGTTTTCAATCAAAATTCCGGCGAAATATACCTTCCTAACAAGCGAAATTATGCAGTTAAACCTCCACCTGATCTACGCTGAGCATTTTGAACCAACTGCCAAATCTTGTCATTGGTATTACCTTCTAGTGCAAACACTTACGTTTAACATGCATGCAGTCATACTTACCGCGGTTGACGCGCACCAAATAATCACAGAAGGAATTGGGCCTGTAGCGGGGCAGTGTATCAGAGCTGGTAATGCTCCCATGTTTGCCATCAAAGCGCTGGAAACAGCCCTGGTGGGCTTGGCCTACAACACAACAACTCACTCCGTGCACGCCTGTGCTGCAAAACACCGCCGCAAGGGAATTACGTGCGCGGCACAATTCTCAGTCAAACAAATACATAACGATGTCTAGTCTATAAAAACAAAACGATAAGCTTCTTAAATTGCTTCCTGAACGTGATAGGAAGTCACTAACTTCACCTGGACTCCCCTCGCGTAGCCTCGCCTCACATAGTAAATCCTGCAGGGCCAAAGACGGTTCCCGCAGGTAACTGCTTGCTCGTTAACTTTTTTTTTCAACTGATTTATTTGTGCTGTTATAAGATGAAATGAAGCACTCACTGCACGCGGCCTCGTCTCTGCCGTCTTGACACTGCTCCTCACCATCGCAAGCGTACATGTTCGGATAACACTACAGCAGACATGAAGTATGGTATGAAGACAGCGTCAGAGTATGTGTACTAGAGGAGGGGAGGGGAGTGGAGGGGAGGGAGGGAGGGAGGGAAGGCGAAAAAAGGATAACCATTCTATTTTTACAATCAAACTACAGCTTCAGGGAGATACGATCCGTCGTGTAACGCGGATGACCTATGAAATTGGGGCTAAGTCAGACACAATCCCCCGTGTAACGCCGTGTCACACCGATGACCTATGAAATCGGTGCTAAAGTCGATTTGTCACTAGTACCACTTTCGTCACGTTTTTTTCAAATTCTAACAGTTTTGCAATTTTAAATCTCCACAACAGCTCAGTTTTATATTTAAAATAAAGTTTTCTTGGCTATTTTCGATATTTGTTTTATCCCTGTGTGAAAATTCAAGTCAATCCAACGTATAGTTTCAGAGGTATAGCCCGGACCCGCATGTGGACAGAGGTACAAGCTCATACCTATATCCCTCCGTTACACGGCGGATTATATATATATATTTTTTCAACAGAACTTGTTTTCCTTTCTCCAGCACACACTCACCCTGTACTGTTGGTCCGCTTTGGATATGCAGCCAAACGACAAACTGCCGCACGAATAGCCGCTGGGTAACGTCGGGTGCGGGTGTTCTATTTGTACAAACGAATCGTTGAAACTACTTCTTTGGAATGACTTTGTTATAACATGCTATACAAAATACTAACTTCTTGCAGGTTAACCAAGGCTGGGGTGCGAATTTTTAAAAGAAAGATATATTTTACACCTATTCAGTTACAATCAAACCACTCTATTCAAGCGTCAATTACAATTTTTATTTTATGAATTTGATTTCCTGTTTCGTTTTGTTTTTCTTTTGAGCCCACACGTTTCCCCAAAATGTTTTCATAAAATCGTGTTCCAAGTTAGATAAATAAACTAATTTCATAGCCCGACTTCAGGTCATGACTGGGTCAAAAGATTCAGGCATTGAGGCACCTGCTAAGAAAACTCTTTGTTTCTATTTTACTACATCCACTTTCCCACTCCTCCCCACCCCCCCCCCCCCCACCACTCTCACGACCGCCACAGCGACACCGACCTGGACAGTACAGTTCGTCCGTGCCTGTGCTGCATTCATCCGCCCCGTTACAGCGCCACCTATCCAGTATACACTTGCCATCCGAGCACATGTACTCGTCAGGGTAACACTTCCGGTTATTTACGGGGCCTGGAATTTGGAACACGTCGGAAATATGTCAGTTTTTTTATGCAAGAAAAGAATTCAAGAAGGAAGGAAAAATTAATAACAAAAATTCATTCATAATAGAAATTATTTTTTTTCATCGACTAAAGAAGAGAGAAATTAACTATATCGGAAATCGTTAATTTAATGGCAATAACTTGAAAACTAAATCTCTTACGTACAATGTTTGAAATGAAAATGAAAAGATCGTCCGATCTTTAAACAGAAATACTCGTTGTTTCTAACTTCTCGACTACAACAGTAAGCATTATCACTTTGATTAAATCTCAACGCTAATTTTTGTCTTGTCGTTAACTAAATCTATTTAAAAAAGAAGGGGGAGGAAACTTGTTAAAAAATATAACATGAAAATGAAAGTGAAACTATTCAACAGTGGTATCTACCTTTGGTGTACCTCAGGGCGAATCCTCTCCCAGGCTGGGAAGCCGCTCGAATGTACGTGATCGAGATGCGATTAGCTTGGGAAATGTACACTTTAGGTGCTCCCGTCATCGTTTCACAAAGCGTCAACTGAGGCGAGGAACGGAACTGAATGTAGTTCTCTTCGCATTGGCCTCTGCTCCCTCCGGGCAAGTCCAAATCCTCAAAACTTAAACAACAGAACGCCAAAAATGACAGTAGATTATATGCTAATGCATGAAATTGTAGGTATTAAATTTGACGCTGGCATATACAAAAGCATTTTTGTTGTTGAAAAGTTAAGGTGGTGTATTATGGTGTATTATGGAACAATAAAGAAATAACAATTGGCGGCAGGTCACTCTACTGGAAGCACTGGCACGAAAAAGGCATACGGTATATTAAGGACCTGTTAAGTAAAGATAAAAAAGTGTTTTCGTTGACAGAGCTCCAAGCTAGATATGACTTGCGTGTCAATTTTTTACTGTACAATGGTCTTAAAATATCTATCGGCAAATGGTTAAAACACAGAGAAAACAATAGATACATTACAGATAATTATAAAGTGGATTGCTCTGACCCAATTTTTAAGATACGAGACTCGTTAATCAACATAAAGAAAGCTAAGTGTAAAGATTACTACATGGTCTTGATAAATAAAATTGTAGAGCCTCCGGTGAGTATTGTGTTCTGGGCGAATGCAGGTATGCTAGAAGAATCACGGATTCTACGTAGCTTGCTACTTTGCAGAAAATGTACTAAAGAAACCTATCTTTTGGCCCTGCAATTGAAACTCATTCATAATATAATACCAACTAACAAGAAGAAAAAGGACTGGAAAATTTTAGAATCCGATGCATGTAAGTACTGTAACACCCCGGATACGATAATACACTTCTTTTGGGACTGTCAAAAAGCCAGAGAAATTATAAGAAGATGCTTAAGCATATTGAAGCTAAATTCTTTTAATTTTGAGAAATGGGATTTTTTACTTGGAAAAGATAAATATTCTATGTTAATAAAATACCATATATGTCAGTTTAGAGTCAATGAGGAAAATTTTCACGAGAACGTGTTTATTAGAAACGCAAAATTACGATATTACGCAGACATGCAAACATTACCTGAAGATAAATTAAAATGGACCTATTTTGGAGAAGTGTTTTCAAACTTAGAAGCGGATTTGATATATTGATAGATGGTCGTGACTCATTTATAAGTTGTTATGTTTGTTTGTTTCCGTCATAATCGTGATTTTTGATAAGCAAAGTTATTGTTAGAAAACGTCGCGTTTGTGAAAGATGCATATATATATATTGTATTGTAAGTTCTCCTTATAGTTTATGCCCACGCAGCGCATACTCGAATATGGCTGTGCACAATAAAATTCCCTAAAAAAAAAAAAAAAAGTTATATTGCTCGACTAAACGCTCTTTAAACTGAAGTTCTGAAGTCCTTCTTTTTTTCACACTTGGAAATAAGCACTCGCCTACTGTAGTGAATAGCACTTTGTGACGCTGGCATAATGTAAACGTTTCGTGTCGTGCGAGTAGACCACTGCTGTACTCCCTCCCCCCCCCCACCTTCACGCACACACACCCTCAGACGAGAGCTATTTTTCGGCTAGGCTAGTCTGGCGATTTATATTGAGCGATAATGTAAAATATAACTGAAGTCATACCTGGCCGTGAAGACGTATGACGAGTTCATCGCGATGTACCAGCTGTGGCACACAGACACGTTGGGCGTCATCGGGTACTCTGGGCTGGTGATGAACCCCCGTGCCCGGTCAGGCACATGCTCCGAGTGACATATCGTACCTGTGACGACGGCCCAACAACAACTAAACAACATCACCGGTTCTGCCATCGCTTTATCAACGTAACTTTAACACAGCTGATTTGAAATAAACTGCTGCATAAACAAAACTGCCCATGGCAAAACGACCAGAGGAACAACACAAAGGGAATCACAGAAAGTTTAGACTGTTAAATTTAACAAAAAAAAAAAAAAAAAACAAAAAAAAAAAGACACTATCGTATATATTTCAAAACCCAAGTTAGAATTTTACCACTTAACTTTCAGCGCTTACTATAAACTAGAACTTTTAGTACCAATTAAAAACAAACACACGTTATTGCTTTCTAAGATCAGATAGGCAAGCTTTTTATGACTTCCCTGTGATCAATGCCATTAAATGCAACAGAATCTCGTCATTACAACATCGGATGTGTCAACATACAGCTTATCAAAACATAATTATCTAGAACTCTACAAGCTGTTTCCTGTTAAAAACTATCGGTAATAGCGAAGAACAGGCTATAATGACATATTTTATTCGATAGCAGCCATGTCGTTATAACGTGATTGTACCGTCTGCTGTCTGCTGAGTAACGACGCACGTAACAAGTTTAATGGCAGCTCCCCTTAACATATCCACAATAAAAGGGAAATTAAATAGATCAATACAATCAATACTAAGAAGACTCTACCTTTAACGGGCGATGACAGGACACTCAGGCCTGAAAGATAAAACAAAACACTATTTCACCATGACGCGCATGTTTCTTCACTGTTTTTCAATCAAAATGAATTCTCCTTTTTACAGTTGAAAAGCATATGCGTTTTCGCCCATTTTTTAAAAAATGTCTTTAATTATGTTATGCTTATTCTAATCTAAACGGAATATATTAAAAGCAAGGTTCAAGACCGTGCAAACACCGAAGAAGAATAGGCAAAGTAACAGTCTATTAAGTTTCAAAGAAATATAACGACAGGTCCTTATTCTTCACATGGATTTCACTTTACGACTGGCTGACATAAGTTCGAGCGCTTCATGATCCAGCGATAAGGACGTTGAAATTATTTCGGGACCTTAAATCTCAAGGAAATAAAGTTTAACAAGAGCACCTGAACGCTGCAAATCCCCTCGCCCTTTGCACGTTTTGTAACATAAACACAGTATGGCATATTTAACAAGTTCAATTTGTATGCATGCATTACTTTCAAATGAAATGGCCAACTTTCGATCTCAATTTTGGCTAAATAAATGAAAAGTCGGACAAAATGAATGCGAGGTGCACAACTACAATACATGAAGAGAAAATCGGTATAGGATTTGAAATGTGTGTGCTTACCCGTTCGTCGGAGTTGTGCATACAAGACCACTACCCAAAAGCGTGACGGACGGACGGACAAACGAAATCCTATATCCCCTTTGCCAACAAAGTTGGGCGAGGGGATAATAAGCTTTTCGACTTTGACTCGAGGTATTCCTGACTGTATTTTTGAGAATAAAAAACATCTGAAATTGTCAAGACAGGAGAAAATAGAAATTTTGTGATAGTGGGGTCAGCATTTTTCACTATCAAACCTGGTCAGTTAGAAAGTAAAAATACAACCCGTGTGTACGCGATCAGTCGGGGAAGACCTCAAAGTCAAAGTCGAAAAATGCTTACTTTTGACCGATAATTTCATGACTTACGCCGTTTGATCACGGGGCCTGTAAATAAAGCATGAAAATCGAGACCTTAAAAGAAAAAAAAAAAACAAGTATATCAGTAAAACTGACTAAGTCCCCCGCAGGCGTGCAATCACAGGATTTCAAGACGACCAACACCCACTGAATAGGTCAATTGTGCTGTATTTTCAAAGTTTTTCCATTTTCCCAATTTTTGCGAAAATCTCAAAATAACCCCCCGTTGCACAGGTCCACTATATAGTCTTTGCAGGTGCAAGAGAACAAGTGAATCGCTTCAATGGTTACGGAGATATGGCGCCGACAAACACCAATTGAATAGGTCAGTTGTGTGGAATTTTTAAAATTTTTCCATTTTCCTAATTTTTGCGAAAATCTCAAACTGGCCCCTCGTTGCACAGCTCCACTTTATAGTCTGCATATGCAAGAGAACAAGTGAATCGCTTCAGTGGTTACGGAGATTGTATTGTATTGTTCTTTAGATCACTTTCATTTGCTCTGGTCATATCGGGATCCCCCTGCCACATTATACTGAAATGGGGCATTCCAGCCCTCCTTCTAACCCTTACATGTGGAGTGCCTCACAGGGTAGCAAGGAGGAGTCCCAATTTTAAAGTCTTGGGTATGACCCGACCGGGGTTCGAACCCACGATCTTCCAGTCTCGAGGCGCACACTCTAAGCACTAGGCCACCGAGGCTGGTTGGTTACGGAGATATAGAGCCGACAAAAGAAGTGTCGACGGACGGACGGACCCGAATCCTATAGTCCCCCGCTTCGCGCTACGCGGCGGCGGGGACTGAAAAAAAAACAAAAACAACTTACCAGTCAGTATATGCAGGCTAGTCAAAAGGAAACGTGACTCTACCGCAAATATCATCCTGTGAACAGTAGTCAACAGTGCACTACCTGCAACAGCCCATAAACAGAAGTCATTACCGATTACACCAGTGTATATCGTGAAAGAAAACAAACGCAAGACGCCATTTCAGCAAACGGGTGTAGGAAAAAATGGCAACGGAAAAAATGGCAACGGAAAATATGGCAAGTGGAAATAATGGCAACGGAAAAAATCGCAAAGTGAAAAAAAGGCAAAATAACAAAATAAAAATTTTATGACATTTGTCAAATTTATTCTTAAGCGTAATATCACGAGCATGTTGCTCATTCCAGACAACGCCTCAATAAATGTATTGTTGTGAAGGCACCCGAACATCCATAGGATTAGCAATACTATATACACAGGGTTTAAGTTTTGCCTGATGCGGTCCAAATAAATGTTTTGTTACGTTGGCACCTGCGCATCCGAAGTATTAACGGTGCCGCAAGATTTGTTTTTTTTTGTTTTTTTTTTTTTGCTAGCATAATTTTATTCCAATTTTACAGCACATTTTTTTATAAAATACAGACACAATTAATCGAGCAACCATTTATATATCAATTCTTCTCAGACGATTTCCACTTTAAATCCAACAAATTTAACCGGATAAATTGAACCCAAGTTTGTTGAATTAATTGAAAACGATTTCCACTTTAAATCCAACAAATTTAACCGGATAAATTGAACCCAAGTTTGTTGAATAAACTGAAAAGCCGCCTTCAAACTGAAACTGACACACTGTGCAAAACAGTAATTGATTGAAGACTGAATAAACTGGATTGGTAAGAGACTAGAACACCCTCCACGGGCTGTGACAAAAACCCAAGCGATAAACGTCTTAAAACTGATTCAAACGTGTTGAACCAAGTTACGGTTTCCGAAACGAACTTAACACTATAATGAAACTATATCTTGGTCAACTTTATAAAAAAAAAGTTGAACATTTCCAATGTATATACTTTTACTCTGCAAGAAATCAAAACCATACGTGATGAAATGTAGTACTGAAAACGGGACAGACGACAAAATGGACGGGCGGACATTCTGAGAGGGACATACTTCAAAACTACAGCTGTACTTCGACTTTTCAAGCGATGTTTGTTTAATCTGATAAATCTTCCAATTCTTAACATTTACATAAAAGAAAACGTTAGGCAGAATAATGCAATTGATATTTCGGTACAATAAACTGATTCTTGGGGCACTTGATCTTCAAAGTAATACAGATCTCGAACTCAAGACCGCTCCAAATAGAATGACTGCCCCCCCCCCCGACCCCCCCCCCCCAAAAAAAAAAAAGATTTATTAAAAAAGACCGCTCTTAAAGGCCATTTATTCACATTACATAAAAAGCGCGTTCTATACGTGAAAAGTGAAAGGGGCAAAGACCCGTTAGAAAATGCAATCAGTAGACTGAGACGCCTATAACAGGACTTCAACGATATGGAAATGAGGAGTTTGTATCAAACGTCACAGACTGTTTTACGTCCTTGAACTCTTTGAGTACCAAATCAGTTTGCACGCCAGCCTTCCTCAAGTTTTAGACGATTGGAAGTACACAATACTGTTTGATGTTGAACAGAATATAAAAATTATTTCGCTCTTCTGAACAAAAGATGACAAATTTTACTGAACTATTCTGAGTAAAGAAGAAAACACGAAAGAGCAACTATTTGTAACTCCAAATATGTATTTTATAACAAGTGTCGTCCGTGTTAGTCCTTGATCTTAAAAAAGAAAAACAGCCATTGACAGTGCGGGTGTCAATGAGAATATGTACGTGAAACCACCCAGATAGCAAGCACATGAAAAGCCAACACTGGTACAACAGAACAAACTTCGATAGGCCTCACTCGTGTTGCAACGTTGGGCCACGTAAGCATTGCTCATCGGGTCATCTGTATGCCAACGTGTTGGCATATCGTTGACCCATCCACTCAAAACAAAAAAAAATACCCATGGTTGGCAAAACATACTGGTGAAAGGGTGGCCCGATTTTTGGCATGCATACAAGGTGATGCGCCTTATCCGGTCTATTACTTCCCATGCGTAATCGTTGTTGCTCAACAGTCAACCACTTCGGCAGTTCAATCTGTTGTGTGTAGCACCTTTTACTCGCCAGACCGGCTGGTGATTCCGCGAAAGTAATGCTCATAAAAGACATGAACTTTTAATTGTATTATTTTAAAATATCCATCCGCTCGGTGTTTATACATTACAGACAGATCTCCTCAGTGGTCAGCTGTTTCATTACAACGATGCGTGGTAACAAAAGTGCGCGTAATTTGAAATTCCGGTGATTTTGAAGCTCCAACTTCATTGTCTCATTCTGACGGCAAAAGACTAGATAGCAAAATAAATAGAATAAAATATGCGTATTAAAATCATTTAACTCTTACACTTTGTCCTTCACTGCTTTGATTATTTTCACTTTTTCTGAAAGCGTTAATTCATTCCTCTTTTTTCCCCGTTCCTGCTATGTTTCAACTGCAATGGCTTTTTGAGTACAGACTTTGCCAAGAACTCGCCTTTTATACATACGATTAAGCCGGGAGATGACATTTATTCACCAAAAATTCAAAGAGCAAGAGATGCAACGTTTACTCCAGAGACTAACCGAAAATTGCAATTAACCCGCCCCCACCCCTCCCTCCTGTTTACACATCCCACAATATTCCTTCAGCGCAGCGTG
Source organism: Protula sp. h YS-2021 (assembly GCA_949752745.1). Taxonomy (NCBI): domain Eukaryota; kingdom Metazoa; phylum Annelida; class Polychaeta; order Sabellida; family Serpulidae; genus Protula; species Protula sp. h YS-2021. The sequence goes on along the minus strand of OX457027.1, from coordinate 27,787,439 downwards.
ATACGATGTACTCTGGAAGCTGAAAAGCTGCTTATGTTCGTGATTTACTTTATGAGACACAAGACTGCTGTTCTTAATGTACAGGGCGACTTCAGTGTAAAACTTGAATTGCAGGCAAAAATGCCTTTCCTGGTCCTTAATAACCCTCATTAGGGTTTCTTGGAAGTCAATTTTTTTCTGTCATTTCTTTATATCTTGGCGAGGAGGAAGAGATAACAGTAGTTACAGCAGATAATAACTTGTTTTCAACCCCGGAAGATTTTGTTTTTCTTTTCACCAATAGGACCTGCTATAACATTTCGTTCTCCTCCCCCTCGAACCCCAACTTAATTTAGTTGCAAGAAGTGGCTCGATAATGGGGTTCGACGTACCGCTTCAACTCCTCCATATATAACGATATGCAAGTTAACTGCGCTCGCTTTGAGGCACCTATGTGGCGAATTGTTTCGGGATTCTTAATTGGCACTTTCTAAAGGCCCTCAAATACAACAGCAATAACACATGATATAAAAAACACAAATATCCCGAAGCAACTGACATTTGTTTATACACAGGAATCATGATTTATTACGTAAAAACGTGATAATTAAATGTTTACACATACCCACCAAAAACTTTTGAATTGATATTTCAAAAGGCGCGGAAAAATTAAAAGTTAAATACTGTGGATGTACATAATAAATTTACCGGTATTCCTTATTCCGCATCTATCAATTACTTGAGTATGCATTTTACATATACTATATAACCATTTCATTTAAATGTCTGGGCACTTGATTTTCGTCACAAGACATTCAAAGGCCGGAACATCAACCAATATTTGATAGGTGAGTGCGAAAGTTAACTTTATCGAAGAAGTGAAGGGTATACAGCCCATTAAAAATTGTGGCAATTTTATTGTTTAAAAGGGCATAATGAGCATGAACTGTGTAAATGTTTGAATAATGACTGGCATGCAGGATTCGTGCCTCCGATCATGTAGTCCCAGCGGACCCTTTCTATCTTCCTAGGACAGAAAGGGTCACTGTTCCTGCAATAGAAATGGCCATTGACCTCCATTTTCGATGCTCTGGATCTTTCGGCGCACGTTCAAGGACACCGAGGCTCGAACTGGCAGGCTTTTTCTTTAAAAGGACATTGAGAAGTATCCTGGCGCATTATTTTCGACCTCAGCGAAACTCCCAAACTAGAGTAAAGCGTGGTTTTGCAACTGTGGAGTCACTGTTGTTGTGGGCGATAAAGAGGGATTCGATATCCTGATCTCAAGAAAACACAAATTTTTCTCATAAAAAATGTTATCTGACCATAAAACTTGTGCGCCATAATTTATAATTGGGCCATTTATGTGATACACCCTTTCTAAAATAGCGACGTTGGTCCCAGTCGTGCGTCGAGATTTGAAAATTGACATCAATGACATTTCCTACAAGTTGTATAGAAGGAACTATGCCTCTTGCTGTCATAGGAAGACCGAAGAGTCATCTAGGACTACCAATCATATGAAGTTGGCCCATATTAGCGGAACAGTGGAAGGTTTCGAAGCTCTGACAGAGGGATACACCGAGCAAGTGTGCGGAAGAGCTGACTCGGAGCTAAACCTAACTCGGTCGAAATGAGAAAACCTTTCGGCAAAAATCAAAGTACGAATATGCTTTATATTCGTACCGCTTGAGCATCGCTGCGTCAATTCTATATGATTTCCTTCGAAGCCAATCACGGGGTGCAACTTAATCCTAGATGACTCTTGCGATCTTTCCAGGAAGATAGAACGGGTCCGCTGGGACAAGGTGGAAGAAATCGTGCGACTAGGGCGCGGCCTTCTGTATTGCCATATGTGTCATTAAAGAAAACTGTAGGAACTGGAAATTGGAAATCAAAGGTAGCATACTTTAAACAATGCAGCGATGTGAAAATTCATTTGTTTACAACACTTGAGAATCTACATTTTTTTCTTTTAACTTCCTCAAAATAAGGTAGCTCCTAAAAGCCTCGATATGAGGGTATGGATTTCCCGTTACTCTTCGCACAGAAAAATTTTCCAGCGAGAGGTCTGTTGTTGTCCAACAACCTGCCCCTACGACAAGTAGATCTTCCGATGACGCTAAACGGTGGAGTTGCAAGTGATCAGAAAATTTAGATCGCTTAAAATTTAGATTCATGTATTGAATATTACAGCACACAGAAAATGACAATTTCATTTCTTATAAAGAAATAGTAAGTGTATTTTGCACTGTCTAGTTATTAAAAAACTCGCCACATTCACACAATCTTCCCAGGTATAAGCCAAAAATCGACGCTCACAAAAGCTTTGGTGCGAAAATACGAAATAAAGTTAATTGTTTCACACATTTTGCACTGCCTAGCTATTTAAAAAAACCCAGGCGCATTCGCACAATCTTCCCAGGTATAGACAAAAAGAAAAAAGACGCCTATGAAGGGTTTTGTACGAAAGCCTTTTTTCATGCAATAAAGTTAATGTGTATCACACAGGAGGCATCACAGCCTGAATCTAAAAAAACACCCACCCCGTGATCTATGGCAGTCTTATGTCAGATCCTAGTTAATCTCTCCTCTATCGTGCGATAACTTTTTTTTTGCAATTACCGAAAAAATTTCAGGATCTTCTGAAGTTTGACCAAGACGACAAAAGCTGGACTTAAAATTAATGAAATTAATCACCGGAAATATTATAGAGTGCCGCCTATCAAAGATTTTTGTGTAAATATTTCTACAATATGCACTCCTGATTTTTAGGTGATTCCACAACAGGCATTTGTTTTTTTAGATCCTAAAAATTGATACACACAACCATGCATGTGGTCTTAAAACTGTGTGGTATTGATTCTTAGAGTTTCTATTACCTCTGCTACCAGTGATTGGCTACTGCCTCTCCGTTTCTGAGTAAGCGTGACCTAATTATAAAAAAATGTCAGGAAATCAATAACATATGGAGAAGGAGTATCTACGTTAAATTTTGAAAAATCCCGCCAATAATAGGAAAATGCAACTTATGCTTACGCCTATTTGCATACAATTTAATGCAGTTTAAATCTGGAGCAAAAGTGGTAGAAAATTTCAAAAGTGTTTATTCACTCAAAAATTTTTCACCACATTAAAAGTTAACAGATTTTTATGAGTCTTAATATTAACGTGACCACACAAACGTTTGTTTTCATGTGCGCCTGAAGATTTACTGAAGGCTCTGCCACAAAAATATATCGACATGACTTGTGATCTGTGGAGAACTTCCAATATGGACGGATGCATATCATTTACCGGCCATTTTCTTTTCGACAACAGAAACCTAAAGACAGCCATATCCTAAAAACGTCTGACTACAAAATACAAACACAAACAAAAAGTCAAGGCAATAAGAAAGATCGCGGTAGACGTCGAAGTTGGAACATTTAGTTTAACCGCAGTTAACAAACATGACTTTTGCAGCCGCGACCTGATGGTTACTCAGGTCAAATGTTATACCCATGCATTGTAGTTGGTTTTTATAGAAGGAATAGATATTGATTGCGTGAAAAACTTTCGATGATTCTCGAAGCTAAACCTTTTCTCATATATTGATCTAATCTTGTGATATATAATTCTAAAGGCAGATATGGCAGTTTAAAAATGACAAATTCAAATGGACAGGGTCTTCATAGTCGTCATATCTCTCTGCCTTCATGTTTTCGACAACATGCCTTATTGTATATGGGATATCTCTAAAAGCTTTACTTATCGTTATTCGGTATATCAAATTGCTATCATTACTAGAAAATGCTTTTGTTAAATGCTTCCTGTGACATTTACTACAGTACAAAATTCACAGGTAATCTTAAATCGGATTCGAACATATTGTGTTTTATCAAGTTGGAATTATAGTAAAATTGGCCATAGATGCACATAAAATCATTAAAGAGAAGATTTAGTCTTCTTAGACCACTGCTCCTATCATTGATATTTAGCCTATGCACGAATCTGTGGGCTCACCCTAGTGAAAAGTTCCTTTGGCATGTTTTATCAAGAAATAATAGTGTTTAAACCTAATTAGAAGTTCTTAACTCACAAGAGTTTTGATCTGAGCAAATGCGGCTCATTCATCATCAGATGAGAAAATAACCACGCATCTTTGGTTGTTTTGTTTCTCCCGTTACCAGACGTAGCAGACTGCGGTGGAAGCAAAACATCACACTCTAGAACTGTCAAGTATAAGATGGTCACCAGCTTTTCTCATTGCATTTAAGCCATAACCAAGCAAATGCTCTCTCAACCGCTTCCTTATCAAATAAGAACGATATTTGGGACATATTCACAACTCAGAACAAATCCTATTGGAAACTTCTTCCTTTCCACCAGACTACTTTGTGCGTTCCTTTTCTGCAATTGTAGTGTTGTGCTCTAACTCTTAACATAAGGGCAACAATTAAAGAAAAAGCGGTGTTTGCCTTAGAAATCTGAACATCTTAGCATTTTTAATGAATTCATGTACATATTTGCTCTTTTATCTCAGGTAACATTACAGCCACACATGTACACATACACAAACACACACACACACACACACATATATATATATATATATATATATATATATATATATATATATAATTATTATTATTATTATTTTTATTATTAAATCTATGTCACTAAACACAAGGACTTAACAGCATACTATTATTTCCTATTTAAAAAGAAAACCATTTTCACCTTCTGTAATTGTGGAGTGTAGAATGTCACTAGTTTCGCAGAAAAAAAAACTAATAGAAAAACCAAGAAGATAATTTTCTGGAGTTTCACTCTTGCAAAAGCAAAACAATGGCATATTGAATGGTTAATCAGGAGCCTCCTGAAAGCTTCCAGTTAAGTGGTTTAAGTTTACCTTCTGTAATCTTTTTGTATATTGGCGTCTCGAAATTAATAAAAACCATTAGCAAAGCGCTAAAAAGTAATCAACAAAACTAAAAATTAAATGGTTAAGATTACGGCATTAAAGCAATGGGAAAATGAAAAATACAGAGAAACATTAACACAACTCCTGGTCTTCATTGCCTTGACCTATTTGTACAGGCTAAGGTATTTTGACCCATTCATTTATTACTTTATGACTTTATTACTTATTCCTAGTCTATTTGATAATCCTTTCTCCAATAATCGTGCAGTTATAACACAACAGAGTGCTGTGCAGGACAATACCATTATTGACTAAATGATTCATTTGCAACAACAGCTAAATATGTCATTTCATTTCTTTCCAGGTGTTTAGTTTAGTATTTTGCACATTAACCTTTTCTGTTTCAACATGTATCAGTTGTGTTAACTTGTACGCTTTTGCTAAATTGTACTTAATTATAGGAAAGTGTCTAAAATGGTCCGATATAAGAATCGACATATATGCATCTGTACAACAGTATTTGCTGTAATTCTGCTCAATGCATTTGTGAAAAATGTGGATTATTCTGAACATAACTTCGAACAACCACGAAATGAAAAACAAGAATCTAGACATGTGTTTAACACAAATGTAAAAATAAACATTTCCAATGAAAATGTTTTTTACAACAACATTACTTATTTGACTGGGATAAAACATCAGGAGAAGTTTATAAACAGACAAGGCAGCATGAATACTAGGAAGGTTGAAAAGCAAAAGTATATAGCATTGCCACAGCCGGTAAAATATTATCGCTCTAAGTTTATCCCTTATGTCAAAGATTCAGCATGGTCGAAAAAACAAACAAAGGATATTGAACAGAAAATATTCATGCAGCAAGATAAACATCAGCAATTTGTTCCAGTGTTAGTAAACTCAGAGAACTGTTATGGTCAATTCTCAAATGAGAATATGTCAACCTGCGACTTTGATATTACTGTTTGTAGACAAGATACGCTAAAATATGCTCCGTCTCTGAAAGTTATGGACTGGCCAACGCTGGAAGAAAAATTTCTCACCATGAAAACTGGAGGACACTGGGGACCATGTGACTGTATCCCACGCGACTCAGTTGCATTAATAATCATTTACGCATGCTCATTAATAATCTCATTCCATTTTTACAATATCAAAAACTAGAATTCTCCATTTTTGTTGTGGAACACATGAAACCTGTTTTGTACAATAAAGCCGCCTCATTTAACGCGGCTTATAGAGAAATAAACAAAAATCGTAGCTATAATTGCTATATTTTCCATGATGTTGATTTAATTCCTGAAAATCTGTGTAATGTGTACAGCTGTGGACTCCAACCGCGTCATCTGTCAGTGTCAATAAAAAAGCATCACTATCAGTTGCCATATGAGGAGCTAGTCGGTGGTGTGTTGGCACTGAATGCTGCTGTTTTTGAAAAAGTCAATGGTTACTCCAACTGGATGTTTGGATGGGGTGGTGAAGACGACAATATGTACGCAAGGCTTAATGGTTGTAATTTCACAGTTGAAAGATATAAAAAAGAAGTTGGACGTTATACATCGCTCCTTCATCAAAAGTGGGCAGGATGGACGCCATCTACTCGCAAGAAAGAACAGGTATATTTTGATCATTTTATGACTGAAATTCAATGGTTTATTGCAATTCAAAATCAATTTAAATTCAAATATTTATATAACGATTAAAATCAAAATAACGAGAATAAGAATGTAAAAGGTATGTTCTAACGTAATGACACCATACCAAATGAAGCTATTTCAAAATATGTGAGTAGTTAGGAATGACAAAATACACGAGAAGCATAGCAAACGTTAGAAAAATGTAATACTTTTTAGGACAAAGTAATAAAATAAAACACAATAAATTGATTGTTTTTTAAACAGTTGACTTCTTTCGAATTACTTTCTGTCACGTTAAGGTTTTTCACAAAGTTTATCCGAAGCATATTTTATTTCAGGTGATGAAACACTGGATATTCTACGGTTCTGATGGTTTAAATACTACAGATTATAGTGTTGTTTCTATAGATCATCATCTGCTGTACAGTCACATGTTGATTAATATTTCGGGACCAAACAATCAAGAAGAAGCTGATATACTCTACAAAGAGCAAATAAAGAGCATTCAATCATCTAAATAAACACAATAAAGATTGATGTATTTGTAAATAAGAACGAGTTTCCATCAAATCTGAGTGTAAAAGACTGACTGACAAAACCTGTTGTATCACATCACGGTGTCTAAATCCTTTTTTACGAAAATGAGTCGAATGTAACGTGGTAGGTTAATAAATGGTTTTGGAAAATGTGAGCTGTTGTTGCGGAATAGTTGTTTTCTTAGAACGCTGGCGAATTGTTAAGAATATCAAATATAAAAATAAACTTTTCGTTCAGCTCGTCAATAAACTTAAAAATTCTATTCAGTTTACAAGCACATTTTATATAGCAATTGAACAACACAGGAAGTACTTAAAAGTGCCGTGGGTAAGCACGCTCACAGCTATGACGAATTCAGTCTAATTTGAAATCGATATTCACTGTACTTCTAAGCCTAATTTCACTGTTGAGAAAGAATATTCTTTATTCTTTTTTCGGACAAACATCCATACAGCGAAACTTTGCGCACAGGCGAGAGAACAAATTTTTTATCATACTTGAAATTTGTATTGGTGCTTAGTCAATGTGCTGACAGCTGAGCTACAGCTAGAGCTTGTTTTCAACGATTCACAAGTACCAGCACCAAATTTTTACTGTTTTTTATTGTTTTTATTTGGAGAAATGGAATCGAAAGATGCACATCACTATATTCACATTCTGGCTAATATTGATTTAAAATCAACTTCAAAATTGTTATTATTTTTATAGTTATTATAATATTATTATTATACGCAATACTTTTATAGCGCACATATCAAGTGTTCATGGCGCTTTACAATACTGTCAGTAAAAGAAATATAGCGTTCTAAAATACTAAAGCGATATAATAATACTGTTCGATAATACTGATGATGTTAAAATTTATCCGTAAACTTCAATAAAAAGGTGTGTCTTCAGATGTCTCTTGAAAGTTACCAAGCAGTTTATACAACGAAGTGACTTAGGTAAACTGTTCCACAACCGAGGAGCTACCACACTAAAAGAGCGATCTCCAGCAAACTTAAGATTTGATTTGGGCTGTACTAACAAAGGTCCATTTTCATTAAAGCGAGTCGATCTGACGGGTTTATGCAACTGAATGAGTTCCTGTATATAAACTGGAGCCATGTCATGCCTGGCTTTGAATGTCCACAACAGGATTTTATACTTAATCCTTGAGCGCACGGGCAACCAATGTAGCGATTTAAGCGTATCCGTGATATTTTCAGTTCTTTTCAATCCAGTAATAAGCCTCGCTGCGCTGTTTTGTAGACGTTGGAGCTTGTCCAAACTTGTCTCTGGTATACCATACAAAAGTGCGTTTGCATAATCCATACGCGAGAAAATCGTGGCATGTACAAGTGTTTTTGTTGCAGCGTCTGTTAAATATCGGCGCAGTCTGTACAACTGGCGGAGATGAAAATAGCCAGATTTTACTACTTCATTTACATGTGAATGCATTTTAAGTTCTACATCGAATTTGGCACCTAAATTGCGAACTTGACTTTTTGCTGGAATCACATCATCTCCAACTAGTAATGAGTTCACATCCACCTTCTTAATTTGTTGTTTTGTTCCAAAAATGATGAACTCAGTCTTTGACTGATTCACTGATTCAATTTTAACTTATTTGAAGTCATCCAGTCAGATACGCGTGCGATGGTGGCCTCTATATGCGCCACTGCATGCTTTTGCGAGTTGATGCTGTTCGGATTCGCAGCTTTATAGAGCTGCGAATCATCAGCAAACAGATGAAACAGAACCCCATGCAGCCGCAATAGGTCACCAAGTTCACAGGTGTGATATGTATACATGCGGGGTCCCATACCAGATCCTTGTGGAAATCCGGTTTCTAGTGGCACTGGATCAGATAGTGCATCATCAATTTTTTACTTGCTGAGTTCGTTCAGAAAGGTACGAACGAAACCAGCGCAGAGCTTTTCCAGTTATGTGAAAATCGCATTTGAGTCGATTCAATAATATGTCATGATTACAAGTGTCGAATGCGGCACTTAAATCCAGAAGAGCAAGTAATACAACTTTCTGGTCATCCATTGCCGTAAGAATGTCATTCTGTACCTTAATTAACGCGGATTCGGTGCAGTGATTTTGCTTATATACAGACTGGAGAGGTTCTTCAAGATTTTCGGATTTTGTATGTGTGTTCATTTGTTTAGCTACTGCTTTTTCAATTACCTTAGACACTAAAGGCAAGTTTGAGACTGGTCGGTAGTTACTAAGTTGCGCAGGGTCGGAATTTGGTTTTTTGATCAAAGGTGTGACCAAGGCATTTTTGTAAAGGCGCGGCATCTCTCCCAGTTCCAGTGACTTGTTTACTATTTTACCTATGACTGGCGATAGAACCTCTATTATTGATTTAAGAAGCGACGTGGGTATCGGATCCAACGAGCACTGTTTATTAGGTGATTTCCTCACCACCGTAATGACCTGCTGTTTGGTCAATTTTTTGAAGAAACTGAAATACGCAGGATTTGGTTTGACATTCCCGACAGTGGAATCGCAAGTGTTTTTTTTATCCTTGAAAGCCCTCGTTGATTTTCTCAATTTTTTGTTTTGAAATAATCACCAAATTGGTTGGCTAGGTCCGAGTGTGGAATGTCCTGTGGATATGGCTGGGCATTGTTTTTTCGAGCCAATTTACTAACAATGCTAAACAGGGATTTTTGGTCATGTTCATTATCTTGCACTTGAGAACTGTAATAGGCAGTTTTCTTAGCAGTGATTAGTTTTACGTAGTCATCTTTGGCACACTTGAGTGCAGTAGCATCTGTTGTATTTTTTTCTTGAGCCATTTACGTTCTGCTCTACGACGCCTTACTTTCGCCTCAAGCACCTCGTTGTCAAACCACTCATTGCGAGGTCTAATTTTGACAGTCTTTGTTGTAGAAGTGGCGTGACTTTCCAAAATGTTGCTTAGCTGCAAGTTGTACTGATTAACTAACTAATCTAAGTCATCCGGGGGAGTTTGCACTAATTTTGATTTCCGAATATCCTCGGAAATCAAAGTTGACCCGATGAGACGAACATGAAGAAAACTTGAAAAGGTATACACACAAAGGTTTCAAAAGGACAATGAGCTAACAGAGTTTCACTAAACACACGCAATTATCTTGATCTTTGTGCAAAATAATCAATCTTTACGGAGGACGTTATTCTTTTATTTATTTATATTTTTAATAAGCATTTGCAGTAGATCTAATATAAAATTAACATCAACTTTTCTGAAAAAGTCTGTCTCAGATGAAAACTCTCTATGTAGACTTCCAGTGCACCTCCATCCCTTTTCTTGTCATGTATGGCCTTTTATAAAAGTACCACACAGCTATGTCCTTGTCTAAGCAAACGGGTACTCATATCATGGTGTGTTACCTTTCTGGAAGTTCTAGAAAATGTCTTGTCACACACATATTGCAAATACTGACAGCGTTTCCTTTCTAAATCAGCAAAAACACGAAGTTAGAAATAAATTGATGTCAAATCGTTCCTTAGACTTTGAAATAGCTGAGTGTATGCAATAAAATAAAAAATGCATAAGCAAAATAAAAAATAAATTCTACTAGAAAGACTATCAGACAACAGTGCTTTAAGCAAATACCAAGTTTTGGATGTATAACCGCAGATTCGAAGGGTTGATTGAAATATTTGAAAGATATGGAAAACTGTGACTCAGCTTTGATAAACCTTTTAAAAACTCAATTATTTTGATGTCCGTTTTAGAGGAACCCAACTGTATTTGTTAAAATGCAATGTTCTCTAATTAATTAATTAAAGCTTTGTTTGATAACGTAGTTAATTTTTATCATAATGTCTTTGAGAAGCAGGGAGTTTTGCAACTAGGCTGGACTCCAACGGTTGGAACGCGGTTTCCTAAACCCATTAAATGTAGGACAAACAGGAAAATACTGTGTCCACTTCCACCTATTAATGAGGCTCATTCCAACAGGAAAATCATAGCAGCTCAAATCCTTAGCATCGGAAGATTCCATCTCTTCAGCTAAGTCATCTGGAAACCCTCTCTCTTTTCTCGTTCCTAGAATTGACAAGTAGCTTGTTGATATTTAATTTGCTTTACGTTACCATGTTAGTATATTTCCAAAAGTTCTACAAAAAACCGCAAAAGTACAAATTTTTACCTTTTTTTATTTTGACATGTGCGTTTACTACGTTAGCATTTTCATTCTTATATAAAGCAAAATTTAGCACCGGTAAATGATAACTGTATATATTTCAAGCTAACTGTAATAGAATGACAGATAGCTATTAAATTGTAATGTTTTTAGTTATTCGATAAAATTAATCTAGGATGGTTGTGTGTCTGTGATTTAGTTTTTCTTAACAGTCAATTAAAATTGCAGCACCAATACAAACTTGTTGTTGAGAGTTTACATATATTTCAAATGAGTTACTTATACTTACTAAGAATAATATTTATCTATACCACATCACATATTATCACTTTCTTACCAGGAATACTGTTATCCAAAGCAAAAGCTGTAATTCCTCCCACAAACAAGCTTGTGCTTAACAATGTTTTAACCACTTGATTGAATATTTCACTTCCTGTTGAGCAGTAGAAAGCTTTATTTATAGGCTTAATAATGTAATGTGATTATATTTGTCACGTAAGGTCAGAGACCTCACGTAAGGTCAGGTAACCTCATTGTCCAGAGAAGCTGATGATTGCTCAAAATAATGTTATTTTTATATAGTTTCTTTTTGTGCAAAAGAAAAACAACAAATCAGTTTGAAAAACCATATTTGTCTCCCATTCAAGTACTTTATGGAAACAAACTCGTGATTTGCTTCAGATAAATAACTTGCATGTTTTCGAAAACTGTTCCTTCATTGCCCGTCATAATTTTTGCTTTACACATGTTTTTATTTTAGATTTATTCCCATGTTTGACCTTTCAAGATATTTCGATATTATGTTCCTGCTATTTTAGACTGAACGGTCAGTTCTTATGTAAATTTTCAGTACAGGGCTCCAATGTAAACTCGCAAAGTCCGCCTAATCAATCAAAACATATTTATAAAGACAACCCATAAATTGACATCTTAATATACTTGTTTTACTGTAAACCCCTAGATGCCCTGTTCATGGAAGTCAACTGCACGCAAGGCAGTCGCAACCAGCAGTTCTAACAAAGTTACAAAGCAGGTTTAAGATGCAATTATTTTTTTTAATTACTATTTGCAAGTTCCGTTTGTTAGAGGAAAAGTTAACGGAATCAGTTATAGTTGTGGTTAACTTTGACAAAGACGTTCACCTAGCGCTAAAATTAACGATTTTAAGGAAGTTCGTAATTTCATTCTTTTTACACAGACTCTGTCAATTTCACATCGATCCTGTAAATTTCAATCATTGTCTAAATTAAATTCAAAAATCAACATCTGAGGCAAATTAATTTCTCTTACTTTTTAATTATAAATAAATTTCATAAAATACTTAGTTTTGTCGGGACTGTATTTGAGTGTTCGGTAAAAATACTTTGTTACGTCTATGCTTTTTAATGAATAAAATGTTATAGGGAACGACAAATAGGCGTATTCTGGAAGGAGTGGAGAGTGGATTGAGAATACCAGAGGTTTCATATAAATGAGTTTCACATGGTAACTATAACAACATGAAAATCTTCGGAGAAGATTTTAAACTGGCCGATTGCTGGTCATACCTGCAAAAAATCTGATTCTGAATTCCATATTCAAATATCGAATTTCGTGCGATTTTACAGATATTTTACAGACAGCAGGCATCAAGCTTTGGTACGCTATTAGTGAAATTAATCATTTAATATATATACTAAAGTCCTCTGAATTGATAAGTATCAGGGAGTGCACTTTATATCTGAGAGATTACCAAACAGAAAAATATGCACAATCTGCAGAAATATCTTATTTGCCTTATCTTATAAAAATGCCGAATATTAAATTTTTATCAACTCTGTTAACAATTTATGGTTGAATTTCCAACGCCGTTTCCTAGAGTTATTACCAAAGGCATTATCAGTTAAATTAAGCAAATGACACCCGATGTTCGAGACATCGAATGTGATTGTTTGCGGATGTTTGCAGATTTTCAAGACATTACCTGTATCTATTGCGTGTGGATGTTGAATAAGCCACTGAGTAAAAGAAAGTCCAAAGAAGAATGAAAATCCAAATATAACCATATTTCGTGTTGAATGCATATCCGTAGAATATAAGTTTGAGACTCCAACAGATACAATTATTCCTGAATGAAAAATATACATATTCAAAAATGAATCAAGGTCATGTTTTTATGTGCACAGTATAGTTCTCCATCAGTACTGGGGCTATTTTTGCTATTGTAAGCTATCAACATAAAAATTATTATATCACGAACTGAATTTGATATAAATTTAGATCACTACAATTTTTTTGAAAAGCATTAAAAAACAAAGAAAACATTTCATTTGTATATAAATACCAAATAGTGAATGCATGGAAGTATCAATCCTAGAATCACATTACTACATTTTTCACACAGAATAACCGCTGCTTTGCACCGATGGAAGAAACAAAAGTATGTACACATAGTAAAATAAAAAATACAAAAATACTGCATGGTGGTACATACCGAAAGCAACCATCATGACTCCACCAATAACAGGCGATGGAATCGTGATAAAAAGAGCTCCAAGCTTTCCAAATGTGCCTAATAAAATCATCATGCATCCACAAACTATTGTCACCCTTGGACTACCGACCTTAAATCCAAAAAAAATATATATATTCTAATAATATATATATATATATACGTTTTGAATTAACATCAGATTCTGTTCCTTTGTATTTTAAGAAAATATAGCTTAAACGACTCTTAATGCCTTTGATATTATTAACGTTTACTTACCTTAGTAATACTAAGTATCGCTATATTCTCTGAATAAACAGAAGCTCCTGACCCACTTCCCCAGCATCCCATCAATACACTCCCCAACCCATCAATAAATATTCCTGTATATAAAAAGGAAGTACATAAAAATGTATACTGCCCATCTTGTAAAATCTATCTCATAAAACGCGTACATGATTTGCTTTTCTTACAGGATTGCTGTAATATTATAGATAAAATGCGAGATCTGCAAACTGTGCATGTGCGTCACCTGTTAGATTTGCAAATCAAGCAAAAACATTCCGTTACTTAAATTATACGTTATGATTATAATGTTAAGCTAACATATATGGATAAACACTAAAAAGTACCACGATTAATTGCATGTGCAGGTGGGCGTGGTGCTCCAGATAGTTTTGCAGCTGCATTATAGTTGCCTATCTTATCAATAAATCCTGCAATGACTCCAGAGAGCATTCCGAAAGTACTAGATGCGCTAAAAGTTGGCGTTCCCCATTGTCCTGTTAAATACGATCACATAACGGGATTTGGCTCGTTTTAATAGTGAAATAGAATTTAGGGCAAGGGTGTCTTATTTATGTAAATTTCAATTAACAATAATATTCCTTACTAAATATTTGATTATGAAGTATACAACAGGCGTCCTCAGAAATCATTTCAAATTCAGTTAAACAAATATGCAATTTTGGAATGTCAATTTCTGTAAGATATTAAATGAGTTTCATATTATCTTTTTTAAAAATATAGCTTTGAACCTGGATAGGGGACACGAAACCATTTTGCCTGGCGTAAAACACAACTTTTCGTGTCTGTTCGAGCTCCATATGCCCAATGGTTCTTATCATTGGGGAAGCCATCACTTATGGTGAAAAGCCAGCACAGAAACCAAGAAAATAATATTGCCAAAATAACCTGAAACATGAAAAGCCATAATTTTATCATCTTTATACTTATTATTAAACAGACCTTTTCAAATAAGAAACTCAATGTCTAGAAAATTTATTTAGAGATTTGAAATAGCACAAATTATGCAATGTTGTCTCACAGCTGTGTTCATTAGTGACAGCAGAAGAGCAAAATAAAAAATATTTATGTTTCCAATGAAACGCATTTGTTAAAACAACATACGAATATTCCACTGACATTTTAATTGATACCAAATAAGTTTCATACTAATGAAACAACAAGTGGCATGATGGCAGTGTAATATTACTAACCGAAAACAGTTGGAATAGCGGAAATTGAGAACAATAACATCCCTTGTCGTATTTACAGCAAGGTATTTGAATGTTTCTAAAGTATTGAGAGAATAGAATGATGACGACCATGGTCCTGTGGGAATAATGAAAAAGAAGAAATCCTGGTAATGAAGTATAATGAACAATGCCATCTGTTCAATACAACTGATTTGTTCTTTTGTTAAAACATCAATTAAATTAGATGGTTTTCGTAAAACACACTGTCAGATTTTGAAATTTTATTTGGTCATCAACACAAAGGCTTACAACAATCTATTGGGCTTATGCGT
Source organism: Protula sp. h YS-2021 (assembly GCA_949752745.1). NCBI lineage: Eukaryota > Metazoa > Annelida > Polychaeta > Sabellida > Serpulidae > Protula > Protula sp. h YS-2021. The sequence continues at coordinate 27,771,958 of OX457027.1, read as the reverse complement.
ATCAAAATTTTTAGTATGCAACACCATACAGGCATAGATATAAAATTAAAAGACAGAAACTGTAATTGTGTGGATAAAATACCACAACAAATGGTTCTTTTGGGATAGGTAGAGCTTATGTAGCTTTAATAATTGTTATTTTATGCTCAACACAGATACGCACATGATCGCAATAGGCCAATTTTCTTCACAAAGCTGGGACGTCACTCCAAACAGCGCCGTAGCTAACAGAGATATAACTGTCGCTGTCACCAACGGACCAATGAAATGAAGAATTACCCCTATTAGCCCAGAAACACCAAAGAGTACCTAAAATACAGGTACATTAAGTTTTGTGGTTATAAAGTGTGCTTCAGATTTATCATAAAGTTTATGCCACACACAACAGTCGTTTTACAGGAGCAGCTCTCGAATGATGTGGCGGCGCTTAGGTATCAAGTCCAATAAAGTTCGAAACAAACTTAATTTACAAAACAAGCAAATATTTGCATTTTACTTGAACTAAAGATGCAAGGATTACAGCTCCTTGAATCTCAAGTATTCTTGGTGTGAAATGCTCTATTTCGTCATTTGAGTGTGAAATATTTGACTCGACACAATATCCAGTTGCATTACCTAGAAAGTATAGAGTTCATGTGTGCAGTGTTATATTTATACGTAATTAAAATTTCAAGTGAAAGTAAACGACTTACAAGACATAATTGTGTAACACTAAATGGAGAAAATTGACTGTATTTGATGCATTATGCACTTATATGATAAACACTTGAGGCATTTATTGCATCTAAATCTATTTTTACCATTTTATTTCTAAAAAATGTTGCTTACGAGGTTTACTACATTCCCATTTTGGAAGAGATAATATTGCTATAATTGGAGCAACAAAGATTACACCAGTTCCTTGTACAAGTGCCAATCTGTTTAAAAAATAGATAAAAAATATAGTTCCATATCTTTACATTTCAAATGATAACATATGCGTACAAAACTCCAAAACACAGCAATGTTTCTATTTTAATATCTCTTATGAGTTAAATTTTACAGAATTCTCGATAGGTTATTACATTAGCCTATATTAGGTACAGCTCTGATAATAAAAGTACTGCAATATACCTTATTCCAACAGAGGACTGCAAGATAGTCACAATGCCTGACACAAATATTCCAGTATTTACCAATTTAGCAAAGGCTACAGCATCATTTGAACAAAGCAGTGGCCAGAGCATAAATGGTATTGATAAAACCGCACCAAATGCTAGCAAAAAGTGCTGTAATAGATAAAGCAACATAACTCAATAAGAAACAGCTCGAAGTAAGACCAAGCACTTATTCAAAACATAATTCAACATTGGTACAAAGAGTCAAGTATCAGGTTTTATTAATCAGTATAGCACATAGGCATAACAACTAGGGATCGGTATCCCTGCAAGTTTTGCATCGCGAGACGATTTGAGATACAGTATTTTTATCGTGTCACTCATTGCAATATTTGAGTTTTTCTTGCAAGACTGGTTATGCATAAATCAATGAAGTCATAAACTAATAAATATGTGTTTCACTGAGTCATATTGATTACAAGCATACCTTTTGCTACCGAAAGGGGGTACTTTAGAAGCGTACAACATAAATGGTAGGAATAACAACGTTTTCGGAACAGATACTTGAAAATATAACACCAAAGAATTTACGATAAAAATGCTGAAGCATATAAGAATATTTTTCGGTAGACTATTCCGTAATAGAACTGATAAACCAAATATTTTTGTGTTGACAAATGAGAGAAAAACAGGTGAAAAAGTTCTGAATATTGAATGTCAAACATACTTGAGAAATTGTCTTATATTTCGTTCTTTTTAAAAATGTGAACAGCTAGTGTTGAACAACTTATCAGTATACCGGAAAACCTTAACGAAAATTTTTTATTTCCCTATTTGCTTCAGAGTTTTTGTTTCAATACTGTATTTATATGACCTCCTCTTCAATATCCCTTTATATGTACACCTTAACTTACACACAAAATCAAGTTCAAGTCAAAGTTTAAATTTTAAGAACACCTTCCAGAAAGCCTCGCTTGGAAAATATTATCTCATTACAACTTGTTCACTAATGTAAGGAGTCAAGGATGTCTTACGTTATTAAGGAAGGTAAGCATAGCGAAAACTATGGAAATGTCTAATCTCATATATAGTGTGAGCAATACCACTTGTACGGATAATGATTTGTCAAGAGCACAGTCTTTGATAAATAGGTTTATTTGGTCATATAAACCCAGTAAGATTAAACATCGCACAGTAGTAGGAAATTTTGACGACAGAGGTATTCGTGCCCCAGGACAGAAGCCCCCGGGACAAAAGCCACCGGACAAAAACCACCGGGTCAAAACCCACCCTAGTACAAAAACCATCGAGACAAAATCCACCCAAATGATTTTTTTTTAATTTAAGAAATAAATCGAACTTGCGCAATTACATTAAATGCATTTAGAGTCCAGTAAATTTTATTGACGCTAGGGTTCCTTTGGATTATTCAAGGTTGTGTGGTGTTGGGTGGGCAAACTAAAGACCAACGACCCCGGAGATATGTTCTCATTGGATCAACCTTAATTGTACCGACTCCGAAAAATAAAAGTGTTATTAGCAGGAATGGCAGGAACTTTAGAGACTGGCGTTAAATTAGTAGATTTATTTTTTTTACTTCGTTTTGTAATTACAAGTCCTGTAAACGAAAGATAACAGGTATTAGGCTACCGTTTTAATTGCAATTTGTTATGTTCTTACAAGTTGTATAATCAAGAAATAAAAGCCTGTACGGGGTATTGAATTACTGATTGAATTTCAATCTGTTATTTAACTACAAGTTCTGCAATCGAGAGTTCAAATCTTGCAAAGGGTACTGGATTGCCAATTCATATTATTGTATTAATAGTTAAATTGCAATTTGCTATTTTATTATAAGTTCATTGAGAGTACATTGCAAAGAGTACGGGATTACTAATTTAATTGCAATTTGTTGTGTACTACAAAGTCTGTAATGGAGAGTTCAAAGTTTATGCTTTTACATTTGAGAAGTAAATAAAGATGTGAGCAATACTGAGGTGCTTTGAACAATTGCATTTTACTTATTTACTATGGAAGAGAAGCAAACAAAAACACAAAAACAAAAAAAGAAAAAAATCATTTGGGTGGATTTTGTCTCGGTGGTTTTTGCCCGGTCTCTTTTGTCCCGGTCGCTTTTGTCCTAGACCAGTGCCCCGGACTTAGGTGCGATGAAAAATCCTTGAGACTGGCTTGGTTATCAAGACTGTGGGATAAAACTAAAATCAATGTTATAATACACAATGAAATAGAAAGATGTGGCGGGTTACGATTAATTTTGCATTCAAATTTTGACTTAAAATATATACATCTTCCTTGTTTTTATAAAAACATGCTTATGCTTTTTACGGAATTAGACATTTTGTGGAACACTAAAGACATAGTAATAAATAATAAATATCTAAATATATATTAAGCAATGACATACGAAAGGAATATTATGCATTAAAGATTTTTCACATAGAGAGAACAAGTTTTTCTCTTTATCGAATTTCGAGAAGAAGTACCATCTGAAGTGAGATATTCTGCATTATTATGGTCTAAAAATTCAAATTGTCGAATGGCTTAAGAACACGGATAACAAACGATTTTTAACAGAACACTATGTGAGTTCTATAGTATTCAGGATACTTTACTTCACTTTTTCTGGGACTGTAAGGCCACTAGGGAAATAATTAATAGATGCCTAAACGTGTTAAAGCTGTACTCGTTCGTCTTTAATAAGTGGGATTATCTACTTGGGAAGAATAGCTTGCCAGAAGATAAGCTCTCGCTTTTAATAAAATATCATATTTATCAGTTTCCAATTCACAAGGAACAGTTTCAGGAGAAAAACTTTATCACAAATATATACTGTATACTATAGATCTGAGCCCTCTAAAAGATGAAATGTTGCAAAAAATCGTTTTTATTCGGTGTCTCCCTTTAGAGGGAGGACAATGAAACTTGGACGTCTTCGAAAGCATTGCAACTCTTCATGTGATGACCATTTAATTATTTTCCCTTGTTAACGCTACCACAGCTACACTTGTATGTACGAATGGAATTGTAAATACCCTGAGCGGTACGCCCCATGGCGCATACTTGAATATGGCTGTGGTAAATAAAATTCCCCCAAAACAAAAAAGGATACAGGTTATTTTATTTAACAATCTCGCAAAAACCAGTAATTTAAAATACCGTATATCGTTGAATAGCTTAACATCAGCGAAACATGCTAATAGCGGATCAAGGCGATACTTAACGATAGTGCACTATTTAAATGTTCATACCTGAAAGCCTAAAAGAAGGGACAGATGCAACGGTGGAGTGCTGTATATTGAGCAAGAAAGTGTCTGATTGCTTGTCTCTGCTGGTATTGCACTGCCTGAAGTTGTTCTTGATATGTTTGACCCTGTTTGCTCTAACGCAATGTCCTATAATTTGCAAAATAATATAACTAATTATTTCCTCGCATAGTGGGAGAAATATTCATTCTGTCGACATAACCTCCATCCGCCCACCTGTCTTTCCATCTATCGGTTTGTGGACAACATTACATGGTTCTCATATAACTTGATATCCTTGGCCGATTTTGATAAAATTTACAGGAAATCACCTTAAAGAAATGCAACGCGTTGATTAACGTTTGTCTTCTTCAGTTTTTCAATGAATTTTACCCTTATTCTACTTGTTTCAACAAAATCAATCGTTTTGTTTTGGTTATTTTTTTTAAATTATAACCAGGAACACTACATATTGACATGTGCTTTAAATGATTTTTAACCAATTTAATGCTTGCTCATTCCATATAAGTACTGAAAAATTGAGCGTTTAAAACTGATGCTCGGCGTGGACCTCGACTGACCCAGAATGACCAGTCTTTTAACACTTTGTAGACACGCATAGTAACAACTGACATGTTATCTTAGCATAATGTACATGTAGAGGAGGTTATTGTTTTTCTTCACAAAACAATCAAGGCACTGTATCAAATTTAAAGATTTTAGGTCACAATGATGTCCTAGTTTAGTAACTCTAGTTAAAGAGAGGGAAAAACGATTAGGTTATATTGCTAAGTCGACAAAGATATACATGAAAATACAAGAAAAGGAAATAATAGTTATATCAACAATTAATCACTACTGTTCGCTCAGTAGTCATAGTTTGTAGAGATCATACAATGTGTAAAAGTGACACTGTGATTGTGTATTGGTTTATTTGCAAATGTATGAATACAGCTGCCGACCTTAGCATTCCTGAGCTTACAAACGAATTAATTATGTTAGATAAATTTATCCAAAGAATTTGGTCCTCAGCTTAGATAGTGAGTGTTTAAATGGACACGGCACAAAATTTAAATCCTTGGCGTACATATAGAGATGTTCAACTGCACTTATGTACACGTGTCGATATTATAGAATTACATTTTAACATTGGTCTTAGTGCATTTCTTCGACATTATATTATTTATCTTTCTTTAGCAATTATACGTTAAATCCGACATTTAATATTTAATGATAACCTCTTAGAAGTAAATTAAGGCTTTGACTTCAGAAATCCATTTCTTGTTAAAACATGAATTATTTAATATCGCAATTGTTTGTGTTGTTCCAATCTTACACATGTTAAGCATGTCTGAATGAAATATTTTATAAAGCTTCTTGATAGGGGATCAAGGATTTTCTGTTTAAAGACAGGTTCTCTGTTTAAAGACATATTAGACATTCAGATATTAGAACGAGAGGTCTGTAACACCACAAGGACTACTTTAGGTGGATTTCCCAGTGCTTCTATTTTAAGTAAATGAAGAATATATCTAATGCCTTATCAAAACCAAAATGAAAATACTCGTGGCAACCAAGCAACAGAAAACATAAGGTTTACTAAACACCTTACCTCTTTTATGGCAGTGCTATCCCTTGTCATATTTATTGCTACACAGATCGCTCCACCTTCAATTCCTGTTGATAAAATGTATTTAACACAGGCGTATTTAACCAAGACAAATTCAAACCTCAGATTAACTGGTGTCCAATTACTTCCTGTAAAACAAACCAAAAGAAAAGCACCAGCTACTGGCCGTAAGATATTGGAATATCTATGTGCTTGTTTATATTTTGCTAAGAGAATTAAGAATTCGGCCTAGTTTCTGAAATCTGATTTAAATCCAAATACACCAGCAAACGAAAACAGCCTGAAAGCTAATTGTAAAACTTGGCATTTCATTGCTCTTCAAGAATTCAGTTTAGATGTTCAAGTATTTCCGTCGAAAGAAACAAAAAGGAACTAATAAAGAAATTATATTAACGATATTAACGAAATGATTCGGCTGAGGTTCTCCGACATATGATACTAAAATGATTTATCCGACAAAAACACCTTACGACCGTGTCTGTTATTTTGATTATTCCACCTCCGAGCGATCACCCAAGTGAAGCAAATGACTTTCAGTTTAACTGCGCAACAGTAAAATGTGAAACAAAAAACTGGCTGTTTACATTCGAACGTCTCAAATTTTTCGACACTTCTTCAACGAATCAGCAACATGGTATGTGACACTGTAATAAAAACTTGTAACTTACATGTAATTGAATGCTATTTAGAAAAACATCTCCAAGCTTTCGAAAAATATTTTTGGTGTTTAATCTATGTAGGAAATGTACGTCGAATCGCAGGTAAAGTGTTATTCAACAGATAAAATAAAGTATTATTGCTTTGATTGCAAAAATGGTCATTATTAATCACCGGAAGTTGCAAAATATGTTTTGTCAATTTATTATCGATTTAGCTTACACTATTAATAAAAGCAGCAAATGTGCTAAAACCACTTCTCATAATAATTTTTCATGCTTCTGAAGCGTTCAAAAGTACATTCATTTATCTTTTAGAATGCTATTTTTCTTGATTAAATCCCATTTTATGAAGTTTGGATATTTTGACAATTTTGCACGTGACAACTGTGCTGTGTTTGCAAAAGGTGCTATAAGATGCTTTCACTTGAGTATCGGGGAATATCCATTCTGGCACTGGGTAAAAGTCTGAGGCAAGAGATGCCTTAGATGTTGTGGCTTATGGACAATAATTACAATGCACTTTAACGATAACAAAATAGGAGTAACTCCAACTTGCGGAGCAGTATAGATGCGTGCTTGCTATAAGAAGCCAATGTCCGTTTTGTGCGGTTTTCAACGAGGTAAGACAATGACGGGCTTTGGGTAGCAAGGTAGGAATACTGGCATACAGGAGTAATAAGGACACTGTATTACATGTTGTCATCGATTCTTAACTCCCCCTCCCTTTTCAGCTTAATTCGAAATGTTTGAATTCACACTCACAGATTTTCTTAAGATAAAAGAAATCAGTAAACTTCTCGAATTGCCTAACTAAAGTCATCTTTCAAGTTACTTTTATTTTCCTGTTGTATTATTTAAAATTAAGTATCATTTTGAAGCACAGTGTCTGAAATAGAGCCTACTTTCACTAGCAAAATGTTAAATACTTGACAAAAATTAAAACGTAAAAATACATCATTCAATGGGTTATTTCTTGAATAATATATTGAAAACAATACAGCTTGAATACGTTTTATAAGTTGAGTAGTGTTTGGTTTTTGTTGACTTAAGGTGTTATTGGCCGATCAGACATATACCGTGTTATCTATTTACGCAGTGAGAGCTCGCACAAACTAAGCAAGTGTGTTTTCTGTGCTGCACGATAAATGCTCCGCATTTACTTGCAAAAAGTACACTCATTTCACATGGCGTTTTAAACAAGAAAACGAAATCGAAGGAGAAAATAAAAAGTATCATGCGCACGTTTATATCAAGTTCTACCTAACTCCCAAGTTTCATGGCCCTAGAGCCCGTAGTGTCAGCTGAGTAGATGACACAAAAAAGCCAAAGGTTTGTCAAGTGTTAATTACGTATTTTAGCGGTTTATATTCTTTGCAGTCTTCAGCCGAACATCCCTATTGCTTTAAAAACTAAATCTTTCCCCTCCCCTAAAGTACATACTAGCAATGTATAAGCAGTACGTGTTTCCAAGAGTATCACTTAGCTTAAAAGTGCCGCTCTTGTTTAAAAGTAAATTTTAAAAAAATCCTAATTGATAAAAATTGAACTAATAAAACACAAATAAAAATTTTCACTAGTCTACATTTAAATCTAAAAGTCGCACTTCGCCTTTTTCAGTGAAAAAATTAATCCATTGTTGGCATTTACATGAAAATTTTAGCTGTCTGCTTCAACTGATGTATCAATGCAACAACCAAACCACGGACAGCAGGGTATTTTTGTCTTCAAAGTGATACGATGTTCGACTGAAGAACGTATGAAATAGCAAAGATCCTACCGATAAACTATTCATGTAAAATACATCCGTTAAAAAGATTATTATGGTAAAATATCACGCTTGACGATATGAAATGTTCGATCATAAACTTCTTTTTCAGCGTTCTGTTAGGGCTAAAAGGTGAGTGCTGAAGGTGAACAGGTGCGTTCTTAGGGTGAAAATATTCAAACATTCCAAATCATGATAAAACGGGGAAGGATAAAAATTGACCAGAAAATTGAGCAGGTTAAAACAGGACTTTAAAAGTGAAACCTTTTAATGAACTAAAGAATAACCATTTTGGAAAATTGCGTCTTCAAAATTGACATTATGGTATACAATCTCTAGTACACAGAACCTGTGATTTTTATCAATACCCTTCTTGCTACATTCCGCATTGATTTATCTTACGTCAGAAAGTCATGTGGCCAGCAACAATACTTGTCCTGTATTTTCTTATTATTTATGCGCTGTATCAGCCTTATAAACCACATCATATAGAGTATCTTTCAGTATCAAAAAGGATACGTCCGGGATTCATGCATAACTTTCCTTTCGCGTTTTTGAGGAATCGCTTGGAAACGATTTGCAAAGAAAGACAGAAAAATGCAGTTTCTCACCTGACTTGAAAGTAATCAGTTATAAGTATTTATATAAATATGTCTTAATTTAAAACGATGAAACCGATTTTATCCACCTCCTTTTCAAATTAGAAAATTGAGTTGTAATTTTTTTGTTCATTTCACATTCGCCCCTTTTAGAAAAATTTTCAAAGAAGCTTTTTTAAACTTACATTGAGGATAATCAAATTTAAATTCACAAATGTAACAAAATTTAGTAATTTTAATATTTTCTCATTGTTTTTAAAGTTTAATCCCAAAAGTAATCCAAGTAAAGACTCTTGACAGCTAAAATGCTCTCATGTGTGAAGGGCCTAATGTCTTGAGTGTCTTGTTTGTGTCACCATGACTAATTCACCGCTGAAATATTAACCTTCAAACTCCGACTTAATATTGTCTCTTGTTTAAAGAGCTTTACCTTGGTAGATTTTAAAACTGTAACAGATCGTGAAGGTTTTCAGTTTTTCCAAGGTTGAACTTTAATCTAAGCGCACAGAAAAAGGTGGGGAATGTTCCTGGACTATGTCAATTATCCTTCAACATAAGGCAAAACAGTGAAAAGCTCAATATGTTCTATTTCTTGTGTTTACCTTTTAGGTTGTCACCGCGAATGCTGAAAATTAAGGCGTTTTAGAAAGCGCTTTCTATTTTGTCAATTTATTGTACTCTTACTCTATTTATTTTAAAACTGACAGTTCAAAGGGAGATTTCAGTTACTGTTTGTTAATATGTTTTTCAATTATGCACCTTTTGACGCTTCTTTTTTCACAATTTCTGTTTGACAAATAAAAGATAAATAATTCCAGAACGACAATTGCGTGAAAAACCGAAAGTTAAGTTAACTTCTCCGTCGTGTTAGTTCAGTAGCTATGGTGATTTAATGCACACATCAGAAGAGATCTAGAAGCAAAAGTCATTAATGCTTGCAGTCTGGATTTTATTTGTCTGTTGAACTTTATGTTTGAGTAACAATCTTGAATGTAAGTCGAGAAAACGACGTTACTTTGAGGCTAGCGTAAAAAAACAACTAACGAGGAAACCACACTATTGCTAACCTGAAGAACAAATAATGAAGGAACATACCTGTTGCTAACCTAAGCAACAAATAGAAGGTGAAAGACAAAGTGGCTGACGAACAAATAATGCAAAACTTTTGATTCTGAATAAAATTATAGAAGCGACATCGAATAGCAGGCGACAACATACTTCTGCTAAATAAATTTCCCTCAATTAAGGATATGTGTCCAGGACTTGTTGGTCGTGGACCCGGGATACAAAGAGGAAAGGTGAACGCAATGGATTAAGAAACCTACAAAATGCTAAAGCGCATCCTGGAAAGTTCACTCCAGTCCCATTTTCTCTAGTTACCCGCTATCCCTTAATGTTTCAGACAAAAAAAAAAGATCTATAAATTACAGTAAAACGGAAAGTTTAAATTCGAAAGCGTGTTAAATAATAACAAAAATTGCTTAAAATGTTTAACTTTCTTTGCTTATAATTTGTAAAAACATTCTTTCGGTCACCTAATTTTTGAACCTATCCTCCATGAAGGACTATACAAACAGGGATGTCCTATCCTACAGTTCATCTGTCCGTCTCATATATAAGTTTTTCCTTTTTGAACAATCTATTTCCTCTTCTGTAAGAATAATCACCAAACTCGTCATAAATATTCAGTAATTATGTTTTTATCAAGTATAGTTTTTATCGATTATCCAATGTTTTTTACCCAATGCATTTTTAGGTATCTAGTCCTTAACTTTGTTTTTAATTTTCCTGAAATTTGGTGTGGTTATAGTTGAAATCAGAACCATGGAAAACAAATTGTGTGAAACAACACCAACAACAACAACAACAACAACAACAACAACAACAACAATAATAATAATAATAATAATAATAATAATAATAATAATAATAATAATAATAATAATAATAATAATAATAATAATAATAATATCAGTGCACAACTTCGCTATGTACATCTACGTAATGCATAACGTCTCAATTATTCAGACTTCAGTCGTACACAGTTGGTAAACAACGGTGCTTCCGGTATGGAGCTAAACAGAATCAGCTTAGCAAATTACGCAGATGCCTGTTCGTCACATGGAAGTATAGACTGATACAAGAGATGTTTTTTCACAGTCTCACAGAAGTTACTTTATGTACTGAGAACTTTAGCTGTCTTAAACGTAAATTTTTGAGCAGAAATATTTGTAATCCACAGATAAGTCCACACATAGATATGGTCCAAACAACGAATAATGTATTTATTTCAGTTACTGTCCTGAATTGATGTGCTTAAAATAAATGCACTACACATCTAATTTCATGTTTCTATAGCTGTGAGATACTATACACCGAAAAGAGTTGAAGCAGAGGAAATCGAGAACAAGGTCATCCATTATGATATTTACTGCGGGGTCCTTGAACTGAAAGAGCAAAGCAATACAACTGTGGTCCTGTAAATATAAAGAAAAGGAGGAAAAGCTAATTTTAGAATTACTACAAACACTAGAATAACTAAAAACAAATCCTAGTCATAAAGTTTAATGAGAAATTAAATCTTGTCAGAAAATTTATTTGTTATCTTATTGAAACCTTAAATTAAACAGGCTAATTTAATAAACCATGTTGTATGTTTTACCATGAACATTATAATGTTATTCTGACTTTTCTGTTATGTTTGAAAATTCGTTGAAAGTATGTGGACGAGGACGCCGTGCGATCTCGATCAGATACTTTGATTGATCGCTACGTTTGCTTCGAATGAGCGGCCGACTTTCTGGTGTCCGCCTGCCGCATTAAACTCGTTGGGCGGAAAAAGTTCCGACTGACCGTCTGGTTTGTATCCGCTTCAATATGCTTGCGTCACGTCTGGCAAGCAGAATCTTCAAATAAAGTATGCCAAGGTGCTTGCGAGTAGTTTCTTCTAGAAACTTGTAGTCTCTTTCTGTTAAAGGCACGATCCACTGTGGGTTGACATGTGACAATGGAAACTAGGGGCCCACGTTGCGAGGGTAGGCAAAGGGTTGAGTGTGCAACACCCGTCATTAGACTGACACGAAAAAATCTTGTAGCGATTCTTCCATCTCCGCCTGAAACACATTTGCTATGCAAGTTGACGTGGCTAGCCCCACAAAATCTTCCCTCGGTTGCGGTTGTGACTGAGCAGTTAGACAAAGCTATGGCTTCACCTGTAGCTTTGACGTAGTAAGTGACGCCAAAGATTTGGCCGCTATAAATTTAACAATGTCTCTGAATGGAACTCAGTCGACGTCAAATCGGCAGCAGACGAATCCTGCCACTCATCCTGAACGTTGCCTATGCCTGGCAGAGGGGAAGCTGTGTACGGGACGTAAAGGGCTGTTGCCCTCCTTCGTCATACCGTATGGCGAAACCTAAGAGCCCGCTTTCACCGGTGTGACAGTCGATCGTACATGAAAAGTAGGACTCTGTGGTGGTTCATGGGTAGTAACTGGCGAAAGCATCGGTGTTTTTGACAAATGATGCTCAACAAGAAACCCCCGTGTTGGAAGGTCGGGCTCACTCAGTTCTCACTGTTCTTCTTCACCAGATGAAGAGTGTTTGGCGAATGAAAATTAGGCAGAGCCATATACTGAATCATTTTGTGATTGCTGCTTTTTCGTCGTCAATGGCTGTATATGGGGCCGTCAATGAAAGAGAAGGTGGTTCACTAACTTTGGCGAATCCGGTTCCTTGGTAGTGCAGACCACAGGAGCTTTATTAATCCGCCTTGTGTTCAAAGTATCCGAGCCCGAACACTAAGCACTTTCATTTCCTGATCAGACGCATGGTGCAACGAATCGGGGTGCAAATTCAAACTAATGACGAGTCTCTTTAGCTGAGATAAGTCTTGTAGACTTCTATTGTCAAGTCATTGTATAAAGGATACGACAACACCGGCATCGGCAGCACTGACGAGAGGACAGCATGCACTGCAGGTGTCGATCTCACAATGCGCGTTTCCTTCGATGATGTAATGTCCACGTGTTGGGGATCAACTAGACCACAGGCAGACGAGCTGGCCTTGGTTTGAGTCTGGACCTGTTCGATTTTATCAACACATCCGTATCTGATTTGTACTGCTGGTGACAAAGTTTGATGCGAAGCTGGAGACTTATCACTCTTTGATCGTTTACATCTCTTGATCCGCACGTGAGCCGACTCTCTCTGTTGCAAAAGAAAGGAGAAGCGAATCGTTCCAGTTTTTCGCACTTGTTGCAGCCCTTATCAAGCTACAAGGCTACAAGGCCCGGCGACGTAAAAATTCCGTACATCTCGCGTGTGGTTCACCGGTTTGGAGCACAAGACTCCGGGATTGACTGTGGGTCTATAACAGAAAAGAAACACATAATTATGCAATAACAACTGTTATTACCGTATACAGCTATTTAAAATAGACCACAATTCGACCTAATCACTTACAATTGCATCAAAGCATTGACAACAGTGATATAAAGTCGACACCGCAACTCACCCACGCTATCAAGACATGGCACAAGCGACTCTTGACATGAACGACTCCAACTGGCGTTTATACCTGCAGCGGGGATATTTGATCGAGTCGCTGCATACTCGACCCGGCGTACTGTCGACTCGACACAGTCACGGGTCGTGACAGTGACGACCCGCCATGTGGACGACCCGCACCAGTAACAGCGAAGAGCTACCGCAATCACGGCCCGTCACACGTGTCAGCAGCGACCAGTCACTGTCACACCATTGACATTGATGACCCGTTGCATACACGCTTCACGCGTGAGAGTCACGACACGTCACAGTCACGGATCGAGACAGTCACAAGAAGCCGCAGGTGCGACTTGCTCACTGATCAATCCGTGACAGTTGCATGGCTGACCTGCCAACGCCGCTGGACGTGGTAAGCACGACAACTGGGCGTGATCGTGATATGCCCGAGACGATGCATCGACCAGACGCGGAGTAGAAACGGCGTACCCGCCACAGACATGACGCCGCTGTGACAACTACGTTACGACTCAATTGCCGAACCAGAGGTGGTATTAAGCAATTCCACCTCTCGGAGCTGCATCAAGTCGCCGCAACACGCCAACACTTGCAAGACTGGCACAAGAAACAGACAGTGGCTGCAACCTTTCGAAGGAAAAACTGCTGCAGAATCTGTCACGTGGAGGACGCGAGTTCACCACTATGAATTCAACTGCATGTTAAACGACCGTACAACGTCTACATTAAAGTTCTTGATGGCCTTGAAATACTTACCAAAGGAAAACAAGTTTCACAAAGCCCAGCACTACCAGGAATCAGCAAAGTCAACTGTAAGTCAACTGTAATTCGTAAACAAAAACAAGATGAGCCTTACATTATAATTCAGATGCTACTAAAGATAAATATTATAAAAAAGTATGCAGTTTACCTTTAATAAAAAAATGCCGGCTTTGAAAAAAAATCCTGCTTATGAGTTGGTTATGGTTCGATCAAGTGTCTGACAATGCACCGAGGTTGATTGGTCGGTTGGTTGACAACGCAATGTAAACACAGCTATAGGGGGAACTCGTTCGAGGTTTACATTTGCCCTAATATCCGGCAAAAATTTATTTGGGATTGCGATAACCAATGTTAACACACTGGAAAACCAATTGTGATGGCTTTTGTAGTCTACAAGCCGATATTTTCGAAATTGACAAGAAGAAAAATATATATTCTACCAATAAAGTTCAAGTGTAATTTTTGCTGGAAGAGGGTTTGAATAACGGATAAGCAAAAAAAGAAAAACAAATTAAAAAAAAGAAATATGTATAGTGTACAAACAAAGTTCAAGGTTAATTTTTTGTCCAATAACGGACAAGCAGAGAGACAACTAATAGCGCCTCATGAATAGGAGATGCAGACATGAACTTACATACTGATTTCTCTAAGTATTTTGATGTGGCACTGTTAAGAAATATATATCGGTCTAGTCAGGTAATACAGCAAGTTTAGTTCATATATAATTCTACATAAAATAATTATACTGGCAATAAAATTCATGTTATTTGGTTTTTTGTTTGTTTAATAGTTGTTGATGTTGTTGTCTTTCTAGTTTCTATTGTTTTTATTGTTTTTTCTATGTGTGTTGGGGTCGGGTATTGAGATATAGTACAAATTTAAAGAGGGTAATAGTTTATATTCAAACAGAATAAAATAGTTCGTTTTTAGGCTTTCATATATCAAGGCACTTTATTCTTCTGTTGCGAACAGCTTGCAATTTGTCATTAACAATAAGATCACAAATGCTAAGCTTTTAATTTTAATCATACCTTTTCCGAAATACAAGAAAGTCTTTCCCAGCCTCTGCAGTTTTCCTTTTTGTCGTTACAGAAGCAATCCTTTCTTAAGATAATCGAAAGCGCCGACCAATTTTCAACCGCTTTTGTAATTCCCTTTGTGAGCCATCTTTCACAAATGCCAAATGACAACTATTCCCCCGCCACATGTTTAAAGTATGATGGACCAGCAAGTTCTCACCACTGCGCTGACTCCCGCATCTGTTGGCATGGCCGTCTGCATTATACAACTGGGTTGGTGTCAGGTTTTATGTATGCTGTCTGAGATATGTCCGGTATATTACTTGGTGAGACCCTGAACGGGCTTTTAGCATAAGGGCATATCGTACCTGTGTTTGTAAATTATTTTGTAAGTCTCAAAGTATAAATTTAATATGAAATGGAATGCCTAGAGGATAGGTGTTGCTCACAGTTGTAAAATCGTACTAGATACACTATAAGTAAAATAATATTACTTTGCAAACAATATTTTGGCTATTTTGTACCGTCAAATAGCTTGACACAAAGATACCTACACGTTAAGTCATTTGTGTTTTGCATGTTTAGAGTGCGAGTACCCTCTCCTTAAAAGCATTCATGAGCCAATTTTTTTAGGATAAATTATTAAGAAATCATATGGGAAATCGTCAAAATTCTACTTTTCTGTCAACATGCACACCTTCGGATTTGAAACTCCATCATAGCATCTGTTAAAAACCATTTTACATATTATTCAGCGACTTTAATAGTCAACTAAGTAGGAATCCACTTATTCATAATGTACAGTATGAAATTTCGCTGGCGACCCTACCATCTAACTTCAAAAAAGTAGACTAGTAAGTATCTACAATGAATACTTTGCAAGATATCTCTATCAAAATCTATTGATAGAAAGGAATGCATATCGATATTCAACTACCACAGCCAGGCTTCAATAACAAAGCTAAAACTCCGACCGCCACAGGCTTCGGGTCAGACATACTTGAAAACTCTCGCTAAACAGGGCGAAGATTGGTGCACATTATTTTACTACGTAGATGGCAGTCAGTGTCAGAATACTAGCAAAATAATAATGTGTAAGCTTATTCTACTTTTATCTTCGAATACTTACTAAAGTTAACCGTATAGTAAAATCTGTAAACGAAATCTGCTTTTTCTTTCTTCCGAAAGGCATTGCTTGTAGACAGCTTTCCCCGAACGCCCCCAGCTCCTAGTCAGCTGTTCCTTACTCGTACACTTACTCGGTATATCTCTTCAGAGCTACGAACCCTTCCATTGTTCCGCTGATAGAGGTCATCATCATATGATCTGAGGTACGAATCCTGCATACCAATTATTATTCTAACATTTACACCAAGTTTATACTCAGTGTGCCATTTTTTTTTCTAGAAAACGGACACAATTTGTAATGGGCTGCACATCTATTATTCTTTCGTTAAAGTGCAGAACTGTTAGCTTTCGCACTCCTTGTCAAACATATGTCTACGCTCCGGCCTTCAAATGTCATGTGACCAAAGTCAAATGACCAGAAATTTAAATAAAGGGGTTATACGAGGGGGAGGAGAACGAATGGTTACGGTACAAAAGAGAAGAGATAGAGCTGGCTGTAGTTGATCGTAATTGGAGACCACAAAATGTTCAATTCTAATTAAACTTGATAAACCGAATGCAAATTTGCCAACCTTTTCGACTAAAATATTCTTTATTTTGCGATAGTTGACAAATAAAATTTACTTTCAGCCACGGAAGATGGTCTTTTCAATTTCACACATTTGGATCCACTGTAGCCATTCGATCACACTCCATTCTCATAGATTGAAATTGGTGAAATTGGAAAGAACATCTTTTGTGGCCGAAAACAATTTTTATTTGTCAAGTATCACAAAATTAGGAATATCTGAGGCGAAAGGGCTGGCATTGCCAGAGAAATTTACGTCTGGCTTGTTCAGTCAGAATTGAAGCTTTTGTTGTTACCAATTACGATCTCTAACAAATTATGTCTCCCCTCCCTCGTAGATTATCTGTTAAATGTATACTCAGGTAATTGATAGATGCAGAATTAAGCTTCAATTTGTTCTGTACACCCACAATATTTAACTTTAGCTTTTTTAGGCCCCAACCCTACAGGGTTGGGGGCCTATAGTCTTGGGGTGTCTGTCTGTCCGTCATCGCTTTTTTGTACAAGCGATATCTCGAGAACGCAGAGGCCTAGAGACTTGATGTTGGGCTCATTTGAAAGGTCTCGACTTGTAGATGTGCCTTTTGGCCATTTTGGCCAAATTCGATCACGTGATCTTGGCCAAATTGGCCAAAAATGCCAAAAAATCGACTTGTGTTTGTACAGGCGATATCTCGTAAACGCAGATGCCTAGAGACTTGATGTTGGGCTCATTTGAAAGGTCTCGACTTGTAGATGAGACCTAACATCAAGTCTCTAGGCCTCTGCGTTCTCGAGATATCGCCTGTACAAACACAAGTCGATTTTTTGCGTTTTTGGCCATTTTGGCCAAATTCGATCACAGTTATTACTTAATCACGACAGAGAAAATCAACTTTTATTACAATGTCGTTACTGGCTTCTTTATGTTTCTTTCTCCACTGTAATCCTGCGAATTTTTTTCCAGTGATCATGCGCCCTTGAAACCATGAACTGGCTTATTTGCCTGTAACAATGACGTCACTGGGTCAAATGATTGTTTTAAAGCAATCATTAACCCAGACATGTACCACCCGTACGACATTTATCATTTCTACAACTGCTTGACCCAAACATATCAATAAACAGAAAATGACAGGAAGTGTTCTGATATGCATGGTTTAAACAACAAGTTTCAATAATGATATCGTTCGTGCGGTTGTCTTGACCCAAACATATCAGTAAACAAAAAATATATAAAATAACAGAAAATGTATGAATTTTTGTGAAACACAATGTTACACAATGAGATGTATAAGTACATATTTGGGCCAATGATTCTTTTAAATTAATCAGTCGATCCAGTGATAAAAATGGGTCAATTATTATGATAAATAAACTAAACCTATCAGCCCTCTGCCCCTTTTTGGCTTTAAGATTTCTAGTTGATAGTTTCGGGTAAAACTTTGAGCGAGTGATCTGATTCGTTCAAAACACTAGCCGATCAAGTGACATTTTTGCTTAAAACATTACCTGACCGATTGATAGCATTCTTTCAAAACAATGTCTTGTCAAAAATATAAGTCATTCAAAAATGATCTACCTGAATGATATCAGAAGTAAAAACTGTCCAAAGCAATGAGTAGATAAAATTAAAAATTTCTTAGAAGATCCACTTCTTATTGTATATACGAAATAGAGTGTCCCAGTTTTTTAATAATAGCTTATACCAAGCATTTCAATAAATAAATGCTACAATTAATTTACACGAAGAGGAACTAGCAAATCAAAATCTTAAGTTACTTTATTTGGCTAGAAATAATCTACAATAAAACACAGTTATTCTTTCCAAATATGTTAAATTCTTTTTTCTAGCCAGCAACTTGAAAATATGTAATGTTTAAGTTTTTTTTAGTGGGGAACATACAGCTCTTGATATTTTGCTAGCCAGTTCTTAATGTGAATGATCTATTCCGCCGTGTCTGTTCCTTTAGCCTGGCTGACAGAATTTTTGTGGAGGAAATGATGTTTCTGGAACATGTCAGGGGGTTCCCTTCGTAGCTTGTACAAAGTATATGAACAAATAAATTAAGAGTAGACAGTGATGGATCCAGTGGAGTCCCTTAGAGATGCCTATAAATTGTAGAATTAGCCCCTTCCCACACACATCCATGGAGTATCCCAGCCACTAATAGAATTAATGTATGACAAGAAACAAAAAAAGACCAGATTTATGTTCATTTACTGCTTAACGAAAAGCTGCTCCAGTGTCAGCATTAATGCTTTTCATTCGGTCAGATTACTTCGAAATAATTGAAATCATTGGGTCGGGTAATGTTTTGAACGAATAATATCGTGATCGTTGTTATGAAAAAGCTGATCTCTGAGAAGGACTAGGATGTATGATCAAGAGCGTTTGCAACAAGAAACAATGAGCGATACTACAAGATTTTAGCTCAGACGTACTCATCTAAATAAGAATGATTATTGTAACCTGACATTTGTCATTTATGTAAGTTTCAGTAATTTATTGTATAAAAACTTGTTTGCAAGAAATGTAAAAGTATGTTATATCTGAAGTGGATTGCACATACTGAGGCACTTCCTTATTTATTTAAAAAAAAAGAGAAAACAAGAAACAAACATAAAAGACAACTGCATGTTATAATAGTGTGTCTTTACTTTTCTTTACATAATTGTGCTTGTACAGTTGTATTTTATTGATAAAAATGTCATACGAAACTAACCTGACCCAAACATGGTACAGGGGTTAAAATGTAAACAAACGAAATTGAGACATACAGGAACAACACACAAGCTTCGGGCCTAATAGGAATTGATTGCAACAACTGCAAATCTCTTCCTGCTTTCGATATCGTTTACATGTGGCATGAAACATTCAATATTTCGAATGCTAAGCGTTGAAGTGACAAGAGTGAATACTTTCGTGAGTCTTTTCGTGCATGTGTACTTTTCTACCCATTCATGTAGCACTAGAAGTGGTTAACACCTTGATGCCACAATTTAGTTAGTTCGGCATAAATAACATGAACAGGAGCTTATGTAAATAACAATCCCCCCCCCCCCCACCTGTATCGTCGAGAAAACGCTCTTGTTTATTTCTGTGTATGATGCTTAAAATAATTTTGAGACGAAGAAACTTAAAACTAGTTTAACTTATATTTTATTATTAAATTTATGAAAAGATAACACAGGATATTTTACACACCTTTTTTGTAGTATATAGCTTATATATATATATGGCTTGGCGTTGTCCAGGTTGTATGAGAGTAGTGGTCGTCCCACCAGTGCGCGGAGAAAATCCCTCCCCCCTCCGCCCCAAAATTAATCCAGTTTTGGATTCGTAAATAGATAAAAAGGTGATAAGTAATAAAAAGCTGCGCATGAATTGTGGTGTGTAAATTAACCAGTGCGACTTCCTTCCTGTTTTGAGACAAACACAGCGAACTGTACAATGAACAATGCCCGTGCTCCCTCTTTGAAAGCCATTGTTGAGAAAAAGATAATTTGCTCTTTAAACAACAAATGACGGGATGTTCGTAAAAGGTATATAATAATGAACAAGTGTTGAAATCCCTAAAAGGTACATACTCTTTGTCGCAGAACATCTGTAGAATGAGTTCTACGCAAACATGGGTTTTAACTGGTTAATGATTAGAATTCGAGACATTCTGTATTCTCAATTCACAGTAAACAAGCGGAGAGAATGCAGTGATTTGTACGCAACTTAAAAAACTACTTTAATGGACAAACATATGTGTTTGTCAGTGTAACAAAACATAACTATTTAAAAGACTTTTCGCTTGAACAGCGACGTCATGGTCAATCCATGCCGGTGCTGCAAAGTATAAATTTTCACACTTTTGGTCTTTGTGGTGCTGTTGAAACCCTAACCTATGATTTGGTGTTTCTGAAAGCTACCCTAGCTCCTAGCTCCAAGTCAGCTGTTCGTTAAATAGCGTTGCATATCTCTCTGTCAGAGCTACCATGCCTTCCATTGTTCCGCTAATAAGGGTCAACTTCATACGTTCTGAAGCACGAATCTTACATACTGGTCCCTATTATTCAAAGACTTATTGAAAGTTTATGAACTATATATCCTTTGTGCAAACCCGGCACGACTTTTAATGGGCTGTATGTGTTTTATTAGACCCCAACCGGGCGAGCCCGGGGGTCTGTAGGATTGCCCCCTGTCCGTCTGTCTGTCCGTCTGCCCGTCCGTCACACTTTGGATGCTGTTTTGTTTTAACGCAAGTTCTCCGAAACTATTTA
Organism: Protula sp. h YS-2021; assembly: GCA_949752745.1. NCBI lineage: Eukaryota > Metazoa > Annelida > Polychaeta > Sabellida > Serpulidae > Protula > Protula sp. h YS-2021. The sequence continues at coordinate 27,750,693 of OX457027.1, read as the reverse complement.
CCGTAGGCATATGCAACCTTGCACAGTGAATATATATATATATATATATATATATATATATATATATATATATATATATATATATATATATATATGTTACAGGGAATCTGTGTAATTAGGGATTTCATGAAACCCCTAGGGAATTCGTGTAATGAATAAGCTCATGTTGATTATAAAACTATTTTGAAAAATTATCCATTCAGGAAGGCTGTTTAGTGGTTGTTCAAAACTGTGTATCCCTTTTCACATGGAAAGGAATTGGAATTTATAACATTACCATCCAAAATAACAGAATTTGGCGTGAAATGTGACATAAGTTACATAGTAGAGGTGTGACGGTCAACTTCATAAAAAAAGTCGGACCTTTAAAAAAAAGTCATGATTTCTACCAGCCCTGAGATATATATATATATATCTTTGAACAGAAAACTACCGGTTGGTTTTGCTGAACCGAACCGAAAAAAACCGAACCGAACCGAAAATTATTGTTGAACCGAACCGAATCGAACAGAGCCGGAGGTGAACCGTCACACCTCTATTACATAGGATAAAAAATATCGCTAAATTCAGGTACTGAAGTATCTCATGAATGATAGTTTGGCAATCGAGTGCTTTGAGTATATTAATTCAAAATCTACTATTAATTTCGGTAAAATAGTACATTGCAAACATGAAAATTCTCAATAAAAACATCGAAATTGATTGAGCAAGTCATTACACGAATCCCCTAGGGATTTCATGATATCCCTAGGGAATTCATGTAATGAATAAGCTCGTATTGATTATAAAACTATTTTGAAAAATTATCCATTCAGGAAGGTTGTTTAGTGGTTCTTCAAAACTGTGTATCCCTTTTCACATCGAAAAGAACTGGAATGTAGAACATTACCATTCAAAATAACAGAATTTGGCGGGAAATGTGACATAAGTTAGATAAGACAAAAAATACCGCTAAATTCAGGTACTGAAGTATTACATGAATGAGAGTTTGGCAGTCGAGTGCTTTGAGTATATTACTTCAAAATCTACTATTAATGTCGGTTAAATACTACATTGAAAACATGAAAATTCTCAATAAAAACACCGAAATTGATTGAGCAAGTTATTACACGAATCCACTAGGGATTTCATGAAATCCCTAATTTCACAGATTCCCTGTAACATATATATATTGAAGTTATGCAACGTCGTGTTACTTTTTCAAATCGGTAAAAAAAATTTAAAAAAATGGCGACTTGTCAAAAAAAAATTGCCAATGTTTTAGACAACTGTAATGTAAGACTTGGGTGCTTTCCATGCGAGTTCTCCGAAACTATTTATCCTAGGCATATGCTACCTTGCACTGTGAATATATATATTCGACGATGGCTTATTTTATTTATTTATTTATTTTTTTTCATTTAAGTGCGGAAAAGTTAGCTACCGCACTCAACCGTCAAATGTTTGTTTTCTTTCAATGTCATGTGACCAGAAATCAAAATAAAGGGGGTATGATTGATAAGGGGGTTAGGCGGTACGTTTTTTAACCAGTGCACAGGTTATTCGAGGCAGACTGGGTATAGCATGACGCAACATTTTCTGAGTGAAAATGGGAGCGGTTACGTAACCTTATTTAGCATTGTTTGTAGGTCCTAGAAGTATTTTTCACTTTTTAAGTGGGTCATCTGGTGTATTTCTTATGACAAGCAGCTCACCATTTTGGCATAAAATATCACCCCTCCCTCCCCAGCCCCCCTTCCCACTCCCACCGAGGTGAGTCATCTGTTGTACAGTTATGGAGGCTGCCTTTCTAGTGCTTTTTGGCCAGTAAAATAGGGAATTAGTGATGTAGCCGCACAGTGAAACTGTTTTGTAGCGAGGAATAAAAAAGAACCGAATAAAAAGAAACACTGAATAATAGGAGATACAGTCAAAATTGATTGTTAAGCCTCGGATGAAAGACGCATAGCGAAGTCTGTTTTTAGCTACCACCTTTCAGGATAGGAAAAAAAGACGTACAGTTTAACCCCGTCCCTGCCCTCCCCGCCCATCCTTCTCCTGGTCTTCTACCAAATCTAAATTTTGTCAAATTTGTTTTCAGCTTTCTAATGTCTTCGCTTTTACGGCCGGGTAAGATGTCCTCGGACTTTCTTATTTATTACAGAAAAAGAAGATCAAGAAAAATGAGTGAAGAGGAAAAGGGACCGATCATCAGGACGCCTCGGGTACCGCGAGGCGTCGATTACTCGAATTACGAGGACTCGATCGCCAAAATAGACTGCGGCCCTTTCTGGCGCAAACTAGGCGTGCACCGCTGGGTGTGCTTCCCGCGCCACTTGTGGTTCGTCAAAGATGTGTGCGGCGTTATCTGCGCGGTGATGACGTGGTCACTTATTGCGTACGCCACGTTCGTCGTTATCTTTGTGGTGCTCTTGCCGGAGCCTGGGGAAATCCACAGCCTCGTCAACGGTATCCTGTTTCTCGGCTTGGCCAGCCTCGCTGTCGCGTCGCACCTCAAGGCGATGATAACCGACCCGGTAAGTTAACAGTCTTACTCTTTAAGAGCCCCCCCCCCCCCCTTCCACCTTGGCATATAGTAGGACCATAACATATGATTCGTATGATCTGTGATTTGGCATTGCAATGCCAGCGCACGTATTAGTGGGGAGGGGGGAGTGTACTGGATGTATACGTTTTCGAAAAAATATCAGAGAAGGAAAAAATAACAGTAAAATTTGCAGCATGCTGTGTCCCTCACGCAGCAACATATTAGTTGAGTCCGAAACTGTATAAAAAAAAGCCCTGCCTGCAACAAGTGGTATAGTTCTGGTTAATGGCCTGTCTGTTAGGACAATATTATTACTTCACATCATAATTTCGTTTTCCGAGGTGACCTTATTGTTGCGTCTATTCCTCCTCTGTTTTTAATGCCAAGCCAGCGTTGAAGAGGAAATGGCTCGATGGGTTTCTCATCGTGATTATGGAGACCCTGCTCGGTGTGGTTGTACCGACGACGATAATGAGTTGATCTGTGACCTTTAGAGACAGGGTTCTAGAAAATTAACCTTAACATTTTGCTCTCATCAGCATTAACACCGCAGTAGGATGCTTTGTAAAATGTACGACTGAACGATTTTTCACGACGCGTGGCGTTTTGTTTGACTTCATTGTAGCAGGAGTAGGTTTGGTATTCATAGAAAAGTCACTATGATATTTTTGCAGCAAATTTTTTTTTTTAGTAAAAACTCGAACACTTATTTACCTGAAGCAAGTTTGTGTGCCAGAATTTTTTTTTCGTTTTGTTTTGTTTTGTTTGTTTTTTTTTGGGGGGGGGGGGCGGTGGAGTGAAATTATCGTTTTCCATCGCAGATATATTAGAAAAACACCCTTTTTTAAAAGTTATACACAATAACAATACTATTAAAACTTAAGAGTGTTTGGCGACTGTTTCCACCCAGTCACGACATCCGAATCAAGCATAAATTAGGGACGTTTTGCGTACGATGTATTGACCGCTACTTCTTTTCTAGATTGAACAATACATAAAGATACAAATACCGCAAAGCGGAAACATTTCAGGTGCCAAAAGTCCAACACCAACAAAACTATAAAAAAAGAGTGACTTGTACGAAATAACAACGATATGAGAAGGAAATGGGGCGGAGGGTTGGGGGGTGGGGGTTGGGCAGAACAAAGAGAAAATATTACATACATCTACCTTCTACGCAATTAATGCAACAAAGGAGGGAGCCTGGAAGGGGACTGGCAAGGATGTAACGTAACCATAGCAACAGTATAACTTGTACAACATTAATGCGACGAAGGAGGAAGTTGGAGGCTGACTTACAGTTTTCTCATCCAGTGCAGAGATGGTAATTGGTATGAGTACATTACAGAAGTAATCCACAAAAAAAAAAAAATGAAAACCGAAAACGTTGAGAGCCAGACGAGCTCCGGACCTCACAAAACTCGGAGCCCGCCGCGAAAATTCGGAGCCACGGGCTCCCAGACTTTTTGAACACTGCATTCAGCGGTATTGCAAAACGGCGACAAGATGTCTGCATGGGACGTCCCCGTGCGTGTTCCCTCTGGAGAATCTAGGACGCCGGGATTTTGCCAGGCGAGTTTAGAGGGCGGTTTTGACCAATTACAAGCCAAGGAACAATCTGGCTCTCTTTCACTTAGACAGAAACACTTGCCATAAAGCATTCGCCAGCGGCCGTTTTAAACAAAAATTATTCGGATTCATGAAAAAATCGCCAAAATGACAGTATTTTTTTTATTATTATTGGAACTTGGCGTATTAAAACTATTAGCTGGATTGTTTTGAAATTTCACAAACGAATAGATCATATTGAAAGTGTGCAGTGTCGTATTTTTGTTCGGATTCATGAAAAATTTTAAAAAAATGACAGTTTTTTTTTTAATTTGGTAACACTTCGCGTTTTGATGTAATTGTGTCTGGGAAACTGAACTTGTCGTCTAGGCTGTAAAACTATTGTTCTGATTTTTTTTTTACAATCTCACACGGATAAAGTAAATGTTGAAAATTTCAAAAATATCTTTGTAGACCAGCCGATTTCGTCGGGCTGGTGTTATCACACCAGTAAAGTGGGTATCCGCCGTCTATATGTCGACTCTATGTATGTAAACTTTTACTTCTTCTCTCTCAGTTTTGTTTCGGATTGTCTTCAAATTTTGCATAAATGTTTACTGGGAAAGGCCTCTCTTGAAAAAATACCAAAAACTGACCAAATGGGGCATTTTTTTTTTAATTTTCAAAATTGCTCATACAGTTTGGCTAGGATTTCTTTCCAATGATATACGATTGTACCCTAGACGGTTCTCTCTTGAAAAATCGCTGCGTTTAGTAAATTACCTACCAATTTTGCACAAATGTTCACCAGACTTCCTTCTCTGGAAAAAGCTATTTTTATTGGCGGTCCAAAGAGAATTTGCTAAATGGGGGACATTTTATTATTTATTTTTTTTTGGGGGGGGGGCAATTTTCAAAATGTTTCTACTTACACAATTTGGATCGCATTCCTTTCAAATTTTGTACGAATGTTTACTGGGTAGGTCTTTCTTGAATTTTTTGGGTGATCCACCAAAAATTAGCCAAATAGGGACATTTTAAATTTTTTTGGTAGCTAATTTTATAAAGTGTTTTTTTTTCGCCTTTATTTTGATCGGATTGCCTTCAAATTTTGCATAACTTCAATGGGCTATCCTCTCTTGAAAATGACTTTTTTTTTTGCTGATCTGCCAAAAATTGACTAAATGGGGGCATTTATAATTTGTTCGTTGCCAGTTTTCAAAATGTTTTTTTCTCCCACAAGTTTGATCGGACTGCCTTTAATTTTCAAGTGAATTCTTTGTCCTGGCTGATAGTGGTCTAGAGGCGACGCACTGCTATTGGTGTTGGAGATATACTGGGTGCTTCTCCTAGCAAGTGCTGCGACCATGGGCGAATCTGCAGCCGGTGAGGGTAGAGCCCTTATGACTATTGTAATTCCGGGATATATCTCTGCCCGTGGTGTCCCTCGCGGCGACGCGTCTCGGCTTGGCGGTAGCTTCCCGTTTTCCAGTTTACCTGTAAACTAAGAAAAAAGGTAGAGGGATAAGACTGTTATGTGTGACATCTATATAAGTGTCGCAGTAACAAAACTAGGCACAGATACCAAGGCTTGGTGATAAAGAGATAAGAAAGAAAAAATGGTCAGGGGTCCACTGTCAATTTATCACAGGCAGTACGCGGACGAAAGCGACCGTTGCGTTTAGACGTTTGATCGGTTCCTGGGCGTTTCGTACCTTTTTTATTGGACGTTACGCACCCTATTTGGCCGAACCGCACCCTTTGTTATTTTCAGCCTTTTCGTCAAGTTATATTTTTTTTTATATTTCATTTTCAACCTTGTTTTTTAGGGAGTCCCAAATTGGGACAACAGATTTGCAGCATAAGTAGTTGTAACTGACCAATATTGAGGCGAACGTGTGATCGGTTCATTTTTCAGCATTGATTGAAGTTTTAATCTACTGAAGGACTTGATATTACGAGTTGAGTAAGTCAGCAGTAAATGCTGCCAGCAGTAAAATGAAGTGAATAAAACTTAAGAATATGCTATTTACTCTGATGAGGAGACGATTAACGGAGATTATGGCAGCCATCATGTATACCCTGAGACAATAACCTAACGTCCAAAGACAGGGCTTACTCCCCCAAAACGGATTTACTCGCCAGAGGCAGGCATTACATGTACTTAGACTAGAAATCCCCAAAAATCACTTCTTGATTTTTTCACCTTGAATATAGTATAAAAAATGGAAGAAATCATTTGTTGATTTTTTTACCTCGATTTAAATCATGAAATAAATTAGAAATTAATTTAAGTCACGCCAGCCCAGCTTTCCGGGCACTTTGTTTGCGCTGCAGTTCAGCGCCGTAACCGGAAGTATCGTGAATAGCCTGCGAACAATGACAGAGTGACATGCGTTTGTGTTTATGATTACCGGTCCCTTGCCTGTCTCGTGTATTAAATTGACACACAGTTTTGTGTCATATTTATAAGCGGCTATTGATTAACGGTGGCTCTGTCTCACAAAACAATGGCACGTTACAAGTACAGCAGTTTGATATAATGTGCCGTTGAACAAACAACCTGTGGCGCGCCATGCGCAGTCGTGAAATTAACAACCCGGTAAAGAACAAATAGAATTACTAAAGCCAAAAGGTTTTGAATGCTAACAGCTTCGTTATAATTGCAAGTAAACACGTGGTAGTGGAAGCCATCCAAAAATATAGCACGGAGAGAAATGTAAAAATTTGTTTATGCTCAGGCTCTCTGATCCAAAATCATTGGTAGTGTCGGACAAAATGCGGACAAAAAACAAGGTGTTTTGGGAGTCGTGTTGTCGAAGTTTGACCTTATAAGTCCATGTTACAGACCTTGTCTATACTATCTTAAGAGCTACGTGTTAATTCTGAGAAACCGAAATCGGATAGATTAGTGCGAATATATATGTATATTCCAGTGATTAAAAATAGTTCTTTGATATACATCTTGTGTGGAATATGGGGGTAATTCTCACGTAGAATAGCAAGAGTTCTACATGGTTTGGTGACTTGATTGCAGCATACTTGATGGCTCTTCATGTTGGCTTGGCACTTAGCGAATAAAAAAAAACGCTTGTTTTTCACGGGTCTGTTTGTGCGGTGTGACCTGACCACTCTTGCCTGCAGGGTACTGATGTGTCATGCATGTGCATACGTCAATACTTGACTTTTATGTACCGCAAAACTGTACATGTCCTGAGAAAACCAGGAAGTTGGGGAATAAATGCTTATTAAAAAATCTGCGCATAGATATTGTGATAGAAATAATTAAGCTATGATGACGATATTGCATCAGTGAAGATATTAAGCCCGACTGGTGCGTTTAAACACCCTCTCTTTTTATTATTCACTATTTTGTTATAGAGAGTTAACCTTTATTAAGATGCAACTGGTAAGGTTCAAGTGTGAAATCGTCATACTTGTTATTATGGTTTTTAGCGTATGTATATTAGCTTTGCCAAGACACAGGTAAAACTGGCCTTTGAAAATACAGGCACTTGCAGCAACTTCCGTCAAAGAATAAATCGATAGATAATTGCATGTGGGAAATACTTCATAAGTATTCACTCCAAGGGAGTATATCGGTTTGCGCAAAGCCTTCTTCTTGCACTGGAAAGAGGATACTTATGTTTGTACATATTACTTCTAGGAAATATAAACTCCATTAGAAAACCGTTAACACCCAGTCACGGTCTTGAACTGATTGATTGACTGATTGATTCGGATTATATACATGTTGTCACTTTCATGCGCGCGTATGTAATTGTGATGGATTTACAACGAATTAAAGACAAGCCTGCGGCGGTAATTCTAAAGTGAAATGATTGTCATTTCGTGACTGTGGTTGGTACTGTAAGCAGGGAGGATTCGCACGAGTATTCAGACATTCGTTTGCTGCGCGATGCACTCGCTCACACAGCCCACAAATCGCAGCGTGAATCGCGCACCGAAGCAGGAAACGGCCGTTAATATGGATACGCCAAATCACATGGCAGTACCACGTGATGTCAATCACGTGACCAATCACGTGACGTCGCAGGAGGATAGTCTGTACTACAGCGAGGAGGACGACCGCAATCTGCAGCGCTATAAGGACCGCATTCGCTTGGTGGACCTAAACAAATGGCTGCGGAACTACGGAATCCGGATCCCGCGTCCGTACTGGACGGAGCTGTGGTTCGTCAAGGACTGCCTGGGCTTCGTGGGCTGTGTCTTCACCTGGCTGCTCATCGTCCTCGGGGAGGTCGTCTTCGTTCTGTTCATCCTGTTCCAGTTTCACGACGTCCGGTGGAGTGTCATCAATGGGCTCTTCTCCGTCACCTGCGCCGTGCTTGGTTTTGTGGCGCACCTCAGGGCGACCTTCACCGACCCGGTTAGTTGTCGGCCACGCTCTTGCCACGTGACCATCAGGAGTGTTTACATCAAGGGTTGCGCCTTATGCGCGGTTTTGTAACATGAAATATTGGTGATTTTGTAGCAAATATACTTATACGGATAAGGTACATGGATGGCTGTTTAGCAAGATTGTTAACGGATAGATAGCAATACATAAAACAAAAATGCCATAAAAAAAGTGCTATCTTCTATGTAGCGCGGTTGATTTTCAAAACAGATAGTTCGTTTCCACTAGTCAGTAGATGGTCGGCATTTATCGGTTATCACTGGCTTCAGATCACACCCGAGTCGCATTCATTTCATGACATCAGGCATGTCAGTGCCCTTTTTCGGCCCTGCAGTCTCAATTGATTTTAATTTGCAGTGCAACCTCGTTAAGTGTTTGGAATTTAAGGCGCTGAATTTCTGTCATATTCGTTGAATGATTTATAAAACACGATTATACATATAGAAGTTGGGGAGGGGGGGGGGGGGGGGGAGGAGGAGGAGGGCTGGTGGGAGGGACGTTACTGACGGTGGAGTTTGTATAGGTAGAGAGCGCATTTTTCGATTTTTATAGACATGAACTGATATATTTCGAAGGCACATGTAAGTCACGTGAGCTACAGGAAACTACAGTTAAGAAGAGGAAATAGCCCGTCAGATTAAGAGGCATCACAGACGGTTTGTCTAAAAAAAACTATAATATTTGGCCCGTTCCTCATAAGATATATATATAATAAAAACATGGCCATTGACAGGTGTAATCTCATGTGAGTGAAGGGCATCACGATAACAATCTAATCAGCCTTTTACATCATGTGATATTGTAGAGTACATCACCCCCACCCCCCCCCCCCCCTCCCATCCCCCTTCCCCACCCCAGTCATCGCAGTGAATGTGTTCATTACTGGAGATAACCATATTTGTACATCGACATAAGATAGCTTGTATTATGTGAACAGCCCTCATGGCGATATGGAGATATATCAACAGTGCCGTTAGAAACAGGCCATGGTGTATTTCTTTATAAATAAAACCTCGCTTAGTACATGTGGATTTGCCAGCAAGATGATTAAGGTCACTGACCTTGCTGAACTGAGAAAAGGAATACGCATATTCATGCACTGTAAAAAAAAAAACACACACACAAAATAAATAAATAAATAAAGTCGGCGTGGGAAATAATGTGTTTCGATAGAAAAAGCGACAATATATTGGATTGTTTCCCTTTCAATTTTTACAGTATCTTAAACGCCAATTTACTAATCAATTGGCTCGATATATTTCTGTTCAATTTTGCATGACTCATTTTGTTTGTTTGTTAATATTTTTATTTATCTGCTGTTTATATTTTTTTATTGATCTGCACAACAAAGAAACACTTTAATGATCTGCCTCATCCACTTATTTACTTATTTACATTCCTCACAGTTCAGTTAAAAAAATACAGAGTGGTCCATATGGATTGTTTTTTTTCAGGGTGCTGTACCCCGAGGAAATGCTACAAAAGAAAACATTGCAAAATTGGGCCTAAAAGACGGTCAAATTGTTTACAAGTGCCCGAAATGTGTCAGTATCAAGCCCGAGCGGGCACACCACTGCAGGCAAGTGTTAACAAGCACTGGAGCAATCGTCGCAATGTAGACCGAGTAGCTTTTTCAAATCTTGAAATATACTTTACAATCGGTTTTATTGGCCATAAAAAAAGAATCGTCTGTACTTCTTCAGATAGCCGCTCAGCAGTGCTAACATGGTTTAGTCAGCTTCGTAGTTCTGCTATAGGACTTCTTCTCACATTTCTTGTGGGGACAAGCGGTCTCAGTTGAGTGCCGTGTGTGTGCCGATCATGACATTCCGTGTATGAGTGCCGATCATGACATGCCGTGTATGAGTGCCGATCATGACATGCCCTGTGTGTGCCGATCATGGCAACCCGTGCGTGTCGATCGTGACGTGCCGTGCGTGTGCCGACCATGGCAACGCGTGTGTGTATCGATCATGATCTGTCGTGTGTGTGCCGATCGTGATCATGACATCCGTGTGCGTGCCGATAATGGCATCCCGTGTGTGCCAATCATGAAATCCCATGTGAGTGCCGATCATGAAATCCCGTGTCTGTTCCGATCATGACATACCGTGTTAGTGCCGATCAAGACATCCCGTGTGAGTGCCAGTCAAGACATCCCGTGTGAGTACCGATGATGGCATCCCGTGTGGGTGCAAATTCCGTGTGAGTGCCAGTCATGACATCCCGTGTGAGTGCCGATGATGGCATCCCGTGTGAGTGCCAGTCATGACATGCCGTGTGAGTGCCGATCATGACATCCCGTATGAGTGCCGATCATGACATCCGTGTGAGTGCCGATCATGGCATCCCGTGTGAGTGCTAGTCATGACATCCCGTGTGAGTGCCATTCATGACATCCCGTGTGAGTGCCGATCATGGCATCCCGTGTGAGTGCCGATCATGGCATCCGTGTGAGTGCCGATCATGGCAACCCGTGTGAGTGCCGATCATGACATCCCGTGTGAGTGCCGATCACGACACGCACTTCAGTCTCCATGCCTCCCGTTTGTCAACCTGCTCCTTGCATTTTATGAATGCTGTTGACAAACAAATAAAATATTTTTAGCCCAGCAGACTATCGTCGGTGGACATATACTCATTACTTATGTTTGTTTGTGTTGCTGCAGTGTTTGCCGGAGATGTATACGTAAGATGGACCACCACTGCCCATGGGTCAACAACTGTGTGGGCGAGAACAATCAAAAATTCTTCGTTTTATTCACAGTAAGTCAAGAATTATTTTAAGTTTCGTTTAAGGGAAAGCGCCAGCTTTAGAAACCAATTTCAAGCCAACATTTTTTCGTCGATAGTTTTCCTTCAACATTCTACCCGGGCGTTTACAAAAAGAAAAAAAAATCACTACTTACTTAATTGTGGTCATCAGGGATTAAGAGATTTTGCTGAAGTACCTCGAAAATGAAAATCGAAATCTGTAAAGTGAAGAATAATGTGTTATTTCTCAGATTTTGTTTCTTAAAAATTATTTCAATAGCAGTTTGGCTTTAAACATTTCAGCACAGTTTTGTATTTTATTTTTTTTTTAGTTCTGAGTTTTTTCACACAATTTGATTGATGGTCTCTTGTTTTGTTGCAGCTTTATATATGTTTAATCTCCATCCACGCATTGTACATGACCATTCATCATTTCATCGTCTGCATACAGGCCGATTGGAAAGGTGAGTTGCCATAGCAACCGACTGTCCCTAGAAACTTACCTTTGCTAAGGACTAATAGAAACCAAAGAATCTGAGGAAAGAAACAGTAAATGACGTAATGGCCATGAGTAGCATCCAGAATCATTCTCAGTTTGAAATGGTATTGGCGTAAGTTGATAAACAGACGGCAGTGACTTGGTGGTCTTTGCAAAGTCTATTTCTGAGTGAAATGTGTAATTTGTGTATGATTACCTGTTTCCCCACAGGGGGGAATATATGCGATCGACCGCGTGTGTCTGTCGGTCTGTCGGTCGGTCTGTCATCAAGAGCTTGTTAACACGATAACTTAAAAACTCCTACAAGGATTTTAATGAAACTTGGTATGTAGCTTCTGTGGGAACAAACACAGATCGGTATTGTAAATGGGCCAGGTTCGTCCAAGTAAAACGGACCAGCTGGACTTGGAAACTTTCAGCTATTGATGGCCGTGTTTAACTGATGGGGGGCCTGTGGGAAATATGGGGGACTGGACATCTCGGCACCTGTCAAACTCGGCACCTACAAAGTCAGCACTTTTTGGACAACTCGGCACCTAAAATTTTGGATAACTCGGCACCTCATTTTCAATCTCGGCACTTTTTGGACAACTCGGCACCTAATTTTTTTAAAGTTTTTATAGTCTTAATGCTTCAACAACAGTTTATTTTTATTGAAGTGGCTCATTTTATACTTTTTCTTATTAGATTTATCCCTTATGGCGTGATTTAAATCTAAAAAGAAAAAGTATAAAAATCAGCCACTTTAATAAAACTAAACTGCTGTTGAAGCATTAAGACCATAAAAATAAAAAAAAAAAAATTAAAAATAAAAAAAAAAAAATAAAAAAACAAAAAGTGCCAAGTTGGAAAGTGAGGTGCCGAGTTGTCCAAAATTTTAGGTGCCGAGTTGTCCAAAAAGTGCCGACTTTGTAGGTGCCGAGTTTGACAGGTGCCGAGTTGTCCAGAGACCACTGCTCTAGGCTTGCGCACTGCTCTAGTTTAATCTGTTCACTCCAGCGATAATTTAAAAAATAAGTAATTCATTAAAGGGCGTGGAGGAGTGTTTTGGGTGGAGATTGTGAAATAATGATTGTTTCGGCTGCAGGAAGTGAAGTGCTGAACGTACGTTGTGAAGTAATCCGTGTGTTGTGGATGTACTTTGTGAAGTAAGGAGTCTGTTCGGAATGAAAGCTGTGCAGTAAAATGTAGTTTGCGAAATAAACAGTGTGTTTTGGATGCAGGTTTTGAATTAAAGAGTGTGTTTTGGATGCACATTGTGAAGTAATGAGTGTGTTTCGGATGTAGGTTGTGAAATAATGCGTGTGTTTCTGATGCGCGTTGTAAAATAATGCGTGTTTTGGATGTAGGTTGTGAAGTAATGCGTGTGTTTTGGATGCAGGGTGTGAAATAATGCGTGTGTTTCGGATGTAGGTTGGGAAATAATGCGTGTGTTTTGGATGCAGGTTGTGAAATAATGCGTGTGTTTCGGATGTAGGTTGGGAAATAATGCGTGTGTTTTGGATGCAGGTTGTGAAATAATGCGTGTGTTTCGGATGTAGGTTGGGAAATAATGCGTGTGTTTCGGATGTAGGTTGGGAAATAATGCGTGTGTTTTGGATGCAGGTTGTGAAATAATGCGTGTGTTTCGGATGTAGGTTGGGAAATAATGCGTGCGTTTTGGCTGTAGACTGTGTGATAACATGTGGCGCGTGTTGCAGAGTGCACGTCGTACAGTCCGGCGGCCACCACGATATTCCTCATCTTCCTGCTGTTCGAGGCGCTGCTATTCGGCATCTTCACCGCCATCATGTGCGGTACCCAGCTGTCTGCTATATGCAGTGACGAGACGGTAAGGGACAAGCGCTTAACTGCTGCACCCACACCGGGTGTGTCGGGAGCGCTCACAAAGTGCGAATGCATGGAGGGTGATGCGGGGGAGGAGGGAGGGGACGTTTGGGTGTATGCTAAAAATAGACAACGAACGAACAAAAGGTAAATAAATGAATTAATTATTAAATTAATAATCAGAAACTTTTTCGTGATGGTTTATCAACAGACTGTAAAATTATCTACACTTATGGTTGAAGTGTCACCATAGAAACACAGACGTCATAACCGTAATGTCCTTTTTGTGATTTATTGACAGGGTATTGAACAATTGAAGTCGGACACTAAAACGTGGGAGAAGAAATCCTGGTGGCTTAGCATCAAGACAGTTTTTGGTCATCCTTTCTCGTATAAATGGTTTTCACCTTTTCATACTACGAATATAGGAAAAACTGAGGTATATCTTTACACTGTGTGATATTAAGACTGATCTTTTTTTTTTTCTAAATGCTTTGTGTACTTGTTTTTTTTTACCAGTCTGTGTCAAAATGCAATCGTGTGTGATCTTGGTCTTTCTTGCTGTCGACTGTTATTTCCCATGGGGCACTGTCTTTCTATAGGGGTTGTAGCGATTTTTTTTAATCAAGTGTTGATAATTATGAGTAAGATCTTAAAAGCAGTTGTTACAGGTTGTAGGTAGGAGAATGGAGGAGGGTGTAAGTGCTTGATGTAGGAGGAGGGGGGGGGGGGGGTTGTGGCATAAAAATGATAATAAAAAGCAATGGTGCATTTTTGAGCAGAGTTGGGGAATTAGGGCTATTTAATATGTTTTTCTCACCCTGAGCAACGGGGGGGGGGGGGGGGGGGGGGTTCGCAAAAATAAATAAAATAAAAATATATATTTCTGACCTGGAGGGGTTTTTGTATTGGGATCAGATTTTTTCAGTTGACTGTAATCTTTTCCTCGTAGAAATATCTGTTCTTGAAAAGATACTTTCTTTGAACTGTGTTAGACCGGTCAAAAGGAGAGTGCTCAGACATACGGCTCATTTTCGCAGTGGCGTGAATATTAATTTTCGAATTTTTCGGGGTCTTAGTTTCAAAAGGAACTCAGTTATCCTGAATTTTTTCAAGCTCTATTTGAATCACTTATTGGCTTGAACGTCTTATGCTTTCTTACGTATCTAAGTGAAAAAGATCATCCTCCATTCTTCGGGAAGCAAGTTAAAGGCTAAATTAATTGTGAAAACCGTATACATTTGTTCAGTTTGAATTTAAATGCATTTTTTCAGCTGCTCAAAGAACTAACAGGAGATACGTAGTATTACTGGTTCATTTTTTGCGACCCGTAACTGTTAAAAGTATTTTTTTTGGCACGTGCGGTCTGGCTGTCTTTTTTATTTTAATTCAACTGTACTTAACCAGTACCAAAAATTTATTTTTGCGATGAAACTGGGTTTTAGAAGTCGTATGTCTGGAAGCATCCGTGACTTTTGAGTGGTTTCACGAGACACTGAAGTGGCTCTTCTATTCTGTATGCGCACATTTTTCTTGCTGGTTTTCTCATGTGGATCTTTAGCGGAGGTCATTATGACGTCATACGAGTGAAGAAAATAACCAGTGTAGAAAGGAGTCGACAATGTTTAAATTTAATTTAGGTGTGGTGTTCTCCTTTCAGTTTTTAAAACGGAATGGTCTGAAAGAGAGCCCCGCCCCGCCCCCCCCCCCCCCCAAAAAAAAAGAAAAGTGGTCTTAATTCTTAGAGGGTTTTTGTTTATTTGAAACTGTTTGAAAAAAAATTATCCCTGCGTAGAGGATGACAGTTTGATGTTAGCCAAGGTTGGTTTTTAAATGTCCCCCCCCCCCAAAAAAAAACAAAACAAAACAAACAAACAAACAAAGAGAAAGAAAGAAAGAAAAAGAGCAATCGGATAGGTCGGTTTGCGTGGGGTTGAGGGAAGAAATCAGTTCCTCGGCGATATCTTAAGGTTGAATTTAATAGGAATTTAAAACAGAATGTCATAAATTAGGGGCGAAGACTAAACGTTAGAAACTGAATGCACTGTCTCAATTACTCCCTTAGTTTTTGTTTTGTCAGAAATATTCATGCATAAGTTAATATTTACAGCAGCCCTTTAAAGCAGTGAGCGCTTGAATTTTAAGCCGTTCTTACACTCTGATTGGTGTAAAACAAGCAGTTCAAAATGTTTAGTGTAATTGCATCAGTCGCGTGTCGGCAATGTCTTGCAAGGGCAGTTCTCAGGAAAAAAAAACCCACATTTGCTTGCCTATGGGGGAATCGCCTTTTTTGTTTCGCCATTGTGTAACATCAACTTGGCTCTCTTAGAATTATATAATTTTATATTCCTATACTCTTTCAAGTTCGCTTGGTATACCCGGGATTCGGATTAAAATGGATTAACTAAAATATAAACGATTAAAAACGTCTTTACTGCACTGTTGATTTAATAGAAAGTCAAATGCAATAGGGCGTATGTTTAAGTCTTGTTTATGTTTTACTTTATCACGTTTCTACCTGAAGCGCTATTGTGAAATGCTGCAACAACAGTCAGATACCAAATATTTGTGTCTGATAAATTTTTGCTTGTTAATTTCGTTTTACTTGCAGTGGATAAAACTTACGTTTTGCTTTCTTCATGTAAAGATGTCAAGTATTTTAAGCCAAGTGAGAGACAGTTATTTGTTTGTTTATGCCTGTATTTATCATTGTATCTAATTAGCGTTTGATCCGAATGTTTTCTTTTATTTATATTTTCTTTTTTTTTATTTTCAGTTGCCCCTTTTAGTATGACGTAACGCGGTTAAGTGAGTGGTCCACATTCATGTGAACTGGCACCCAACTGTACATTCCATACGTGTGTAAATGAGAGATTCGTGCCTTTTCAGATTCAAACCCTGACCCTTTGAAATATAACCTCTCTAATTTACACCTCCAAAAATGCAGCACACGATACACTTGTATTGCGTCATGCTAATGCTCAGATTTTGCGGGAATTTCCAAGAGATTTTTTTCAACGGTTTCGCTGTGAGAACCTCATATGGTGTTTAGATATTATACTAACTCCTTTAATGTTTAGTTTTAAACTGAAAGTTCGGGGACTTCACCGTGGGTTCTGCGCGTCATTTCCGTAGAATCTGAGTAGCTTGTAGATGTTAAAAGTTGTTTTTTGCTACTTGTAATTGCCGATACCTTTTAAGATGAGCAGTCTGTGAAGAAAATATGCACCAGTGCGCTGTGTGTGATTAGAAGATGATAGCATTTTCGCACGATGACGTATTGTTTTGATTTCAGTATACAATACTTTCGGTTAACAAAAAGAAATAAGTACACATTTAGGGAAAACTAAAGTAATGAGGTGAAAAATCCTAATTTTATTGTCATTGTTCTGGTATATATATATATATATATATATATATATATATATATATATATATATATATATATATATATAAACAATGAACAAAAATAATAAAACTGGTAGAAATTGAAAATGAATCTGTTCAGTTTCGTTACTATATAATTAAACAGTACACTGATACGACGTCACCTACCAACCCAAACCCAAATTCAAAACTTAGTAAATGAGGCATTTGTTTGGAGAAAGAAGAAGAAAACTATATAATAAAGCCTCCATCTTTATGTACAAACATCCCCTTTGTCGTTGAATTCTTTATCCTTGATGGACTTTCTCAATAGTGTTTTTTAAAGTTTTAAATAATTTCTCAACCCAAAATTACCTCCCTGTCGCCCCCCCCCCCCCTACAAAAAATCCATCGTTCTCAAGGACCATTGTACATGCGAGTTTCAGGTCTGAATAAATTGATTCATTATTACTCTGTCTAAAGAAATTGTTAAAGTCTGCATAATAGGCAGTTCCAGGCACATGTGCTACTTGAAAAATATTTTGTTCCATGTTTACACATGTTTAGAAGTTAAAATATTTTATGTCTGAAATATACCTGTGGTCAAGACAACATTTATTAGTTCCCCACTGCCTGTCACGTGGCTTTGTTTATTGCCCGCATGTGTCCTTTCTTTAATAGTATAACAGTTTTCAAAAAAAAAAAAAAAATGCCATTGACCGTTTCCTGGATATTAATTGGACTTTTTCCTACACATTCAATCATTACGTTTGACCCCAGGCATAATGTTCATTATTCACTTAATTATTGTCCTCATAGAATAGTGCAAAAGCACTGCTTTATTTGACCAAACTGCAAGAAGTTAACAAATAAACATTATGTAACTAACAACAAGAACGTCAATTAAATAGGTCTCTGCCTTTTTTGAGATACTACCTCGTCAAGTTCTGGCACAATTTCTCGACACTGCCTCGGTGTATAACCATTGATTTACAGCTTCAAATGACGTAAAAAAATAAGGGTCTCTGTTATGCTGTCTTAAATTTGAAACAATGTCCAGTTTGCGTCCTAAAAAAGTGGGGGAAACCATTACTTAAAGGTATAGCATTACACCCCATCCTTGCTGACAATACAAGAAGTCTGCAACGGCAAATGGAAAGAAGCTGTGTGTTTTAATCGAGTTCTTTTAGTGTGGCTTTTTCCCTGTCGTGTAATATGCTCGTATTCGTGGCGCCAAACAGGCTGTAGTGATCTCACGGGTGTGCAAAAAGTCTCACAGATGCTGTGCTAGGAAAAATTACCGAGGGCAAAATTCCTTCCATATCAATTTTCTTGAACGTGATTAATTTACGTGACACGAAAATTGAGAATTTCTGATTGACTACAGTAGTTAAGTGTCACCAAAATTACTTGCTTTTCGCACTTTGTGAAGAAAACTACAGTATAATCTCGTTATAACTACATGGCTGGCACCGAGAAATTATGCTGTTATTACATCTGATATATCGTTATAATCGATACTTTCCCCAAGACCGAAAAGCGTAGACGTGACCTCACAACTGCGTCGTTACCAGCGCCATGTCGTTATAACCGATGTCGTTATGAAGATTATCTGCTGTACTGTGTAGAAAATGAGCTTTCATCAATTTCTTCTTTCTTTTTTTTGTCATCTTGTGGACAGAGTATCAAACACCTGTAAGGTATGCTTGACAGCTTCTCATAGCGCTCGTTCATATTCTTATAGTTGTATTATCTGCGTTCAACGTAACACTTTTTTACTAAATTTTCACAGCATTTCCTTACGTGGAAATCACCTAACGTGTGCTACTTTGATTGTTTTTCATATGTGAATAGTACCAAATCGACGATCATGTCATTCCCTTGAACGTTTATTTGAGAGAACTGAACACAACTGAGTGCACATGCCGTAATTATACTGTAAAATAAAAAAAATTGCTGTAAGTATGGAGGAGTGTAACCAACAAAATAAATAACAGTGTGATCTCGGTGCAGACGACACATGTTGACTGGTTGTTTCTGATAGACCAGTATAAGGCGATTATGGTGTCCGCGTCCAAAAGTCATGTTCCGAAATTGATGGGTGTCCCTTAATTGTGTTCTTTGTCAACAAGACAAAGACTTGTGTCTGTGATTAGCAGAATGTTATGTCACCAGAAGATGTAAAATCCTAAGTGTCTTTCATTATTGTATACTGCGTCCACACACTCGGTCACACAGTTGGTCACACAGTTGGTCACACACTCGAGTACTGCCTAATACACGAAACCAGGGTGTGGGATACTGGGTCAGTATTTAACTTGGATTATGTAAAATTCCCATCATCCAAGAGAAAAAAGAATAATTCTTGATCTTGGAATGAAAAAAAGCTCTGGGTTCCACTGAGACGTCGCCGAGATCCTGATTATTTTTTTCACTCAAAATTTCCATAAAAAATACGAGAAATTCATTTCGGGATCCTGCCGTGTTGGAAGAAATATTCGAATATCATGAAGGTTCTGATGTGTTTGAACGAAATCTCGCTCAGGGTCCGATTGATTTTCTCTGGCATACCGCTTTCAGTCAGTTTGGGAGAAGGGTGAGTGTTGTTTCCTAGGGGTGTCCGTGTACCCTTCTTTTTGGTCTTTACCAATTTCTTTGCTAGTGCGTGCGGTATGATGGGGTAAGCACGCCGTTAAGTTGCAAAATGATGCAAGGTTTAGAATGGCTGTAATTTTTTCAATTTTTATTCATTTCATCTGGAATCATTTTTTTAATTTCTAATAAATTACACTCCTAAAGATACTGTGTAGAAAATAGAGGTCGTATTGGTTTGAGGTAAAATCCAAAATTGCTCAGTTAACCCTCGTATCTTCATATTTATTAGAATAAGGCGAAGACTGTGTGTGTACGTGATATTATAGTATTAAAATTGTTAGAGTTGTAAAGCTCAGTGTGTTGTGGATGAAGAAAGAACTAAAAGTGGAACAATAAAATTGTCAGCGAATTTTATACAAAAAAATCGCCGTGTTCTTATTCGAGTTCATTTACAGAACACATGCAAAGAGCAGGCAAATTGTCAAGTAAGTGGGTGTCCGTGCACCCTATGAAGTAAGTGGGTGTCCCTGCACCCTATGAAATAAGTGGGTGTCCGTGCACCCTATCAAGTAAGTGGGTGTCCGTGCACCCTATCAAGTAAGTGGGTGTCCGTGCACCCTATCAAGTAAGTGGGTGTCCCTGCACCCTATCAAGTAAGTGGGTGTCCCTGCACCCTATCAAGTAAGTGGGTGTCCCTGCACCCTATCAAGTAAGTGGGTGTCCCTGCACCCTATCAAGTAAGTGGGTGTCCGTATACCCTACAGTGTTGCCACACTATACTTTTTTTAAAAGTATATACTTTTTTTTGAAAAATGGCCTTAAATACTTTTTTTTATACTTTTATACTTTTTTTATACTTTTTTTTGCCTTCATACTTTTTTATACTTTTGTTTTGGAATCACGAAAAAAAAATTTTTTTTTATTTCTTAATTCCTTTCAGGAAAAATGTTTCTCTCTCCGAAAATAAATACGTTTTACTATTTTCCTTGTTTAATTTTTTTTTTAAATTTTTTTTGCTTATAAAAGTATCTGCTGTTTGCTTATGTATTTTTATACTTTTTTGCCTTTATTCTTTTTTTATACTTTACTGTACTTTTTTCAATTTCTGCATTCCTTTCAGGAAAATATTTCCCTCTCCGACACTAACTACGTTTTACCATTTTCCTTGTTTCCATTTTTGTTTCCTTATAAAAGTATATACTTTTTTACTTATGTATTGGTATTGGTTATTAAAAGTAATATCAAAAGGTGACCTTAAGATCACGAGCAGATGCTCACTTGTTAACAATAATATGTTTATTTGCCAAAGAAAAAAAATCTTTTTTATTTTTTTTTACTTTATTTTTTATCTTTTTTGCTTATTCGCACGAAACATATTTTTTGCGTATCAAAGTATAATCTGTTGTTTATTTCTATACTGTTATCGTTTTCTAGTCACGATATTTGAATGTATTAACCTGCTATATGATTTCAGATTACATACCGCAATGTAATGTTCAGAAATTAACATCTTGATTCACATGAAGTTAATGTTTGTTCTACATAGAAAACAGAGTTAGAGTAAGGTGGGGCAAGACGCCCATGCGGGGTTAAAGGCCCACTCAACGTTATTTTGAAATGTGTTACTTTTTTCACTCAAAATCAAAACTGATCGAAGCGCCACATGACGAAAGCACATGTAATTTAAATAAAACCACAACAGTGGCACAATGTTGCAAGTAAAGACATTATTTAATTTTAAGGGGTCAATTTCATAAAAATCAGAATTTTTTGGGAAGCCATAGAAGTTTTTATAGGTTACAGATTTTAGGGTAATATCATGAAATTAATAAGTGGCCTTGCTGTTTCTAAAAACATAACAGAGTGTCACCGATGATAGGCCATAGTAAGTTTTTTAGATGATATTCACATTTTACCGTTCGGGGGGCACCCGTGGGCCTTTTGCCCCCGGTATGGGGCAAAAGGCCCACTAAGGGCCAAAATTTTCTGTTCAGTTTTTCATGAAAAGTAAAAAGTTTTAATAACTGATTCACTATTGTGGAGGTAGAGGGATTTAAGGTTGAACACCAACCAAAAGATAAGGAACATCTCTCAACTCAATAAAATTTTATAGCAAATCACGCTTAAGGGGGGCCTCTTGCCCCACCTTACTCTACAGAAATAGTCCTGCAGCAGTTACTGTCACTCGATTCTTGGATCTATTGGGTTTACTTGTGGGATGGGATAGGGAGGGATAAATCCAAAGTCGTAATGATAGTAGTCTGCTGGTAGGCTAATTTGCATTTTATTTCAAGACATTTTAAGTTATATCTATAGATTTCCAGAGAAATACCTCTAAAAATTGCCCTTTGAACATCGCTTTCCAATTTTTTAAGCTCCTTTTATTAAGTATTATATTTTTTTTTAGGGTTGACCATGTAGGTATTGTTTATGACACACCAACAATCACCACAACATAAGTAATGATGGTAGAAATAAACGCGAGCGCCGAAAGCGCGAGCCGAAAAATTTTGCCCTAAAAAATACTTTTTTTTATACTTTTTTTTTTTTGAAATACTTTTAAAAATACTTTTTTTATACTTTTTTTCATGGCAAAGTGAGTGGCAACACTGCCCTATCAAGTAAGTGGGTGTCCATGCACCCTATCAAGTAAGTGGGTGTCTGTGCACCCTATCAAGTAAGTGGGTGTCCCTGTACCCTATCGAGTAAGTGGGTGTCCCTGCACCCTATGATATAAGTGGGTGTCCGTGCACCCTATCAAGAAAGTGGGTGTCCCTGTACCCCATGATGTAAGTGGGTGTCCGTGCACCCTATGATGTAAGTGGGTGTCCGTGCACCCTATGATGTAAGTGGGTTTCCGTGCACCCAATGATGTAAGTGGTGTCCGTGCACCCTATCAAATAAGTGGGTGTCCGTGCACCCTATGATGTAAGTGGGTATCCGTGCACCCTATTATGTAAGTGGATGTCCGTGCACACTATCAAGAAAGTGGGTGTCCCTGTACCCCATGATGTAAGCGGGTGTCCGTGCACCTATGATGTAAGTGGGTGTCCGTGCACCCAATGATGTAAGTGGTATCCGTGCACCCTATGAAGTAAGTGGGTGTCCCTGCACCCTATGAAATAAGTGGGTGTCCGTGCACCCTATCAAGTAAGTGGGTGTCCGTGCACCCTATCAAGTAAGTGGGTGTCCGTGCACCCTATCAAGTAAGTGGGTGTCCTTGCACCCTATCAAGTAAGTGGGTGTCCCTGTACCCTATCAAGTATGTGGGTGTCCCTGCACCCTATGATGTAAGTGGGTGTCCGTGCACCCTATCAAGAAAGTGGGTGTCCGTGCACCCTTTGAAGTAAGTGAGTGCCCCTGTACCCTATCAAGTACTGGGTGTCCCTGCATCCCATCAAGTAAAACTCATTTTCTGCCACCGCCAAACAAATGTTTTTATTGTCTCACAATTTCTTTTGTTTGTTGTAGGACATTCCTAAAATTCGAACGGTGGATTTTTAAACTTGAATTGATAACCAAATCAGCATCAATGAAAGACGGTATTGTAAAAAAAAGAAAAAAAATGAAAACGTGACTAAGTACCAACACATGTACATTAACCAAAGCCACACTGGCGCGTGAGCTCCTGGACTAATGGATCATCCGGATTTGTTTAATCAAGGAGTTTTTCTTGAAAGAAGAGAATTTTTTAAACTCCTGCGGAATGAAAGCTGGAGTTGACCGACAGATGACGCCCATCTGTGTCGTTGGGTGATTTGGACCACTAAATAAGAAATCATTCAAGAAAAAAAAAGTTGATTTTTTATGTTTAGTCTAAGTGTAGAATCCTCTCTGTGATGATGAAACGACGAGCTATCACAAGTTCTAGGGGTGGGGTTGGGGTGTGTCTGTGTGTGTGGTGGGGGGGGGGGGTGTTGGCTTTATTGCGAGCATAGCAACCCAGCTATTCGATGGAGGTCGATGCTGAAATATTTATTTATCTTTTCAAAAAAAAAAAAAAAGGCAGTTCCGATATGGTTGCGAGTTCAGAAAAGTGTAGTGTGCAATGTATATATCGTTGGCACAGAAAGTGCATGTGTGTTGGGGAAGGGGGTGGGGGGGACAATAATGTTCCGTGATGGGCCCCGAGTATCTTGAGCCGCGCGTCTGCAATGCCACCACCCATACTCCACCCCTCTACCTAATGATCCTATGCTTACATGCATATAAAAGTTCGTGGTAAAGAGCCAGGTGTAAGGACACAAGTCGTAGTTCCCCAGTTGTCTTAGTAGCTGCAACAAATTCAGGGCGATTGATCAAATACATGTATAGACAATGGAGAAAGGAGAGGGAGAGTGAGAAGGGGGGAGAGAGAAAGAGGGAGATAGCATATCAACAGTAACGGCTAGAAAACATTAGTGTACTTTTTGTGGGAAGTCGGTGCAAAATTTTGAAAAAATCGAGATATTCAACTTCGACACAGGTGTACTCTCCTTGGCAATAAACTGTACAAAGAATAACCCAAGACGTTAAAATAAATTGAATATTTATTGAATTTAAGAAGAATAAACAGCTGTGATTCTAACTGTGATATCTGTAAATATGTTTCAGAGTGATATCAAATTTTCAATAATAGCAATGCCGAAATAAAAGTATATAAAGCTTTAATTATTCATTCTTTAACATACGATTTAAAGTTGGGATAAAAAGCAACATTCTTTCCCAAAAGCGTCAGAATTTCTGCGAGGGTTAAAAGGCATTAATTCTATTGCAATTAAGCATCAGAAGTCATTAGATTTAAAGACAACAGTTCTACAATTTATCACCTATTAATTTGAGACAAATTGCTGAATTGTAATTAGGGTGATAAAGCTTTGGTACATGATGCAATTATGGAGAGGAAAAAGTGTCAATGTTGCCATGGTATTTAAGAGCGGTGTGACGTTGTAACAATAAGGAAGGACGATCAATCTAAAACAGGAAAATGGATGAGAGAGAGAGATCAAGGGGGGAATCGCAGATGTTTCACATAACTGCAATATCTACTACCATATTATAACCTTGCAATGGCCTCGATTGCGTGATTAAAAGTTTTTTTTATATCTTCATGTCAAGATACAGTGAATAAAGTGATACACAGACACAGTGAAATTCCACTATTTAGACCAACCGACTTTGTCAGGCTGGTCTTATCACATCAATAGATCAGCATTGGTCGTCTGTATGTGCGTGTGTACATATATAAACTTTTGACTTAAAATGCGTCTTCTCCTTCAGTTTTTATCAGATTCCTTTCCAATTTTGTAGGAATGCTCTCTAGTTAGGCCTCTCTTTAAAAATCGCTGTTTTTGGCGATCCGCCAAATATTGATCAATTGAAGGGCATTTGAAATTTTTTGTGGCCATTTTTCAAAATGCTTCTTCTACCACATTTTTGGTCAGATTTTCTTGAAATTGTGTGTGAATGATCTTTATATAGGCTTCTCTTGAAAAATTACCTTTTTTGGCGACCCGCCAGAAATTGGCTAAATGGGGGCTTTTTTTTTTTTGGCGTGTAATCGTCAAAATGCTTCTTCTCTCACAGTTTTAATTGGATTCCTTTCCAATTTTGTAGGATTGTACTCTGGGTAGGCCTGTCTCGAAACATTACTATTTTTGACCACCCGCCAAAAATTGGGTTAATGCATTGGGGGGGGGGGGGCGTTTAATTTTTTTGGTTGCCAATTTTCAAAATGCAGCTTCTCCAACAATTTTGACAGATTCTCTTATAATTTTGTACGAATGTTCTGTAAGTAGGCCTCTCTTGAAAATTTACTCTTTTCGGCGATCCCTTAAAAATTTTCGAAATGGAGGAGGGGGTGCATTTTAACATTTTGTGGTTTCCAATTTTCAAACTGCTTCTTTTCTTTTTTTACAATTTGGATCGGATGGGACTTTATCAAAAAACGCAGAAACTGTTTCAAAAACGCAGAATTTAATGAAACAACTAATTACATTTCATAAAAGCAGAATTTGCTACTTAACTTAATAAAAAGTTGATTATCATTACACACTTCAAGGGAAATGCGGGTATCTCACCTACAATTGACATTTCCTTCATACTTTCACAGTTTAATGCTTTGAGGGTATACATTTAAAAATTGAAAAGAAAAAGGGGGTCACCGATGATATAAGACAAATAAAGATACTGAAAGGTCGCTTACTTTTACTATGGAAACCATTGGGAACACCAAGAAATTTTAATCAAAATGCAAAATTCACACATAATCACATAATCACAATTGACAATTGCCTAATTTTATCAATGTTTGAAGAACACGTCATACAAAATGTTTTAAGCAAATAAAAAATATATGTCACCGTATCAATAACAGAATTATACAATCTTTTTGACAAAATCCCATTGACGCAATGGTTAAATGGTGAAAACAGTGTAATATGCTTTTAAAGGCCAAGATATCAACACAGGCCCTTCTAGGAACAAAATATCAACACAAACCATTTCTGGACACGAGCCTATTTGTCTTTGAAAATAATTTTTCGCTCTAGACGGATTTAATAGTTATTTATTCTGTGTAAACACGGATTCAAACTCTGCGATATTCAATGTAATGTGCATTTCGGTCGCTAGATGGCGCAGAGATACCCGCATTTCCCTTTAATCTAGGCCTTTAAAATTTGATAAGTTGCATAAACTTTTGACTTAAAATGCGTCTTCTCCTTCAGTTTTTATCAGATTCCTTTCCAATTTTGTAGGAATGCTCTCTAGTTAGGCCTCTCTTTAAAAATCGCTGTTTTTGGCGATCCGCCAAATATTGATCAATTGAAGGGCATTTGAAATTTTTTGTGGCCATTTTTCAAAATGCTTCTTCTACCACATTTTTGGTCAGATTTTCTTGAAATTGTGTGTGAATGATCTTTATATAGGCTTCTCTTGAAAAATTACCTTTTTTGGCGACCCGCCAGAAATTGGCTAAATGGGGGCTTTTTTTTTTTGGCGTGTAATCGTCAAAATGCTTCTTCTCTCACAGTTTTAATTGGATTCCTTTCCAATTTTGTAGGATTGTACTCTGGGTAGGCCTGTCTCGAAACATTACTATTTTTGACCACCCGCCAAAAATTGGGTAAATGCATGGGGGGGGGGGGCGTTTAATTTTTTTGGTTGCCAATTTTCAAAATGCAGCTTCTCCAACAATTTTGACAGATTCTCTTATAATTTTGTACGAATGTTCTGTAAGTAGGCCTCTCTTGAAAATTTACTCTTTTCGGCGATCCCTTAAAAATTGTCGAAATGGAGGAGGGGGTGCATTTTAACATTTTGTGGTTTCCAATTTTCAAACTGCTTCTTTTCTTTTTTTACAATTTGGATCGGATGGGACTTTATCAAAAAACGCAGAAACTGTTTCAAAAACGCAGAATTTAATGAAACAACTAATTACATTTCATAAAAGCAGAATTTGCTACTTAACTTAATAAAAAGTTGATTATCATTACACACTTCAAGGGAAATGCGGGTATCTCACCTACAATTGACATTTCCTTCATACTTTCACAGTTTAATGCTTTGAGGGTATACATTTAAAAATTGAAAAGAAAAAGGGGGTCACCGATGATATAAGACAAATAAAGATACTGAAAGGTCGCTTACTTTTACTATGGAAACCATTGGGAACACCAAGAAATTTTAATCAAAATGCAAAATTCACACATAATCACATAATCACAATTGACAATTGCCTAATTTTATCATTGTTTGAAGAACACGTCATACAAAATGTTTTAAGCAAATAAAAAATATATGTCACCGTATCAATAACAGAATTATACAATCTTATTGACAAAATCCCATTGACGCAATGGTTAAATGGTGAAAACAGTGTAATATGCTTTTAAAGGCCAAGATATCAACACAGGCCCTTCTAGGAACAAAATATCAACACAAACCATTTCTGGACACGAGCCTATTTGTCTTTGAAAATAATTTTTCGCTCTAGACGGATTTAATAGTTATTTATTCTGTGTAAACACGGATTCAAACTCTGCGATATTCAATGTAATGTGCATTTCGGTCGCTAGATGGCGCAGAGATACCCGCATTTCCCTTTAATCTAGGCCTTTAAAATTTGATAAGTTGCATAAACTTTTGACTTAAAATGCTTCTTCTCCTTCACTTTTGATCATATTCCTTTCCAATTTTGTAGGAATGTTCTCTAGATAGGCCTCTCTTTAAAAATCACTTTTTTGGCGATCCGCCAAATATTGGCTAAATGAAGGGCATTTGAAATTTTTTTATGGCCATTTTTCAAAATGCTTCTTCTACCACATTTTTGGTCAGATTTTCTTGAAACTGTGTGCGAGTGTTCTTTATATAGCCTTCTCTTGAAAAATTACTTTTTTTTTGGTGATCCGCCAGAAATTGGCTGAATGGGGGCATTTTTTTCCATTTTTTCACGTCTAATTGTCAAAATGCTTCTTCTATCACAATTTTAATTGTATTCCTTTCCAATTTTGTACGATTGTTCTCTGGGTAGGCCTCTCTCGAAACGTTATTATTTTTGGCCACCCGCCAAAAATTGGCTAAATGGGGGCGTTTAATTGTTTTTTTTTTGTTGCCAATTTTCAAAATGCAGCTTCTTCCACAATTTTGACGGAGTTTCTTGAAATTTTGTACGAATGTTCTGTACGTAGGCCTCTCTTGAAAATTTACTCTTTTTGGCGATCCCCTAAAAATTGGCCAAAGGGAAGGGGGTGCATTTTAACATTTTTTGGCTTCCAATTTTCAAACTGCTTCTTTTTTTTTTTTTTACAATTTGGATCAGATCGGACTTTATCAAAAAAAAAACGCAGAAACCGTTTAAAAAAAACGCAGAATTTTCACATCAAAAACGTAGAATTTAATGAAATTTCAACTAATTACATTTCATAAACGCAGAATTTGCTACTTAACCTAATAAAAAGTTAATTATCATTACACACTGCATCTAAGCCTTTAAAATTTGATAAGTTGCATTTGATATTTCGTTTTCGTGGGTATGTGGTGCCAGACCTTCCCGTATGGTACCATCTGTATGTACAAAGATTTTAGCTTTGCATAAATTAAATGAGCATCGACAGCAAGTTTCATTTGATTTCTTCAATTCATATCCATATCGATATTCATTTGCATTGTACAATTTGCAAGCTTTTCCTTTATTTGAAACTGAATCCATGTTTCTTATGGAGACACATACATGATTTCTCTTGTTATCTGAATTTTGAACTCAGTTTTGGACGATTTGATTGGTTCATTTCATTTACTTGAATCAAAGCAGTTCTCAATATATTCGGGTTACATAGATAAGGATAGCTCCCTGCGGAGAGTAAAGATTATAGAAGCTACTGAATACATTTTTTATTACGAGCCCACTCTTTGTTTCTTTAATTATTACATACTATCAATGATGCAATAAATTTTCTGCGTTTATGTATACTTGCGTTTTTTGATATCTTGCGTTTGGATGTTGCCGATCGGATTCCTTTTCCAATTTTGTACGATTGTTCTCCAGGTAAGCCTGTCTTAAAAAGATACTTTTTGGCGATCCCCCAATAACCCGTTAAATGAGGGCATTTTAAAAAATTTTATTTTTTTTTTCATAGCCAATTTTCAAAGTACTTCATCTCCTACTATTCGGATCGGATTCCTTTTCAATTTTATACGATTATTCTATTTACGTTTGTCTCTTGAAAAGTAACCCTTTTTTGCCGATCCGCCAAATATTGGCTATATGGGGGTATTTCTAATTTTATGGTTGCCAATTCAAAAATGCTTCTTCTCCCACAGATTTGATAAGATTTTTCTTTACATTTCGTACAAAAGTTCTTTAGACAGGTCTCTCTTAAAATGTTACTTTTTTGGCGATCCGTCGAAAATTGGCCAAATGGAGGGCATTTTTTAATTTATTTGTTTCCAAATTTCAAAATGCTTCTTTTCCCACAATTTGGATCGGATTTCTTTGCAATTTTGTACACTTGTTCTCTATGTAGGCCTCTTTTGAAAACTTACATTTTTTTGGTGATCCCCAAAAATTGGTTTAACGGGGCAGTTTTTATTTTACTGATAGCTAATTTTCAAAATACTTCATCTCCTGCAATTTGGACCGGTCAAAACGTCTCCAAAGCAAAATTTGTCCCAGTGGAATCAAGAACAAAACTTGCCCGTCCATAAAGTCCCGGGCCATAAATTTAAGGCCAAAACGTCACTGAAGCTGAAAATCATATGACACCTATATTAGCGCTTTTTAAACTTTACCCCGGCCCTAAGGTTCTCGGCCATAAAGTCCCCGGCCATGATTTCCCAAAAAAATTAGGACCAAAATGTCCCAAAAACTTTAAACGTATGATAGCCTAAATTAATGCTTCATTAATGTTAAGACGGTCATAAGATACCCAGCTGTAATGTTCCCAGACATAAGTTCTCCAAATGAATTAGGGTCAAAACATCTCCAAAGCAAAATTTGTCGTGGAATCTAGAACAACAAGTCCCCGGCCATAAGGCCCTCAAATTAATTAAGGACCAAAACGTCGCCGGAGTAAAAAAACAGTATGGAAACCTAAATTAATGCTTCATCTGCACAAGTTTATAAACATGCGCACTAGTCCAAAATGCGAACCGCTCATCAACGGAAGTTAAATAAACCTGCGCACTAGTCCGAAGTGCGAACCGTACATCTACGTCAGTTAAATAAACATGCGCACTGGTTCGAAATGTTAACCGTGCTTTGACGTAAGCTAAACAAATATGAGCACTGGTCCGAAATGCAAACCGCGCATTAACCCACGTTAACTAAGCATGCGCACTGGTCCCAAATGCGAACCGCGCATCTACGAAAGTAAAGTTAACGAGCGCTGTGGTCCTACATGCCTCAATGCATCAATGCAAGTTAAGTAAACATGAGGACTGGTTCAAAACCAGTACCCCGCATCAAGTTAAATAAACATGCGCACTGGTCCAAAATAATCGCCATGCATCAACACAAGTTTAATAAGCATACGCTCTAGTCCGAAATGCGAGCTGCGCATCAACGAATGTTAAATAAACATGCGCACTGGTCCAAAATAAGCACCCCGCATTAACGCAAGTTAAAGAAACATGCGCTCTGGCCCGAAATGCCAACCGCGCATCAACGCAAATAAAATAAACATGCGCAGTGGTCCGAAATGTGAAGCATGCATCAACGCAAGCTAACTAAACATGCGCACTGGTCCGAAATGCGAACCGCGCATTGACTCCAGTCACTGTGTAACTGATAATATAAGTAAATTCCAACAAAATGAACCAATTTTTGATAAAAAAGAGGATCTCAATCTTTAGTGTCATACCGACGTCTATTCAACGTTGGATCAGAGACGTTAATTAGACGTCAAAAACGTTGCGTTTTGGTTGTGACAAAAAAGCCACGTTGCGTACCCAACATCTATTCAGCGTTGACTCAAAGACGTTGGTTTGACGTTGATGTGTTGCTGCGACCAATCACAACCAAAGTACAACCCGTTGTTGTCCAACAGCCGACCTCTACGGCGGTTCGGCCTGTTGTGTATAAATCCCTTTTACTCCACAGACCCACTTAGGATTCCGCGCAAAATAGTACTCGTAAAGGAGAGACATCACTTTCTTTAAGAAAGTCACTAAAATATGGATTTTAGTGACTTGGACACTCAGATGCACTTTTTTCACTAATGTGCGAGAATGCTCAGTACTGAGGGATGCACAGCACGGCTAGATATCCCAACAACAAAAGAAACGCCGATTCTTAGAAATTCCACATCTATCTTCCTAAATTTGCAACTGGAATCTATGTTACATATATCAAAAAAGCAGTTGTTATAGCATACTTCTAGACAGTTTTAGTCACTTTACAGAAGATAGTCACGGTTCATTTAACACAACAAAAGAGCCTCACAAAATGACGAGTTAAAGTGCCTAATAACGAGTGTGGCCTCCGTTCGCGTTAATCACCGCCGTACACCGGCGCCTCATAGAGGTCACCAAGCGCTGGATTACGACTCTGGGTATGCGATGCCACTCCTCGATGAGGGCTTGGCGTAGCTGTGGTAACGTAGAGGCGCACATGATTCGTGGCCCATTGACGCCTCGCTTGGCGCCTAGCACCGGTTAAGGGCATTCCGCGATACGCGCGCCGGCTTCGAATACCGTGTTCATGAAGCCGTCTCCTCACTGTTTGGGCACTGATGCGATTGCCCTGACGTCCTGGGAGTGCTCCGGCGGTGGTTGTCGCTGGAATAAATCTCTGGCGTAGGTGTGAGACCCGAATATAGCGGTCCTCCTGGGGAGTAGTAACACGTGGTCTACCTGACCGAGGTCTGTCGCGAGTAGATCCAGTGTCCCTAAGACGACTTGGTAGGCGTCGAACTGTACTTTCATTAACACCAAAGTGGTGCGCGACGTCAGCGCGGCTCCTTCCGCTGTCCAGCATACCCACGGCGCGTTCCCTATCAATTTGTGAGAGCCGTGGCATGGTTTTTCCGTTGAGTTTGTTTCAATATTTTAACGTTTTTTATCCCTTTTTAAGCTTGTCTTTACTATGCATTTCAGTTTGTACGGGTCATTGTAACACATGTTGCCTAATATGGAAAAAGGTGTCAAAATGACTACTTCATTGAATTGACCAAGGTGTTAGGGTAATTAAGCCGCCACCAACAGACCACATAAAGGATAAAGAAAGAAAAATATTACAGAAAAAAGTTCGCACACAAGTTTCCCAGAAATCGCCAAAAACGCAAAAAACCACACGAAAATTATTCGGCGTTTCCTTTGTTGTTGAGTATAGATAGAAAGATCCATCCGCTCTGTGTTTATACATAACAGACAGATCTCATCAGAGGTCAGCTGTGTTATAACAACGAAGTACAACCAGAGTTAATGTATGGTTTGGTCGGATCGACGTCGCAACCTCAGATCATCAAGTCCGTTGGATCGACCTTAAAATGTTCACTAGGAGATATCATAATGATGTAGATGACTGAGATTATAAAATCGGAGATCAACATACAAGAACCGTCTCCTCTGCAAACACCGGGAAGCCTCCCACGATAAAAACCTGGCCCCGGAAACTATGGGGACACTTCACGTCCATGACCATTAATCATAATTAAAATACAGCTCGACGATAAACGCTTGGCTGAGAAATTTGAGAAAAGTCCCAGCAGTTATTATACTAAACTGTTGTACAAAAAACACACAAACAGCATTTATCGGTAAACACTGTATTGTAAGCTACCTTAATTCTCCCACGGTTACTACCTCCGTCACATAATGAAGGCTAGTTTCAAATATCATAATTAAAAAAGTAATTCAAAAGAAAAGGAGAAAAAAAGAAACACTATAAAGCTGAGACATTTAAAAAGGGCTGGAAATAACCGCAAGCCCCTTATGACCAGATTAAGTATTAAAACCACGCTTATTTTATAGGTATTTTCGAGATGCTAAATCGTAGTACAGACATGATTAGCGCCAGAGGTTACATAAGTAAACAGTATAAGGTAAATTCATAAGGCCTGATTATGCGTATGATTTACATTTATTCTGTCAGGGTTAAAAGAGGAAAAGCAGTTTATTCTGTTGTCAGAAAATCCCGATTCGCGTGACAACGAGGGTTTTGTGAAAACAGGATGCATTGTTTTGAATTTTTAGCTGACTTAAAACGCTTCTGTGGAAAACAAACTGCTGTGTAATGCCATTAAATTAACAAAAATCGCCTATAATCATGGAGGTCTTTAAGTGAAGAATTTTTCTCTTAAACAAGCAATGTTTCAAATCCTTTGAGGAAAATAAATGGAGAGTGGGTTTTGTTTGCGGTCCCTCTTGTGTGAAACACTGCTTTTGACAATTTTATGCGTACAGATTTCAGGCCGCCGATCCCCAGGAACCAGCTAAAATGAAAAATTGGTCAGAATTCCAGCTGGACATTGAATCTATCTGGGTTTGTGAGGGGGGAGGGGTTGCAGTTTTCAAAAACACTCACTTTTATTCTCAAAGGCCCACATCTATCGTGTAGCCAGTTGAATTTTTTCAAGTTTTTAGGGTGTCTCAAATGATTCCAGTATAAAAATGTTTGATGACTTGTTTTGTGACGTGTATTTTCAAAATGCTAAAGCGACACCCCTTGCATCGAAAGTCGCCTGATCCAAGCTTACCTGTGGATAAGCGTACTGGAAAGGCAAACTTTGCCAATTAACCCTGTTAGACGAATTTAACACCACGTATACTGCGCAGTATCACCTTGGGGCATTATAATGTCATTATATAACACAGTTGCCAAATGACATTGACGAGACTGGTGGTTTTATTACGAGAAATATATAAACATACTACGACGTGCCAAATTATTACACATGAAAATAATATTTGTGAGCCTTTTTTTCAACAGCGTAAGCATAAACCTTTGATGTAGTGGACACATTGTTGGTGTACTTAATCACCAATTATCCTTGACACAAATAATAACAACTGTTATGCATAAAATTCATGAGAAGTATTAATATATGTCTAGAACGACCACGACTATTTTTTGTATTATCAGTTGCTACATTAGCAATGAAAAAGTTGCATGTTTCCAGTTCAATCAGGTTTTTTGTCTGAGTAAATTTTCATTTATTTAAATATGACTAATTTATTTGTTTTTACTGCTTTATTGCTTCTAAATTTAAGTGATTTTAATTTAAAAAATTAAAAATATTCAAGTAGAAGTTATTATTGAAATTACATATTTAAACGAGAACCTATTTCTCAAAGGCGAAATATAAAAACCTGGCCAAAAATAAAAATTAAAAAAATCGAGCAGAATTTCAAAAACTTTTCCACCCTGATTTTGGTTTGCTTTTCCTTTTTCAGAGAAAACAATATTTTTTTTTTCAGATTTTGAAACCTTCCCATGAAACTTTTTTTGCCAGTTCGAAACCTTTTTAGAAACATAGCTTTGCTATTTACTCTATGAGACGGCATAAAAAGGGGATCAAGCACAGAAAAATAAATTCTCCCTGTCATTCAGAAAAGGTATGATCGATGAGAGTCAGACCTGAAAATTATTCAATTCCTTTTTGAATTAGTAAACTCTTACAGTTGTGGGATCAAAATTGCTGCCGAGACGACATCGGCGTCAGTGAGGTGTATTGGCTGTTTTAGTAATACAGTACAATTTAGTATTCAGGACATGTCAATATCACAACTGCGTTTGTCAATCATTCCTCTTCTTGATGAAAAAGTTTTATATGCCTGTCAAAAAGAGATTCACTATGGGATGTGACTCAAGATTGACCCATAATATCTTGTCAATATTTTTGAAGAATATGAAAAAAAAAAGATTTCACAGAAAGTATTATAACTGACCTACATCTTGCTGGTTGCCAAAAATCGGCTTTGTCGGTACTGTGCACATTAACAGCTGTTACCTACTGTTGTGAAATCATAATAACGGTAGTATCACAATACAATCCTACTCATTTTCACGGTTTTGCTAAAAGAACACATATATGCACAAGCGAACTACTCTTTTTCAAAGTCAGTTTTTGCGGATTGAAAACAAAACATACGCAAGCAATTAATTTTCTCAATTTTGCCACAGATTGCTATTGAGTCTCCTTACTTAGCCCATGATACTTTCAACGTTGAGTTAGTATGTAGAATTTTTTTGAGAGAGGCAAACCTTGCATATTTTGTTGTCTTGTTGTATTATATTTCATTAAATATTGTCATAATTATCGCCTCGTAAGAACAAAATGTAAATTAATTCATAAAAAAAGGATTAAATTCATCTTTCCCCAGCATATTTTATTTGCTTGTTGTGGTTTTGTTAATTCATGGTGTTTCGTTATCGGTGATTTCGCCAGCCGTTCACTTCTGACTTTGCAAAAATGTATTTAACACTTAACAAATCTTTGACCTGGTCAAGGCTTATAAGAATTTGTGCGGACAGCCGTTGGGCTATTTTTTTCTTGACAGTAAAAATTCATTTTCTTGTCTCAGCTTCTACTCTGACACTACATGCCCTGGGACCGCAAAACTTCGTACTTATGTAGAACTTGATATGAGGGTGTGCATCCCGCCTTTTTTCGTCTGTGCGATTCTCATGCTTAATTTTAGACACATTTTGTTATTTCATGAATCGTATTAGCTAACGATGACCGTGTTGGTGACATCACCGTCGTTCGGCTTCTTTTTGTGTAAATTTCATTTGTTTTATAAATTACAATAAATTTTAAAATTATTTAAATTGTATGTTAATATCTAAAATTTTTCTTTCTCCTTCCTTCGGGTCCGTCCATTGTCAGCTGTTAGTCCCACCATCAAGATCCGTTTTCTTTGATATTTGGGACAGATGTTACTTGTCATAGTGAGTAGATAAACGCTTTTTATTTTGACCTTCACCTAATTTCAAGGTGAAGGTCTTTTTTTTTTTTTTGTCTTTTACCTAATTTCAAAGACCGCCTTCTTGGATTCTCAGTTTCGGATGAGAGCTATACTCTCTACGATGGCTTATTAAAATAGAGTTTTATAGTTTAATTTGATCCTGTAGTTGAAAATAAAATCTGTAAAGTAAAACTCAACAAATTTATTATTAATAATAAAACAGAAACTACTTGAATGAAAATCATTAAATTTTAGACAAGGCTTAACTAATCTAAAAACATGGATTGAGTCGAAGTATTATTATCACACTAGCGTTTGTTTCACTGATACATACCGCTTAATGTCCAGTCCCCAGCTCTCTGCCCCTCAGCCGTCCGTCTATCGCCGGCTGTTTTTCCCACCCTTATAATTCGTTTCCTATAATATTTGGTATATAGATGACCATCAGAGTGAATATAAGCACCGTGACGTTTTTTATTTTATTTTATTTATTTTTTATTTTTTTTGCTTGCTTTTTCTTTTAATATATTGTACTTGGAAGATTACAATGAGAGCTTGTGTCCTCTGTGAATGAAATTAAATACATGTAATTATTCACATAAGCGATAACTCAATTTGGAAGTAAGGCGATAAATACCTGTATTAAAACTAATTTACAGTTGGGTATTCAATTTGCAAATGAACGTTTTTTATTTTAACCTTGACCTAATTTCAAGGTCAGAATGACCGTTATCTTGTATTTTCAATTCCGCCTTAGAGATGTGCTCTCTACGATGGCTTGATAAAAAGAGTTTTATATTTTGAATTGATCCAAAAGTTAAAAATAAAATCTCTAAATTAAAACTCAATATGAAAATATTCAGGAAATATATGCAAATAAAATAAATATAAATATTTCTTTTAACATATTATTTGTCCTTTCTGTAAATGTGATTTTGTTGCATACTATAAAGATTGTTATAATAATAATAATAATAATAATAATAATAATAATAATAATAATAATAATAATAATAATAATAATAATAATAATAATAATAATAATAATAATAATAATAATAATAATAACAATAACAACAATTATAATAATGCAGGGAAATGTGGTGACGCCTGTACACTTGATGTAATAGCGTAAAGAACAGCCGCGTGGAGCACTGGCGCCATCTGTAAATAAGTTCTTCACCCTTGACCCGCACATTTCTCAAGTTAAAAACCAGGATGTGCTTTTTAATATTAGGCAAGTCGACAATTTGCAAAGGTCTATTAAAATTGCACGGGCGTTTGCGTTCGCGTGCTGGTGTTTTGTTTTCTTGACAGCGGTCCATGATTTTGTACCTTGTTTTCCTCTTTAACATACTGGCCCTGGGACCATCAAATTTTGAATATTTGTAGTGTTCGATGTGAAGTTCTGCGCCTTGCTTTTTGATAGCTGTTATGTTTTTACTGTCTTGGTCACAATTTGAATGATGAAAGTCCAGTCTATGGAACACTGCTGCAGTATTGTCAATAATGCTCAGTATAGTGAAATAATGCTCAGTATAGTGAAATAATTGTGTTTTTGCAAATGATCAATTTCTCATCAATTTTGTGTAATTCGCGTATGTTCTTTCTGATAAAGTGGTTATTATGAGTTCTTAAAAGTTAAATAAAACTGATAAAGAATAACATGGAGCCAAAGGGGTGGGGGAGGGGGGGGGGGAGATGCAGTTTCATAAAGTTAGTAGCAAAGCCACCTTATTTCTTTTTTCAAGAAAAGCCTTATCAAAAACTGCTATGACGTTCAGTCACATTAGCTACAAATTATCTGTTCTCTTCAGGATAATAAGTCACCCAAAATTAACAAATTCTCCGTTAAAAATGTGCCGCAAGAACGTCACATTGCTAGCTGGGAAAGTTTTGATATTGGTTGCCAAAATAGGCTGAGCCATATTTAAAAGACGTCGTGTCTTCAGGAAATCACTTCCCATATTTCATTAGCCTCCTGCTGTCGTATTAATAACATGATATCACTTTTATTTTGTCGCACGTCCTGTTGCTGCTGCGCTGACTGTCTACGTGTTAAATCTCATCGGTGGCTGATCGCATATAAATACAGCCGCAGACGGCTTGGGTAAAAATTGAACCAAAAAAATGAAACTCAAATGACACTTCATTGGTGACACTTCATTAATCTGTAGTGCAAATGATACGTGAGGAAAAACAGTTTAGACACGAGGGGAGTTTTTTTTGTTTAAAACGACGCAGTTCTTCATTATGAATTTTGCATGAGTATGACTCTGAATGAGGTGCAAAATGACAAGATTTGTTTACAAAACGTTTTTCTTTTGAGCTGAAATCCACAGTAGATGTCTCAAGTAAAAAATGCATACATAAATAAAAACAACGATAACTTTGTATTGTGGCCTTGTATGTGATAAGTATCTGAAAAAAAAGGATTTGCGTATCTTACATAGGAATTGCCCACTTGCAGAAATCATTAAAGAAAATATTTGTATTAAATTATGACCAAAAACCTCAAAGTCACGCAGTACCCCATCGGTGCTTTAATCCAACGCGTTCAAAATGAACCGAAAATGTCTCTATCTCTAATGCATTCGAGATAAACCTGTGTTTGCAAGTGGGAATAAGAGATATCACAAAAAAATACGGCTAAAATTTGTGGAAATAGAGAAGTTCTTAAATACATTAGGTACATCTGTGAAGGTATTAGACGTGCTTTTCAACGAACTTTTATAACAGATCTATTTAAATACATATGGTGAATCTAAATTCGGTATAATATCGTGTTTAAAAATTAAATAATAGATTATTTCAGAAATACCTCTAACCATTTATAGATATACAAAAATTGAATTAAATATACGCAAAAATCAATTAAAGATGTCTCTTATTAATAGAAAAATATGAAAACGGCGTTACCAAGGCTAGTAGGCTGGAAGGCTAATGGTTTTGTAAAATGGATAGCAGGGGTGCAACTGTTCGAATTTGTGAGTGTGTACTTTGTAGATTACCCCCCCCCCCCCCTTTACTTTTTGCGAGATTAGTCTTTGGTTCTCTCTCTTTCTCTCTCTCTCTCTCTCTCTCTCTCTCTCTCTCTCTCTCTCTCTCTCTCTCTCTCTCTCTCTCTCTCTCTCTCTCTCTGTGCATTGATTTTACCAATAAAAATAGAAAAGAAACAGAGCCTTGATTTGATAACTTTGGCAAGTGCAGAAGTTTTGAGCACTCTGGAGATGGATGCTATCTATGTTGATACAGAGTCCCAGATAGATTACGAGCTATAAGATTTGCAAATAATCCTGGATGTAGCTTTTCTCTATGACACGAAGCCGTTGAAACATAAAGCTTCCATTTCAGCACTTAACGCCGCACCAAAGTGCTGCGAAAATAAATTAATCGCCGAATTGGAGTGAGCAGCTAAGTTGATATCGGAGATAGGGCACTTTTAAGTGAGGATTCCGCTATA
The DNA here is from genome assembly GCA_949752745.1 of Protula sp. h YS-2021. Lineage (NCBI taxonomy): Eukaryota > Metazoa > Annelida > Polychaeta > Sabellida > Serpulidae > Protula > Protula sp. h YS-2021. The sequence continues at coordinate 27,711,308 of OX457027.1, read as the reverse complement.
GACTGTAGTTTTAATCTGAGCTGATGATCCCATTACAGTCTTATTTCTCTCGATAACGTGTACTGGTTTACTTTACTTGTGAGCATTGTTTTTGAGGAAAGAGTCGAACGAGTGAAAAATAACAAGAAACTGTACCGCGTGCTTTTCTTCAGAATAAGCTCAAATCGCCCCTAGTTTCATCCGTAATTTTTCAAATGGATTTGTAGTGCGTGGATTTCAACGTTTCTAATGAGATTTTAAGCGTTGGTTACTGCAGCTTAAGTGTTGATAATGGAGATTTTTTATGTTGATATCTAGAATTTTGTAGACTTTGTGAATGAAAAACTATTGCAAAGTATAACTTTCTTTCTCAGCAGGAAATAAAAATAAAAGATGAATATCACTTTAAGGTAAGAAACTGATTATTCAAAAGGGTGAATAATATTTTCTTATAGTTGAAAAACTTCACCTGGAATATTTGTGACAGAAATCACATGACGCTTCTGTTATTTGGAATTATGACAAGAAAAGAAACATATTTAAATAAAATCCGTTCATAAATCAAATTGAAAAACAGGAGAGTGACCTAAATGCTTAAAAATCAAAGAATTTACATCAGCTGCTTTGTGTCTATGAAAAAAGAATTTAAACTGACAGCAAACCTGTTGTTGTGTCAAATCTGGCATTTAAAGTGTTAACATGTTAAAGATAGAGTTCTGTGTACAGACTTTTTATTTCGTTGTGATGTCTGCAGTTCACATAGCTTTCACAGTGCATTCGCCTTTCAAAGAGCTAAAAAGAGAAGATGAACTTCATGTTGAGGAATTGTGATTTAAAAGTAGAAAGAAAGTGTCTAATTACTAGCGCAAAAAACACACACACCAGTGAATAAATCAAATTAGCATAAAAACAGAGAATACATCATCTTTTTTTAGTTAAGAAGAGGGATAATAAGATGATGGAAAAAGAGAAAGAGGCTTTAAGTAACGGACCGGCAGGAGAAACGGTACCCCTGAAGGGCGGGAAAGAAAATGGCAATCTAGACGAGAATGGCCAATTGGCGCGCGATACATGGTCCGGTAAAGCGGACTTTATCTTCTCGTGTGTTGGATACAGCATCGGCCTGGGAAATGTATGGCGATTCCCGTATTTGTGCTACAAAAATGGAGGCGGTGAGTAATTCCTTTCACATGACCAATAACCCCCTATTTCGCCATCAGTTGCCCTTGCGGAGAAAAAAAAACAGGTACGACTCAGTGAACGACGTTGGCTGTACATCGCACCCGACGTTAGATCAACTTAGAGCTTTGGTTGATTATGGAAATCGAAATGGCTATATCTAAACTTTCGATAGGCGTCGATTGTGAAACAGGTAATCAACTTTGCGAATAGGTAGGAAATTGAAGTCGAAACAACGTCTATCTTCAGACGTTGTAGGGCGTTGGGAATGTGAAGTTGTATGGACGAAGGGAAAATCTTAATCTGGACAGGACAGCGACAGTCCTAGTGTAGTCATCCCTCCGTCACAGTACCGTCACATTTGGGTGGTCCGGTCACGTAGGATACGTATGAAGTTTTGAATGAATATCAGGAGGTTGTTTTTTTGGTTGAGAGTCAGCGTTGATTTTTCTACGTCTGTCCAACGTCGATTTTCCAACATCTGGTCAATGTTGCACCAAAGACGTTCATTAGACGTCGGAGAAAGATGCGTTTTGGTAACTAAACAACGTTGCTTGTCCAGCGTCTATGAAATGTGTCCGGGACGTTGGTTAGACGTTGATCTGTGGTCACCGCCAATCCCAGCCAAAGTCCAAAAAGATACTTGGTATACTGTACATGGTGTATATATTCTGCAGGATATATTCCTACTTTTAACCAATAAGGATTTGTCGTTCAGTTGCGTCTCCCTGCCATCAGCAGTTCCCGAAGAGGATCCTGGACGGATCCGGGATCCAGAATCTCTCTGCAAATACATGATTCAAACTGTATGGCAGGTGGTCAAAACGATCTTTATAAAAATTAGCAAAATCAAAAATAATACTTAAAAGTTTTACTCCTCCGGGTGTCAACTCCTCTGTCTCTTGCTCTTACTCTGTCTTCCTTTTCTTCGTCCCCGTTTTGTTTTAGTCTGTCTGTCGTTTCATGCGTTATTACCACACCGCCAGCAGGGAAGGAAGTGATTTTGACAGCTGTAAAACTAACGGCACGCCAATCCCCACAGCACCGGTGTCATTAAAGCTACTGTGAAAGGAGATACATTCAGTTTCATACATCCTTTGTAGTTTTTAACTCTTAGTTTATTTTTTCATAGTGTGGAAACAATTTAAAGAGACAACCCCTCTCCCGAACCCAATCCTCAACTTGAATATTAAAGGCCCTGTATAGTCATCGTATAAGTACTGCGCATTGTGATTTTGCCTTCAAGTTATTAAATATCAAAATAAAAAAATAATGATAGGAAAAGCTGTCTAATTTTAATACGACTGCGTATGGTAGAGTGTGGGAAGTGGCTGAAGCGGTGTCGGATTTCGATTTAACTCGTTCAACTTGTCTAACACATGCGTCTTCTATGGCGAATTTTAATTAACACTATCCCTAGTTTTTATACCCCCCGAACAGATGAGACGACAGATACCTTATTTTTTTTTCACTATGAACATTTTTTTTGTAAATAAGCTTTTTATGCGAAAAAATTCTTTGCTTAATTTTAACATGGAAAATTTGGCTTTGGTGTTTCAATGAAACCAAATCAAATTCCTTTATTTTTTTCATTATGGTAGCCCACGTTTATTGTTTTTTATTGTTGTTCCTCTCAATGAACAATGTGCGCCAGCCACCCCGACCCAGCACTATGTCGAAACTGAGACATATATAAAGTTACGTGTTTTTTAAAACTACATGTAAGTAAATAATGTAACCCACTGACATTGTTGTTTTGCATAAGGATAGATTTTTAAATGAAACTTTGTCTTTAAATGGGTTCTTTCATAATATATATAAATGGCATACAACCAAAATCAAAGTTTAATAACCAACTTATTTCATGAGTGAATGGTAACCAATTTTCACCTGCCCGGTGCATCTTCTATTTAGCACAAGGTTCGTTGTTACTTTCTCTCTCTCCCTCGCTCTCCTGGTTTGTTAACTTTCAAAACTCCTTCAAGGAAAATGAAGAAATTGCGTGTATTTCTAGTGCCTGCTTTAATCAAGTCCGTTTTAATTACTCCTCTCAGCCATTGACCAAGAAAATATTTGCTAACGTAATATACTAGGAAGTGTAAAAGGTGCGATTTTTGTTTGGAATGCATCCCTCATGGCTGCGATAAATCTCGTACGTTCGTACGTTCAATTCTGCCAATGAACAGCCCATAGTCAAACGTAACTTTTGGTTGGGAAATGCCGTAATATTATTTTAGGAGATTTTTTTTCTTGGAAGACCTCGGTAATTTCCGAAAATATATAGAATGTTCTTCTTTGTATGATATGTATTTTGTTTTGTTCTTGCTATTACTTTACATGATAAAATAACAAATTACCCCTTTAGCAAACTTCGCCAGATGTACTGACAGAGGTCATTGCCGATCTAATAGATTCTTTGTAATTTGTTAGAACTTTATACAGTAACTCAGAAGTCATTATTCTATTCATGCCTTCACCAAAGCCCCTCCTGGACAGCAGAGTGAGGGATTGTACCGAAGACCCTGTGTGTTGTTGTTTCTGCTGCCTGAGTTGGATTTCGCTGGAAAAATCGTGCCCAAGCATTGCACAAGAAAGAACTAAGAGCTCTTCATTAAATAGCCAGGTTCTTTTTGTACAAACATGATTCTATCTGCAAAATTCAAGTGCCTTTAGCAGTGCCTAAGCCGTGCTTGAACTCGATTTCACATTCAAGTGCGTCTGAACTTCCTAAGCAGTGCTCTGGTACGATTTGACATGCAAAATCCAAGCAGGCTGCAGTAGCGATGGCACGCCATGTGTTCGGTGCCACCACTATGGTGCTGTATGCCTTGATGCTATTTTTGCTTAAGGACTATTCATGTAGTACAGGCGTAAAAACGTTTGACCAGCTCCATTCGGTACTCAGAATGTGTGACGTTAAATATTGGCCATAACAATTAGTACAATCCAACGTCGGCTTGAGTTTGTGACGTCGATCCGACTAAGCCACAAGATCAACTTTGGCATACTTTAGTTGTGATTGGTCGCGACAACAAATCGACGTATAACCAACGTCTTTGATACAACGTTGAATAGATGTTGGGAAGCAAAGTTGTTTAGACGTCAAAACGCAACTTCCTCCGACGTCGAATCAACGTCTTTGGTGCAACGTCGAATAGAGGTCGAAAAATCGACATTGGATAGATGTCGAAAAAAATGGACGTCGTATAGACGTCGGAATGCATAAGCAAAAACAACCCCCTGGTATTATCGCTCACCGGAAATGGTAGCCAGAACAGATGAATTCGTAAACAAATGGGTCAAGGACGTATTTTGTGACATTTTCAGGAGCGCGCAAGTTTTTTCAAACTTACTTTTGAAAAATATTCATGGAACTATATTCCTGTACATCCCAGTAAGCACAGAAAAATTTTCCCATGTGGGATACGTATGGGTTTTAATTGGGATTTGCATGGGAAGGTGGGAAAGGGGAAAACCCATATTAATCCCGTGGAGAAAGGAGCCATTTCTGGGTGGGAAATGTCTGGGTTTTCCCACCCTGGGAAACCCCCTGTAAAATACACATGAAATATGTATGGGAATGCCCATGTAAATCCCACCCGGGGAAAACCCAGGTGGATCCCAACTGGGAAATGCATGGATTATGCGTGGGAATTCGGACCATGGATTTTACCTCGATTTTTGTCTCATTCCCATGCAAATCGCTGCATGGGATTCACGTGGGAAGGCCAAAAATAACCCTGGGTTTTACATGGGTTTTACTTGGGTGTGCTTACCGGGATCCTGCAGTGCCGGATGACCCAATGCTGGGATTTTATTTACTGTGATGGAGGTTGACCACACTATGATCGTCGCTGTCAAGATGGCGATTTTAGAATTTTATTATCTTCAGGTCTATGCATCGTCACTTTGCCGACGCCTCTGCAATGTCGGAAGGTAGACGTTGTTTCCACTTCATAAACAACCAAACCTCAACGTTAATCCAGTGGCTATTGAACGTTGATCGAACGTCGCAATGCTTACTGGGATGGGGCAGACTGTGCGTACGGATGGCTAACTGAATCCATCTTCCCCTGGCCCTGTCAAAGTGTAGCATAATTCTTCACCCATTCGTCTAGACTCCTTCAAATCTTGAAAGGTGGTGAATGCCCGGATGTCAGTCTATTTATAGCCATTGATTGAGGTGCACACCTCATGTCACCCAAGGGACCTGGAAGTGAAGGTTTCTTAGCCCGTCTCAGCTGGTTTTCAGTTATTTTCTTAATCTTATTGAGAAAACCTTAAAGATTATCGTAGGCCCTCTAACCACTTCCAAGTCAATTGGGAAAACGTGTGCTGAAAGTATATCAACTGAAGCAATTAGTATAAATGATAAGGACACTAGACACATACAGTAAAACCTCTATAAACGCAACAGCCACGAGACTGAGCTAATTTATCCGGTTTAGCGAGGTGTCCGGTACATTGAGAGTCCATCATTTTTCACACAAAGATTCCTTTTACATACTGATAAATGAGTTGAAACAAGACTTGTCTGCAAAGATTGAGGAATGACTCCCCCCCCCCCCCCCAAAAAAAAAAAAAATCCACCCCTTTTTGGTATCTACCTCTTTTCGCTACACTGTGAGAAAATACCCCTGTATAAAATATGCAGTCGATGCAGAGATTGCCCCCCCCCACACCTCGAACTTTCTTTTAGAAAATATTTACGTATTAAAATACAGTTTGCTGTCAAATGAGAATACTTCTGATAAAATTTACTTAACTTGCCATACCCCAAACAATGGCTAAAACCCTTGTCAATCCCCACACCCCCGCCCAGTCATCACTTCAAAATAAAACATTTCTGAAGATCCCAGACCCATTCTTTCAATAGATATTTTCAAGGGAAACCTTCTCCGGGCATGGCAAATCTGCTTGCCAAAAGGGGAGTGTTTTTTCCTCGGGGTATTTTCTCCAAGATTTCTTTAGAAGCGCCCAGAACAGCAAACCAATTTCATCCATGTTAATTAAATATATTCTTTGATTCGTATCTACCAGTAATGGTATGTTATAATTAAGTCCAGTTTTTTTCACCAAATCAAGACTAACGCGTGCTCCAGTATTATATAATGACTGAAATATGACGTTATTGCTTTTTCAAAAGTTATCAAACCATCCATTAACTTCAATAAAAGCATCAAACCCAATATTTTATTTTTGTTTTATTTTGCTGCAGTAAGAGGCCCCAAAAGGGCTGCGTCCTGACTTTTAACTGAATGCTGGTACCCTAAAACAATCAGGTTATACGATAAATTCATGCTGCTCCCGATACAAAGGAACAGGACAATTCTCCCAGACAACTCCCCCCCCCCCCTCCCCCCAAAAAAATGCAACAAAAGGAAGGCTTCCACAGAAAAATCTTTGCGGTAATGACGTCCTGAAATCAGAATTTATGACGCTTTCCGGACGTCATGAAAAAAGGCTTGACCACAGTCAGTCTTGGGCAGATTTTGGGTGGCCAATTAATTGAGCCATAACCCCGCCAGTACGCCGACTCTGCTCAGCGTATTCGCCACCTGGTACGAGACTACGAAAATCATGACATTATGGACTATTTACGCGGCATTGCCCACCACATCAAGTTCCAAAGTGCCGTCATTTTCTGGCAGAACAGACTGTAGATTTTGCGAAATTTGTGTCAGTACATGAGTTCGATGTACATTTTGTGTCAGTTTTTGAGTTCGATATACATTTTGTATCAGTGTTTTAGTTCGATTGGAGCGGAGGGGGGGGGGGGGTTAGGCCCAGGGGGGGGGGATTGTTCGGGGGTGGCGGTTGGAGGGGGAGTTAACCGGGGACATTTGTCTGGGGGAATTGTCCTAGACCCCAATACAAACAACAACAAACAGTACATGTTGAGGTACACAAATACCAAGGTCTCATCTAAAGCGTCCAGATGTTCGGAATAATGAGGTGCCCCGTTTATTGAGTTTTCTTTATAATGGAAGTGAGTGGAAAATAAAAAGGGACTGGAAAAAGTGTCCGGCATAGCGAGTTGTCCGATTTGTCGAGGGTGTCCGAACCTAAGGTTGTTGCTGTACTTTCAGTTGCCACTATTTGACTGAAATTTAGTTCATTTTTGAGATATATTTCAGGCAAGCTTATTGCAAGCTCTATTTATTACACTTGAGGATTTGCCAAAATCCCGTAATGTATTGAATTTGTTTGAAAATTTTAGACGCAGTGTGGCATTTTTTTCGTTTTTCTTTTTTAGTTTGTCCGTGGAACTAGTCAGAGGCCGTTAGGGCTAGAAATATGAAATTTGGATATGATAAACTTCAGTATGACTATTTGATCCTCCTGTATTTTTTTTTTTAAATTCGCTTAATATTTAATTAAAAACGACAAAACAAATTTGCGAAACAGGCGGCAAGAAGCTGAGAGCAGTAGTTTAAACTGGCATGATATCAGCCTCGGTGTATTGATCGTCGAACTCGCAATGAAAGCCATCACAGTATGCGCGTGCAAGTTGGCTGCAGCGTTTGTTTTTTTTTCCCAATTGCTAAAGAGTGATGAAAGTTGGCTCACTGATAGAGGGTGATTGGACGCCGTAATATCCGCGTTTTATTAACCATGACCTTAGGGAAAGATTGACATCCTCGGCCATGGTCAATGTCAAAACCGAAGCGGGCCATTATCTCGAAAACGGTTAGGGATAGAGCGATTTTGAGCTAATTTTCCACCCTTTGGACCTAATGGACGATATATAAGAGGTACCTAGAGCTTGATAGCTTCGGACATGGTAAAATCAAAAACCGGAAGTGGGCAATTCTCTCGAAAACGTTTAGAGAAAGAGCGATTTTGAGCTTATTTTCTACCATTTGGGCCTAAAAGACCATATGTAAGGGGTCCTTGGTGACCTCGACCTCCTCGGTCATGATCAAAGCCAAAACCCGGAAGTTGACAATTATCTTGAAAACGGTTAGAGATAGAACGATACAACGATTTTGAACTTATTTTCGACCCGAAAAGACGATATGTAAGAGGTTAAGAGTTCAGAATCGTATGTTTTAAACCCAAGTGTAATTTTCGCTACTCGGTAGCGAAAACGGTCTAGTTTATGCCTCTTTTTGCAACATAAACAGATATGAGCTGGCAGTTCAATCCCGCAACCATTGCCTTCAGTTCAAACTACCATTGTCATGTGTCTTATTATTTTACCCAGTTTATCACACAGTCATCACTCAAATGTCGCTTGGTTACATTTCTGATCGCTGAGCAATTGTCTGAAAATGAAATTTCACTGGATTTAGAACTACTTCGGCACAACTTCCACTCAGATGAGCGTCTGACACGGAGAACTCCACTCTCTGCGCATTAACGCCTTAAAAAGAGCTATGTTCGTCACCCCCTCCTCCCTCCCCCTCCCCCGGCCTTGTCATTAAGAAAGAGTAAAACATATGTGTGGGTTAAATAACAGCATAGTTTTAAAGAATCACAAGAAAAATATTAGGGCAATTTCAAATATATATATACTTTGGGTCAACTTTTCATTAACATTCATTCGTTGACAACTGCAGCGCTTGTAGTTCGATTATGATATTGAGAAACAATCAAGGTATCGGCCTGTATTAATAAACCTACTCTCTGCTCTGGTTTTAGTCTCTTTTTATGCCTTTTCGATGTCCACAGCTCAGCACAGTTAGGTTATTACAATGGGGCAAGTCATTTATTAGCCCTGGAGGAGTGAGTCGAAAGGCCAATAAATTACTTGCTGCATTACTCGAGTTTTAATAACCACCGTGTTTCAAAAGAAGATTAAACTATTTTTATACATTACATTGCATATAGGATTGGTTCTGTGGCACCACGACCATCTACTTCTGTTTCCTGCAATCAAGTGCAGGATGAGCTTCAACTAGAGTGGCACTTCGCTTCTTCGAAATGATACACTTGGAAACGTGTAGAACTTTCTTCATTGCCATTAGATCTTTCAACGGATTAATGGGAATGACAACACAGCGCAATAAACTAAACTGGGAAAAAGGAGGGGGTGGGGGAGAGAGAGAGAGAGAGAGAGAGAGAGAGAGAGAGAGAGAGAGAGAGAGAGAGAGAGAGAGAGAGAGAGAGAGAGAGAGAGAGAACAAAGACTGTCTGCTTGTGTAAGCTCACACTGTTCACTGTCCTGCCAACTGAGGCGGCTCATGCTTTATCATTGATGTGTAATTTAAAATGATTATCGATAAAACATAAAATCTAAGGTATTTTTCGCCTCGAAATATCACACAGCACCAGACTGGATGTCCACCGACTCTCAATGTAAAATTTCGAATCTCTAGCTATTCGCATTTTTGACGAGATCAGAAGAGAAAAAAAGGAGCAAAATCGCTTCCAATACGAACTTAATTACACTAGGAAAGTGAAACAGGTGCGGAGTTTTTTTAAGTGGTGACGTCACAAATTGTCTCCAAGATGTTTTTCCGAATACAGAAAACACCGAGGGCCACAACATTGTTTGAAAAAGGTTGATTTGATTTCGTCTTCAAATTTCACCTCAAAAATAATGGGAAACGACTATAAAACACTTTCTGCGATGACCTTGTCTCACTGAACTCCAACGCTGCTAAAACTATAACTTGTGATCCACTCTGGCAATAAAGTCAGTCCTGATTTAGATAGAGCATTTTTGGTTCACTGCTCGTGCCAATATTTTTGCCCGTATATTATGGACAATCGTGCCAGACTTAGCATCTTTTGCTGCACATCACGTTGGATTTTGGTAGCAGTTAATTACTTCATCTTGTATTGGATGAAGGATCGAGTAATAACCAGTAAGTGTCAGCTGTCAGTCATGGTATTAAACGTCATTGAATTATGAGCTCTCTGTTCAGATCGAGGCTGGTCGTGACTGAGCAGCTTCATTAGTCTAAGAGACGTTTCGCTGATAGCAAAAAAAAAAAAAAAAACAATACCACAGAATTTATTTTTCAAACGGCATAAAAAAATTCGTTACATTTTTTTGGTATTTTTCACTATTTTAAGGCAGAATGTTGCCAAAAAATTCAGAGTTTTTTTTTTTTGGGGGGGGGGGGGGGGTGGCAGCATTTGATTTCTCATCAGAGAAAGTATATTTTCTATCAATTCTGTCATGTTTTAAGATAGGTACGCTCCCAAAAAAACATGTAGTTTCCAAGAAATAGACCCCAGCACATTCACACGTAACCGTAGCGAAAAAAAAACTTTTTTTTTTATTATAACGACATTTCTGTTAGCCATCGATATTTATCTTGGCAATTATTTCTAGGTGGTACAAAAATTGTTATTCAATATGATATCTGATAAAATTTGTGCATAACCAAAGGAACACAGAAACAAATGAAGCCGCAGAACGACGTTGCTCGCCATAAAAAAAAACAGATAACATAATATGGAACAAAGCTGTTGCTTTTATACCTTTATTTTTGGTATCAATAAATAATATTCAACACTCAAAACCGTAATACTGAAATACTGAAACAGTGAAAAATACTAAAATTGAAATAATACTGAAATACTGAGATAAACAAGTAAATCTTGGTATCAAAGAATGATTACTGGCACTAACAATCCATTTTATTAAATTTATTAGTGTTTTTATTTCTGATTTGCCGTTTTGAATTTTTGATATGTAAAATTGCTTTATTGCGATAAGGAAATGGTTGTTTGATATAATAATTTTGAGATCATTTATTGACATTATTAATTAAACTTTTTAGGGACAAAATCTTGATCGATGTGAAAATCTGATATCAGCTATTGAGCACAAGTTTTGGCATCACTAATTTGATTTCAGCTGTAACAAATTCGAAGTAAAATCTCCCCAGACATGTTAATGGTCAGTAAATTAATTTTTGATATCAATAACTAATTCTGACAAAAAGTTTGATCACACACACACACACACAAATATATATATATATATATATATATATATATATATATATATATATATATATATATATATATATAATTGACGCTTTAATTAAAGATAAGCTTGAAAATATTATCTAAATAAACTGAAATATTTATGCTGAAAGAAGTCGTTTTCAAGACTGACAGTTGTCTCAGAAAACAATTTTATGATAACAAAAAGCCCTTTTCTAAATAAAACAAACATTCACATTCAGCAAAGACACATCTTCATTTGGGAAAGTTTTATCACATTGCCAATTCATGGACAGTCATCCGCATCATTCCGGTGTGTTGGATTTGTGATGCCACGTTTGCTTTGGAGATATCGGTTTTAATCCCGGTTAGTGTACATCGTGCATGAAGCGAAGTCGCCAGAAACAACTATTTTGGTCAAATCAAAGCAAAAAGACTGATATGGGAAAACAGGGAGTGTTGCACTAACAACCGTCAATTTCATCATCGTGTTTATCATGTTCTATGCAAAATTTTAAGAGAATCTAAATGAAGCCATTAGAATATTTTTAAAGTTAGTCATAGACTTGCAAAGTTAGTAACCACAACGATTTATTCCCGATTTCTTTTGTCCACAGTTGTTTAATATCTTAGCACAAAATAGGATCATGTTTCCCTTCTTGCACTGCATTAACCCAGACTGAGAAATCTATTGACAGATTAACAACATTTAAAAATTACTGATGCCATTAAAAGTGGATTTTGAACTAGGGATTTCCTGTAATTTTTTTGCAAATAATAAACATTACTGTTATTGTGCCGTAACAACTCTACCATTGAATATATTTCAGAATTAAAATATCAAATTGCTAGACACATCAGTAACATAAGGAGTCGCTCTTGGGGTTTTTCTCGTAGTAAATAGTTTTTAAAACTTGATCCGGGTTGGGGGAGGGAAGGGTTAGGGATATAATTAGTCATATCTTGGTGAGCAATACTGCAAGCAAAAAAAAAAAAAAAAAGACAAATGGTTGAGAATTCCACTCATGATTTTACCCGTATCCTTCCTATATAAATTAAATACATTTACTTTGATTCAAATATAGGTGTCACTTAAAGTTTACAAAGAATTCCTATTGAATGTAGAGGATTCAAGTAATTTTTGTGTAGCATTTGGTAAATTAGTAAATCTAATGTTTGAAGAAATTAATTTAATTTTAAAGAAAAGCTCTGCCATAAACTGCTTAAAAACAATAAATCAATTTTAAAACAGCATTTAGCAGCTGCTTTATGCTATTTAACTTGACAGCTCACCTGTGATTGTGAAGCTTTCATTATTCTCTTTTTATTATTTTCGGATTTTACAATTCAATCATCTTAGTAATTAAGAAATTAGTAGCTTTTAAACAATGATTTAAATTAATTTCAAACAACAGTAATGTTTAATATGTTTTGATCAATGATATTACCTCTGCAGTTTATATACATTTCTCTTGTGCGTTTGTGCTTTAGAAGTGAAATAAATGCTCGGGGAGGGAGGTAAAGCATGGCCTGGAAAAGCCAGTTTATTTCCAAAAAGCTAATGCAGACGTTATTATTTCTATTTTCTTCTATTTTAATTTTTAAGACATCATTACACAAATGGGGAATTAAATCTGAAACATATTTTTTATTATTATAATAGTATTATACTGAATTGCCTTATTCTAAAATTGGTACTGAAGTTACTGATAACATCCTCTAACCTATGTTGTATTATATGTACATATTTGTGGTGCAAATATAAACACACGTTTAATTACTATAGCTGCCCTTTCTGTTCTTTTGGTTAGTAAAAAATTTGAAATGTAAGAATGAGCCCTTTCCAGTAAATATTTCGGTTCAAATGCTCTACTATGACATAAACTACGAATGACTTGAGCCCAATATTAGATCAGCTGTGTTTTGGAAAACACACAAACGTTCTAAGTACTGCCACATTATAAAGATATGAAAACAAGTTGCACCAATATGTGGCGAATGTCTATTGGCGTTTTAAATGACTATTTGAACCAACAGTTTGTTGTAATTTTGTGGTGAAAGAAGTGCATGACCACAAAATTACACAGTATGTATATTTTATTTGAAAATACATTTAAATCATGTCTTCAGTTTTATAAAACTACAGTCTAAAATGTTGAAAAGCGAAAGTAACTGGAAACTTTTAAACTGCTGACCACCATTAGATGCTCTACTAGTAACTCTGTGTTTCTTTTGCAGGAGCCTTTCTGGTCCCCTACCTGTTAACCTTGATATTAGCAGGCATACCCATGTTTTTCATGGAGTTGGCACTTGGGCAGTACCTCAGCGTTGGCGGACTTGGAGTATGGAAGCTGTGTCCTATCTTCAAAGGTAATCTATAATTTTACAAGGCATCTCAAACGAAGGGAATATATCGTAATGGTGTGATTTTCAAGGTTTATGAAAATGTTATCAAATGCAATTATACAAACAAACTCTTTCTATTGTTTTTTGTTGTTGTATTTTATGTAAAATGATAAAGGTGTCTAGACTTTTTATTTTAGTATTCATCCTTCTACTTAGCCTTGGTTCACTGTTTAGTACTAAGAAATTTAGATATTCCCATGTGTATCTGCAAAGTATTTATTGATTTGAGCCACATTGTAGTGTGGGCGTAGCGAAAGAATTTAAAGTGCAATATAAAATAAAAGTGATCAGATTGTTTTATTTAACGTTGATGCTTGTAGGTCTTTAAACGAGCAATAAATACCTTTAGAACATTCCTTGGCATTAACTAATGACGTAAGCAATTAATCTTGCATCGTTTAATTGTATCTTAAAAGTGTTGAAGCAATTACTAGCCGTCGTGAGGTCATAAAACAAGGAATGCGATCTACAATTGCCTTTCTCAATACAATTGGATAAGATACCATAAACGCATGAGCGCGGTTTCACTTGCAAGCTCCTTTAAAAAGATTCTGTGTATTGCAGTAACATTTTTCGATATTTTTTACACCAAAACATTTTCTTTGACTAGATAAACATTTTGTTTTCAAAATACTCTTTTTGTCCTCAATGATGTAATGACATGTAGAACATACTGGTAAAACATTTTTGATTTGTTGTACTTTTAGAGTGGTCTTGTTCTCGAAAATAACGTAAGATAAATGTTAGCCCAAGAGTGAAATCAAGCAGATGATTAATAAACAGGAACCAATTTCTCAAAGGCAAAATCTTAAATACATTTTTTTTAAATCGGCATGCCCTTTCAACTTGAATTTAAAGACTTTTGCGCCGATTTTGGTTTTCTTTGCAGACAAGGCAATCTTTTCTGTTTCCGAAACCTTTCTAAGACGTCTTTTTGCCAGTTCGAAGCCCTTCTAAAGCCCTTCTAAAGCAGCTTTACTACTTACCTAAAAACGGCATCCATCCTCTATTACCAACATCCCCAACCTTTACAAGAATTTTGCATAGCAAGCAAGTAATTTATATGAATATTTAGTGAATTTAAAACGACTAGGTAATTTATTGCAACAAGACGCCATTCTTACAAAATCCATACAAACATGTCACTATGCTCAGCGTATTTGGCATATACAAATAAAACACACATCGTTTATGTAATGGACAGTGTGGCTGTTAGCACATGCTTGTACAAATAAGCCCTTATGCGTGGCTTTTGGTGAAAAAATGCTTCATATTTTGAAAAACGAAAAAAAAAAGACAAAAACAGAAACTGAGGTTCACAACTTTAGTTGATGCTACATGTATGCCCCTTAAACTTCAATACACTCTTTGCAAGTCTTCGACTTGCCAAGTGTTAAGTATAGAACCAGATAATCTGTTACTGGGAGTTCGGGATGTAATATGTTGTAAATGATAGATACTGATGTCAGCTAACAAAATACCAGCTGCTTACATGCTAAAATTGATTGTTGTATTTTGTATTTACTTTTCTGAAAAAAAGCCTAAAATATCTCATCGACAAACAGTCGATCGGTTATTTAACCTAGTTATTCCCTCTACAGTTATTACCTACGTTATAATTACAGTACATTCGGTTCAGCATTGTCCAAAATCCATTTTAGTAATCAATTTGCTGCCTAATAACATTACCATTACCAAATAAAGTAAGTCAATGAGCTTGCACTTAAGGTTTCAGTTAAAGTAAAACTCACCAAGTGATACCATAATTCTTCAAATTAAATTCTTTAATGTAAGCAAAATTCACCAAGTGAGACCATAATTCTTCAACGAGATATTTCAAATCCACATTTTTATTAAAAATCGAATGAGTCGCGCAACATAAAATGCTAAAATATTTTCAATCCATGTGGTACTTGGCATTTTCAGGGAATTTGAAAAGTAAGTTCGGCCTATTATCTGGACGATAACTAAAGAACTAAAGTTGGAATAAATACAACAGCCACCTGTAAGCCTATGGCACGATATTTGAAGGTCATATTCATGTCTGATTCATGTCTGATTGGACGTTTGCAACATTGTAACCAGTCAGTGTCAAAGGCGTCCGCATTTACAATAATCTGTGCGAAAACATCTTCATTCTTTGGCAAGATATACTTGAATACATGTGTATGATGTATGTCTTTGTAGAGGAGGGGGATGTGGGAGAGCTTAGTTATCAAAAGGATTTCTTAGGATGTATGTACGATTCAGCAAATTCTAAATCGGCATATATTTGCATAGTTGCAATTTTCCATTCACATAGGGGAACTTTATCAGAAAACTAATGTCGGAGTAAACAAAATTTGCTCAGACTTCTACATAATTAAAAAATACACACAAAGCAAATTGAATTTTTTCTGTGTGGCTTATATATATCTCAGCAATCTCCCCTTGCATCCCACTCCCACCCCCAGGAGGAAACTGTTCGACAGTGGGCATAACCTTGAAAACAGATATATGGTAATACTAGGACTCGCAGCGTGTCATATTGGACACCTGCCACGTGTATGTACAGTAATAATGTTTCAATACATGCAATAGTTGCAACTAATTGAAAACAAGTTTACGTGTATGTACAGTAATAATGTTTCAATACATGCAATAGTTGCAACTAATTGAAAACAAGTTTAAAAGCTTTATTGTATATATCTTATTTGAATACAGAGATAAATTATACCGTCCCATATGCCATGAAATAGAGACATTATGAAATAGGTTAAAGCCACTTGCATCATCTTAAAATATCACAAACTGACTGATAATGCATATAAAACTGCCCTTTGGAAAGGAAAACTTCTCAAAAAGATATGGACGTATGATCTTTGTCACCAAAAATAATTAGAATTATTTAGAGTATCGAAAATGTTATTGTCTCTGAGAAATAAGCTTCTGATTATCTTCCGAGTTTGCGGTTCTGGGTATAATATTGGCTACACGTGTTATATTTGGTTTACATGTGCTTTTTTATCATCAAGTTATTCGAACTTCAAACAAAAACTAAGTGCAAGGATAAAAATGTAACTCCTTGACACACTTTTATTTGCCATTGTGGAAT
Source organism: Protula sp. h YS-2021 (assembly GCA_949752745.1). NCBI lineage: Eukaryota > Metazoa > Annelida > Polychaeta > Sabellida > Serpulidae > Protula > Protula sp. h YS-2021. Next base: position 27,694,744 of record OX457027.1, on the reverse strand, counting down.
ATAAGTTAAATAACTAGTATTAGCAGAATCGAATTGAATCGTGTAGCCGCGAACACCATATTGATAAGTCTAGGAGTAAAATTTCTTAACTTCTAGGATGCATTTACTTTAGATTATTAACCAAAAGGAACTTTTATGCAAAGCAGTCGTTATATTATATACAAAGGTAGTATTGAGCTGGTATTAATGTTTGTAATTATTCAAGTATATTGCCCACAAGGAAATCGGCAGCGCGCATCGTTTTCTCTTTTGGGGACTTCTTTTGTCAATGAACTGATTATCCAATCAATTCCTTCTTTTTCTTTTTTTCTGCAAAAAAGAGTCTTCCGATCGGACGCTTAATTTGATAAATCGGAGGAATTTATAAAAACTCTAAGTGGGAAAAGCACTTGAAGGGGATAAGCTGCACTGAAGGTCATACAATGTGTTATTAGAATTTTGCAGGAAAAAAGTTTAGAGTTTTTGTATTTTCCGAAATATAGATTCCAAATATAGAGTTGCTTGTCCGAGATACCTATGTGTGGTGTTCGTACTACAAGAATAGTATAAAGACACAAATAAACAATACAGGAGCATTGCCGTGTACTGGTGATGATGATGACTATTATGTTGATTATGATGGTGCTGGGGATGGTGATGATGACGATCCTATGACTTATGCCATATGTCATATGTCATATATATATTTGTCGACTTCAAACTTTGCTTGAATATTCCTTGAGTCAACTGGAAACTTGTGCAGCGTGTGGCAAAATTAACGAAGTCGCGTAATATGATTAAGTAACAATCTTGTTCACAAGATTTCTTAGGCGGCTTAAGATCACAGGTCGTCCTGATTTGATGGAATCGTTGCATGCCTAGTTAGGAATAAGCATGTGATGTCTGTGTGTATGTTATGAACAAAATTTTAGTGCAAAATGTATTGAACGGAAAACCATATCAACTTTCGATCTTGCCAATAAGGGTAAGTGGGATCGACTTCAAACTTGGTATAGTTATTCTGTGTAGTCGAATTGTTTTTTGTTTTTTTTTTGGTTTACGAAATGTGTACGGGAAGTAAATGGACGGCGTATGACGATATTACACACATTGGTATTGCGTTATGAATTTTTCTGTCAGAGGTCAACTCGTATCGTATTTCGTTATGTAGGCAATAACTTAATGCAACTGGCTGTGTTATGGAGAGCTTAAACGTCAGGTCTATGTTAAGAAATATGATTCAACTGAGTCGAGGATGTGTTTAAGTAAACAGAAAAGAGAATAACATTACTGAATTTGCCCTAAGAGTATAGCTAAATGAGCTAAAAGTAAAGCTCATTCAACCTTTTATTGTACTGGTTCTTTTTTTTGCAGGAGTTGGTTATGCTGCTGCTGTTGCTGCTGCGTGGTTGAATATTTTCTACATTGTCGTGCTGGCATGGGCATTGTTCTACCTATTCCACTCATTTCAGAGCCCTCTACCCTGGTCCACCTGCGACCACTGGTGGAATACTGAGCAGTGCCGCTCCGAGTATGATCGACCTAAGTATGTATGATATAACTAAATGATAGATACATCTGAAGGGTCGTCTTTAAGTCATTGCATTTCAGTGGTAAAGACGATTTATATCTAAGTATTACCCTGTAATAAGTCCTTTAATGCGTTCTTTGTCAACAACAAATGATTAGAACGTCCGATATTTTCCTCCTCTTTTATCGCTCAGTCCAATATTATTCCACGCGCTGTTTTTCTGTGTACTTGCAACTTTTAGTAGCGACCTTGTCTGTCTAGCTTAGCTGAAACAAAAGTGATATTCTCTTCTTATTGTCTTTGTTATAAAGACAAACTGAAAATTTATATATATATATATATATTGATATATTGATATATATATATGTTGATTCCGATAATGCCTAAAATATCCTTGCATATACATACCTGGTCTCCATATTGGCTAAAGCAGCTATTATATATATATATATATATATATATATATATATATATATATATATATATATATATATATATATATATATATATATATATATAATACTGAATAAAATGGCATCATGATCTTCAAAATCAGAAAATACATAAATATTAGGAATTATGACAATGTTTATCTCAATTCCAATTAAAAATATGATTGGGACGAGGATCATGATGTGCTGTTAGAGATTCGATACACAGTCCACTGTAGTTCAAATTGAATATGTGTTAGCCAAATAAGAAAACTGTTGAATGTTTTCCCATTCTTTTTCAGTTATATCATTTGATTTTACTAAGCAAAATTCAGTGACATAATAACGTTTAAACAATACCATGTATTGTAGAATAATATCCAAATGTGGTGAACTTATTCGTTTACTTACAAAAATGGTTCATCTTAAAAAATCAAAAGTGGTTCAGTTTACATTGGTATGCATCATAATAACACTAATGCTTATTCTAAATAATGTGAAGAAATATTTTCGCTTCATTTTTGCTAAAGTTATTATCCGTTTTATAGCGACATAATATTGTAGCATGAATCATGGTCATAATTTCTGGAGGCACATCCTAAATATAACAGGGATATTAACCATAAACAATCCAATATCGCTTGATTATTGATGCTTTATCATACTCAGATGCGACGTGTCGGGCATAAATGCCACACTGGTGTACAACGACGGAGCACCTGGGCTGACAGAAGGCGCAACTGCGTTCACTCAGGCAGCTTGTAATAGCTCTGCTCAGAGTTTTACGTCGCCCGTCAGAGAATTTTGGGAGTAAGATTAAGCTCCGTTGATCAATTTTGAATTTAAATTTGTATTGCTAACTGCAAACAATCTTTAGAAGTTGTTATAGCTACAGTGTTGAATTTCTATCCAATCATTGCATTTTCTGTTCTCATCAAACGTAAGTTGCTACTTAATATAGATTTTGTGTTCCTATTAACACCTCCTACGTATACTTGAACCTTTGTGTCACACATGTGAGTTTGTAATAATATGAACCTATCCTTAATTGTTCTGTTGAAAAGTGGTACTTTTTTGCGAAGGAGCCATGTTTGAGATAATCACATTGTGAGGTTTCTCTGTATTTAAAGTCCCAAGCTTCTTGCCATACTGTTACATCTGTTGAATAGTAATCGTAAATGACTGTCAGTTGTAGCATAATGTTATAGAAACATGTATACATTGTCAAACATATTTCATATCTCAATAAGTACTGTATGCTGTGATTCGCTTTGCACAGACCAGTAAAGCTTGGTAAAACGAACCTCTCGTGTTTAAATAGAAATATATATCACTTGAAGCCTGCAGTTTAATTTCAAACTCATTTCAGTGATGTTGAAATTTTCCAGTAACATGTATTCCTTATCCAAATAGCTTTTAAACCTGGCTTTTACGCTGTACAGTTTCCAATCTCCCTTTAGTTTCAAGACCCTAGTTTCAAGTCGGACAGTCTAAAGACGAACAGTGAAGTTTAAAATTTACTGTGCTATTGGACTACAACCATCGGTGCAAAAGGAAATAATAATTTACAGATATTTCATATAACAAACGATTACACAGACATGGCCATTTGATTTGATTTACATGGTGAAATAGCACATTTTGAACAAAATTTTACTGTTTTTTTTTAATTTTAGTGGTTATTGCTTTTTGCAGAAGGTACGCGCTTCAAATTTCCCCTGGACTGGAGTACCCTGGTAGCATTCGCTGGCATCTGGCTATGACGCTACTCCTGGCATGGATCGTCTGCTATTTTTGCATATGGAAAGGTGTTCGCTGGACGGGCAAGGCAAGCTTTTTCCTAATCTCAAATATTTCTATCAATGTGTCGCTACTGGCCATGCTCAGATTTCCAGGAGACACCCAGAGAGCATACTTTCAGTAGTGTTTAAATCTTTTTTCTCCTTTACATGTTTTGCTTTGTTATTACGAATCTTGAGACAGTATTTTACCCATTCGCTAAGAACTACTGGTTTAAGAGTTACTTAAATTACTTAAATACTTAAATGTAAGTGCTAAGGTCAGATTAATTATGTATAGCCATAATTCAACCAAGATCACCTAAAGTATGTTTGAATACAGTGTATGGTGGTTTGACCTATTCTATACTATAAACAAAAGGTCACGTGGTTCACGGCGCTGTTCCCATATGTATTGATGTTTATCCTACTCATCCGCGGGGTGACGTTGGAGGGCGCCGGACAGGGCATTATCTACTACTTAAATCCGAAAATGGACAGACTTCTCGATTCAAAGGTAAGAACGCAACACACACACACACACACACACACACACACACACACACACACACACACACACGTGTGTGTGTGTGTGTGGTGTTACAGTCATACTGTGTAATCAGTCATTTCATGAAATGGCCAAAATTTTTAGTCATTTCGTGAAATGACTGTGGGGGCCAAGCATTTCGTGGTATGTCTAAAATTTTCAGTTATTTCACTAAATGACTGCAATTTAGGATACTCCATTATACAGCTTGCCCAGACACATTTTAGACAATCTGTGAAACATTTAAATGTGATGATTGCCAAAACATAAACACATGCTACGTGAACAAAGGACTAAATTGTAATTAATCTGGTATTATACCCGGTGTGAAATATGATTAACAGGCTGGTCAACAACTCTTCCTTAAAATGTAATTGGCATAAACTCCCGAAGCCCCCGCTTCTCTGTAGTTGCAATTTTAACCAGTGTCTTTGACTAGCCAATTGACAGTTATTGAGCATGCTACTGAGCAGTTAAGGTTACTTATTTGCCAAGTGAAGATGACTTACTTCAGCGTATGACCGGGTCGAAAGGGACGACGGTGACCGAAGCGACGTGGTGGCTGAAGCGACCGAAGCCCGCCAAAGACCGAATCGATGATGGTGACCGAAGTGTCAGTATTGACCAAAGTGACGATGCTGATCGAAGTGAAGATGGCGATCGAAGCGCCGACAATGACCGAAGCTACGATGCTGACCGAAGTGACGATGCTGATCGAAGCGGCGATGGTGACCGAATCGCCGGCAATGACCGAAGTGACGATGTTGACCGAAACGACGGTGGTGACCTAAGCGACTACGAGGAGCGAAACGACGTCGGCGACTGAAGCGGTGATGGCGACCGAAGCGACGACAGTGATGGGATCGGCAGCTGCGACCGAGCCAGCGATTGCGACCGGGCCGGTGACCACGACCTAAGTAATGACGGAGACCTGTAGTGTTGTTGTTGATAGGGATGAAAATGGCCTGTACAAGATAAGTGTTAAAGCAGGTATTCTGAAAGGAAAATTTTTTCGTTGTCGGTTTAACATGTGTCCCCAGTGTTCATTGAAACAACTCCAACGTCAATGAAACTCAGGAAATTTCTTTGCGCCAGACTGCTACACAGTGGTCTAGCTCCGGAGGACAAAATTTTGCAAACTGTAACTGTGGTTCAAGTAACAAACGCTGTCAGAGCAACAGGTGCAAGTGCTTCGAAAATAACATTTTGTGTTCAAGTTGGTCGCATTGTTCACTGTGCTGTACAAATGAATGATGTATCTGACAAATATAATAGATGAGGAAGATTCATTAGTTTATTTCAATGTACAAATCATTTAAGCATTGAAATTACTGGACATCAAATTCAATCATTTCATGAAATGACTGAAAATTTTAGGCATTTCAGGAAATGTGTGGCCCCCAGTCATTTTACGAAATGACTAAAAATTTTAGGCATTTCACGAATTACACAGAATGACTATAACATGTATATATATATATCTGTGTGTCTGTGTGTTAGGTCTTATCTATTTTATTTTATTCCTACTTAGGGTGCGATAGTTTTCTGAAGGGTGATGGGAGTGCTGGAGCATGCTGTTGTTTTAGGTACAGCAGTATTATAGTTTTGGGGTGGTGCAGTATTGTCTTCCTTGCGGCAAGCCAGTATTCGATTCGTAAATGTTCTCCAGTATTCTTTATATGGTTTGCCATTATTTTGCTTGAAATGGTACCTTGGTATATTGGTACCGGGGATGTATCAGTATCCTGCTTCTAACAGATATTAGTACCCTGTCACTAGGGAGTACAAATATTCTCAGATCGTTCACCACTTAAAGGTAGCTTCTGCTTCAAATCCGAGATGTGTTAAAACTGATGCAGGTAGCGCGAGAGATCCACTCTCCCCTCATTTTGCAGAATATAAAATGCTTTACAAGAGCCGTTTGAGTTTGCCGAATAAGCAATGTGCTTATAGTAGGTAAGTTCTACATTTTAGACACCCTGATTGATACTGAAACAGGTGAGAAAAATTTACTTTGAAAAAATGAACGTTCTTCATTACTGGTTGTTGGTTTCTGAAATAAACCCAGTAATTGAAACCGAAACAGCTTGATGGCTGAAGGCATTAATTAAATTTAATTTAAATAATCTGTTTGTTGAAAGGTCTGGATCGAAGCAGCAACGCAAATATTTTTCTCTTATGGTCTGGTGTTGGGAGCACAAATTGCACTGGGAAGTTACAACCGTTACAACAACAACGTCTATAAGTGAGCGCTTTTGTAACATCCCTGGGCCCTCCCAAACTGCTAAGTTTATGAAGGGTTTGAAATGAAGGCGGGTTGCTTTTCGTTAAGGCGTATTAACTCGAAATATATTTTAAGCTTCCAAAAATGCACTAGTTCCATTTGAAAGATAACGAAAACTTTTCAGAGCAACCGAAGTAACATCGCAGCTGACTAGAAAAACGTGTACCTTATAGAGCTGCTTGTTGATTGCAGAAAACAAAACTCATGGATACAGCTGTATTGCGACCCATGGGATTTTATTAGACTTTTATCCTATACATACCCCTTGGAGTCTTAAAAACTTGCAAGTAATGCAAAATATGTTTTGTTCTTGTAATAGGCTTTAAGCTATAAAGAGTAGTAACAATAGTGAAATTACCTTGATGGGTCTTTTAAAAATTATTTTACAAAATTGTTTACAGGGACGCACTTCTCATATCTGGTATAAACACTGGTACATCCATGTTTTCTGGTTTTGTTATCTTCTCTGTGATTGGCTACATGGCCCAGTCACAAGGCAAATCAGTGGAGGAGGTAGCCGCTTCCGGTAAATGTTTTGAATTTGAATACAATGGAATTTATGTGTCTATGAAGGAAATCAAGCTTATTTTTGCCTATATAAGTTATGTATAATGTGAGAAGCTCCCTAATTCTTTTAATTTTACATTAGCTTCTATACAATAAGAACGTGGATAAATCGGACACCTTCCTATTTCGGAGACAAGATGTAATTTTTCATACCCAAATTATAAGTTTTACTGTATGAATAACTCGTGTAATTCGGACAAGCAATGGCGCGATCTTTCAGTGCTATTTGTGTCTCTCACATAATCTCAATCCAAATCTGTCGCAACAACATGACTGCTTCTATTTGCGAACTGTCTAATCCCGTAGCGCTTTTCTTGTACAGTCCCAAGTTGGTTATATATTTAAGTATCTGTTATTGTACATTCAAATTGTCAGAGAAATCAACTGAATAATGTTGTTAATAAAAATTGAAAATGGAAAGAAAAAGGGAACAGTATTGTGTAAACCTTTTTGAAGGATATGTTTGGATGTTGTTCATACCAATTGATCATCGGTCACTTGACCAACGGACAAATGACCACCGGTCATATGATCACAAGCGAAATGAAAAACCGGCTATGCCCTGCACTTGTTGGGATATTACATGATACTGCTCCTCATCTTTGCCGTTTGTATAACATTTATCTGCCCACCCTTAATCTCATCCCTTTTAGGTGTGGGGTGTTTGCGTTGCGTAGTCTTTAATGGGGGGAGGGGACTTAACTAGAAATAGATTTTCCTTTTCTTTCATGCAGTTTGATTGAACTTTTAATAATAATAATTTTAATAATATTAGTAACAATAATTGTAACTGGCCGTAATTTCTAGATACTGGATAATTCTCTGTTTTCAAATTGAGTTGACCAGTTTCACTCACTGCAATTGATCATTCTTTTTTACTTACACTTAAAACACTCTGTGGTCGGATTTTAATGCTGACCTAATAGAATGCTGGGAAAGTGAGGAGTCGGAATCTTTGCGACTTGTGCAAAAGTGAAAACATAACACCGAGGAGACACTATGGGGAGGAAGGGGGGGGGGGGAGGGAGAGAGATTAACTTCATTACCAGCAACGATTTATTACTTGACAAATCAAGCTATTATAGCATAATCTGATAATCAGGACACCTTGCTAATCCGGACAAATGTTGTCAGTCCCAACAATTGTCCGGATTAACCAGGTTTTACTGTACACGTAAACACATATTTTCAAGATCCAACTAATACAATTATGATACACTATAAAGTAGTAAGGTGTCGTTCTATCTCATTGATATTTAACTTCGAGCCTCGTTACAGAACGTTTAGTTTTCTGAAAGGAACTGTAGAAAGTTTTATTTGAAAGTTATGAGCGAAAAATGAAGCAAAGGTTTATTCAGTACAAGGTTACAACTGCCCAATAGTCAAACACTGACAGTCCTTTCAAAGGCAAGTACCTCAGCCGTCATTTTCATCCTTCTATGTGGTTGCGTTTCAGGTCCAGGACTTGCGTTTCTGGTGTACCCGTCTGCCGTGAGTCAGATGCCGTTCTCCCCGCTGTGGGCGGTGCTGTTCTTCCTCATGCTTTTCTTCATTGGACTTGACAGTCAGGTAAATGCATTTTCTAGTCACTTGGGGGGGGGGGGCGGAGAGGTAGGGGGGGTACATGTTGTATGGTAAGGTTGTGCTGTGTGTGTGTCAGGGGGAGAAAGCGCTTCAAAAGGTATCTGTGCGATGAGTCACCGAAATTGTTTAGGGTAAAAATCCTTGCTGAGTGACTCTGGTGCGACAGCCTTTAAACAACGCTGCATATCCAGCGTCTATTCACGCTTGCTGACGAAGGTGCTATTGCCATGACTATAGAACAATGTTGTTGCAATTCATGGGACAGCACGTCAGTGCTCATGTTGCATGAATAAAGAATGAACTCAAGTCGGGGTTGGCGTTTAGGGATGGGGTGCATGGACTAATGATATACTCAACAGGTTTCGTCAGACAAAATTGAGTATGATAGGTGTAGGGGGTTTAAGTCCGAAATTTTTTAAATGTGCTTGCATCTCCCCAGACGAAGTCAGAGCATTAAAGAAAGAGAACATCAAAAACGTTTAAGTGTGAAATATTGTGTTGACTTGTTTTAGTTTTGCACTATGGAAGGTTTTATCACCGCTTGCTGCGACGAATGGCCAGAACTACTGCGGAAACCTCGAAACAAGGAGTTGTTCATTTTGATCGTGTGCTTGCTCTCTTATCTGATTGGCTTATCTATGGTCACCGAGGTAGGTTCTGGCCGGGACTATATGTGCCACATTTTTCTAATAAATGTTACACAAGAAGTGAAAATTTTAAGATGTGCATCAATCGAGCCGAATTTATTGTTTGGATATTACTGTAAAAATTTTCTTCCTTTTTTTTATTCTCAAATAAATTAAACGTATTCCTTTTGTATATAAAATCAGAATAAATTCAAAACTGCTATAAACTTAATTTAAACGTATAGCACCTAAATTGGCTATATGCTGTGCGCTAGCCTAAGTTGGGTAGAGCAATAGAGTATTCTCCTCTAACGATTTAAGAGATGGCAGCGATACCCTCTGCCAAAGCAATACCCCTCTCCCCTGGCTCCTCAGACCTATCACCCCTCCCCCCTCCTCCCTGATTTACGAAGACGTTGACCCGACAGATGTGTCCTCTAAGTGACGTTGTGACGGAAAACACGACCAGCAGTGACATAGTGCGACGTTGCAGTCTGGAATCGTAACTAGGGTAATTAGAAATGCCAGCGCTTTTTGTAGACAAAATGTATCTTCAACCACAATATGTCGCTTGCTAAAAATAATCGGTGTGAGATCTGATGTGAAGTTTCTTATCGAAATAAAGAAAGACTTGCCCATAACAGAGTTTTTGATCTGATCGTTTGGCAATACTCTTTTGACTGTCTCGTTAAGATAGTGACGCAATTTTCCTTATCTTGAAATTCTATTTAGATAGCAAATCGAGAAAAAAAAGAAATGACACACTCTTATAACTTACAAATTTAAGAAAATAGAAAGTTTTATCAAAGCGATATATTTGCCATCAAACAACCTCCAACTATTTATTATGTCTTACGAACACTTATGCCCCAAGTTTAAGTGGCGGAGTCGGGAGAGAAGTGAAGGGGTCGCCAATTCCTTGCCGGCTGAGGTTTCTTTATTCACAAACACGCGAATTAATTTAACGCCTTTTCTTCAACTCCAACCCGATTCCCTCTGCTCTGGTTTAAGTTACTTACCTCATACTTTTCAATTGGTTCGTGACGTGTGATTGGTGCCTCAAAATACGACGCCCTCGAATGTTTGATCGAGGGCGAGGGGGGGGAGGGGTGGGGGTGGGGTGGAAGGCGGAGGGGGTGAGGATTAAACGTGGGATTTCAGCAATCTGGTCTCCATTAATCGTGAGAGAAACAAGCAGCTGCATTTAATTCACGCGTAAATTTTGTAAACCAAGTGACTAGACTTGGGAAGTGAATTTTGCTACCCTTGGATTGTTGATCCCTCGGTTGAAACATCTGTGGCCCCGAGCTCATGGTAAGTAACACATTAGTAAGCTGCTTTGGAACTAATAACAGACGCCAATTTTCTCATTTTTCTCCTTTTGGGGACGGGGGGGGGGGGGGGTCGATGCCATGAGAATGTATTGAAGGCCCTTTGAAATGAGCTGTCAAATAGGAAGCTTTATTAAAACGACCAGGTCTTGTGACTGGAAGGGAGCTGGAAAAAATCCGTGCTTTTGTGTTTTGTTGTGCCTTGTCCTTCATCGGAAACTAGATTCGCAGAACCTGTAAAAGTACTTCAGTGAAACCCCTGCCTGAAAATCAAATGATCTTTCCGTATCAAGCAAATGATCTAAAAAATCGAATTTGAGGCGAAATGAGGTAGATATGACACGAAGTCATTTGATCGCCTTAAATGAGAAGCACCTGCTGCAGACAGAAGAATGAACTCCAGGGACATTACACATTAAGCTAGTTTATCAAGACATGCGAGATAGCCTGAGGAGCTTATCAGAAAGTGACATTGCTCGAATTAAGATGGTGTGAAAAATGTGGGCTTTTTGTCACGCCTAACAGAAATCATCTCCCTTTTTTCAGATGCCTTTCAGTTTCACTTATCCGAACAGTTTACTGTTCTTAAAAATGGGCATGATTAAATTAATTTTCCATTGGACAAAGTGTGCAAAAGCCGGAATTTAAAATCAGTGACAATAACAAAAATAAAATAATAATAATAATAATAATAATAATAATTTTATTATCAACTTAAGCTATTTTGTATTTTGCACATTTTTGTATGAAAAATGCTGATAAATTTAAAATGAACTAGACCGAATTCTGCTACATAGCGGAATGACTCACTTGCATAATCCACAAAAAAATGAAGTGTAATACTATACGTAGCCAAGGGCACCGAGGCAGGTCCAAAGGATCGAAAATTGTCTCAAATCGCTCATTCTCTAACTATTTTGGAAATAATAATCAACTTCCGGTATTTGACTTTGGCCTTGATACAGAAGGTCAAGATCATCGAGGTGCACCAATTAATGGGGTAAAAGGTTCGAAAATCTCCAAACTTTTTTCAAGATAATCGTTTTATGCGATACAAAGGTGACGTAACCTTTGACTCTGACCCTCAGTGTCAAGATACAGGTTGCCAGGTTGCTCTATACTCAAACCGTACGTGTGTTGGAACAGGAATTTAAGCCCTCTTTCTGGCCGTTTTTCGTGGCAAACAGGGGTTCTAAAAATATTTTGATCTCAGTTTGACTTTGACCTTCAAGGACAAGCTAAAACGACTGCGATTCCAGCGACACTTTATCACCCTCTATACGTGTGCCAAGCGTCATCGTCGTATGTCAAACGGTCTAGGAGGAGTTGGGAAACCATTTTGAGGTTGTCTTTTACTTCGCAAAAGCTTTGAATTCGCTTATCTCCACTTTTAATGGGTTCCCTTCCAGTAATATTTACCACGCAATATAAAAAAGAACTTTTTGAGGTACTGTTCAAGATACTCTAACCCTTCCATCCATCCTATGGCCAATCAGAATGCCCGAGACGTCGTCTGCTAGTCTCGTATAAACGACTTTCCCTTTTTGCGTGGCGTCGTTACAACACGCCATTCTGTGTGCTGCCGGTTTTTTTGCAGCAAGGGAACTGGTTTAAGGTGCGAATTGCTTCATTTTTTACTTAATTCACTGCCTAATGGATTGTTTTATCTATTATTGTGCGTTGGGATAAATTTATGGAGCCGAAGTGTGTTTATTCGCCATCTTACTCTTCGGTCTGATTAGGTTGAGTTTGCACGATCACGGAGACACTTTCCTAGTCCCGAGAAGTGCGCCTCTTTCTCCACTTTCATTCAGATCGAGGAACTTACCAGTTCCACCTCAGTTCGTCTAGGAGTAGGATCTTTTCAGGCTGCTGGACCTGATCAGACTCCAAGCTTTACCAGCCAGCTGTGTCATCGCGGAAATGGCCAGTTTTTGCTTAAGCTTTACTCCATGGGTCGCTTCTCAGTCTTTGTAGAGCAGGTTCTGCAAGTCTGACAGCGTTCTCCGACGAAAAGAGACGTTTTCTGTGACGTCTGAGGGTCATTTTCTTTGCCAGGACCGTTTTCCCTTTGTGGTCTTACGGTCACGGGTGCGAGAAGACCATTCTGGTCCAACGGGATTCACAAAACCCGTTACGGTCCGATGGTCCCAGGTGCATCTGAGGCAAGAGAGATCCATATCCGACACGGGTGGTGCCATTACGGTCCAGCCCGTTACGGCCCGGGGAACGTTATCGTTCCGGGAAGCATCTCTTTTCGTCTTTCCTTAGACCCAGCGAGTTATTGCGGTGTTTAAGCAATTGTAAACACAGCTTGGAAGGTTAAAGCTTGCAGTTGAAGCAAAGCACGGAGAAATGTAGTTTTGTGCGTTGTTTTATACTACATATTCTCACCGTTGTTTTTCTCTGCTTGCATTTCAGATATGACAGAGGCCAGTCTACATTCTCCACCGTTACTGCCTCAGTGTATCCATCCTCCAACCGCGTGTAACCCCCACTCCATCTGCGACCGCTGTAGACGGAATAGTGGAATACCTCTGTGTGAGCCAGACAGCCAGTGTGGCGAGTGTCTACATCTTTCTCCAGAGGATTGGAAAGTCCTATTACGGAATAGGACCAAGAACGAGCGCAGGAGGGATAAGCGCAAATTCCTTTCGTCAGCTTCGTTTGTTACTCGTGAATTTATTCGTGATACCATGAAGAAGGCTAGCTCCGTTATTCTGGGCCAGGTCTCCACCCCCGTACACGTAGACACTGGTGCAGAATCGGAATCCGCTACGCCAGTTAAGAGACATAAAAAGTCCAAGAGTAAAGGACGTGCATTTTCTGAGACTGTAGCAGAATTGGACATCCCGGAAGGGCAAGAACGGGATCGTCTCCGCGAGGCATGGGCCTCACCTCCTAGAGTGAAACCCAGTGGCAGTCCAGAAGGGGCGTTTAAGTCCCCGTCTGAGGAACAAGTGACTTTAACGCATAAGGATACGGGAACAGTACTTTCGGCGGTTACAGGCCAGTTAGGCATTCCCCCGCGAGAGGACTTATCCCCCCCTCCTCAGCTGCAGCGTCTCCCGAGTGAATTTTCAGCGTTTTTGTCTATGCAATCGCAACTGCAAAAACAACTTTTGGATTTACAGAGTCAAGTTCAGAAGCAGGAGAGTCTGCTTAGTCAAAGGCAAAAGCCTAAACCATCAGCTACGGTTTCTCGTCCTCCTCCGGAAATTCAGTCAGTGGCAGCGATATCGGGCTCGCCTGTACCTCACCTCCCGCTGGACTCTAACGTGGATATTCCCGAAACGGTCACCATCAGCGAGGAGGATTCCGTGGGCGTGCCCCTTTCGGGCCAAGTCTCCGCATTGCTGGAAGATGATGAGGAAATCGAGCCGATGGAAAATTCTCCCCTAGCAGCAGTCCCAAGCAACAGGGAGAAAGAAATTTACACCCCAGTAGGGGAACCCCACATGTCACATTTTTCACAATCCCAACTCCCAGAAGCAGCATCTGATGAACAGGAGTCGGAGGTGGAAGACGGGGAAGAAGAATCCGAGGGTACGTCAGTACATTCCCGTTGTCATTTACCGTTACGGGCAGTGGAGCAGGTGCGTTCTCCCGGCCAAGGGCATCGACTTTGGAGAGATCCAGCGGCAGCGGGCAGACGGCCCATCCGTACTCCCTCTCCACCAGATCTTGCCCCATCGGTCGAGGACGCGGCTCCCTCGAGTTCTGCTTCTACGATTGCACCAGAAGACGTGCCGTTCAGGGATGCCATTCAAGAGATAGCCCGCTTAGCAGAGGTCTCCTGTGGCTCCCCAAATTTAGATAAGGAGGATCCGCCCATTCGGATGACATCTCAGGCAGCTCCACCACAACAGGACTCGTTTATCGCACTAGCCACCAGTGAGGGCATTGCTCATGCTGTCACGGTCCGCGCGAAAGAGTTCAAGAAGATGGACGCCGGTGAGGGTCGCACGTTGTCGCGTTTCCATTTATCTAAACATTGCTCAGTACGACCAGGACCATATCGGTCAGCGGATGAAAAAATTCCCCTAGAGGCACTGGAGCAGCCCGTGAAGCGTACAGTCTGGATGCCCACAGTGCGTAGTGACTCAGACATTCCATTAGTGGAGAAAGACGCAAAGACCATCGAGGCGTCTTCTCGCCACATCCTGAACATTATGTCTTTTCAAGATCATGCACTTAAAGCACTAAAGTCGCGTTCGGAAGAACTTCGCCTTAGTGATCCCGTGTCTGCTAAATTGATGGAATGCCTGGCCTTAGCTACCCGAGACGTGGTCAAACTTTCCACTTTTTTGATGACTTCAATGGTCTACTTACGTCGAGATGCCTTTCTCCAGCACTGCTGGTCTAGTGTCAAAGGTTTGCGGGACCTGCGTCATGCACCTATCCTGGAGGAACGAGAACTATTTCCTCCCGCCGAGATAGAGAGGGTGAACCAGGAAAGTCGTTCGCTTTCGCAAGATTATGCCCTGATGTCCAGGATGTCTCGCTCCTCCTTCAAACGTCCACTGAAGAGGAAGAGACCACAACAGTCCTCTCCAGCACCGTCTAAGCCGAGTGCGCAGCCACAACAGCCCCCTGTCAAGAAACCGAAACCCAGCCCCGGCAGCAAGACAGAGGGTCCGGCTCCACAGTCGTTCAGGTAGCAGCCAACCAAAGTACCGTCACGAGATTCCCTTATCTCCTGGCGATACTTTAGCAAACTTAAGAGACTTGGAAAATTTACTTTCCTTAAACGCCTCCTTGCCCGTAGGAGGAAGACTAGGAAAGTTTTGGCAGCAATGGGCAGAAATGGGGGCGTCTCGAAGGGTAGTACGTTGGTTAAAGAGAGGTTACTCCCTACCTTTCAAACGAGACCGGAACGGGCTCAGGTGCCCTATTCCCCTAACCGCCCATGCGCCAAGACAACTAGTCACCTCTTACGCCAAGGGGTCAGAAAAAGACCGAGCTCTCCAAGAAATGCTACTGAGCTTGTCTCAAAAACAGGCGATAGAGGAAATGCCAGAAAATCAAATGGGTTTTTTCAGCAGAGTTTTTCTGGTTCCCAAGAAATCCGGAGGGTGGAGGCTGGTAATCGACCTTTCCCCCATAAACGGTTTTCTCCGAGTGATCACCTTTCAGATGGACACGGCCCAGGTGATAAAAGGGTCATTACGGGAAGGGATGTGGGGTACCTCCATAGATCTCTCCGATGCTTACCTCCATATTCCTCTCCATCGCTCGGCAAGAAAATTTCTAGCCTTTCAAGTAGGGAAAAGACGATTTTGGTTTCTGGCACTTCCCTTCGGTCTGGCTACGGCCCCGTACGTTTTCTCCAAGGTCATGAAAGTACTGAAAACATGGGCACGGCTAGAAGGGATGTTAGTCTTTCAGTATCTGGACGACTGGTTTCTGGCGAACCAAGACAGGCAGGTAACCGAGAATCATACAATGTCTTTAGTTCGCAAGGCACTAGAGGTAGGTCTAGTAGTAAATCTAGCCAAGTCCGAACTAACCCCCAAACAGTCCATTACCTTTCTAGGGGAGTTTTGGGATCTGGCAATAGCAAAGGCGTTCCCTACGCCAGAACGCCGCCAGAGAATTGCAGATGCCATAAAAGGTATTTCCCCAGGAAAGAAGGTGAGATTACAGGCCATGGAATCGCTCCTCGGCCTGTTAGTGGCAACAGAGAAGACAGTCCCCCTGGGCCGTCTCCATTACAGGCCATTTCAAAGCCAGGTAAGATGGGCGTTGCATCAGGGTCGTTCACCCGCAGCGAGGATGCAAGTTTCACAGGTAACCCTACAAGCCCTACAGTGGTGGTGCGATGTTCTAATTATGTCCGAAGGAATGCCATTTCAGCCCCCCACCCCGGAGATAGAGATTCAGACCGATGCGTCCCATGCGGGGTGGGGAATTTATTGGAATGGTCAGGTATGGAAGGGCAAATGGCCACCCTCGCTTCAGTCCTACCACATAAACTGGCTGGAGCTTCGGGTGGTCTGGATTGCCCTAATCAAGCTGACCAACCAACTCAGAAACAAGGCAGTCCTTTTTCGGTTAGACAACTCCACAGCCATAGCTTACCTCAACAAGCAGGGGGGCACCAAATCACGATCCCTGTCCAAACTGGCATTCCAAATTCTTTCAAAGGCCAGGGAGGAACAGGTGACCGTTTCCGCCCGTCACCTGGCCGGGAAATTAAACGTCCTAGCGGACTTAGCCTCCAGACAGGGTCAAGTTATCAACACCGAGTGGTGCCTATCCCCTCGGTCCTTTCAGTGGGTGACACACCAATCCCCATGGGGTGCCCCGACTCTGGATCTGTTTGCAAACGCGATGACCACCCAACTTCCCCGGTACGTGTCTCCTTGCCCGGACCCAGCAGCTTGGGCAGTAGACGCTCTCAATTGTCAGTGGCCACGGGACGAGGTACTGTATGCCTTTCCCCCACAAGCAATCTTAGGGCAAGTCCTGCAGAGAGTAATCGAGTTGAAACCACCGTTCCTATTACTCATTGCCCCATGGACACCGGAAGCCCCATGGTTCGCCCTCCTACTCCATTGCAAGGTAGTAAGGTCGATACCGATCCCATGCCACAACGAGTTGCTATCACAACCCCATTGGCATCACTTCCACCCCTCCCCTCGCTTACTGAACCTCCACCTATGGTGTCTGATCAGTCCTTTCTGAAAAACAAGGGTTTTTCTAAGCAGGTGAGAGAGAAAATAGTAAACAGTCACAAGGGTTCAACGGCCAAAGTTTACAGGTCGCAGTGGAATAAATTTGCCGCTTGGTGTAGCACTTCTAAGCTAGATCCGTTTCAGGCTAGCCCAGCAGTGGTAGCGGATTTCCTCGATCACCTTTTCACGGAGGTGAAATTAAAGGTAAGTTCCATCGAGGGCTATAGGGCCGCTATAGGGTCAAGACTCAAAGCGTCTACAGGCTACGACCCGGGCGAAGATACTTGCCTATCACAGCTAGTAAGACATTTTAAAGTAAACTCCCCACCCTGCCCATCCAACATAGCGCAGTGGGATTTATCATTAGTCTTACAGTATCTTCAGCGCCCAGATATATTTAGTAAGGACGTGATTTCAGCAAAAAACGCAACATTAAGATTCACGTTTTTATTGGCCTTAGCTTCGGGCAAAAGAAGAGGCGAAATCCATGCCCTAGACAGAAAGGTAAATAAAGATAAGGGTACATGGGAGAAGGTCACCCTAGTCCCTAGAGCAGGATTCATGGGAAAAACCCACATCATGACCCAAGGGATGGGAACGTTCGATCACATTACTCTCCCATCCCTACCAGATGACCCCGACTCAGACGGTCTGGTCTCTTTGTGTCCCGTCAAAGCGCTGCAACAGTATTTGGAAATGTCAGAGGCCTACCGATCAGAAAATCAGAAGGCTCTCATCATTTCATTTATGCCGAAATTTAACAAAGATCTTTCGAAACAGTCGATCTCAAATTATATTAAGAGGATCATTTTGGCAGCCTATGACGATGCACAAATCGACCCTAACCCGTTAGGGGAATCAAACATCAAAGCCCATCAGGTAAGGCAAGTAGCCAATTCCCTCAGGGCGGTACGCAACGTGTCCCTTTCGGATATATTAAAAACAGGTTGTTGGGTTTCCCCCAACTCGTTTGTTAAATACTATCTGAAAGATTTTTCTCAAGATGAATTGTCTGGCTTATATTCATTAGGACCGTTCGTGGCTTCAGAAACGACCATTACAGGCTGAGTGTTTCTGTTGTAGGAATGCTTCTCCCAAGTTTAAGAACAAGGGCAAGCACAAGAGTAACTTCTCCAAGGGCCGTAATGGGAACAGTAACAACAACAACAAGCCACGAAAGTAACAACCTACAAGAAGGTCTTTCCTTCTTACTCTGAACATTTCGCCTTTCGCTCAGGTCCTTTGGACCATTTCGGTTCGTGCTTATATTAAGTTACGGACGAACGCTGGACGGTTATGTTTAATTAAGCATTTATTTACTCCGAAGTGTTCAGGATCGCATGTGTAATGAGTACAGCCCAGTCTTCGGTCTTACGGCTACTCGGATGCTTAAGTTTTGATCTCCTTTCTTCATGTTTTTCAGAAAGAAAGGGGGGGGGGACCATGTCGGTCCCAGACGTACCCAGTGACCGTACACCCGTTGTAGCCGGAAGGCCGAAAGCCGGTTTATGGTTCATGGTATGAGGTACCATAGTGTCATTATGGGCTTATGGGACCATAACGGCCCCATATAGGAAAACAGTCATAAATAAGCAAAATTTTTCTGTTTTTCATTTTATGACGATTTACAGTAGTTTTAGTACTATCTAGTCAATCGCTGTGAGTTTATTTCAAATAAACGTAGTAATTTATCAAATGAGAAGAAGAAAAGTTAGACAGCGGACTCGCTTTCTTTTTCAAGTTTGAATTGCATGTCTTGTAAGACACTTCAGTCACTTTACTAGAAGTGTCAAAGAGTTTATTTGCGTAATTCCTATGGATTTACGATCGTTTTGTAGTACTTCTAAATAAACCTAATTGTTCATCAATACATAGCAAGTGAATAGTGAGAACTTGAGGAAGGGATCCATCCGGTGGGCGGTTGGAGGGGGATGGTGATAGTTCTCAAAAAAGATGATGGCATGGTTGGAAGCCTTCTCATCTCAACTGACAGTTGCTGTGATATTTTTTACTTTGTTACGATTTACCTTATGTTGAAAGACCGGAATGGTACGCCTCCGGACTTTATTTAGGAAATCATTAAAAGAATTGAAACTTAGCTGACAAGTTTTATTTCTTCTTTGCGTCGAGTGCACAGCACTCCTCGCCTATATGCAATGAGCTTTTACAAGCCATAGTGTAATTCGCGACCTTTTTGGGCAGTTCAAGAATGGCAGGCTCCCCTGCTCCGGACTCAAGTCCCATTAAAAGTGGAGATAAGCGAATTCAAAGCTTTTGCGAAGTAAAACTATCGTTTTATTTCGTAAAACGAGCTTTTACGAGTAAAAGCGCAATTCGCGTTCTCCACTTTTAACTTTGATTTTAACCCGTCCCATCCATCCCCAACTAGCCTGGGCGTGTTTTACCGCCTTTTGGGGCTAAAAAGGGAATGTCGTTTATACGAGACTAGCAGACGACGTCTCGGGCATTCTGATTGGCCATAGGATGGATGGAAGGGTTAGAGTATCTTGAACAGTACCTCAAAAAGTTCTTTTTTATATTGCGTGGTAAATATTACTGGAAGGGAACCCATTAAAAGTGGAGAACGCGAATTGCGCTTTTACTCGTAAAAGCTCGTTTTACGAAATAAAACGATAGATTTCTTTAACCTCAATTTAACGGTGACCTTGAAGGTCAAGGTAAAATATTGCGATTTCGGTGAGATCTTATCATCCTCTATACTTGCACCAAATTTCATATTTGTACGTCAAATGATCTCACAGTAGTTATCTGGAAACCAAACGGAAAAGGCAGAAGAAAGGATAAACTTTCGGAATAACTACACACCCAAACTACGTTTACAAATGGGAATGAAAGTGAATCACTTAGTTTCGAAGCAATGAAAACAAATGCATTACATTAAGACAATCAATTGCGTATCAAAGTATTTCTGTATACTTTTCCCTTCGTCTCCAGTTTGGTCCTGTACATGGGTGTTTCTTGATTACATTTACCTATTTGATATTCAAGATTGTGAGAATGTCGCCTCGAAAATCGCACTGGAATGGTCCCAAAAAACTGCCACTTGACAAGTGTGCCGAATTTTGTGAGCTTTTTAGCACGAATAGCACTTACTGGGTGCAATCTTCTTCCCGAAAAGTATTGACTCCGGAAATACGTAACATGACATGTCGTTCTCGGGAATGGAAGACACAATTACTGGCTGAGAGGTTACAATGGCAAAAAGTATCCAAGTCATAATTGAAACACGTGACTTCATTAGCCAATGAACACATAAGGGTAACGCACCGTTTGTTGACATTCTTCAGGATTGCCATTTTCAAAGTTGACATATGTCTCATTCAATTGGGGGTGTCTGTATTATTAATTGCCCTTTAACTGAATATAGAAGTTAACTAGACCGATTTTCGCTACCTTGTAGCGATAAATTTGCTCTGGAGCTTGATGACGAAACTTTTTTTCGCCCTCATGACCCGTGAAGCACTGCATAACATCGCCTTATTGCATTGCGATATTCTAGATACAAGGGTGACGTTTTAAGGTCGAATACAATCCGGCCATTAGCATTAAAGGAATGCATGCGAACGCACAACACTTCAAATATTCAAAACTATTCTTATGCATAAAATACAGCAAACAATCGCACATATCTATGTTCATATGGACTATAGTGCTATTCAGTTTTACCTGGACTCGTTTTCTGCAGTATGGCTCAGTTACGCTTGCTGCTATACCGGTGTGGCAGGCTATCTTACCCCCACCCCCCGCTGTACAGGGGGCAAGATATACTGTTACACCGGCACCGTACCAACGTAAGTTGAATGCATACATAGCTTGGTGTTGCATTGATGCAGTTCCATTCGATTGTACTGTGACATAGACGCATACTACCACTGGGGCAATGCCAGGCATGCCTCCCCCCCAGCCCCAAAACACCACCCTTGCCAGAACTAAAAAGTGTGTTGATCGATGTGAGCGTCGAATCTTTGGTCTCCCACTTCCCGGATCTTATCAGCATTTTAAAATTTTAAGAAATTAAAAAAAATAACGTTAAATAAACAATAAGCTAGGGCTTTCATACTGTCATAAGATACTGACCACATATCGTCTGGTTTATGAGGAGAAACGCAGAAACGGAATAAAGTTAAGGTGAAAAATTCATCACGTGATTCCATTTAGTTAAAAAAATGGCCTACAAGTTAGCAGACCAATACATACTTGCAAGACCTATAAATGGTGTAAATTTGAGTTCATTAGGTTTAATGGTTGTGGAAAAATATGAACTCACTCTCTTGGACAATTTGTGTCTTACAAAAGCAATCTGATGGAGACTAGCTCCTTCGTAAAAACGAGAACATTAATTGCGAATTCAAGGGTCTTTATATCTAAATCAATTACAGATATAAAACATCAGGCACACCTAAGGGTTTTGGTTATTGGAAGTCGAAATAACGTCTACCTTGCAACGCTGGATAGACGTCGATTATCCGACGTCTAACCAACGTTGCGTAAAGGTTGCAAATGGTAGTCGAAACAACGCCTATCTACCGACATTGCATAGACGCCGGTAAAAGGATGTTGTATAGTCGTGAGAAAATATCAGTCTAGAATTGCCATTAAGACAGCAATCAGTGTAGTCACTTTCCGTCATAGTACCCCTACTCTTGGGTCATCTGTTCATCCAGGATACGTATGAAGTCGATTTCCATGAATTTTCCTCAAAAATAGGTTCATCTTGGAAAGAAACTTGCGAGATCTTGAAATTCTAATCTCTTCGTTCTCGTTTCGGTCTACTTTCAAAGTAACCTGTCATGACTCTAATTTCCGGTGAGGGATAATACAAGGAGGTTTTTTTTTTGTATTAGATGTCTATACAGCATCGCTTTTCCGACGTCTATGCAATGTTGATTTGCGACGTCTGTTCAACGTTGCACCAAAACCGTTGATTATTCGTCGGGAAAGTTTCGTTTTTGGTTACGACCAAACAACGTTGCGCACCCTGCGTCTGTTCAACATTGTGTCAAAGGCGTTGGCTAGACGTTGATCTGTGGTCGTGACCGATCGCAATCAAAGTAAAACAAGAGTTAATATTTTGGTTTGATCGGATCGACGTTGCAACCTTAAATCAACGTTGGACTGACCTTCGAATTTCTTACTGGGTATGCTCTTAAAATATAAAAAATAATTTATCGTCTAAAATTTGTGGATAATTTTTTTTTAAATCAAGTGTTTAGTTTAATAAATGCCCTTATGAATTTTCTTGTCAAGGTTAGCATTCATTACAATGCATTATGGCGCGATGTTTAGTTAATATGGAAGATGGAGGTCGAGGTAGGGGTCGGGGGCAACCTCTTCGCTCGATCCGCGCAGTTATTGCATTGAAAATAACCTTTTATCTGATAAACCAAAGAATGCTTGTGATGTGAATAATGGGACGATGGACTTTTGCTGTAACCGGGAATTTACCCTAGGGCTGCTCATGGACCGAGCGTGACATACCCATTGTCCTGACCCATCTACCAACAAGTTTAGCCCATTGGTCGATTTAAACAAAAATTACTAATAGTTTTCTAAAAAAAAATAATTTTCATTTTTTCACGGGATTTGCTTTCTGTTATGTTTTTTTCATGTCTTTTTTTGGCTGCAGCGATCGAAGAATCTAGTAGTTATTTTAATCAGTAAACATATGATCAGTTGTAGCAGAGCAATTGCAATTCTGCTTTTGATTATCATTATTTCATTTTAAAATCCCCTTAATAATTGATATCTAAAGTTCAGTTAGAGATAAATAAAATTCAATTTAAAATATCTTCAATTAATCATAGATGTCTAAAATGAAGTTAAAGATATATCTATTTTTAATATCTATTTGTTTTCCCCATTTACTGATGTCTGTAAATTATTTTGTAAACAGTAAAACCTGCCTACATCGGATAAGGGGGGGGGCTGGCGGATTTTGTCCGGTATATAGAGGTGTCCGGTATTTCAGGGGTCATGTAAACCAATGGGGAAAAACGGGACTGAGAATTCTTGTCCGGTATTGGCAGTTGTCCGGTATTTCCGGGTTTGACCAGAATGAGGTTTTACTGTATATCATTTTTGATATATTTAAATATAGAAAGATAGAAACCTATTATTCATTTCGAGAGATCAGTAAGGGAATTTAATATACCTAAAGTTCATTTAGGGGCATATGAAATTCATTTAAAGACGTTTATTTGCATTTTTACATTTATTCAGAATTCTTGATATCTCTTATTTAGTTGCAGATATCTCTATTTTTAAATGACTTTTAATTCAATATATTTATCAAAAATAAGAGCATAACTGAGAATTCAGATACATTAAATTTATTTTAAGCTATCTTGACAGTAGGGAGAAAACGGGGGTTTGAAAACAGGAAGTGACGTCATAGTGACGTCACGTGGTGTTTTCAAACCCCCACGGGGGTTCTAAAACAGTGACGTCATATTGACGTCATATTAAGGTCATATTGACGTCATATGGTTATCATATGGTTATCATATGGTTACCATATGGTTACCATATGGATGTCATAGTGACGTCACGTGGTGTTTTCAAACCCCCACGGGGGTTCTAAAACAGTGACGTCATTATGACGTGATCTAGACGTGTTATGAAGGTGATATGGAGGTGATATAGAGGTGATATGGAGGTGATATGAACGTCATATGAACGTCATATGAACTTCATATGAACGTCATATGAACGTCATATGAACGTCATAATGACATAATATGGAGAGTGGGCGGCCATTCAAACAACCATTCAAACGGGCGGCCATTCAAACGGGCAACCATTCAAACGACCAGTCAAACGGGCAGCCAGACAAAATGACACCCGGACAAAATGGTGCCCGGACAAAATGACACCCGAGCACCCAAGCACCCGAGCACTTGAGCACTTGAGCACTCGAGCACTCGAGCACTTGAGCACTCGAGCACTCGAGCACTCGAGCACTTGAGCACTCGAGCACTCGAGCACTTGAGCACTCGAGCACTCGAGCACTTGAGCACTCGAGCACTCGAGCACTTGAGCACTTGAGCACCCGAGCACTCGAGCACCCGAGCACTCGAGCACTCGAGCACTTGAGCACTCGAGCACTTGAGCACTCGAGCACCCGAGCACCCGAGCACTCGAGCACTTGAGCACTCGAGCACTCGAGCACTTGAGCACTCGAGCTCTTGAGCACCCGAGCACCCGGACAGCAAAGGGTTCATAGAGACATGGTTAGAGCTGGCCTGCTGTGTATTTTGACCCATCAATGACGTCACACAGAGCGACTCAAGCTTACAACCAACTGATGGATAGGCAATCCGGGGCCAGCCGTACAGTAGGTCGACAGGCCCCCCGGGGCCTGCCATCACCAGCTTGGCAAGCCCCCCGGGGCCTGCCAAACATCAGGTTGGTAGGCCCCCCCCCCCCCCGGCTCACCAACCCATGAGCCCCCCCCCCCCGGCCCAGCAATCTTTCAGCATACACTGTATCTATATGGGTGAGCTAGTCGACAGACCCCCCCCCCCGGCTCACCGGCCCATGAGCCCCCCCCCCCCGGCTCACTGGCCCATGAGCCCTTTTCTCGCTCTCTAACCAAGCCATTGCAGCAACAATTAGTAAATGAGCACTCTTTTCCTTAAGGGATGCTGTGTTTTAACCACAGAGAGGTCTCCATGCATTGCGACCATATACAAGCAACAATCCTTTCTTTAAAGCTTTCTCACTATTCTAACACCTATGACAACCAAACCAACGGACACCCAGACACACGGACACCCAGACACGGACACCCAGACACACGGACACCCATACATACGTTTTTTTTTTGGTTTTTTTTTAGTTTTTATCCCTCTTCACCCACATCAAACCAAACCACGGAAACAAGTGTTTTTAGGGCTTTTACCGTTCTCCAAGCACACACACACCATCACTAATGGATTGCCGTGGCAGCAATTAAAAATGAGCACTCTTTTTCCTTAAGGAAGAGAGGTGTCTCCATGCATTGCGACCATATACAAGCAACAATCCTTTCTTTAAAGCTTTCTCACTATTCTAACACCTATGGCAACCAAACCAACGGACACCCAGACACACGGACACCCAGACACGGACACCCAGACACACGGACACCCATACATACGTTTTTTTTTTTATTTTTATCCCTCTCTCTTTCCACACACACCAAATCACGGCAGCAACTGTTTTTAGGGCTTTTCTCGTTCTCCAAGCACACACACCATCACTAATGGCTTGTCGTAGCAGCAATTAAAAGTGAGCAGCCATTGCCTCCTTAAGGGGGAGAACTCTCCATGCATTGCGGCTACGAAAACCGAACACACACACACACACACACACACACACACACACACACACACACACACACACACACACACACACACACACACACACACACACACACACACACACACATAGACACACATACATACGTTTTTTTTAATTTTTATCCCTCTCTCTCTCCACACACACCAAATCATGAAAGCAACTGTTTTTCTGCCTTTTCTCGATCTCTAACCAAGCCATTACAGCAACAATTAGTAAATGAGCACTCTTTTTCCTTAAGGAAGAGAGGTGTCTCCATGCATTGCGGCCATTTACAAGCAACAATCCTTTCTTTAAAGCTTTCTTACTCTTTTAACACCTATGGCAACCAAACCAACGGACACCCAGACACACGGACACCCAGACACGGACACCCAGACACACGGACACCCAGACAGTCCTTTTTTTTGTTTTTTTTTTTAGTTTTCATCCCTCTTCACCCACATCAAACCAAACCACGGAAACAAGTGTTTTTAGGGCTTTTACACGCATATCCCATCACTAATGGCTTGTCGTAGCAGCAATTAAAAAGTGAGCAGCCATTGCCTCCTTAAGGGGGAGAACTCTCCATGCATTGCGGCTACGAAAACCGAACACGCACGCACACACACACACACACACACACACACGCACAGACACACATAGACACACATAGACACACATACATACGTTTTTTTTAATTTTTATCCCTCTCTCTTTCCACACACACCAAATCACGGCAGCAACTGTTTTTTAGGGCTTTTCTCGTTCTCCAAGCACACACACCATCACTAATGGATTGCCGTAGCAGCAATTAAAAATGAGCACTCTTTTTCCTTAAGGAAGAGAGGTGTCTCCATGCATTGTGGCCATATACAAGCAACAATCCTTTCTTTAAAGCTTTCTCACTATTCTAACACCTATGACAACCAAACCAACGGACGCCCAGACACACGGACACCCAGACACACGGACACCCAGACAGTCGGGTTTTTTTTTTGTTTTTTTTATCCCTCTCTCTCTCTACACATATAGAAATAGCCACAACTGATTCAGCGTTATATTTCTCAAGCCTGGGTATTTTTTTTTTTAAACCCAGACAGTGGCTTATTTCTCTCTCTCTCTTCACACACATAACACAGCAAACGGTCAGACGGACAGATTTAGCGTTTCATTTCTCATGCCAGGGTATTTTTAACCCAGACAGCAATTTGTTTTGCTTTCTCAGACGGTCAGACGGACAGATGGAGCTATAAATCAATGATTTATAGTCCTCTTTTTTTTTTAGCATTTCCCACACTCTCATTCATACTAAGATTGTCTGATGAAGCGTTTCATTTCGTAATAATGGGAGGGCCGCTAAAAAGCAGCCCTGGAGGGATTTCCGTAGTCTGGTCCTGGTCACTGCCTCTTGTCATCAGTTCTCCTGCCGCTGTCACTGCCTCCCGCCATCGGTTCTCCTGTCGCCGCCACTGGCGCCGCCGCTGACGCCACCGCTGGCACCGCTGCCGCCACCAACCTCGCCACAGCCACACTTCCGCTTATGTGCCACAACCGCGACCCTGCTCGAGGTGAATCCTTTGCCCTGGACACTACAAAAATAATATTCGGACTTCAAAGCCTCCGGGCATTGCTGCTCATGCAATCTCATTGAATATTCTGCCGGAAAGCCAAAATGGCAGAATTTACAATAATTAACATTATCCAAAGTGCCCAAGATTTGCATGACCTCCTGGAAATCTGACTCTTTTCTAGAGACATTCTCCAGTTTCACCTGAGCAGGTTCGTTGTTGCGGTCAGTGTTTGAAGGTGACTGTATGAAGCTGACTGTATCCGAAATACTGGCGACAGCGATTGCAAGCTCATCGTCAGGAGCTGGTGGCGGACTGTCCGGTCTTGTAACGGTTGCGCTTGGTGCCGCCAGCACCTTCCGGACAGTCACATCAGCTTCCTTTTGATTCACTTTCAACGGGGTCGTCATCGTTGACGCAGCGACTTTGACAGGAGTTGCTCTGGCAGGAGGAGTCTCTGTCATCGTTGCTGCGATCACTCTGGCTGGAGGAGTCTCTGTCATCGTTGCCGCGGTCACTCTGGTCACTCTGGTCACTTTGGCCACTTCCTGGCAGGGCGACGGGTCCCTGGGCGGCGAACGATGGCGTAGTCGCTTATGGCTCTCCTCCGCCGCCCTGCCAAACAGGTTGAACCGTTCCTCCGGTCTGTTCCCAAGGAAATCCCTCCACTTTCGAAACAGAAAAGTTTGATATTCAATGTAAATCTCCTCCCAGAAGTTGATATCCTTCGGTGATAGGAAGTAGCGGCCCCGAAGCTCGTCCGAAAAAAACTCGTCCTTATACAACATGGTTGAATTTCGATGTGCTCGCTTCCGAAACAGAAAAATTTGATATTCTATAAATATCTCCTCCCAGAAGTTGACATCCCTCGCTGATAGAAAGTAGCGACCTCGAAGCTCATCAGAAAAAAACTCGTCCTTGTACTGCATGATTAAATTTTGATGTGTTCGCTTCAAAGGTTCAAAGCAGACTGACTGCACACAGACTGCAAAGCAAACTGATCGACCCCCCCCCCCCGGCTCACCAACCCATGAGCCCCCCCCCCCCCGGCTCACCAACCCATGAGCCCCCCCCCCCCCGGCCCAGCACTCTTTCAGAAT
Organism: Protula sp. h YS-2021; assembly: GCA_949752745.1. Lineage (NCBI taxonomy): Eukaryota > Metazoa > Annelida > Polychaeta > Sabellida > Serpulidae > Protula > Protula sp. h YS-2021. The sequence goes on along the minus strand of OX457027.1, from coordinate 27,666,401 downwards.
ACACTGTATCTATATGGGTGAGCTAGTCGACAGACCCCCCCCCCCCGGCCCAGCTACCTAGTGAGCCCCCCCCCCCCTCCCGGCTACTTTTTACGCCGCTGGCTCACGGCTCACCGTCAGTAGTATAAAAAGGTCGGGTCGACACCACTCTAATCATTGTATTGCCAAACCATCATGGAGACGTCTCGAAACGCAACAACGGCTAGCAACATGGAAATTGATAGCCTGTTCAGCAATGAAACAATGGCTTTTACAGATGCAGTTTTAACTGCAGAGGAGACTGCTGCCTTCCTAAGTACACTAAAAGAAGCTGAAAAAGCCTTGGAGGAAGCATTAGGGGCTCCGTCAGCCGTGTCTACAGTACAGCAAACTAGGCCTGAAGAAGTACAGCCAGTACAGCAAGCAATGCCCGATCCCGAGGGATCTGACTACCCGTTCTGGGTTGCCAATGCGCTTGTAAATGGTAGCGCCAAACCACTTAGTACAAAGTTGCAGGCTCATCTAGAGCATCTTGAGGAGGAAGAAGTGGTCATGTCAAGCGATGACGACGGTGACGACGACGATGACGACAATGGCGACAATGACGACAATGACGACAATGACGACAGCGACGACGATGAAAAGCAGCTCAAATCTAAATTCGAATTGAGCAAAAGTATTCCTGTTACTGAAGAAGACGTCACGCTGTTGAAACGGAACTTTCAAGCAGTGATTCCTCTGATAGATTGTAACATTTTATGGTGCTTATGTGAAGAAGGCTTTTTCGACCAACACACATACATATACCTAACGGAAGAAGTGAACACTGTCATTCAGCTTATCTACATGCTAGAAGGAAACATAGAGCATGTTCCCGCGTCAGAGCCACAGTTCTCCGAAGCCATGACCAGACGTTTCGTTCAACTTATTAGAAGTCTTCATGAGGAACTTTTTAAGACATTATGTCTACCGGCGCCAAAGTGTGTTGATGAGGATCGCGATTCCAAATATGCAAAGGTCATGCTACATGGCTTCAAGTACCTTGAAGAACGTATTAAGGTGTACGAGATGATGGCCTACCTCTATGAAAAAGGATATTTCACCATGTCAATGCTCTTCCAATGGATAATTGGAAGTCGCAAACGAGGAGATTTTTTAGTGATCGTCATGAGACAATCTCTAACAGACGGTTTACCAACAGCCTTTCTGGATGGTTTCAACGAGATCACTCCGCGATTTAGCAAACATCTCATGAAAACATACATGTAATGTCCATATAAAAGGAGTGAGGTGTCAAGTGCAGTCATCATTCGACGCGCAGCCATGGAGAAGACAAGCAGCTTTAAAATTAGTGCAAACTTAACAATTACTGTGGAGCATGGACAATTTGGATTATTTCTTCGAATCAAACGTGGAGAGAGATGGCTTGCTTTATCACCATCCTTGTGGAAGATTGTGTGTCTGAACTTACCAAGATTACGTGACATTGGCTTCAAACTGTACTTAACGCAAACGAAATGGCTTGAAGTCATTTCATACTTGGATATGCGCTATGTGAGTTTTGTGCAAACATTCTTGCTTGAAGGGAAAGAATATACGCGTTACATCAACATGAATGATGGTGAATGGGAGACATTGCTTCAGGAGATGGATAACATTAACTCAACCTTATTGCCATGTACGGAATGTCATGGTAAGAAAACTCCTGTTAAGCTGCAAAAGGACAATCGGATGAAAGTGTCGAAGCTATCCAAGAAAAGACTGGCTGAAGTTCAATTGGAGAATATGGATGTGCAAAATCAACTTGGACTTACCTGTGAATATTGTGGTGCTTACGGATATGCTGAGGATTATGATTGTCACTGCCACAAGTACAATTGCAAGTTGTGTGAACCAGACAACTTCTGCAACAAGTGTGGCTTACTAACTGTTTCTGCGGAGTAAGACTGAGAGTCATTTGTTTGCCAACCGTCACAGTGTGCAGACGTGTTATATGGATATGTGAAAGATGGATGTAGAAACGTGTTTCAAGGACAAGTATGTGGACTACATGATAAGTGAACTGGCGCGTTTTGGATCTATTCAACAACAACTGCAACACTTTGACATTTATTGGGAACTTGCGCATTCCACGTTAAGCGTACCAAACTTACGTGAGGATTTCATCAAAGAGTGTATGTTTTCAAACATTGACGGAGCTGAGGAGTTTGATGTGGAAGCAGCATATCACTTCGCTCGATTTGATCCAAGACTGTTTGATGAAGTGAGAGAGTGGTTAATCTACATTGCAGTATAATGACAGACATTACATTGAGACAATATATTGTGCAAAAGACATATTGTGAAGAAATGTTATTAGCTGTAAAAAAGTTTGCATGTTTAGTATGTCCTGCTTGTCAAAATGAAGAGTGTTCAGAACATACCTGTCATTCTGCATGTGTCTATACATATTGGAATGAAGCTAAATATTACATTCATTTAGATAAAGTGTTAGATAATGCAAATCAACGCTGTGAAAAATATGGTGTAGATGCTATCACATTTGATGAATTAAGTTGTTGGTTAATGTTCATTGAAGATCAATGGACTCCAATTATTCACACCATTGTATCAATACTTGATTTGTAAGATATGTTGATTGAGCTTTTATAAAATTTAAGATATGTTAATAAAATTTAAGATGTGTTGATAAAATGCAAGATATGTTGATAAAATAAAATGCAAGATATGTTAACAAGTGTTGATCATTTAGTGTTAACATGTCGACGTGGAAAGACTACTTAACCAATATTTACTTTAAACCTGGTCAACCCGGGGCATTTGCTGGTCCTTACAAACTATATCACATATTAAAAAAACATGATCAACCAGTCACTCATTCACAAGTGAAGAAATGGTTACAGGATCAAGATGCCTTCAGTTTACTACAACCTGTAAAATACAGGTTTAAAAGGCAACGTGTCATTACACGTGGAATTGATGACATGTGGGATATTGATTTAGCTGACATGGGAAACATAGCTTCCTATAATGATGACACCCACTTTTTATTAGTTGTCATTGATGTGTTTTCCAAATATTTGTGGGTGCAGCCAATGCCTAATAAATCACATACCAGCGTCATAGAAGCCTTTCAAAAGATTTTTCATGAAACACAACGAAGGCCACGAACTCTAAGGTCAGATAAAGGAACTGAATTTAAAAACAGATGGGTAAAAGCATTTTTGAAGAAGGAGGGAATACATGCCTATACGACAAAGAATGAAACCAAAGCCAACTTTGCTGAGAGAGTCATTCGTACTCTAAAGGGAATGATGTATCGATATTTCCTTCATAATCAAACGTATCGATATATGGACATCCTTCCAGACTTAGTGTATAATTATAACCATAGACCTCATGGCTCCCTCCCTAATAAGTATGCTCCTGCAGATATTCGTAAAGACATAGAATCGAAAGTGTGGAAGTATATGTATGTAGACAAATTGAAATTAAAACCAAAGAAGAAGAAAAAACCCTACAAATTTAAAATTGGTGATCAGGTTCGCATTTCTCACATGAAATATGTATTTCAACGGGATTATCATATAAAGTGGACGCAAGAAGTGTTCATTATCACACATCGTTGTAAGAAGCAAGGAATACACTTGTATCGTGTGAAAGACTTTTTGGATGAAGATATTGACGGACATTTTTATGAAGAAGAACTGCAGAAAGTGACAAAAGATATTGAATCAGTCTACAGAATTGAAAAGGTCTTGAAAACACGAAAAAGACGAGGTGTTAAAGAATTATTTGTGAAGTGGTTAGGTTGGCCAAAGAAGTTTAACAGTTGGGTGAAAGAAACAGATATTCGAAAATGAAGCATCCATTCACGTGTTTGGTCTCTGGACCTACAGGCAGTGGTAAAACTTCTCTAGTTAGAGAAATTCTAGAACAAAAGTTAATTAAACCCTCTCCAAAAACCATTTTATGGCTCTATGCAGCAGATCAGCCTTTGTATAAGGGAATGAAAGGTGTGGAATTTTACCAAGGCATTCCAGATAACATTGAAGAGCGTTTTAACCCGAAAAAACCAAACTTACTCATCATTGATGACTTAATGACCAAATGTCATAGTGATGAACGCATGACACGTCTATTTAGTGTTGGCAGCAGTCATCAAAATCTAAGCATTATTTTTATTGTGCATAATTTGTTTCATCATGGTAGAGAAATGCGTAATATTAGTTTGAATACACATTACATCATTCTGTTTAAAAATCCTAGAGACAGTCAACAAATAAGTACATTAGCGCGACAAATGTATCCTGGAAAATCTCAATTTCTCATAGAAGCCTATCAAGATGCTACCAGCAAACCTCATGGCTATTTATTCATTGATTTGAAGCCGAAGACAAATGATCAACTACGTATTCGTACAGGCATTTTACCAAAAGATACACATTACGTATATGTTGATAAGGTGGTGTATGAACAAGAACCAAGTCACTTAACCATTCGCAGCCAAGATGTCTAAACGTATTCAAGCGAATCAACCTTTCCTTCACTTGCTTGCACGCAGCGGGCCTAAACGACGTAAATCCTTACTACAACAAGCTACTAAGGAGGAATTAACTAGCTTGTTTGAAATTTGTTTGAATATATTGCGAGGACATTTACCCTTAAGCTCAAAAAGGTATAAGTTATTCAAGCGTGAACGTCATACCCTACGTACACTGGCAAATAAGAAGATATCACTTCGAAGAAAAAAGAAGTTGGTTAATCAGAAAGGAGGATTTATTGGAGCTATTGCTAAATTTGCATTACCCTTGTTAGCTCAGTTGCTGTTAAAATGAAACATACTTTGAAAATGGTTCTCATTCCTGAATATGAATATAAAATGTTGTTAGAAAAGAAGGGAAAAGATGTTGAAATCAAAACGAAAGTGAATAAACTTTTACGTGGGAAACGAACTCGTGAAAAAGCAATAGAAATGTCTCAAGTGCTTGGACGTCATTTACGAACAATTCAATCACAACAACAACAACGACAAAAGTCTGTTACAGCATCTAATGCAGAAAAATCAGAAAAGTCTCAACAGTTTCTAAACCATTTTCAACCCATTTATCATGTAAAACTAACACAACTTCTGGCAGAACTTAAGAAATATGGTACGAGATGGACAGATAAAAATGAACTTGTTTTAAAAACAGGTACTGTCATTACAAATTCTAACATTATTGATTTGTTGAAAGAAGCATTGGTTGCTACAAAAAGAAAAGAACGACGAGAACCACCGCGTGGTTGGAAGCAGTTTATTGAGGAAATTGTAGACGCTAATATTCCAAAAACTGTTTTTGGCAAAAAGACAACTCGTGAAGATATTACAAAAGAGCAACAACAACGTCAACAAAGATTGTTTCCAGAAGGATGGGAAACTTTTTAACATGGATTAAAGAGCTATGGTGCTGTTGTTGTAAAGAAAATGGAAATAAAAATACTATTCCTGTAAAAATTAGGTGTGTTAGTGCTTGTTGTCAGGGAGAAGTAGTAGATACCAATTTAGATCATGTAGATAGCAATTTAGACAATAATGTAGACAGCAATGTAGAAAGTGAGGATGAAGAGTGTCAAACATGAAGTAATGTATATACACATCTAGTCTATCTACATCACATAAACGATTTAGCTGTCATGGAGTCAACAAGTTTTTACATTACTTTACCCAGCAATGCTAGTATGAACTATTATCCCAACAACAAGACTTCGAATTATCAAATTCGTATGCCTCGAACCATCTATCTGAACGGAAATATGAAGTGGCATTAGCTGAAATTCAATATCCACATACATGGACAACCATGAGACATGGAATGGACTATTCTATTCAGTATCGACAACAACCACTGAATGATATTGTTCTTGACACAATCAATATTCCTTATGGTTACTACAGATCCATACAAGAAATATGTCATGCAGTCAATGAAGAAGCAACTAATTCTATGAAAGATGACCTTAAAGAAGGTATTCGGATAAAGTATGATAAAATTAGACGACGCGTTTTTCTATATCTAAAATACGGCTTTGAAGTGTCATTCTCCACTGGATTAGCTGAGATTTTAGGATTTATCCCAGATCAATGGTATACTGAAACGTGTACAGCTGAATATAAAGCTGATGTGAAACAGGGGTTTTATACACTTTATGTGTATTGTAGTATTTGTGAGCCACAAGTTGTTGGTGATTATTATGTTCCTTTGCTACGTTCTGTTGCAATACAAGGACATGATGGAGACATTATCATGAAAACTTATGGAGAACCTCATTATGTTCCTGTAAACACATCCAAATTTGATGTGATAGAAATGAATATTAAGGATGACACAGACCATAATGTTCCATTTCAAACTGGGAAAGTGATCTGTAAACTTCATTTTCGACCAAAAGCATTATGAAAGCATACACACACAATCCATCTATATATCGCAACCATTTTCTTCGTCAAGTGGGTGGAGAATTACCAGGATTTAAAGGAGCGCGAATACAATATGGAGATGGTATTGGTTCAATACTGGGATCATTGGCTCGAAAAGCTATTCCACTGCTTAAGACAGGGGCTAAAATCGTTGCACCACATCTTAAAAGGGCTGCAAAAGATATCGCGAAAGATGTTACAGGTCGAGTAGCACAACGTATGTTTGGTGGTGGGTTACGAGGACAAAAGAGACCGAAACGAGCAAAACGTGTCAGAAGGCGAAAGGCAGCTAAACGGATAACATCAAAAAACATAAGAAAGATATTTTTTAATCATGTCTTTAATTCATAATCATTCTTGTGAATGTAGCCTTTCTCCATTAGAATGGTTTCACATACCACCAACGCAAACTGCTGTAGAAAAAAGTTATAATGTAGACTATCAACCAATGACTACCATTAGAGAGGGTGCTCCAATAGAATTCTACATTCCTGCGAGTACAGAAGAATATCTAGATTTAAAGAACAGTAAACTCCATATTGTATGTCGCATTGTCAAGGCTGATGGAACACTGTGTGGTGTAGATGATAACGTGTCATGTATCAATGATTTGTTTAATGGGCTATGGTCTAATATTGAATTATTTCTAAATGATCGTTTGATATCACATAGTAACAATACCCATGGTTATACTAGCATCATATCTCATCTCATTCATGACTCGGAAGAAAGTCTCCATTCTGAGCGATCTATGCGTCTCATCTTTAAAGATACTGCCGGATCAATGAATACTTATGAGGTGAAAAGACCTAATCATGAAAGATATGTATCAGGTTTTCATGTAAATATTGAAGGTGGTGATATAGCTGAAACAGGAAATAATGGTTTACATAATCGCTATTTGTATACACGTCTAAGCCGTGAGTTTGCGCTTACAGGTGGTTTAAGGGTAGATTTGTTTGAGCAGGATCGTTATCTTCCCAATGGTGTTAGTATGAAATTACGTTTACATAGACAAAAAGATGGATATGTATTAATGGCTGCAAATAATGGTTTTAAAGTAGAAGTGAGAGAAGCGTTTTTAACCATTCGCAAAGTGAGGGTTAGTCCAGGTATTCAGTTGGGACATGCAGATGCATTGATGAAAAGTCCTGCTAAGTTTATTGTTAATAGAAAAGAATGTAAAGTTTTAGCTATTCCAACTGGATTTCAATCTTTTGTGAAAGATAGCATCTTTTTAGGCCAATTACCAAAACGTATTGTCATTGGAATGGTTCATAATGAATCCTTTGCTGGAACAGTATTGAGAAATCCATACAATTTTGAACATTTTAATCTTAACTTTATGCAGCTTTACTCTGATGGTGAACCAGTCCTATCCAAACCTCTCAAGCTTGATATAAATCAAGGCAAATATCTTGATGCTTTTGAAACTCTTTACAAATCTTTTGACAGATTGGATGGCGAGAAAAGTTCCATTATAAAACGGGAAGATTGGCCTAGAGGTTATTCGTTGTTTTCTTTTGACTTAACACCTGATTATGATGGTGCTGATCATTATGCCCTTATCAAACATGGGAATTTGAGACTAGAAATGAATTTTGCTGGTGCCTTGCAAAATACAGTCAATGTTATAGTGTATGCTGAATTTGATAACATTGTTGAAATAAGTGCAAATCGTAGCATTCAATTCGACTACCAGTCATGAACACGAAGCAGATAGAAGCCATCCTATCCCATGATGCCACGACAAAAGACTTGTTTCAAGGTGTGTTTGCCATGGACCAGTTACCATCTTTACAACCCGGTGCCTATGTCATCAACACAGACGATCATGATGAACCAGGAGAGCATTGGGTGGCAGTATATTATGACGAAGACCCTGCAGAATATTTTGACTCTTATGGACTTTTACCTATAGACAGTCGTTTGAATAAGTTTTTAAAGTTTAATTTCATTTATAATTCAGTTCCATTACAAACACCGATATCCTCTACATGTGGATTTTATTGTGTGTATTATATAATTCAAAGAGCTCGAGGACATAGTCCTTTTGAAATCATTGATGTATTAAGAAGAAGTGATGGTGATTTTGTTGTAAAGGATTTTGTATATAGACATTATAAACCATTATTTTATTGATGTTGTATTAGTTAAGTTGCATTAGTTAAGTTGTTGGTAATTGTGAATTGTATTATGAATATTGTAAATAAACAAGACAGTTTTATACAACATTCTTTTTTATTGTGTTATACATTATTTACATTTCACAATTATTTCACATTAAGCTTTTATTTTACAAATACATTCAATACATCAATAAACACATGCCATTCATACCAATCTAAATTAATATATGTATCATAGACATTACATCCACGTTTGTAAATGTTATGAAAACTAGCATAACACTGTCCATTACCAAACTTTATTATTTTAACATCTTTGTGTTCAGACAGTTTCAGTTCATATCCATGATCATTCATGTCAATGTTCATCACCATAACACACATGGGATGTGTCAGTTCAATGGACTTGGTGCCTCGCATGAGTTGCACTCCTTCCTCTTTGAATTCAAGCGTCAGGTTCTTTCCAATCCAATGCTTGTAACAGAGCGTGCCATTCCACTGTGTTGAGGGTGATGTAGTCGTAGCATTTTGTAAGCTCGTCATATTGGCGAAATCGTACAAACACGTCTAAATAGTTCTCAGTCACACGCACTTCTAAATCCTCTGAGAGTTTCAGGAGAAAGCCAGGTATCCTCAGCTTCTCTAGATGGTCTTTCAACACAGATTGTTCGTCAGTTGATAGAATGATATACTTTCCAAAATGTTTTAGCACGATGTCATCATATACGTTTCTCAGATATGAGAATCCATGCGTAATGGGTTCATATTCCGATAAAAAGTCTTCCATCTCGTTCAACAGTCAGATGAACTATGAGCTGTCTCCTTGTCTGCAAAGACGTTTTTATGCTCGCAAGATGGTGAAGAGTGGATGTTGTATCACTTCTAGGAATCGTAAGACTGCGCGCCAGTTCTTGATATCAAAGATGATCAAATCTGTATATGGTGTATCTGGCACAACTCCCTTATAATCCTCTGGATAATCCTGTAAAAGATTTCTACAGATTTCTACACGTATGTTAGAATCATATTCAGCCACCGTCACTTCCACTTTATTTTCAAGTCTACGTTTAAACCCATGTTCAAGTGGTATGTTTTTAAAGTCTTTCCACACTTCAGGTTTAAACCGATGATAACTTCTCTGAGAATCTAATATCACTTCATTCCTATCATTTACAGTAAGGTAAGCACCACCGTTCAGCATGAGTGCATTCATGTTTTTACCTTGTTATGAGCCACCTTCTTGTCTGCGAAGCCTTTTATCCACTTCTTTCACCTGCTTCTTCAACATTTTCCATTCAGGTATTGTCAGCAAGATACCCTTTTTCGTTGGACGGTTTTTTCCAGTCCCCTCATCTCTCAGGTACTTGCGAATGTTTACCACTCCTTCATTGCTTTGTTTCATAATCTTGATATACTTTCCATTTCCTAGAGAAAGCATTCCATCCCACGACTGTGGTGTTGGTGCTGTCTCCACTTTCAATTTCTTGATGGTAGTGGTAGGATTTTTCACTTTTAAGTCTTTAACTGCATCTGCAAGAGTATCCATATCAGTTGTAGATCTCTTACGACTTTCACGTTCCATGTTAACGCTTCAATGTTCACACCTCAAATAACTCTTCCGTTGGAGGACCTCCCCCTTTTATACCACAGCCTTGTAATGTCCATGCGCTAAAGTGGAATAGCCATCATTCAGCACATATCGCTTGTCGTCATATGGGGAGAGGGCTACTTTCCTCAACTTCTCCGAGAAAAGCTGGTGACTATGACTTCGGATAATGTGTCCTGTAGCCATCGTTTGAGTTTTCTTGAACAAACTGTCTCTATACTGCACATGTTTAATGCGTCTTTGACACGCGCGAGTGATGCCTTTAGCCGTACGTTTTTCTTTCCCACCACACAATAAACTGTACATTTTCGGTCTGAGTCCAACAAACTCTTCAATGGGGACGCCGGCCGTCTCATCCTTCATTTTCCCAAGCACTTTTTTGTTCACGTTGGAATGTAGGAAATGATCCGGCGGATAGTCACTTGTGTCGAACAGGTCAGCATCCTGCTGCATATCCTTGTAGATATCTTCCGTTTCTATGTCGTAACATAGACTGTCGGTGTCGCTGAACAATAACTTGGCATTGGGATACTTGACCATGATGTAGTTGTAATGAAAGTTGAACATAAGCACTTTGCTGAGGTCGAGAATGGTGAAACCAACTTGAATGGGTTTATCCAGAAGCAAATCCACTTTGCGTAAATGTACCGCGGTCAAATCTTCGTTGAAAATTTTGAATTTGTGGAAAGAAGGTTTGGCTACAAGTTTCTTGAACCGCTTTTCCTTGTGAACAAGTTCAACATTGATTCGCTTTCTCACATTTTCCATGGTTTTGCCAAACACCGAGTTGTTCATCAGTTTGAAGAAGTCTTTCTCAAATGGGTTCTTGGCCAATTTTCTCTTTTCCGTGTTCAAGGCAATGTATTTTGCCAACCATTTGCTCTGTTCAAACATGATGGCGCGATGTACTTTAGTGACTTTCAACCCCAGTGAGACGTACTGTTGCAAATTCCTGTAATGAAGTACATATTTCTTCTTGTCAGACAAGCTAGGAATGAGCTTTTCACTGGATTTCTCTTTCATGTTTAGATCTTTCCGCAGCTTCTGACTGTACTCTGACAATTCTTCAACTTTGACACATTTCCGTTCTGGAGCCACTGGGTAGTGATTATGATGATCATGGATTGAATTTGGATATTCTAAATCCACTTCCAAAATGAATCCAATGTCATCATCTTCATCCACATCCATGAAGTCGAGGGATTCTGGCTCGCTCACCCACATAAATCCTCTTTGTGGCATGCTTTGTGACATAGCCCAGCCATACAAGTTGTTTGCGTCGAGGTACATCAGGTAGTTGTTTGGTATCTCAGAATTGTATTCTGCTACGTAGGGATTATTCGCTTTCGCATACTTGTGTGTGATCACAGATATTCCTCCACGTATGCCTTGCTCAACCATTTGGTACATGTCAATGTCATTGATCAATTCCAACTTCACCTTTGTCGCTTTCAACATTGCATCCCACGACAGTCCTGGTGCTGTATAGTAATGAGCAGGATCCAATTCATACGTGTTGAGGCATACTTGACGAAAGTTTTCAAACACGTCAGCTAGTAATAACACATCTGATTTCAGGTACAGGTCGTGGTATTCACCAAATGTTGTACAGTTGAATGTATCCCACACCTTCTGTGCATGCGCATAATCCTCATCGCTAATGTCCTCTTCGCTAAGCTGACTATAAAACTTATCCTTTGATGGTAGCTGTGTTTCAGCAAACTTGGATGGTTCGTCCACGTAATCATAGGGGTACACACCCTTTCTCAGCAGCAAATCTTGTTGATCACTATCGTGAATGTGAGAGGTCATGTTGTAGAAGTTATCTTTCCCTTCTGCTGCAAGGTTGGATACCAACTTCTGTAGAGAGGTACTCATGAACTGAAAGCTGTCTGTAAATTTCAGATTGCTCAGGGTGAATGCAATATATTTCTCAATGGTGTTGGGAATGACTGTAATCGTTTCACCTTTGAATTTTCCAATTTCCTCCATGATAAGGTGACTGTCATAGCCTCGCAAATTGTGGAAAAATACGGGAATGATAAAAGAATCTTGATCCCCTTGCTGATCTTTTCTAAGTCGAAATTGTAAGTTGCATTCATTGTGTGCTGCTCCACGATATTTGCCATTGATGTGGTCATGATCTCTCACACGATCTGCTCCTAGAGGTTCATGACAAATGTAGCAATCAGTGGCGTTCTTGAAATTCTCTTTGTCTTCACGAGTCATCACCATTTCCTTTGGTTGCTCTAAACCACGTACAATACGATCGCGTTCATTCACCATATGGTCTAAAAAGACCTTTACGACATTGTCTCCTCGATACACAACTGGTGCACGTGTGTTGTACTGGCTCACAACCACATAGGCAAAGCTGTTTGGACGATGATGTTGATACTTGTCTCCTTCTTCATGCTTTTGCGTGAAACATTCAAAGTCAGCATAAATCACAAACGGTGCTCGCTGTTGTTTAGCCACATTCTTGAACTTGATGAATGGTTCCTTGGGAAATGATAAACGTTGTGCTCCATTCTTGTCACACACTTCACGATGCTTATCTAAAAGCTCTTGTCGCATAAACCCGTGAAGACAGTTGAAGCAATAAAAATGTGCACACTTATGCTTTGATCGATAAGCCATAAGTCTGCTAAAACTCTTGATGAGGCAGTAATGCCTTGTCTTGTCATTGCTAATCAGAAGTAAGTTGATTTCTCTGACACTGACGTTTCGACTAAGTTGTATTGGAACAACTACATCTTGTTCGTATCCAAACACGTTGATGGCTACATCGTTCTCCTTTTCAAACTTTGGAATGTCAGTAATTGGTGTCGGAAATGTCATACCCTCTACCTTTAATTCCTTCTCAAATGGTTTGTAATGATTCACGCGATTTGGGTTGTCGTCATGAGGGTGAAGGTAAGCCAATACTGACCATAAGAAACACTTGTTATCATCATTCTTAATGTTTATCACACCCATTGTTTTCTTCACTTTCTTCGGCAGTGGAATAAAACTGCTCGCTTCTAGAGGAACCAACGTAGCTGTATGTACTTCAATGTACAGTATGTTATCCAATACCCAGCCAGAGCCTTGTCGCTCATGTTCGTCAAACTTGGTAAATAATTCTTTATAGGCTTCTGGTAGGTCCTGCTCAATATCTGCTGGATTGTATGCTGTATATGTTGGACTGCTGATAAATGCATTATCCACTTGTTCTACCATAACACCTTCAGCATTTGCTGTTAGTTTCTTGAAACGTACATGCACGACAATGTACCATTTCATTCCATGGTTTAAGGTCTCCAACAAATGTGCCTTGATACGGTTCTCTTGCTGTCGCATTTCAAGCAGTAAATCTGATCCATCCTCAGATTCAAACCGTTTTTCCTGCGCGTTTTCACCAAGACTAACCCTTCTACCTCTCCCTACTTGTCCTGTCTTTTGTTTCTTTGAAACATGTTCTTGAGACACATTTTCCATCTCAGCTGGTTTACATGCATGTGCCTCAAAAGTATCCATAGATGGAAACTCTTCATTGCATTCCGCACACTGGACTGGACCGTATGGCCAAATGTCATCTTCTTCCATCTTTTCTCTCTTTGCTCCTTTCCCTTCATGTTTCGCTAAAGTTTTCATCTCAGCTTTACATGTATGTGCTTCAAAAGTATCCATAGATGGAAATTCCACATTACATTCCGCACACTGAACTGGACCGTATGGCCAAATGTCATCTTCTTCCATCTTTTGTCTCTTTGCTCCTTTCCCTTCATGTTTCACTAAAGTTTTCATCTCAGCTTTGCATGTATGTGCTTCAAAAGTATCCATAGATGGAAATTCTACATTACATTCCGCACACTGAACTGGACCGTATGGCCAAATGTCATCTTCTTCCATCTTTTCTCTCTTTGCTCCTTTTCCTTCATGTTTCACTAAAGTTTTCATCTCAGCTTTGCATGTATGTGCTTCAAAAGTATCCATAGATGGAAATTCTACATTACATTCCGCACACTGAACTGGACCGTATGGCCAAATGTCATCTTCTTCCATCTTTTCTCTCTTTGCTCCTTTTCCTTCATGTTTCACTAAAGTTTTCATCTCAGCTTTGCATGTATGTGCTTCAAAAGTATCCATAGATGGAAATTCTACATTACATTCCGCACACTGAACTGGACCGTATGGCCAAATGTCATCTTCTTCCATCTTTTGTCTCTTTGCTCCTTTCCCATGCTCTTCACGTTCCATCTTAGCTAGTTGTTGTTACGTCAACTGCTGAAACTAAAATGCTGAAATGTAATCTCAAACATCCCCCTTTTATACACATTCATACATAGACAGAATTTGCGTTTTCATTTCATAACAGAGGATGGCCCTTAAAAGGGCCGAAAGATGTTAGTAATTTGACGCTTCACCAGCAAGTCGGATTGCCACAGTCGCACTGGTATCTGTAAAACTGTTCCATGGAGAACGGTCGTCGCGAGCACTTGAACGGATGACGGTTATAGTAGCCAAAGTTTTTTAGTGTCGCTCCACACCACCAGCAGTCCGTGCATTCCTCTTGTCCATACAATCTTGCAGTAAACTTGTACCAGAGCAGTCCACCACAAGTTTTGCAGCAGTAATGTCGTGGTGCATTGTGGTGCACCGGGCAGTTGTGTGGTTGACCTGGATATTCTATCCAGACCCAACACTTATAACATTCTGTCGTTAGCGTCACTGCCTTGCCGTTTCGCATCACTGTGATTTTACGATTTGTTGACATCTTGCTGCTTGTGTTGGATAATGAAGCTGTAACCCGCCTTTATATACTACTAGCGAACATCCTCGCATTATATGCTGATGGGGGGGGGGGTCCTGAGTTTAGGTCGGTTAGGGGGGGGGGGTCCTGAGTTTTGCTCCACTAGGGGGGGGGGGGGGTCCCGAGTTTTGCTCCACTAGGGGGGGGGGGTCCCGAGTTTTGCTCCACTAGGGGGGGGGGTCCGATCCTGACTTCAGGTGGTATATAAGGCATGCTCATTTCAGTTTGGGCTCACACTCGCTTCCGTCAACATGGAGTGCTTCTTCGGGTTACAGGATGCTTGCACCATTGCTGAAGTTAGAGAACTTCACCTGCCTGTCACACAGCCACAGACACCCCCAGAAAGAGTCTACTTCTTCCAGCTGCTGCCAGACCCGGTTCATGGATCCGTCCTGTGCGTGCCCGTCCTGTACAACCGTCAAGTCACGATTGGAAAGAGGCTTAGAGATATAGAGGCTGGTCACTATGAAGAAGCGTTCTTTAGAACGATGATGTTAGGGGAGTCAATACCTTCGCGGATGGAAGAAGAAGAGTACCCGGCCTGGGGGACATTCTTCCTCCAGCAAGACTTGGATATTTGCCCAGGATGTGGGTGTATGATCTCCCCAGACCGGGTGCTGTCTGAGTGCAACCATCAAATGTGCCTGGTCTGCGCGGCGCGCTGGACTGAACTGCTGGCGCTAAATGACCGCTACTCTGTGAGGTGCTTTACCTGCGGCATGCGAGGGGACCACTTTTTGTTCAACGGGCAACAGCTCACACATTGCAGTAGGCCAGTGCAGGACATTGTGACATTCTTTTAAACCGGGACCGGCAGCAGCAGGAGAAAAACTAACATCTCCTGGCTCTTTTAAGAGCCCACCACTGATACTGAAATAAGCGCTAATCGTGTCATGGTGTTAGTATGTATGTGTATGCATGAGAGTGTGGGAAATGCTTAAAAAAATGGTCACCCGTTTGAATGGTTGTTTGAATGGCCGCCCGTTTGAATGGTTGTTTGAATGGCCGCCCACTCTCCATATTATGTCATTATGACGTTCATATGACGTTCATATGACGTTCATATGAAGTTCATATGACGTTCATATGACGTTCATATCACCTCCATATCACCTCTATATCACCTCCATATCACCTTCATAACACGTCTAGATCACGTCATAATGACGTCACTGTTTTAGAACCCCCGTGGGGGTTTGAAAACACCACGTGACGTCACTATGACATCCATATGGTAACCATATGGTAACCATATGATAACCATATGATAACCATATGACGTCAATATGACCTTAATATGACGTCAATATGACGTCACTGTTTTAGAACCCCCGTGGGGGTTTGAAAACACCACGTGACGTCACTATGACGTCACTTCCTGTTTTCAAACCCCCGTTTTCTCCCTACTCTTGACTTTGATTTCAGATGTTCAAAGTTCGGTTAAAGATATATCTAAACCATTGTAATATCTGTTGTTTTTTTCATTTATTGATATATAAGAATGTGTTTCATATATCTCTAATTAATTTGCTGATATCTTTAATTTTTTTACATATATTTAAATGAATTTGAGCTTTCTCTGATTGAATTTTAGCTACATTTAATTCAATTAGAGCTGTCTGTTAAAATAATTTCAGGTATCTAAAATTCAATTAGAAATATCTGAAATTCATTTAGAGGTATCATAATTGGATGGTAAATATGAAAAATGGCATTCCATAGTTACCCAAACGATTTTCAATACAGGGTGGCATGTACGTATTTGAGCTGTTCAACACCTACTCGGCCAGCGGCATGTGCCTGCTCTTCCTCATATTCTTTGAATGCATCGCGATATCGTGGTCGTACGGTTGGTAGTGAATGACGTCATTATATAATATGGCGGTGTTCATAGAATAACATCCAAAATCATGAGTTGCTTTCAGTGATTTTACCTCGAGCTTTGTAATATGTGATATCACGAAACTGTAATAAGGAGAATTGTAACCGAAAATAAATGTCGGAGAAGCATGACAGGTCAAACGGACCAATTAGTGTATGAATCCGAAGAGTCATAATGTTTCGAAGTGTTTAAAAATTCTGAGTGCTTTTTACAGGTGTGAATAAGTTTTATGATGATCTTCGCGACATGATTGGGTATTATCCCGGGATATGGTGGAAGCTTTGTTGGATGATATTCACCCCTCTTATTTGTTCAGTGAGTATGAAATCCTATTGACGTCATAATGCCAGATCAACGAAATGGCTTCAGATGTTGCTTTATTTTCTGAGGATCCAAATTCTTCACGTAGCTTTTGCCCTTGTAATTTGCTCTTTAAGAAATCAAAAAGAAAAAACTTATTGTAGTGTTGAAGATATTAATAAACGAATTTTGTGTGTCTGTGCAGGGCGTATTTTTCTACAGCGTCATCAAATATGAGCCAATTATGTACTTGGAGTATCGGTACCCGTGGTGGGGCGATTTCATTGGTTGGCTGATGGCACTCTCGTCCATTCTCGTCATGCCCGGGTACGCTCTGTACTCATTCGTCATGACTCCCGGCACGAACAGACAAGTAAGTACTGTATAGAGTACAGTGGGTTCTCTCAATTCAGAGCACGTTCGAGACATTGAAAGTGGATTGTCTTGTTAAGGTACTCCACTGTAGTTAATTATTAGTCCCCCACCGCCGCGCTTGGCGCGGAGAGGGGACGCATGCAACGCTGCGCGTCCGTCCATCCGTCTGTCAGACCATCCGTCTGTCCCCTACTACTTGTGATAAGTTTGTATGTAAGTATTCAGCGGATTCCGTTTCTTCCACAAAGAAAGACCATATACAGTAAAACCTGCCTACACCGGACAACGGGGGGGGGGACGGACTGGCGGATTTTGTCCGGTATACAGAGGTGTCCGGTATATTGGTCATGTAAACCAATGGGAAAAAACGGGACTGAGAATTCTTGTCCGGTGTTGACAGTTGTCCGGTATTTCAGGGTTTGTTCAACATGCTGTTACTTTTTTTATTTTTATTTATCCGGTGGTTGTTCGATCGCTTGACCCTTCACTGATACAAAACTATCATGTTACAATTGCTAGGTTTGAAATTGCATTTCTTTTCTTATGCGTGTATATTTAAAAATTTCTCCGAGGGAGAGTCGACGCAGGACGAAAAAATATGCGTGTTTTCTTAATGTGGGAGTGTCACACTCCAAAGAACTGTATTAACTTAACAATCCTGATACGTCACAGGTCGCGCTCAGGATTGGCTTAGGCATTTATAATTTTTAAAGTCTGTGTGTTTTCTTTAAAAATTAAAGTACTTTATTCCTGTCGCTCATGAATTAATTGATGGTTTTGTTCTGTTTCAGAAATTTAAGCTATTATTTCGACCAGACGTCGATGAACCTATAAAAAGACATCGAATAGTAAATGGTCCCTTGAGCAATGACGTAGCAGCCGTATAGTATTACAGGACAAAAGATTGAAAAAAAAAACAACATCAACAACAACAACACAAGTGTGTAAATAACTGATTAAAGTTACCAGGAAGTGAAGCACATATTTTATCAGACAGTTACAATTAGCGACCAGAGTCAAGACGCAACAGAAATGTTCCAGTTTTTCGTGCCCGTTAAATTGCCTGAAAAATACAGCGTTTTTGGAATAAACTTTTCTATTTTGGATCAGACAATTAGTTAAGGGTTTTTACTGGGATTAAACAATTAAACAAAGCAAAATAACATTCTCCCCTTAAATCATCGTATATGTAGCAACAAAGAAATGTCTTTGATTTTGTTTCCGTTTTCCTACCGCAAGAGAATATTCTAAA
Source organism: Protula sp. h YS-2021 (assembly GCA_949752745.1). Lineage (NCBI taxonomy): Eukaryota > Metazoa > Annelida > Polychaeta > Sabellida > Serpulidae > Protula > Protula sp. h YS-2021. The sequence goes on along the minus strand of OX457027.1, from coordinate 27,647,623 downwards.
TTTTCTTTTTCATGTTTATTGAAAAAGTAGTTCCTTTTTACTTATGGGGTTTCAGAAAGAGATTTTATGAGGAAGTTTATAAAGATTTTCTCGTATGGGAACTGATACAGTCGGATTTGTCCCCGCCCCATCAGGAAAGGGAACGGGGTCGGAGGGGGGGGGAGTCAGTTGGGAATGTAAACATGCTCACGTCAGGCGGATGCAAACACACACAGTGACAATACATTGATGGTCCCTTATATAACAAAATTAGCGTCAGAAAACTAAGTGTTATGTACGAGGGCGTTTTATTGTACTTTCAAAAAGAAATGCTACAGTACATTATGTGCGAGGACGTTTAATTGTACTTTCAAAAAGAAATGCTACAGTACATTGTTATTTGTTAGGTTAGCCTGTATTATTTTCTATGAAGGATCTTTCTCATTGTTGATGTACAGTAATTCATTAGTGTATTCCCAAACTGTTTAAGGTTAGATAAAGAAAATCAATTTGGCAAAAATATTGTTGAGAAAAACCTTTTGGAGAATGAATGAATGGATCGGTTCAATTTAAAAAGGAAATAAATTGCTAAAATTAATTGTGAACACTGTATAGACATAGAAACGTGAATAAAATGCGCTAAATGAATAAAAAGATGTTGTTTTCATGACTGAAAAACAGACATGTTTCATACAAATTACTTTAAACTAGACAGTGCAGATTGATTTCCGCAAGGACGGGGGGAGGGGGTGGAGCTTTCACTGTGTTCTTTTTGCAGTATCTTCGGTTCCATTTTATACATGAAACTAAGCAATCAACACGTAATTAATTTTATTCAGAATTCTAAACATAAACACACACAAGCCAATGTCATGACTATGTGTTGTTTCTTAAGTGTGAGAACGATTGTAAATACCTCAATAATTTGCTGTACATACATACGTAAGTGTGGGCGACGAAAAAACTGTCTCTCACTTTTTTATATGTGGCAGTGTGGATTTCAGTTGGTGTTGGAAGCCGTTTTTAAACATCAGTCAACAGGTTACGCTGTAACTGTGTTGATGATTTCAAAATAAACTGACGTGTACATGTGTTTTGTAATAATAGCCTGTGTCAAAGACTATAAACTACAGTCTTTGCCTGTGTACAGATATGCCAATTGGTTTACAGACGAACAGAACCATAAGTTTATTTGTGACGGTCGTTATTATGTGTGCCGATTTGGAGAGAGGAGCGGGGGGGGGGGGCCGCAGGTCGGGGGGGGGGGGGGTCATAGTTACCACACCCCTTTCTACTCTTACAAGATCACGTGAAAATCCACTGGTTTTACAGAAAAAGATGTCACAACCAGATCAAAATCAACTCGATTATAAAGGTTTCCCTGGAGGCACTGTTCACGTGACCTATGACCTTGAAACGCAACATCACGATCCGAATCTGGACGTAATCGTTCATGTCAGTCTCTACAGGGGATGGAGACCATATAAGGATTAACTCAGTCTGGACCTCAGGTTTTCAGATGTCACGAAAATACCAAGTGTGCCAATTTCGCTGGCGGTATATTAGCTCTGGTTTAATCTGATTGCGACTCCAAGGATTAATCGTGTTCAAATTACTTGCAGTTCGTCCAAATGTTGTTTGTGAACAAGAACAACAATTCCTTGGGGGCAGCGCTTATTGTGAAGTTGAAAATACGAATTAAAACACTCGATTGAAAACCTTTAGAAATTTATTTACTGTATGGTAAATAAGAACTCTAAAATTGTCACATTAATGGCAATAAAACGTGCAAATCAACACACATGGAATGAGATTATCACATTCCTTATATATATATATATATATATATATATATATATATATATCGCACAAATTTGATAGAAGTTTTGAGCGTAACTTTTAAAATGTGATAGTGACTACCTTCACATCCAGTAATATCTAACATATATAATAATTCATAAAAAAGAATGTTTAAATGAATGCAAGCTCGGTTGGTTCTTTATTAAAATTGCAAAGAGTTCCACAGTTTGGTCCCACATACAACACACGTGTATATATATATATATATATATATATATATATATATATATATATATATATATATATATATATATATATATATATATATATATATATATATATATATATATATATATATTAGCATATCCCTAAAGGACATGGAACTTTTTTTTATTTTCACAGATAGAGTTCAAAAGTTCCCCAATATAGTTTAACTGCAGTTATTTATAATCCAGAGCAGAATGAAAGGCCCAAGTAATTTCACTGCATATAAGTAATTCATTAGCAGTTGTCCTCAGTTCTATGTGAACGAAGCACAGGCAAAGTAAGCACTTAAATGAGTTATCTTTACGGTATTTCTAAAATTCATTTAAACATATGTCTTCTTTTTTTTTTTTAATTTATTGGATAACAGATGTGAAAAACGTAACAACAGAATAGCAAGAAAATACACCGTTAAACATAAACCACTATCTTACTTTTTTATATAAAATGCAGTTTGTTATTAGCTTCTTAATACTCTCTGTAAAGCAGGATTAGTTTCAAGGTACCACAGTATGCATATCAAAATACTTGGCAACCTAATACATTAACAACCCAATAAGTACACGCAAGTTTTAAATGACCCTTTGTACAACACTGCTATGACCATTAGCGAAGTAGCTTTTTACAATTCAAACCTTTTTATTATTATTTTTTTTTATTTTATTACTACTTTTAGGGAGCATCCATAAGGCATTTACGCACGGGGGAGGGGGGAGGGGGGTTAAAAAGGTGTTATCCAATCAAACATTTTGCATTTTTGCTTTTCCTCTAAGAAAAGCCCTTCGGCGTTTACTAAGTATGTATTTTATTGAGGTGATTACGGAGGTAAACACATGACATACAACTGAACGCTGATGACCGGGATTCTTCTGTGTGACGAATATCGACGCCCATGAATCTACAGTTCAACGACGTTATATAGGCACTCAAAAAAGTAACACACTTTTTACGTCATTATTTTCATTTTTTCCTTGTCTTTTTTTTAAAATATTAAAATAGTTATTGACTTTCAAAGGGGGAAAAATGCAAGCGTTGCTGTTGTAGTTAGCTTAGGTCTGCTGGCGGTTATATGTGGTAGAGCCAAGAGGTGAATAATGACTACACTGAGGGTTGCTGGTCTCCCAAGAGGGACCACTTAGGATTATATGTGTTATCATGTGTGTCCAGAAAAAAAAAACACGGAGGAAGGTTTGAGGTTAAACGCGGGGTATGTTCTTCAGTATTACGCGTTACCCATAAAAAAGGTGGGTTCATTCCGAACTGTTCTCCGCATTGGTGAAAACAGGGGCATTATTTCTTGCTTAGCATTCCGCCTTTGGGGTCGTTTTAAAAAAGTCATGGACGCACATAATAACCAGCTGGCACCTGAATTGCCTTCGTGAAGATCGTCAAAAGCTGAGTGCCTGGTTATTTTGGATTGTCAGTATGGGTATCCCTGGGTGGGGGGGGGGGGGGGGGTTACTCACGTACCAACTGGTTACCATATGTGTCCATGACTTTTTAAATGATCTTTACATGCGCAGTACTAATTTTGAAATAACAACCCCTTTTCCAAAAAAAGTGGAGTGAAATTCTGAAATACCACCCCCCCACCCCCCATATTCTGGACAACGCGCAGTGCTGAATGAAAATCAAGCACAAACAGACCCTCCGGTCGATTTGTTTTGGGAAAGCCCGCCATAACAAACAGACGTCCCCTATAATAAAATGACCCCCTCCAAATAACCATGTTTAAATATAAAATGGAAGTAAAAAAGGTGCATATGGTTTTTAACACTTGACAAGCCTTTGGCTTGCAAGAGTTATATGAAATTGTGCGAGCAAAATTCGTCCTTTTTTTTTTTCTTCTTGACACTTTTTCCGATTTTTTGTGTCTTCTTCTTCTCTGACACTATGGGCCCTACGACCATGAAACTTGGGACTTATGAAGAGCTTGATCTGAACATGTGCATGTCACTTTTTATTTTCGTCTTTGATTTCGTTTTCTTTGTTAAAACGCCATGTGAAAAGAGTGTATTTTTTGCAAGTTAATGCGTAGCATTTAAGCCACATCACACACAGTTGCTCAGTGAGCTTTGTGCGAGCTCTCACTGCGTGAATAGATAACAAGGCGTATGCTAGATCAGTCAATAAAACCTTGAGTCAACAGAAACCAAACACTACTCGGCTTATAAGACCTATTCAAGCTGCGTTGTTTGCAATATATTATTCAAGAAATAACCCATTGAAGGAATATTTTTGCGTTTTAATTTTTGTCAAGTGTTTAACATTTCGCTAGCGAAGTGAGGTTCTAGTTAAATACTATTTTAAGCATTTTCCACCTCTTGATGTAGAAAATTATTATTTTGTGCCTTTGAAATGCCATTATTGAGCTTGGACAGATTTTTTGGTGACTGTATGTTAGTGGTGTTGGAAGTGTTTTCGTGTTTGAAAATGTGGATGTTAGTTCCTAAATAAATTGTTATTCATGGATATAGTTTTTATTTCAATTAAAGAAACTAATAAGGTGGTCACATGTGGAAAGAAATAAAGAAATCAACAAAAAATAAGAGGGTTAAACATTTCAGGGGGTCTGTTTGTTTTAAAACAAATCGACCGGGGTCGATTTATTTTGGGGGTCAAAACGTTGTCTTACACCGGTCAGCGTAAAAAACAAAGAGTATATAATATTTTGCCTCGTAGATACGCCCCCCTCTACAAACGTGCAGCCGTTTTCCCCACTCTTCCAGCATCGAAAACGTCGCGCTGGAGTGTGCCCTTCACACTCGCCATAACAACATAACCACGTGACCGAAAGCAACGTAGAGGAGTGCAAAAAAATATGTAATTTACAAGAGAACATACTGGTACTGGCAATCAGGCCTTTCAAGCTCGTGACATCAGTGCTGCAGGCTCCGGAGGAGGGGTGGGGGTGGGGGGTGGGGTAGAAGATTTTTCAGATCAGTCTACCCGCTCGTGTGGTTTTACCATTTTCTCCATGTATAAAATTTATGTTGAGGCCAGTGACGTGGAATTAGAATGAACTGTATAATGTTTGAGCTACTAGCCACGTTATTGTAATGTGAATGTTTTGCCAGAGACATACGGGCTATTTGCAGCACTGATGTCGGACCGTTGACACATGCATGTCGGACATGTGCTGTATTGCATGTAGACCAGTTGCCATCTTGTCTTAAAATAGTAATCAACAACCCTGCAAAGTAACTGAAGACATTTGGAACTTACCCTTGAAGAAAATAACAATGCTGACATTTGACTTTTACTGAACTGTCCTGTACATGAAAGATATTACTCAATGTCTTTGTGTACGAAAGACAATGGAAAAATACCTACATAACAATTATGGGTTGCTTTAAAAAGCTCATGGTTAAACATATCGTTGTATAACCTGATACAATGTATATCATAAATTATAAGGAAGTGCTAAAATATAATTTCTATATGGTATAAGCGCGTTTTCACTTCCCCTTTGGAAAAAACCGCAGCGACGCCACCAATAAGAATGCCAAATAAGGCAAGGAACTTTTAAGTCCCCTGCAAGAAACCAGTGAAAAGATCAGGTAGTCGCTGGAAGCGGGACCATGACTGAGTCGGGTACTACATAAAGCATGCCAGCATTCAAACCCGCATTCACCCATACTGGTACTGATTACGTGACAGACACCTTCACCAAACACCACAAACGTGCGTAGAAAACTAGATAATGTTCTTCAAATGATGCGTGCATGTTTTTGGATTGATTAATCTTAAGACCTGAAAAACTTGAAGAGGCCACCACCACCAGCTTTCGGTAGTGCTTTCGTCCCCGTGGCCATCATTTGAGGAGTAACGACTTCTCGCTGGTGCCACCCACCCATATTGTCATTCCTGTCCGGACCAGCCTCTTCCTCAATCTCAGTGAAAAAGCTCGACCTTGAGATCCGGTTATCTGTGTTCCCATTGTTCTCTTTGGCTACGCCCTTTTTTCTAAGAACAGGGGGCAGATGTTTGGAATCATTGCTCTCCTGTTTGATCTCTTGCAGGGAATCGCCCAAAACATCGTCAAACAAATTCTCCACGTTCTGCCCTAATTCAGCATCACACATACTACTTCTTAATGTCAGCCTGTTTCTCCTGGCCGCCATCTTTGCAGCAAAGTCGGCGTCTGGCCCGTTATTATCATCAACCAGATGCCGAATTGGCTTGACCTGGGAACGGGCATCGGCCGAGTTTTGGTACACACAGTCGCCGCCAGAGGGCGTAGGGGGGTTGCGTCGCATTTCCTCAATCACACTGCCGTTTTCATAATCTTCTTGCTGGTAATCCGGCTGAAATGCACCATTCACACGGTCCTTTCGGATTTGATCAATTACTTCTTTGTTTTCGTAGTTTTCTTGGGTGGAATCAGGAGGCTGGCCTTGACCCTCTCTCTGCCGAATGGCCTCGTGATTGGCATACTCGCCTTGTCCATGAGGATCAGCATCACCAATCAGCATCGCATTGGCACGGATATTATTTATTTCCCGTTCATTTACATAATCTTGGGTGGGCACGCTCTGTGGCGACTGGCTTGCGCTGTGCCCCGCCACCATGGGAACGCCAATGTTGACGTTCTCATAATCCTCTTGGTCATACTGATCTCTTGTTTGCCGTCCCTGGAGCTCCTGTAGGAACCCAATTTTGTTGAATTCCTCTTTCAGAGCGTCGTGTGGCAACTTTCGTGCACTCGCTTCTAGAAAAACAAATGCTTTCTGTCATGCATTATAACATTATAACATGCATTATAACATTATAACACCAGTATAACATTTTCTGTCCTCTTTATTTTTTGTGAAGCAGTGATGTTGGTTTTACTGCTCTAAAAGGAAACAAGAAATAAGGAAATAAGTTCTAGCGATTGAAAAAAAAAGGAAACTGCAAATATGAAATTGATGCATTGGCTCACAGTCTGTTTTTTGCACAGGGGGTGGGTGGAGGGGGAGGGGGGTGTTTTAGCGACTGCATCAGCAGGCTTTAGAATTATGTTAATCTGCGATCATCACTGCTCCACGCATGCATAAGATTACAAATACGTGTATAGTTTTGTGTAATAACAAGTGTTTTCCACATGCATACAACAGTGAACCACCAGGAAAATATAGAAAAGGTTGAATTACGGCTAGATGCAAAACCAACACAATAAACAAATGTCACTTTCTTCCTATGAAACCTGTTTTCAAATCTGACTCATGCAGCTTCTGAAATTGTAACCTATACGAAATAAATACACAGAGGGCGTTGGGATCATGTGAAACTTCGACGCGCATTGGCCTGCACCATAACCACGATAAGAATGAGAGAACCAGAAATGTTATCGCGCGCTTTCCGCGAACCCTGCAAACACGGCTCGCTATAAGCCTTATAAGTATTTAAAGTGACAACACGTTTACTTCTGAAAGCGTTTAAATTTGAAAAAAACCCTCAAATTATACCTCCTAGGTATTTGAGGTATAATAGTAAAGCATGTTTTTCGGCAGTTAAAAGTAATTTTTTTTCGCGGGTAACCGAACATCACCCGAACTCACTGTTAGATTAATTGAATTGCAAAAGATTGCAGAGTGGATTTGTGTTGTTTTTAAGATGGATTTCGGGGGATTGCTAAAGCTGAAGAACTTAGAGAAGATTAATTCGAGAAGTTTTGTGTTTATTCGTTCAGGTTCACTGAACAGTTTGTGGTCAGTTCAAAAAGCGAAATGTTTACCAGTCCATAACCATCTAACTTATCTGTAACCTAATTGCATTTATCTTATTGACCACAAAACAAGATAAATTTGGGTTCCCCTCTAATTAAACAAGTCACGAAAATTACAATTAAAATGCAATGGTTTTTCTTTCCAATCAACAGTGTGGTCCAGGGGGAGGGGATGTGCACATAGGTATCAACTGGTTACCATGCTTTTCCATAACTTTTTAAAACCACCAATAAACGCGCAGTGCTAAAATAGAAATATTACCCGCTTTGTAACCAAATGCGAGTACAATTCTGAAAGCACACCCCACCCCTTTTCTGGGTAACAAGGTACAGAATGAAAATCACCCCCCCCCCCCCTCTTCAACGAACTTGGCACTACGCTCGGATCGCAGCTGACCGCAAAATTACACCCCACGTTCGTTTCCTTACATATATTTTTTAACACGCATGGTAAAGCATATGTTATGAAGTGGCCGCCCTGGGACTACATTATAAGCAAAATTCCCAACCGTCAACAAATTTTACAACGACATATGAATCAGTTGTTTATATATATATGAGAGAGAGAGAGAGAGAGAGAGAGAGAGAGAGAGAGAGAGAGAGAGAGAGAGAGAGAGAGAGAGAGGGAGAGGGAGAGAGAGAGAGAGTAAAACTGCGGGATCGCACCGTTTCGGAACAAATGGAAATCACTTTTTCAACAAGCGATTTCTACCTGTTTTCTGTATTGAACTCTATATACTAAAACCATTCGGACCCACATATAGTGATCCTATTTCTGGTGTAACAGTATATCTTGCCCGCTGTACAGCTTCCCTCCCTCGGGGGGGGGGGGGGGCAAGCTGTACGGGGGGAGGAAGATAGCCTGCTACACCGAGTTTACACCATATATGTAACACAGCAAATTTTCTGAACATGGGTTATACCTTTTAAAAGGTTGTTGCAAATTTAGGACCCAATAAAATATCACTTCACTGGACCAATACTATTGCCATAGAATCAATGTTTACCTTATACTGCATGTCTGTAAATCTCGAGCCGATCATGACCGATTCGCCTAATTAACTTTCGATCATTTAGTCTAAGATGGGGGGGGGGGGAGGGGGTGATTGGTCAGAAATGTGTTGAATTGGCTATAAAGTATCAGAGGTTTTATTTTGGTAAGATGTCAAGAATGAAAACGTAAAATAACAATTTAAATTTTAAATTTATTTACCACGTCTGTCCGAGTGAGCCTGAATATCTGAAGCCTCATCGTACAGTTCTTCATTATATCCATGTGAATCTGCTACATCTTGCGCAGAATGGGACTGACCTTGCATCTCTTCGTGAGGCTGAGAGGCATCTCCTGACGTCAGAGTGACGTCACCCGGCCCATGATTGGCGTCCGTTGAGGTATTAACAAGAACGGAGGAACGTATAAAATCATAGACATTCTCATTGTTGCCATCGTGGTGATAATCCATAATGGCCTCGCTTTCGGGTGGCAGGTGCGCGCTGGAAGTAACTGCGTCATTATAAATCTCCTGCTCATCTTCTTGAAAACCTTGCACAGCAAATCCTTTCGATGTACGATAGAGTCTTATTGTTTTGCAGCCACTGTCGATCACCTGCTTGACTTTGTTGAATAGTGGGTTGAGGGCAAGGTCATTGACCTCAGCAGGTTTGTTTTCCTGAGGTCTGGTCTTAGAAGGTTTCAGGTTCTGTTTTAAAAGAGTCATATCAACATTAGATTGTGGTGGAAGATTACGCGAAGGTTTTGGCTGTGTCGGTGGTGGATTGGGATTCTTCTGGTACCGTGGCTGGTACTGGCCGGTGGTCTGGTTGTACGGGACAAACTGAGGCTGGTGCCGTGGCATTCTGGTATCCCTAGAATGATAAGGATCTGGTTGATTTGATGCTAATTGTTGCTGAGTGATGCTGGTTGCTGGTTGCTGGCGTTGCCAAGACACGCTTGGATTTTGCGTAGCGATGTTCGCGCTCATATTTTGTTGATGTTGCGATTGGGTTGGTGGTGCCGCTTCATTGGGTCGCATGTTATATTGTTGAGGCACCCATGAATTTTCAAACTTCCGTCCCTGTTGATGATCAGACATCGGCTGACTACCGACCGGGTTGATTTGACGATCATATACGAGCTGGTATGGCGGACTTCGAGGTGGGCAGTCATGTGTGCCATGCTGGGGTACCTGTGCGACCTCGCGACCATATTGCCCCTGCTGTTGTCTATACGGTTGCATCTCAATGTCACGTGATGCGTAACCCTGGTTCTGCTCTTGGCCGTTGCTGTGACCAGAGTCGGTATTGATCAGATGTTTTTTTGAACCGCGATATCCTCCTTGAATAAATCCCGAATACTCCCCAGATGGCAGCACCTGTCGTCCTCTATTCTGACCTGTCACATAAGGGTCATTCCTCGGATGTCCTTGATTTTCACGGTTCTGCCGCATTTGCCAACTGTCGCCGGGGCGCATATCGGGTATCACCTGGTATTCCTCTCCGCTGCCTGAAATGGGCAGGTGGTCGGTAGGATCTCTGGTATAACGCTGAGTGCCATTACTCGACGCAGTATCCTCGTGCATTTTAGTTATTTTTGGTTTGTATAAGTGGACATCATGACTGGCTTCCTGGTTGTGTGACGGATGTTGTTGTTGATGTTGTTGATGTTGACCTGTTTGGTTCCTTTTTTTCTGCGCCCGTATACATCGACAACAGACACAGATTGAAATTATGATCAACGCAATGAAGATAAAACCCGCCGCGGCGAATATTCCAATTTCCATTTCCGATAGCGTGCCGGTGTCACTGGATCGATCCTCCGAACTTATATCCCCACTGTTACCACTGGCGGTTGACGTGACCTCATTATTTATGCCCCCTTCTGTAGATGGTGTTGTAAATTCGCCCTCCGTTGCCGTAGTTACTGAATCCGAAGCGCTTGTCCAACTCCTTCCGTCGATGGATGCTTCAGTAGACGTAGTGACGTCATCACTGGTGGTCGCTGAATCTGACGTGGAGGAGCCATCCGTTGTTGTTTGCAAGTGCGTCATGTTTATGAATGAGTTTATGAGACAATAGTAATTTAATCGTTATTTATATATATATATTATATGTATCACTGCAAAAGAATTACTGCTGAAGGTTTTGTTATATATTTATCCCATGGCGTCAACCAATCAGCTTTGAAAGTTATATCAATATATACTTTTAAAAAAAATTTTTTTCTCTTTTAACTTTCTGCACATAGCAAAATATCAATTATTAAAACATCACAGCAGTGACAATTCCTTTATCCCATTGTCCCATCGAAGGAAATTTCAAGAAAGGCACGCATGTGATGGTGATTAGAATTAAATTCTTTTACATTTCGCACATTGAAATCCCCGCATAACGAGGCTGTAATTTTATTTCCTTGTTGACACAAGGCAGAGCTTCCTATAAAAGAATATTATGTGTGTTCACTTTTTCCCTTATGCTTGAAAACACAAACTGAATTGATCTCATTATATTTGCTTATCGCATTTTATACCTGTCCTGCCATCATATTATTAAAAAAAAACTGTAAAAACTGCTTTTCGTGGCGAATTTTCCAGCTTTATCTTGTTCGAGGTAAGATTAACTAAAAGGTTTTTTTTTCACGTTCATAAACAATATTATGGCTTTTAAAGGATTGACACGGTTTGAATTCATAGTGTTTAAGACACTTATGCAACCAAAATAGCGGCTATTAGTTAATTCGTGCTAAGTGGTTCGTGCTCTGCCGAGGTATATTGTTGTGCATGACAGAACAACGCCACACTGGTTCCCAACAGCGACAACACGAAACCTTTTATTTCGTCACGCAAAATATTTCAGTAAATCAGTTTTTAACAGTGCTTCATGAACAATTGAATGCATCTTTTGACTTTTTTAAATCATCTTTACGTATTTTATTTTATTTTTTTCACACAAGTAGAATATCCATGTATCTGTGGAACTTAACGGTATATTCCCTTAAAAAAACACCCATCTACAAATGTGTATTCAACAATATGTTTGAGGCTTTACGATGTTTGTTAGTCATTGCTTTGACAAGGTGAAAAGGGTCACGAAGTTTGCACACTTATTTTAAACCCCGTGTCACGATTCTGCCTTGTTCGCAGATAACGGTAATTATGACTGGTTAGTTGAACCAGGAAGCAAAAAACATTCGTTAAATCGTTAACAAACAATTTACACTAGAGATGGGAAAGGGACTTAGGTTCGTGTTTTTTAAATGAAGTCTTATATAAACAAAGCCAATCGCCTTTCTTCTCTTTCTTCTGACGCAGAATGTATAAGCTTTATGTCCCAGGTGTATGTCTTAACGCATACAGTGGCACTCTGGAAGAGATCAATTCAGAATTATAGCCTCTGTAAAATAGAAACACTTTTTAAAATCCCAATATGTATTTCTGTCACTAAAAAAGAGCCTTTCATTTAATACACATACCGAAATACAGAGCCAAAAAGGCCGCAGTTTAATACACTTTTTTGGATTGGGGAGAGGGAGGGGGGAGGGGGTTGCAACTCCTGATCAGACCCTTGGATCTGGCTTTGAAATTAAGAGCACTTCAGCTGAGTTCGACTGATCGCTGTTTTTCCGGCGTTCACATGCGTGTGCTGATTGTCATGGTGTTTTCGCCACGGCGAATGAGTAGCTCACAGCAGATACTTATCCTTACCCCACCAGTCCACCCCCTCCCTCTCCACAGACACTTGTCCAGAGTGCGCTAGGTATATCCTTACCCCACCAGTCCACCCCCTCCCTCCCCACAGACACTTGTCCAGTGTGCGCTAGGTATATCCTTACCCCACCAGTCCACCCCCTCCCTCCCCACAGACACTTGTCCAGTGTGCGCTAGGTATATCCTTACCCCACCAGTCCACCCACTCCCTCCCCACAGACACTTGTCCAGTGTGCGCTAGGTATATCCTTACCCCACCAGTCCACCCCCTCCCTCCCCACAGACACTTGTCCAGTGTGCGCTAGGTATATCCTTACCCCACCAGTCCACCCCCTCCCTCCCCACAGACACTTGTCCAGTGTGCGCAGGGTATATCCTTGCCCCACCAGTCCACCCCTCCCTCTCCACAGACACTTGTCCAGTGTGCGCTAGGTATATCCTCACCCCACCAGTCCATCCCTTCCCTCCCCACAGACACTTGTCCTGTGTGCGCTAGGTATATCCTTACCCCACCAGTCCACCCCTCCCTCCCCACAGACACTTGTCCAGTGTGCGCTAGGTATATCCTTACCCCACCAGTCCACCCCCTCCCTCTCCACAGACACTTGTCCAGTGTGCGCTTGGTATATCCTTACCCCACCAGTCCACCCCCTCCCTCCCCACAGACACTTGTCCAGTGTGCGCAGGGTATATCCTTGCCCCACCAGTCCACCCCTCCCTCTCCACAGACACTTGTCCAGTGTGCGCTAGGTATATCCTTACCCCACCAGTCCACCCACTCCCTCCCCACAGACACTTGTCCAGTGTGCGCAGGGTATATCCTTGCCCCACCAGTCCACCCCTCCCTCTCCACAGACACTTGTCCAGTGTGCGCTAGGTATATCCTTACCCAACCAGTCCACCCCCTCCCTCCCCACAGACACTTGTCCAGTGTGCGCAGGGTATATCCTTGCCCCACCAGTCCACCCCTCCCTCTCCACAGACACTTGTCCAGTGTGCGCTAGGTATATCCTTACCCCACCAGTCCACCCCCTCCCTCCCCACAGACACTTGTCCAGTGTGCGCAGGGTATATCCTTGCCCCACAAGCTCACCTCTCTCTCCCCACACATTCACATACGTAGTGGATCTGCGCACTTATTTCCCTGTACAGCTTCCCCCCCCCCCCGGGGGTGTGGGCTACACTAGGCAATTTTCCCCCTCCAGTGTATTTTGCCCCCCCCCCCGCCATCCTCGAACTTTTTTGCGTGTAAGTCTGCTTTAAATCATGCTATCGAATATGGCAGCTTAGAACAAAACATGCAGCCACAATTGGTTTCAACTAAACTAAATGCCCCTGCTAAATAACGATCTGCAACGCATTACATGGCAACGAGTATATGCTTATTAATCTTAAGCATATTATGTGACATCTGCTGACAAATATGACAAATCCATGATGATACATACTTTAACCACAAATATGACAGAGTTGAGTAAAAGGGGGTGACCATATATGAAAATTTTCATGTGGGGAAGGACATAAACAAAATCCTGGATCAAAAGTGTTTCTCAGAAAGTGACAAATATGGTGTAGAAGCCGTATTAAGCTCTTGTAAAAGATTTAAATACTTCATTTCAATAGGTGCTCATTGAGTAAGATAAGATAAGATGGTCAGAAATGAGTAAGACACAGAACAAAGCATATGTCTGTTTATTATTTACATTTAAAATAATGTATTGTTTCTCGGAAAAAAAACAAGAGTACTTTATCCTAACAATCACAGTCTATTCGTAAAAAAAAAACAATGAACCGTTATTTCAACTTAAAAAGAAAATACAGCAATAATGACAGTGACATATAAATAAATACAGTGTACTTGTAGTTCAACTGGAACCTTTCTTGGCCATTTGATCAAGTACTTAGTCTTACTTCACGAATGAACAGGCGTCGCAATGTCGTAATATTCATATTAAACTGTCTGGGTAGGTGTTACTTGTTGTATGAATGGCTGGAAGTGACCTAATTTTATAAGCAACCGGATTTCGCGAAACAAGTGTGAGTTTCAACTTGCAACATTGAAAACGTGTAATAATAAAAATAGATCACTTACAACCATTCATATAGCAAGTTTCATTCGTTCGAAAATCCATCATTGAACTGTTCTCTACATATTGATACCCATTTATTCATGGCATAAGGTTGTTGCTAAGCTCGACCGATGGTGCAAGTCATTTACTGGTCTTTCGGCTCAAGCCTCAAGGGCCAATAAGTGACTTGCTGCATTGTTCTCATGCAACAACCTTACCATGTTACATCGTGCAAAATTCATAATGGACAAATTAGTTTCCCTTATTTATCCGGAAAAAAGATAGCGTGCGAAAGGTCACTGACGTGACGATTCTGTATAATAAAATAGTAAATTTTCTTTCTAATTACAAGTTTTCTTGAGGTTTAAACCAAAGGAAATTTTTGTGCCCATGGGTTTGTGTATAAATCAAGTTAAATACTATTTATCACAAAAATGTGCTTTCAAGTACCACGTTTCTTTCGCAGTAAACAACACCTGTTTGTTGGACGGGTGGGATTGCAATTAAGACACCCTATCTTTCGGGGAAAAGAGCTTTGCATAAAATCAAGTCATTTCCACTTTGAGACACCCTACCCATCCCCCCCCCCTCCCCATGACTGTGAACTGACCTAATTCCTGCTGTAACTCAGAAACATGCATTTTTAGATCATTTTCGGTGCGACCTGATTACCCTTGTTGGCCCAACAGCGAACCAGGACTGCGATTCGGTATGTTGTGTATAACATCTTCTTTTTCTGCAGACAAACTAGAGATTCAGCGACTCATAAAAGGGATGAACTACATTTTTAAATGTCCAATACGTCCTTTGTTTAAACGTAACTGTAAGCTGTCCACAGAGGTCAGCTGTGCCTCCACACCGGCCTGTTCACTGCACTGGGCGTTCATATCAGTCAGCAAGTTTATGATCTCATTTCTCAGGGTTTATCTCGATTTAGATACGAGAATTTCAATATTATTTTTATTAATTAAAATCAGTTTCTCTAAAGGCAAACTTTGGCGATTCTGACATGCACCAGGAATCATCGGCTAAACAAAACCATACATTAAAAATATCCAACTCACGTTTAGCATGCAGTAAACACGTACAAGCTCACTTAACCAAGACATACCCCAGTAAAAATTCTAAGCTCGATCAACATCGATTTGAGGCTACGACGTCGATCCTACCAAACCACAGCATTAAATCTGGATGTACTTTCTCAGCAACAGTTCTAAAAAATAATCTTATCTTCAAATTAGTTAGCGACACCTCTAAAGTGGGTTTAGACAGTTCCTTTCTGTAGCGCTATAAAATGTCTTTCATTTGATTGGCTACCCACGGGTTTACACTATACCATTTTGGTGCTCTACCTGGATCAGAATCTTTCACTTCAGTCTTCGGTTATGCAAAAAGAAAAAAAAGAACGGAACAGTTAGCACATCAGAAAAATGTAGCATTTTGTGTGAGAAGTTGGAAGAGTTAAAAATAAAACAGATATTATCTGATCTTATAGCATTTAATCTAGTAGAAAAAATCTCAAGAAAAAACTCTAACAAGCCCCAACCTTCACTCGTCCCGAAACGAACGTATTCAAACAAAAAATACAGGGCTTTAGAGCTTTATTAAATAAGGAATTCTATTTTAAGAACAATTTTAATTTTACAAATTTTTTGCCGTTTTGTTTCGGTTAAAACAAACGACAGTTTCAATAAAAAAATACACACAAAACCTCAAGAAGCTTTAACGCCAACCTTACTCATTACATACATGTGTCTGAATCCAGGACTGCGAAGCAATATCTCTCCCCTCCTCCCTCCCAAAAAAAAGGAAAGAAAATACAAGAAAAGAAAAGAAAACAAACGCTCTACCAGGGCCAGGCCTTCCCGTTCCGTGACAGCTTTACCAACAAGCACCACAAACAAGCTTCAAGTGAAATATATATATATATATATATATATATATATATATATATATATATATATATATATATATATATATATATATATATATATATATATACATACATATATATATATATATATATATATATATATATATATATATATATATATATATATATATATATATATATATATATATATATATATATATATATATATGTGTGTGTGTGTGTGTGTGTGTGTCTAACAGACACCGGAGCTGTGTTAAACTCTAATCTTTTTTCCAAGATATCTTTTGTAATTTTTTTTTTCGCAGTAAAGGAAAACGAAATATATGGGTTATTTTCAGTTTAATACATTGTAAAAAAAAACCCCAGAAATGTGTCATTATGGAATTTATGATCGGCAGCGGGATGTCATCCCCAAATCTCTGAAGTTATGCTAATACACCCTTTTCTGAGTTGCCTGAAGATATAGCGGTGGTCTATCACAGGAGTCTTACAGCGTTTACCTGGAGATACAAAGCTCGTTAAAGAAGTAGCTCCGCAAAGTGTCCTAGTAAAAACCGGACTTTTAACGAACGTATTCTGGACTCTTGTTATTACGATCAGGGATATGTTCACCCGCTGGGCCACTTAGTATGGAATATGTTACCATGCGTGTCCAAACGATGGCGGAGAAAAACGGGGAGGGAGGCGGGAGGGGTAAGTTTGACTCCAGGTACGGTCAACGTAGATTGTCAAGTTCGTTAAACAGGGGCGGTTTTCATTAAGTACTAAGGGTTTATTTCGGAATTTCACTCCACCTTTGGTTAAAAAATTGGGGGGGGGGGGGTATTAGTTCAAAATTAGCACTCCGTGTTTAGTGGTTGTTTAAAAAAGTCATGGACCCCCCCCCCCCCACCGCCGGTGTTCAAAACTACAAGTTGCCGGTAATCATTAAAAACATCTTTACCGGCTCACATGTAAATAATCAATATCACAGAACGGGTCTAGGACGATCCCCCCCACCCCCAAATTCCCCCCGAACAATTCCCTCCGTAAGACAATTCCCTCGAGGACTATTCCTCCTGCCCCACTTTTATTTTTATTATTATTTTACTTTGAATGCCAAAACAAAAATAAAACAACCAGGTATTTGTCATTTCTTTATTTGTAAAAAACTTTAAAATCAAAAATGCAAAATGCTAAATTCTTCTGTCTGGAACCAAAGTTTCGAAGTCGCGGACTATTTGACGAATGCGCTGCGCAGAGTCGGCGTACTGGCGACGTGGCGGCTCGGGCAAGCGGCCACCCATAATTTGACCAGGTGCACCGCGAACATTACTGCGGATCCGACCGATGTACACTAGAGATTCAGCGACTCATAAAAGGGATGAACTACATTTTTAAATGTCCAATACGTCCTTTGTTTAAACGTAACTGTAAGCTGTCCACAGAGGTCAGCTGTGCCTCCACAGCTAAATTCTTTTCGTTGTATTTCTCTCTCTCCGACCGAGAGAGAGAAATACAACGAAAAGAAAAAAATAAGAAAAATAAAAATGAATTGGGGGATAGTCCAAGGGAATTGTACTACGGGGAAATTGTTCGGGGGGATTGTCCTAGGGGGAATAGACTGGGGGGAATGGTCTGGGGGGAATTGTCCTGTTCCCCACAGAACACTAGCAGTATTGTAGATAGATAGATATTTGTTTATTCATCATGTATATGTACAAATTGATACAAATCAAAACTACTTCCGATAATAAGAACATGAAGTAAAGGTGAATCGAAAAAGTTTAAAAGAAAACTTGTAGACCTGATCCACCTGCTTAAGTCACAACAACGGAGTATCTAAATTTTACCAACAGACTAGTGAATGTTTACAAACAGGCATTTGAAATTTATAAATTAAAATACTTATCAAACACGAATTGTTTGTATATCATTTTAAAAGAATTTAAATTAGAAGCATTTCTGATGTGATCAGGAATTCCGTTGAACAATTTTACACCAAAGATACTTATACACCTAGATTTTATTGGTGTACGTGCATATTGAGTTTTAAACTGATTTTTCCCACGAATATCATATTTGAAACTTTTGCCATGAAAACATACTTGCACATTTGAAGGCAGAGCGACTCTGTAGGTTTTGTATATTATAATTAATATTTTTAAGTCTACCAAATAATACAATTTGATCATTCGTAACTTGTAGAACAGATCGTTTGTGTGAACATATTTACTAACTTTACAGACTATTCTGACTACTTTCTTTTGCAATTTAACAATTGAATTCGTGATACATTTACTTGCATGTCCCCAAACTTTGCAACAGTATGTGATATAAGACAAGAAAAGAGTATAATATAAAGAATGAAGAGCGCTTACGTTTAAAATGTGACTGGCCTTGTAAATTATGGAACAACATTTTGATAACTTTTGACTGATAAATAATACATGATCTCGCCACGTAAGTTTACTGTCAATTAATACACCCAGAAATTTTGTTATATATACTCGTTCAATACGACAACCGCTAATCTTAGGACTTGTAACACTTGCAGTACTATTTGAAAAAAATCATGTAATTGGTCTTTTTGACATTAAGTGACAGTTTGTTAACTTTAAACCAAATATTTAATTTTTTCAAGTTCACCATTTATTTGGCTTCACAAAACAGCAAGATCACTACCAGAGAAAAACAAATTTGTATCGTCTGCAAATAAAATAAACATTAACATTTTTTAAACATTACACATGTCATTAATATAAAGTATAAATAAAAGAGGACCTAATATAGAGCCCTGGGGTACTCCACATTTAACCAGAATTTTTCGGATTCTGTATCTTTGAACTTTTCATATTGACGACGATTGCACAAGTAACTGCTTAGCCAATTTAATGCTACACCCCTAATGCCATAATGTCCAAGATTATATTAGCTTTTATGGTGGACGATTCACCCAAAATTTTGGACGATTCACCCAAAAATTTTGGATGATTCACCAAAATTCTTGGATGATTCAGCCAAAGTCTTGGGCGATTTACCCAAAGTCTTGGACGTATCATCCAAAAATTTTGGATGTCTTACCCAAATCCTTGGACGATTCACCCAAAATCTTACTTGTTTTTTTACTATTCACATATTTTCTTGGTCCCACTTTTTGAAAAAAAAATACAAAACAAGCTGCACAACAGTGTTCTAATTGCAATTTATTCAATACGATCCAAAATATTGCCATGCAATTATCAACATGCATTTGAATTGCAATTGATTGAACAGCGTAACACTAATCCGATATTCCTAGCATAGTTCAATTCAAATCATTCAACTCACTATCAATCAACTCCCGGGTAGGGAAACCCGAGTCACTCATCTCCGGAGCAGTGCCGCCTGAGTCGCTCATCAGCGAAGCACGACAGCATGCGACGACATTGTGCACGACTCGTGCCAGAGCCAAACTAAATGAGAGGATGTAGTTTGAGTAGTATTTAGAACTTTGAGTAGAAGTTAGCACTTAATACTAGAAGCTGGCACTAGAACTTAGCACGGACTTATTTGTGCTACAGAATCTTTTATAGTTGTACAGTCTTGTGCCGTTTTCGATGTATCTATATAAGATGGCCCAAAGACCATGTACTTGATTGAGACAATGCTGTTTTAGTAGGATTTGTACTGAGTACTGAGTGGTTATAGGATGCAGAATGGAAATAAAGTATATCGAATAAACTTGCATTTTGTAAAGTAATAAATAAACTGGTTGTGGATTGTATCTCTTATTTCTCGCATTTCTTATTATTTCTTGCATTTTCTAACCATAAAATATTGCAGATAAGAATAAAAAGTTTCGTGAATCTTCCAAAATTTTTGGGTGAAACTTCCAGGACCTTGGGTGAAAAGTTCAATTTATTTATGTGAAACGTCCAATAATTTTGGGTGAAACGTCCGAGAATTTTGGGTGAATCATCCAAAGCGTTTGGGTGAGTTGGTTTTTGGCTGAATCGTTCGACACCCTTTTATATGCATGCCCTGTTTATACCTTTTATCATTATTTGTAGACATCTTTTATTTCATTTCTTATAGAGATCACTGACAACTAAACTAAACGCATCGTAACTGTAACAAAATTCGTGCTTCTTTTATTCGATGTAATTGTGCTGAACGGTGGGTAAAAACCTCCTCTCGACATACAAAAAGCATGTCACTCTCCCCTCCCCCACACATATAGTAAATATACCGCACCCCACAAAAAGGAGTTTTTATGCCTTGGATTTATTTTTATTCAATATAGCTCTGACTAATCTAATTCTGGTGCTTTGTTGTATTATTATTATTATTATTATTATTATTATTATTATTATTATTATTATTATTATTATTATTATTATTATTATTATTCAAGATAGACATCACAATCCCTCACCCATCATTAAGGTTGAAAAAAAACTATACACATGTTCCACACACTGTTCCAAGACACGTGGTCGTCGAGGGATTTCATTTAAAGATATATCTAATTCTATCTGAGAGTGGTTGCTAAACGAGTCCAGATAACATGTGTGAAGTTTTACATTTTCTCTCAGCTTATATTGTATTAGAAAGTAGTAAAACCGACGTTTCATGCTTGGAGATCACAGAGACCAAGCATATCATCGAACGGACTTCTTCCGAACACCGTACTCATTCATAATATTTATCAACTTGGCCACACTAGGGCATTCGTATTTATTGATGCCATTTTTATCTAGAACCGCATTAAAATCTTCCCCTAAAATCTGGATATCTCCAGTGCCATAAGAAAATCAAAAAACTTTTCGAAAGAAAAACAGTCCTTCTGCCTCTTTGTTCGGACAAAGATATTTAGAACTGTAATGTAAGAACCCAATCTACATAATTTAAGCACATGTAAACGATAGTTAAGTACCGAAGTATCAGACTGTATAGCCCAGTTCTTTCCAAGCCAAGCATTAAAACTTGGGCCAGCAGATCTGTGAGCTACCTGGGTTTATAAACAAAGGGCCCTCCACCCCCTTCGAATTCCCTATACCAATTATTAATATCCGTTTCAAGAACATGGGCTTCTCCTAAGAGGTATAAATCCTCTTTCTGCTCCTGTGGGAATCTCATTACAGCAATTCAGTTTTAGAAGTCCTGCAGTCTCCTTGCATTTAAAGAAGCTAGTTTTAAACAACACAAAACGCATAGATGAGCTAGCTGCCTCTAGCTCACGGAACAGTAAACATTTAAACGCACACATATAAACGAAAACAAAGTAATACAAAATGAAACTGGAATCATGTAACACGTAACACGTGGCATAAGACTGCACTGAGAAGGACAGTTCCTTTAAAAGGATGGCTCTATTTTAAAGAAAAAAATATTAGATAAAAACCATAGGTTCAAACTTTGGAGTAGCCTACTACTGCAACATCACACATCTTCGTATACTCACAAGTGTCACCAGCTTGATATTTTGAATACATCTAACGATAGCTTAGTCAAACATGATGCAGAAGTCCGTAATCTCCACACCTTCAACCACAGCTTTATTTCGTTTAACGTTTGGATTCAAAGACCATCCACAAACCAGTCTCAAATGAAACTACGTCAGGTAAACTGTATTGATAACGAACGCTTCAAACAGGACGTACCAAATATTTCAATATCTCCTGATTTTTCGATCGACCAAGCTGTTGACCATCATAACACAAGTATGCAAACTATTTTGAACGAATCCGGGACAGAAGGACCGTGGACAAAGGGGCCTTGGACATAAGGGCCTTTCCCAAAACAGCCTTTTCCAAAAGGGCCTTTCCCAAAACGGCCCCTAAATGAAAAGTTGGACGAAAGGGCCTTTAGAATTTTTTTCTAGGATTTTGAGTTTTAATTATTTAAGAAAATATGTAATAAAATAACAAGTCAAAAAAACAAACTTCATTGTGTTTTTACAGATAACTGCCTTGATGTTTTGTTTCAATTACTGCCCATTCGTCAGCAAAAGATCATTCGTAGACGGCTTGAAAGACGGAGTAACAAATCAAAATCGAATAGTGACAAAGCAAAGTATCGTTTATTATTAGACACAGCAAAGTCAAACGAGGTCTCAACTAAAATTTTAGGAAATCAGACTGATCAGAAAAAAAGTCTTCAAAAGAAAAAAGTCTTCAAAAGAACTGCTAGGATGACTTCGCCGCCTCTACCAACCAATACAGGATCTCAGTTGCTGCCCGATATGTTTTTGTGAGTTCTTCTGAGACAAAACTATTAAGATACGAAATGATATACAGTATTTTAAGTAGTTTCAGAGGAACTCAATTAACAATTTTTATACCAGTAACCCCGACTGAGCTTAAAACCATTATTAGTAAATCTTCTCCATCAACTTGCAAACTGGATCCCCTTCCATCCTCAGGCTGGCTTCTCAAAGCGTGCAGGGATGAATTTCTGAAAATATTAGTTCAAATTGTCAATCTTTCCCTTAATGAGGCAAAAGTTCCAGAAGCTTTAAAGCATGCTATAGTTTTAAACCCTTCTTTACACGCCTTCACGATTATTTGACAATGCACAAGCTCCTAGTTAAATTTCAACCGTCCTCCTCCGTATGCAAAGTGACGTAATGGATTTCCTCTGAACAAACAATCAATGGTGGCGCTCGCGTTACTAGACTTGAGTGTGGCTTTTGATACGATAGCGCATTCTATCTTGCTATCGTATTTGGAGTGTTGCTCTTGGGTTTAAAGAAATGTCTTATCTTCGCGACCGAACCCAACCAGAAGTGATCACCGCACATATGTCACGCAAAGCGACCCTAACTCAAGAAGTTCCACAAGGCTCGGTCCTCCAACCTATTTTATTCAGCATATACATATCCCAGCTGGTTGACATCGCGGCGCGTTTCAATGTCAATTATCATTTTTATGCCGACGACTCACAAATATATGTGTCATTTGATCCATCCCAAAAGATATATCTCGAATGTGGTACGCAATTTGGAAGAATGTATTCTGGCTTTTAGGCAGTTGATGTTGGCCAGTTTCCTAAAGATGAATGATGTTAAAACCGAATTTATTCTCTTTGGTTCAAGGCGCAACTTGTTACGAAGACCTCAAATTGTTATAAATGTTGGAGCAACTTCCACTTCATCATCTTAAGATAAATCTTTGACCATGGACAAGTTTGTTAATTGTAAAGTTTCTGCAGCATTATTCTATCTTCGAAATATGGCGCGTATCCGTCGCTACCTAACACCAGAAGCAACAAAACTATTGGTACATGCATACATCATTTCTCGTTTGGATTATTCTATTTCTCTGCTATTTGGCATCAACAAAGAACTTTTAAGAAAACTGCAATTAGTCCAAAATTGCGCTGCATGCCTTATCACCAACACTCGGAAGTCAGACCATATAACACCAATATTGATTGGATTACACTGGTTACCAGTTGGACAGCGTATACTGTTCAAATGCTTAGTTTTTGTATTTTCTTGCTTCACAAACTCAGCTCCGGAATACCTAGTGGACCTTGTGAAATCGTATGAAAAAGGTCGAGACCTTAGATCCCAAAACCAATGTTTATTGAAAGTAAACAGAACATTCAACAAGTTTGAAGAGAGGGCATTTGTCAACTTTGCCCCTACAATATGGAACAGTTTGCCAAAGTATATTAGAAGTTGTACCAGTATTCACAATTTTAAGAAGTTGCTAAAATCTTTTCTTTTTAAAGCAGCTTACGGTAATAATATTATTGTTAATTCATATATACTCTGTATTTTATATTGTTAATGGTGCTATCTTAAGTTCAGTATTTACTTTTTATTGTTTTAACCCATGCTCCTGCTTGTTTTTAATTATCTATGCTTAACAGTATTATGCTACAACTTGTAAAGCGCTTAGAGCTTATTGAAGATTAAGATTAAAAAATATAAATAATAAAAAGTACTTTCAGCAAACTTCTATAAGCCGTAAATGGGTATGTTTATTTCACACAGTCACACTATATGGTAAGCATATGAGCGAGGTTATGTACATTGTTACTGGAAAAGAAGCCCTCATGTGGTTAATTGTTACCCATATAGCCTGCAACAAAATTTTAACATAACACGGTCATAACATTTTAATATTCCGAAAGCGTGACCGTTATGGTTTATCACCACGACGGCACCAATGAGAATATCGATAATGTTATGCGTTCCTCCGGTCTCTGACGCCACTCATACGCGGACGGACGCCACTCAGACGCCAGGAGATGCATCTCAGCCTCGTGAGGACATGCAAGGCCAGTCCCATTCTGTGCAACAAGATGTAGCAGATTCACATGGATATAACGAAGCAGTGTAGGGTCAGGTTCCCGATATTCAGTCTCACTCGGTAAATAAATTTAAAATTTAAATTGTTATCTTACGTCCTCATCCTACATATCGTACAAACATAAAACCTCTTACGCCTTATGAGCCAGTCACCGTACTTCTCCTAAACCACCCCTTCACTTCGAATAAATATTTACGTGGTTATTAAATACTTCAAACCCATCCAAAAGTGGAGATAAGCAAATTAGGAGCTTTTGGTGATTAAACGGCTGGTCTAAGGCTTTCTTTATAGACTAGTGATGTCTTTTTTTTTTGGAAATTCCCTCCGCTTTAAGCGCAGTCATAAAATTTTTATTCCAAAATAGAAGGCCCACTTAGGATCTCTATGACTAAGACATACAATGGGTGTCTCGCAAGAAAAGAGAAGGCTGTTTTCTTATTTATGGTAATGCTTTGAGCCCGGGGGACCACTTGCTATGATAAGTGTTACCATGCATGTCCAAAAAAACAAAAACAAAAACAAACAAAAAAGAAAGAAAGAGGAGAAAGAGGATCTTTTTAGGCGAGAATCGGTCTTTAAAAAGGTACTTTTCATTCAGTACTCCGCGTTTTACAAAAAGGAGGTTATTTTAGAGTTTGCTTAATTTTATTTTTCAAAATCAGCATTCCATGTTTAACGGTCGTTTAGAAAAGGCATGGACACGCATGGCAATCAGTTGGTACATGAGTGGGCCATTTCGGGCTCTGAAGTCTTTACAGTTGCAAAAAAAAGTCAAGCATTTTGCAAGGAATGAGACAAAAGACTTCAATTGCCTCTTGGCCATGTTTTCAAAGAAGTTGGAAATTACAAGCGATACACCCTACAAGGAAGTACAGCCGAACACCAGGTTTGCACTACTTTGCACTAAGGAAATTACGAGTCTAAGGGATGCCTTTCCCATATGATTCTGATATAATCCATTTTCATAGCTATTAATATCAAAACGGAAAACCAGAAAAAGTTCCAGTTCACTGCCCAAAACAGGGAGATAGTTAGCTAGGATATTTAGAGATTTGTGTAGCAGTTAGTGTTTATAGCAATTATTTTATTACCCAAACGGGACCATACACAGAAACTCCGCACATTTCAGCCTTTCAAGCTGTGTACGAAATATGTGGTGTCAACCATTTGACACATTATCCGGGCGGAGGGGGTGGGGGAAGGGTGGGGGGTGTCACTCTCGTACCAGCTGTTAACAATGCGTGTCCACGACTTTTTAACACGACATTCAAAAGCAGAGTGTTAATTTGGAAATAATACCTCCCTTTTCAACCAAACGCGGAGTGCACTTCCTATTGCGGGAAACGCGGAGTGCACTTCCTATTGCGGGAAACGCGGAGTGCACTTCCTATTGCGGGAAACGCGGAGTACGTACTGAAAATAAATAAATAATAATAAAAAATAATAAATGAATAACGGCATGAAAAGGCAAGCAAAAAAATGTGTAATAATAAAACAAAATATGCAGAACAAAGATAAATCTTAAGGCTTGTATTAAATTTCACCTAATAGTTTAGGGATCAACTATAAACGATGTGGTGAAGGGAGGAGAGAAGGGTGGGGGCGGGAGGGTATGCTTACGCAAATGTTACAGGTGCAAAGTTTGAATACAGTGACGGGCGATACCTAATAATTTTATCCTTGCTGAGGAACAGGCAGAAGACACACTTATATAATACAACAGTCGATCAATAACATAAACTAAAAATAAAACAGTGTTTTCTCTTCTGATCATTTTTATTTCATTTCTTTTTTTTAACAAATGTATCACATAATGTATTGTAACAAAATATGCTTCCTCGTTTTAAGCGCATATTCAAGATGACTTCAAAACTGAATGCAGGCTTTTTTTGTCAATGCAACTGATGACGTAAACAAGATAAACATTTGGCTGCATGTCACACATAAAGATAACATGTTTTTTTGTGTGTCATCGTTTAGAAAATCCCAACATCTAAATTTAAAAGCAAAACATATAATTCATTTTCCAACATATACAATCAGTTCGAGGTGCCCCCACAAACACATAGGCTCAGAACTACATAAGACTGTGCTGTCTCATGATAGTCAATATAGTCAAAACATAGTCAAAAATTTGTAACTATCCCTGAATTTTAAAAAATAA
The DNA here is from genome assembly GCA_949752745.1 of Protula sp. h YS-2021. Taxonomy (NCBI): domain Eukaryota; kingdom Metazoa; phylum Annelida; class Polychaeta; order Sabellida; family Serpulidae; genus Protula; species Protula sp. h YS-2021. The sequence continues at coordinate 27,620,758 of OX457027.1, read as the reverse complement.
TGCCACTGCAAAATGCGAAATCTTCGCTTGGTATTTAGTTAAAATTGTTAATTTTACACTATCACTATCAAGAAGTAAAAACCTGCGCCACCGTCCGGTTTTTTTCCATTTCTTTTGTAGCTTGAATATACGTGAATATAAAAAAACTGTAAAACAAAATATCTGTATCAAGAGTCTTCTCTTTCACTCAGAATGCATTCTGTTTCATACAGGCCCCAGGACAGTTTTTTTTACCTTGGCGCCGTTTTATATGTTAGTGTAATGTCAGCACAATATTGTTATTTTAATTCGGTATCAACCTGTTAATATATTACTACAAAATGCAAATGGTAAAGGAAATAATATTTCCATTCGGATATATTAAAAATGACTACAAAAAAAAATGCTACGAACGTCGCGCAACCTTGGATAAATAATCATGTGACCTTGGATAATAACGCCGTGATCTCGTACAAGCAGTCACGTGACATAATAAAGTCATGAAAGCGCTTGAACATTGCTATGGCACACATATTAAGCGCGACCCGCCGCTGTATTAAAACTATGCATGTAAAACTTTTGCTTTATAGAATCGCGATATATAAGTCTCCCTTTATGAACACAGACAATGAGAAGGCTATTGACATAGTGGATCTTCGGTGTTGTGTGCGATTGACACTAACCTGAGCACAGTGTTTTTTTTTTTTTTTCGTTTTCTATTTTAACATATACCGTGTACATTTTCTAAAAAAAAAAAGGATTGTTACAAAACAGATGTAATTTGTTGTTGTAAATTGTGACATTTTTTTCGTTTGAGAACAAAATAAACGGCTTTACCTCAGAAATTAATCCATATTTTCACAACAAAGTTGCTTAAATTCTCAAAAAAATCTTTATTAAAATGAGCAAATTGAAACGGGGAAGTGTAATTTTTTCTTTCATATTTTTGTTGTTTCGTGTATGTTGTTTCATACTATACTCCTAAGCAGGAAGCCGTATTCCTTTTTCGTTGCTGACTGAGTATTTGCTATGTGGAACTTATACGGAACAAAAATTAATTATATGCTAATGCCTTAAAAACATCTGCAGGTATCTCTTCTCCAAAACATTAACAAACAATATAAACAGTGAAATTAATTTCTGACTTAGATGCATCTGCAAACTACTGAAATTTGCTGTGGCTATAAAGTAGTGTACACCATGGAAATCTGCCGTGGCTGTAATGTATACCATTGAAATCCGCGGTGGCTGTAATGTAATGAACATCATAGAAATATGCAGTGACTGTAATGTAATGTACATCATAGAAATTTGCGGTGGCTGTAATGTAACGTACATCATGAAAAGTTGGATACAAAGATAATAAAAAATGCAACATTTGTTGTGGCATTTTTTCATTACTTATACATGTTTGTTGTGTGTTCCAACGATTAAAAACATCAATTCTATTATCATGCAAAACACAGTTTAAAAAGCTACATTTTTCTCGAGTTCTAATCCTTTAACTCTATTTCTAAAAAGTACCTTGGACCCGTGTATTTCTGTACCAGCACCTCCGAAAAAGAATAACAACACGTAATTTCCGGGGATGCTAAAACCTTCTAAGTTATTTCATTTCTTAAGCACGATAGTTGCATTGTGTGTGCACGTGACTGCAGGCAGAGTCGCTGTGAGATTCTGCGAGATGATACGTGATGACAGCATTTTGCACACACCTTTCTGTTGCTCATTTCGGATACACTGTGAAACTCATACATTTTGCACATATTTTAAAAGCATTTTCGAACAAGCACATTGAAGATATAAGTTATCTTGTAAAATTCACCTAAAAAAGACAACCTCTTTAAACAGTTTCCTGTGCGAGAATTTCACGGTGACGTTTACAACCGACAAAATATTCAACTTATTCGCTATGTTTAACACTGTTTTCACGTTTTGTATGCTGTTTCGCATGCTGCTTTATTCCATATTCACACCACAACCTCCGCTGAATTCCAGAATTTACATCTTATTTATTACTTTTTTGCCGGAGCGAAAAACCGGCGCGATAAAACACAGTCCAGCTTTTCCTGGACAAATATTTAATCGAGGTTAATTTTAGATTGATTTGGAAATAGGTATTTCCAAGTTGTTATGCTCTACTTGTCCTGACCACTAAACTAGAAGGCACCATAATGTGCGCCCCATATCCGTGTCCCCTTTCAGTCAAAGACGTTCTATATATTATGTGTAATGATTACTTCTTCCTATATGAAGAATGACTGACACAATAACATAAAAAGTCTTGTGAATGATCGTAGGCACTGGGTCACCAGATCAACAGCGAGGTGTAATCAACCTCCTGTCCTGGGCACCGGGTTACCTTAGCGACTGCGAGGTCTCATCAATGACCTCTAACTGTTTCACATCATTAGCGAGCTCCACGGCACTGTAACCAGACGAACAGTCCTGTTTCTCCTGCAGAATACTCTCCACTTCCGCCTTGTTGCCAACGTTACCACCGCGGCTAACGTGATCAGAATCGGGGAAATGGCTCGTTCTGATTGGCCGTTCACGCCCACGGGACGCATACAAAAACAACCGAAGTCTATAAACTGCGTATAAAATTAATTGCATACCGGCCGCTAGAAGGAAGCCCAAGGAACACATTAGGGCTGATTTAATCGGGTTGTTCCAATCCATAACAACATAAGCGTAGGATTTTCCATCAGGGCCAAGCCCATCATTAATAAAGTACACGGCGTTAAAGATAGTGTATATAACACCTACTAGAATGGGATACACCATATGGAAGAACCTTATTGGCATGGCACTCGCAAAGAGATCCAGGAGAATGTAGCAGGAGTTCAGCGTGTGTTTCAATTCACACATTCGCGTGTTTAAGAAACCTGTAAGAAAACCGCAACAACAGAAAAATAAACTATGCAAAACAAAGTTATGTTTTGGTGTTGCTTTCACGCTAATGCTTCCAATACAACCAAAGGTTTTATTTTGCAGACCAACAATGGCATTATCTCACACACAACCATGGATAAGGCAATTAAATAATATATCGCTCTTGCAGCTATTCCAATGCATAACGAAAATAGAACTTTAGATTATATTTTTAACTAGAAAGAGCATTATTTCAACCCATGCTCGTTTTAAATCACAAAACAGTGTATTTGCTTGCCGAAAACCTTTTTCCGCAAAATATCATAATGATCTCCAGCACATAGGCGAATAGCGTGCAACTGTCATAACGTACTCATAAAGTAATTGAGAAATGGCAGCCACACAGCGCTCTAAAATTAACCTCAGTCATGCGGTTCTCTTTTTCAGTTTTAAATTTTAAGGGGGATAATTTCTGGTAGCGGGAAATTCCAGAAAATGTAACAGCTCCTTTAAAAAATTAAATAAAATTAATTAAATAAAAAAAGGAGTTGTGTCATAAATATGCCGACATATGCCGTGCTAGCTATGACAGCATTTGATCATACAATAAAATACCATTCATGCCATGTAAACAGAAGCGCAAAAAAGTTACGGCTTTTGAAAGCGAATGAGTGTAGCAAAAAAAAAAAAAAATAGAAATGTAAGAAACGAACTACCTGAGCTGTCAAAAGCAGCCAGGAAGGTCCAATACGACACAGTGACAACGAGGGCACAGTTTGCGGCGATGTTGTAAACAACCCATAGAATCATAAAGCTTGTCGTGGCTGGCTGAGCCCTGCATTCTGCATAGTAATAAAACATAACATATATATGTATATACGTTACAGGGAATCTGTGTAATTAGGGATTTCATGAAATCCCTAGGGAATTCGTGTAACGAATAAGCTTCAAAACTGTGTATCCCTTTTCACATCGAAAGGAATTGGAATTTATAACATCACCATCCAAAATAACAGGATTTAGCGTGAAATGTGACATAAGTTACGTAGGATAAAAAATACCACTAAATTCAGGTACTGAAGTATCTCATGAATGACAGTTTGGAAATCGAGTGCTTTGAGTATATGAATTCAAAATCTACTATTAATTACGGTTAAATAGTACATTGCAAACATGAAAATTCTCAATAAAAACATCAAAATTGATTGAGCAAGTTATTACACGAATGCACTAGGGATTTCATGAAATCCCTAATTTCACAGATTCCCTGTAACATATATATATATATGTCCCAAATTGATAAAATATATCATGAGAAAGGCTATGCCCAATAGAGCAATTCTTTGGCCGTAGGGCCAACATTTGCTCGCGAACTTCATGGGCGGTAAGCTTCTTAACGATGAAATATTAAAATCTGCATTGGTGCCAATCAAAGCTGGTCGCAATGGGAGATTTTCCGTATTTCAGAGCCGATTGGACATCGACGTTTATGTCAGATACTTGTCTGATAATCCTTTGGTTGACCTTTACTGTCTCCCGTTTCCATGGTACTGTAATAATAACACTTTATTTATAGCTCTCCCTGTCTGCAGGGTTGAAATATATCAAAACTTTAATTCTTAAATTGCCAGTTTCTATAAATAAAAAGAACATGGCGGCCACAGGATTATTGTGGGGGGTGTCCTCAACATTAGAAGAATAGGGCCAAAAGGCATTTCCCCATGATTGTGCTGCTGTGGTTCCCGTGATCATTCCAACAAATGAAAAGCTATCCATTTCAGCAGGTTTTATACACGAGTTTTATGCATGGTTTCACAATACTATAGCTATGGATTCATTTCGGAACACGTTTTTTTTTTGGTCCAATCATTCCGCACATAAATCGTCCTGGAGTCGGTCATGTTGTTTGCTATTTATAGGAAGTGACAACTGCCCAATTACAGTGCTCGCTCGTTATCTCGATCGAGCATTTTGCTATGAGATTACGGGTGTTTAAAATATTCGGAGATGAAATTACGAGGGACTCGGGACTCAAAAATAAGGACTTAGAAAAAATTCCACATGGCGACTTCATGAAACAAGTTCGGCACACAGGGCAAGCTATGTATGTTTCTGAAATTATTATAGAAACACCAAGAACTGAGGGTAATACAACACCTTTTTGTCTGGACTCGCTGTAATGCCATATCGCTGCTATTGCCCTCAGGACTGCACTCAAGGCCAGGATTAGAAAGCCCCAGTTGGTGGCGAAGATCAACCAAATTAAAATGTTGTCACTGTAAAATTTACCACCTGGAAGTAAAAGAAATGTATCTTTTTTATATCTTTTATTCCTTGTCTATCTTTTCATTCGAAAGAAATTTCAACAGGATAACATAGCATTTTTTTAAATGAAAACTGCGATAGTGAGCAATTGGGGGAAAATACGGGCCTGACAGACAGGTTTAATTGTACCTTCTTTGATGATGTCAACGCCCACCCACACACATATGAGAATAGCAACAGCCAGGCGATAGCAGACGTAAGGCAGCTGGGGAATCGCACTCCACTGAAAATACATCAGTTATTATTATTATGATTATTATTATTATTATTTGTATATTATTTGTATTCCGCTTATCTTCATAAGCGGACAAGATCCATTCTGACCATCGCACAAATTTGATAGAAGTTTTGAGCGTAACTTTTAAAATGTGATAGTGACTACCTTCACATCCAGTAATATCTAACATATATAATAATTCATAAAAAAGAATGTTTAAATGAATGCAAGCTCGGTTGGTTCTTTATTAAAATTGCAAAGAGTTCCACAGTTTGGTCCCACATACAACACACGTATATATATATATATATATATATATATATATATATATATATATATATATATATATATATATATATATATATATATATATATATATATATATATATATTGTAAAGCCATACTCAGACAGGAACCAATTGCATTTTCCCCTGCAAAATCAATCAGTGCAATAATTCACTTATTGGCCTCGTGATTGGTTTTTTCTTTAATACTTCGTTCTTTCATCGCTTCAGCACCCCGTGGGTCGGTGGGTGGCATTGACTGTGTCAGTAATTAGTGGCTAGTAGTGGCCCAACCGTAAGCAAAGTGCATTGAACTAATCAGGCCTAAACTAAGGACACAGCCTAACAATGCTCTCCCGACGTCTAAACAACGTTCTCTCAACGCCGTGCACAATGTCATAACGTTATAAAGGTGCTACTAAAGACACACTAAAGCCCAGTCTGAGGGCGTGCCATATGGACATAAGGAACTGAGAACGTGAGGCTCAGTTCAGGGGTTTGTGGAGACTATACGTGTGCCAGGCCGCAGTCAAAAGCTTCTAGCGGAGGCGACCAGGTGATCTAGCAGAGAAGCGTAGGCTGAGGAAGAGCCGCTCCGCGCTGACTCCAATGACAGGCAGCTACAAACGCCACTCGCTCAAGAAGATGTGTGTATCCAGAGTAGGACTGACGTTGCACCACCGCGTCCACAAGACTGTGTTGCCTGACGCTCAGTCATGAAAACCAATAAGAGGCCCAACACGTTGTTTCGACTTCCATTCAAGGCTTTCCTCCGGATGTTATCTGACGTTGTTTCGTGACGTTATACAACGCTGGACGGAAACGAAGATCATGGGTTGCTACTTTAGAAAACAACATACAAGTGCCAATGATTCAGAATGGCAATCAATGTACTTTGCGGCAGCGATCTCGGACAAGAGCGTGTTATCATTAAGACGGGCTTTTGACTCTATAATAGTTATAGTGCATCACTCCCACGCAACGCGGTGCGTGAACACTTGTATCATAAAGTGCCACTCATAAACGACCTCAACCACCCACATTCCCACTCCTTCAGGCAGTATGAGGCTGCCCACAGGTTTGTCCAGACTAAGATTTAACTGCACACCGGAACCCCGTGTGATGGGATCACTTTTTTTCCAGTCCCGTTTTCATTCACTTTTGCTGTAGAGAACCACGGAAATAAGATTAGACTCGACTTAAGAACAATTTTCACCAGTCCTATAATTGGTCTTATTTCCGAGGTGCTCCGGTGTACGTTGGTGCATTTAAATTAATTAACATTTGCCAAATCGGAGACGCGCAAAGCGTATACTGAAGCTATAAATGAGGCCAATGTTTCAGACTTTTTTTCTTTACTGGTCCGTCATTTTGTCTTGACTACTCCTCTGGCTATACTCACCCTTGGAGTGCAAAATTTCGCACATATGTAGTACTTGACCTTACGTTGTGCACTTCACTTTTTGCTTTCACCTTTGCTTTCATTTTTCGTGATCAAAACACAAGCAACCAAAACTCGTAAGAGCTGCAGCAGCATTTGCACATACGTATAAGTGCCAACAGCCACATTATGTATTTCATAAATGAAGTGTGCTTTATTTGCATATGCTAAATACGCTGAGCATCGTGCATGCTTGGGTTGGTTTTGTACGAACGATACTGGGATGCATAATCTTACCCGGTCATTTTAAATACACTGAATGTTCATATAAATTACTGTTCTAGCTTGTTACGCACAATTCTCGGTGATAGTTGTGGGGGTGGGGGTGAGGGGGGGGGGTGCAATTTCATAGAGTAAGTAGCAAAGCTTTTTTCCCAGAAAGATTTCGAACTGGCAGAAAGGTTTCGGAATCAGAATAAAAAACAGAAAAAAACATTGGCTTGTTAGCAAAAGAAAAGCAATCGAAAATCAGTCTGAAAGGGTTTTAAAATTCTGCTCGAAGGGAGAAAGTGATTTTAAAATTATTATTTTTGGGCCAAATGTTTAATATGGCGCTTTGAGAAATAGCTTCTCGTTATTATTGATTTCGTATTATTCAAAACTTAAATTTAGTGATAGCAATATGAAAAAAGAACAATAAAACTTGATCATAAAAACGTTGCTATAATCGATAAAAGAAATATGGTGCAATAAAAATTAATTGCTTTAAAACGTAATACATGTATAATAAAACAGATCGCGTGATAAATGTGTGCCTCTCTCTTCACCGTTTAATTATCTTTTACAAAATGAAGCGATGACGCAGGAGAATAAAATGGTTTTTACGTCTGATTAAGAAAACAAAGAAAACTTTATCGGGGTTAAATCTGAGGCTGAGAGGGGCACGACAGTAAGAGTGCAAGAATTACAAAGTTAATTTGAACACAGTTACTTGAAGTTCGAAATTTTGAGAGAAAAAGTAGTTTTAAAAAGTCAGTATAAGTGTTTTTCTGTATTTAAAAAATTGTTCACTTTTATGCTTGTTTGTTTGTTTGTTTTTATTTTGAACACTTGTCTACTGTACAAAAATGTTGTCGGTTTACGATGTAATCAGCTCCCTCCCAACTTCCACCCTCACCCACAAGTATACTCCAGTTTTCAACCATTTAGACACATTCTTACCGGATACCAGATATCAGATACCGGATACAAAAAAAATATCAATATAATTTCTCTCGAACAATATATCAACAGATTGCTGTGGTAGAAAACAAGTTTTACGCTCAACTTCACATCGCACTGATTAAGAATACTATAATTAAGACATCTTAAAATAACTTCATTAAATTCTTGTAATCAGAAGAACTTTCTCAGTTTGCGGAATCACTAGATCAAAAAAAAAAAAAAAAAAAAAGGGTCGATCTCAGCGCAAAGAATACCACAGCTTTTGTCTGGCTATGTACCAAACAGTTCAATGAACCCAAATACCAAAATAACCAAGGTAAAAATTGCAGCTTGCTTTAATTGCAAGTGCATGCTTGGCTTGTTTTCGTGTTGAACAAAGAAAAATAAAGATGTTCTCAGCTCCAAGTTGCGGTTGATACTTGGAGCTTGAAAAGCCCTAATTTCATACCAACAGAAACCACATATTTCGGCTTGTATTCCTGAAACAGGCACAGACTTTGAGTTATTCACTATAAAGAAATGAGGCACCTGAAAAAAAACTCTGTCTTCTAAATTTTCTTATTGACAAAATAGAAAAGAAAAGCTTCATCAGAATGTATCATGTTGAGTAAGAAAATTTACACAGTTAATATCATAAATTAATCTGCAACGACATGCCAAAACTTAAAGTTCAGAATGAAAATATAGATAATACGACCACCAGTGGCATTGAATTCAAAGTAGGTCTAATTTAGTGCGGCTTTATTTGTCCCACAAAATAGGATCAGTGAAATATGGTCGTTTTCTTTCCTGTGATACCGGGGTCATATCCCGGGGTTTCCCTGTATTTTCAAAGCCATTTTGGTCGGTATTTCCTCTCTCCGAGGAAATGACTTTATTTTAAGGGGAATTAAACTAAAACAAAAAACAAAAAAACAAACAAAAAAAAACAAACAAAAAAAAAAAAACAAAAACAAAAAAAAAAAAAAAAGGCAAGCACATGAATAAATTTAGGCAATGGTATCTTATTATATACCGCCTCCGTTCAATTTCACTGTACTTCTTCCCCAATATGGAAAGTAAGACATGACTTTAGAATCATTTCCTTTCTAATAAGAAAACTTCTTTTACTTTCGAGGAGGAAAAAGGGGACCCGAATCTAAAAAGAGTATAAGCATTTTTCATATTCCCATTCAACACAAGTTTAAAAAGCCATTGTGGGGAACATAGCCCCAACCAGAATCAACCAACCGGCCACTGTGACCTTGAATTTAGGTCAAGGTTAAAATAAAAATAACATGCACTACGCGATATGGTAAGTCATGTACACACCAAACATTACAGGAAACGAATTACCAGGGTGGCAGTAACTGCAAGCGATGGACGGGCACACAACAACCAAACTTATAGCCCTCCTTCGGTGGCTATGGCCCCGAGTGATATCGACATTAGGATTTGTTCGGTGCAGCACGTTGGAGATCGATGTTTGATAGAAATCTGGAGGGCAATATTGTGCTGACACTGGCAAAGCGACGTTTCAGAGACACCGGAAAAAGTCCCTTTATAGACCTTCGGAAAAATGGCCACCACGCTCTCGGGTCATCCTTTGGGTCAGAATATAAATGGGGTCACTTTTCCCACATCTGCTTTCGAAAAGGAGAAAAAAAATTGCGCGCTCCTCACATTCTAAAGTATTAAATTACCATTTTGGTTAATTATTCACCAGGCATAGGAGAAGGGTGATGAAGATGTTTGTTGTGCTTTTCCCATCCCCGTGGTTGCTATAGTGATATAGTTACACAAAGTTGCGATAAAGGCGTAGGATCAACGTTGTGATTTGGTCCTAGTAGTATGATAATGAGAGTTCTGGGTCACTTGATGACGTCATACTGTCTGGAAGTGACGTCATCATGTCTGGACCGGAAGTGCTGTCTAGACCGGAAGTGCTGTCTAGACCGGAAGTGCTGTCTAGACCGGAAGTGCTGTCTAGACCGGAAGTGCTGTCTAGACCGGAAGTGCTGTCTGGACCGGAAGTGCTGTCTGGAGTGGAAGTGACGTCATCATGTCTGGACCGGAAGTGACATCATGATGTCTGGACCGGAAGTGACGTCATCATGTCTGGACCGGAAGTCATGATAAGCGTTAGGATAGGCGCGACCATGTGTGACGTCATCATGACGTCATACTGAGATGATGCTGTCTGGAGCGAAAGTGGTTTGGCCGAGTCAATCAACATGAAGCCAATGAACCCGACCTGTCAATCAACATGAAGCCAATGAACCCGACCCCCCCCCCTAGGACATACTATGTACCGACCCCCCCCCAGGACATACTATGTACCGACCCCCCCCCCCCCCTAGGACATACTATGTACCGACCCCCCCCCAGGACATACTATGTACCGACCCCCCCCCTAGGACATACTATGTACCGACCCCCCCCTCTAGGACATACTATGTACCGACCCCCCCCCCCTAGGGCATACTATGTACCGACCCCCCCCCCCAGGAGAGCACCAAAAAATTTTTGTCGAATCAGCATGATAAAATCCTATATAAGTGTGGTGTCTCAAGGCTTAGAGACATTGTCAGACACATCATGGATAACACACCAGCTATCATCATTGATGACTTAACAGCGTTTCAAGCGAATGAATCTGTTTGCATCTGGGTAAATATGCGTGATGAAGCTGAAGCAGCTGATGTGGTTGGAATATGAGGGACAACCCCATAACTGCTGCTGATATATACTAAAATATTTCGGGCCCTTTTAAGGGCCATCCTATATTATGAAATGAAGCAAAACATGTTTGTGTGTGTGTGTGTGTGTGTGAGAATACATTTTATCACATTTCAGGTCTAGTTGGCGGATGAATACCATTTGACAGACCATTTAACTTCACCGTCAGTTAACTTCACCGCTAGATGTCTCTGCTGTGTAGCAGTGCAGCTGTACAACTTCACAACTGTAAGTAAGACATTCATATACACAAGTAAAATTCTGCTGAGTCAGCAATTTTAACATTTTGGAACAAGTTTGAAAAGTTACACACCATATTTTGATTACATGGAAGTAGCATAAAAGCATGAGTGAAACATGTCAACTAGTCAACTAGTGATACATTCTGCTGAGTCAACACACCATTGAAGTGGTATAAAAGGAAGAGTGAAACGTATATTTTACTTCATTTCAGTTCCAGCAGTTGAAGAAGCAACAACGATGGCACCAGTCTACTGTCATGATTGTGATGTGACATTTCCATCTCTGGAAGTGTTCGTGACACATACATGCAAACCAGCTAGGATGAAACGTGCTCATGAAGAGCTTGTTGAGCAGATTGAAGCCAAGAGACGAAAGACCGTACAAGATGGTGTTGACAGACCTGATCCAGTCCTCTGCTGTAAATGCGTCAAGATATTTTCATCTTTGGATGCATTTGAGACACATGCATGTGCTGAGATGGAAAATGTGTCTCATGAAGAACAAAGAAAGAAAGAGACAGTGCAAGTAGGCAGAGGCAGAAGAGTGAGTCTTGGTGAAAACGCGCAGGAAAGACGGTTTGAGCCTGAAGATGGATCAGATTTGCTACTTGAAATGCGACAACAAGAGAACCGAATCAAGAGACATTTGCTAGAAACGTTAAACCGTGGTATGAAATGGTACATTGTCGTGCATGCACGCTTCAAGAAAATGACACCAAATGTTGAAGGCGTGATGGTAGAACAAGTGGATAATGCCTTCATCAGTAGTCCAACGTATGCAGCATACAATCCAACAGATATTGAGAAGGACTTGCCAGAAGCCTATAAAGAATTATTTACCAGGTTTGATGAACATGAGCGACAAGGTTCTGGCTGGGTGTTGGATAACATATTATTCATTGAAGTGCATACAGCGACGTCAGCACCATTGGAAGCAAGCAGTTTTATCCCACTACCGAAGAAAGTAAAGAATACAAAGGCGGTGTTAAACATTCAGAATAAAGACAACAAGTGCTTCTTATGGTCTGTATTGGCTCACCTTCACCCTTCAACAAACAGTCCTTGCCGCGTGAGTCATTACACACCATTTGAGAACGAATTGAAGGTAGAAGGCATGACATTTCCAACACCGATTACAGACATTCCAAAGTTTGAAAAGGAGAATGATGTGTCCATTAACGTGTTTGGATATGAACATGATGTCGTTGTTCCCATACAACTCAGCCGAAACACCAGCGCCAACAGCGCCAACAGCGCCAGAGAAATCAACTTGCTTTTGATTAGCAATGACAAGACAAGACATTATTGCCTCATCAAGAATTTCAGCAGACTGATGGCTTATCGATCAAAGCATAATGGTGTAGCTTTTTATTGTTTCAACTGTCTTCACGGGTTTATACGACAAGATCTGTTAGACAAGCATCGTGAAGTGTGTGGCAAGCATGGCGCACAACGTTTATCATTTCCCAAGGAACCCTTCATCAAGTTCAAGAATGTAGCCAAACAACAGCGAGCGCCGTTTGTCATTTATGCAGACTTTGAATGTTTCACGAAAAAGCATGAAGGAGACAAGTATCAGCATCATCGTCCAAACAGCTTTGCCTACGTGGTTGTCAGCCAGTATGAGACACGTGCTCCAGTCGTATATCGAGGCGATAATGCCGTGAAAGTCTTTTTAGACCATATGGTATATGAACGTGATCGTATTGTGCATGGTCTACAGCAGAAAAAGAAAATAGTCATGACTTGTGAAGATGAAGAGCATTATAAGAACGCTACAGATTGCTACATTTGTCATGAGCCTCTAGGAGCAGATCGTGTGAGAGATCATGATCATATCAATGGCAAATACCGCGGAGCTGCACATAATGAATGCAATTTACAATTTCGATTTCGAAAGGATCAGCAGGATGTTGAAGATTCTTTCATCATTCCTGTGTTTTTCCACAATTTACGAGGCTATGACAGCCATTTGATCATGGAAGAAATTGGAAAGTTCAAAAATGAAACCATTACAGTCATTCCCAACACCGTTGAGAAATATATTGCATTCACCATGAGCAATCTGAAATTTACAGACAGCTTTCAGTTCATGAGTACTTCTCTACAGAAGTTGGTCTCCAACCTGGCAGCAGAAGGGAAAGACAACTTTTATCACATGACGTCACACATTCACGATAGCGACCAACAAGAGTTACTGTTGAGAAAGGGAGTATACCCTTATGATTACGTGGATGAGCCATCCAAGTTTGCTGAAACACAACTGCCGTCCAAGGACAAGTTTTACAGTCTACTCAGTGAAGAAGACATTAGCGATGAGGATTATGCGCATGCGCAGAAGGTGTGGGAGACATTCCACTGTACTACATTTGGTGAATACCATGACTTGTACCTGAAATCAGATGTGTTGCTGCTGGCTGACGTGTTTGAAAACTTTCGTCACGTATGTCTCAACACGTATGAATTAGATCCTGCTCACTACTATACAGCGCCAGGACTGTCGTGGGATGCCATGTTGAAAGCGACAAAGGTGAAATTGGAATTGATTAACGACATTGACATGTACCAAATGGTTGAACAAGGTCTACGTGGAGGAATATCTGTCATCACACACAAGTATGCGAAAGCAAATAACCCCTACGTAGCAGATTACGATCCCACGAAACCAACCAACTACTTGACGTACCTGGATGCAAACAACTTGTATGGCTGGGCTATGTCGCAAAGCATGCCGGAAAGTGGATTTATGTGGGTGAGCGAGCCAGAATCCATTGACTTTATGGATGTGGATGAAGATGACGAGATTGGATACATTTTAGAAGTGGATTTGGAATACCCATATTCAATTCATGATCATCATAATCACTACCCAGTGGCTCCAGAACGGAAATGTGTGAAAGTGGGAGAATTGTCAAAACATAGTCAGAAGCTATGGAAAGATCTAGACATGAAAAGCAAGCCTAGTGAAAAGCTCATTCCCAACTTGTGTGACAAGAAGAAATATGTGCTTCATTATAGAAATTTACAGCAATATGTCTCACTGGGATTGAAAGTCACGAAGGTGCATCGTGCCATCATGTTTGCACAGAGCAAATGGTTGGCAAAATACATCTCCTTGAACACAGAAAAGAGAAAGTTGGCTAAGAACCCGTTTGAGAAAGACTTCTTCAAATTGATGAACAACTCGGTGTTTGGCAAAACCATGGAAAATGTAAGAAAACGCATCAATGTGGAACTTGTTCACCAGGAAAAGCGGTTCAAGAAACTTGTGGCCAAACCTTCCTTCCACAAATTTAGAATTTTCAACGAAGATTTGACCGCGGTACATTTACGCAAAGTGGATCTGCTTCTGGATAAACCCATTCAAGTTGGGTTCACCATTCTCGACCTCAGCAAAGTGCTCATGTTCCACTTTCATTACAACTACATCATGACCAAGTATCCCGACGCCAAACTCTTGTTCAGCGACACCGACAGTCTATGTTATGACATAGAAACGGACGATATCTACAAAGACATGCAGGAAGATGCCGACTTGTTCGACACAAGTGACTATCCCCCAGATCATTTCCTGCATTCCAACGTGAACAAGAAAGTGCTTGGGAAAATGAAAGATGAGACGGCGGGCATTCCCATTGAAGAGTTTGTTGGACTTCGGCCGAAAATGTATAGTATGATGTATGGTGGGAAAGAAAAACGTACGGCCAAAGGTATCACTCGCGCGTGTCAAAGACGGATGAAACATCAGCAGTATAAAGACAGTTTGTTCAACCAAACGCAAACGATGACCACAGGACACATCATTCGAAGTCATGACCATCAGATTTTCTCGGAGAAGTTGAGGAAAGTAGCTCTCTCTCCCTTTGATGACAAGCGATATGTGATGAGTGATGGCTATTCCACTTTGGCGCATGGGCATTACAGTATATAAGGGGGAGACACTTCAACTTGAGAGTTAGTTGTGGTGTGAACACTGAAGCGTCAACATGAAAAGATCTGCAACAACGGATATGGATACTCTTGCTGATACAGTCAAAGACATGAAAGTGAAACATCCTGATACTACCATTAAGAAATTAAAAGTGGAGATAGCACCAACACCACAGTCGTGGGATGGAATGCTTTCTCTAGGCAATGGAAAGTATATCAAGATTATGAAACAAAGTAATGAAGGTGTGGTGAACATTCGCAAATACCTCAGAGATGAGGGGACTGGAAAAAACCGTCCAACGAAAAAGGGTATCTTGCTGACAATACCTGAATGGAAAATGCTGAAGAAGCAGGTGAAAGAAGTGGATAAAAGGCTTCGCAGACAAGACGACAAGTCATAATAAGGTAACAATCATGAATGCACTCATGCTGAACGGTGGTGTTTACCTTACTGTCAATGAGAGGAATGAAGTGATACTAGATTCTAAGACAAGTTATCATCGGTTTAAACCTGAAGTGTGGAAAGACTTTAAAAACATACCGCTTGAAGCTGGGTTTAAACGCAGACTTGAAAATAAAGTGGAAGTGACGGTGGCTGAATATGATTCTAACATACGTGTAGAAATCTGTAGAAATCTTTTACAGGATTATCCAGAGGATTATAAGGGAGTTGTGCCAGATACACCATATACAGATTTGATCATCTTTGATATCAAGAACTGGCGCGCAGTCTTACGATTCCTAGAAGTGATACAACATCCACTCTTCACCATCTTGCGAGCATAAAAAACGTCTTTGCAGACAAGGAGACAGCTCATAGTTCATCTGACTGTTGAACGAGATGGAAGACTTTTTAACGGAATATAAACCAATTACGCATGGGTTCTCATATCTGAGAAACGAATATGATGACATTGTGCTAAGACATTTTGGACAGTATCTCGTCCTATCACTTGATGACCAATCCGTGTTGAAAGACCATCTAGAGAAGTTCAGGATACCTGGCTTTCTCCTGGCAGTCTCAAATGAATTAGAAGTGCGTGTGACTGAGAACTGCTTAGACGTGTTTATACAATTTCGCCAATATGACGAGCTTACAGAAAACTATGACTACATCACCCTCAACACAGTGGAATGGAACGCGTTGTTGCAAGCATTGGATTGGAAAGAACCTAACGCTTGAATTCAAAGAAACAGAAATATGGCTTACACGAGGCACCAAATCCATTGAGCTGACACAACCTATGCGTGTGATGGACTTAGAAGAAGGATATGAACTGAAACTGTCTGAACATGTAACTGT
This sequence comes from Protula sp. h YS-2021, assembly GCA_949752745.1. Lineage (NCBI taxonomy): Eukaryota > Metazoa > Annelida > Polychaeta > Sabellida > Serpulidae > Protula > Protula sp. h YS-2021. Next base: position 27,604,281 of record OX457027.1, on the reverse strand, counting down.
GAAAGTGATAAAGTTTGGTGATGTGTGTTATGTGAGCTTTCATAGCATTTACAAACATGGATGTAATGTCTATGATACCTATATCAATTTAGATTCTAATGAATGGTATTCATTGATGAATGTATTGAAAAATGAATGTGTTTGTAAATAAAAAGTTTGTAAATAGTGTAAATAGACTTTGTAGTTAAGAGTTTGTAGTTAAGAATTTTGTAAATAGTGTAAATAGTGTAAATAAAAGTTTGTAAATAGTGTAAATAGAATTTGTAGTTAAGAATTTGTAAATAGTGTAAATAGCGTTTGTAGTTAAGAGTTTGTAAATAGTGTTTGTAAACTTTGTAAATAGTGTTTGTAAACTTTGTAAATAGTGTTTGTAGTTAAGAATTTGTAAATAGAACACAATAAACAAGACAGTTGTTTGAAAACTTGGTTTGTTTTATTTAACAACAACAACTTAACTAATATAACAACAACAACTTAACTAATATAACAACAACAACAACTTAACTAATATAACAACAACAACAACTTAACTAATATAACAACAACAACAACTTAACTAATATAACAACAACAACTTAACTAATATAACAACAACAACAACATTAATAAAACAATGGTTTATAATGTCTATATACAAAATCCTTTACAATAAAATCACCATCCTTTCTTTTTAATATATTCACAATATCAAACATACTCTGACCTCGAGCTCTATGCAATATATAATATACACAATAAAAACCACATGACGATGATATTGGCGTTTGTAATGAGATAGAATTATACATATAGTCATTTCTTAAAAACATGTCTAAACGATCATCGAGAGGGAACAGTCCATAAGAGTCAAAATATTCCACAGGGTCTTTATCATAATACACTGCCACCCAATGTTCTCCTGGTTCATCTTGATCGTCTGTGTTGATCACATAGGCGCCGCGTTGTAAAGACGGTAACTGGTCCATGGCAAACACGCCTTGAAACAAGTCTTTGGTCATGACATCATGACTCAATATGGCATCAATCTGCTTCGTGTTCATGACTGGTAGTCGAATTGGATGCTGCGATTGGCACTGATCTCAATAATGTTGTCAAATTCAGCATAGACAATGACATTGATTGTAGGTTGCAAAGCCCTAGCAAAGTTCATTTCTAGCCGCAAATTCCCATGCTTGATCAGGGGGAAATGATCATCACCATCATAATCCGGTGTTAAGTCAAACGAAAATAAAGCATAACCTCTAGGCCAATCTTCCCGTTTTATAATGGAACTTTTCTCACCATTCAACCGATCAAACGATTTGTAAAGCGTTTCAAAAGCGTCCAGGTATTTGTTCTGTGTAATGTCAAGCTTGAGAGGTTTGGATAGAACTGGTTCACCATCCGTGTACAGTTGCATATAGTCCAGATTAAAATGTTTGAAATCATATGGATTCCTCAATACTGATCCACCAAAAGCTTCATTATGAACCAGACCAATGACAATACGATTTGGTAATTGACCCAAAAAGATGTTATCTTTCACAAAAGACTGAAATCCTGCTGGAATAGCCAAGACTTTACATTCTTTTCTAGTGATGATGATCTTGGCAGGACTTTTCATCAATGCATCTGTATGTCCTAACTGAATACCTGGACTCACCCTCACTTTGCGAATGGTTAAAAATGCCTCTTTCACTTCTACCTTATAGGTATTATCTGCAGCCATCAATACATAGTCATCTTTTTGTCTATGGAAACGCAATTTCAAACTGATACCATTCGGAAGATAACGATCCTGCTCAAACAAATCTATCCTTAAACCGCCAGTAAGCATAACATCACGGCTAAGACGTGTATGCAAATAACGATGATGTAAGCCATTGTTGCCTTGCTCAGCCAAGTCACCGCCGTCGGCATTGACATGAAACCCGGATACATATTGTTCATGATTAGGTCTTTTCACCTCATAGCTATTCATTGACCCAGCAGTATCCTTATACATGAGACGCATAGAGCGCTCAGAATGTAGACTTTCTTCCGAATCATGGATGAGATGAGAGATAATACTGGTATAACCATGAGTATTGTTGCTATGCGAAACCAAACGATCATTCAGAAACAATTCAATATTAGACCATAACCCATTAAACACATCATTGATGCAAGAGACATTATCATCTGCGCCACACGCTGTTCCATCAGCCTTTAGAATGCGACATACAATATGAAGTTTGCTGTTCTTTAAATCCAGATATTCTTCTGTACTCGCAGGAATGTAGAATTCTATTGGAGCGCCTTCTCTAATGCTTGTAAGTGGTTGATAGTCAACATTATAACTTTTCTCTACAGCAGTTTGCGTTGGTGGTACGTGAAACCATTCCAATGGAGAAAGACTACATTCACACGAATGATTATGAATGAGAGACATTTTTTTTCTTTAAAAAATATCTTTGCGATATTTTGATGTTATCCGTCTGGCTGTTTTTCGTCTTCTGACACGTTTCGTCGGTTGCATACGCTTTTGTTCACCAAACACACGTTCTGCTACTCGACCCGTCACATCTTTCGCGACATTCTTTGCAGCCTTCTTAAGATGTGGCGCAACGATCTTAGCCCCAGCCTTAAGTAGTGGAATAGCTTTGCGAGCCAATGATCCCAGTATTGAACCAATACCATCGCCATACTGGATTCGCGCTCCTTTGCATCCTGGTAATTCCCCGCCCACTTGACGAAGAAAATGGTTGCGATATGCAGACGGATCGTGTGTATAAGCTTTCATATTGCTTTTGGTCGAAAATGAAGTTTACAGATCACCTTTCCAGTTTGAAATGGAACATTATAGCCTGTGTCGTCCTTAATATTCATTTCTATCACGTCAAATTTGGACGTGTTTACAGGAACATAATGCGGTTCGCCGTACGTTTTCATGATAATGTCACCATCATGGCCTTGTATGCCAACAGAACGTAGTAACGGCACATAATAATCACCAACAACTTGTGGTTCACAAATGCTACAATACACATACAGTGTATAAAACCCCTGTTTCACATCCGCTTTATGTTCAGCTGTACATGTTTCAGTATACCATTGCTCTGGGATAAATCCTAAAATCTCAGCCAATCCAGCGGAAAAGGACACTTCAAAACCATAATTTAGAAATAGAAACACACGTCGTCTAATTTTATCATACTTTATCCGAATAGCTTCTTTAAGATCATCTTTCATAGAATGAGTTGCTTCTTCATTCACTGCCTGACATATTTCTTGTATGGATCTATAATAACCATAGGGAATATTGATAGTGTCAAGTGTCTCTGTCAGTGGTTGTTGTCGATACTGAATAGAATAGTCCATGTCATGTCTCATCGTTGTCCATGTATGTGGATATTGAATTTCAGCTAAAGCCACTTCATATTTTCCATTCAGATAGATGGTTCGAGGCATACGAATTTGATAATTCGAAGCCTTGTTGTTGGGATAATAGGTCATACTCGCATTGCTAGGCAAAGTGATGTAAAAGCTTGTCGACTCCATGATGGATGGGAACTAAATGGTATAGGTGCGTTGACGTTGTCTATATACTTCACGATAGCGCGCGCCATTCGACCAAGTATGCAAATGGTCTTTTACATCATGATGATGATCTAGATGATCTATGACTTCTCCTTCACAACAAGCAATTGTACATCTAATCTTCACAGGAATAGTTGGTTTATCTTCCTCACAACAACAACATAGCTCTTTCAGCCATGTTAAAAATTTTCCCATCCTTCAGGAAACCGTCTTTGTTGACGTTGTTTCATTTCTGTTGTAATGTCGTCACGAGTGGTCTTTTTACTAAACATTGTTTTTGGAATATTAGCATCAACAATTTCCTGGATAAACGGATGCCAGCCATGCGGTGGTATGACTCGTTCTTTTCTTCTTGTCGCCACCAATGCTTCTTTCATCAAATCAACCATGTTGGAATTTGCTATAATATCGCCCGTTTTCAACACAAGTTCATTCTTCTCTGACCATGTCGTACCATATTTCTTCAGTTCTGCTAAAAGTTGTGTTACTTTTCCATGATAGATAGGTTGAAAATGACTTAAAAATAACTTTTCTGGCTTTTCAGGTGGTGATGATGATGAGGGCTTTTGCTGCCTAGACTGACTTGTTCGTAAATGACGACCAAGAAGTTGAGATATTTCTATAGCCTTTTCACGTGTTCGTTTCCCACGTAAAAGTTTATTCACTTTCGTTTTGATTTCACCATCTTTACCCTTCTTTTCTAATAACAGTTTGTATTCATATTCAGGAATGAGGACCATTTTCATCGTATGTTTCATTTTAGCAGTAGTTTGGCTAACAAGGGCAATGCCAATCTAGCAATAACTCCAATGAATCCTCCTTTCTGATTAATCAACTTCTTTTTTCGTCGAAGGGATATCTTCTTATCTGCTAGAGTACGTAGCGTATGACGTTCACGTTTAAATTCCTTAAACCGTTTTGAGCTTAAGGGTAAATGTCCTTGCAATATATTCAAACAAATTTCAAACAAGCTTGTTAATTCCTCCTTTGTAGCTTGCTGTAGCAAGGATTTACGTCGTTTAGGCCCACTGCGTGCAAGCAAATGAAGAAACGGCTGGTTCGCTCGAATACGTTTAGACATCTTGACTGCGAATGGTTAAATGACTTGGTTCTTGTTCATACACTGCTTTATCAATATATACATAATGTGTATCTTTTGGTAAAATGCCTGTACGAATACGTAGTTGATCATTTGTCTTTGGTTTTAAATCAATGAATAAATAACCATGAGGTTTGCTAGTAGCATCTTGATAGGCTTCTATGAGAAATTGAGATCTTCTAGGATACATTTGCCGCGCCAATGTACTAATTTGTTGACTGTCTCTCGGATTTTTAAACAGAATGATATAATGTGTATTCAAACTAATATTTCGCATCTCTTTCCCATGATGGAATAAATTATGCACAATAAAAATAATGCTTAGATTTTGATGACTGCTGCCAACACTAAAGAGACGTGTCATACGCTCATCACTATGGCATTTCGTCATTAAGTCATCAATGATAAGTAAGTTTGGTTTCTTCGGGTTAAAACGCTCTTCAATGTCATCTGGAATGCCTTGGTAAAATTCCACGCCTTTCATTCCCTTGTACAAAGGCTGATCTGCTGCATAGAGCCATAAAATGCTTTTTGGAGAGGGTTGAATCAACTTTTGTTCTAGAATTTCCTTCACCAGAGACGTTTTGCCACTGCCTGTAGGTCCAGAGACCAAACATGTAAATGGATGCTTCATTGTTGAATGTCTGTTTCTTTCACCCAACTGTTAAACTTGTTTGGCCAACCTAACCACTTGACAAATAATTCTTTCACACCTCCTCCTCGTCTTTTACGTGTTTTCAAGACTTTTTCAATTCTATAAATAGATTCAATATCTTTGGTCACTTTCTGCAGTTCTTCTTCATAGAAATGACCATCAATATCTTCGTCTAAAAAGTCCTTCACACGATATAAATGTATTCCTTGCTTCTTACAACGATGTGTGACAATGAAGACTTCTTGCGTCCATTTGATGTGATAATCCCGTTGAAACACATATTTAATGTGAGAAATGCGAACATGATCACCAATGTTAAATTTGTACTTCTTCTTCTTCTTCTTAGGTTTCAATTTCAGTTTGTCGACATACATATACTTCCACACTTTTGATTCGTTGTCTTTACGAATCTCGGCTGGAGCATATTTATTAGGAAGAGAACCATGAGGTCTATGGTTGTAATTGTACACCAAGTCTGGAAGAATGTCTAAATAACGGTAAGTTTGATTATGTAGAAAATACCGATACATCATTCCCTTTAGAGTACGAATGACTCTTTCAGCAAAGTTGGCTTTGGTTTCATTCTTTGTGGTATAAGCATGAATGCCTTCTTTCTTCAAAAATGCTTTTACCCATCTGTTTTTAAATTCTGTTCCTTTATCAGACCTTAGAGTTCGCGGTCTTCGTCGTGTGTCATGAAAAATCTTTTGGAAAGCTTGTATGACGCTGGTATGTGATTTATTAGGTATTGGCTGTACCCAGACATATTTGGAAAACACATCAATGACAATGAGTAAAAAGCGTATGTCATCATTATAGGGAGCTATGTTTCCCATATCAGCCAAATCAATATCCCACATGTCATCAATACCACGTGTAATGTCACGTTGTCTTTTGAACCTGTATTTGACAGGTTGGAGTAAACTAAAAGCATCTTGATCCTGCAACCATTTCTTCACTTGTGACTGTGTGACTGGTTGATTATGTTTTCGTAAGATGTGATACAGTTTGTAAGGACCAGCAAATGCTCCAGGCTGTCCAGGTTTGAAGTAAATATTGGTCAAGTAGTCTTTCCACGTCGACATGGTCACACCGAATGAAAACCACCTTCTCAACAGAACAGCTTTTATTTTATAACTCAACCAACATCACTTAACTAACATGCATTTATAACTTAACTAACAAGTTTTTTACAAATCAAGTATAGATACAATGGTATGAATAACTGGAGACCATTGGTCTTCAATGAACACTAACCAATGACTGAGTTCATCCAATGTAATAGCATCTACACCATATTTCTCACAACGTTGATTTGCATTCTCTAACACTTTATCTAAATGCATGTAATATTTAGCTTCATTCCAATATGTATAAACAGATGCAAAATGACAAGTATGTTCTTGACACTCTTCATGTTGACAAGCAGGACAGACTAAATATGCAAACTTTTTTACAGCGGATAACATTTCTTCACAATAAGCTTTTTGCACAATATATTGTCTCAGTGTCATGTCCGCCATTGTGCAGTCTTGAATCAATGCAACACAAGTTAAACATACTTCAAATTTACATGTTCACACGTCTGCACACCATGACGGTTGGCAAGCAAATGAAAAAGTCTCTAACCCTCACACAACAGTTCTAACAACTTTCCCATGATATTCTGACCAGGATATCTAGATGACACTTGTTTCACACCAGCTCCCCACCAATGATCATACGTTGCTTCAACTAAAGTTTTGTCTTTACATTCTTTCAACTTGTTGCGAAACAATACACACTGATCCAGTTTGACTTGTAAAACATCTTGCATTTTGCTTCTCTTCACTGTATGCCATAAAGGACATGGCTTTATCACTTTAGCAATACGTTTTGCTTCATATCCATTTCTACATGAAGCAATGGCTGAAGCAATATCTTGACGGTGATGAAACACTGCTTTCTCATATTGATACAACGCTTCACTTGAGTTGAACACATGTCCATACTTTTCAAGTCGTGTTGGAAACATATTTGAAAGAACGTCCTTATGACCGCTGAATAGTACAAGATTCTTCATGTTGACTTTGCTTCTTTATTCTGACATGTCGGTTTCTTCCTGTAATAAAATATCTTTTAATATATTTGCTGCCTCTTCTATCATATTCTTTCTTTGTTTACGTTGAAACCACTCACATAAAACTAAATTTGCTAGTAAGAAAAACATTGTTATGTCTTTGAGAAACAATTCACTATGTTGTCATAAACATGTTTAGAAAAGGTTTTTATAACTTACCTGATAAAGCTGCTCGGTTTCCTCTTCTTGTTTACAACAATCTCTCAAATGATCAACCACGGTGAAATATACTTCCACATCAGTGCGAGCAGAATAAAGTGCAGAATCAAAGTCAAAGTCAGGATCTTCTTCTATTCCAGTTTTATGACATTCTCCAAGAAATCTTGAATGCAGTTCAATCACATCAAGACTATGATGTACAACATCCCAAAAAGCATCCAAATGATAAAGTTGATAGTCTGGAGTGCCACAGCAAGCAAGTTTAGCAATCATCAAGTCAATATAAGCATTTTTAAAACATGCGTCCATCTTGTTTCAGTGTCTTGTGGGCTTTTTACTTTGCTTCACTGACTTTAAGTACTCCACACTTGCCGCAGAAGTTGTTTGGTTCACACAACTTGCAATTATACTTATGGCAGTGGCACTGATAATCCTCCATATATCCACAAGCACCGCAATAGTCACAGGTAAGTCCAAGTTGATTTTGTACGTTCATGTTCTCCAACTGAACTTCAGCCAGCCTTTTCTTGGATAGCTTTGACAACTTCATCCGACCATCCTTTTGCAGCTTGATGATCGTTTTCTTGTCATGACATTCCTCACACGGTGATAGGGCTGAGTTGATGTTGTCCATCTCCTGAAGCAGTGTCTCCCATTCACCATCATTCATGTTGATGTGATGTGTGTATTCTTTCCCTTCAAACCGTGACGTGCGCACAAAACTCACATAACGCATATCCAAGTATGAAATGACTTCAAGCCACTTCGTTTGCGTTAAGTACAGTTTGAAGCCAATGTCGCGTAAATTTTTCAAGCTTTGGCATACAATCTTCCACAAAGATGGTGAATAAGCACACCATCTCTCTCCACGTGTGATGCGTAGAAATGGCCCATATTCTCCATGCTCCACAGTAATGGTTAAGTTAGCACTAATTTTAAAGCTGCTGCTGCGCTGCGTTGCGTTGCTTGTCTTGTTCTCCATGGCTGCTACAATGTACTGATGATCCACTCCCTCCAACTGTCTGCTGAGAAATGACTTCACTCTGCTGAGTTCACTCCCTTTTATACCCAACTATCTGCTGAGTCAGCTTTCTTTTCAAAGAACTTGCAAAGTTTTGAATTCACTTCAACTCGTCCATGGTTGAATCGGACAAGCTGTGATACATTCGTCTTCAATGGAACATCATCATCATAATGTAAAATGATTCTTGCAGCCACATCTAACATGAGCTCAACTGCCCAAATTGTATTCACGTTGATAAATGCTAAATCAATGTCATAAGTTAACGGTAAATGTAGATCTTCACATTCACGTAGAAACGAGCGGATGAAACGATCTCTTGGAATGGTCTTTCCAACAGCTTCCCAATGCTGATGTAAGTTCTTCACTTGCAGCATCCAATCCGATTCAAAAGCAGGAAGCTTTGAAAACACATAGTCGGCATAATTCACTTTGAAGACGTCATCCATGGTCTCTACACATCGATGAAGAAGCAATGTTGACATTGTAGATGGTTTTACCTCCTTTTATACAGATGTTACATGTAGGTTTTCATGAGATGTTTGTAAAATCGCGGAGTCATGTCATTGAAACCGTCGAGAAAGGTTGTTGGTAAACCGTTTGTTAGCGATTGTACCATGACAATCACTAAAAAGTCTCCTGGGGTCCGATGTCCTAGTATCCATTGAAACAGCATTGACATAGTGAAATGTCCTTTTTCATAGAGGTAAGCCATCATATCATACACATGAATGCGTTCTTCAAGGTATTTGAAACCATGCAACATGACCTTTGCACATTTGAATTCACGATCCTCATCCAGAGACTTTGGCGCCGGTAGAGATAAAGTCTTAAAAAGTTCCTCATGAAGACTTTTAATAAGTTGAATGAAACGTTGAGTCATAGCTTCGGAGAACTTTGGCTCTGACGCCGGAACATGTTCTGTGTTTCCTTCTAACATGTAGATGAGTTGAATGACGGTATTCACTTCTTCCGTTAGATACATGTACGTGTGGTTGTTGAAAAAGCCTTCTTCACATAAACACCATAAAATGTTACAATCAATCAGAGGAAGTACTGCTCGAAAGTTCCGTTTCAACATTATAACATCTTCCTCAGTAACAGGTATGGTCTTACTCGATTCAATTTTAGATTTCAGCTGTTTGTCTTCTCCGTCATCGCTTGACATGTCCACTTCTGAATCCTCATTATCGCTTGACATGTCCAATTCTGAATCCTCATCATCATCACTCACTTCGTTTTCCTCATAATGTGCTAGATGCGCTTTTAACTTTGCACTTAGTTGTGAGTTGTCACCATTGATAAGTCTATTCGCAACCCAGAACGGGTAGTCAGACCCCTCAGGATCTGGCATTTCTTGCTGCACTGCAGCGACATCTGATGGTGCATTTAATGCTTCCTCCTGAGGCATTGCTTGTTGCACTGTAGCGACATCTGATGGTGCATTTAACGCTTCCTCCTGAGGCATTGCTTGTTGCACTGTAGCGACATCTGATGGTGCATTTAACGCTACCTCCTGAGGCATTGCTTGTTGCACTGTAGCGACATCTGGCAGAACAACTAACGCTTCCTTCAAAGCTGTTTCAGCGTCTTCAAAGAACGCATCTATCTCTTCCAACGATAATAATGTATCATCAAAAGTAACTGTTTCAAAGTCATCCATGTCTATGTTGATAGCTGGTGTGTCTGACGATGCCTAAGCCTCGAGACACTACACTTATATACGATTTTATCATGCTGAATCAACGATTTCATCATGCTGATTCAGCACAATTTTTTTTTTAGTTTGTTCTCCTGGGGGGGGGGGGGTCAAAGTCTGTCCTGGGGGGGGGGGGGGTCGGTACATAGTCTGTCCTAGGGGGGGGGGGGGGTCGGTCGAAAAAATGAAAAATGCTCAGAATCGTCTGAAACGGATAAATATGCAAAAATCACAATTTCGAGGGGGGGGGGTCGAAAAAATGAAAAATGTTCAGAATCGTCTGAAACGGATAAATATGCAAAAATCACAATTTCGAGGGGGGGGGTCGAAAAAATGAAAAATGTTCAGAATCGTCTGAAACGGATAAATATGCAAAAATCCCAATTTCGAGGGGGGGGGGGGGGGTCGAAAAAATGAAAAATGTTCAGAATCGTCTGAAACGGATAAATATGCAAAAATCCCAATTTCGAGGGGGGGGGGGTCGAAAAAATGAAAAATGTTCAGAATCGTCTGAAACGGATAAATATGCAAAAATCACAATTTCGAGGGGGGGGGGGGTCGAAAAAATGAAAAATGTTCAGAATCGTCTGAAACGGATAAATATGCAAAAATCACAATTTCGAGGGGGGGGGGGGTCTGTTGCCATGGTTACACTGATTGACAGGTCGGGTTCATTGGCTTCATGTTGATTGACTCGGCCAAACCACTTTCGCTCCAGACAGCATCATCTCAGTATGACGTCATGATGACGTCACACATGGTCGCGCCTATCCTAACGCTTATCATGACTTCCGGTCCAGACATCATGACGTCACTTCCGGTCCAGACATGATGACGTCACTTCCACTCCAGACAACACTTCCGGTCTAGACAGCACTTCCGGTCTAGACAGCACTTCCGGTCCAGACATGATGACGTCACTTCCAGACAGTATGACGTCATCAAGTGACCCAGAACTCTCATTATCATACTACTGGTCCTCGTCGAAAAAGATATACTGTTCTAAGTTTTTTGAAACAGTTGAAAATTGCCCGAAGGGCGTTCGACCTCTGCGCAACTTGGTGTGATATATGCTACCATGCGTGTCCAAAAAAAAAAAGGGGGGGGTGGGGGGGGGGGGTAATTTTGAGACCAGACCCGGGGCGCGCGGAGAGTCAATTTCTTTTTAATAAAAGTGGTTAATTTTCATTTAGTGCGCCGCGTTGTCCACAAAAATGGGGGTTGTTTCAGAACTTCACTCCGCGTTTGGTAAAAAAGCTGGGGGGGGGGGGGAGTTCTGTTTAAGAATTTAGTATTCCGCGTTTGAGGATCGTTTAAAAAAGGCTATGGTTACCAATTGGTGCGTGAGTCCGCCCCCCCCCCCCCCTCCTCCTCCAGGTAGACGCAGGACAGATGCACAGTTTTTACGGGTTCAGGAAGCTGGGAGTTCATGCAATGTTTATCGAAATGTTGTTTAACTGGTTTGAAAAGAATCTAGAAACGTAACACCCGTAATGGATTTCCAATCCTCTGGAGCAAACAACTTATTTGGAAACTCCTACCATGGGTACCCCCAAAGTTTACACGTGACATCAGGACTCGCCAAGCACAAGAATGAATTGGTGTTGCTTCGCTGCAAGACATTTGGTGTTAAGAAAAGCAGCTTTATCAACTGGTTAGCAAGCGTGCCAATGACTTTGTAAAACAGCCCCTGAATGCGGAGTGCTGATTTTAAAGCAATGCCTCTTTTTAACCAAACGCGGAATGCAATTCCGAAATAACTCCCCCCATCCCGTACATGTAGGAAACTCGGAGTACTAAATGAAAAATACCACCCTTTTCAAGGAAACTGGCGTTTTGCGCGGACCCTTTCTCCGCGTTTTATTTATTTTTTTTTTTGGACATGCATGGTAACACATAAGATACCAAGTGCCCCCGCCCCTTTCCGGGAGCTTTATCCTCTGAAATACGCGTGGTGACTATTTGCTGTTCTTTACATACTCAGCTGTAGTCAGCGACCAGATAACGACTAACCAATAACCTATCAGTAACAAGGAAGTGTCAATGTTTGAAGGTGTATTTTCGCTATATTTTGACGTGCCATAAACTAGTCAACCAATTCTTGAATGCCAGTTCAAAAGTACGCGCAGTTTGGGAGGTTCTGGACTGTCCGTATATGTGACGATATGCCACCGAGAGATTATCGATAATTTCCGAAAAGAAGACCCTCGCCTCTCCATGTAGAAACCTCGTGGTCTCTACTTGGTTTCAAGATGCACAGTCTCAAACTGTCGAGTTTCCGTTTAGCAGCCTTGGACTCCTTTTCCGAAACTCCTGGTACTTTTGCACTCGCTGATGCTGCTCATTTTCGCTTCGTGGGATGGCCGGAAAGTGGCACTACGTCGGCCGGGAATCCAGGGCGGTGTGAGCGCGGTTACGCGTACGCATTTAACGGAAGTCCCTCATTTAGTTATTTGATGGCGGAGAAGTGGGGGGAGGGGGGTTGTGGGGTGATGTGTAAAAAAAGGTCTTACCTGTGGGGTGATGAAGACTCGGTAGTCATCGTGCTGTGGCGAAACATGTTCCGGTTGTAGCTCAAACGCCAGGCACTCTGTACACACCATCATGTAAACAAACAATACGCAAACAACATGTAAACAACTACACAGCTTTTACCACAACAGACGAGGCCGCTAAATGTATTGCTTAACATTGCTGTGATATATATGACGTCACAATCATATATCATGATCCTCTTATGTGTCATAAAACAAGTTTACGGATTTCCGCATGTTTTTTTTTATTGGCTTAGTCTTGATTCAACCTAGTATTAATCCAAATACATTGCATCACCCGGGCCATTGCATATTGTCACTGCAGCCCGATCCACTTCGTTTTCCAAACATCCACGTTTGATAACACTATTACTGTGAGCCATAAATAATCAACGGTTTGTCTCTGAACAGGATCGGCTTTTGCTTTTATTAATTTTACTTCTTTTTTTTTTTTTTTGCATCTATATATATATGGTTGACTTTGTCGGATAATACAGAAGTCGATTCATTACCAAAAGTGCCGCAGCACAATGTTTTTGGTAACACCAGCTGCCTATTGACAAAATCCCAACCGAACTCGGCTTATATCACGTTTCCTTTACTCGTATAACTCAATTCCAGGGACTTGCAATACCAATATTTGTCAATAAAGGGCATAGCTACAAATGTGTGCCACAGAAGCGACCTCTTTTGGCTGTAATCCCCCTAATAATTGGCACATTTCGACGATAGTCGTCTCCTTGACGGACTGGTGTTCCCATGACAAATTAGCACGGACTTCCCGTTTATAGATTGCAGCACATACAAATAGATGAGTAGTATATATGGATGTACATGCGCTTTAAGCACAAAGGCATAAGCAGTAAAGCTCTATACGCAGGCTTTTTGTTGCTAAGATATTACTGTTCAACTCTCCCATCGCTCCGGCAAATGAGTAGCTGTCTTGTTGCTCAGCAACATTGCGCAAAGCGTATTTACACAACAAAGCTACCCTTGAACATTTATAGAACCTTGATGCGCCGACTGGTACCTCTACCACTGCAGTACTCCCCACAATACTAGCCCAAAGTGCAAAAGAAAGCACCCACTTTCCAATGAAGTCCACACACGTAACTTCTGTGAACACAGCTCTCCCAAAGTTCAACATTACCTCGAAATAAACCACAGAACTACTGGGGAAACATAAGACGTTTCGCATACGTCACAGAATGGTCTATAAGGGAAAATGATTCCCTGTTATAACGTTGCATAGATATCAGAAAGACGTTGTGTAAACGTCGGCAAAAGGATCGATGCATAGACGTTGGGAAGACCCTGTTGCTTATGCGTCGGACGAACGAGATGCAGATGCTGTGTGTAAGCATAGAAACCGACATTCAAGATAGGTAATCGCTGCCGTTTCTGTAAACCCCTCAAACCCTTCAATCCCAATTCAGTGTGGGAGTGAACACTTAGTCAACATTTAGCCTAGTTACATAGGCATCCGGAATATGATCGTCCGACAGAAACCGAGATACGGTTTCACGGCATATACAGGTTTAACTGTGCGGCCTTTCAGTTTTATTCATATTTGTCCCAAGAACTCATTGATGTGCCGAGAATCGTGGAAGTTTTTCTTTTCTTTGTCACCTTTTTCCTTTTTTTTCACGCCATTTTTTGTCGGCTTCCAAACCTTTGACGATGGGATTATAACCCTACTGATCCTTTTCACCATTTCCACATTAATTCTTCGGATAATATGCTTATTTGGTTATTTGCTTACAGTGTGGCTGTGATCGACTGAACTTGCTTGTAGGTTTCGGCTTCGTACTTTTCACTACTAGTAAATCAGAATTTGCATACATGAGGGTACAGTTATGGTACTGGCTTACCGCAGTGAGGACGTGCCAGTTTCAGGATTTCAGTCTTTCGGGTGTCCTTCCCTGACCTTAAGCTACTCATATCACTCTGGGTTTCACGGCAACCAGTCTGCTTAGCCTGTTGCCTGGTACCACACCACCGGTGTAACAGTATATCTTTCCCTCTGTACAGCTTCCCCCGGGAGAGGGGGGGGGGGGGAGATAGACTAGGCTATCTTTCCCCCAGGAGGGGGGGGGGGAGCTAGACTAGGCTATCCCCTTCCCCCATCCGGTATTTTTTGCCACCTATTGGTATCATTTTCTGAAAGGAAATAAAGTTGAACACACAAGATAGCGCTTCTTGGATAATGTGGATATTATTTATGATAATCTCAGCAATCAGGAGTATCCACCTGGGCTCTCTAAAATGCCAAAAAGGATATTAAGAAAAAAAATTAAAGAACTTTCTGATCAAGGATGTCTTTTTATATTTTGTTTGGATTAGTTCAATTAGTTCAAGATAGTTTTATACAGTTTAATCGACTCCTAAATTTACTAACTAAATTCAACATTATCCAAACAAAAATAAAAAGACGTCCTTGATCAGAAAGTTCTTTGCTTTTCTCTCAATATCCTTTTAAGCATTTTTAGAGAGACAGGTAGATACTTCTGTTCGCTAAGGTTATCATAAATAACATCCACGTCATCCAAGAAAGGCTTTGTTGCATGTTCAAATTTATCTTCCATTTAGAGTGATACCAGGTGGTGAAAAAAGCTTCCAGTTCTTACTTACAGTCAGGACTAAATCTTATGCCACAGCTTAAAATTACCCGAGATTTCTTATCTAGCTGTTTTGATCGCCTGTTACAAAACATAAATAAAAATTAAAACAAAAGGGATGTGGATCGTTTCACTTCAATACAGCGGCGATGGGATTGCCATTGGTAAATATAATGGGGATAAAACAATCAGATTAACCTTACTAATTTTGGTGACCACAGAGTGCCTTTGATGCAGCGGCAGAAAGAACTAGAGCAGTGTGCATAGCCCACATATTCCCCACACCCCCCATCAGTTAAACGGGAACAGGCAGTCTCCCCCTTGGCGCTTTCCCCCCCGGCGGTCTCCCCCCTAGGCGTTCTCCCCCCTGCCCTTCTCCCCCCCCCCCACGGCAGATTTTTTTAAACTTACATCAGCAAAACTTGTACATTTCACTCCTTTTTTCCTTCTCCCCCTCAAACTTGCTTTCCTTATTGATGTATGAAGACCAAAGGGTTATTGATGTTTCTTTAATCTGTTTAATTAAGTGATTGATATATTGAATTTTTGACCGAATCAATGAAACGTCGGATCTAGTGTTATGCTCATTGCATGCACAAGAATTGCAATTGTTTATTAGCCTTCACCGCCAGAGTAGGCTACTGATGATGATGTTTTCCGGAGTAGTTTGGTTTATTTATGGATATCAGATTTGCGTCTGGAGAACGTAAATATTTGTATGAAAGCTCCCAAAAACTAGCCAAATTATCACATCAAGATGGAATTCATTACGACTATACGAGGAAAGCAGTAAGGTGGTGACACAGTAAAGCTGGTGATCTGTAGATTAAATTTCGTGATCACATTTGAAAGATCAGTTTACAGTAAGTGTTTGATTGTAATTTCGTAATTCTATTTTAAAGCAGATTAATTTCCTAGTGATAATTATGTAAAAGTAGATGCAAGGTGAGGTTGAAAATTAAAAAAAAAGGAATGACATGTACAAGTTTTGATGATTTAAGTTTTACTAACTAAAAAAAAAATCTGCCATGGGGGGAGAAGGACGGGGGGAGTCAGCCTACGGGGGGAGATCGCCAGGGGGAGTTGGTAGGGGGGAGTCCGCCGGGGGGGAGACCGCCTAGACCCCAGTTAAACACGGCCATCAATAGTCAATCAAGAGCTGAAATTTTTCCAAGTCCAGATGGTGCATTTTCCTTGCACGAACCTGGCCCATTTACAATACCGATCCATGGTTGCTCTCATAGAAGCAACACATCAAGTTTCATTAAAATCTCCGCAGTTGTTCTTGAGATATCCCTTTAACAAACTCATTGCGATGCTGAATAATTTCCAGGATTTGGTAAATTTCGAAGTCCACTTGGTTGATTTTCCTTGGGCCAACCTAACTCATTTACACTACCAATCCTTGTTGGTGCTCATAGAAGCGACATACCAAGTTTCATAAAAATCCCCATAGTTGCTGTTGAAGTATTCTGTTAACAAACTCATTCCGATGCTGAATAATTTCGAGGATTTGGTAAATTTCAAAGTCCATTTGGTTCATTATCCTTGAGCCAACGTAACTCATTTACAATACCGATCCTTGTTAGTGCCCAAACAGAAACTACACACCAAATTTCATTAACATCCTTGCAGTTGAGATATCCTTGAGATATCGTCTCAACAATAGTCAATCAAGCGGTAAAATTTTCCAAGTCTAGCTGGTCCATTTTCCTTGGGCAAACCTGGTCCATTTACAATACGGATCTGTGTTTGTTCCCATAGAAGCTACATAACAAGTTTCATTAAAATCCTTTCAGCAGTTTTTAAGTTATCGTGTTAACAAGCTCACACAATAGTCAATCAAGAGATAAAATTTTCTAAGTCCAGCTGGTTCATTTTCCTTGGTAAACCTGGTCCATTTACAATACCGATCTGTGTTTGTTCCCATAGAGGCTACATACCAAGTTTCATGAAAATCCTTGCAGGAGTTTTTAAGTCATCGTATTAACAAGCTCTTGATGACAGACCGACCGACATACCGACAGACCGACAGACACGCGGTCGATCGCATATATTCCCAACAGGTTCTACTTGTGAGGTATAAAAAATAAAAAATAAATGAACAAAAAATAGGGCGAAGTGTGTGTGTGTGTGTGTGTGTGTGTGTGTGTGTGTGTGTGTGTGTAGGGGGGGTGGCTGTACAGGGGGCAAGTTATACTGTTACACCGGCGAAAATTTTATTTATGCTCTGGAAACTGGAATTTTAATATTGGCTATGGCTGCATAATAGGCACCTCAGAGACGCATCTGGTTCTTTAGATAAAGAACTTACAGAATAAAAAAAGAACAATTCCTTGTTCAGCGCTTCAAAAAAGGAAATCTTAAAGTTACAGCTGACGATGTTTATGTTTTGTCTTTCAAATATTTGTCGCTTCTTGTATTTCCACCAAGACAAATGCTCTGCTATCTACTAACAATCTTTAACAAATATAGTTTTTTTAAGATTTCATGTCATGAAAAGCGAACTGAAAATTCCAAGCACTTCAACAAACAAAAAGACAATGTTTTGTGAATTATAAGTCATACTATTATCGTTTTGTGAAATGCTGCGTCACAAACAAAAACGCAATTCAAAATGAAAAAGTTGTTTCTTGTGTGACGGAAGTGTAAATAGGTTAGACCCTACTTTGTTCATCTATAGCTTTTAAATTTCAATTGCACCTCAATAAGAGGACTGGCAAGGCAAGTAAAAGTAACCCTAGATATAATTTACTCTGTGTATTGAAATCTAAGTAATTTAAATAAAGCGGCCATTGTCACATTGCATATTGTGGCATAACAATTTTATTGTATTACACAGTAGTTTCATTTTAAAAATGAGACCAAAATCTCCAGTTTTTTATCTATGGCGGTTTAAATGTGCAAAAATTCCACGACAGTTATTTGGTACCGCTGTGGTGTTTATGTACAATTAACATATCGGAAAATTTTAATTCTTTCGTGAACCACTTTTTCTGTCATCCAAGCCAGTACTAATTTCTACCGTGGCTTTGATTATTCTCAAAATGAATTATTTTGCACGGTTGGTAATGAACCCCCTTTCGCGGTTTTCCAATATCGCGTAATGTTATCATTTAACCCGATCTCATAATGGGTGTTTTCAAAGTTTAATTAAAGTTAGTAATTAATTCCATTGACTGAAAAATAGTCAACATGATTTTTCAAACTGTATCATAATTTATATTGGATGCTCAAGACTTTGCATATAAAACAGACAAACAGAACAAAGCTTTATTTCTCTGTGAGTATCCCTTCTCACCCCCCCCCCCCCAACTGATCCAAACACCCTAGATCCAAAAGAGGCTACTTTAACGGAGGACAGGTAACTGGTGTTTAAAACGTAAGGGGGAAAGAGGGGCTCTGCAAGATAACGTCCAAGCAATTCCTTAAGATTTAAACTATTGTGTTTCCCTTTTTATCTCCATTTCCAATATTGCTTAGAGTTATACATCGTTCAGTTACTGTGACAAACAACTTGAATGACTGATATCAAACGCCTTTATATATGACCCACTAACGGAATTAAATAGTTCGCAAACAGAAGCAGTCATATCTCATGCAACACATTTTTACATTCCATTATATTGTCTGAGAGAAAAATGCAAATAGCATTCAAAGACGGACACTATTTCTCTGTCCGAATTAGACGGATTATTCACACAGTAAAACCTAGATCTGGCTCTGAAATAATTTTCGATGTCCGAAATAGGGAGGTGTCCAATTATCTGGGTTCTTATTATGCTGACACTAAGGAAAATTAAAAGGGACTGAGAAATGTTGTCCGAACTAGGGTTTTATCTACACAACCAGATTTGCCCGGAGTCAATTTTACTGTAGTTAATTTTTTATCGAAGGTCTCAGCTTGACAAGCAAACAAGACTGTGGACAATTTGAAAGTTTTCATAATACTTGAAACGATCACGTACTATGTGAAGGGTTATAGCTACTATGATGCCACACTGTACACAACACAGAAAACCTTGTACTGGTGGAAATGTCAATGCCATTGATAACTTCACTCTGATATTTTCCTTTTATTTACAAACATGTATGGTTTTCGTCCTACCATAACAATACGATAAAACACCACATGCTAAATCAAACAGGTAGAAAGAACACAAAACTCTTTGGCAACACTTTTTTCAAAAGACATTTTGTCGAGAGACACTTTGTCGCGAGACATTCTGTCGAAAAATGAACATCGAGACATCTTGTCGAAATGTATAATTTCTTTATAGTTTTTTTTATTAATAGAGGGGCTTGTTTTTGTTTTTAGTTTTGTTGCTGAAAAAGAATGTGCGCCCCGAATACCACAGCCTACAACAACGTCTTGTGAGGCTCTGCACAGATCTAGTTATCATTTGGTTTTGTTTTGATTGATAGCTAGCATAGGAAAACGTCGTCGACACAACGTTGAATAGGTGTTGGATAAGAAATGATTTATATACACTGATTTTGTTCGCAAAGCAATTTCGTAACATTAATTCTGTTTGTTGTTAGGTGGATAAAAACGCCACTTAGTTGTGACGTTGCTTTTCGTTGCTGAAAACTTTTTGTTACGCGTAATTAACGTCTTTGATGCAATGTTGAGTAAATTTTTGAAAATGGACGATTTTTAGTGCAGACGTGGAAAGCTGGACGTCAGAAAGAAATTAAAGCAACATACTCAATTGTCACCATGCCTGGATTCAAAATTCCGGCGTTTTTATGAAACGCAAAAATATTCACTTTATGGCCATAAACATTAATGTAATGTCATACTGTAACTATCTTGCAACAAATGGACGGTGCATTCTTGGTATATGCGAACGTTTAATTTTTCAGTGAGTTTTCTTTTAGGCAGTTAAGGAAACACGAAATAGCAAAATGAAAGAAACGAAAGAAGTATCAAATTCGCATTTAGAAATATATTTTAACCACTTTTGAAAATAAAGCCAAAAATAAATTTAATAAAAACTAATTAAAATAAACAAAATAAAATTATAATAATAATGATAATAATAGTAATGATAATAATAATAATATGGGAAATAAACATCCCCACCATTTGCTGTTCAGAACAACGGCTAGATACAAAACATAGAAGTCAATATACGGTTCCGTTACCTGTCAAAGCCTTATATGTGGGCTTCAATTGCACAATTTCTATTTTTGAATAGAAAATGTTAAGGAATTTCTAAACAAATTAGAGGTGGATCAACTACAGATGCTCCAGTATATCTCTGCTAAATTTAGTTGTTTTAGCTTAACCGTCTCAGAAGAGTTCCACAAGTTCAATCAAACACAGCAACCTTCAACTCATCATAAGCCTTAACAACTTTTACTCGATCAAAGTCGAAAACTAAAATTGAAGGTCATCTTGAAAATTGTCAGAGAGTTTCATTTTCAATCCTGTGGGATTAAAGACGTTATATAAGAGATACCTCGATGACCTTGATAGAAAGCGCAAGGTCAAAGTCGAAAACTGGAAGTTAACCATTATTTGAAACGGTTAGAGATAGAGCGATTGTGATCTCATTTTCGACTCTTTGGGTCTTAAATACCTCGGTGACCTGTAAATTAGCATACCATTATTTTTCGTACGAGTTTATTTTGTGAGTTTTGCAATTGGGTCATTATGTTCTACAACAAAATTCAGTCTAGTTTTAGGTTTGCTTTCGTATGATATACTCTTCTTAAGTCATGGGATAAGGGATATTTTTTAATGAGATATCATTGAAACGCCTCCTTTCAATTCTTTTAAAGTTTTAGGTAAAAATAATTTCTAGGATTTTTGAACCCGGGTTAGGCTTAGGGACGTAGTCGAAGAAACATTCAAGCACTCGGTGGTATTATTGGCCATTTGAGGCTTAAATTATTATTTTAGTCACTTCTTTTATCAAAATTGTGAATTACAAGGCATTATAAATAAGATGCAGCATTATTCAAATTTGTACCGTAAGTACTAAATATTTCTAGCAGTACAATGTGTATAAATATAAATAACTGTGAGCAATTTTATCATGAGTAAATAAAGTGGGTGCTGTGACTGTTCGTCCGTTGGTATGACTCGAAGAGACCCACACACACGTTCAGAAAAACAATACTCTATTAAAAGTAACATCACATTAAGGAGATTACTCCGCACTTTAAAAGTTACTCGCAACACTTTTGGTAAGTATTCTCTTGTGTAAACAGGGCAAAGCAAAATTAAGCATATGTTTCTAAAATTGCAGTTTAAAAATATATCTTACACTCGAAAAAAAACTTGTTTCATCGTTTCATCTACACATGTAATACTGCATTTTAAATTTTGGGTTCTCTTTACACAGCATCCAAAGCTCTTAATATTTCATTTCATCGTATATTTCATTGAGAAGCTCGGCTGTGTAATTGTTGTATCTTTTGTTTAGAAAGAATGTTTCTAGTTCAAACATCCGCCTTTATATGTGTGTCATCTGAGAGCGCAGTCATACAAGTCTCTAATTAAGGCAGAGCTGTCTATGGTTTCTAATCTGAACTATACTGCTAGTTGAGTAGATTGCTTAAGAAAATTTCGCAGAGATAATTTATCGCACTTTGGCAAGAGCAGCAGTGGAGCAGTTTATGGTTGGTAGATTAACCTGCTTTGCATGACAAATGTATGTGTGCTTAGGTCATAAATCCGGTGATTGCGTGACCATGCGTAAGTACAAATGGCTGGCTATAACGTTAATATGGTGATGAACCAACTCATCTGTTAACTGCTAATGTTCGCATAACATGTAAACATTTTTTCAGTGCCAGTGGTTTTGTTTGAGTACAAGAAGTATTTTAAATCAGTAACAAAATTTGTAACTTGTTGAAATGGTACTATTCTTACAGAATATATAAGCATCCCATTGAAAAGTGTACCGCAGTACAAGAAAATTAATGATGCCTTAACAATAGTTTCATTGCAAAATGATTTCTAGCGACATAAGGTTGCAGTACACTGTCTAAGGAAAATAAAGCATTGTTTCAGTAATGACATGTGGAAAAAAATCGAGATGCATCATACATATATGTCTGTATCATCGCCACTTCCAATGCAAAGCAGAATTTATTTTGCATCATTACTTATATATATGAAATAATCTTGTACAAAACATCAACAAACACGTGGTTTAAAATTTCAATTTGAACTGTTCATTAATCGGCACTAGCATTATATTTCCTAAGTGTAAGATTTAAAGCTTGTTATAATATGTGCAAAGGCCTTTTGTTTTGGTGTTATAATTGAGAAACTATGTAAATATTCTTAGGTTAAAAGCAAAACTAGACTGCTATATGATATACTTAAACTTAAATTAGGGCAAAACTGCAATTTTTCTTATAGGATATATTTTAACTTAATTGTAAATTCGGTGACGTGAAATAATACGTATATTGATTGATTGATTATTTGTTATATTTATGCTTAATGTCGCTTCTTTGACTCTTAAATATTTTAAACCACACGCAAAATACTTCTAGCACACATACAAATGGTGGGGAGCATTTTAGCATAGGCATAGCCACTGTATTCGCCTCCATGTTTGATATATAGCTTACACCAAATCATGTACCTCAGGTGTTAACAGACAGACGGACGGACAAACCCGAACACTATAGTTCGTCCACGCTTAACTCTTCGCGGCGTCTGGGCACTCGTAAAGTCAATATTGGGTATTTGGGGAGACCTATTTTAGGTGCTTCGTCACCGAATACCTATTTAAGGACTGATGCCGTATTGTTAAAAAGTAGTTTCTAATTTATCAATTTGAGCGTTATAAATGTTATAAACTGGTGTTTGTTGATGTTTTGTACAAGATTATTTCATATATATAAGTAATGATGCAAAATAAATTCTGCTTTGCATTGGAAGTGGCGATGATACAGACATATATGTATGATGCATCTCGATTTTTTTCCACATGTCATTACTGAAACAATGCTTTATTTTCCTTAGACAGTGTACTGCAACCTTATGTCGCTAGAAATCATTTTGCAATGAAACTATTGTTAAGGCATCATTAATTTTCTTGTACTGCGGTACACTTTTCAATGGGATGCTTATATATTCTGTAAGAATAGTACCATTTCAACAAGTTACAAATTTTGTTACTGATTTAAAATACTTCTTGTACTCAAACAAAACCACTGGCACTGAAAAAATGTTTACATGTTATGCGAACATTAGCAGTTAACAGATGAGTTGGTTCATCACCATATTAACGTTATAGCCAGCCATTTGTACTTACGCATGGTCACGCAATCACCGGATTTATGACCTAAGCACACATACATTTGTCATGCAAAGCAGGTTAATCTACCAACCATAAACTGCTCCACTGCTGCTCTTGCCAAAGTGCGATAAATTATCTCTGCGAAATTTTCTTAAGCAATCTACTCAACTAGCAGTATAGTTCAGATTAGAAACCATAGACAGCTCTGCCTTAATTAGAGACTTGTATGACTGCGCTCTCAGATGACACACATATAAAGGCGGATGTTTGAACTAGAAACATTCTTTCTAAACAAAAGATACAACAATTACACAGCCGAGCTTCTCAATGAAATATACGATGAAATGAAATATTAAGAGCTTTGGATGCTGTGTAAAGAGAACCCAAAATTTAAAATGCAGTATTACATGCGTAGATGAAACGATGAAACAAGTTTTTTTTCGAGTGTAAGATATATTTTTAAACTGCAATTTTAGAAACATATGCTTAATTTTGCTTTGCCCTGTTTACACAAGAGAATACTTACCAAAAGTGTTGCGAGTAACTTTTAAAGTGCGGAGTAATCTCCTTAATGTGATGTTACTTTTAATAGGGTATTGTTTTTCTGAACGTGTGTGTGGGTCTCTTCGAGTCGTACCAACGGACGAACAGTCACAGCACCCACTTTATTTACTCATGATAATATATATATATATATATATATATATATATATATATATATATATATATATATATATATATATATATATATATATATATATATATATATATATATATATATATATATAAAAGTTCAACGTTAGGCAAAAAGCATTGATTGCAATGACAAATTTCAACGCAAATGCTCTGCGTGCCCCTCAGTTGTGTCGGCTTCAGTTGTGTGGGTAAGAATTAATGCTTTAACGCGATCTTTGTTCTATTGTGTTCTGAAATCTAAAGTTCATAATAGCATTGCTACTGTTTTAGTGAGTTTTCTCATTTACAAATTCACTCTCCTTGTAACTCAGTGATCAGGATAGTTTCCAGTGAGATATTTTAGGTCTCAACAATATGATTTCTAATTCAAGACAGGGATACCTTACAAACTAAGAGAAGCGAACAATTAATTCAAACTGGGGACTCTTAGGTTGCCAGATGGGCATCTTACCCACTACATTATGCAGACGAACTGACAGAACGTTAGTTGTTTACAAGTCTTACAATACACAGTTCCAAAGTCATTGGTATCTCTGAAACAACCCTAATGACCTTGCCACTGATTTACAATTGAATGGTTCTTATTCGTATTATGTTTAAAATATTCATTGATCTATTCCTAAAAATGACATTCTGAAAAGTGATGAAGGAGATTATTGAAGTACAGTACTTGGTCTGACATTGAATGACATCATATGACTAGTTTAATGACTTCAGTCTGAACAGATTGTTGTTCTTTTTGCCTGGATTCATAAAATACGTAGACACAGATTTCATTGTCTGCTGAACAGTGTTCCAAGCCAGTTGCTGCGCAGCTCGAGATATTCGGAGAACAGAACACAAGGTTTTTGTAGTTTAACTCTGTCACATATTAACACGAATCCCAACAGGAGTCGTGATTTGGGCCATAGGTTGTTATTGTCTTTGCCAAATTACAAATTTGAACTCAACCTTTTGTGCTTATGATATTTAGCATAAATCTTTTGTCTCAGCTACACAGATCCCGCCATCTTTGTGTTTATCTTTCAAAGCTAACTTAAAGTTTTCCACATAGAACAATAATGTCCCTTTGACCTTATCACACATGCTATATGATAGATTGTATAATCACATTTTTATATGACTCTTAAGACATTTAAACGGTTGTCAGCGTAAATTGACCCATGGGAACAGGACAATTCCCCCGAGACAATTCTCCCCGAACAATTTCCCTGTAGGACAATTCCCCCCCCCCCCTCCGAGGACTACCCTCCTCCCATATTCATTTAATTTTTCTTATTTTTTTCTTTTCTTTGTATTTCTCTCTCCCCCTCTCTCTCCTTCTCTCTCTCTCTCTCTCTCTCTCTCTCTCTCTCTCTCTCTCTCTCTCTCTCTCTCTCTCTCTCTATTTTTACAAATTATGGCCTTTTATCTTCTAATTGGAGACCGTGTAATTGCCCATTCAACATTGTCGCAATTGCAATTTACATGCCTTATCCAAACCAATGAACTTTAAGTCGTTAAGTTCGCAACCTCAGGGCCAGCAAAAGCGAATCAAAGCCGGGAATTCCCTAGTCATTGGTTTTTACGTGTCCATCGGTCGGATCCGCCGTAATGTTCGCGGTGTACCTGGTCAAATTATGGGTGGTCACTTGCCCGAGTCACCACCAAATAGTCCGCGGCTTCGAAAACCGACAGATTGTTGACTATTTGCGTGGAATTGCCCACATCATCAGGTTTGAAATGGCAGAAAAGACTTTCGTTCCAGACAGAAGAATTTTGCATTTTTGATTTTAAGGTAGTTTACAAATAGAGAAATGATATTTGATTGTTTTATTTTTGCTTTGGCATTCAAAGTAAAATAAAAAAATTAAGGGGGGGGGGGGAATAGTCCTGTACGGGGGGAATTGTCGGGGGGAGTTGTCTGGGTGTGGGGGAGGGGAGTTGTCTATGGGAATTGTCCTAGACCCCTGACCCACAAATACTCTCCTGCGGTGACAGCTCTAGTTACAATTGGAGATTTTCAATCCACTAGTTTATTGAATTTGAACGATTCGTTAAAGTGTTCGCGTATGATTCCTTTTTCTACCCGCCATAACCTTGTCACGAGAAGTCCCCTGAGACGGCTAGGGCTAGAATGACCAAATTTGGCAGAGACATAATGTAGCACATCTTGTTTGTTCACCTCAATTTTTAAAGAAATTAATAAAAATTTTATATGCAAAACTGGACATTGGAATTTTGCAACTAAAGGCCATTATAAGGCAGGCAAACCCTGTGATTAGGCAATCAAGGCACATGGTGTGACATCTACATAATCATAATGATTGCCTAACTGTTGACGATGACAGCGATTATAGAATGTACGTGCTGTTGACTGCAGCGTTTCAGTTTTTCCCATTTGCTATATATATATATATATATATTGTTTTTCATGTTTTTAGTTAACGTGATATCAAAGACTATAAACTATAAACTAGTAAACAGTCTTTGATATGACGTAGGGAGATGAACTTTTGCTCAAAGATAGAAAATGCTGAGATTTCGTGAAACCTGCAAATTTTTTACCTTGCTCTTTAAGGTCATTGACAAGCTCATACTAACGTCGAAGTATTTTTTACCTAAAAGTGGTTTTCAGAAAACTCTTCCCACAAAATTGGACGTAGAAAAATGACATTTTGTAAAGGGGATAGAGTTTTCTTGAAATCCGCAATTTCCTTATCTTGACCTCCAAGGTTAAGGTCAAATTGAGGTCAAAACATTTTAAAACCTTATTTATCACGAAAACTGGCTAGAGATAGCACTCGTTTTGAATATTTCAGTACAGAGTAACCTCACGATGTGAATCTCAACATTCAGGGTCAAGGTCAAAGGTCAAGTGACCTTTGTATATCTTAAAGCGTGAGAGAACGAGCGACCACTATCTCGCAAATGGTTAGAGATAGAGCGATTTTGTGCTTATTTATGACTCTGTGGGCCTGAAAGACGTTACGTAAGAGGTACCTCGGTGACCTGGACTTCCTCGATCATGGTCGATGTCAAAACCGAAAGTTGACCATTATGTCAAAAACGGTTAGAGGGAGAGCGATTTTGAGCTTATTTCCGACCTTTCTGGCCTATAAAAGACGGTCTGTAAGAGGTACTTCGGTGATCTTGACCTTCTCGATAATGGTCAATGCAATTTTCATAGAGCAATTTTGAGCTTATTATCGACCTCTCGGGCCTAAAAGACGATATGTATGAGGTACTTCGATGACCTTGACTTCCTCAGTCATGGTCAAGGTAAAAAAAGGAAGTTGAAAATTATCTCAAAAACGGTTAGAGACAGAGCGATTTTTAGTTTATTTTCGACCCTCTATGCCTAAAAGACGTTTTGTGAGAGGTACCTCGGGGACCTTGACCTCCGTTCATCTTTTATGGTACCCAAGTGTAACTTTCGCTACCCGGTAGCGAAAATGGTCTAGTTCAATATTTGTTTCGATCATTGACATTTTACACAATGAAAAATGAACCTTTGGAAGGAAAGTGTAATTAATAAAAAAAATCCTATCGAAGATTTCCCGATTGTATTATTTCTCGATTGTATTAAGTGCAAGTCAAATACACATAAAGGAGTGTACCGCATAAGGAATGGCTGCTTCGTTCAAAGGGCACTAGATAAGTGTATTGAGAGAAACAGGCATTGTTGTTAGGATTTCAGAACATGTGTTTTTATCAAGCCTTTAGTGTGCGGATTTTTCTCGAGGAAGAGGTAGTTGTAGGGGTGGGGTGTAAGCGATATTTTGTAAGGGATATTTGTTTGGTTTTGGTTTGAGGAACTGGTATCATATTTTTTGCATCAAACGGACATAGTAAAGACGTTTTGATCAATAGGTTGGGTCAGTGGGTTCTTAGGGTGCCAGCCCCACAATCTAAGGACCTACCAATGTTTTCCCTGCGTCTCTATTTAATCAAAATCTGCTAATCTTTTACGTCCTAAAAGCTTGAAAGTGAATCACTGCGTCTCTAAAATAGAACATCAGAATTTATATCTTAGGCCATAAGCAGATTTGCTTTTGCTAAAAAAAGTTATTCAAAATATCTATTCTCTTTTAGAACAATAAACATATGACGCCTTTCCTTCATTTGAAGGTTTTTTTTTATAAAGATGTTTTAAGAGCCATCCATACAGTATACCTGCGAAAGCAGCGTAGGAGGGAGGGGGCAAATCATACGGAACAGCAGGGCTATGTCAATGAGCCTGAGGTGAAACAACTGAATGCTACAATTTACCCTATTTTTAGGCAACACAATAAACTTTAAACAATACGTGTATTTGTTTACCGTAAGCCACTGTTGTACGCGTGGAAACCCGTTTTTTAATCATTCCTGAGACTAGCAGGCACGCACACGTCTTTCAAGGTAGAAGGAAATTTAAAGTCTTGGACATTTTGTTCAAAGAGATACATTCTCTTCCTGTCTCACTGAGCTGATATCATACACAACGAAAATTCTTACTTACAATATTCCATAACTGAATCTTTTCAATAAGATAACAGATAAGAGGCAGTATTAACAGCTTAGTAGTGCTACTATTGTCATTGAGATTGTATGAGCTAGTGGTACTGCTAGCGCTAATAGCCAGTAAACATTGCAACGTCAGATCAACGTTTTAATAGGCGTCGCACCCGATGTCGAATCAACGTCGGGTTTGCGATGTTTATGGAAGTTGAAAGAACGTCTACCTTCCAACGTTGGATAGACATCGAGCCGCCGACTGCTTATCAGCTTTGCTTAAAGGTCGCCAATGGGAGTCGAAACAACGTCTTTCTCCAGACGTTGCATAGATGCCGGGAAAGCGACGTTGTATAGACGTCTGGGAAACATCTTTCTAGAACCGCTGTCAAAACACCCACAATCATAGTATGGTCACCTCGATCACAGTGCCCCCCCCCCAACCATTGGCTTATTTGGTCACGTAAGATACTATGAAGTCGATTTCCATGAATATATATCAAAGTAGGTTGAAAAAAAAAACTGACGTGCGCTTGAAATTCTGGTAATTTACGTCCCCTTTTCGGCCTATTTTTAAAGTTTCCTACCATGGCAACCATAACAAAAGGAGGTTGTTTTTTTTTATTGCGAGTCCAGCGTCTATATAACGTCGATTTATCAACTTCTATTTAACGTCCCTGTTCCGACGTCGATTCAGTGATTTATGAATACTGCACCAGAATACCTACCCTGCCCTATCACAGCACCCTCCACACCCCTCCCCCCCCCCATCTAAAGATTTGAGACAAACATATGCCCCTCCATTTATCATTTTCTGACATCCAAATCTGCGCCAAACCAAACATATCTCTAAGGCTATATCATTGTACTAAGGGCAAGTCTATTGGCCATTTCCATTTTGAGAAAGAATATGAGATAGACTTACTCCGTCTCCTTCCTGTCACAGTGATGACTTCCGGTTGAGCAATCGGAGCAGCTAGCCCAACTTCCGGCTGTCCCGCTGCTCCGCTTTCCATCCCGCTATGGTTATTGTTCAAACGGTCAGTCTCACTGCTTTCATTGCCACAATCGCCATGGCGGTTGCTATGACCAGGTGCAGTGCCGTACTCCAGATCCGCGATAAGAGTAGTATCCCTTACGTCACTCTGTATCATTCCGTCGCTTCATTCCAATCCCACAATAATGCGATTTCGACGCCCACTCTGTTTCCTGTATTATTATAAGCTGTTCACCTTATAACAAGTACATGTATATAACGAAACATCACTTTAACATCTGACATCTGCTTATGTCGATTTTCAGATAAAAAAAAAAAGACACAGCTCAATAGATACGAACACATACAAAACGCTTATGGTTTCTACCTGATTTTGCAGTTCACACAGGCTTTGATTTATGTTGCCAGGCAGAGAATACATATGTGACTTTGAAGTGTATCACAGTTTAGCTGTCTTTCAATTACAAATGGTATTATGCACTGGCGAAATCGGCAAATTACAGTGATTTTACGTTTTTTTACTCGACAGCTGTGCAACTGTGTTGGTACGAGAATAGCCAACAAACACAAGCCAATAGCATACCTTTATAAAAAATAAACTATATATGTATCCAGAGTGAATTTCAGGCCACCTATATATAAGAAAGGGAAGACTGTTGGGTGTGTAGCGGGAGGGGGGATGGGGTCAAGTATTATATAATATATCAACGTTTCGATGGGGTTGCGTCTTGTATGTTTTCATTCGGCAGTGACCCATAAAAAGTTAAAAGCGTAAATGAATGTGAACGCGAAATCTTGACAGTGTCACGACAAGCGAACGTCGAATCTAAAGCAACATCGGTAATTGGATCAGCTGACAACCATTGGGTGCTTAAGCTGAAGTATGGGGATTGGGGTCATCTATCCATGACGATCGTTGTGTCACCTTTACCACATAATGTGGCTCAAGACAACTCATGATTAGTGCTGCTAGACAAAGAACAGTTGAAACGCTCTTTATTTACAAGCCAGAGTAATCCCCAAAATAGAAATAACGTTTTGAAGAATAATTACACAGTAATTTATGTTTAACAAGTGCGTGTTGTAAGTGTTTCACCTTTTTTGGCAACACCCGTGTTTTTTTTCTCTTACCTTATGAGCATTCTATAATCCTTCGTATGGGTATTGTGTGCAACATCCAACTTCCGACTGTGGTTAAACGATAGTTTGTGAGATCTCGTCAATATTCAACTGGTCTTTTGATAAGCGTGCAATACGGCACGGTCCACGATTGTTCATTACGGTAAAAAAAACCCCGGTAGTTCTTATATAAATTCTTAAGCGTTTTTATGACGATCAATGATTAAGTTATCTGTAATTTCGGTACACCTTTTCAATGATGTCATGGTACTTTTCCCGCATTATTGCATGGTTTTCGTGGAATTCCATGGTTTCCAATATAGAAGAACGGAAATTGAAAGTTTATGAGAAAGGGATATAAGTTAACAAAGTTTGTAGCCGTCCTTCTTGTTTTCAAGTTGTAGAGGTAGGTTTGGGCCAGATGACACATCCCACCCCCGCTCCCTCCCCTCTCATCGACTAGGGTCGACTAGGGTTTGTTGTAGGCACCGCCCGGGGGGGGGGGGGCATCGACTTCTTAAAACGAGCCCTAAAAGCGGAGTACTAAGTTTGAAATAATATCTCCTTAAAAACTCGGAGTGCATTTCCGAAAGAACCTCTCTTTGATGGAAAACCCCTTTTACCGACATTGGCACTCAGCTCGTATCGTGTCTGGCATCATCATTACCCCCTTTCGCCGTATTTTTTGACACACATGGTAACACATATAAAACCAAATGGTTCTTCTTCACCCGTGAGGCACAGCAACAATATACGCATTTTCCAAAAACACGTTTTTATCAAAGATCAGAAATATTGGTTTCGAGAATAACTGAAGGTAATGACTTAAGGTTACCCATGAGGTGGAGCAGTAAAACTTTACTCCGGTGAATAAGAAATCTTCTCGACACTGAGATATATTCTAACTGAACTGTGTTACAGGCCAGAAAAGGATTAAACTTTTCAAGTATCGGTTCGATCCAGCTAAACAGATATTGACTTATTTGGAGTCAACACGAAGTATTATTGATCAAAAAGAAAACGTTGACCTTCAGATACTAATTTCTTCATGTTGACTCAAAATATGTCAATATACGCTTTGTTATCATGACTAAAGTGGGGCTTTGATTACATATAATTGCAATATCCATCGGCATTTTTGTCCTGGTCAACATTCCAAAATTATTGACTTGAAAATAGACCAGTCAGATTGCAGCATTTACAAATATCATGTAGGAATTGTTATTACTAGAAAGGCAAGACTTTGCTCATTAAATTGCCACGTTTGAGCGGCGTGGAGTAGCCAACGTGTACCCAGGAACTGAATTGCAATCACATGTAGTGAAGGGCACAGTCCCCACTCCAAGCCATAAATTTCACGAATAAAGCAATTGACCATCCGGTTGGGGGAAAAAAACTACCATATTTTTCACAGAGTGTTAAAATAAACTTGAAAGTTCCAGCTGTCGATCCATAATTAAGTGCTTACCTGTGTTCCCAATAATTTGTTCTGCTATAAAAGAAGAAGAAACTTGCAAGAATAATCCATTGGTTTTCAATAATTTGTTTTGGAGTTGTATGTTTGTTTGTTAAATATGTTCTTAATGCACTTTGTTTTTAATCATTCTGTAAATGCTTATGCAAAATAACTTAATTTGGTATGTAAAAGGCACACCGTTTTCCTTGAACCAATACACAAAAACAGAACCAACAGAATTACCAGTGAGTGAAGCTATGCATATTATCCTCGTCAATTCTTATCCTGTTTGTTTGTTTTCACAGTATTTATCTCAAGTAGTGTATAAAGAGGGGTTCCACCGCACTTTGTGACGTCATACTGTCTGGAAGTGACGTCATCATGTCTGGACCGGAAGTGTTGTCTGGACTGGAAGTGTTGTCTGGACCGGAAGTGTTGTCTGGACCGGAAGTGTTGTCTGGAGCGGAAGTGACGTCATGATAAGCGTTAGGATAAGCGCGGCCATCCATGACGTCATAATGAGGTCATAATGAGGTCATAATGAGGTCATAATGATTTGTATGAGAGTTTTGGCGCAGTCGATGATCGTCGAAGTCAATGAAGTCAAACACGTCATAGGCGTAACCAAGGCGTAACCATGGTGATA
Source organism: Protula sp. h YS-2021 (assembly GCA_949752745.1). Lineage (NCBI taxonomy): Eukaryota > Metazoa > Annelida > Polychaeta > Sabellida > Serpulidae > Protula > Protula sp. h YS-2021. The sequence goes on along the minus strand of OX457027.1, from coordinate 27,571,165 downwards.
ATGACGTCATCAGTCACGTGACCAATGAAAAGCCAATGAGATCAATGAAGACAATGAAGCCCCGCCCACTTTCTGTCTATCATACTGTCTGGACCGGAAGTGACGTCATAGGCGTGGTCATGGTAACGAATTGAAACTTTGTAAACAAAAGTGAACTTTGTAAACAAACTGTGTAAACAAACTTTGTAAACAAAATTTGTAAACAAACTTTATAAACAAAATTTGTAAACAAACTTTATAAACAAAATTTGTAAACAAACTTTATAAACAAAATTTGTAAACAACATTTGTAAACAACATTTGTAAACAAACTTTGGTTATTTACATAATTGAAGCTCATAGAAACTTGGTAGACAAACTTTGTAAACAAACTTTATAAACAAAATTTGTAAACAAACTTTATAAACAAAATTTGTAAACAAAATTTGTAAACAACATTTGTAAACAACATTTGTAAACAAACTTTGGTTATTTACATAATTGAAACTCATTGAAACTTTGTAGACAAACTTTGTAAACAAACTTTGTAAACACAATTTGTAAACAAACTTTGTAAACAACATTTGTAAACAAACTTTGGTTATTTACATAATTGAAACTCATTGAAACTTTGTAGACAAACTTTGTAAACAAACTTTGTAAACACAATTTGTAAACAAACTTTGTAAACAAACTTTGTAAACAAAATTTGTAAACAAAATTTGTAAACAAAATTTGTAAACAAACTTTGGTTATTTGCATAATTGAAACTCATTGAAACTTTGTAAACAAACTTAGTAAACAAACTTTTTTTTTTTTTTTTTTCATTTCCCACACTCACTCTCTCCACACACACACACTACGACTGAGCATTTCATTTCATAAGCCGCATAGGTATTTCAACCTTCTGATGGCAACTTTTTCCCCCACACTCTCTCTCCACACACACACACACACACACCACGACTGAGCGTTTCATTTCATAAGCCACATAGGTATTTGAACCTTCTAATGGTAACTTTTTCCCTCCACACTCTCATGCATGCATACCAACACCATGATAAAATGTTTTGCTTATGTTGCTCTTTATACTCCATTATTTGTTTGTTTTTTTTTTTTTTTTTTTGTTTTTGTTTGAAATGCAGTGTTTACTTAGAGAAAAAATGGCGTCCTACAATCTGCAATCATCAGCAGCAGCATTTCGTCATCAGTGTAATCAGACTGCGTCATCTATAGCCAGCGTAATCAGACTGCGTAATCAGACTTCGTCATAAACAACGTAGACAGCGGTGTCTGGCTTTATTGTTTTTTCCGAGGCAGCAGTCTCTAGCTGCTTGGAGTTGCAGTGTGACCCTAAGTGTTATACTTAACCGATTTGTCTGAAAATTTCACTGTTTGATTCAGTTTTATATCTAGTTTTCACATAGTCATGGACTGGTTGCGTAGCTAGCTGTATGCATCATGAATTCACCTTAAAAATGATAAGTTAAAAGTAGAATAACTTTTGTTATGATTGACCGATTTACATGAAACTTTCACTGTTTAATTCAGTTTTATATCTAGTTTTAACATTAAGTGGTTATAGGCTATTTGCGCAGCTGGCTGTGTGCATATTTACCACCATTTTAATTTTGTAAAAAGTGAAAAATTGTGATAACTTTCGCTATAGTTGACGGATTTGCATGAAAATTTCACCGTTGGATTCAGTTTACAGTAGTTTGCATAGGTGGGTTGTTGGAATGGCGCGCGCCCACCATTCAAACATGTGTTTGAATTATTTTTACGTCAAACTATTGTTCAACAAGTTGTTTAGCAATTGTACAACAATTGTTCAACAAGCTGTTATTTAACATGTTGTTGAACATGTTGTTGAACATGTTCAACATGTTCAACAACATGTTCAACAAGTTGAACATGTTCAACATGTTCAACATGTTCAACAACATGTTCAACAAGTTGAACATGTTGAACATGTTCAACATGTTGTTGAACATGTTCAACATGTTGTTGAACATGTTGAACATGTTCAACATGTTGAACATGTTCAACTTGTTAAACATGTTGTTGAACATGTTGAACATGTTTAACAAGTTGTTCAACAAGTTGTAGTTCAAGCAAAGAAAAAACAAGACATATGTTGAATAGGTTTATTAATACATTTAAATACACTTAAATACACTTAAATACATACAGCTTAAATCTATAACAATATTATAACATTTATTGATTTATAAAGTCTTTATTATAATGTTTAGTCAAATAAGTCTATTTTTCTTCATCTGCTTCACTCTGTTCACTGGCATCCATATCACTTTCTTCGTCGCTGCTTTCATCTTCCTCCTCCTCATCTAGAAGCTCTTCAAAGAATGCATCGTTTCTTCTTATAGCCGCCTTTAGTGCCTTTGAATACTCGTAATGTTTTTCATCAACAAAGTAATTAAAGTCTTCTAAAATGGTTTCATAATGTTCGTTTTGTTGTAGACGTTGGGTATATTTGAATAGTCTCATAAACAGTTGTTTAAGTCGACGCTTATAAATGGGTCGAAAGTCATCACTTGCTATTTCACGCGCATCTTCAAGCCCTTGTTCTTCATATTCTGAAACCTTTTCTTGAAATTCGGTATCATATTCATCGTAGACTTCTTGAACCATATCATACCAAACAGAGTCTGTTTCTGAGTCACTTTCAGAGTCTGTTTCTGACTCACTTTCAGAGCTGCTGTCATCATTACCCTCAACACAATGTTCCATATGTTTGAACAAAGCTTCTTGACTGTTGTATAACGCACCACATTCTGTACAAGCATGTGCATTCTTTTCAGTCATGTTGACGCTTTGACTTTCCATAGAAGACTCATCTAACGTTTCAGCGATAGGTGGTTTTACAGGGTTTTCCATATCTATCTCCAATTCTTCTTCTGAAGTGTGAGCATCCCTTAAGTGCCTTTTCAGACTTTGTGGCCACTTGTAAGATTTCAAACAAATGTTGCATTTATACATCCTTTCGGTTCAACATACACTTTTCAAATGATGAAAAAGCCTTTAAACATAGCCTTATATACAACTTGTTGAACAACATGTTGAACATGTTCAACATGTTGTTGAACATGTTGTTGAACATGTTGTTGAACATGTTGTCTACGCCTAGGGGAGTTTAACGTCATAACGTCATTATGACGTCATCATTATGACGTCATCATTATGACGTCATTATGACGTCATAATGACGTCATTGGAACAGGCGCGTGCTTAATCAAAAACTGTTTCAGCAGAATTTATTGTTGTTTGATATGAATGAAATGCATGTCTCACTCTTCCTTTTATGCTACTTAGATGTAATCAAAATATGGTGTGTAACTCGTCAAAAATGTCAAACTTGTTAAAATTGCTGACTCAGCAATTTTAGCAATTTTAACAAGTTTGACATTTTTGACGAGTTACACACCATATTTTGATTACATCTAAGTAGCATAAAAGGAAGAGTGAGACATGCATTTCATTCATATCAAACAACAATAAATTCTGCTGAAACAGTTTTTGATTAAGCACGCGCCTGTTCCAATGACGTCATTATGACGTCATAATGACGTCATAATGATGACGTCATAATGATGACGTCATAATGACGTTATGACGTTAAACTCCCCTAGGCGTAGACAACATGTTCAACAACATGTTCAACAACATGTTCAACAACATGTTGAACATGTTCAACATGTTGTTCAACAAGTTGTATATAAGGCTATGTTTAAAGGCTTTTTCATCATTTGAAAAGTGTATGTTGAACCGAAAGGATGTATAAATGCAACATTTGTTTGAAATCTTACAAGTGGCCACAAAGTCTGAAAAGGCACTTAAGGGATGCTCACACTTCAGAAGAAGAATTGGAGATAGATATGGAAAACCCTGTAAAACCACCTATCGCTGAAACGTTAGATGAGTCTTCTATGGAAAGTCAAAGCGTCAACATGACTGAAAAGAATGCACATGCTTGTACAGAATGTGGTGCGTTATACAACAGTCAAGAAGCTTTGTTCAAACATATGGAACATTGTGTTGAGGGTAATGATGACAGCAGCTCTGAAAGTGAGTCAGAAACAGACTCTGAAAGTGACTCAGAAACAGACTCTGTTTGGTATGATATGGTTCAAGAAGTCTACGATGAATATGATACCGAATTTCAAGAAAAGGCTTCAGAATATGAAGAACAAGGGCTTGAAGATGCGCGTGAAATAGCAAGTGATGACTTTCGACCCATTTATAAGCGTCGACTTAAACAACTGTTTATGAGACTATTCAAATATACCCAACGTCTACAACAAAACGAACATTATGAAACCATTTTAGAAGACTTTAATTACTTTGTTGATGAAAAACATTACGAGTATTCAAAGGCACTAAAGGCGGCTATAAGAAGAAACGATGCATTCTTTGAAGAGCTTCTAGATGAGGAGGAGGAAGATGAAAGCAGCGACGAAGAAAGTGATATGGATGCCAGTGAACAGAGTGAAGCAGATGAAGAAAAATAGACTTATTTGACTAAACATTATAATAAAGACTTTGTAAATCAATAAATGTTACAATATTGTTATAGATTTAAGCTGTATGTATTTAAGTGTATTTAAGTGTATTTAAATGTATTAATAAACCTATTCAACATATGTCTTGTTTTTTCTTTGCTTGAACTACAACTTGTTGAACAACTTGTTAAACATGTTCAACATGTTCAACAACATGTTTAACAAGTTGAACATGTTCAACATGTTGAACATGTTCAACATGTTCAACAACATGTTGAACATGTTCAACAACATGTTGAACATGTTCAACATGTTCAACTTGTTGAACATGTTGTTGAACATGTTCAACATGTTCAACATGTTCAACAACATGTTAAACAACAGCTTGTTGAACAATTGTTGTACAATTGCTAAACAACTTGTTGAACAATAGTTTGACGTAAAAATAATTCAAACACATGTTTGAATGGTGGGCGCGCGCCATTCCAACAACCCACCTATGCAAACTACTGTAAACTGAATCCAACGGTGAAATTTTCATGCAAATCCGTCAACTATAGCGAAAGTTATCACAATTTTTCACTTTTTACAAAATTAAAATGGTGGTAAATATGCACACAGCCAGCTGCGCAAATAGCCTATAACCACTTAATGTTAAAACTAGATATAAAACTGAATTAAACAGTGAAAGTTTCATGTAAATCGGTCAATCATAACAAAAGTTATTCTACTTTTAACTTATCATTTTTAAGGTGAATTCATGATGCATACAGCTAGCTACGCAACCAGTCCATGACTATGTGAAAACTAGATATAAAACTGAATCAAACAGTGAAATTTTCAGACAAATCGGTTAAGTATAACACTTAGGGTCACACTGCAACTCCAAGCAGCTAGAGACTGCTGCCTCGGAAAAAACAATAAAGCCAGACACCGCTGTCTACGTTGTTTATGACGAAGTCTGATTACGCAGTCTGATTACGCTGGCTATAGATGACGCAGTCTGATTACACTGATGACGAAATGCTGCTGCTGATGATTGCAAATTGTAGGACGCCATTTTTTCTCTAAGTAAACACTGCATTTCAAACAAAAACAAAAAAAAAAAAAACAAAAAACAAACAAATAATGGAGTATAAAGAGCAACATAAGCAAAACATTTTATCATGGTGTTGGTATGTATGCATGAGAGTGTGGAGGGAAAAAGTTACCATTAGAAGGTTCAAATACCTATGTGGCTTATGAAATGAAACGCTCAGTCGTGGTGTGTGTGTGTGTGTGTGTGTGTGGAGAGAGAGTGTGGGGGAAAAAGTTGCCATCAGAAGGTTGAAATACCTATGCGGCTTATGAAATGAAATGCTCAGTCGTGGTGTGTGTGTGTGGAGAGAGTGAGTGTGGGAAATGAAAAAAAAAAAAAAAAAAGTTTGTTTACTAAGTTTGTTTACAAAGTTTCAATGAGTTTCAATTATGTAAATAACCAAATTTTGTTTACAAATTTTGTTTACAAATTTTGTTTACAAATTTTGTTTACAAAGTTTGTTTACAAAGTTTGTTTACAAATTGTGTTGACAAAGTTTGTTTACAAAGTTTGTCTACACAGTTTCAATGAGTTTCAATTATGTAAATAACCAAAGTTTGTTTACAAATGTTGTTTACAAATGTTCTTTGCAAATTTTGTTTACAAATTTTGTTTACAAAGTTTGTTTACAAAGTTTGTTTACAAATTGTGTTTACAAAGTTTGTTTACAAAGTTTGTCTACAAAGTTTCAATGAGTTTCAATTATGTAAATAACCAAAGTTTGTTTACAAATGTTGTTTACAAATGTTGTTTACAAATTTTGTTTACAAATTTTGTTTATAAAGTTTGTTTACAAATTTTGTTGATAAAGTTTGTTTACAAAGTTTGTCTACCAAGTTTCTATGAGTTTCAATTATGTAAATAACCAAAGTTTGTTTACAAATGTTGTTTACAAATGTTGTTTACAAATGTTGTTTACAAATTTTGTTTATAAAGTTTGTTTACAAATTTTGTTTATAAAGTTTGTTTACAAATTTTGTTTATAAAGTTTGTTTACAAATTTGGTTTACAAAGTTTGTTTACACAGTTTGTTTACAAAGTTCACTTTTGTTTACAAAGTTTCAATTCGTTACCATGACCACGCCTATGACGTCACTTCCGGTCCAGACAGTATGATAGACAGAAAGTGGGCGGGGCTTCATTGTCTTCATTGATCTCATTGGCTTTTCATTGGTCACGTGACTGATGACGTCATTATCACCATGGTTACGCCTTGGTTACGCCTATGACGTGTTTGACTTCATTGACTTCGACGATCATCGACTGCGCCAAAACTCTCATAGTAGTGTATAAAGAGGTGTTCCACCGCACTTTGTGACGTCATACTGTCTGGAAGTGACGTCATCATGTCTGGACCGGAAGTGTTGTCTGGACCGGAAGTGTTGTCTGGACCGGAAGTGTTGTCTGGACCGGAAGTGTTGTCTGGAGCGGAAGTGACGTCATGATAAGCGTTAGGATAAGCGCGGCCATCCATGACGTCATAATGAGGTCATAATGAGGTCATAATGAGGTCATAATGATTTGTATGAGAGTTTTGGCGCAGTCGATGATCGTCGAAGTCAATGAAGTCAAACACGTCATAGGCGTAACCAAGGCGTAACCATGGTGATAATGACGTCATCAGTCACGTGACCAATGAAAAGCCAATGGGATCAATGAAGACAATGAAGCCCCGCCCACTTTCTGTCTATCATACTGTCTGGACCGGAAGTGACGTCATAGGCGTGGTCATGGTAACGAATTGAAACTTTGTAAACAAAAGTGAACTTTGTAAACAAACTGTGTAAACAAACTTTGTAAACCAAATTTGTAAACAAATTATAAACAAAATTTGTAAACAAACTTTATAAACAAAATTTGTAAACAAACTTTATAAACAAAATTTGTAAACAACATTTGTAAACAACATTTGTAAACAACATTTGTAAACAAACTTTGGTTATTTACATAATTGAAACTCATAGAAACTTGGTAGACAAACTTTGTAAACAAACTTTATAAACAAAATTTGTAAACAAACTTTATAAACAAAATTTGTAAACAAACTTTATAAACAAAATTTGCAAACAAAATTTGTAAACAACATTTGTAAACAACATTTGTAAACAAACTTTGGTTATTTACATTATTGAAACTCATTGAAACTTTGTAGACAAACTTTGTAAACAAACTTTGTAAACACAATTTGTAAACAAACTTTGTAAACATACTTTGTAAACAAAATTTGTAAACAAAATTTGTAAACAACATTTGTAAACAACATTTGTAAACAAACTTTGGTTATTTACATAATTGAAACTCATTGAAACTTTGTAGACAAACTTTGTAAACAAACTTTGTAAACACAATTTGTAAACAAACTTTGTAAACAAACTTTGTAAACAAAATTTGTAAACAAAATTTGTAAACAAAATTTGTAAACAAACTTTGGTTATTTACATAATTGAAACTCATTGAAACTTTGTAAACAAACTTAGTAAACAAACTTTTTTTTTTTTTTTTTTTTCATTTCCCACACTCACTCTCTCCACACACACACACCACGACTGAGCATTTCATTTCATAAGCCGCATAGGTATTTCAACCTTCTGATGGCAACTTTTTCCCCCACACTCTCTCTCCACACACACACACACACACACCACGACTGAGCGTTTCATTTCATAAGCCACATAGGTATTTGAACCTTCTAATGGTAACTTTTTCCCTCCACACTCTCATGCATACATACCAACACCATGATAAAATGTTTTGCTTATGTTGCTCTTTATACTCCATTATTTGTTTGTTTTTTTTTTTGTTTATTTTTGTTTGAAATGCAGTGTTTACTTAGAGAAAAAATGGCGTCCTACAATCTGCAATCATCAGCAGCAGCATTTCGTCATCAGTGTAATCAGACTGCGTCATCTATAGCCAGCGTAATCAGACTGCGTAATCAGACTTCGTCATAAACAACGTAGACAGCGGTGTCTGGCTTTATTGTTTTTTCCGAGGCAGCAGTCTCTAGCTGCTTGGAGTTGCAGTGTGACCCTAAGTGTTATACTTAACCGATTTGTCTGAAAATTTCACTGTTTGATTCAGTTTTATATCTAGTTTTCACATAGTCATGGACTGGTTGCGTAGCTAGCTGTATGCATCATGAATTCACCTTAAAAATGATAAGTTAAAAGTAGAATAACTTTTGTTATGATTGACCGATTTACATGAAACTTTCACTGTTTAATTCAGTTTTATATCTAGTTTTAACATTAAGTGGTTATAGGCTATTTGCGCAGCTGGCTGTGTGCATATTTACCACCATTTTAATTTTGTAAAAAGTGAAAAATTGTGATAACTTTCGCTATAGTTGACGGATTTGCTTGAAAATTTCACCGTTGGATTCAGTTTACAGTAGTTTGCATAGGTGGGTTGTTGGAATGGCGCGCGCCCACCATTCAAACATGTGTTTGAATTATTTTTACGTCAAACTATTGTTCAACAAGTTGTTTAGCAATTGTACAACAATTGTTCAACAAGCTGTTGTTTAACATGTTGTTGAACATGTTGTTGAACATGTTCAACATGTTCAACAACATGTTCAACAAGTTGAACATGTTGAACATGTTCAACATGTTGTTGAACATGTTCAACATGTTGTTGAACATGTTGAACATGTTCAACATGTTGAACATGTTCAACTTGTTAAACATGTTGTTGAACATGTTGAACATGTTTAACAAGTTGTTCAACAAGTTGTAGTTCAAGCAAAGAAAAAACAAGACATATGTTGAATAGGTTTATTAATACATTTAAATACACTTAAATACACTTAAATACATACAGCTTAAATCTATAACAATATTATAACATTTATTGATTTACAAAGTCTTTATTATAATGTTTAGTCAAATAAGTCTATTTTTCTTCATCTGCTTCACTCTGTTCACTGGCATCCATATCACTTTCTTCGTCGCTGCTTTCATCTTCCTCCTCCTCATCTAGAAGCTCTTCAAAGAATGCATCGTTTCTTCTTATAGCCGCCTTTAGTGCCTTTGAATACTCGTAATGTTTTTCATCAACAAAGTAATTAAAGTCTTCTAAAATGGTTTCATAATGTTCGTTTTGTTGTAGACGTTGGGTATATTTGAATAGTCTCATAAACAGTTGTTTAAGTCGACGCTTATAAATGGGTCGAAAGTCATCACTTGCTATTTCACGCGCATCTTCAAGCCCTTGTTCTTCATATTCTGAAACCTTTTCTTGAAATTCGGTATCATATTCATCGTAGACTTCTTGAACCATATCATACCAAACAGAGTCTGTTTCTGAGTCACTTTCAGAGTCTGTTTCTGACTCACTTTCAGAGCTGCTGTCATCATTACCCTCAACACAATGTTCCATATGTTTGAACAAAGCTTCTTGACTGTTGTATAACGCACCACATTCTGTACAAGCATGTGCATTCTTTTCAGTCATGTTGACGCTTTGACTTTCCATAGAAGACTCATCTAACGTTTCAGCGATAGGTGGTTTTACAGGGTTTTCCATATCTATCTCCAATTCTTCTTCTGAAGTGTGAGCATCCCTTAAGTGCCTTTTCAGACTTTGTGGCCACTTGTAAGATTTCAAACAAATGTTGCATTTATACATCCTTTCGGTTCAACATACACTTTTCAAATGATGAAAAAGCCTTTAAACATAGCCTTATATACAACTTGTTGAACAACATGTTGAACATGTTCAACATGTTGTTGAACATGTTGTTGAACATGTTGTTGAACATGTTGTCTACGCCTAGGGGAGTTTAACGTCATAACGTCATTATGACGTCATCATTATGACGTCATTATGACGTCATAATGACGTCATTGGAACAGGCGCGTGCTTAATCAAAAACTGTTTCAGCAGAATTTATTGTTGTTTGATATGAATGAAATGCATGTCTCACTCTTCCTTTTATGCTACTTAGATGTAATCAAAATATGGTGTGTAACTCGTCAAAAATGTCAAACTTGTTAAAATTGCTAAAATTGCTGAGTCAGCAATTTTAACAAGTTTGACATTTTTGACGAGTTACACACCATATTTTGATTACATCTAAGTAGCATAAAAGGAAGAGTGAGACATGCATTTCATTCATATCAAACAACAATAAATTCTGCTGAAACAGTTTTTGATTAAGCACGCGCCTGTTCCAATGACGTCATTATGACGTCATAATGACGTCATAATGATGACGTCATAATGATGACGTCATAATGACGTTATGACGTTAAACTCCCCCAGGCGTAGACAACATGTTCAACAACATGTTCAACAACATGTTCAACAACATGTTGAACATGTTCAACATGTTGTTCAACAAGTTGTATATAAGGCTATGTTTAAAGGCTTTTTCATCATTTGAAAAGTGTATGTTGAACCGAAAGGATGTATAAATGCAACATTTGTTTGAAATCTTACAAGTGGCCACAAAGTCTGAAAAGGCACTTAAGGGATGCTCACACTTCAGAAGAAGAATTGGAGATAGATATGGAAAACCCTGTAAAACCACCTATCGCTGAAACGTTAGATGAGTCTTCTATGGAAAGTCAAAGCGTCAACATGACTGAAAAGAATGCACATGCTTGTACAGAATGTGGTGCGTTATACAACAGTCAAGAAGCTTTGTTCAAACATATGGAACATTGTGTTGAGGGTAATGATGACAGCAGCTCTGAAAGTGAGTCAGAAACAGACTCTGAAAGTGACTCAGAAACAGACTCTGTTTGGTATGATATGGTTCAAGAAGTCTACGATGAATATGATACCGAATTTCAAGAAAAGGTTTCAGAATATGAAGAACAAGGGCTTGAAGATGCGCGTGAAATAGCAAGTGATGACTTTCGACCCATTTATAAGCGTCGACTTAAACAACTGTTTATGAGACTATTCAAATATACCCAACGTCTACAACAAAACGAACATTATGAAACCATTTTAGAAGACTTTAATTACTTTGTTGATGAAAAACATTACGAGTATTCAAAGGCACTAAAGGCGGCTATAAGAAGAAACGATGCATTCTTTGAAGAGCTTCTAGATGAGGAGGAGGAAGATGAAAGCAGCGACGAAGAAAGTGATATGGATGCCAGTGAACAGAGTGAAGCAGATGAAGAAAAATAGACTTATTTGACTAAACATTATAATAAAGACTTTGTAAATCAATAAATGTTATAATATTGTTATAGATTTAAGCTGTATGTATTTAAGTGTATTTAAGTGTATTTAAATGTATTAATAAACCTATTCAACATATGTCTTGTTTTTTCTTTGCTTGAACTACAACTTGTTGAACAACTTGTTAAACATGTTCAACATGTTCAACAACATGTTTAACAAGTTGAACATGTTCAACATGTGGAACATGTTCAACATGTTCAACAACATGTTGAACATGTTCAACAACATGTTGAACATGTTCAACATGTTCAACTTGTTGAACATGTTGTTGAACATGTTGAACATGTTGAACATGTTCAACTTGTTGAACATGTTGTTGAACATGTTGAACATGTTCAACAACATGTTCAACAACATGTTAAACAACAGCTTGTTGAACAATTGTTGTACAATTGCTAAACAACTTGTTGAACAATAGTTTGACGTAAAAATAATTCAAACACATGTTTGAATGGTGGGCGCGCGCCATTCCAACAACCCACCTATGCAAACTACTGTAAACTGAATCCAACGGTGAAATTTTCATGCAAATCCGTCAACTATAGCGAAAGTTATCACAATTTTTCACTTTTTACAAAATTAAAATGGTGGTAAATATGCACACAGCCAGCTGCGCAAATAGCCTATAACCACTTAATGTTAAAACTAGATATAAAACTGAATTAAACAGTGAAAGTTTCATGTAAATCGGTCAATCATAACAAAAGTTATTCTACTTTTAACTTATCATTTTTAAGGTGAATTCATGATGCATACAGCTAGCTACGCAACCAGTCCATGACTATGTGAAAACTAGATATAAAACTGAATCAAACAGTGAAATTTTCAGACAAATCGGTTAAGTATAACACTTAGGGTCACACTGCAACTCCAAGCAGCTAGAGACTGCTGCCTCGGAAAAAACAATAAAGCCAGACACCGCTGTCTACGTTGTTTATGACGAAGTCTGATTACGCAGTCTGATTACGCTGGCTATAGATGACGCAGTCTGATTACACTGATGACGAAATGCTGCTGCTGATGATTGCAGATTGTAGGACGCCATTTTTTCTCTAAGTAAACACTGCATTTCAAAAAAAAAAAAAAAAAAAAAAAAAAAAACAAATAATGGAGTATAAAGAGCAACATAAGCAAAACATTTTATCATGGTGTTGGTATGCATGCATGAGAGTGTGGAGGGAAAAAGTTACCATTAGAAGGTTCAAATACCTATGTGGCTTATGAAATGAAACGCTCAGTCGTGGTGTGTGTGTGTGTGTGTGTGGAGAGAGAGTGTGGGGGAAAAAGTTGCCATCAGAAGGTTGAAATACCTATGCGGCTTATGAAATGAAATGCTCAGTCGTGGTGTGTGTGTGTGGAGAGATTGAGTGTGGGAAATGAAAAAAAAAAAAAAAAAAAAAAAAGTTTGTTTACTAAGTTTGTTTACAAAGTTTCAATGAGTTTCAATTATGTAAATAACCAAAGTTTGTTTACAAATTTTGTTTACAAATTTTGTTTACAAAGTTTGTTTACAAAGTTTGTTTACAAATTGTGTTTACAAAGTTTGTTTACAAAGTTTGTCTACAAAGTTTCAATGAGTTTCAATTATGTAAATAACCAAAGTTTGTTTACAAATGTTGTTTACAAATGTTGTTTACAAATTTTGTTTACAAATTTTGTTTACAAAGTTTGTTTACAAAGTTTGTTTACAAATTGTGTTTACAAAGTTTGTTTACAAAGTTTGTCTACAAAGTTTCAATGAGTTTCAATTATGTAAATAACCAAAGTTTGTTTACAAATGTTGTTTACAAATGTTGTTTACAAATGTTGTTTACAAATTTTGTTTATAAAGTTTGTTTACAAATTTTGTTTATAAAGTTTGTTTACAAATTTTGTTTATAAAGTTTGTTTACAAATTTTGTTTACAAAGTTTGTTTACGCAGTTTGTTTACAAAGTTCACTTTTGTTTACAAAGTTTCAATTCGTTACCATGACCACGCCTATGACGACACTTCCGGTCCAGACAGTATGATAGACAGAAAGTGGGCGGGGCTTCATTGTCTTCATTGATCTCATTGGCTTTTCATTGGTCACGTGACTGATGACGTCATTATCACCATGGTTACGCCTTGGTTACGCCTATGACGTGTTTGACTTCATTGACTTCGACGATCATCGACTGCGCCAAAACTCTCATACAAATCATTATGACCTCATTATGACCTCATTATGACGTCATGGATGGCCGCGCCTATCCTTACGCTTATCATGACTTCCGCTCCAGACAACACTTCCGGTCCAGACAACACTTCGGGTCCAGACAACACTTCCGGTCCAGACAACACTTCCGCTCCAGGCAACACTTCCGGTCCAGACATGATGACGTCACTTCCAGACAGTATGACGTCACAAAGTGCGGTGGAACCCCTCTTTATACACTACTTCTCATACAAATCATTATGACCTCATTATGACCTCATTATGACGTCATGGATGGCCGCGCTTATCCTAACGCTTATCATGACGTCACTTCCGCTCCAGACAACACTTCCGGTCCAGACAACACTTCCGGTCCAGACAACACTTCCGGTCCAGACAACACTTCCGGTCCAGACATGATGACGTCACTTCCAGACAGTATGACGTCACAAAGTGCGGTGGAACCCCTCTTTATACACTACTATCTCAAAATACTCTCAGAATTTTGCGGTATTCACCACAAACTTATGCAAGCCCATGTGCTGCCATGTTTCATTATCATATACATGGTTTCACTCTCTCTTTTTTCCTGTTGGGAACTTTAATCAGTGAAAAATCCCCTTGCCGCAATATAGAAAAAAAGCGAGGATTTTAATCTCATGCATGTGAATGCACCATAAACTTGCGGCTGAAAGATAAGTTATCCAAGACGCCTTCGTCTCGTCTTTCTACAGTCTATTTACTTTCCTTCCTTTCTTTTTACTTTTTTGCAAGGGGAATCATATCCAATGCCAGATTCGGATTTCAAGAGTCAAATACTTATGACTCGTGCTGCCGTGTTCGAAATGAACGTTTGTAAAACCACTAAGATCGCAAAAGTGGCACATAAAAAATGAAGCTGGTAGGATCTTCATGCATTGTATGTGATTCCAAAAATAATATTTACTTCATACATAATTCTATTTTAGAGAGCTGTCGGTTTTCGATCGATACAATGGCCCCCACAAATCTTCGTATAACTTCAAACAGCCTGTTATTTTTATTCAGTTTCGCATGTGTGATCGTTTTTGTTCTTTTCAGCTACTTAGTTTTTGTTCTTTTTCGTACTCATAAATAAAAGTGATAAAAAAGGAACATTTTGTCGAAATCCAGTGTGTTTTTGTTGCAAAGGAGCCAGGGAACAGCCAAGTAGGTTGCTGAGCGAAACTGAAACAATGATATTCAAAGAAAGATAAAACATAAATAAATTCAAATGGCAAGAGCTTTTTTTTTTTTTTTTTGAAGGGGAGGGGGCGCGGAGCTGACGAAGTCCCCCATAGACCTGGATTAGATGGCGGTACTGTCATTTATTCTCGCCCATTATCGCTAGCGAACCGTTCAATGCATATTGTAGGCCAGTTTTGTATTCAATTTTTCATGCGTGAAAAAGATCCGTTACCTTTTATCTAGCAATGTTTTATGGCTGGGCGAAACCTATTCATTTAAGATATGCTATGTGATCTAAATCTAGGGTATCCTATCCGTTATTGCGACTGTGGGTAGGCTTGTCACCGGAATTTTTTTTCTCTTGAAATGCTGATAGTAATGCTGAGTCCTTCTTTAATTCTCGATTAGATCGGCGTAAAAATAGCGATAATGTCCCCAGACGTAAATAAGTCGCACCTTTTCCAATGTACCAGGTCACAATGCAACTCAAAACGATCACTGAGGCTTAAAAGACCTGCATAACAGAAAATATACAACCCTTCACCCCCACCCCCCCAAAAAAAATTCAGGCGGCATGGGTGGGAATGAAAGTTGTCGAAATAAGATAGTCCGTAGATTTCCGGAGACCATCTCGTTCAAGCGCCTCATCGCCCGCCTCCACCCCACCCCCTCTCCCAACGAAAAAAAAATGGAAATTTTACTTTGATTAGAATACCTTCTTTCCAAAATTTACGGCTTTCAGCGTTATTTTAGTTGTTCTTAAATGGGTTTTGAGGGCGCAATTTACTATTCATACACACTGTTAAAATGATTACACCCAACGAGATATTTCAGAGAACATTTCAGATAGGAACACAAAAACATTTAAAAGCAATTTAATGAATCGGTTTCTCTTGTGAGACCCGTAGTTGCCTTTAATCCAAATCTAGGAAGCGTTGTCTGTCCGTAACTCCTCACGTCTCTCGAATTTACAACTATCGAGTTCATAATTTTCTTTAATTCGTCCTGGTGTGCAGTGCACTACATTTTGCAATTTCGACGTTTTAAAGTGCATTGATGTGCCAGTTTAATGAGTTGTTGCCACGATCATAACAACTGGATTAAATGACGGTCCTCCCACCCCGATCCATGTCCCTGGATCTTACTGCCGAAATCAGCTGACGACGGGTACTTGTTAGGGTGTTGATTTCTGGGGGGGGGGGAGGGGGAGGGGGGAATGGTCCTGTGTGGAGTGGCTTCGGTACCATTTCCAACCAAACACAGGCCTATGAAAGTTCTCCAAAACTGATGGTTCGGTGCACATTTTCAAGGGAGAGGGTGAGAGGGAGGGGGGCGGGCGGCAAATGTATTCGGGCTCGTTTAGATAAATTCATTTATCAAAGGCAGTCTCCTCACATTCGGCATCCCGGCCCCTACCTTTTTCCCAAAACTATCTTATCTCAGTACAAGTCACGAGGAAAAGCTATTTTCGAAAGGTTGCCATCGGGTATCTCTGTCTGAGTGTCGCTTCGGCAAACTTTACTGCGTTATTTACAACACAAGTGAATCTTTATTTGGCCAGAGTTCAGGTGACATGACCATATACTGCTGGCACATTACATACTGTTGTAACGTGAAATTTTTATGGAAGTATGTGCGTGAAATATGACCTGCTTTTGTTAAATCTTCATGACTAAAAACTGTGTGGAAATGCTTGTGTAGAAATGCGCGTGCATAATGTTTTAACATGAAGTTGTCCAAATAATATATGATATAAAAATTGAGGAATAACAATCATTTCCTACTAAAGCAAAAAGCCACTTCAATGGATGTTGATGAACAAATATGCCCTTGAAAAACAATCCAGACCTTGAAATTTGCGGCGGGCTTATACTTGGCTGGGTACAGAGCAAGAGCCAAATCCATAGCATACAATTCACTTTCTGCCCCCAACACCCCCCCCCCCCTCTCCTCCCCAACCCAAACCCCCCGCAGTTCTGTAAGCATTTTGACTCTTAAACCTTTGAAATGACTCAGATCCTCTTCTAAATTATTTCAGTGAGGCTGAGATTTATGGCTTTGAAGTAAATAATCTCTGATTTCTGAAGTCGATCAATGGCGCCACACGAATCCTCGACAATACGCCTGGCTACAAATACGCCTGGCTACCATCCGTCTAGTGACAATACGCCAAGCTACAATTTTCGTTTAGTGACAATACGTCTGGCTACAATTCGTCTAGTGACAATACGCCTTGCGAAAATTCGTCTAGTGACAATACGTCAAGCTACAATTCGTCTAGTGACAATACGCATGGCGACAATTCGCATGGCGACGATTCGCCTGATTTGAAAAGCGCGACAATTGGCTCGACTATCAAAATCATACAACGCATTGAGAGGGGCAATTTTCTGTTGTTGACACTTCGAAGAATGTTTGAGTGAAACTTTTTCGTTCGCGTTTAATTATATCCATTTCAAAATTGTTTTGATGTTTTTTTTTTTGTTAACTGAATCTTTACATAACATTTGCTGACACGGAAGCGTCCTCGGATTAAGAGCTGTATCTGGTTCCCAATGGTTTTAAAAGGGATTGTCGTCCATTTCCAAGAACACTGATGGAATATTACTTTGTTTACTGAACTTACTGGAAAATATAGAGTACCGGTGTAGTCATTTTTTATGTAGCCTGGCATTGATTTCAAATTACAGCACGCCAAAGTCTTTGTGTTCTTCAGTGCGTCATCGCATTTGTTTGAAAAGATAGAGCCCAGAAGTGTTTCCCCTTTTAGAACATCCTTGCTTTGATTTGAATTGATAGAAGAAAGAACTCTGGAGATTTGTTTTCTTTGAATGAACAAAATCATGGGCTTTTCAAAAATAGCCAAAATTCAAATTTTTAAAAAAGGTCGAATCGTCGCATTCAACAGATCAGGGCAATCGTCGCGTGGCGTTTTGTCGCGCCATGCAAAAACTGAGACCAAATGTCGCCAGGCGTATTGTCGTTAGGCGTATTGATGGGATACCGCACTACACGTATTTGCCAGTGTAAGGAAACGTTTTGACCCCCAAAATAAATCGACCCCCCGGTCGATTTGTTTTAAAACAAACAGACCCCCCATGAAATGTTTTAATCCTCTTATTTTTTTGTTGATTTCTTTATTTCTTTCCACATATGACCACCTTATTAGTTTATTTAATTGAAATAAAAACTATATCCATGAATCACAATTTATTCAGCAACTGCCATCTACATTTTCAAACACGAAAACACTTCCAACACCACTAACATACAGTCACAAAAAATCTGTCCAAGCTCAATAATGGCATTTCAATGGCTCAGAATAATAATTTTCTACATCAAGAGGTAAAAAATACTTAAAATAGTATTTAAAAACCATATGCACCTTTTTTACCTCCATTTTATATTCAAACATGAATATTTGGAGGGGGTCATTTTATTATAAGGGAGGTCTGTTTGTTATGGCGGGCTATTCCAAAACAAATCGACCAGGGGTCTGTTTGTATTAAAACAAATCGACCGGGGGTCGATTTGTTTGGGGGTCAAAACGTTTCTTTACACCGGAACTAAACTTCAAATCTTCCTTCGGTCGTCGTTTTAGGCTGTTACGTTTGCCCGGTGATAGCCCGTGACCTGTGAATCATGACAGATTGTATCCTGTTGGGAAATGTTTCAGTTTGCATGAGAAGCCTGTATAAGAGGCCGCTCCCACAACTAAGCAATATATTTGTTTTGAAAACAATATCTATTTGTTCAAAATATATGTTTAGAAGTGATGTCATCCTGTCTGCATTTGCAGTCTTTCGTATGTAACCTGTATCCCCTACAATACATTGAATTTTGCAGAATGAAGGAATAGTGTCGTACTACTCCACCCAAAAACATTGCGACGCTATATCATCGTCGAATGAACATTGGGTATTGATTGTTTATGGAAATCGAAGCAAAGTCTATCTTCCGACATTGTACAGATCTTAATCTATAATCGCTGTGAAGACAGCGATAATCCTCCGTCACTCCTCTGTCACAGTACCCTCACTGCTGGGTTTTCCGGTCACGCAGGATACTGTGAAGTCAATTTCCATGAATATTTTTCAAAAGTACGGGGAATAACTTGCGCGCTCTTTGAAATTCTCACATTTGTCATATCTGACGTCATCGTTTTGGCCTGTTTTCAAAGTGAGCTGTCATGGCAACCATTTCCGGTGTGCGATAACACAAGATGGTTGTTTGTTGTTGCTGCTGTTGTTGTTGTTGTTGTGAGTCTGATGTCTATACAACGTCGAGTTTTCAACGTCTATTCAACGTTGCACCAAAGGCTTTGAATAGATGTCGACGAAAGTTCTCTTTTGGTTGCGACCAAAAGCAACGTATAAACAACGTTGCCTACCCAAAGTATTTTCAGCGTCGTGGCAAAGACTTTGTTTAGGCGTTGATCTGCGCTGGCGACCAGTCACAATCAAATACAGTGTTAGCGTTGTTGTTTGGTTGGAACGACCTCGAAACGTCAAATTCAGGTTGGATCTACCTTAGAATGTTTACTGGGTAGTAACATTGTGCATTGTCATGTTCTCAGCTGAATTTTTGTTTGTTCGCTGTGGGAATGTAGTTTTCAAATTTAATCAGCATTCTTTGAAACAAAATATAATTGAGTTTTTGTTTTTTATATCTTCAAGTTATTAGAGAAAGAGTAGATCCCCGGAAAAGAGGTACTTCAAGGGGACTGAACTAAGGTGGCCCAAATTCCAGGATTGTTCGTTGTGGGGTTCTTTATAACGGAAAGCAGTTAGACATATTTAGATAGTTAGACTGCATTTAGATATATTTGTTTTGTTTAAATTTCGTTCAGAATATACTTTAGGCTTTAGAAATTTAAGGTTTTCAATAAAGTACACTTATCTACTTTTAAGATTGCAACAATGAATACATAATTTTGCTTGTAGAAGAATGAAATCAACCACATAACTCCTCTCCCTTAAGTTATCGCTTTGAATAATTCCTAATAATTTCAGAGCGATATTAACTTTTATCATAATGTTATTCTTTATAAAATTTTCTAATAATTTCCAGAATAAGGTTGAATTTGAACAGAGCATAAACATGTGCATGATATCATTCTTCACTTCACAATTTTGACAATTCGATGCCAACGTCGGGTCAAATTTAGGACTATGTAATTTGATGCATACTTTTTATGCATAATTCATAGTTTAATATTCTGTCTTGTCAAATATTTTGTCTTACCAAAGATTTTTTAATATTCACATTTAGTCATATATATTTTCGCTTTGCCACCTTTCTATACAGCTTGGTGTAGTTTCCGGAAGTCTAACTAGGTTCCAATATACTCATTTTAAACATATTCTGGATTTTGACTTCAATATAGACTTTGTAGGTCTTCGACTTGCTACGTGTTAAGGATGAGAAACACATGAATCAAACAAATCATAAAATGCGAAAATAAACCAGCCTACTGCGAAGCTGTCTTGAGGTATTAGTGTTCACGCATGTCTAATATGGCTCTAGTAACATGTCTATGACAATATGGAGCAAGTGTTTGAACGTTGTTTCCCTTGGTATATTCTTTTTCTCAAACCTAATATTTTACATCAACACATTTTTGCACTTTAACCTATTTGTACTTCATATGAACTTCCTTAGCGTACTTCATCAGCAGTGGGTACCACTCAATACTCTATTCTAGATACCTATGTCCTCTTGCACTCGGCTAAAACCATCTTTGAATACTCCTGCTATAAGTGATGATGTTTCTCTGGTATCCAGACAGAAGGGCCTTGGACAAAAGGGCCTTGGACATAAGGGCCTTTCCCAAAACGGCCTTTCCCAAAAAGGCCTTTCCCAAAACGGCCCTTAATGAAAAGTTGGACAAAACGGCCTTGAGAAATTTTTTCTTGGATTTTGAGTTTTAATTATTTAATAAAATATGTAATAAATTAAAAAATTAAAAACAGGCTTCATTGTGTTTTCAAAGATAACTGCCTTGATGTTTTGTTTCAATTACTCCCCATCACTATCTTGAAATTTCCGAAGCACTGTACCACAGGTTAATCCTTTTTTGTGCCAATCACTGCCTTGATGTTTTACTCATTGTAAAGAATCTTTCAATTACTTCCCATCACTGCCTTTAGATGCCAGATTTCGGAGTAATTGTGCCACAAAAGATAATCTCTGTCCTTTGTTTCGTTCCTCTGCACAGTGCTGTTCAAACGCACTCGCTAAGCCGGATGATGTTGACGTGTCAGTGTCTTGCCGATATATGAGTTTTGAATTTGAGGTCTTTATTTGAACCGTGACCAACAGCAATGGATACTAGACAAAGTATTAAATGACAGCTAAAAATTCGTCTCGATGAATAAGGCAATAAAATCAATAAACTTTGTTTTTGGAGTTGGTTATTTCATTACACAAAAAATAAAAATAATTTTGAGAACCATATCTAAAAAAATTTCTCAAGGCCCTTTTTTCCAACTTTTCATTTAGGGCCGTTTTGGGAAGGGCCCTTTTGGAAAAGGCCGTTTTGGGAAAGGCCCTTATGTCCAAGGCCCTTTTGTCCAGGGCCCTTCTGTCCCGGATTCTGTTTCTCTACATACTAAATATCAAAACTATTTCTTGATACCCTCTGCAGTTCCATCAAAGCTAAAGTCAAGCCAGAAGTTGATACCACTGAGTCTTCCACTTGTCCATGTGCCTATGTCTCTGGTGTGCAGGTGGCAAATGGAAGGATCACTGCCTTGTGGGAGTTTTAACCTGAGACTTGTGCTGCTAGTCCTTCGGCATCAATTGGTTGGGCATAGTAGTCTCAGGTCTGCGTAGTTATATTCTATGCTCGATGCCACCACTTCTTATTTTTTAGGCATTAAGCTGTAATATTCGAGTGTCTCTATTGCTTCGGACTTTGTATTATCGATGCTAGTACTGGGATGAGTTGGCGAACAGATTGATATAAAGATCTGTTGCAATATAACTTTTATTTATTCTCACTGCTAGCAAAGTGGTGTCATCCGCATATCTGACATAAATATAGAGTAAGTGCTTTAAGTTAAATAAAGTTGTGAAAATGCTGGTTCTTTCATTGCAAAGCATAGGAATATCTTGGAGGCATATCTACTCCTACTTTAAAACCTGTCTCTGGACAAACCAGTATAACGCGAATAACTACTAATTCTGATAAACAATTCAGTCCTTTTAATTTCTAGTTGTTTTTTGTTCATTAAAAATCTCAAAAATCGGGACACTGAAAGCGTATGCAAATGAGAATCCGCGACACATCGCATCTGGACATCTCGCATCTGGACATCTCGCATCCGACAACTCGCATCTGGACATCTCGCATCCAAAAGAAAAGGTGGACATCTCTCATCCGTGATTTTCTGCTTGATTTATCATTGTGTTTTGTCGGTGGGGGGGGGGGGGGTCATGCCTTAGATTATACTTTTACGTATTATTAACAGAGGTAATGTTATTATTACCCCTTCAGGACAAAGGTCATGATTGTGTTCATTTGCCAACTGCGGGTCCAACATATGCCCTGAACTTGTCAGAGAGCCTTTCGAGTTAGTCTGGCGACGAACGCATCTCCAGTAAATTCGCCCAGACTTGTTCGTTTTGTTGTTCGTGTATATGAAACCATCGAGACAAAGCTTAGGTTTGCCCCGAATACTTTCGATGAATTCCATTCTAATTTTACCATTCAATAGCAAAACCCATGATTTTGGACTTCAATATCTTCCTTTTATATACCCTACCTTAAGGGATGTGGATTCGTGACTACAGCTTACCCGCCGCATTTTCGAACCTGTGCACGTTTCCCTTCCAAACCGTGCATCAAAGATAAATTTTTAAAAATTGAATAGATCAGTGGGATTAGTGGATGTGGTTTCATTCTTAATAATGGTCCGCCGCACGTTCATTAAATCCTTCATGTTTTTAAGTGCCTCTTTCGAGGGATTAGCATATGTGGATTCGCGCTGCACCGAACGTTGAACTACTCACTACTCACTGAGTACAAATGTAAGTCTAACTCTTGAATTACTCCGTAAACTGAACTGAGTTTTTTTCAGTTGATTTACTCAAATAACTTACGTTTTGGAAACCCCTGTTAATATCGTCTGTATGAAGTTTCCCAAACACAGTGTTAAAATTCCCCCTTAAAAGCAGAGACCAGATTCACGGATGCGAGATGTCCACTTTTTCACTTGGATGCCAGATGTCCAGATGCGAGATGTCCAGATGCGAGTTGTCAGATGCGAGATGTCCAGATGCGAGATGTCTGGATACCGCAAATGAAAGTTGTTGCAAATAAATGTCTGTAACCATTGCATTCTCTGTTAAGGCTACTTTTGAAGTAGGGAAGTTAGTTTGCAAAGTTTTATTCTGAAATTGCGAAATGGAGAATGGAGTGAAAATAAAAAAGCTTACGAAATCTATTGCAACTGCAAACACTATGTGAATTTTTATGGACCATTTATGGACAATTCTTGATCTGACATTTGCCAGACACTTTGAGGCAGCACAATGTGTTTTTTTTCGTTTTGTTTAGCAAGAATATGGTTCTAAATTATTCATTACAACATATGATTTCACAAATCTTATAACAATATATAAAAGAAAATGAAACTGAAAGCAATATAATTGCAGTTTGCAACGTAAAATCTTGAAATTCCATAACAAAGAGTCAAAAGAAAAGATTCACATTTCATAAAACAAAAGGAAAAATATGAAATGCCGTTTTCACATTTATTAGTGAATTATTGATATCAAGAATTAATTTTTGATCTCAAAAATTGATTTTTTGATATCAAGAATTAATTTTTGTGATATCAAGAATTAATTTTTGCTATCTGTAATTGTATTCTTGATATCTCCAAAGGTATTCTTGATCTCAAAAACTCATGTTTGATATCAATAAACATTTAGAGATATCAAGAAATATTTATTGATATCAAAAATGATTTAATGATATCTAAAATTGATTTTTTAGATCAAAATTTCAATTCTTGATAGCCAAAATGAAATATTTGAGAGCAAAATATTAATTTTGAGCTCACTTATTGATTTTCTATATATTGATATCAAGAATTTATTTCAGATATCATTATTTCAAACTGATACATTTTTATTTTGTATTTTGAAATCTGCAAACGATTTTTGATCTCAAAAACTGATTCTTGATATCAAAATATCAGTCTAAAATTCAGAAACACACATCTGTAAATAAATAATGGCTGTCCTTGTATACAGAATCTTTATTTTATTTTTTTTGCTGTACAAAAAAGAGATCAAAAATTATGTTGTTATTATTGATCTCAATAATTCAAATTTTCATCTCCAAAATTTGATTGACATATATTTTATGTGAATGTGTGTCTCCCGTAAGATTTTTTAGGTTTGTAAATTGATTTTTTTGATCTCAAAAATAAATTTTTGCCATCTAAAATTCAATTATTGATAGCAAAATATAAATTAATGAGATCTAAATTGATTTATTGAGATATCTAAATATATTTTGATATATTTTTTCGAATTTAACAGATAATAATAAAAACATGCCTATTTACAAGAACCAATCAAATGGAAGTTAATTCACGATAATTGATCTAGCGACAATTGACCTCACGACAATTGATCTAAGTGGGGACAGTACGACAACTGATCTAAAATTTTTAACGCAGTTTTTTTTCTGGTCCAAGGAATGATCAAGTAACTGAGACAGTAAGAGAGCAATGTTATAAAAAATCAGGGAAGTTTACTTTTGTGTAGAACAATATTTCTGTGAATTTTTTCCTGCAGAGGGATCTTGAACGAACTCCTAAGTAACAGATAGGACTTCGGACTTCGGACCTGGCATTAATACGTAGGTACTTTGGAAATTTTTGCTGCTGCATAGATTCTTTGAACCAGCGATGTGTAGACTTGTCTTGAATGAATTCCGGAATAATTATTGATTATGTGATAGATGCATTGAAATTCCAAGCCGTACTGCTTTGAAAATTAAAAAAAAGCTAAAAAAAACAGAGCTCTAAAATTTTTGTGTTGCAGAGGGATTCGTCTGGTTTGCTTGAGCCTGAATGTCAATAAGCAAAGTTTTCTTAGCATGTATTCATTATCTTGTCCAAATTTTCACCGTCGCATTGCAAACGACCGGTCCTGATTTCACTTTTATAGCACGCAATTATGCGGAACAACCAATGTGTTTATCCTGACTGATGATGTTAAAATTTTGTAATTGTGAAAACGTCGAAGCACCGTTCTATTGTGGGGAGAGGGCCTAAGGTAAAATATATCTAAACATACGATTTGTTGCGGTTTGACAAGGCACACATCTTTTTCGTGAATAAAATAAGTTTGTTTACTTTCGTTTAAAATGATGT
This sequence comes from Protula sp. h YS-2021, assembly GCA_949752745.1. Taxonomy (NCBI): domain Eukaryota; kingdom Metazoa; phylum Annelida; class Polychaeta; order Sabellida; family Serpulidae; genus Protula; species Protula sp. h YS-2021. The sequence continues at coordinate 27,545,612 of OX457027.1, read as the reverse complement.
ATGGATTATGGCATATTCAACGGCTGAGTAAAAGAGAGCAAAATCTTTCCTGGCTTGTAATTAGTTGAAACAATCCTCTAGACTCGGCTCATGATGGCAAACTTTCGGCGCAACATAACATCGACAATAAACATGCACGAAGCACACCCTAGACATCTTGCCGCCATTTCGACATGCCGCCACGTGTTGTTGGTACCCTTAAGAAAGTTGCTGCTATATATAATTCACCTTTTTTACTTTTTAGTCAGCAGTTACAGCTGTATGCCAACATTCAAAGTAGAACCTCATTTCGCCAGCGAATTGTTAAACACTTGACAAAAATTAAAACGCACAAATACCTCCTTCAATGGGTTATTTCCTGAATAATATATTGCAAACAACACAGCTTGAATACGTCTTATAAGCCGGGTAGTGTTTGGTTGTTGTTGACTTAAAGTTTTATTGACTGATCAGGCATACGCCGTGTTTTCTATTTACGCAGTGAGAGCTCGAACAAAGCTCACTGAGCAAGTGTATATTCTGTGATGTCGTTAAATGCCACGCATTTTCTTGCAAAAAATGCACTCTTTTCACATGGCGTTTTACCGAAGAAAACGAAATCAAAGACGAAAATAAAAAGAGACATGCACACGTTCAGATCAAGCTCTTCATAAGTCCCAAGTTTCATGGTCCTAGGGCCCATAGTGTCAGAGAAGAAGAAGACACAAAAAATCGGAAAAACTGTCAAGAATAAAAAAAGGACGAATTTTGCTCGCACAAATTCATATAATTCTTGCAAGCCAAAGGCTTGTCAAGTGTTAATGAACATTGAAATGTTGCCATTGAAGCCCATTATAAGACAGGCATATGCTATGATACAGCGGGGGTCTGGTCGATTCGGCCCTTTGCCGATTCGGCCCTTTCTGGTAGATTCGGCACCATGTTTTGTTGTTATTATTCCAGTTTTAGATCCGCTTCAACACTACTTTGGTGCAATCCACATTTTACACACCACATTTACACACCACAAAAAACATCCTTTTCATAGGGATTGACTTTCGGTTGGTTTCTACACACTGGGAGCATACACTTTCGTTGGTTTCTACACAAAATTGTGCAAATTTACCTTTTTCCGCGATGGTACCGTCTTTGTGAGATACTTGATCCACATATCCGATGTTGAACCCAGAACAATCCACACATTTTACAATTTACTGTCGAGCCTCAAGTCCTGTTTACCTTTAGTGCATTTATCCGACATTTCAAAGGTTTGATTAATTAAATTTATCCAAACAATAACGATTGCACACAAGTTCATTCGATACGTCCGGTAAAAACAAAATTTCAAAGCATTCTCTCAAGACTCAGAAATTGGAAATGGTTTTCGAGCGCCTTTGGGGAGTATTTCTAGTTAAAACATTGCAGATCTAATCATATATAACGAATAAGAAACGTCTGTTAAACTTTACAACAGAGTATATCACGGAGTATATTGTAATTAACTCACTCCACTGAAATCTTGCGTTTATTCGCTATTTGAAATACAAGAGAACACGCCTTAATCATAATTGAGATTTGGAATCAACCCCGTAATGCTAATCCCCCTAACCCGACATCAGACTAAATCCCTACTCAGCGTGTCATTCAAACAGTTTTATTAGATTTTAGGACATTTTAAGTAACTTGATGTTAACTGAAATCAGCTTTGCAGTGGGTGGAATTGTAGTGTGTAAAATTTAGTTTGTTTTAAGATATAAATAAAAAGAAAGAATAAGAGGATTTACCGTATATCAATGACTTTTTATGACATTCTACACGCTAAAACAAGTCCGGTGAATTCTAACTTAAAGAAGAAAAGGTTTACATGTGGTCGATAATTTGGTGCCGAAACGCCGAGGGCCGATGGGCCGAATCGTCCAAGTTGGTGCTGAATCGACTTTCACAAAGGGCACAACGGTAGGGCCGAATCGGGGATGCTTATCTCCCACGTCTCGAGGATGCTCACATGCACACTTGCTATTAAGTTGTTTTCACATTTTTGGGGGTTTCCTCAACTCGCTAAAAAGCAACATGCGAAGAAAGGTCCGTCCATTTTTTAACACTTGACAAGCCTTTAGCTTGCAAGGGTTATATGAATTTGTGCGAGCATCCGTTCGTCCCTTTTTTAAAACTTGACAAGCCTTTGGCTTGCAAGGGTTATATGAATTTGTGCGAGCAAAATTCGTCCTTTTTTTCTTCTTGACAGTTTTTTCGATTTTTTGTGTCTTCTTCTTTTCTGACACCATGGGCCCTACGACCATGAAACTTGGGACTTATCAAGAGCTTGATCTGAACATGTGCATGTCTCTTTTTATTTTCGTCTTTGATTTCGTTTTCTATGTTAAAACGCTATGTGAAAAGAGTGTATTTTTACAAGTAAATGCATACCATTTAACGACAGCACAGAATACACATTTGCTCAGTGAGCTTTGTGCGAGCTCTTACTGCGTAAATAGATAACAAGGCGTATGCCTGATCAGTCAATAAAACTTAAGTCAACAACAACCAAACACTACCCGGCTTATAAGACGTATTCAAGCTGTGTTGTTTGCAATATATTATTCAAGAAATAACCCACTGAAGGAGGTATTTTTGCGTTTTAATTTTTGTCAAGTGTTTAACATTTCGCTAGCAGAATGAGCTTCTAGTTTTTCTTCTTGACACTTTTTCCAATTTTTTGTGTCTTCTTCCTCTCTGAAACTATGGGCCCTAAGAAACTTGGGACTTATGAAGAGCTTGATCTGAACGTGTGCATGTCACTTTTTATTTTCGTCTTCGATTTCGTTTTCTTTGTTAAAAAATCATGTGAAAAGAGTGTATTTTTCGCAAGTAAATGCGTAGCATTTAACCCACAGAACACAAAGTTGCTCAATGAGCTTTGTGCGAGCTCTCACTGCGTAAATAGAAAACACGGCGTATGCCTGCTCAGTCAATAAAACCTTAAGTCGACAAAAAGCAAACACTACTCGGCTTATAAGACGTATTCAAGCTGTGTTGTTTGCTAATATATTTAGCTGGTATTAAGTTATGAACCTATGGAATTTTTTTTTGACAGTTGTCCGATTTTTTAGAATATTATAAGCCGCATACATGCTGTGCCATAAGCTCTGTACTTAGTTGTATAACACACTGTATGCATGTTGTAAAATACTTATATTATTCAACAAATAACCCATTGAAGAAAGTATTTTTGTGTTTTAATTTTTGTCAAGTGTTTAACATTTCGCTAGCGAAATGCGGCTCTAGTTTTGCCGTTAGGTTGAACAGCAAATACCTCAGCGGGGATGCTTATCTCCCACGTCTCGAGGACGCTCACTTGCACACTTGCTATTAAGGGTTTTCACATTTTTTTGGGCTTCCTCAACTTGCTAAAAAGCAACCTGCGAGGAATGGTCCGTTCATTTTTTGTGAGATTGTTTTGATCTAACGTCACATTATTGTTTATTATAAATTATTACATTTTACTCATCCCATAACATTTTAACGCTTCATCAACATCTGGTTTTCGATGATTATGAAATCGGAATCCCGGTCATCTGCCCCCTCCCTTTTTTGCAACCCGGTCGACTGCCCCCCCCCCCTTCAAAGTAGAGGGGTGGTCGTTTGCCCCCTCCATATACTATTTTTTTCTTGGGTTCTTGGCTTACAAAAACACAATAAATAAAATTAAATTTATTTTATTGAATGTATTGCACCTCGGTAAATTGCAATTCGCCAATAAGAAACTAATTGCAATTAGAATTGAAATTAGTTTACGGATCAGTCTCTCCTAAGATCAATATTGGTGAATAGATCAATGAAGATCAATTGTTTCAGAGACGAAGTAGACGGGGACATCACAATTGCCTAATTTTTTAAAGATTTTTTTCCACTAAAAAAAGGAGGAGGCAGATGAGGACCCCGTCAAATTGCAGGGGTGGGGGCAGTCGACCGGGTTGCAAAAAAGGGTGGGGGGCAGTTGACTGGGGGGGGGGCAGTTGACCGGGGGGGGGGGGGGCAGATGACCGTTTACCATGAAATCTACACGGCGAAAATCATCGAGTGGCAAAAAATGGAATCCATAGCAAATCACCACCGTTCATATGACCACCAACACAATAAAAAACAGACCATTTTCTCTTGGTTTTTATTTATTTTTTTCTTTAGGTAGGGGGCTGGCAGAATTTTTCACAAACGTGATTTTTTTTTTGCAATTGCCTAAACGGGAGGGGGAGGAGGAGGAGGAGGAGGAGGAGGAGGAGGAGGAGGGGGATTCCGCCCAAACACTTCTCAACGTCTACCGACCGACTTATTTAGACGTCGGGAGAATGAGGTATATTAATCGCATCACCATCCAGACAGCGACATTCAAAAGGAAGAGCAGTCATCGTTCAGTCAAAGTTGCATTAGTGTCATCGGGTGACACAGAATACGCAGAAGTCCATTTTCATGAATATATTTCAAGCGTAGGCGGTAAAAACTGAATATTCCATACCTTATGTCCTGATTTTCGTCAATGATTAAAGCAAAAAGTCATCACCAGTACCAGGCTGTGAGCGTTGACACGACTATTTTTTATTGTGATCCGGACATTTTTGCAACGTTTTTTTCCCGACGTCTCCATAAATCGTCGCTTTTCGGAAATATATTCAACGCTGCGTCAGAGACGTTAAATGGGAGTCGGAAAAAGGTTGGTTGATTGTATTTATTTGTAATTTGGCTGATCACAACGAAATTACAACCAGATTTAATGTTTGCAGAAGTGAACTTTATTGAGGGCAAAATTAACGTTTACACATCGTTGCTTTTCCAACGTTGATCTACTTCGCAACCAATCAAACTCAAATGACATCCAAATTCAATGTTACGAATTGTCCCGGTCACTAATGCCACCTCAAACTGACGCTTTCTCCACGTCATAATGTTTACTGGGGTATAACATGTCCATAGCTGTATTACCTAGAGATCTGATGCAACTTGCAACTTGGCATGACTTGTAACACAGATATTTTGAATTCTGAATTGTTAAGTGTTCAGAATCGTGCGTCCACAAAATGGTTGACACTTTTCTTTTCAGAAAGGACTATGTTGGAACTTGGGACATAAAGGGTAACTTCGTGATCTGAACTTTGACCTAGTTTTCACGGTTAATTGTCATCCGGTTGGTGTTGTCTTGGACACCATTAGAGAATTTTGTCTTCATTTTCGGATTCCGCCAACTATACGGAGTTACATGAGGGGCAACTTCGCGATCTGACCTTTGGCCTTATTTTCACGTTCTGACAACGTATATCCGGTATATCTTGGGCGTGAACGTTATTGTCTTATCACATGCACTGAATTTTCGATACACAGCAGCAAAATTCGGTCTAGTTTCTTATGTTTAAGTCACAAAAAGTGTGTGTAGACAATTTCGAAGAACAACAAAAATAGACATTACGTAAATTATTTATAGAACAATTATTACCTCATCAGGCGTTCACTGTGTTGTTATGCAGACCAACCACATCAAGTGGGCTAAGCATTTCCTGGAAATACTTGTTATTTCCAATAAAATGTGATTTTTCCTTCACTTTGCCACCTTTAATATAAGCTAAAATTTCCAGCAAATATTAAAAAAGCTATATTCAGTGTAAATGTTGCGTGATCCAGATACGCTTTTTTTGTTTTTGTTTTTGCTTTTTTTTCTTTTTATAATCTTTGGATTGGTTTTGTTAACATTCAATGAACTAGATTAAACAACTGAAGACTTAGAGAACGTCATTAACTGATATGAATTAAAAAAAAAATCATTGATTTGCAGTTGGGCACCGACACAGGAATTGGCATTGCGATGTGATATTTTTTGGTGCAATGATACTGTTACGTTTGTGTGAATGCTCTGATTCAATTTCAACACATTGGGGCTTGTATTTTAATTGCATGACACTCACCATACACGTGTGGTCGATATTGGTTGATTTAGCCTGCAGATGACCCTTCACACTTCCGGTTAGATGCTCAAGCTATTTCTGTTAGTCGCAAAAAAGGGTTATCCAGAGAGAGTTCGATAGCATCCTTTGCCTTAGCGGCCCACACCCTTGCAAGCAATTAGCGACAGCAATTTTTGAAAGAACTGATGATTACTTTATACAAATTAATCAAAATGCTCCGGCGCATTTGTAAAGCAGCTGACCTCTGATGAGATCTATCTGTTCCGCATAAACACAGATGGATATTTTGAAAAAAAAAGTAGTTCCTCGCTTGTATTATCACATTTTCGCGGAATCCCCTGTGGGTCTGCCGAGTAAAAAGGTGTCATATACAACAGACCGAACCGCCGTAGATGTTGGCTGTTGAATAACAACGAACGTTCCAGAGCAGCTTGAAGTTCTGTATGGGCGCTGTGTATAAATGTAGACAAATGACACGAGTGCTCGGTTAAGGCTGGGGAACATTCGGCGTGGTCGGTGGGGGAAGATTGGGGGAGAACGGGAACTTCTTCCCCAGACTTCCCCTAAGATGTATATTGCAATAACGCACCCAAATAATTCACCATGAACGTCAAAAAATTATATTATTTTTCTTTAAATTTCATGAAAATATCATATACCCGCTAAACATAAGAACGTTTTTGTTTGGTTGTGTAAAGGTTATAACGTTTTTCTAACCAAAAAAATTCTAGGTTGTAAAAACGCTATATTCAGCAACCAAATGAAAACGTTATTTTACAAACCAAAATCAAACCTAATTTGATTGTAAAAACGTTACATTTACCAACCAAATAAAAACGTTTTTTTTCGAAACCAAAAACAAACGTATGGTATTAGAACATTATTGAAATTGAATTTTAAAGAACCGAAAACAAACCAAAAACAAACGTATGGTATTAGAACATTATTGAAATTGAATTTTAAAGAACCGAAAACAAACCAAAAACAAACGTATGGTATTAGAACATTATTGAAATTGATTTTTAAAGAACCAAAAACAAACCAAAAACAAACGTTTTGTATAAGAACGTTATTATATCAATTTTTAAGAATGTCATATATTGGAGCGTCAAGGAAATGTTATAGGCATTTTAATACTTTGTAAAGTAATTTTAGATATGAATAGTATATTCACAATAACAAGAATTACATTTTAGATGCAAAACGTCAAGTTCAGTTCACATATATTTAACTAATTACTGTAAGCTATAACTAAGCATTAAGTGTGCAGATAAAAAAGCCCATAAAAAGGGAGGGGGTATTTCCGTACGGGGGAATTATTCGGGGGAGGGGGAATTTCCGTACGGGGGAATTATTCGGGGGAGGGGATTTGAGTGGGAATAGTAGGGGTGGTGGAAGTTGGTTCAGGGGAATTGTCTTAGACACACATTTCAATGGATGCGCCGTGGCGTAGAGGTAAGTTCGTCGCTTTTGATGCCAGAGCCTCCCGGCTCAAACCAAGCAAGGTATGAATGTTTCGTGAAATGTTAATTGCAGAGAAATTAATGGTAGTTCTTAAAAATGAAATATGATGTGATGATGGAGCAAGATGCAGCCTCCCAGAGTGAATACTATTTTGAAGAATGTTGAAGGATATTTTTTTAGATAATTTGTTTTACGCACGTTTCACTTTTGTTATGGTTGTGAATGAAACGTTCTAAAAGCTTTTTTTATAAAACGTTTTTAGAACGTTGCGAAAAAACGTTTTTCGGCATTTCATATGCAACCTTTAGAAAACGTTTTTTGCAACTTCAAAAGGTTCGGGAAAAAAAGTTTTTAAAACGTTATTTCAACCAAATTTGTTTTACGGGTATTTTCTTTGCATTTTTTTCATTTGCGAGCTATTTGTACTTTGCTTTCCTTGAAAAAGACAAAGAATGAAAATAACAATTTTTCTTTGCTGTTTTATTAAATCTTTTGCTTCATAAATGAATTCATTAATGCTCCTGACATACCCTGCACTGTCACCCTTCCCTCACCGTGTCCTGACACCCCTCCCCACCACCCTCAACCGATACCCCATTATTTTTATTTTGATCAATCCATTTTTAACTAAAACAATGAAAGTGAAGGCCGTCATCAAAAAATACAATACCAATCAGATGCTGCTGTCACCTGGTGATTGTGGTGCTGTTTCTAAACAACGGCCCCATACATGGCGTTTCGTTTCTCCTATCTGTTTCGTTTATATTGTTTCATTTCATTCCGTTTCATTTCATCAAAATAGGGAAGTGCATTTGCCGAGATGTTTCATTTCATGTTTCGTTTTTTGACGATCACCCTTAATAATTGGTCGATGAGATAGTAGACGAACATACGGATTGGAGAGCTTAGGCTGGGGAACATTCGGCGTGGTCGGTGGGGGAAGATTGGGGGAGAACGGGAACTTCTTCCCCAGACTTCCCCTAAGATGTATATTGCAATAACGCACCCAAATAATTCACCATGAACGTCAAAAAATTATATTATTTTTCTTTAAATTTCATGAAAATATCATATACCCGCTAAACATAAGAACGTTTTTGTTTGGTTGTGTAAAGGTTATAACGTTTTTCTAACCAAAAAAATTCTAGGTTGTAAAAACGCTATATTCAGCAACCAAATGAAAACGTTATTTTACAAACCAAAATCAAACCTAATTTGATTGTAAAAACGTTACATTTACCAACCAAATAAAAACGTTTTTTTTCGAAACCAAAAACAAACGTATGGTATTAGAACATTATTGAAATTGAATTTTAAAGAACCGAAAACAAACCAAAAACAAACGTATGGTATTAGAACATTATTGAAATTGATTTTTAAAGAACCAAAAACAAACCAAAAACAAACGTTTTGTATAAGAACGTTATTATATCAATTTTTAAGAATGTCATATATTGGAGCGTCAAGGAAATGTTATAGGCATTTTAATACTTTGTAAAGTAATTTTAGATATGAATAGTATATTCACAATAACAAGAATTACATTTTAGATGCAAAACGTCAAGTTCAGTTCACATATATTTAACTAATTACTGTAAGCTATAACTAAGCATTAAGTGTGCAGATAAAAAAGCCCATAAAAAGGGAGGGGGTATTTCCGTACGGGGGAATTATTCGGGGGAGGGGGAATTTCCGTACGGGGGAATTATTCGGGGGAGGGGATTTGAGTGGGAATAGTAGGGGTGGTGGAAGTTGGTTCAGGGGAATTGTCTTAGACACACATTTCAATGGATGCGCCGTGGCGTAGAGGTAAGTTCGTCGCTTTTGATGCCAGAGCCTCCCGGCTCAAACCAAGCAAGGTATGAATGTTTCGTGAAATGTTAATTGCAGAGAAATTAATGGTAGTTCTTAAAAATGAAATATGATGTGATGATGGAGCAAGATGCAGCCTCCCAGAGTGAATACTATTTTGAAGAATGTTGAAGGATATTTTTTTAGATAATTTGTTTTACGCACGTTTCACTTTTGTTATGGTTGTGAATGAAACGTTCTAAAAGCTTTTTTTATAAAACGTTTTTAGAACGTTGCGAAAAAACGTTTTTCGGCATTTCATATGCAACCTTTAGAAAACGTTTTTTGCAACTTCAAAAGGTTCGGGAAAAAAGTTTTTAAAACGTTATTTCAACCAAATTTGTTTTACGGGTATTTTCTTTGCATTTTTTTCATTTGCGAGCTATTTGTACTTTGCTTTCCTTGAAAAAGACAAAGAATAAAAATAACAATTTTTCTTTGCTGTTTTATTAAATCTTTTGCTTCATAAATGAATTCATTAATGCTCCTGACATACCCTGCACTGTCACCCTTCCCTCACCGTGTCCTGACACCCCTCCCCACCACCCTCAACCGATACCCCATTATTTTTATTTTGATCAATCCATTTTTAACTAAAACAATGAAAGTGAAGGCCGTCATCAAAAAATACAATACCAATCAGATGCTGCTGTCACCTGGTGATTGTGGTGCTGTTTCTAAACAACGGCCCCATACATGGCGTTTCGTTTCTCCTATCTGTTTCGTTTATATTGTTTCATTTCATTCCGTTTCATTTCATCAAAATAGGGAAGTGCATTTGCCGAGATGTTTCATTTCATGTTTCGTTTTTTGACGATCACCCTTAATAATTGGTCGATGAGATAGTAGACGAACATACGGATTGGAGAGCTTAGGCTGGGGAACATTCGGCGTGGTCGGTGGGGGAAGATTGGGGGAGAACGGGAACTTCTTCCCCAGACTTCCCCTAAGATGTATATTGCAATAACGCACCCAAATAATTCACCATGAACGTCAAAAAATTATATTATTTTTCTTTAAATTTCATGAAAATATCATATACCCGCTAAACATAAGAACGTTTTTGTTTGGTTGTGTAAAGGTTATAACGTTTTTCTAACCAAAAAAATTCTAGGTTGTAAAAACGCTATTTTCAGCAACCAAATGAAAACGTTATTTTACAAACCAAAATCAAACCTAATTTGATTGTAAAAACGTTACATTTACCAACCAAATAAAAACGTTTTTTTCGAAACCAAAAACAAACGTATGGTATTAGAACATTATTGAAATTGAATTTTAAAGAACCGAAAACAAACCAAAAACAAACGTATGGTATTAGAACATTATTGAAATTGATTTTTAAAGAACCAAAAACAAACCAAAAACAAACGTTTTGTATAAGAACGTTATTATATCAATTTTTAAGAATGTCATATATTGGAGCGTCAAGGAAATGTTATAGGCATTTTAATACTTTGTAAAGTAATTTTAGATATGAATAGTATATTCACAATAACAAGAATTACATTTTAGATGCAAAACGTCAAGTTCAGTTCACATATATTTAACTAATTACTGTAAGCTATAACTAAGCATTAAGTGTGCAGATAAAAAAGCCCATAAAAAGGGAGGGGGTATTTCCGTACGGGGGAATTATTCGGGGGAGGGGAATTTCCGTACGGGGGAATTATTCGGGGGAGGGGATTTGAGTGGGAATAGTAGGGGTGGTGGAAGTTGGTTCAGGGGAATTGTCTTAGACACACATTTCAATGGATGCGCCGTGGCGTAGAGGTAAGTTCGTCGCTTTTGATGCCAGAGCCTCCCGGCTCAAACCAAGCAAGGTATGAATGTTTCGTGAAATGTTAATTGCAGAGAAATTAATGGTAGTTCTTAAAAATGAAATATGATGTGATGATGGAGCAAGATGCAGCCTCCAAGAGTGAGTACTATTTTGAAGAATGTTGAAGGATATTTTTTTAGATAATTTGTTTTACGCACGTTTCACTTTTGTTATGGTTGTGAATGAAACGTTCTAAAAGCTTTTTTTATAAAACGTTTTTAGAACGTTGCGAAAAAAACGTTTTTCGGCATTTCATATGCAACCTTTAGAAAACGTTTTTTGCAACTTCAAAAGGTTCGGGAAAAAACGTTTTTAAAACGTTATTTCAACCAAATTTGTTTTACGGGTATTTTCTTTGCATTTTTTTCATTTGCGAGCTATTTGTACTTTGCTTTCCTTGAAAAAGACAAAGAATGAAAATAACAATTTTTCTTTGCTGATTTATTAAATCTTTTGCTTCATAAATGAATTCATTAATGCTCCTGACATACCCTGCACTGTCACCCTTCCCTCACCGTGTCCTGACACCCCTCCCCACCACCCTCAACCGATACCCCATTATTTTTATTTTGATCAATCCATTTTTAACTAAAACAATGAAAGTGAAGGCCGTCATCAAAAAATACAATACCAATCAGATGCTGCTGTCACCTGGTGATTGTGGTGCTGTTTCTAAACAACGGCCCCATACATGGCGTTTCGTTTCTCCTATCTGTTTCGTTTTATATTGTTTCATTTCATTCCGTTTCATTTCATCAAAATAGGGAAGTGCATTTGCCGAGATGTTTCATTTCATGTTTCGTTTTTTGACGATCACCCTTAATAATTGGTCGATGAGATAGTAGACGAACATACGGATTGGAGAGCTTAGGCTGGGAGGCTGGGGAACATTCGGCGTGGTCGGTGGGGGAAGATTGGGGGAGAACGGGAACTTCTTCCCCAGACTTCCCCTAAGATGTATATTGCAATAACGCACCCAAATAATTCACCATGAACGTCAAAAAATTATATTATTTTTTCTTAAAATTTCATGAAAATATCATATACCCGCTAAACATAAGAACGTTTTTGTTTGGTTGTGTAAAGGCTATAACGTTTTTCTAACCAAAAAAATTCTAGGTTGTAAAAACGCTATATTCAGCAACCAAATGAAAACGTTATTTTACAAACCAAAATCAAACCTAATTTGATTGTAAAAACGTTACATTTACCAACCAAATAAAAACGTTTATTTTTTCGAAACCAAAAACAAACGTATGGTATTAGAACATTATTGAAATTGAATTTTAAAGAACCGAAAACAAACCAAAAACAAACGTATGGTATTAGAACATTATTGAAATTGATTTTTAAAGAACCAAAAACAAACCAAAAACAAACGTTTTGTATAAGAACGTTATTATATCAATTTTTAAGAATGTCATATATTGGAGCGTCAAGGAAATGTTATAGGCATTTTAATACTTTGTAAAGTAATTTTAGATATGAATAGTATATTCACAATAACAAGAATTACATTTTAGATGCAAAACGTCAAGTTCAGTTCACATATATTTAACTAATTACTGTAAGCTATAACTAAGCATTAAGTGTGCAGATAAAAAAGCCCATAAAAAGGGAGGGGGTATTTCCGTACGGGGGAATTATTCGGGGGAGGGGGAATTTCCGTACGGGGGAATTATTCGGGGGAGGGGATTTGAGTGGGAATAGTAGGGGTGGTGGAAGTTGGTTCAGGGGAATTGTCTTAGACACACATTTCAATGGATGCGCCGTGGCGTAGAGGTAAGTTCGTCGCTTTTGATGCCAGAGCCTCCCGGCTCAAACCAAGCCAGGTATGAATGTTTCGTGAAATGTTAATTGCAGAGAAATTAATGGTAGTTCTTAAAAATGAAATATGATGTGATGATGGAGAAAGATGCAGCCTCCCAGAGTGAATACTATTTTGAAGAATGTTGAAGGATATTTTTTTAGATAATTTGTTTTACGCACGTTTCACTTTTGTTATGGTTGTGAATGAAACGTTCTAAAAGCTTTTTTTATAAAACGTTTTTAGAACGTTGCGAAAAAAACGTTTTTCGGCATTTCATATGCAACCTTTAGAAAACGTTTTTTGCAACTTCAAAAGGTTCTGGAAAAAAAGTTTTTAAAACGTTATTTCAACCAAATTTGTTTTACGGGTATTTTCTTTGCATTTTTTTCATTTGCGAGCTATTTGTACTTTGCTTTCCTTGAAAAAGACAAAGAATGAAAATAACAATTTTTCTTTGCTGTTTTATTAAATCTTTTGCTTCATAAATGAATTCATTAATGCTCCTGACATACCCTGCACTGTCACCCTTCCCTCACCGTGTCCTGACACCCCTCCCCACCACCCTCAACCGATACCCCATTATTTTTATTTTGATCAATCCATTTTTAACTAAAACAATGAAAGTGAAGGCCGTCATCAAAAAATACAATACCAATCAGATGCTGCTGTCACCTGGTGATTGTGGTGCTGTTTCTAAACAACGGCCCCATGCATGGCGTTTCGTTTCTCCTATCTGTTTCGTTTTATATTGTTTCATTTCATTCCGTTTCATTTCATCAAAATAGGGAAGTGCATTTGCCGAGATGTTTCATTTCATGTTTCGTTTTTTGACGATCACCCTTAATAATTGGTCGATGAGATAGTAGACGAACATACGGATTGGAGAGCTTAGGCTGGGGAACATTCGGCGTGGTCGGTGGGGGAAGATTGGGGGAGAACGGGAACTTCTTCCCCAGACTTCCCCTAAGATGTATATTGCAATAACGCACCCAAATAATTCACCATGAACGTCAAAAAATTATATTATTTTTCTTTAAATTTCATGAAAATATCATATACCCGCTAAACATAAGAACGTTTTTGTTTGGTTGTGTAAAGGTTATAACGTTTTTCTAACCAAAAAAATTCTAGGTTGTAAAAACGCTATATTCAGCAACCAAATGAAAACGTTATTTTACAAACCAAAATCAAACCTAATTTGATTGTAAAAACGTTACATTTACCAACCAAATAAAAACGTTTTTTTTTCGAAACCAAAAACAAACGTATGGTATTAGAACATTATTGAAATTGAATTTTAAAGAACCGAAAACAAACCAAAAACAAACGTATGGTATTAGAACATTATTGAAATTGATTTTTAAAGAACCAAAAACAAACCAAAAACAAACGTTTTGTATAAGAACGTTATTATATCAATTTTTAAGAATGTCATATATTGGAGCGTCAAGGAAATGTTATAGGCATTTTAATACTTTGTAAAGTAATTTTAGATATGAATAGTATATTCACAATAACAAGAATTACATTTTAGATGCAAAACGTCAAGTTCAGTTCACATATATTTAACTAATTACTGTAAGCTATAACTAAGCATTAAGTGTGCAGATAAAAAAGCCCATAAAAAGGGAGGGGGTATTTCCGTACGGGGGAATTATTCGGGGAAGGGGGAATTTCCGTACGGGGGAATTATTCGGGGGAGGGGATTTGAGTGGGAATAGTAGGGGTGGTGGAAGTTGGTTCAGGGGAATTGTCTTAGACACACATTTCAATGGATGCGCCGTGGCGTAGAGGTAAGTTCGTCGCTTTTGATGCCAGAGCCTCCCGGCTCAAACCAAGCCAGGTATGAATGTTTCGTGAAATGTTAATTGCAGAGAAATTAATGGTAGTTCTTAAAAATGAAATATGATGTGATGATGGAGCAAGATGCAGCCTCCCAGAGTGAATACTATTTTGAAGAATGTTGAAGGATATTTTTTTAGATAATTTGTTTTACGCACGTTTCACTTTTGTTATGGTTGTGAATGAAACGTTCTAAAAGCTTTTTTTATAAAACGTTTTTAGAACGTTGCGAAAAAAACGTTTTTCGGCATTTCATATGCAACCTTTAGAAAACGTTTTTTGCAACTTCAAAAGGTTCGGGAAAAAAAGTTTTTAAAACGTTAT
Organism: Protula sp. h YS-2021; assembly: GCA_949752745.1. Taxonomy (NCBI): domain Eukaryota; kingdom Metazoa; phylum Annelida; class Polychaeta; order Sabellida; family Serpulidae; genus Protula; species Protula sp. h YS-2021. The sequence continues at coordinate 27,530,569 of OX457027.1, read as the reverse complement.
TTCAACCAAATTTGTTTTACGGGTATTTTCTTTGCATTTTTTTCATTTGCGAGCTATTTGTACTTTGCTTTCCTTGAAAAAGACAAAGAATGAAAATAACAATTTTTCTTTGCTGTTTTATTAAATCTTTTGCTTCATAAATGAATTCATTAATGCTCCTGACATACCCTGCACTGTCACCCTTCCCTCACCGTGTCCTGACACCCCTCCCCACCACCCTCAACCGATACCCCATTATTTTTATTTTGATCAATCCATTTTTAACTAAAACAATGAAAGTGAAGGCCGTCATCAAAAAATACAATACCAATCAGATGCTGCTGTCACCTGGTGATTGTGGTGCTGTTTCTAAACAACGGCCCCATACATGGCGTTTCGTTTCTCCTATCTGTTTCGTTTTATATTGTTTCATTTCATTCCGTTTCATTTCATCAAAATAGGGAAGTGCATTTGCCGAGATGTTTCATTTCATGTTTCGTTTTTTGACGATCACCCTTAATAATTGGTCGATGAGATAGTAGACGAACATACGGATTGGAGAGCTTAGGCTGGGGAACATTCGGCGTGGTCGGTGGGGGAAGATTGGGGGAGAACGGGAACTTCTTCCCCAGACTTCCCCTAAGATGTATATTGCAATAACGCACCCAAATAATTCACCATGAACGTCAAAAAATTATATTATTTTTCTTTAAATTTCATGAAAATATCATATACCCGCTAAACATAAGAACGTTTTTGTTTGGTTGTGTAAAGGTTATAACGTTTTTCTAACCAAAAAAATTCTAGGTTGTAAAAACGCTATATTCAGCAACCAAATGAAAACGTTATTTTACAAACCAAAATCAAACCTAATTTGATTGTAAAAACGTTACATTTACCAACCAAATAAAAACGTTTTTTTTCGAAACCAAAAACAAACGTATGGTATTAGAACATTATTGAAATTGAATTTTAAAGAACCGAAAACAAACCAAAAACAAACGTATGGTATTAAAACATTATTCAAATTGATTTTTAAAGAACCAAAAACAAACCAAAAACAAACGTTTTGTATAAGAACGTTATTATATCAATTTTTAAGAATGTCATATATTGGAGCGTCAAGGAAATGTTATAGGCATTTTAATACTTTGTAAAGTAATTTTAGATATGAATAGTATATTCACAATAACAAGAATTACATTTTAGATGCAAAACGTCAAGTTCAGTTCACATATATTTAACTAATTACTGTAAGCTATAACTAAGCATTAAGTGTGCAGATAAAAAAGCCCATAAAAAGGGAGGGGGTATTTCCGTACGGGGGAATTATTCGGGGGAGGGGGAATTTCCGTACGGGGGAATTATTCGGGGGAGGGGATTTGAGTGGGAATAGTAGGGGTGGTGGAAGTTGGTTCAGGGGAATTGTCTTAGACACACATTTCAATGGATGCGCCGTGGCGTAGAGGTAAGTTCGTCGCTTTTGATGCCAGAGCCTCCCGGCTCAAACCAAGCCAGGTATGAATGTTTCGTGAAATGTTAATTGCAGAGAAATTAATGGTAGTTCTTAAAAATGAAATATGATGTGATGATGGAGCAAGATGCAGCCTCCCAGAGTGAATACTATTTTGAAGAATGTTGAAGGATATTTTTTTAGATAATTTGTTTTACGCACGTTTCACTTTTGTTATGGTTGTGAATGAAACGTTCTAAAAGCTTTTTTTATAAAACGTTTTTAGAACGTTGCGAAAAAAACGTTTTTCGGCATTTCATATGCAACCTTTACAAAACGTTTTTTGCAACTTCAAAAGGTTCGGGAAAAAAAGTTTTTAAAACGTTATTTCAACCAAATTTGTTTTATGGGTATTTTCTTTGCATTTTTTTCATTTGCGAGCTATTTGTACTTTGCTTTCCTTGAAAAAGACAAAGAATGAAAATAACAATTTTTCTTTGCTGTTTTATTAAATCTTTTGCTTCATAAATGAATTCATTAATGCTCCTGACATACCCTGCACTGTCACCCTTCCCTCACCGTGTCCTGACACCCCTCCCCACCACCCTCAACCGATACCCCATTATTTTTATTTTGATCAATCCATTTTTAACTAAAACAATGAAAGTGAAGGCCGTCATCAAAAAATACAATACCAATCAGATGCTGCTGTCACCTGGTGATTGTGGTGCTGTTTCTAAACAACGGCCCCATACATGGCGTTTCGTTTCTCCTATCTGTTTCGTTTTATATTGTTTCATTTCATTCCGTTTCATTTCATCAAAATAGGGAAGTGCATTTGCCGAGATGTTTCATTTCATGTTTCGTTTTTTGACGATCACCCTTAATAATTGGTCGATGAGATAGTAGACGAACATACGGATTGGAGAGCTTAGGCTGGGGAACATTCGGCGTGGTCGGTGGGGGAAGATTGGGGGAGAACGGGAACTTCTTCCCCAGACTTCCCCTAAGATGTATATTGCAATAACGCACCCAAATAATTCACCATGAACGTCAAAAAATTATATTATTTTTCTTTAAATTTCATGAAAATATCATATACCCGCTAAACATAAGAACGTTTTTGTTTGGTTGTGTAAAGGTTATAACGTTTTTCTAACCAAAAAAATTCTAGGTTGTAAAAACGCTATATTCAGCAACCAAATGAAAACGTTATTTTACAAACCAAAATCAAACCTAATTTGATTGTAAAAACGTTACATTTACCAACCAAATAAAAACGTTTTTTTTCGAAACCAAAAACAAACGTATGGTATTAGAACATTATTGAAATTGAATTTTAAAGAACCGAAAACAAACCAAAAACAAACGTATGGTATTAGAACATTATTGAAATTGATTTTTAAAGAACCAAAAACAAACCAAAAACAAACGTTTTGTATAAGAACGTTATTATATCAATTTTTAAGAATGTCATATATTGGAGCGTCAAGGAAATGTTATAGGCATTTTAATACTTTGTAAAGTAATTTTAGATATGAATAGTATATTCACAATAACAAGAATTACATTTTAGATGCAAAACGTCAAGTTCAGTTCACATATATTTAACTAATTACTGTAAGCTATAACTAAGCATTAAGTGTGCAGATAAAAAAGCCCATAAAAAGGGAGGGGGTATTTCCGTACGGGGGAATTATTCGGGGGAGGGGGAATTTCCGTACGGGGGAATTATTCGGGGGAGGGGATTTGAGTGGGAATAGTAGGGGTGGTGGAAGTTGGTTCAGGGGAATTGTCTTAGACACACATTTCAATGGATGCGCCGTGGCGTAGAGGTAAGTTCGTCGCTTTTGATGCCAGAGCCTCCCGGCTCAAACGAAGCCAGGTATGAATGTTTCGTGAAATGTTAATTGCAGAGAAATTAATGGTAGTTCTTAAAAATGAAATATGATGTGATGATGGAGCAAGATGCAGCCTCCCAGAGTGAATACTATTTTGAAGAATGTTGAAGGATATTTTTTTAGATAATTTGTTTTACGCACGTTTCACTTTTGTTATGGTTGTGAATGAAACGTTCTAAAAGCTTTTTTTATAAAACGTTTTTAGAACGTTGCGAAAAAACGTTTTTCGGCATTTCATATGCAACCTTTAGAAAACGTTTTTTGCAACTTCAAAAGGTTCGGGAAAAAAAGTTTTTAAAACGTTATTTCAACCAAATTTGTTTTACGGGTATTTTCTTTGCATTTTTTTCATTTGCGAGCTATTTGTACTTTGCTTTCCTTGAAAAAGACAAAGAATGAAAATAACAATTTTTCTTTGCTGTTTTATTAAATCTTTTGCTTCATAAATGAATTCATTAATGCTCCTGACATACCCTGCACTGTCACCCTTCCCCCACCGTGTCCTGACACCCCTCCCCACCACCCTCAACCGATACCCCATTATTTTTATTTTGATCAATCCATTTTTAACTAAAACAATGAAAGTGAAGGCCGTCATCAAAAAATACAATACCAATCAGATGCTGCTGTCACCTGGTGATTGTGGTGCTGTTTCTAAACAACGGTCCCATACATGGCGTTTCGTTTCTCCTATCTGTTTCGTTTTATATTGTTTCATTTCATTCCGTTTCATTTCATCAAAATAGGGAAGTGCATTTGCCGAGATGTTTCATTTCATGTTTCGTTTTTTGACGATCACCCTTAATAATTGGTCGATGAGATAGTAGACGAACATACGGATTGGAGAGCTTAGGCTGGGGAACATTCGGCGTGGTCGGTGGGGGAAGATTGGGGGAGAACGGGAACTTCTTCCCCAGACTTCCCCTAAGATGTATATTGCAATAACGCACCCAAATAATTCACCATGAACGTCAAAAAATTATATTATTTTTCTTTAAATTTCATGAAAATATCATATACCCGCTAAACATAAGAACGTTTTTGTTTGGTTGTGTAAAGGTTATAACGTTTTTCTAACCAAAAAAGTTCTAGGTTGTAAAAACGCTATATTCAGCAACCAAATGAAAACGTTATTTTACAAACCAAAATCAAACCTAATTTGATTGTAAAAACGTTACATTTACCAACCAAATAAAAACGTTTTTTTTTCGAAACCAAAAACAAACGTATGGTATTAGAACATTATTGAAATTGATTTTTAAAGAACCAAAAACAAACCAAAAACAAACGTTTTGTATAAGAACGTTATTATATCAATTTTTAAGAATGTCATATATTGGAGCGTCAAGGAAATGTTATAGGCATTTTAATACTTTGTAAAGTAATTTTAGATATGAATAGTATATTCACAATAACAAGAATTACATTTTAGATGCAAAACGTCAAGTTCAGTTCACATATATTTAACTAATTACTGTAAGCTATAACTAAGCATTAAGTGTGCAGATAAAAAAGCCCATAAAAAGGGAGGGGGTATTTCCGTACGGGGGAATTATTCGGGGGAGGGGGAATTTCCGTACGGGGGAATTATTCGGGGGAGGGGATTTGAGTGGGAATAGTAGGGGTGGTGGAAGTTGGTTCAGGGGAATTGTCTTAGACACACATTTCAATGGATGCGCCGTGGCGTAGAGGTAAGTTCGTCGCTTTTGATGCCAGAGCCTCCCGGCTCAAACCAAGCCAGGTATGAATGTTTCGTGAAATGTTAATTGCAGAGAAATTAATGGTAGTTCTTAAAAATGAAATATGATGTGATGATGGAGCAAGATGCAGCCTCCCAGAGTGAATACTATTTTGAAGAATGTTGAAGGATATTTTTTTAGATAATTTGTTTTACGCACGTTTCACTTTTGTTATGGTTGTGAATGAAACGTTCTAAAAGCTTTTTTTATAAAACGTTTTTAGAACGTTGCGAAAAAACGTTTTTCGGCATTTCATATGCAACCTTTAGAAAACGTTTTTTGCAACTTCAAAAGGTTCGGGAAAAAAAGTTTTTAAAACGTTATTTCAACCAAATTTGTTTTACGGGTATTTTCTTTGCATTTTTTTCATTTGCGAGCTATTTGTACTTTGCTTTCCTTGAAAAAGACAAAGAATGAAAATAACAATTTTTCTTTGCTGTTTTATTAAATCTTTTGCTTCATAAATGAATTCATTAATGCTCCTGACATACCCTGCACTGTCACCCTTCCCCCACCGTGTCCTGACACCCCTCCCCACCACCCTCAACCGATACCCCATTATTTTTATTTTGATCAATCCATTTTTAACTAAAACAATGAAAGTGAAGGCCGTCATCAAAAAATACAATACCAATCAGATGCTGCTGTCACCTGGTGATTGTGGTGCTGTTTCTAAACAACGGTCCCATACATGGCGTTTCGTTTCTCCTATCTGTTTCGTTTTATATTGTTTCATTTCATTCCGTTTCATTTCATCAAAATAGGGAAGTGCATTTGCCGAGATGTTTCATTTCATGTTTCGTTTTTTGACGATCACCCTTAATAATTGGTCGATGAGATAGTAGACGAACATACGGATTGGAGAGCTTAGGCTGGGGAACATTCGGCGTGGTCGGTGGGGGAAGATTTGGGGAGAACGGGAACTTCTTCCCCAGACTTCCCCTAAGATGTATATTGCAATAACGCACCCAAATAATTCACCATGAACGTCAAAAAATTATATTATTTTTCTTTAAATTTCATGAAAATATCATATACCCGCTAAACATAAGAACGTTTTTGTTTGGTTGTGTAAAGGTTATAACGTTTTTCTAACCAAAAAAATTCTAGGTTGTAAAAACGCTATATTCAGCAACCAAATGAAAACGTTATTTTACAAACCAAAATCAAACCTAATTTGATTGTAAAAACGTTACATTTACCAACCAAATAAAAACGTTTTTTTTTCGAAACCAAAAACAAACGTATGGTATTAGAACATTATTGAAATTGAATTTTAAAGAACCGAAAACAAACCAAAAACAAACGTATGGTATTAGAACATTATTGAAATTGATTTTTAAAGAACCAAAAACAAACCAAAAACAAACGTTTTGTATAAGAACGTTATTATATCAATTTTTAAGAATGTCATATATTGGAGCGTCAAGGAAATGTTATAGGCATTTTAATACTTTGTAAAGTAATTTTAGATATGAATAGTATATTCACAATAACAAGAATTACATTTTAGATGCAAAACGTCAAGTTCAGTTCACATATATTTAACTAATTACTGTAAGCTATAACTAAGCATTAAGTGTGCAGATAAAAAAGCCCATAAAAAGGGAGGGGGTATTTCCGTACGGGGGAATTATTCGGGGGAGGGGGAATTTTCGTACGGGGGAATTATTCGGGGGAGGGGATTTGAGTGGGAATAGTAGGGGTGGTGGAAGTTGGTTCAGGGGAATTGTCTTAGACACACATTTCAATGGATGCGCCGTGGCGTAGAGGTAAGTTCGTCGCTTTTGATGCCAGAGCCTCCCGGCTCAAACCAAGCAAGGTATGAATGTTTCGTGAAATGTTAATTGCAGAGAAATTAATGGTAGTTCTTAAAAATGAAATATGATGTGATGATGGAGCAAGATGCAGCCTCCCAGAGTGAATACTATTTTGAAGAATGTTGAAGGATATTTTTTTAGATAATTTGTTTTACGCACGTTTCACTTTTGTTATGGTTGTGAATGAAACGTTCTAAAAGCTTTTTTTATAAAACGTTTTTAGAACGTTGCGAAAAAAACGTTTTTCGGCATTTCATATGCAACCTTTAGAAAACGTTTTTTGCAACTTCAAAAGGTTCGGGAAAAAATGTTTTTAAAACGTTATTTCAACCAAATTTGTTTTACGGGTATTTTCTTTGCATTTTTTTCATTTGCGAGCTATTTGTACTTTGCTTTCCTTGAAAAAGACAAAGAATGAAAATAACAATTTTTCTTTGCTGTTTTATTAAATCTTTTGCTTCATAAATGAATTCATTAATGCTCCTGACATACCCTGCACTGTCACCCTTCCCTCACCGTGTCCTGACACCCCTCCCCACCACCCTCAACCGATACCCCATTATTTTTATTTGATCAATCCATTTTTAACTAAAACAATGAAAGTGAAGGCCGTCATCAAAAAATACAATACCAATCAGATGCTGCTGTCACCTGGTGATTGTGGTGCTGTTTCTAAACAACGGCCCCATACATGGCGTTTCGTTTCTCCTATCTGTTTCGTTTTATATTGTTTCAATTCATTCCGTTTCATTTCATCAAAATAGGGAAGTGCATTTGCCGAGATGTTTCATTTCATGTTTCGTTTTTTGACGATCACCCTTAATAATTGGTCGATGAGATAGTAGACGAACATACGGATTGGAGAGCTTAGGCTGGGGAACATTCGGCGTGGTCGGTGGGGGAAGATTGGGGGAGAACGGGAACTTCTTCCCCAGACTTCCCCTAAGATGTATATTGCAATAACGCACCCAAATAATTCACCATGAACGTCAAAAAATTATATTATTTTTCTTTAAATTTCATGAAAATATCATATACCCGCTAAACATAAGAACGTTTTTGTTTGGTTGTGTAAAGGTTATAACGTTTTTCTAACCAAAAAAATTCTAGGTTGTAAAAACGCTATATTCAGCAACCAAATGAAAACATTATTTTACAAACCAAAATCAAACCTAATTTGATTGTAAAAACGTTACATTTACCAACCAAATAAAAACGTTTTTTTTTCGAAACCAAAAACAAACGTATGGTATTAGAACATTATTGAATTGGATTTTAAAGAACCGAAAACAAACCAAAAGCAAACGTATGGTATTAGAACATTATTGAAATTGATTTTTAAAGAACCAAAAACAAACCAAAAACAAACGTTTTGTATAAGAACGTTATTATATCAATTTTTAAGAATGTCATATATTGGAGCGTCAAGGAAATGTTATAGGCATTTTAATACTTTGTAAAGTAATTTTAGATATGAATAGTATATTCACAATAACAAGAATTACATTTTAGATGCAAAACGTCAAGTTCAGTTCACATATATTTAACTAATTACTGTAAGCTATAACTAAGCATTAAGTGTGCAGATAAAAAAGCCCATAAAAAGGGAGGGGGTATTTCCGTACGGGGGAATTATTCGGGGGAGGGGGAATTTCCGTACAGGGGAATTATTCGGGGGAGGGGATTTGAGTGGGAATAGTAGGGGTGGTGGAAGTTGGTTCAGGGGAATTGTCTTAGACACACATTTCAATGGATGCGCCGTGGCGTAGAGGTAAGTTCGTCGCTTTTGATGCCAGAGCCTCCCGGCTCAAACCAAGCCAGGTATGAATGTTTCGTGAAATGTTAATTGCAGAGAAATTAATGGTAGTTCTTAAAAATGAAATATGATGTGATGATGGAGCAAGATGCAGCCTCCCAGAGTGAATACTATTTTGAAGAATGTTGAAGGATATTTTTTTAGATAATTTGTTTTACGCACGTTTCACTTTTGTTATGGTTGTGAATGAAACGTTCTAAAAGCTTTTTTTATAAAACGTTTTTAGAACGTTGCGAAAAAAACGTTTTTCGGCATTTCATATGCAACCTTTAGAAAACGTTTTTTGCAACTTCAAAAGGTTCGGGAAAAAAGTTTTTAAAACGTTATTTCAACCAAATTTGTTTTACGGGTATTTTCTTTGCATTTTTTTCATTTGCGAGCTATTTGTACTTTGCTTTCCTTGAAAAAGACAAAGAATGAAAATAACAATTTTTCTTTGCTGTTTTATTAAATCTTTTGCTTCATAAATGAATTCATTAATGCTCCTGACATACCCTGCACTGTCACCCTTCCCCCACCGTGTCCTGACACCCCTCCCCACCACCCTCAACCGATACCCCATTATTTTTATTTTGATCAATCCATTTTTAACTAAAACAATGAAAGTGAAGGCCGTCATCAAAAAATACAATACCAATCAGATGCTGCTGTCACCTGGTGATTGTGGTGCTGTTTCTAAACAACGGCCCCATACATGGCGTTTCGTTTCTCCTATCTGTTTCGTTTTATATTGTTTCATTTCATTCCGTTTCATTTCATCAAAATAGGGAAGTGCATTTGCCGAGATGTTTCATTTCATGTTTCGTTTTTTGACGATCACCCTTAATAATTGGTCGATGAGATAGTAGACGAACATACGGATTGGAGAGCTTAGGCTGGGGAACATTCGGCGTGGTCGGTGGGGGAAGATTGGGGGAGAACGGGAACTTCTTCCCCAGACTTCCCCTAAGATGTATATTGCAATAACGCACCCAAATAATTCACCATGAACGTCAAAAAATTATATTATTTTTCTTTAAATTTCATGAAAATATCATATACCCGCTAAACATAAGAACGTTTTTGTTTGGTTGTGTAAAGGTTATAACGTTTTTCTAACCAAAAAAATTCTAGGTTGTAAAAACGCTATATTCAGCAACCAAATGAAAACGTTATTTTACAAACCAAAATCAAACCTAATTTGATTGTAAAAACGTTACATTTACCAACCAAATAAAAACGTTTTTTTTTCGAAACCAAAAACAAACGTATGGTATTAGAACATTATTGAAATTGAATTTTAAAGAACCGAAAACAAACCAAAAACAAACGTATGGTATTAGAACATTATTGAAATTGATTTTTAAAGAACCAAAAACAAACCAAAAACAAACGTTTTGTATAAGAACGTTATTATATCAATTTTTAAGAATGTCATATATTGGAGCGTCAAGGAAATGTTATAGGCATTTTAATACTTTGTAAAGTAATTTTAGATATGAATAGTATATTCACAATAACAAGAATTACATTTTAGATGCAAAACGTCAAGTTCAGTTCACATATATTTAACTAATTACTGTAAGCTATAACTAAGCATTAAGTGTGCAGATAAAAAAGCCCATAAAAAGGGAGGGGGTATTTCCGTACGGGGGAATTATTCGGGGGAGGGGGAATTTTCGTACGGGGGAATTATTCGGGGGAGGGGATTTGAGTGGGAATAGTAGGGGTGGTGGAAGTTGGTTCAGGGGAATTGTCTTAGACACACATTTCAATGGATGCGCCGTGGCGTAGAGGTAAGTTCGTCGCTTTTGATGCCAGAGCCTCCCGGCTCAAACCAAGCCAGGTATGAATGTTTCGTGAAATGTTAATTGCAGAGAAATTAATGGTAGTTCTTAAAAATGAAATATGATGTGATGATGGAGCAAGATGCAGCCTCCCAGAGTGAATACTATTTTGAAGAATGTTGAAGGATATTTTTTTAGATAATTTGTTTTACGCACGTTTCACTTTTGTTATGGTTGTGAATGAAACGTTCTAAAAGCTTTTTTTATAAAACGTTTTTAGAACGTTGCGAAAAAAACGTTTTTCGGCATTTCATATGCAACCTTTAGAAAACGTTTTTTGCAACTTCAAAAGGTTCTGGAAAAAATGTTTTTAAAACGTTATTTCAACCAAATTTGTTTTACGGGTATTTTCTTTGCATTTTTTTCATTTGCGAGCTATTTGTACTTTGCTTTCCTTGAAAAAGACAAAGAATGAAAATAACAATTTTTCTTTGCTGTTTTATTAAATCTTTTGCTTCATAAATGAATTCATTAATGCTCCTGACATACCCTGCACTGTCACCCTTCCCTCACCGTGTCCTGACACCCCTCCCCACCACCCTCAACCGATACCCCATTATTTTTATTTTGATCAATCCATTTTTAACTAAAACAATGAAAGTGAAGGCCGTCATCAAAAAATACAATACCAATCAGATGCTGCTGTCACCTGGTGATTGTGGTGCTGTTTCTAAACAACGGCCCCATACATGGCGTTTCGTTTCTCCTATCTGTTTCGTTTTATATTGTTTCAATTCATTCCGTTTCATTTCATCAAAATAGGGAAGTGCATTTGCCGAGATGTTTCATTTCATGTTTCGTTTTTTGACGATCACCCTTAATAATTGGTCGATGAGATAGTAGACGAACATACGGATTGGAGAGCTTACAAACGCAACTGGGCTCCGGACATAACGTGCTCATATAATCCATTCACAATTCATCCCATGTTGCAAAAGGTTTTCATTCCGAGAAATATGACTGTAATTAGAGTAAGGTGGGGCAAGACGCCCATGCGGGGTTAAAGGCCCACTCAACGTTATTTTGAAATGTGTTACTTTTTCACTCAAAATCAAAACTGATCGAAGCGCCACATGACGAAAGCACATGTAATCTAAATAAAACCACAACAGTGGCACAATGTTGCAAGTAAAGACATTATTTAATTTTAGGGGGTCAATCTCATAAGAATCAGAATTTTATGGGAAGCCAAAGAAGTTTTTATAAGTTACAGATTTTAGGGTAATATCATGAAAATAATAAGTGGCTTTGCTGTTTCTAAAAACATAACAGAGTGTAACCGATGATAGGCGATAGTAATTTTTTTAGATGAGATTCACATTGTTCCCTTCGGGGACCACCCGTGGGCCAATTTTTTTGATTCAGTTTTTCATGAAACGTAAAAAGTTTTAATAACTGATTCACTATTGTGGAGGTAGAAGGATTTGAGGTTGAACACCAACCAAAAGATACGGAACATATCTCAACTCAATAAAATTTTATAGCAAATCGCGCTTAAGAGGGGGGGGGGGGGGGGGGGCTCTTGCCCCACCTTACTTTACAGTGCAACCCCGAAAATAAGGCCACCAGAGGGTCTTAACTGAAGTGTCCAATTTCAGGGGTTGTTTTTTGTGCGATTCTTCAAACTGGAGGGAACTTAGTACGATACATTTGCAAAGTGATGCGATTTGCGAGATGGTCCCATTTACCGGGTGGTCTTATTATGGGGCCACCCAGTGTGTCAGTTATAAATGCTTTATATCATGCCATAACTATCATATATGGCGGGATGAGTTGCACACGATGATATGATTTTGACATTTTAAACGATGTACAAGATGTGGATTCACGTTCTAGTAAATCTTGATATTGACAAGGCATTAAAATATTTATCACGCTTTATCAAATAATTGTTATTGGTTTCTTTGATTATTTACATAAAATTAAAAAACCAATCAATTCTGAGATTATTTTCCCAATTTGAAGGATTTTAAGTTAAGAAAGTGTTATTACAGTTATTACAGTTTAATTACAGATATGAAAAATTGTCTTAATGATTTAGTGGTATCAATAAATAACGTCTGAAAACCACACCGTAATTCCATACCATAACTTCTTTCAGATACACAGTTTTTTTTAAAGTGAACAGCAACTGAATTTGAATGTCAAAAATTCTTCCATTGATATGGCATAAAACAGTTTCTGATGTGACAAAATCATTGAAGGTCTTGATATCACCAAAAGAAGAAGAACTTGTTAATGTTTTTAGACAAACGCAAAACATTTATACTCTGTTATTTGCATCGAAATGGTTTAAATGAGAGTAAGACATTGCTGTATGATTCATCGACCAGTTGTTTAGGATTTATGTACCGTGTGCTTAGTAATTCAAAGACCAGTGCTTAGTGATTTGTAACCAGTGCTGAGTGATTCGTAAACCAGTTCTTTGTGCTTCTCAGACCAGTTCTCAGCGATCCTCTGACCGGTTCTTTGACCAGTTTTTTTGCGGTTCTAGGACCAGTCCTTTGTGATTCTTGAACTCTTTCTTTCCTGGGACCACCTTGTCGTGATTTTGGGACCACCTACTGGTGATTGTGGGATCACCTCTTGGTGGTTGTAAGACTACCTCTTTTTGCTTGTGGAACCATCTCCTAGTGGTTGTGCGACCATTTCCTTGTGCTTGTGGGACCACCTCCTTCTGCCTGTGGGACCACCTCCTTGTGCTTGCGGGACCACCTCCTTGTGCTTGTCGGACCACCTCGTTGTGCTTGTGGGATCACCTGCTTGTGCTTAAGGGACCATCTCCTTGTGCTTGTGAGATCACCTCCTTGTGTTTATGGGTTCACCTACGTGTTATTGTACGTGGAATCACCTGTTGGAGGTTGTCAGACCACCTCCTTTTGCCTGTGAAACCACCTCCTCGTGATTATGGGACCATTTCCTTGTGTGGTGGGACCACTTCTTTGTGATTGTAGGATCATCTCTATGTGCTTGCTTGATCACCTCCTTCTGATTGTAGGATCACCTCCCTGCGCTTGTGGGACCATATCCTTATGCTTGCGGGACCACCTCTTTGTGCTCGTGAGACCCTCTCCTTGTGCTTGTGGAACCACCTCCTCGTGATTGTGAGACCATTTCCTTGTGCTTGTGGGACCACTCACTGACGGCAGGATTATTGTATCAGCCTTGGATTCTATGGCGAATTTACAGCTCTGTAAGTTGTCTGAAGCTAAAACTCCTAAAAAAAACACACACACACAGCAAAATTCATTCCAGAACGCAAAACTCGTTTTTGATTGATTCGATATGATTTAAAAAAATATGTAAAAAACATTGATATCAACAAAGGCAGAAATCAGAAAAAGCAATTTTCTTACATTTTTTTCAGACTACATTTCAATTTGGTTGGAGATTGTGACTCCTTTGAAAGATATTGGTATATCTTATTAGTATGACATGCAATCGGTGACATGAAATCCAAAAATATCTTAAATAAAATCAGTCTGGCAATTAAGGAATGTGTAAAATGTGCTGCAACTGTCTAAATTGTACTCGTTTTTTATGGCTGAGCGGAATGTCGTTGTAGCATTTGTTCACAGTTATTAGTATCTGTAAACTGGCTTAAAGATTTCTCTAAAATGTCTCTAGTTGAACTTAACACATTCCCAGTTCAATTACACTAGAACCCCAGAAGCAAGCTCATCTTACTTTCGAGATGGTTTTATTTTGGGGTCCTCTTAGGTAGAAGTGAACTTGAAAGGGGCTTAAAATCGCCTTCAATTCAGGGTCGTCTTATGCCGGGGTTCTCGCATACACGGCGGATAGACGCTGCAATGTTTTCTCGAACATTTTCGGCCATCCCGAGATCACCGGGCGGGCCTGTATTTACCACAGCAGTAGTAGCGTCAATGACACTGCAACAAATGCAATTTCAATGTCACCAGTAGTAGCACCACGAAAGAAAACTATTAAATAAATAAATAAACTATCTATCTCTCAGCTCTTTGTCAGTAATACGAGAGTATAGTTTGAAGAATTCATATCTTAGTCTAAAACTTCGAATATTAGATGGCCCGCGCAGAAAGTCAATTCCTAATTAGACCGAATTTCGCTGCACGTAGCGAAATGGCACCCACTTGCAATGGTACACTGTATCTGGTCAAAGACACATTTTTCAGTGTTTCCACATTTTAATTGTCAGCTTTCGAATTTGTATCTTGAACGAGGACATCGAAGTAAATATAATGTAATCTCAAATAATCAAATTCAGTTTTCTAACCGTTTTTGAGATAATGGTCAACTTCCGGTTTTTGACCTTGACCATGACGGAGGATGTCAAGGTCAAAGGGTCGAAAATAAGCTCCAGATCGCTTTATCTCTAACCGCTTTCGAGACAATGAACAATTTTTCTCTAAAGGATTACGATATACTAAGGTCACATGACCTTGACCCTGAATGTCGAGATTCAGTCCACGATGTCACTGCCTACTGACACCGTACACGTGTTGAGAAAAGGATTTGACCGCTGTTTCCAGCACTTTTTTCGTGATGAATAAGGGTTTGAAAAAAATATTTTGACCTCAACTGGACCTTAACCTTGAAGGTCAAGGTCAAAAAATGTTACGGATTTCACGACAACTCATTACTCTCTATGTCTCTGCCAAATGGTGTCTTTCTACTACAAACCCTGTAGGAGGAATTTTCTGGAAACAACTTTGAGGTAAAAATAATTTTGATCTCAATTTGACCTTGACCTTGAAGGTCAAGCTAAAAAATTGCGGATTTCACGACACCTCGTCACCCTCTATCTCTATGCCAAATTTCATCGTTCTACGTCAAATAGCGTAGGAGGACTTTTCTGGAAACCTCTGAGACGAAAAAAAGCAAGAAATAAATAGCCAGAATTCTTAACAAAGCAGACCCATTTGCAAATTATGTTTGCGAGTGGGAAATATTAGCTCATGACCTCAAAGAATTTTGAAAAGTTTGCGTCTGGTGGTCTGGTATATTCAAGCCTTGGTGGCTGAGAACTAATATGGAGAGTCAAGTTTCTGCACAAGATGTCTCTTTAAACTCTCACGTTTCCAGCTGGGCCTGCATTCATGAAACATTGGTATTTTAAAGCAACTCAGTTGTATCAATGTCTGTGATCAATCCGCGACCAGACCTTGGCCAATTACAGTTATAACGGCAAATGTCACTAGAACAAAGTACGGTACTTACCACCTAAATGGATTCTCACTGTACTTGTAAAAAAAAAAAACGAACCGTGCGAGCCATTGCCTCATAGCGGGAATGGCGTTATATCAGGGATCGTACAACGAGATGCACCTGAAGTTAATTGATATAACGGTGGTGCATAATTTCAGTATCATATTTCCATATTGTTTTCTGCTCAAAACCTGTGATTATTCCTACGTACACAGCCAACGCTATTTCGTTTGAGAATATTTCTTAACACTTTGAAATAAGGGAATTTTATTTCTTTTGTATCCACCAAACTAAAACCTACCAGTAGCACTTTTTACCGACACATTAAATAGCTGTTTCAGCTCGTAATATGAACTCACGATACTTTCATGACATCGAAATATGAAATTGCTGTTTCTTGTTTTTCAATTTCAGTTTTAAATTGAAAATGAAAAATGGAAAATCCAGTCGATTTTTTCATTTTCCATCCTGCATTTGAAATGAAATATTGAAAGAACGAAATGTACACGGACGGTTCAAGTAGCATCTCTTTCCGACAACGTTTATTCTTGCTTGCGGCGGCTATCGATATCGTGATTTTGGTCTTTAAGATCTGGTAAGCTAACATAATCATCTGGTAAAAAGACGTCGATTCACAAGAGAAAAATCTTATTAGGTTTTCTTGGAATGAAAAGGGGTCTAGAAATAGGCAATTGCATGATTGGTCTCCCCCTCTTGCCTAAATGTATCTAAAGTATTACTGTAGCTGAGCGAAAGCATTTGGGTTTACCAAATACATTACATGCAAATTGTGTCACAAAGTTGAAAATCTCAGAAGAGAAAAAGTAATTTATTAACTAACTAAATAATTAATTAATAACTCTATGGCATCGTGGGAAAGTTAACATTTTTTTCAAGAAACGCTAGTATTTTATAATACAAAATATCCGCATTTCTAATATGCACCAAGATTCTGCCTTTATTACCTTTTTAAGTCTAAAATTCAGCTTAAATAAAGCTATTTAAAAAAGAAAGTAAAAATCCATGAAACCTTTAACAAAGCCTACATTTTCGCCTCTTAAAACTACAATCAAAGCTAATTATGACTGACAATACTATCCAACAAAGTCGCTTCGGGGTTCTCCTACTGTTAAAAATTATTCATGAAAATTGGACCATACATAGCCTGCGCTATCGGGCTTGCCCAATGGTAGAGCACTTTGACGGAGAACGTGACCTCGGAACCTTACGATTGTCACTGTCCAGATGACGATTCTAGATTAATATGTTCTCAACTTCCGCGGTCCTAAGATATACGATGAAAATCACTTTTTTTTCCTCGGCTCTTCTTCAACTCCAAGTTCAAAAACTGTCCTGAACCAATCGTACCCTTCCAATATTAGCTCACAGTCGAGAGATGCTAAACAAACCCCAAATACAACTTCAATCACACCCACAATGACTGCGGAAGGGTTTTCCCTTCAGAGAGGGGGGGGGGAGTGGGGGGGGGGGGTTGGGGTGGAAGTGGTGGGTTGAGAGAAGGGGTAGCAATGTCTTGAAGGATCTCTTATCTTACTTCTAAGCACCGCTGGCAAAAGGCTTCCTGCCGGAGTTTAAACAACAAACAGCCAAGTTGATTTCCTCTGGCAAACAGGTATTGATTATTTCCATGACACCAGTCTTAATTCCACAACGAGGCTGCGAGTAGCCGACTGGGGGAAGTTGCTGAGGCTAGCAGGGGCGTCGGCTCAAACTAAAAATAAAAAGGCGCGAATAACAATACAAGGATGACATTTCAATCTTTGATTTTTGAGATACATTACAATGGCATTTTGCCCAGAAAGATGGAGATAAAAAAAGAGAAAAATTTACTGAGCTGCCCCAGTCCAAGCTGTCCAACTTTCCAGGGTTCAACTGTAATTTGATTCGAACCTAGTATTCAGATGGTTCATTGTATCTCCAGGAAAGGTGCTATTTATTGACGCATTTGTCTTTTTTTTTTTAAATTATTATTCTTTATAATTCCTAATAAGAACTGGGATTTTATTACAGGGGCACCAAAATCGTAGCAGTCGACCTGCTCATATAGATCAGTGAGTTGTTCTCCGCATCAGCAATCAAGCATTAGCAATCAAGCCAACAACAAAAGCCGCTCCGTGATGCCTTCTTATCCAATAGAATTCTTATTCCACGCAACATTTTTACGACTAATCAATATGTTATTATCGCAAGTGGGTTAGATAAAAAAGACACATTACCGAACAGTGAGTGAAAACCAATCAAGCTTGGATGAAGATACCGACAAACAATTTGTCTTTGCTTATCTGAAAGAAGAAAGGCAATCAACAATAAAACAATGAACTCAAATAAAACTACAAGTAATATCACTTATTTTGTTATCGTTCACTAACTACCCGCCCCCCACCCGACACCCCCGTCCCCCATTCTGCCGCGTCTCCGCTTAATTTAGTTCTAATTTGTATTTGTTGTAGGCCCGTCAAACATAAGTGGAGATATTTATTAACCTTTAATATCTTGAAAATACAGCCATATATGTATCGTTAGACCGAGAAAATCAAATTAAATTAATTGGCGATGTATACAAAATATTTGAACTGAAATCAAAACACTTACCCTTGTGTTTACTATTTTAAATATGGACCAATCACACTTGCTGGAGAGTACATTTTGGATCTGATGAACCATTGGTTAATCTGACAAGTTTTTTGTTTTGTTTTGTTTTGGTTTTTTGCCCTTTCCAGGCTATTCCAGTGTATTCCGCAATGATGGCAGTGTGAATGAGGGGTTGTCAGCATTGTAAGAAAATTCCGGCGAAGATGATTAATATGGAGTGTAGAATGCGAAAGGTCAAGGTTCTCAAGTCACACCGGACTAAGATTAGATAACATAGTTCGATTGCAAAGTATTATTCCAGGCTATTCCAGGCTATTCCAGTGTATTCCGCAATGATGGCAGTGTGAATGAGGGGTTGTCAGCATTGTAAGAAAATTCCGGCGAAGATGATTAATATGGAGTGTAGAATGCGAAAGGTCAAGGTTCTCAAGTCACACCGGACTAAGATTAGATAACATAGTTCGATTGCAAAGTATTATTCAGTTGTATTTTTAATAACTTTGGCTATAATCAAAGGGTACGAGCCACAATGATCACGTGACTGTTCCTTGCAAAAATGATAAAATTCGGCTCAATTTTCCGCCAAAGCATTTCCAGTCTTTTACGATACAAGTAATGAATCTTTTTGAGTGCAGTTATTGGCCATTTCAGAACTCCGGTTTATTTGTCACTTCCTTTATGCAAGAGTAAACTTAAATAGCTAGGTATGTTATTTGAGAATATGAGGTCCCAAAATACCCCAAAATTGAAAGCGTCGGAATGAATCAATAAAAATAACTAAATAAATAAATAGTAATAAATTAAAAGAAATGAAAAAACAATTGTTATAGTTCTGCTTCATAAAAACCCCTAATTGTTTGAATTTATGAATTAGTTTCAAGATTTATTTTTATTATTATTAACCCTAAGAAAAAAAAGAAAAAAAAAAACAAGAAATTCACGTGACTTGTGTATTCGCAAATGTATGAAGCTCAAAGAACATCGACTGAATTGATAATTTCCTTTTCTGTTTAAACCTTAATATTTTGTGAAACAATGGATTCCAAAAGTTTTTTAAAGACTATATTGCTGTCGTGATAAGCAATGAAAAGATTAGAAATTAAAAAAAAAACATGCTTGTGGAAATAATTCAAACAGAGAGAGAGAGAGAGAGAGAGATAGAGAGAGAGAGAGAGAGAGAGAGAGAGAGAGAGAGAGAGAGAGAGAGAGAGAGAGAGAGAGAGAGAGAGAGAGAGAGAGAGAGAGAGAGAGAGAGAGAGAGATAAAACACGCTAAATTTACTGCGTTATTTTTTCATTAATAAATATCTATAAATATCAAATATGTGTGTATTTTTTTACATTATGCATCTGTATTCAAACGGAAATGTAGGCAATTAACTATTGCTCATTGATGTTCAAAGAACATTTGCTAGAGTCTCTGAAGCAAAAGAATTTAAAAGTAAAAAAAAAAAAAAAAAAACAAAAACAAAAACAAAAAAGAAAAACGCAAGCCAATCTGAGTGCAAAGCCAATTGGTAAAATATATTTAAATGTAGCTGATGTTGAGAAAATGTAAATGACAAACTTTACGTAAAAAAGTTTTGTGCAAGTGCAAGGAACATAGACGCAAGATAATAATATTTCACTTCTAAGTGGATTCCGCGTAACAAAAATACCTGCGAAGCCAAGTAGATTGTAGAGCATTCCATGGGTGGCGAATAGTACACCGATGCTGAATCACCTTTTTGTTCTCTACTAATTTTTTTTTTTTTTTTTTTGGTGGGGCAGGTTGGAGTAGGGGTGGGGTGGTTAGCATACTCTCGGCGTAAATAGTACTCCCACCGGTCAGAGCGTTGTTAAAGACCAGCTAACCTCTTGGGGGCACAACAACGCAGGTTATGAAGGTAAGGGTTTACGCATAGATTACCTATACAAAACTTTTAAAACTTTTTTTTTCCCTGTACACAAAAATTTAGGTCAAGCAAATCCTAAGCTAATCCACAGTATAAAATGAATCATATTATAAATATTGTTTCTGGTACAGAACAACATGTGCTAAACAAGTCTTTGCTTCTTTTTTCGTCTTTTATTCTCGACCTTAATGTCAATTTATAACTATAATACTAAGAAAGTCTAAAACAG
Organism: Protula sp. h YS-2021; assembly: GCA_949752745.1. NCBI lineage: Eukaryota > Metazoa > Annelida > Polychaeta > Sabellida > Serpulidae > Protula > Protula sp. h YS-2021. Next base: position 27,510,109 of record OX457027.1, on the reverse strand, counting down.
CGAATAATAATTTAAAACATAACAAGATACGATTCAACAAAAAAAAAATTAAAACTAGCCCGTATCGCCAAAGGAAGGGTCTTATGCAGAACAAACTCACTAAACAAATAGAGTCATATATATTTTGTCGGCAGTTGAATTTCAAAGTTCCTCTTTTCTGGCTAAATATCATTTTACAAGATTTTTTTTTTCTTCACGAAAATACCAAAATGTTGTATTTTGTTTGAAATCGAAGTACGGAAATGGAAGAAAGATCCATCACGTTTTCCTATCACAGTAGACAGAAGTATAACTCGTTTTTGTTTTGTTTTTTTTTTTTTTAGATTTCTAAAACTACCATTTAAATTAGTGTGTTCGTTCTTAAAGACTTTCCATTTAGTTGAGAAGAAACCCCTCCTTCGAAATGTGAAACGCTGAGTGATGAAATTAATTTGCAGGACTAATTTTCCTAAGGACATACATAAAACAAGAATATCATTATGTTTGTTTGCATTTTTTTACACAGAAACAATACCTGCTTCTTTCACAGACAAATTTCCGTTCGAATTCTAAATATACCGGAAGTTATTTGGGTGGATTAAGTGAGCCACAAGCTTCCGAAATGACACACTAACTTGATTCACGAATACCAGTCCTAATATTATGTACAATAAGTGTTGTAATGACACCAATCTGAGCTCTTATAAATATGCTTTTCACAATAAGGAATCTGTACTGCACTTAAATATGAATATCTCGGGATGACATGTCGTAAATTAGGCATGCATTACATAATATTATTTACCTAAAATTATTGAAACTATTCACTTAACAACATTATACCCTGTTAGATTTTCTAAGATCCGTGTTAAAAAATACAAAACACAAAGGATAAATAATCGACCAGCCTAATAAACAAAATGTGAATTGATGGAGTTTAAGCCACGTCAGGCTTCTGCTTGTATATACTGGCATTCTCATAGCAAACAACTTCCGTATTTGTTTCCAGTGCCACCTGGAGACAAAATATAAGAAACTTATAAACATGTTCAAAGAAATGCACTGTTTATGTAGAGCAAATGAGCAAATCCAGGTGTTGTGTTTTTTTTTAATTTCTTTAATCTCCTGAACTTTATCTTCGCTTCACTGTTCATTTGGAAAGCATATTTAAGTCTTTCATCAGAAGTGGATCTGACACATTATATTTAAAAGTGACTCTATAAAGGTTTAGGGGGCAAATCGGACAGAGAAACATACTAAAAAGACAGATTCCATTGATATTTTTGACATCACAGTGAGACGAGTATCAAGACCTTGCGAGTTTTCAACACATTTTTTTTAACAATGGGGAGAAATTTTTTATGCAATCTTTACCAACGATGTGTCACTGTCCACTCTCTTTTTTTAAGTATCATTGGGAACTCAGTTTTAGTTTGAAAAGGATCGTTTCGGCAGCCAAATAAGATTATTTCATGAAAAGACCCTTAATGCATGTTCAAATAAATAACATTATGGCTTAATCTGATTTGAAGATTACAAAAAAAAAAAAAATGCAAAGGGCTATGATTTTTGTTAAGTGTCCAAAATCCAAAATCACGTCAGACTTTACTGCTAGTCCATTCTGTTGAACAGCAGCTTCAAGGTATTTAAGCATACTGTACCCATTATGCCTACTACTGATAAATGAACGTTGTTACTTAAAAAACAACCTCCACGGCTTTTTGGTCTTTCATGTATTAGACAATCAACCACGGGGAATTCCGCGAAAATAGTAATCTAACAGAAAGTAAGAAGCTATCCGTAAGATTCATCAATTTTTAACGTATGCGAAAGGCAGACAACACGGCTGTGTGTTGGGGGAGGGGGGCGGGTGTTTTGGATTTTGGTTTTAGTGGAGTCGGTGGGATGGGGTGTCAAGAAAAGACACCAGCTTCGGTTTCGTTGACAACTCGCGCGGAAATTGGGGTATTAATTACGTGTTGTTTTGACTCAGTGCCACCAAACATCTATGTGGTATAATACACACTAGTTGGTGCCACTCCCTGACAGGACCATTTTGTCCGGCTGAGAGGCCGGGGTGACCGTTGGGTTAGATGCCTTCAGTCAATCAGTCAGCATAAAACAGACTGGTATCGCTACAGTTCAGCTGTTATTTAACAACAGTTAAATCAATAGACCAGATACAGTAAACTCGAAATGAATGCCGCGCTTTTTTTGTTAGCGCCTGAAAAGTGTTTATTTGAGAGAAAAAAAATCTTTTAAATGCTAGATAATTCACGTTCTATTAAATTACCTGTATTACATACTATTAGGTACCTAAGGGTCATTTTGTCTCCATGTCACACAAATTTTGATTTCGTTTACTGTCTCTGTCAAAGTAATATTTACCTTATTATTCACAAATGCACATCTTCTTAATTGTGCATATTTGAAGGTACATCCCAGTTAAATAATACAAAAAAAAAAAAGAAGTTCCATTGAAAATCTCTAAACTCTTGTACTATTCTATACATTCAGAAAAGCTATTTTCAGAATAAGTTAATTGTATGATAAAAGTGATATGCTAGCTGGAAATATTAATTAATTATATAATTAACATTTGAACGTACAATAGCCTTTGTTGATTTTTGCACTTCCTTGTTCAATAACATATAGTATTCAAAGCCAGCATTTATTAAACAAACAAAATCAAATGCTTCATATGTAAGTGAAACGCTAGAGCTAAAAAGCTAAACAGATATTTAATAGTACTAGCAAATTCAAAAGAAAAAAAATCGTGCTAAATTTATGACTTGGCAAGAATAGCAAAGATGCAAAATATTAAAAAAAAAAAAAAAACTCTTCATGTGTCTTGCTCAGCAATGGGATATTTTTTCCACGCACGCTCATCCACACAGTTTCTTCAGTCGATTTTTTTACAAAGGGACCAGTGGCACCATTTTCTTCCTAAGTCTGTTTTGTGGAATTGCTGTTCAAAACTCTGCTGCCATGGAAAAACATATTTATAAACCCACAACTGCAAAGGAAACTTACCCAGAAAAAATATGTTTATGTTTCTTCTTAAAATTTTAATATAGTTTTTTTTCAAAAGCACCGCATGCATATCTTGAAAATAAAAAAGATTTTCAAACGCTTGTAATAAAGTTAAATTGATTGTTTTTTATGTTCACTTTTTCTCTCTCGTTCTTTTTCTAAACCGTCTCTTAAAATAAAAATTCCAAAGCCTACACAGTTAACCTTTGAAGCTCAAATCAAAATGGGTTCACGCACATCCTGGTAAGGTTTAATGTTGTTGCAAAGCATTCAATGACACAATATGTATATATATATATTAAAATGTTACCGTTGAGCAAATCCAAGTCAAATTTTAACGACAACATGAAAAAAGATTAAAAAAAAAAAGATTTAAAAATACTTTACCAACCTATTCATGTAAGTGCAGCTGAAAGATTAAAATCACACAATCTACGAAATATACCATTTTATGAAATGTACAACGAGGTGCTATTGCTTTAAAAAAAAAAAAAAAAGATGCGAAAAAATGTAAAAGGGGAGGGATGGGATTGGGACCCTTGAGGCAGTTATTATACATGCAGTTTAAAAAAAAAACAACCGTTTTAAACTTATGCACATCAAAATGTTAACGTTCAAACCATCTCAAATTATGTACACCGCATAAACTAGCTTTGCATATACAAAAGGTAGTCTCGAGAATCAGAATTTCCCAGGTTAAGGAACGGTTATGGGTTTTGTTTCTATTCACTAATTGCGCAGTTATCTGCAAAGGATTACAGAGGGGGCAAGTCGAATGCATTCACGGTAACTGTAATTCTTGCATTGCCATGGAATGGTGGTTAATAAAAAAAGAAGGAATTTCGTGCAAAAAATATCTGTATAATAAAGGGTGGGGCGGCGTTGTAACATATTTCTTGTCCCAGAAGCGAATTTGCAACTGATTTTAAAATAATTTCAGGCGTCATGGAGAAGAGGGGGCGGGGGGGGGGGGGGAGAGAATCTGGACCTGCAATCTCCGGAGCTCACAGTGTGGATACAAGCATACGATAGTATGGATGCCGACAGTACATGCACTGATATGCGCCAGTAGAGATACTTGATATATGTGTACTTCTGCGGGTGTGTACTGATACACGTTAGCATGGGTACTTGTATTCACTCGGATACTCGAGTTCATCAGTACTAACATTGCATAGGAAACGAGCTTCAATAAACCACCTAGTGCAGTCTGAATTTGCCGTATTCTTAAGAAATAAAACAGGCAGTCTTCGGGCAATTTTATCTGAAAAGTCTTTGCAGATATAATTTAAAAAATCTGTGGAAATCTTGACTCTCGAGCTAACAGTGACCCCAGCTTATCCACAAGGTTTTTATCTACATTACAATCACAGAAATCCATAACAATCTTTAGGGGGTCTTGAGCAGTTCTAATTAATTTAGGGAAAACACAACTTACAAAAAAAAATGGTTTCCTTCCACCAAACATTAAACCACCCCTTTTACATTAAAAAGTGAATAATGATATACAATAAAACTATTTGAATTCTAAAATAAACTCACGAATCCAATAAACCTTGAATACAAAACAAGAGCGTGAGCTATGGTGGTCGGGTTATCCTGGTTCCACATGCGGGTTACCTGGGCAACGTCATCCACGCGTCATCGGGGCGGTCTCCGCCTTGATTGATTGACAGGTGTGTACAACAAACCTTGTGTATGGCTACTGCCTTCTTTCATTATTTAAATTAATCAATTAATTGACCAAGTAATTAATCATTCGATCAATCAATCAATTAAATGCGTAAAGAAAAACGTATTCACGAGGGAAACAACAACATGGAGCTGGTGTTTGGAGTGGTGTGGTGGTTGGAGTATGCAGTAGACATAATTGATGGGTATGTTGTCAGACGGGGAAGGAGTCGGGGTGTATAGCATGGGTAAACTTTGTCCCAAGCACACTGTTATTTCTGTACTGTTTCATTGGTTTTCCCAAAAAATAGACGGGTTTTTGGCTTCGTGGCTTTGAGAGATTCCGACAGACAGCGACATCAAATCAATAGCCATCGTTTACTTTCTAAGCGTTACGATACGTCACGTGACTTAAAGATTACGTCATGACGTTGCGAAATGCGCACTGCTGCAGCGCCACGCTTCACAGGAACACTGCTCACAGGTAAACCACAAGTGGAGAATACCTTATCAGAATGTAACAAGACAAAGTGTAATGCCCCCAGCTACACCGTTCAAACGATTGTAAACATTAGCAACGTTTTCATGCACGTGTTCTTAAGTATCTAAATGTTTTAAACATTCTACGATATTTAAAATAGTATTGGGAAATCGGTACCAGAAAACGATTTACAATAACTTTCGAAATTAATGCTTTAATATCTTGTCATGTATGTTTGCAAACGCTGGGTGTCAGCTGGGAGGTTAGCGAAAAAGCATGCTTGGGTGGCCCATCTACTCTGTGCTCCTGGTTTCACACGCAAAATGTGCTATTGGAAGAGGAAGGGTGTGAGTAGTTCACCAAAAAAAAACGTGCTCATGGGGACGGGAAGGAGTAGAGGGTGGCACTACGCAATAAAAGCTCTTCAAGCGTTTAGATAACGGCAGAATTTCATTAGAAATGCACTATCTAATCTGTACATTATATGTGAGCATTAGTTAAAATTTAAAAAAAATTAAATGAATGCATAGTTAAAAAATGTAAGAAACAAACTATGTTATCTACTGAAAGAAACAAGATGTAAAGGGATTCAAAAGGGGTCAACTTGTTGCCGTGGTTACACAGGCTGCAAGTTGACAATTATCTATCAGGATTGTGGAAGGTTGGATAAATTCTAAAGGGGAAAAAGCTATTAATAAAAGTGCAAATGCAATTTTTTTTATCTAAAATGTTAATAGTGAAGAACTGTAATAAATCAAAAAGTGCCATAAAATGCATGCCAAAAATGTGGAGAATAAAGCTGGCATTCGGCCAGGAGTCTGACAGGAGAAAATTTTGGGGTCCAGGACACAGAGAAGCTGTCGATATATTAGTGCAGGAGCACGGGAATCGTGTGGGCCATCCAGAGGGACATCCCAAAGCGACCCCCGCACCTCATGCACTTATATACCCCCTTCCACTTTCATGCCTGTAGAAGTTGTTAAAGTTTGCGACTACCACGGGCACGGGTAGTGCTATCGTCAGAACCCCGGCGACCACACACAGCGCGCCTACCAACTTGCCCCACACACCCACAGGTGTGACGTCGCCGTAGCCTACGGTTGTCATGGTAACGATGGCCCACCAGAAGGCCCCAGGGATGCTGTTGAGCTGCGAGTTGCGTTCACCCATCTCGGCATAGTAAGCAGCTGAGCTGAAGATCACCATGGCAACAATGAGAAAGAAGAAAAACATGCCTAGTTCTCGAAGACTAGTCTTTATGGTCAGCCCAAGGATGCGTAGACCTTGAGAGTGTTTTGAGAGCTTGAATATACGGAAGACTCTGAGAACACGAATCACAATGAAAGATCCCTCTTTTGATTGGCCACAGCTAGCCGACACAGAGTTCGTAATCAGACTGATGAAGAACGGCAGAATGGCTAGCAGATCAAATATATTCATGACATTCTTGCAGAATGCAAGTTTATTGGGACACGAAACTATCCTTAACACAAATTCCACGGAAAACCACGCCACACAAACACACTCGATAACGAAGAATGCGTCGCCGTAATTGGGTCGTAAGACGTACGTCAAGCCGCCGTCTAGCGTGACGTTGATGCATTGCTTCCTCTCCATTGACGGTAGTGTCTCCACGCAGAAATTGACGATCGAAATGACTATGCACGTCACTGATATTATGGCAAATGCCCTTGCTAATTTAGAGGTATCCGGTTCTTCGCAAAGAAGCCATATCGTTCTGTGCCAGTTAACTGTTGGTAAGTCTTTGACCACCTCCATTATGAAGCCTTCTTTTTCTTTATACTCACGTATAGTATCCTCGCCCAGTTGGTAAAACTCCAACTCCTCTAGAAATATATCTTCGGGGACTTCAATAGGTCTTCTTAACCGCCCACCGCTTTGGTAATAATATAATACAGCTTGAAATGACGGTCTATGGCGGTCTATGAAGAACTCATTCCGCCGCGTATCCCAGAATTGTTTGCGTTTATGCGGGTCGCCTAGCAACGTATCCGGGAAACGGTTGAGCGTGCGTAGTTGCGTTTCATAGCGCTGGCCGCTGACGTTGATGATGACGCGTTGACAGCCTGCCTTGACACAGTCATGTGATCGGTCCAATTCTTCCAACCCTACCGGAAGTTCCGTTGGATGCGAGCAGACCCCTTCATATTTACTGCATCGAGAAATAACAGAAAAACGTTTAGGTGCGTAAGTATTATAATTATAATAATATGGTAAATAGGCATTGTCTCCAATTGAACCGGATTTCCTATTTAGCTGCCAAACTGCATTCATCTTGTCATACGTACACACCAACAGTCACTGTAAAACGAGAAATGCTTTTTTAATTCATTCATAAAAATATTATCCTATTATATATGTATGTATGTATGACCAGAAACATCCATTGAAGCAACACAGCATTTTTATAGCACATTATATATCCTTTCATTAAAGCTATAATACGAGGTTATTCCGTCCGATATGTAATTAAACTCTTTTTCCATTTATATTCCAGCTGTTTGAATAAAATAAAAACCCCGTGTGCGTTGTAAAGACCTGCCTAGTGTGTGTTTACACAAACTGCCAATGTCCCTTTAGTCAATACAAGCTGTAATGGCGAGTCACCAACGACCAGAGAACACACGCTAAACGCGTTGCTTCAAACGAAAACCCAAGTGGAAAATCTATAAGGGTTTTGACGCCAGCTTTTGCTCAGGTTGTTACAAACCCTCGCTCGCTATGACAAGCTAATGACTTCTGGCATCGCAAAGTAGCACTTTTTTGTCCTCTAATTTTGCCTTCTACAAATATCACGCAACCATTTTTATCCCAGGCATATTTAACCACAGAAACCATCTAACTACCCGCTATGACTGTCGCAGTTTACAATTAGCGGGGTATTTAAAGTGAGACTATAGAAGCAGTGCGGCGCTGTCGTAAAACATTCCTTGGCTATTGCTTTCTACAAAGCCTCGAATTATGCCAATTATTTTAGCACAAAAGCATTAGAATTACAGGAAGCGACTTGGAATCCCACTTTGGATTCTCAACTTCAAATGGCAATCTCCAGTAATTGAGCTTATCCAGGTATACTCAGTTTTCCTCCAATAAAATTAGCGCATTTTTTTTCTCTCTCTCTTTCTCTCCAAAATACTGTCTCTTATTCATAAAATGCCTATCTTTGTAATTTGTCCTTGAGCATCCCAAAGGCACGCGACTTCTCTGCTCACCACTTACAAGAGCTTTTTGAAATGAAAACCCAAATTCCTTTCTTTAGAGCGAACATCTCTTTTGCTTTGCTTCAAAGCATCTTTTCGTGCCAAAAATAATAAATATTACATCCTTAATTTAGAGTATTCTTATAGCTGATTTTAAGAGCTATTTTAAAGGATTTCACAGCTGTGTAGAAGTGGCAATGGTTTGATAAATCGAACCCGTCTGTTCAGTTTGTACAAGGCGTTACCAATGGTACAGAACCCAACATTACTAAAACACTGTGACTAACAACAAACTTGCTCTTGTGTAGTCAATATATAGCACGTGCTGACTGTTGAACTACAGGTCAACTTTTTTAAAATTTAACATGCGGTAATATTAGTTAAAAACAAGTCCATGTATTTTTGTTGTTGTTGTCCAAATGGTAACCAGAGATTCGTGCTAAATTTAGCTAGCTGGAAAATAAAACAACAAAGCTGTTTTTTCATTTACACCAATAATGCCGTTGTTGATACTGTAGCGAGTAGCCGCTTCGTTAAGAAAATCACACTGCACGATTACCTAAAACAGGTACAATTCAGGGTATCAACTATGATTTCTATTTTTATTTTGATATTTCCTGGACATTTTACTGATCATATAGCGACAGATATATTAACTTGAGAATCAATATTAATTTCTATTTACACTTTGAAAAATGTTGATATGGGGGGTTAAAATGATTATATGTTCAACAAGCTTTAAAGTTCATTAAAATAAATCAATAGTTGCTCAGTGACGTAGCACTCTGGCAACAATAAAGTGTCAATAAACGGCCCTGCGTCTAATCATCCCATATCAGGAAAACTCGCAATCACATACAGTACTACTCCGCATTGTCGTTGATATTCACGTAACTATTTAATCTGTTGCTTCATCCATCACATATATATAGCTGTGTTTTCTAGTTCATCAATATTAACATCAATCGCCACCCATTGCCCCTTCTGTTTTCTATGAGCAGAAGTGAATCAAGGCTGTTTGCCTAACTATTCATGTATAGGCACACCTTTTGTATTGTTATTCTGCATTCAATGGTCTCCATCACGAAATATTCAGCAACACGCAAATAATTTTCATGCAGATTACACTATAGTCTCAATGACTGTGATTGCTCGGTGCTACATCGTAAGTGGCCACAAAGTGAATATATCTGTTTCACGGCATTGTCGAAAATATCCTTTTAATCTGTGTTGCTGAATTAGATGTAAGATTATATCCTTGTTTATATATGTGTTCTCTCTCATGTCTAAATAAACAAAATCATTTCTCAACTAAATGATTCGAGAGAACAGTCAGATATTAAAGCTACATATTTCAGTATCACACTTAACACTACCAAAAGCCAACGAGCACTTAATCTTATTCAATATGGTTTTCTAAATGAAATGCCCAATCGTACTTATTTATAAACGAAGCATTAACAAAACATAAAAGCACACATCGCTATTTGTTCCTACAAAAGGTGTCATTCGAACTGAATAAAAACAATTTATCCAGAAAAATAAACAATTTTGGTGACCGCACTACAGACAAGTAATTTATAAATCACGCTAAATGACATAAAGACGATAGACCAATAATCTCAAGGCCTTTCTGTACTCGTGTAGATTGTCCGTTATTGACTTGGCCAGTGGCCATTGCATTGATAACACAGGTCAGTTCATTTGCATGATCCGTTTAGTGGCACCACATAGATCTCTTATTGGTATCTGCTCTTTGGATCACTCATAAAGTAAGCATTTGCAAGTGACACAGAGATCGAGAGGCCTGTGACGACGAAAAGCTGTGACTTTGTAGCCACTTAAAGTTTGATTGAATGCCTTTACTTACTACAATTGAATATATACACATGCAACATAGTTGCTGTCGAATAGTTCACATTGCGACTGAACTCGAATAGTTCACATTGCCACTGAACGAAAGATCCAAGGTTACCTGCAAGATACATTCCAAAATCAATTTTGTAATCTAAATATAGAGCTAGGTGAAAAGTTCGTTCACAGAAGGAACATAAATGATGTCATAAACACGTCATGTGCTCAGTAGCTGTTTATAGTGTAAGCTACACCTTTTATACCTAAACGCTATACTCTGAATCACTCTTATCTATATACCACCTCAGATATCAAATGATCTTCCTCAAATAGACTGTCAGTGCCTTATTATGTGGAAAAGAGCACGGTCAAATCTTAAAAAAACACAAGAAACAAAGATATCTTTCTATCTCTTCCTGAAGTGTTTCCAAGGTAAGTCTAGTTGAGGAAAAGAACCATTAACGTTCTGGTGGTCTTACATAAAATATTCGTTTCACAGGTTAGGTAACTTTTTGCCCAAAGTAATAATCAATTATCCACGATTCTTGTGTATGGCAGTTGAAAAAGTTGTTCACGTTAAATCAGAGTCAAGTCACAAACAGCCAGGTTACATTTCATTAGTAACTAAGTAAGTATTTGTACTTGCTTGCTCCTTTACTTCAAAACCACTGCTTTAGTGCTGCTTGGACTTTTATAATTTTATGTCAGAGCTTGCAATACATTTGTCTGCTTTGCCCGTTTAACTAAAACTGCTCAAATTAGCGGAGACAGTATTAGATTTGTTATGAGCACTTTGTATTATATTCGGTATCGCGTGACAGGCATGTGATCGAAACACGCAGCTTCGTTCGCATTATAGTAGCTTCTCCCTAGAATTTATACTGCAAAGCCGTGTCGAGATACTCGTAACTGAACGTCATATTTAATTACTAGTTCTTCTAGAAATAATTTTTTCTGGAGAATACATCTTGGATGCACTTTTATGGTGGCATTTCTGAAAATCGGTGCGTGTTATGATATCTTAAAATACATATCAAGCGACAATATACCAACGTATAAAGAAATGATCTGAAAGTATCATGCTCTTTTGCTACATAAAAAGCCACATTCACGTGAGTGTCACAGGTATCAGCCAGAGCGACGCTCAAGAAAGTTTTGTAGTGAAACCCTTTCTCCTTCGCTTAACCAAAGTTGCTATACGACACACAGTCATCTGTGTATCTGTCAGGGAAATTCAATTAGACATTTAAAAGGGCGAATGGGCGTCAACTGGTTTTTTGTGAGAGTAACTTCTCTGAAATTTCCTCTTTATTTGGCAATGTATAAAGAAAGAAATTCATTAAAAGCAAGAAATGGCTTTCCAAGCAAACCCTTTTCTTAATTACTTTTGGATTCTTTTCCATAATGATTCTCTTCTTTCCTATAATCGTTTTTTTTTCTTTATCCCTCTCTGTCTTGTCTTTTCTTATTTTATATATCAGCCGTTTGACGTGATATAAAACAGATGAACTTATGAAAATAGTATGCAAATATCAGCACGAAAGGATGGAAGATTTATAACAAACAATGATATTACAGCAAATAAAGATCTGTCGTAGAAAATGCTTCATTTTATTCTTGACTGTAATGGAATTGAGACAGTTAATAGCGCATATATGACCAAATGTGGCGATGAGCAGTCATTAACAATAGCAGTGCAATAGCGTCCGTGTTACTTAATATCAGTTTCCAGGAAGTAAACTTGTCATGTATCGCATCCAAATTTGGTCTTTTACATTTTTTCTCCAGGAATTTGGACCTTGCATCGTCAAAACTTTGCTTTTTTTGAAAATTTCGTTGAAACAAAAATCATTAAATTTGTTTTTCCTGCAATACTTGGTTCAATGGTTTGAAAAACGTTTAAATTACATAATGCTTACATCCATAGGTGGCTGTTCTGAAGCGTTGAAGTGTTTGTTCTAGCAAAATACAAGTACCAAAAACGATAGCGCTGTATTTTAGGCTGTGGGCTCTGAAGGACAATTTTCAGCACATTTTCTGCTTTCGAGATCAATCTGTTTACGAAAAATATCATGCTCCTGAAGAGCCGGTTGATTCGTATTTTACTCGAAATTTGTAACTCTGGTCTGATCACCATCTTTTTTCGTATGAATTTATGTGACACAGCCACCGGTTATTTTTTCTTGCCTCACTAAATATACATAAGATTTGATATTTGTAAATCCATCTTTGGATACTTTGTTTTAAAACATATTTCAGTATCGATTACTTGATATCGACAATATTACACAAGTAAGTATAATAATTACCTTATTTATCGATGCATATCGATAATATCGATAATACTTCAATCTTTCAATGAAACTGATAATATCATCAAAATCTAACATTTAACTTTTATTCACGCATGCGAAATGCGCTTTTTCTATGCAAAACATGCTGCAGCAATAAACAGATTTTATTTTGTGATATCGATTTCAAATAAAGCATGGCTTAAAATTTTTGATCAAGCTGGGAAATAAGACAACCAAAAACAAACAGGTTGCAACAAATCACTTTCATACCTGTGTCATTAAAGGAAAAAGTGTTACAATTTCTTATAAATTTCATTGCCCACCGCCTCTTTCCCTGCTTTTCTTGATAATACTGTGAGATTTTATTTTATATTTATTAATTTATAAAGTCTAAAATGAGACACTTAGCTACAGGCAGATTAAGTGTGTTACACGCACTTCAAAGAAAACTTTTACCGCTACTTGTTTTCTCGAGTGAGCGGATTTTTAAAAATAATAATTCAAGGATGTTAACAACTGATCTCAGAGACTAGCACACCTATGATATAAACATACATGCCAACCAGGCGTCCCTTCCCACCACTTTCCTGCCATCGCTGTTGAAATATTGGACACCATTTATTAGCACCATGCTTTACACATAATAAACAAAGCATCCATAAAGTAATCTAAATATTGTGCTGCAAACTACAAAAAACTGTAAGCTTTGAAAAAGGCATTTTTTAATGATAATTCGAGAATCTTAAGAACAAGGAGGCATGTTTTCAAAAGTGGCACATCTAATACTAAAACTTATTTTAGAAAAGAAATAACTATGAACATGATTATGAACAGCAAACTAACTGACACTAATGCTGTATAAATAGGTTGTAGCAACAGTTTTAGCATTATCGGAGCAGACAGTTCCTATTAACGGAGCTAAGGACAACACCCTTGTATATGAAGTGTTTAAATCGATGCGAAACTGAAAACATTTTAAAAGAAATATCCGCTTTTTTGATGAATTACGACTTCTGCCACTTAAATAACAAGGTTTCTAATGGATTATGATGAATTTCTTAAGAAGTGACTTTCCCAGTCTCTATCAGTCTCTATAATTAATAGAGACTTCAACAAGACACGAACAATACCAAGGGAAGAAAAGTCCAGTGCCATTATTAAATTTATACTAAAGAGTGGCATGTCTGTGGGGTGACTATTTAATATGGCTGTCTAGACAGAAATAGCCCCTTTGTTAAATTTATGACAGAAAAGTCATAAAACTGTTATTTAAGAGAGAAAAGTGAACGATGCAAGAGTCTCATAGGAATCATCTACAGCATTTAACCCTTTCAAGTCTTTTAGTCATAACGACTCATTCCTCGTTTTTAATAGTTAACACTTTGACACTATTCCGATCTGGTCTAGCTATAAAATAAGTAAACTATATAAGTGTACATAAAAAGTTAAAAGTGTTGTTTTAACCGTGAAATCTCGAGGTGCAACAGAGTGACTTCCGGTAAATTAACACAAGTGACTCTTCCTGAACATCATTGATTTATGTCACAGAGTCATTAAAAATGCTTAACATTTAGGATTTTTTTTATTTCACTCTTCGCAAACAGAGATGCGAAGAACCGATTCTGAGGAGTTATGATCCGTATTTCATACATCACAACACACATGATAAAATCACACGAGGAGGTTCACTAATCCGAACCCCCCCCCCCCCCCCTCCTCGTAGTGAGTAGCACTGATAGCACCAGTATCAAGGACTAGTGCATACGGTGCGCAAGCTAAGCGAAGGTTTTCGGGGGCAGTTCAAAAGTGAAGTGTGGTTTTATTTTTGGTAGAAATATATTTTCTTATAAATTATGTTATGGCGCTGTCAAGTATACAATTTCAGTAGTGCACATCGTGACGTTTTCGACACCGGAAGAGCGGTGAGACCAGCTGTGCGCACCTTCCAGTAAAAATACTGTTTTCTTTTTACGCATACTGGCAATTATGAAATAAACAAATTTATCAGAAAAGACAGACCATGCCTAAATATTGGTGCTTACGTTACTGCTTTAGTCAAATAATATCTACTTTGCTTTCGTCTAAAACCGCTTGTAAGAATACACAATTACCAAACGACTGAAAAACTGTATAGTAACAAATACTTATGATTGACAGTCAGTCTGATTGCCTTGTTATTTGTAAGTATCAAATACACGAATCTCTTGAGAACATAATTAATAGTAAATAGTAATCTGGATATCATTTTGTGTATTGAATATGGCCTCATCATGAATACTACACTTCGATATAGTATACAAGCTCACAATCAAATAAAAATTACAAAGGGATTTGGTGTTATCATTTAATCATCTAATTTAAACAACAAACCGTTTCGCAGACCTTATAAGAAAACTTTTCTGTGAGCTTATCATTGGTGTGTTAAAGGAATGATATCACATACATCACAGATATGATAAGATAGCTTATGGGACGGATGTAGGCATGATATTTTGTAGGTGGCTAAAACCTTACTTAAAAGCTGCTACCTCGCAATATTAGTGCTTGTTCTGCCTGCGTAACTCTCAGCTCCCTTTACTGCTCTTTGATGAGAATACAGCATGAAACATCAGCAGATTATAACAGAGCCTAATTTGGGTTTTGTAGAATAAACTTAATATTTTAAATAGTAGTTATAAATAATGACCTGAGACTAACGTGCTTGGAGTATTTGATTCGTAGGCAGTACATAAAGGTAGTGAGATAATAAATACACCCATAATTCTTCTCCACACTACGTTTCCCTTCTTTTTATTAAATATACTGATCTGTCACTGTCTAGTCATGACTGGAAAAGTATCGAAAAGCATTTGACTTTCTTATGCCAATAAATAAATAAATAAATAAAAATTCGTTAAAAGAAGCACTGTTAAAGTTTCTAAAGTTAGCAAAACAGAATTGACGGATTGATGTGAATGTTCTACTTTCTTTTCTCTTTGAAACGAATAAAGCATTCACTAATTTATAAATTTATCAGCTGCTTTTGTTCTCATTCTTATTGACAAGACAATTTTCTCGTGGACCCTCCTAAGTGATCTTATATCCGGTTTGTCAATGTATATAGTCCACATCAACGCCATGCCACGGGCGCTTTGCTTTAGAGTTTAAGAGATAGCATTCCTTGCAAGAGGCTTTAGTAGTTAATTTGTCCCTTCAAACAGGGATGACACTGTGTGTTCCACTAAGCTGAAACGTGGCAGAGCAATCTATGGCGCTCCTTCCCTTGGTTCCCTTGGTTCCCTTGCTGCACTGGTTTCAATCAATCACGGTCTATAAACTGAGAGCGAAATAGTCTCTCTTCTCATGGGGGATGGCGGGGATGGGGGTGGGGGTGGGGGTGAATAGCAACAACAGACCAACAAGGGTCATTGTGAGCGACGTAGAGCTTTACGTTTGTCCCTGAGTTTCCTTGCCATATAGAGTTAAATATTACAGTGGCTGATTGAGAGAGCCTATGGCATCGCTTCTTTCTAAATGACGCTGAGACCTAGTGCCAACCTGTTGCCAACAATTTTGATCATTAATGACGCGCCTAACTATAACATCGCTCCATCGGCAGTAAAATTTATGTGTCACTAAACCTTTATTTTAACCTTTATTGAAGCATAATTGTTTTCAAGGTAAGAAAAATGTAATTTTTTCAGCATCTCTGTTCCAAAAAAGGACTTTTTAAAAGAATATTGCTCTGAATCAGTCACTCGAACAGACTTATCAATGTTAGTCCAGTTAGTCCATAATCCGTTTTGCCCACAAAAACGGTTCACATACAAATTAAAAATAAGTACGTTTCTTCAGATGATCTTATTACTGAATTACTTTAGGGCAATGAATTATTAACAGCACATCAGAAAAAGCGGTCTTAGTTTCGGGTTGGTCTAATCCCATTATCATGCGCACGTTCCGAATTCGTAAAGCTGATAATCCCGCATCCACTAAAATTAAGTTTTAATTTAGCTATTTACTTCAAGCAATGATATATTATCTTGAACCTCACTGTTATTATTACATGATACAGAGGATGGGCGGGTGTATATGTGATCAGGGCATTATGGAAATCACATAGGCCCCCGGGCTAGAGAACGCCTTACCACAGAAACACACAGGAAATGAAATAATCACTAATATATGCGCCATTAAGCGTAATGAGACCACGGAACCTCTTCCATTATGAGGATCAATACCAAGAAAATTGTGATTTTGACGCGGAGTGTATTCATTTACAGCAATATCCGACATAGAGATGTCTTCCTTTGTCCAGTTTATGCCAGTCACGGCAGTTTTACCTTACGTCCGCTCAGCGTCACCCTGGGCGATAAAACAAGATGACATTGGGAAAAGCCTTTTTTCTGCTTGTAGTCTGTATGAAAATTGGACACAGACTGAAAATATAAAACTTTCTTGATGCTGCACAACTAAACTGAAACTTTTTTTTCAAAATGATAATGATGAAGAAGACGATGATGATGAAAATGATGACGACAATAATGATGATGGTGATGATGATAACGATGAAGATCAAGGTAATAATGGCAATATATTATTCTTGTCATTATTATCTGGTTGCGATAGTGGTAGTACTAGTACTAGTAGTAGAACTAACAGTACCAGAAGTAGCACAAGTAGTAGCACCAACAGTGATAGTGTTAGTAGTACTAGTAGTAGCAGTAGTAGTGTATTTGTAAAAGCAGTCCAGTAATGCAGGAAATCGTTATAACCTGAAGGAGATACCGTGGTACACAAGACAGTTACTGTAAAATACTATACCCCCTTAAAGAGCGAAGTGGTTTGGGCGTGACGTCACTGTTATTTGCTATCGCACGCATTTAATGACCCTTTTTTTAAAACTTAATAGCAGTTTTTGATCGGTGGCACTGATTGGCTTAGTTGCCTGTTTCTGTGAGAGAGTTCGTACTTGCAATCTCTGAGTATGGCCACGGTGGTATCTAATTATCAGGGCTTTGTTCAGTGCTTAGTGAGGACTAAACAGATAATAAATAAATATCAATTATATTCTGTTAATGAAATCAGTGGTTAGTTCGTAATCTTTCGCTGGCTTCTTCTTTAATAAAGATTTATAGAGATGAGCTGACTGGGCTGACTAGGTTTTTTTTTTCTTTATACCATCGAGCAAAATGGCATGTTTCAGCCACTTGCCAAGCAAAGTGCCATTTGTCCGAGACACACTGGGCGAAATGACAAACAATTCCGCAAGACGAAGCCGCCGGATAAAATGCAATGTCCCAGCTTGTTATTGAAAAAAAAACCTGTGCCAAAAAAAAAAAAGCAAAAAAAAAAAAAAACAAAACTGGACAACAGTACCACTGGTTAAAAGGTGACCACCAAAATTTCTGTTGGAGAGAAGGTTACAATATAAATTAAGATTTTTCGTAATAAATAATAATAATAATAATAATAATAATAATAATAATAATAATAATAATAATAATAATAATAATAATAATAATAATGATAATAATAGAGAAATAAATGGCTAATATAAAAGCCGTCTCAAATGAAACGCGAATGTAAAAACAAATGAAATTTTCCATCTAAGGACTTGAAGACTGACAACTACTTCATTTAAGGCTCTGTCAACATGTCTGTTTTTTTTTCTTTTAAATTCTCCGTCTGGAGTACATAATTTGTGTTGATGGCTCTCCCAAAACGAGCACCCCAGGGCAAATATCAATTTAGTAGCCGTAGCAACAGTAAATTCAGTGTTGAAATTAAAGGTTATAAAACTACAACCCAGTACTCTAAGTTTCTTTTTCATTGACTTTTTCGCAAGAAAGTTGGTATTTTAGGTTTGATGTAATATCACTTTGCGGGAGAACAAAACATGTGACGCAAAATGTTGTCTGTGAGACCTTGACAGGGCCGGATGGACTCTCTCTCAAGCATGAAATTTTCTGTCGCTAAAAAAGGCGTCCGGAATTAGAGCTCACATTTGTGGCACTCACCCAGCAAGGGCAACAAAAGCGTGGCAGTCAGTCATTTGGGTCAATCTATATAAAAAAAAATAACCATTTTTTTGTTGCAGTGATTCAAGTGGATACTTAGACATTTCAAGGAGCGACAAGGGTTAGCTCAGACAAAAAAGATGTTCTCGATAAACTAGCTACATTAAATCAAGGTGTTTCTGATACAGACGGGTATTTCTGCGAGTTCAGTGAGCCATTCTGCGCATGCGTCAATTGGAGAACATAGTGGGTGTTCTGTATTTCAGCGACGCCGCCCCAACCACCTACCCCCCCCCCCCCCCGCCCCCTCCACCTTTTCTATTTTCTGCCTACAGCGTGAATTACTACAAAGAAAGTAAGAACAAATTTAACTTGCTCTGCATTCGATCAAACAGAAACTGATGGATAGAGATTGGTCTGAGTGCAAGTCCGTTTATCCAAAGCATTTTTCTTAATGCTGGTTTTGCAGAATTTACAACATTTATAAACTAGAACTTAAACTAGACCGTTTTCGCTACCGAGTAGCTAACATTACAGTTGGGGTCACAAAAATACGATTCTGTACTCTTAACCTCTTACATACCGTCTTTTAGGCCCAAAGGGTCGCAGATAAGCTCAAAATCGTTCTATCTCTAACCGTTTTCCAGATAATGGACAACTTCCGGTTTTTCACCATGACCATGACCGATGAGGTCAAGGTCACTGAGGTACCTCTTACATATCGTCTTATAGGTCCAAAGTGTCGAAAATAAGCTCAAACACCGCTCTATCTCTAACCGTTTTTGAGATATGGTCAAATTCCGGTTTTTGTCTTTGACCATGACCGAGCAGGTCAATCGTTCTGTAAGGATTTTACGGCGTCTAATCAGCCTCTATCAGAGAGCCAAATTTCATCACTCTTAAGTAATTGGGACAAACCCAAACGCTGCAGCCAACTACTGGTACTGAGGTCCCAAAGTGGCACTGAGGACCCGGTGGTACTGAGGTCCCGAGCAGACGGGAGCAGACGCCTCACGGATCTACAGTTGTAGATGCATTTGTTATGCAAGATAGCAATCATTTGCATGTTTTTTTTTTTGGTTTTTTTTTTAACTGAGCAGCGGATGTTTTTTATTTTTAAGATATAAAATATGAGTTGAATTCAAACAATTCGTTATCATTCCGATAAAAGTTTGAAAAAGATAATGTAAAATATGGAATAAAATTAACTGTGGTGGTGAGCAAACGATCGCCTTTTTTTTCTTTCGTTAAGGTGATGTGCAAACGTCCGGTGAGCAACTGACGGTGAGCAAATGACCGGTGAGCAAATGACCGGAACCCGAATAAATAAGCTAAAAATAACATTTTCACCTACCGGTGGTGCGTCGGCTTGTTTTTAGAGATCCTTGCACCTTGTTTTACACTTGCAATAGCATTCATAGCGAGAACTCCAAGCTTTGAAATGCTTTGAAAAATTGAACTAGTTCAGGTCTATTCACATTGCTTAATTCTAAATTAAAAGTCATAAACAAATTCATTTTTGGGTCTTACGAATATTTTTTTTTCCTTTTGACTTATGGCTTAAACCAACAAGGCACAAGGAAAAGGCCTTAAAGTCTTAAGGACAGTCCTTAAGTAGCGAGAAAAGGTACTTATCAGATACCAGTCAATTTATTTTTATTTTGGTATATTTCTATGACCATTAAACAGACACCCCTCCTACCAGCACTGGATGATTGAAATGCACTGGTTTGAAGTTTGAACAAAGTTGGGAACGTAACGACGTAAACTATACAGTTACGTAGCAGAAAGTGCTCATCTTAGGAAATTCGGCTTATTCTTGCGGACAAGTTCACGTCACAATATTACATCCACCAATGAGAATTAACATTTTCATCACGTGATCAAAAAGTGCCAGTGCCTGCGTCGGGGCAAAAAGCATATTTTCTCACTCTTTTATACCAAATATAACAGGGTATGTTTCTTGTTCTGGGCCGATTGCATACATTTTGGCCTACTTGTCAAATGCCAGGAAGTTAGTTCTTTAAATCATTTTTACCGTTTAGAAAATTTTATTACTTAGCTTAAATATCGAAGAATTTGTCTTGGTATAAAACAGTGCAATAAAACTCCAATATCGCTCATTATGCCCTCAGTTACCCACAATGCCTTGCATGAAGCTGTCCGCAAGAATACCCTAAAGGAAAACGTATTTAGCCTTTAAGGACAAATCCTTAAGCAAAATTTTCCCTTAACGTTTTTTGCGTTACCCCTTGGTTTCAACTATTCAATGTGAACAGACCTTTACTACAACAGTTTAAAAGTTTAATTATTGAAACGTTCTAAGCATGTTTTTTTAGTTACAGCCAACGGAAAACACGCAACGTCACGTCATTATGATTTACGTGTCGTCATCACAAAACGACCAGTCTTGCTCTTCGAAGTTCTAGGACAAAACTGGCGGAACGCTTAATATATGTTCGATGATGCATATTTTGGGATATCATATCGGGATCAAAGCAGGGAAATGAGAGGGTGGGGGGGGGGGGGGTCAATGTTAATTAATCTTTAAGTTTATTTATTTAGTATATGTTCTTATATATTTATAATATTTTTCGGGGTGGGGGGGGGGGGGTGTAGGGCAGTAATAATAAGCGCTGTAGTTTAATAAAATAGCGTCTATATCTTTGTTTAGTCAAAAACCGAAATTTGAATCAAACTTGTAAAATTAAAAAAGGTTGTTAATAATGTTCAAATCAGGAAGTTGTCAAAATTTTCATTATGAATGTTTATTTTATGTTTTATGTGACAAAAAAAAAAAAAAAAAAAAAAAAAAAAATTAAAAAAAAAAAAAACAAAAAAAAAAACAACATATGTAGAAGATTCTTAAAATATAAGCCAGACAGCGTTGTCGTGACCTGAAGTGATACATTGAGAAGACTGACGACCTCACCCACCACAGCTTCGAATTAGTCTGCCTCAAAATGAAGACAAAGTCTGGGCAAGATTACCTTTTTCTTACATTCTGCTTTCAATTTAATACCTGTTACAAAAAAAGGGGGAAATAAAACCGCCCTGGAAGAATCTTTTGGCAAGTTGAAAAGACGCTCTGATTTCTGGGCTTCTCATGATTTCAAAACTTTCAATGGTTTAATTTCGAAACAATGTTCTCCTGTAAGCTTTGTTATAATTTTGTTGGATCTCATTTTACTCTCGAAAAAATGTCATCCCCAGTAGGGGCCAAAATAATTTTATTTTTGAAAATTTAACACCTAAATTATTTGTTTCAGTACGGAGATGATATCACATATCACATATTTTTGCTTCGGTTGTATTAGCCTGTATACCTGTTTCTGTTCATTCCCAGAACTGTCTTGAATAACAATTTCTACTTCTACCCAATCTTTAGATCGTCTGGCCGGGTCACTTCGTTTTCAAATTGATACTCTCGTGACTCAGTCGAGGTTCTCGTAAATAGTTCAAAAGTTTATATATATATATATATATATATATATATATATATATATATATATATATATATATATATATATATATATATATATTTCTTAACAATATTCGCTTGATAGCAATATTAAAGTTTTTGTTCAAAAAGCAGCAAGGGTGGGAGATTGACAAGGAACAAAATGAGTTTTTGGCATTATTTTTTCTACATAAATCGTTCAAGAACCGGCCGAAACATTGACCCTTTGGATTCCCTATTGCAAATTCTACACATTTCGCTCAAGTCTTTGGCATCATCTGTCAATATTAGAATGAGGTCAAGGCTTAATTTTGAAAAAAGGGACTGCAATATATCTTGATTAAGACTCAAATCATGTGCAAAGCTGGGGTGACTGGAGAAGAGGAGGGGAGGAGGGGGGGGGGGGGGGGGTTGAGAAAAGACGGATCATTTAGAAAATTTGGTGGTCTCATTCTTGTGGAGGAAAAACTAAATTCAATCTGATAGAAGAAACTGACTCGAACTCTTCCATAATTCATCATCAAAAACAGGCTGCGGATGTAAATGATCAGCGAAGTAAAGAATAAAAAGAAGGAAAGCATCGTCATGGTAAAAAAGAAAAAAAAAAAAAACAAAAAACAAAAACAAAAAAAAAAACAAAAAAACAAAAGAAAAAAGTCATGCTTATGATAATTACAAGTCTTTAGCTCTGTTTATTTCTTTATTTTCATAGTTTGTTTGCAAAGAAGCCAGAACGGCAATTCCTTCAAGTCTTTTTTTTTTTTTTTTTTTGGCTGTTGTTGTTGCTGCTTAACAATAGATACATCATCACTATCTTACGCTTCCTTTGCAGGTGTCCATTGATTTATCTTTAAAATTAATACCGCATGATTTTTTTACTCAAAACATACAATGCGCAGTTTATATTATTAGGTTGCACTGTACAGTTTTACTTAAAGTTTTTATTAAAGTGGATTAAAAAAGATCTTATTCAGGCATTTACAAACAAAATATTTAATGAGGATTCAGTGGGGTATATACTGTTATCCATTGAGACTGTTCCATGAATCAAATCTCGTTAACTCGCCACTGCGTATAATGTAGTGTAATGGCAGCGGTGAAAAACGTGAAATGAGAGAGAGAGAGAGAGAGAGAGAGAGAGAGAGAGAGAGAGAAAGAGAGAGAGAGAGAGAGAGAGAGAGAGAAAGAGAGAGAGAGAGAGAGAAAGAGAGAGAGAGAGAGAGAGAGAGAGAGAGAGAGAAATCATAAGCGTCCATTTTAACAAAGAACTTCCAATAATTCATGTCCGTTTCTGTCTTTCTTTCTTTTTCTTTCTATTAATTTATTTATTTATTGTCAGATCAAAGGTACGTTCATATGAACACAGCGTTTCATGCGTGATTGTACAAGGACGCTCATACATGTGTCACGCGGCTTTTACTGAACTTCAAAGCGACGCAAATGAAGTTGACTTTTATTATTATACAACAATATACATCCTTGGTGCAGAAATGGCAGTAAATGCCACATGTGCGTCATCACAATTGCTTGGAAGATGTCAGATGAAGTAAAGAAGGAGTCAGTCACAAATCAATCGGTCACCTTTCACCCCATTTCTCCATGAGCGACAATATAAGACGCAATAAGGTTCTCATATGTATCTACTACAGTCAATGAAAAGTGGCTGGTGACATAAACCAGAGCCCATAGTGATTCTGCGCGGTCTTCCCCGGTAAGCACATCAAGTAAAACCCATGTAAAACCCAGGGTTATTTTTGGCCTTCCCACGTGAATCCCATGCAGCGATTTGCATGGGAATGAGACAAAAATCGAGGTAAAATCAATGGTCAGAATTCCCACGCATAATCCATGCATTTCCCAGTTGGGACCCACCTGGGTTTACCCTGGTGGGATTTACATGGGCATTCCATACATATTTCATGTGTATTTTACAGGGGGTTTCCCAGGGTGGGAAAACCCAGGCATTTCCCACTCAAAAATGGCTCCTTTCTCCACGGGATTAATATGGATTTTCCCCTTTCCCACCTTCCCATGCAAATCCCAATTAAAACCCACACGTATCCCACATGGGAAAATTTTCTGTGCTTACTGGGTCTGCACGATGTGTATCATGGCAATTTGACACTCCGAGGTCAAGATATTTCAAATTTTTTAAGATTCTAAATGTAAACTGAAGCAAGGTTTATTTTAATCTATTGGCGGGCACTTTGAAAGTTCCGGAAGGAAAAGAGTTCGTGGAATCTGAAACATATATCTTCTGTGGATATGGGACAACTGGGTCACGTGACTCCCGGTCGTTCTTGGAATAAATCAATGCTATTGGTCAATAATAGTAGCAAAACTACCCCGAGAGCAAGCTGAATGGATCTGCGTTGCAATACAAGACACTCGTGTAGCAGAGAAGCACAAGGTGCCCATGAAGTACACAAACAAAATGTACTCGTACAGTACAAACATGTTAGGTAACAAAAAAAAAAAAAACTTAGGGAATAACAACAGAGCGAATGCTTTGTTATACCATGGCAGATCATCACTTTGCTATGACAAACTGATGCTGCATTCAGACCAGGTATTAATCAACTCTTTGGCTGAGCTAATTAAGCGTTGTTCCGTGTATAGTGATTTTCAATACATTGATGGGTGGCACATACTAATCTGGGCGGCGGTTAGGCCTCTTATATGCTTAGTAGTAGTGTGATATTGCATTACTAAGACCTTAATTCCTTCCTGTCAATAAAATGCTTGAGCATCTCACCCCATCCCGCACAGAACATGGTCTTCGCTTCAGGACCGAGCACTGTTCTCTTCAGACTCTCAATATCTCGACACTGACAAAACATAACTGTTTAGAGAACAGGTTCAGGTATGTGTTGAGTTAGTTAAGGCCTCATAGCTTTGATTTTGGCCCCACGGTGTCGGGGCTAGAGCCAAGCCAGTTCGTTGGGCTTGGTGTCCAGACGTTGTGGAAAATCCAAGTTCTTGTCTTGGCTGTGGCGTACTGGCGTTGTAGGAAAAGCCAAGCCCGTCTTGGAGCATTCAGTAGTTACTATTTTAAACCATCAGTGACCTTGATATTTGTAACACGGATGGCTCGACATTCCTCCTCTTCTCTACTCCTCTTACCCATCACACCTCTTGTAAGTCATTCTATGACAGAAATGCAAAGAACCAAGCAAATTGCTGGCCAAGTCGAGGATCGCCGTCATTTCTCCATATCTCAATCGAAGCCAGCTGGCAAGTCAAGAACTGTACATAGATTAATATGAGAAGGTTGCAGAGCAAGATAGAAGGGTTAACAATTAACAGCTTTTTCCTACACTAAACTAGAATAAGCATGATTCACACTGTTTCTCAATCAGTATTGTTGACTTGAAAATGTCAACTAAAGACCATAATAACATAAGTGTAATGCCGCGCTATTTGACCTTTTTGTCTGAATTGTTCCTTTTTCTGCTTAATTATTACAAATGGCCGACTTTTTCCGCTGTTTTAATTTTATATGGTTGTTTGGAAATCACTGTTGCTATGTACTGTTATACTTCTTCACAAATCCTACAAAAAGAAGCTAAACTGAACAATCTGTTTTAGTACTTTAAAGTAGTGACAATCTCAAGTGTGTTTTATTTATGCGTTATATGATATCCCTTTCTCTAGTTTAAAAGAAAGGTCTGTAGTTAGATAAAAACGTGTTATAAGTTCTTCCTTGAACACTGTCCGAATCCTAAGATTTCATGCAATCAAAATATCCAGTAGTGTCACAGTCCCTATATAGCAGTGTCACAGTCCCTACATAGCAGTGTCTCAGTCAATATCCAGTAGTGTCACAGTCCCTATATTGCAGTGTCACAGTCAATATCCAGTAATTTCACAGTCCCTATATAGCAAGTGTCACAATCAGTATCACAATCAATATCAAGTAGTGTCAAAAGCAGTGTCACAGTCCATGTTTAGCAGTGTCAAAGTCCATATCCTACAATGCCAGTCCATATCCAGCAGTGTCACAGGCCATATAAATATGTGTCACAGTTCATACGCAAAAATCTTGAATTTCACATCGAACAGTCCAAAAACTGAGATGGATTCATTACGTTTTTTTATATTCAAAACAATTAACCTTCCACTTTGGTGACCTCCAAATCAATAAAGCTTGACCGCACCTGTTTGAGTGATAAATGATTCAATTAGGAATACAGTGCAAATACACTAATGGGGCCATTTATCAAATAGGACATCTTTCGTATAGTCCTGTTCTGATTGTTTTCCATTGCAAAAACTCACTAATAAGTCACTTTATGTTTTTCCTCCTTCCACTATTCATCTTTGTATATCTTAGAGCTATCTCTTGGCTTGCAGGATAGTACTGTATATCTAATTCATTTTGTCATATCTAAAATCTAACATAATACAGAGACATCTGAATAATAAGGAGACACGAGATATCTAAATTTAAAATTTGCTTAAAATATATTTAAATAATTAAGGATATTGGTTAATTATTTAAACAAACCGGCTTTTATTCCAGACAGATTTCTCTGATTCAAGTTCCGATTTTAGTTTGTTTTCTGAAAACATTGCTGTAAAACTGCTGTAAAACAGAAGATTTGGTGAACTACTTTAGAAGAGTGTTCTGTAAAATTGCTTGCGAATTGCCATCCTTCTCTGCCCTCCCCCTCCCCTGCTCACCCCTACACTCCACTCTCACTACCGCCGCCGAAAACGCCACCTGTCGCATCACTATCATCAGTGCCTAGAAGTGAAATACCCGTTCCACTTTCAAAACGAAAGAGTACTTCGGTGTAACGACGCCATGCATACCAAAGTCAAGTAGTGGTCATGAGGTATTCGTGCCCCAGGGCCGAAACCAGTTTTTCTCCTCTACTAGCGATGATGGTGGGTGATTCGGTGTGTAACAAAAAGTGAAGACAATCGCTTCCGCAGATTTCAAGTGATTTTGAAACTCCTTCAAATACGTTGCTGTCTAAACCTGTGGGGACTTTTGTATCGCTTGACATTTTTTTTCGCATAGAGTATGAAGTACTTATCTCTGTGTTTTGATATTAGAAGGCAAAGCAAGCACCTAGATTAACATTAAGTAATTATCTTTGAAATAAATAGAAAATAATATTCCATAGCCTTTTTACATCCGTTTTTTCCCAGATTGAGTACATTCCCTATGGCTTCACAGAAATCCTTAATACCTCGTGGTGTTCAATGAAGGATAAAGGTATTCCTTTCGAATTACAGATTTATCGGAGAAAGGAATTCTGATTATAGATCATATTATTGCCATCGCGTTTTGGAAATCTTTTATCCAATAAATGACAAGAGAAGAAGGAGACACATAAAGCTGCGGTACCCAGGAAATATTGCAAGAAACTTCCTCTTGTAACCCGTATGTACTACCTGTCAGGCCCGGGCTGGCTCGTGTCACCACACACCTTACAGCTCAGCCTGGATTTGTACTTATACCACACACCTTACAGCTCAGCCTGGATTTGTACTTATACCACACACCTTACAGCTCAGCCGGTGTTTGTGCTTATACCACACACCTTACAGCTCAGCCTGGATTTGTACTTATACCACACACCCTACAACTCAGCCTGGGTTTGTCGCTATAGCACAAACCTTAGAGTTCAGCCACGGTTTGCCGCTACACAACACACCTTACAGCTCAGCCGGGATTTGTGCTTATACCACACACCCTATAGGTCAGCCTGAGTTTGTCGCTATACCACACACCTTACAGCTCAGCCTGGGTTTGTCGTTATACCACACACCCTACAGGTCAGTCTGGGGATGTGCTGATCACCACATACCTTAGACCTCAGGCAGGGCATGTGCTTACCGCAACACAAACCAGACGTGAGTCTGGACTTGGGCTTATCACCGCACACTCTACATCTCATCCAGGGCTTGTACTTGACACCACGCAGTCCAGACCTTAGCGGAGCTTATTCTTATCACCGCACTTCTCACACCTCACCCACGGCTTGTGCTTACCACCACACCCCCTCGACCTTAAGCTTGTGCTTATCACCACGCACCCTACAACTCAACCAGCGCTTGAGCTTATCACCACACAACCAGCAGCCCAGCCAGGGCTTGTTGGTATTACCATGCACCCTACAGCTCAGCCAGCGCTTGAGTTTATCACCACACATCCTACAGCCCAGCCTGGGTTTGTTCGTATCACCACGCACCCTACAGTTAAAACAGCAAAGTTTCAATAGTAAACGAAAATTTTCACAAAATTTCAGAAACTAACCATATAAGCCTGACAAGTACAGTACAAAACTAGACCGTTTTCGCCACTGAGCACCGAAAATTACTTTGAGGCGATAAAAATTCTTAAATTCAGAAGTCGTTAAAAAATCTTTGTTAAAAGTCGCGTCAAGTTGTCAGTTACATCGAAACTCTGTGCAACACAGCTTTTTGGCATGTTATATCCCTATAAATATTTCCCCAGTAGTCATTTTCTCGCCGTCAGAATGTCATTGGTATATCGCATGTCAAAAACTGTGTTGCGTTTAGTGTTGATGCAAGTGTAATTTTCGTTAGTCAGTAGCGAAAACTGTCCAGTTTATTTTTAATTAATTAATTAATTTATTTATTTATTATTATTGTTATTATTATTATTATTATTATTTACTTATTTATTTATATTTGGGGGAAGGGAGTTATTTTCAAAAGAGGTTCAATATGAATTCATCACTTCTTTTGTTTCTTTCATATTGCCGTTTTGGGTTTCCTTAACCCCCTACCCCCCCCCCCCCCCCATAAAAAGGTGCTATACATACTCTCGTTACAATAATGTTACAATTTTTCATAACACTGATGTTTATGGTGTTATTTTGATTGAAACATT
This sequence comes from Protula sp. h YS-2021, assembly GCA_949752745.1. Lineage (NCBI taxonomy): Eukaryota > Metazoa > Annelida > Polychaeta > Sabellida > Serpulidae > Protula > Protula sp. h YS-2021. Next base: position 27,481,249 of record OX457027.1, on the reverse strand, counting down.
TTGACCTTTCATCAACTTTGGGTTTTCGTTAAACGTGAAAGTTTGGATGACAAAAACCCGGGTATGGCAAAAATTGGAGGGGGGAGGGGGGGTGTCTTTTTTCAGTAGTTGCCCAAGTTCTTCGCGACGTGATTTTCCGAAACTTCTTCAACGTTGTATCAACGACTTTCATTACGAGTATGAAAAAGTTGGGTTTACGACAAAAAAAAAAACAACAACAAAAAAACAGCGTTTTTTTTTCTCCAACGGAGGTTATAGACGCTGCGTAAACGTTGATCTATAGTCGCGATAAATCCCAACCAAATTACAACCAGATTTAATGTTGCGAATGGTTTTTTTGTGAGCAAAATCAGTGTCTACACATCCTTAGTTATCCAACGTCTATTCAACGTTGTTTGCAAACGTTAATTTGTGTTCGCTTCCGCTGCGGTTTGGCCGAGATCACTGACACAATGTCAGATCAACGTTTTATTGACGTCAGATTGTTTACTGTGATAAAGCATGTCGAAAACTGTCTTATGTAGAGTTTTGATGCAACTGGCGGTTTGGCATGACTTTCAACACAGATTTTTAAATAATAATTATTCTGAAATTTTAAATATTCAGGTGTAATTTTAGCTACCCAGAGAGAAAACACTCTAGTTTTTCTTTTTAAATTAACACACAAGTGAAATATTCAGGCAAGCCTTAGGAAAGTTTTTTAATTGGCGGGGGTGAGGAGACGACTGTATCTGACGAGGGAGGGAGAGGGGGGAGGGAGGGGGGTAGGGGGTTAAGCTGAGGGCAAGTCTTGAGGTAGGACATTTTGGCTTGGTGGTGCCGAAACGTTAAAATTTGATCATTTCACAACACATTAAGATAAACAGTAAGATAAATCCACGCATACATACCCGTTACACTCCAAATGTGTTACACTCATCTCCCAAGTGTTACACTCATATCCCACATGTTACACTCATATCCCGCGTGTTAAATTTAAAATCTGAACATGTCCGCGTAGCAATAGAGATAACCACGGCGAATTGGCCATAACTTTCTTGTTCCGTGGGTATGATGGTAAAATAGCCTCTTTACATGATAAAGAGCATGCAACTGTGCGGAGAAAAGTAGGTAGTTTTATTCTGAAGCTTTTCATAACCGACCAATGCATTAGCCGTCATGTGCATTCCAGGCAATTCGGTCTATTCGTCACATTTTATCCAGTATCGGCACTCATTGCGCAGTAAGGCAATTGTTGCGTGCTACACTGTATCCATAAAATATACAACTGAGTAGAATAAACCAGAAAACATAGCTACAGGTTTGCGGATGGAGAAAAAAAAAAGAAAGAAGAAAGACCATAGAAACAAAAAGAGAAATAAGCAAATGTGATTCGAATAACAATGTTGGCAACTTGTACACATGGTATGTGCACTTTTGTATAGAACGCACAGTGGTACCATATCGCGTATACATTTCCACATCTCTTGATATTAATTTACGCCAAAGGGTCAAACAGAGGAAAGCAAACTAGATCAATAACAAATCGCAATGGATCAGATTAAAAAAAGAGAGAGTCCGATGCCTAATCGAAAGATACCAGCTGTAGGGTGGGTGAGGCAAGCACGCGCCGAATTGAACTAAAGAAAGAGTAACGATCATCAGACCACGGAGAGTACTTCTGGCAAGAGGTGGTTAGCAAGAATTGCCGCCTCATCCCATGGGCCGTCAAGACCAATTAGTTTTCATTCTCCAATGAGTATCTCGCTGTTGCTACACATACCGAGGATAAAAAAAACAACTAACACATTGCATAGTAACAACTCAATACACAAAACTTTAGCAACTTCACAACTTGATCTCTATACACAGTGTTTATTTAAGTCTTTATTTAGACTTTGGAACTGAGTATGTCTTATCAGGTTGTTATCTATGTGGAGAACAGGTACAGCCATTTTCACTTGATAACTTTTGCATCATGGTAGAGTAATGACGTCTCAATGAGCTCACTCATAGCGGGGAAATGATGGTTTTGTTGTTTTTTTTTTTTGTAACGGCATTGGTTTATGGAGTGCGCCGCCATTGCGTTCTGGGCTGGTCAACTTCTTTACATCAAAAAAAAAAAAAAAAAAAAAAAAAAAAAAAAAACAGTGCGCTTTCGGCGAGGGCTGCTCCAGGGAGTCACTTTCAGTGACTGGTTCTGGGACGAGGTACGTATGTCGCCCAGACCACGAAAGGCAGCGAAATGTTTGCAGTTTCCAAACAACTATCCCCTTTCTTGATCTTTCCACTAGATTCGTACCAATTATACTCAAACAAGTGTCTTATTAATGTCTTCTCCTGGCGTGGAATACACACTAGGTGAGGGGGGAGGGGGAGGTGGAGGGGGGAGTCGATGCCAGACAGGCGCCGGGAGAGCGATGTTTCGAACGACCATCCTATATGAGGCGTTATCGCAGACAGCATCCGGGGGAGGGGGTGCACCCAGTATTATTGTGATAACACGAGTGTCCAAAAAGGAGGTAATTTTGAGGCCAGAGAACACGGGAGACACAGTGGTAATACTGAAGCCAGATGCGGTCCGCGTGGAATGCCAGTTTTATTAAAAGGGGGCAATTTTCATTCACTACTCCGCGATTCCTACAAAAGGGGGTTCTTTTGGAGCTGCACTCCGCGCTTGCTTAAAATAAACGGGGTACCATTTCCATCTTTCAAACAAGCACTCCACGTGTGGCGATCTTTTCAAAAAGTCATAGACACGCATGGTAGCCAGTGTGTCCATCAGTATACCCCCATCCCCCACCCCTCAGGTTTGACTGTTACTCCCACTCCCTGCTCTTGGGTCAGCCTGGGTATTAGAATATGTATGAGTTCACGTTTGGTGTCTATTTTCTAAAACCTAGCGCTCCTTAGGTCTAACTTTTAGCTTATTTACCAGAAGACCTGCCATGGCTGTCATTTCCGGTGAGCGATAATAAGATAAGACTCCAATGCTGCGACACAGATAGGAGTTGCGAGTCATTCGCGAAGAAAAAGGACAAACTTTTAAGAAAAGCTTTAAAGTGGGTGATAGACGCTGTGACCACATGTTGGATTAACGTCATTATTTGTTTGTTTATGAAAGTCGAAACGTCTTTACCCCCGACGTCTGATAGATTTCCGACGTCAATTTCCGGCGTGTGTCCAACGTTACGCCAAAGATATTGGATAAACATCTGATAAAGTGACAGTTTATATTTCTATACAACGTTCCTGTTTGGTGGCAATGACAAAAGAACAACTGCAAATTTTGGATATGATGGACATCAGTCAGTAGGCGTCGTAACCTCAAATGGACATTGAATAGACGTTGTTATGTTTATTGGATATTTAATAAATCACTTGCTGCATGTTTGTATGAGCAATGGGCAGTTTTTCTTATAATTCGCCAGATTACATACATATATTGAAAGTATCCAGTATTTATCCTTTGTGAGGTCACGCGCTCTTGACCAATCAAAAGGCCCGTTTACGAGCCAAGAAGAGTGTACACTATGAAGGTAGCACTACATGTATTGGCTGACCCACGGGCACGGCATATACAAACAACACACCTTTTGCCCAGAAACCTAATATTTTCGCGTTGTTTACTAGATATTTGGACTTTTGGTGGGATAACTTGTACCCCTGGATCTACAAAACAACTTATGATTCTTGTTTCGGCGCTTATAAGTCGCTTTCAGGTCATAAAGTGCTATTTTCGAGTCTTAAATATATAGGATCGTATTTGGTGAAACAGACGAGAGCTCATGCGACGACACGGGCTGACACGAAATCCGCAAGAGTAAACGGCATTTGCGTTCACGATGCCCTCTTGCAATCAACATTTCTTTCTAATGCTTTCCAGCTTATATGAGCGCATTTTGAACTCGCGCCGTGACTGCATTAATACATTGTGTGAAGTGTTCGGTTCCTTTTATCCACACAAATACCTAGTAATAGGATCTCATGGACGCTATACAAGTATCACCCATATCTCTTTTTTTCGCCTGTATCTTCTTAGAATTGAATGTTCCCGGTACAAATAGAATGTTCTGTTATATAAAATTCAGAATAGTCAAATGGAATGTGAACTAAAAGATGTGTTACAACACTTGGAAAAGCGGAGGAAAAAGGAGGAGGAGAAAGAAGAAGAAGAAGAAGAAGATGGAGAAGAAGAAAAAGAAGGAAGAGTAGGAGGCAGAGGAGGTCGACGAGGAGAAGTGTAGGGGTTAAAGCTCTTTAGAGGAGATTTTTCAAAGCTGAAATTATAAACGGTAGGGTTGTAAGTAAACTGGCCGGGAATGTAATCACAGACCAGCTGCCAAAGAGGTTCGACATTAAAGGATCTGATTGTGGACAGCTCCCAACTATATGTCATCATCCTTCACCAAAAAAGCGATAATTGCAACATTTAAGAGACAAACTGATTACCCAATCTTTTACCGGGAACGATGCGATAGAAACGTTTGGAGCAGTCTATTTGAAAATCCTGAGTAGTAAAGTTTGTGTTTTTTTCTTCTTTTAAATGCCGTAATAAAATTTTAAATAAAAGATTAAACAACATTGGAAGGAAAAATGTAACGGATATATTGATCAGAATACGTATTTATAAAGGCCACTCCTGAGTGCACCCTGTTTCGGCGCCATTACAGTGGAAGTGCGGGATAGGACCACTCCGGAAAACGGGACCACCTGAAAAAAAACAGGACCATTACTTAACAGTTCCTTCTATGTACCTCACACTGTCAATAGCCCCAAAAATAAGCCAGTCCGGAAATGGGGCCTCATTAGTTCAGTCCCACTGGGGGTCATTTTTCCCGAGGTTCCGCTGTATTTATATAATGCGAACTCCTGGCAATAGTAGCGGGTTGTGAATGGGGTCTAATTAATTTTATTGTAAATAATAACATTAGGGTTGATCCTTTTTCCGGGGGAGGGGGGGGGGAGAGGGGGAGGGGGGAGGGGGAGGGGGTTCTATTGATGGATCAGAATTAATATGGTAAACCTGAAATGAAATTTTAAACTATAATTAAACTATTCGTTTTGTAAAATCTTCAAGTCTAAACAATGGTTCTTCCTGAGGTTTGATGGACCGTACAATCATACTGGAATTAAATTTCATTTTAATTAACTTTCTCATTGTTGCTGCTATTTTTTTTATTTATTTATTTTTTTTTTGGGGGTGTCGCGTTTCATATAATAATATACAGACGAAAAACCATGAAGGAAAATCTACAACAATAAAATAAAATGATTAGTTAACTTGAGATCGCTCTGAGACACCAGTGGAAGAATTAATGGTGACTAGAAGCACATTTGTCTTGTTTATTAGTTGCAATATAAATACACGAAAAACATCCTAAAAATAGAATCACAACAATAAGCATATTTAAATGAAGAAAAAGAAAGAAAAAGAAAATGACTTTGTTTCGACATAGGATTTTTCTGTTGGAGAATAATAGCTTTTGTTACGTTTAGTTGATCAATCACGACACGAGCAATGTTACTTGTGCATGCAAGCATTTCTTCTGCAGCGTCTCATTCCCTTTTTCTCTCTATATATTACTTTTCTCATCGATCAGTATTTTTAGTGCTCTTTATATTATCCTAATGAATATATTTGTTTTTTTTTAATAAACCTAGCCAGTGACATGATACCTACAGCGTAGCCTCTGTACAGTTTTAAAAATCAAATCACACACACACACACACACACACACACACACACACACACACACACACACACGCACACACACACACACACACACATATATATATATATATATATATATATATATATATATATATATATATATATATATATATATATTCGGATTGCATTTGAGACACTGCTTTAATGTGATCAGAATCGTCTACAATTATCAACACCGAATTAGCCTATGAATTTTTGCTTCTAATTTTCGTGCATCAGATATAAATTTACAGAACAGACAGCATTGTTTTACAAAGAAACCCTATTGTTTAAAATTCATTGATGAACAGTGAGACCTTTATTAATTGCGATCATCAGTACCTGCTTGGCTATGTATTCATACAGCTGGCGAACCCTGTGACTAGATAATCTGCTCAGGTCCACTTCTTTTATTTCGCTGACACGGTCGGAATTAGAAAAAAACATTGATACTTCCTATCAGAGCGTTTGCACATATTTTTGACACTTAATCCTAAATGTCTTAGTGCTGACGCCAGCAAGGCAAGAACGTCTATAGCAGCAGGAAGTGACGTCACAAAGAGGGATTGCCCGGATGACAGCTCTCAACTAAAAAATATGGACGGTCCTATCGCAACCCCCGAAAAATTGACGATACTGCCGTGTAGAATCACCAAATAAAACTCCTCCATTTCTTTTACCCCTACTGTTTCCATTCTACAGTTCTACTACTGTTTCCCTTTCTTTTTGCTTTCCTCATCTGATGCATCATTTAATCAGCAATTAAAAAAGGAAAGAAATTACCTGACAACTCATATATTTTAATTAAGAAAATAACCCATTGAAATGATTATTGGTTGTTATTAATTATTTTACTTAACTGTACGTTCAGTAATATTTTGCACTTGTTTGAGTGACTACATCGTACAGGTTGGGTGTTAAGTCCTGTTTGCCATCTACCCACGTCTTCAGTCAAGCACCGGTCCCCTTTGGTTGGTTTCGCCCGTTTAATCTCCAGACCATTCGAACGGCCGAGCCACCGTAGTCAGCTGGTCTTCAGGAAGACGGAGCACAATCATGATGGTAACCACTGCTTATCATTGCTCCAAGTTCTCTGTACTGTGTCTTCACATGCGCGGCTTAGTCTTTCCTTGGTGTTTCCACGAGTAATTTCCACATTGTACACACTGAACTTTCCCACGAATCCTCTGCATCATGCTTCGACTGTCACACACCACACTCGCCATCCTCTCCATCATGCTTCGTCTGTCACACACCACGCTCGCCATCCTCTGCATCATGCATCGACTGTCACCCACCCCGCTCGCCATCCTCTGCATCATGCTTCGACTGTCACACACCACACTCGCCATCCTCTCAATCATGCTTCGTCTGTCACACACCACGCTCGCCATCCTCTGCATCATGCATCGACTGTCACCCACCCCGCTCGCCATCCTCTGCATCATGCTTCGACTGTCACACACCACGCTCGACATCCCGCTTCTTCGCACGCCTTTCTTAATTCGTCATATTTTTGCTCTTTTAACCTTCATTGGCAGTTTCTGCATTTTCCTTCCATGGCACTGTCTTTCCCATCTTTCCTATCTCGTCGAGGCTCCCTGGATGGCCATGAGGACTGCCTCTGCTCCTCGCTGTTCCTCTTCACCTTCTCGTACTTCATTCTGTATAATGGATCTTCTCTCACTGATGTCTGCCTCGGGCCACCTCTTGCTTTCTGTTATATCCAAAGCTCTTCTTCTTTGCTCTATGGTCCCCACCAATTCTTTATGCATGAGGTAATCTACCAAGCAATAGCATGAACTGTACCCAGCAAACGATCTAAGGTTGACACAAAGTTGATCTGAGGCTGCGATCGCATCATTTACTCAGGTTGTATACTCAACAACAAAAGAAACGCCGAATAATTTTCGTGTGGTTTTTTTGCGTTTTTGGCGATTTCTGGGAAATTTGTGTGCGAACTTTTTTCTGTAATATTTTTCTTTCTTTATCCTTTATGTGGTCTGTTGGTGGCGGCTTAATTACCCTAACACCTTGGTCAATTCAATGAAGTGGTCGTTTTGACACCTTTTTCCATATTAGGCAACATGTGTTACAATGACCCGTACAAACTGAAATGCATAGTAAAGACAAGCTTAAAAAGGGATAAAAAACGTTAAAATATTGAAACAAACTCAACGGAAAAACCATGCCACGGCTCTCACAAATTGATAGGGAACGCGCCGTGGGTATGCTGGACAGCGGAAGGAGCCGCGCTGACGTCGCGCACCACTTTGGTGTTAATGAAAGTACAGTTCGACGCCTACGAAGTCGTCTTAGGGACACTGGATCTACTCGCGACAGACCTCGGTCAGGTAGACCACGTGTCACTACTCCCCAGGAGGACCGCTATATTCGGGTCTCACACCTACGCCAGAGATTTATTCCAGCGACAACCACCGCCGGAGCACTCCCAGGACGTCAGGGCAATCGCATCAGTGCCCAAACAGTGAGGAGACGGCTTCATGAACACGGTATTCGAAGCCGGCGCGCGTATCGCGGAATGCCCTTAACCGGTGCTAGGCGCCAAGCGAGGCGTCAATGGGCCATGAATCATGTGCGCCTCTACGTTACCACAGCTACGCCAAGCCCTCATCGAGGAGTGGCATCGCATACCCAGAGTCGTAATCCAGCGCTTGGTGACCTCTATGAGGCGCCGGTGTACGGCGGTGATTAACGCGAACGGAGGCCACACTCGTTATTAGGCACTTTAACTCGTCATTTTGTGAGGCACTTTTGTTGTGTTAAATGAACCGTGACTATCTTCTGTAAAGTGACTAAAACTGTCTCGAAGTATGCTATAACAACTGCCTTTTTGATATATGTAACATAGATTCCAGTTGCAAATTTAGGAAGATAGATGTGGAATTTCTAAGAATCGGCGTTTCTTTTGTTGTTGGGTATACTTTGGCTGTGATGGGTCCTGACCAGGGATCAACGTCTTACAAACACCCATGCTAAAACGTTGAACAGACGTAAGATAAGGAACGTTATTTAGACATTGCTTTTGGTCACAATCAAAACACAACATTCTTCAACGTCTAAGCAACGTCTTTGTTGAAATGTTAAATAGACGTCGGAAAATCGACGTTAGATAGACGTCGAAAAATCGACGATGTTTGGACGTCGGATGCATAACCAAAGAACAACCTATCCATCTTATCGCTCACCGGATATGTTAGCAATGACAAGTGACTTCGTACAGAGACCCAAACAAGGGCGTAAAATATGAGAATTTTAAGAGCGCGAAAGTTGTTTTTTTCCTATCCACTTTTGAAAAGCATTCATGGAAATCGATTTCGTACGTATCATGCAATGCCGGATTGCATAAGGGTGGGAGGGGGGGGGGGGGTGCTGTGAAGGAGGGTGACCACTTTATTGCTGTCGGTGTCAGGATTCTTGATTATTAATGTTGCAGAGTCTATACATGGTCACTTTCCCAACGTCAAAACAACACCGCCTTCCCGACGTTGTTTTTGAAATAATAATAATAATAATAATAATAATAATAATAATAATAATAATAATAATAATAATAATAATAATAATAATAATAATAATAAAAAACATAATAATAATAATAATAATATATGATACGCTAACGGCAGTGATAACGATAAAAAAATAAGCAAAATAAATAAAAACCGAAAACAGGCATTTACAGAAATATATATGTCACAAATCTGGGAAAGAAATTTGTGGACACTTCGGTAGTCTGAGAAATAAAAACATGCTGTAAGGCTAGGCCAGGAAGAAAAAGAGTTGTTTCTCATCCCAATTTTAAAAAATACCTGGCAGGTGATCTTTTTTAATTTTCTCCAGGAAAATTTAATCCCAGTAAGGCCGAACTTTTATTTTTAGTAATGACAGTTTTTACATAAATAATACTTATACTGTTAATGCATGAGCTGCTATGTTAAATCGTTTTAAGCCCTACTTGTTTGAAAATGCAACAGCCAAGGGCGCTTACGCAAAATCTTATTATAGAGTTCTCCACTAGCTATTTTCAGTACCTTTTCTGGCTTCCGGGTGAATCTTTTTAAAATTTTACCGGCCGACCGGTCAGTTGCTTGTTTACCCTTTTCAGACCCGGTCGGGTGACTTCTTCTTTCTTATGTTTGCGATTTTAGTCACGGCAGTGGCGGGTCCAAGGAGGGGAAGGATCAGGGGTTGCAACCCCCCCCCCCCAAAAAAAAAAAAAAATCCGATAAAACTAGACTGTTATATCCTGTGTTTTCGCAGTAAAAAGTTTAAGACTGTTTAACTCCGAGTTTCCCTAATTGAACCCCCCTCCCCGTTGCCCGAAAGCCACATCCGCCACTGAGTCACGGGGTGTTATAGTGGGGGGGGGGGGCGGATCAGAAACAGGGTTATTGTTTTCCTCGCCTAAATGTTAGAGCGGGAGTAACAAGACGCGCAATCAGACAGGAAAACCGCCACCAGGTGACCTGAGTATAACAACTAAGTTGACATTTGAGTAAATGTTATTTCTGTTCGTAATATCTCCTGCCTTTTTTCATCTCCACAAAAACACCGTTGCTAGCAATGTGTATAGTCTAGAGTATAAGAAACATAAATGGTAATAAGCGAAACCAGGTGCTTACGACGAAGAAAAAAGTGCGAGGACTGTAGCACTCAGGGGGTACTTTTTTTCTTATCCGATGGCGGCGGAAGATTAATCAAAGGAGAGTGAGAGGAAGATGAAACACACATGAGAGCACTATTTATTTCATTTTCAGAGCCCTTAACTCCCAGCGTTGTTGGCAGAGCTTCTCCTTTTTCTGCACTGAGCACATTTGCTTATTTATACTTGCCTTTTTTTAGCTACTTTCATTCACTCAGTTTGTGTACCATTTCTTATCTGTGTATTTCTAAATATCTTCGAAAATTACAGAGACTACAGTGTAAAGCAAAACAATTTGAGTACAGTGTGAGCAAAAACGAGGCATTTTTTCATTCCTTATTTTGCATTGTGCTGTATTCGGACTTGCGTTTAAATATTTATTGGCATCTCTTAGAGTTGTTTCACAACAAAACATTTAATGCAGCAATACGGCGTTGTTGTCCAACAGCCAACCTCTACGGCCGTTCGGTCTGTTGTATACAACATCTGTTTTACTCCGCAAACCCACTGGGAATTCCGCGAAAGTAGCACTCATTAAAGTGAGGAACTACTTTTTAAAATATTGATACACTCCATGTTTATACATAACACATGGATCTCTCAGAGGTCATCTGTTTTATAACAACGGCTACACGAGAGCGAATGGCATCAGACCAAAATAACCCGGATGAATCCGAGGGCACATTTGGTTACACACCTGCTGAATGGATTGCCAGTCAAAAAGTTTGGGGCAGCCATGACGTGCGTAAGCACAGACAGCGGTGGGATACGTTTGTAAGGCGCTTTTTTTTTTTGCAACATTTTTTTCACAGTTCGAAACGTCAGGAAGTGTCTGAGGGAACCTCACAGAGAAGCAGACACTCTGAAGGACATCATTCAGTGTCACTCACTCTCTGTGTCAAACAAACTGAACGAAGGCAGGAAAAATGATCAAGATCCCACAGCCAGGTGTCAAGTGCTGGCTGTCACCTACTCGTTCTTCCCGACACTCTACAATCTCTCTTACGCTTACAGTGAACTGAGTTTTTTTTTCATTCCGCTGACTCTAAGTATACCAAGGCCCTTGCCCCCCTGCACTCCCCCCCCCCCCGCGCCCCGCACTCTCATCACCGAGAAGTCTCGGCAACAACTTCAGAATATATTTTGACCCAATAAGGATGTCATGGGCCATTTGAAGGGCCACATTGATACAGAAATGTCTGGGTGGTCTTCCGTTGGAGGCTGAGGGGGATGGGGGGGGGGGCGTAGATTGGGGAAGGCGAGGGAGACGGAAGGGATGTCTTTTGAGTATGCGTACTCTTACAGAAAGTGATTTTGTGACGTCAACATTTTTTAGTTTAGAGGAAGGGCAGATCAACTCTCAAAACGTTCCGTGTAGTTTATGGACAGCACCCAAAAAACAGCAATTCACTGGTTTGATGTTTGCCCTGCTGACGTCACAATGAGGCGCCATGTGTTTTGAAAACAATTAATAATTACTGTATAGAACTGCTTTTTATGTTGAGTTATTGGCTGGTTGCCTTTGAAACATATTGATCACAGATTCGTTTTATCGTAATTTTATTAAATCTATTCAAAAGTTGATTGCTTTTGGCATTCAGTGATTTTGTTGACCTTTATAGAGTAATGCCACGATCTCACTGTTATACAAGAGAGATGAATATTTTTACTGAAAGAACAGCTTGTAACCTTTTATTTTATTTATTTATTTATTTTTTTTTTTTGAAAGATAAAAACGTTTGAATGGGCATTGAACCAAAGCGTTTTGTACTGAGAGGGCACACATGCCTGGTGAAAAATGGGCAAAAAAAGCTTATTTTCCTTTCTTTATTTCCTTCTTTCAATGCGGAAGAAGCCGTAAACGTACTCACTGGCGGAACTTAAAAAATAACTTGCTTCCGTTGAATTTGAGTATTTCCGTTTGGAACATTAGACGAGTTGGGCTATCAGTTCTATGCTTATGTTTTGTCTAGTGTGACCATTCTGTTCATATTTAATAAGCAAAAATGAACACAGAAAAAACAACGGGTTGCTTGCAAAAAACACAACCAGTTAATATCACATATAGCCTTGAAACATTTATTATTACTAAGCTTGCTGGGTTCGCATTGCTATATTTACAATCTACAATGAGTACTTCATGTTTTTAAACCCACAGCCACCATATTTCCTTAAATACCTGCGGTGAATTTTGCTATTTCCAGCAATGATTTTCTAATCAGATTGTTTCCCAAATGAAATCACATCAGAATGGAAGGACGTGATGTATTCCACAATGGTTTATAATATTTTTCGCAATGCAAAAAAAAGAAGAAAAAAACAAAAACAAAAACAAAAAAAACAAAAAAACAAAAAACAGTGCCAGTCAGAAAGTAGTCAACAAATACCGTCACAACATCACGTCGTCAACGTCACGCAAGAGCTTTCGCTAGCATCAGTCTAAGGAGGTCCAAATAACGCTGCACCCCTTTTCGCACGTTTTACGAAACGTTACAGGAATGTTACCCTTTGCAAAGGTAAATCAGCGGCAATGCCGTCTACACACGGCGCTGAATCATCGCTTTACCTTTAAAAAGATATCATTTAAACGTTCTTCTTCGAAAAGTTAATTGTTTTCTGCTTACAGTTATTTAGAAAAATATAGATTTTTACGATGACAGTTGGGGTGGGGGGAAAGTTCATTTATTTTGCCGTTGCCTATTAATATTGAAACGCATCGGTTAATTTGATCGGTGCAACAGCTATTGATTCCTCTCATTGTGTGACTATGAAAAACTTCGCGTGCTTGCAGGCCTTTCATTGAAGCAGATCCCAAACAGGAAATAACCCATCCTTGTCATCTCGCATTCATACGCTACTCCTGTCATTATTACGCGATGCCATTTTGTTGTAATGACACTAAAATTGCTCATGGATGTTAGCAAGCAGACACTCGGTTAGTCGGATACACGATTCCGACGCCTTTTGGTCGCGGTTCTGACCGCTGCTGCTTGGTGGCTTTCAGGTCTTTTCTGTATAACTATGAAATCCAATAAGACGTCTCAGTGACGGCGTTGCGACGTCATTTTTTTCTTTTCAAGCCGTTTGGTTGTTTTCAGGCGTTTCTTTTAAACTTTTCCTAAATAGTTCCCTCTTCCGGTGAGAGATAATAAAATTGGTCGACCTGAAAACGCCATCAAAGCAACGGCAGATAACGACCTAAAAATAAAGCCTTGTTCCCGCTTCTTAAACCTGTCTTTTGTTAATCAAATGGCATTTAAACAACGTTTCCGGTCCGAAAATTTGTGCGGCAGGCAACAATTCTGTTGCTTTAACTATGTTGTTTTAACAATGTCGCAGTTACGGCATAACAACGTCATTTTGAGTTAGTCGTTTTTAGTAATTTGGTGACCTCCACATGGCATCGCTTGGAGATCGTTTTAATGACGTCGCTTTTACCACGTCACATTTAAGTCGTTCTTGTCACGCGTTTTAGACTGACGTAACGACGACGTCATTCGGATTTTCTTTTCTTTTTTGCAAAATATATCCCGATGGAGCAACGCCACAATGACGTCAGAAGGACGTTCTTGATAGATTTTATTACATCAAACTCACACAAATTGAAGCCCAAACATTGGCGTCTGGTGTGTGAAGTAACAAGCGATTTGTCACGTGCTCACTAAATTTCATCCATGTCGGTTTGACAGAAGCATGGACACCTATTCTCACCTGTAAACTTTGTTATTTTCATAAAATTCATCTAAAAAGTTTTGGAGAGGTAGAGAGGTGATGACATTTTGCGGTGACAGAAAAATTTTAAATTTGGATTTTTGACTTCCCACGTTTACAACATTTTGCGCTACGATCGTGTCGAAGCAACCCGACCGCCAACCCCCCCCCCCCCCCATCCCCCTCTTCCCCCAACCTCTCCAACTCCAGTTTTTTCCAGCCCAGATAATAACTTTGGTTACCATACTTGCATAGAAATAAAAATGTAGTGGAAATTTTTCCTCCCCATTTCCATTATTTCAGGGGTTATTTCTAAAGTTGGCGTGTCGGGATTGTGTGCATTTATAAATATTCATGAGAAACCAAATGAAGCTATGGTACCTGGGTCTGATATATGTCACAACATACAACGGTAGTTCGTAACTTGGTTACAATCGCGACACCTTCTGTTGTTAACAGGGATTTTTTTTGTGATGTTAATGTTTGGTGGCGATTTTTTTCCCAGATAAACACATCTCCATTTGGCTGCTTTATGATGTAAATGGTCGGTGTCATTGTTGTGTTGTTAAAACGTTTATATGAACAACTTAATTCTACATAAGTTCAACATACTCCGAATGAGTCATGACCTCCACGTCGACGTCACGGGTCACGACGTCCAGTAAGGTCGCTCATGTCCTGACGTTCACGTGACAATACCACAGACAAGTTATTCTTCTAAGGATAACCCTGTGACGTCTATGCCACAGTATCCATGACGTCACGAATGTAGTGACATTTCATTGGCTAGAGTACATTGCAGTGGATCCAGGCACGTGTGACAGCTCTTTAGCTTCCCACAGATGTCTTAAATCTACACAAACTGCACCTGAGCATGAACTATCACCATTGTAACACAGTGTAATAATATTCACGCCATAAATCGACAAGGAAAGCGAAACAACTCTTAGCTTTCTGTGAGATTATTTTGACATATTTTGTACCATATTTTAGGATTTTCGCCAATACACAAAGTAATTTTAAGAAGCTTCTCATATCATCACGATAACGTGAACTTCTTCACGGTGTTTTACATGCGGTTAAAAAACTCAGAATCAGTCGATCATTGCCTTATACGAGAGTGCAATTATTTATTTTGTTGGGCTATATTTTTTTATGTAAAACTGATATCCCTTTCCTATTTAAAGTATTGCACAAATGCAACCTACGACCCCTTTGGTGCATCTCAAGATAAATTAATCAACTAGTAACTACTTGCATTGTGAGATCAATAGAATTTTTGAAAATATATAATCACATATATAATCACAATTATTTTTTATTTACAGTAAAACCTCATTCTGGACAAACCCTGAAATATCGGACAACTGCCAATACCGGACAAGAATTTTCAGTCCCGTTTTTCCCAATTGGTTTACATGACCCCTGAAATACCGGACACACACCTCTATATACCGGACAAAATCCGCCAGTCCCCCCGTTGTCCGGTGTAGGCAGGTTTTACTGTATATTATATAGTCAATTTGCCAAGAACAGCACTCAAATAAAGAAAAAAATGATCATAAAAATGTAAATAAACGAATATGGTTGTTAATGGTCATTTTTTGTGACACGAACTACTCTCACCTTTTTATTGGTGGGTGAAGCAACACTTTGGTTTCCGAAGCGGTGTGGTGCGAGTCCGTGTGGTCATGTGCCTTCTCCATACTTTTCGGCATACGCCCATGGCCCGCCGAAGCGTTGGCCGAAGAGTGCATCCCCCACATAATGACGCCACGTGTGTGTGTGTGACGTCACGTGTGTGGCGTCAGCGAGGGGAAAAATACGTCACACTGCTACAGGGCGTACAAACGACAACCGATACCAAATCAAATGGCACAAATCAATCACTCTATCACTTTGTTATCTATCCATGTCTACGCTAAAAAAATGTTACTTCTTTCCCCCTGAGAACTGCATTGAAGAAAACGTGCAGTGTCTTCTTCATAAAAATAAGCTCATTCAGCCGTGGTGAAAGGCCGTTGTGTGGAAGGTTTATTTCCACTCAAATGATCCAAAACCATCGTACAAGCATCGGATTATGTTACGGATAATGCGAGTAATTTGTCAATACCATTTATGACCATTTTCATCTTTTGATGTATTCTCCATTGGTAGCGATTTTTCGGGTGCATATCCAGTGCTCTCTCTTTTTTTTCCACATCTTTCCTAAATACTGAGCAAACAGACTGCATGTGCCATTCATTCAAGGTTAAATTCTATCCACAGGATAAAGACAAAAAGCTCCAGTAGTGGATTTTTTTATTTCAAGAAAAGAGAAGGGGTGATTTCTGCCTTCTCTCTGCATCAGCTTCAGCTATAGCCATTCTATTAAATATGGATAACGTAAACAGGTGAGGTCTCCTTGTAGAGGCCCAAATGGTAATTCATCATTACTCCCCAGCGCAACGCTTTGAGCCTGGTTCAATTATTCGCATTACAATAGAGGGTGGGGGGTGTTTCAACAATGGGGGGTAGCGTTGCCGGGGAAATTATCTTGTGCTTTCTGTACAATTCGAGCTGTGAGATGCCCTTCCCATGGCTTGAATAGCCACAAAATGGACATGAAATTATACTTAAAGGTAGACCGATCATAACAGCAAATATAATACACAAGATCTGAGGGACTGGCACTCTTAAGGGGGAACGGACACAACCAATAAATATAACAAACAATATATGAGAAACCATATGCATATCAGTTCAATCTTCATTCTACATTAAGAAGGATATGATGCTTATCACTACTAAAGATTAAGTGTTACTTTTATTTTTTAGCAGTTATTTTCCAGCTAAAACTATAAAATCTTCAGCAAAAAAAAAAAAAAAAAAAAAAAAAAAAAAACTACCGCAACTAGTGAATGTCTTTTTTCTAGGAGTCCATAAGGGCGCGTATATCTCTGGCACCCACAAGCTTATCAGCGCAATACATATTTTATTTAGCACAATGGCCGCTTTCTCTCCAACACTTTTGTAATTGCAAGTAGAATCCGTTACTGACAATGATGATTTGTTGGTTTACGTAATGTGGGTTTTATACCGGTTCCGCAATAGAATTTTTAGAAAGAATTTTTCTGTCACAAAAAAGCTCGATTCCGTTTTGTTGATGAATAGTTATGCTGGGGATGGTGGTGGCAATTCTAACTGCCCAGAAATACCTGGTGCATGAAATGGTGCGAGTAACAAAGGTGGCAACAAAAATTGTGCAAAGGTTATTGAACGTCATGACATCATCGTGACGTTTTTGACGTCCCTTGATAACTATGTGGTTAATTAAATTATAGCTCACTAATTTTTTCAACACATAAAAACGTTACTCTTCTCTTAATATAGGAAAGCTGTTAAAAAGTAGTATTATATTTCAATAATTTTTACACTATACATTGCTTTCAATGCATATCGATTCAACAAAGCAACTTAATGGATATCTTTGTTTGCATTCGGTTTAGAATAGCACTATTTGCAACATCTGAATTTCATTTATAGAAAAAAAAAGATCTAGGTTGTTACTCATGTAGTTTATATCGCAAATAAGAGCTAATTATTGTATTTTTGCGCTTATTCAATATTTGCAGCACAGATACAATAGCGGGTGATGACACCTGGTACAATGCTGAACTGGAAGCCTATTCATAATTGAAGTATACAGCAATCGGAGCCAAATACAAGAGGGTGGGGGTGGGGGGGGCGGGGGGTGGGGGTGAGGGGTGGCTGGGAGGACAGATGAGGCGAGGGTGAAGCTACTCAAGAGGACAGGCGCACGGAGAACGATCTGGGTCTTTTTTCATGAGAGGCGGACAACCAATAGTTGTGACGTATAATTTGAAAGCGACAGAGCACAAAACGAACTGCACGTGCGCCGCTGGAAATAAAAACAAAATCCGTATATCGAAACCAGAAACAAGAGAGAAGAGGGACTGAATCTATTGACCGTTGCCAATCTTTTAAAAAGTCCATCATCTTCTGGTCAAAATGAATCCCTTTTCAACTAAAATAAAATAAGATTTACACTTCTTTTTTCTACTTCACAATCAATTAAAAGTTTTTGTTCCTGTGTAGATATTTATAATATCTGAAACCTTGGAAACGCACAAATTGTGTGAAGTGAGTTTTATATCACTCACAGTCAATAGAATGTTTTAGATTTCATTTATTTAAGTGAACGCTTCAAACGAAATAGCTCAGATTACTGCCATAAAAAAACAACCGCAGCTGTTTTCCCCCGATTGACGTAAACTTCTAAATCACTGCCAGCAGTTAATACATTGTGGGACCCGATGATTTAGCAGCAGAGTATTCACAAGGCCGGGTTTAATAAAACTCAAACCGCCACTGGAAATGCAATGCCGTGAACGCAGCAACACGCAACATAGAAATACCACAGGACAAAAGAAACCAACAGCGAAATTTGACTCCGATTAATTCTTAGGAATTTGAAAGGCTGCTTTCTCAAATTGTATTTTCATTAAGAAATAGACCTGGCCAAAGCTGAAGCTTCATTAATCCACACAAATGAAATTCAATGTTTTATCCAATTCTTTTTTTTTTTATTTTATCCTATTCACTTGGTTTTAAAATATGTAACATCTCTCTGTCGGAAACACACGATGATTTCAATGTAATAACATCTTTAGTTGTTTTCGAGTGCGTACAGCTATTCAGCTGAAGAGATACCATAACACCAGTATTTACAAAACCTTCTGCGAGCAATCTCTATCGCTGTTATGCGGCTGTAATTGAACAATACCGCAAGAGACAAACGATTGTTTCATAGAGTTGAGTCTATAAACCGCCTCCCTTTACAAAGCATATTGATATTTTTGATGCTATGTACATAAATATTTAGTGAATTGCGTTATTCATACTATATTTGTATCGACATTCCTGTCATGACAATATGTTATTCAACATGTATGACCATTTTTGTTGCGTTTGTATGGAAATGTGCCCTAAATATGCATCGGATTTCCTCTCAATAACTCTAAACTTTTCTGAACTCTAAACAAACAAAAATACCCGTAATAAACTTTAAAACGGCCAAAAATTCGCGAAATACTTTGGTACAATCCAATTTGATGCAAGGCACATTTAATTAAAACATTGTCCTTTATCCTGATCATAGATAATATAATCCTCAGTCCCACTCACACTATGCCTTTCACATTATGCAATGGTGTGATGCATAACTTTTGCTTTCAGTTAGCTGGCCCAGAGAGTGAGCGTAACGAAAACAGTTCCGTGTACAGCAGGTAACTAATCTAATAAAGACTCTCTCCCATTTGTTTTCAATCTTTAACCCGCCATTTTACCCGTGTGTACCTGGTGAAAACTATTGGTGTAATTCTACCTCACAACTGCTATAAGCAAGGCATCTGAACATATGGCAATAAGATTGAAGAAGATGGGGTCTATAAATGCGATTTATCTGTGGCCTCATGCTGTATATAATATCCAAGCAGTTGGCAAGAACCGTCTGCCAAATTACTGCGTAGGTTATTGGTTCCAAGATAGGGCCTCGGGCAGCGTTTACGTGCAAGAGTTTTTTTTCTACAAGAGCTTGGTGCTTATTACCAAGAGACAGCCTCTTGACAACGCGGAGGTTAGGAGGGCTTGCCCCTACTTCTCTCGTCTCTAAGAAAGAAACGCACATTAGGAGGCGAATCCACGTGCTCTTTATTACCCTTATGCGAATCAACAACGCTCTTTCAGGCAAATTAAATTTTGGTATTACTTCTCGTTATTGGATCTTTTAATCAAAGTTTAATTTAGTTCTATATTATTATTGCATGGGAGTAAGACTTTTTTGTTGAGAATCTACGTCATCATCATCCAGGTCTTTTTAATAGCCAGTGCATAGGCAACCTCCATAAACAGCGAGAAGGTCTAGTCATTAGCCTTTAAAGTAAGCTGGATAAACCCAATGCAAACTAGAAGCTCATTCCGCTAGCGAAATGTTAAACACTTGACAAAACTTAAAACGCAAAAATACTGGCTTCACTGGGTTATTTCTTGAATAATATATTGCAAACAACACAGCTTGAATACGTCTTATAAGCCGAGTAGCGTTTAGTTTCTGTTGACTTAAGGTTTTATTGACTGATCTAGCATACACAGTGAGAACTCGCACAAAGCTCACTGAGGAACTGTGTGTGATGTGGCTTAAATGCTACGCATTAACTTGCAAAAAATACACTCTTTTCACATGGCGTTTTAACAAAGAAAACGAAATCAAAGACGAAAATAAAAAGTGACATGCACATGTTCAGATCAAGCTCTTCATAAGTCCCAAGTTTCATGGTCGTAGGGCCCATAGTGTCAGAGAAGAAGAAGACACAAAAAATCGGAAAAAGTGTCAAGAAGAAAAAAAAAAGGACGAATTTTGCTCGCACAATTTCATATAACTCTTGCAAGCCAAAGGCCTGTCAAGTGTTAAATATAAACTAAAATGAAACATCATAACAAGAGTCACAGATATCTATGCGACAGTTAATCAGCAGAAGCCTAGAATTTTCGGTTACATATTCAAACTATATATATATATATATATATATATATATATATATATATATATATATATATATATATATATATATATATATATATATATATATATATATATATATATATATATAAGTCTTTATATTTCCGCAAAGGTGTTCAAAAAGCTGAACTAAATTTGCTGACAAAATAATTAAAACACAGCCAGGTTTTGTTTTCGTTTTCACTCGTTTTCTTCTATAGGTTCCTGTTCATTTGATTTTCTATCTAATTTTCCTCCTAGGTACTGAGGAATTGTATTTTTACAGATAACGTATGTTATAATGCTAAACCATGAATGAAATGCAATATAAATATTAATGAACATGCAAGGCTTAGAAAATGTTTTAATGTACAGCATATTTGCTTACAATCATTTCGCCTCTTCCTAGATTCTATGAGCCATAAGAATGCGGCATTAGAGTAAAGGTGCTAGAACAGCAGATTGATCATGTGCATAATTTATGTTCACACAATACGCCTGTGCTTTTCCCAAAGATTACAGCTTAACATGACTCGTCTGAAGAAAACAGTAGCACGTGATATTAACATTTAATTTATACTAGTGTATCTGCACTGTACCTCGTATTATAAATATCGTGGCTGTGATAAGGAAATCTCTTACACATTGACGTGACGTAATCAAATCATGCGATACCCCCAAGGCGCTACGCTGCAGACATATACCACTCCACGTGGTGAACAAATCATTATGGTCTGGATGCAACACCAAGTAGCTAGTTCATGCATTTCAACATACCAAACAGCGGCAGAACAGATGAAGATTATTGGCTCTACTGGGCAGTTTTACCAAAAAGAACAAATAATCAAATTGATTGAAAGAAAAACATGTATCATTCTTAAATCTATTTGAAGAGAGTATAGTTGGCGTAAATCTGATTTAGTAACAATGTTATGTTGGCAACCAAACGTTTATTTCATGTAACTATATGCAATTTTATCCTTATTTTCTCAGTATTACCTTCGTTGTGAATTACACAAGTTAGATGGTCTTTTGCGATCTATAACTTTTAGCTAAAACTGTGTAACTTTGGCTGAATTGAATAAATAACAATTGTTAACGAAACTGCCCTCTGCTAGTAAAAGAAATAAAGCACAATAATTGTGCAGCTTCTATTGTTAATTATTCAGCAAATAAACTCACACATCAAAATATTTGTCTGCATGTCTTATTTAAAAGCTCAGACAGAGACAACATCGGTTCTAATAGTGAAGGCATAAGCAGTTGAACTGTTGTACAGAGCTTGTAAGAAATGAATGGGTTTTCCTGTGCAAGTATCGTGGTTTTAAGGAGTAGTTAAAAAGTGGGTTAAATCCTTGCCGAGAAATATAGAGTGCTTTTAGCAGATACTTCATATCATAACAAATAATTTGAGATTTGCCCTGTTCTATTCTCTTTGTCCTTTATGCTATGATAAGTCTGATATATCTCATTGAGGAAAAGGAATGGGACGCTAAGCCATTACTAGCTCTTTACCAGTAATTTGCTGTACTGTCTCAAGATCGCCCTTAGTAGCTAAATTGTCAGAGTTTAGGACTTGCCTCACATGCGCATACTAAACGAGGATTAGACACTTAATTAGTTAGATCAATGTATGACAGAATCTCAATATCTCATTTGATATCCCTTCACTTGTCTCCAAGGCAATCTTACCAAATAGCTTCTCTAACAAGACAAAATCTCTGTTAATCTTATATTACATATAAAAGTGCTCAAAGCGCAGACAGTGCAATAGGATTAAGTCATCATGTAGTATTTTCTTCATCTAAATCAAATTTGTTACGCTAGAGTAACATCAAATGCATGCATCTTGCTGCTGAGATAGACAGATTGTGTGAGGACACCCATGGGAATGCTTATAAATATGGATGGAACTAGTCCCTCAGTGAGAACACACGCTCGAGAAATGCCATAAATATGTACATGACTAATTATTCTCATGGGAAAATCGCTAAATTTCATGGCAATTTTGTGAGGTTGGTACTAGGTGTTTAGGGACGATTCGGACTTACTATAGTTGTTAGTACATAAACCGTGCTATACCAAATATAAAGCAAAATTCAATCTAAATTATGAATATACACTGTTTGTACTTTTCAAAGATTGTTTATTCTAATGGTTAATTTATAAAAACAGCACTCTGATGAAGCATAATCACAACATCCCTGTTAGGCTTTGAAAATCTACTGAAAATAGTGTTAAGGCAATTATGTAAAAATTGGATTCTTAACAAAATCAGACTGAGAGCTTAAGTATTTAACTGATCTCAGAGTTATAAAATTATCGAAAAGTACGGAGCTTTTTGATACGGCAGCTATGCACGTTTAAACGCATACCAAACTTTGTACCATACCTTTTTCTTGGTCATTGTTTTGGTTAAGGTTTAAAAACAAAACGAAGTTATTGCAAAGTATTAAGGCAGTAAAGGCATCAAGTTGCGGACTATTAATGCTTACTTTTCTAGTCTCAATACCACCAACTCTATTTATAAAATTCACCTGCTTACTATAATTGACGGTATGTCATTGTTTGATTGTAACACCTTTACACACCTTTCCTTGTTGCTAATTTAATTCATTCGTACGCTGCTTTATAAAATCTCCTGTTTTGGTCTATTTCTTTTTTTAGGCTGTTTATGTTTTTTTATACTGACACATTTTTACTGTTATGCAATAAACGTTTTCCTTGCTTTCCTTTTTAAAATTTACTTTCCCTCTTTTCTCGTTTTGTTTGCTGCAAATTAGTTCATTTTACTCTTTATGCGTTTAATTTTTTTTGTGTTTTAACAAAGGAACTGTGTAGAGTTATTAAAATATATATCGATAAATTGTTTTCTCAATAAACAAACTTATTATTATTCTTTTGTAAGATCCGGTGCTAACAAATTCGACTGAAGTTATTTTCCCAAGAAGGCTTTTAGATATCATTTTTCTTGAAACTCCTAGATATTCTTTTTCTTGAAACTGAAAAACTTGATTTATCACTAAAATAAATATAATTATAATATTAAAAAAGATTATACTAATTCGTCATAAGATCTAATTGAATAAGCGTTCTTCGAGTTTAACAGTTAATAAAATAACGTCATAAAATTGCTGACTGCCTCGAGCACAAAGCTTAATCCTCACCATAATTTTTCTCCTTTAAAAACTTTGCAGCCGTCGATTGCAAGAATTTTACATTGCTTTAGGAAACAGGATGCACATTCAAGACTTCAAGCTTTTCAGGACAACATCATTTTATGGTGATTACATTTCTCGGCGGGTCAAATTCTTTTATCGTAAACTAGGATAAGAGCTTTTAGTTCTTTTATTTATTTTACAATTCGAGAAACTTTTCAGCTAGGCATAGCTTTAGATTTATGCATAGCACAGCCCCAAAAACCATATCATTAATTTAGGGAAAACTATCCGTTCATTCCATACGTGCGCAGTTTATGGTTGGTCTCGAAGTCACTGACAGCGTGAAAGTCCTTGACAAAGTGAAGGTCGTATATCTTGCATTAGGGGACACGCCAACATGAAGTATATAATGAAATCTGATATAACCTAAATGAATTTTCAAAAATGAATACACCATGCTTTAGCACATACTGTAAACCATTTTTGAAACGAAAGGGTGGTTCAAAATTAACAAAAGTATCATTGAACTGCTAATCTTTACTCTTACCAATTAACAATTAATTAAAAGTATGCACTGTTATTATAACATATGACATTTTATGACGATTGACTTTTTAACTATTCACACCACAAGACTTATAATGATCAATCTCTGTGTATAACTCAAACAGCCTGCATACACGCTCACCAAAATACACAATTAGCACAACACAAAACTCTCATGCTTTATCAACCAAAGTTTTTGGGGTATGAGATTGAATCGATCACAAAACAAAAAAAGGGCATCGCTTCTTTGCTCCAGGAGACAATGTGTCGCTTATTCAGTCTGGCAGTTTAGCATTGATTGAACCTACTGCAGTTTTTGCTTATCCAAATATAATGTTTGATGTAACACTGTATATGTATGAAGTCAAACTGTGGTAGAAACAGTTTTTTAATTACATAAAATATATATTAAATATATTAAATACTAAATATACCTAATTTAAAATGAAGAGAAACAGCGCATAAATTTGACCTTAAAATTAATATTAGAGTAAATATTAGCATTAATCTAACGACACGAATAGCCACCTAACTGCGGTTTTGAAAGAACAAGATTCATTAAATATAACATAATTTTAAAATTTTGATTTCTTGCGCGTACTCAAGCATTGCACCGAACAGTCTGCTTGGTGGCAGAGGGAACTGATTATAAAAAGTGGTTGCTAACCAGCTGTCAATTCCATTGCGGTATTTTTACATGGAATAAATGACGGGTACACTTCACTTACGCTCAAACAAATTATGTTATGAAAAACTAATAACATTGGTCTAGACGTAAATACATTCCACAAAACAACTGTAATTGTAAATGGTTCGTAAATGAACCAGTCATTTTTTTTGCATACAAAAACTTTGCTGTCGGCAGAAGCCAACGCCACACACTAAAACCTGCATAGCACTATGCCAATGGAAAGAGCTACCTGGCAATAACAACAGATATCTGAAAAGTGTAGTTGTCTTTCAAATATATATTAGGCTGCTTTAGGCATTATCGAGACCGGGCATATATATATATATATATATATATATATATATATATATATATATATATATATATATATATATATATATATATATATATATATATATATATATTATTTTTATTATTATTATTATTATTATATTATTATAACTGTCTTTTGTAAAGCGCTGATTAAAAATTATTAAGCGCTACACAATTTTATAACTAAAATCATATCCACTAAGCGCTACACAGTTTTTTTTACTACAATCATATCACAGGTAACCAGATGATATCATCGTATGCTTTTAAAAATAAATGAGTTTTCAATTGACTCTTAAATTCAGGTAGTGTTCTGGATAAACGAATTTTGAATGGTAAATGATTCCATTCACGTGGTCCGGCAACTGAGAAACATCTGTCCCCATAGTTCTTGCATACATATATACAGTAAAACCTGTTTAAACCGAACAGCGTTGGGACATAGCTAATTTGTCCGGCTTAGGGAGATGTCCGGTATATCGAGGGGTCAAAATGAGGTGTCTTATATTGCATAAAAATACATGTAAATCACAAATAACTTCAAGATTAACACTTGCACCCTCTCCGCACATTGCTTGAAATTTGATGCTGAACCTTTTACGAAATTTTTTGGGGGTTAAAAAACTGCAAATTCCACAAAATGCAATTCCATGCCTACACCTGTGCCGTGTGTTGCACTGTTTGCAGGTACTTTCGATGTATTATTTCCATTTGCTATGAAGACTCAATCAAAATCACAATTGCAATTGCATAAGGGAATGATGTATTGTTGTATGGAATACATGCGATTAATGCAATAACGCTATGTCGTGTGTGATGTACTGTGGCCAAGAGTTGGCCAACCTATACCCAATTGCAATTTTTTCAAGCGAATGATGTATTGTTGGCTGGAACACATGCGATTATGGCAAATAATGGGAGAGCGTAGATTTTAAAAACTTGACATGGGATTCAGCAGGGAACTCCTCAGCAAATAATTGAAAATCCTATTGATATGTTTCTAAGTACAATACCACTCAGAAATACAAAAAAACTAACCAACCCAACACATGAGCTTTTTATTCCAAGGTTTTCCCATTCCTCAGTCCCTTTCAAATAACAATCAATCTTCTTTAAAACATTCGCCACCGTGTTTCTTGTCCAAGACAAATTTTCTACTAATCTGACGACTGACTTTTCATTACTCATTTTTTTATCAATTTGATTTAATCCGTTAAATTAAGCCAAATTCTTTGTTCCCACTTCCACAGCTGATAATTATTCCGAACACTTGAATAATGTGTGAAAAGACAGAAAACGCCCCATCTCAAAAGGGGATGTCCAGACACCGAACTCCACTATTATTTATCCAAAACAAAAGTGATAACCAACCATATGCAAACACCGTGGCATTACAACAATAAATGACCCCTCGTTGCAATTAAAATCCTGCTGCAGCAAATGTTTCGGCCAATAAATCATACATGCTCACTTTTGTACTCAAGCCATGTTTGCGTATCACTGTCCGGTGTAACAGGGTTTTTGATATAGTAAAACATGCATTTCGGACCAGGATTTGTGTCCGGTGTCCTGAATAAGGAGTTGTCCGATTTTAAGAGGTTTTGTTACAATGGCAGTCTATGGGAGAAAATCGGGACCGGAAAATCTGTCCGGTTTGAGGAGTTGTCTGGTATATCAATGGTGTCCGGTCCTCAGGTTTTACTGTATTGTATATATGGCATTAGTGGGACTAAATATATTTTGCATATTTTTAATTTTCATATGCATCTATTTAAAGTTTTGGGCGTTTTTGATTAAAACTCAGTTTTAAAGATATAACATCATGCATAAAAAATAAAAAATATTTGGATATATGATATCATTTGTAAAGTCGAAATTTAAGGCGGTCTCGCTAATGCCTATTTTTTTTTTACAATATATAATTATAAAAGACAAAATAATAAAACCAAAAATTATAAAAAATAACAAAAATCTCGCAAAATATTGGCTTGGAAATGATATTCCAATATTAATTCTGTACAACAACATTAAAATTTAATGCTTTCAAGAAATATGTCACATGTAGCACCGAAGTTAAAACCATCGAGACCGGCTTTTGATCCCGATAATTTCCTGATCCCGATGATGGCTATGTTAAAGGACACTCGGTGCTGATAATGCCTAAATTATATATATATATATATATATATATATATATATATATATATATATATATATATATATATATATATATATTATATATATATATATATATATATATATATATATATATATATATATATATATATATATATATATATATATATATATATATATATATATACATATATATAAATATATATATATATATATATAAATATATATATATATATACTACCAGGTGATATACAGATTGCTATTGGCTACAGAAATTGTTTGTGAAGACACTTTCTTTCATTTAAAGGGAATCAGTAACGTAACACAGAGTAGGATGTAACATCCTTGCAAATGATTCAAGCAGTAAGTAGAACACTTATCTGTACATATCAAAGAGCAACTGAAATAGTTTAAGGCTCAACTTAACAAATTTGACTGACATCAATTAAAGAGACGGTAAGTATTAAAATGATATTCAAATCCAAGCATTTAAGAAAGTGGAATGTTTGGTAATCCTGAAGCGGTGAGATCCAGTTGATCACGTGTTTGAATTAAATTTTGAAGGAGCAGCTTAGAGCCAGCCGCTCTTTGAGTAAACGCGATTTGAAATTAATTTTAAATCAGTGTTAGCCTTTATTTTGGTTAAGCCTGAATGTAAAGGGGAGAACAAGAGAAAGGTAGATTAGATCATGTCCTGATACAGGGACAAGCTGATCCGAAGTCTAAAACATTGCCATCGTACGTCTGCACTTTTTCTCCGTGACCACCCTGAAAAGTTGGAATATTACGTATATGGACTCTTCTAAGTGGCCACTCATGAAGTACCCAGGCACTGAGGGAGAAGGCAGGGAGGGTCTAGGGTTTTGCCTACGCTAACATGGGGGTGAGTAGAAAGGGAGGACGAATTTTTTCCTGGCGCACTTTGGGGATAGCCCTGATGTTAGTGAACATAGTCCCTTATTATCGATACCCCATCATCATTACGTTGAAATATTAAACGTATTCTGTGTGAACCACAAGTGTAGTGATTTCATGCCCTTCAAGACCAGGAACACGAGAAATGTCTTTTCCTTTAATGTAAGAAGATGCAGCTCTGAAGACATAAATCTTTTCCGTGGGGCACCTTACTCTTATGCGCTGTTCTTATGACAAGAGGTCGCTGAGTCCGCAATTGGAAGCAACCAAATTAAGTGCTGGTACTAATTTGGGTTATTAGGCAATTCCATTAATGTTGTCTCATTATTGGTTCTGTTTCGGGATAGTGCCACCCAGCGGGATTGCTTTTTAAAGTAGCAAGTCACTCGATCGGAACTCTAGCGAATTGGTTCCACTTGACGACGGGTTGTCTTAATTTTTAGGGCATGGTCTTCTCGCTCGTTTTCTGCTGTAACTGTGTCACCGTCACATGACATCCACCCGAGCTCTTGAGTAGGCGATCTTAGTATTTCAAAACTGCACGATTTCTACATTTTTTTCAAATAAGGCAATTAATTCACATGCCACAAAAAAGGTTCTAAATATCGAATAAACGTCTACTTTGGCACTTAAAAGGAAAAGCAGAATTGCTTTTCATCTTAAGTTATTATTTTGATGATATCTTGCTTACTGAATTAATGATGGAACCAAAATAGAAATAAGCAGTTTTAAAGAATAAATAGGGCAAATATAGAATTATCTGAATTCTCGTAAAAATAAAGATTGTGAAATAAAGGCTAAGAAAATGTAAGGTTGGGAAATTTTTAACCGGAAGCGATGTACTGCAGGATCTATACAAACGCAAAGAACGTTGATTTCAAGGTCAAGTCATGGTCATCCGCCCTGATAAATCGCCTTTTCGTTTTGGCCATATAGTTGAGAGCCCGAATATGATGCCATTTTTAACACGTAAAACAAATGCTGTACTGGGCCTGGAATGTGGTTGATGTAACGGACAAACAGCGCATGTAAAGAGAAATCCCCGATGAGCCATCTCTTTCATCCATTTCCGTTTCCTCTCTCTCAAGTGTGACATAAAATTTGTGATAAATCGTATGACTGTGATAAATAGATTGCACAAAGCACCCTCTAGAGGGCCCGCTGGATAATTTTTTTTTCAGCTTATTTCCCAGTGTCCGTTTCTGTTGTCAGGGGCAACACGATCTGTTTCCATAGCAAGTAATATTCTGTACTTACCGGCTGAATGTATCTCTGATAGTGTGATTGTATCCTCTAGAGAAATGCATTCCAGTAATAATGAGCTCCTGTTATTGAACATATATCAGCGAGCAACAGAAACGACAGAGAGAACGAATTGCATAGCTTTTTGCCTTGCATTTTTAGTGCTGGCAAAATCCAGATGTAAAATATAGAGGTGATATATCTGACATTAGAGTAGTAAGAAAAGATATGTTATGAGAATGATATTAAGAGGAATATTATGAAAGATGATCTTAATTTGATCCACACTGATCCTACGAGATCATCTGGAAATGGGGTGGTCTCCGTGACGTAACAATGCCGTTGATACCACCATTCTTAATGAGCCTATTTACTTCAAGTACTATCGAAATTAACGAGTTCTCTGCGAGTGCAAAGACAATCCGTGTGGATATGAAAACCTCAGTCGTATTTCGCATGTTTTATTTACTGATTTACGTTGAGGTTTTTTGTTTTGATTTGAGTAGACACAACAAAGATAAGGTCAGACACAGGACCACAAAAAATACAAACAAACAATAACAAAAAAAATACAAAGGCCCATTTTCAAATATAAACAAGGGAAGTAGATGTTTTTTACTTTGGATTCCGCTAAAACCATTTAAATCAAACAAATCAAAAGCCTTTTATTTGCTTTAATGGAGTTTGGGACGGGCTGTGTATACTGGACGCTCGGACGGTACTCCTTCTGCTTTACCTACTTCCTTGCCATAGGTATACCAGTATTTTGCTAGTTCCTTGTATCAAGACTCCTATATAAACTGCGTTTTATTGGCCAAGGATAATGTCTCGAGACATTATCCAAAAAGGCAAGAAACATTTTCTGATTTTCGAAACATTTTCGAGTGTATCGATTTTACATTCAGATAATTTTCCCATAATTCTTTTCTGCGCACCTGCGAGCCATTATCACCCAAAAGTGATACAGTTTGCTTTTGTTACATCGATTCAAAACTGACACACAACAATTTATATTAAAGCCAGTAGAGATACAACTATTGACAAAAGCAATTCACAATTTGGATTGCTATCTAATACAGAGAAAAGCACCAAAGCTCCCGGCAGCCATTTTCATTCTCGATACATTACCTAAAGTGTTTTATTTCGAAACATTATCTGGATTTATTATTTTTTCAGATACGTTCAAGAAAACGCGGCCATAGATTAATGGTAGACAGCAGGCATACAGCTACCAGCAGTAAAAGAATAAGCACCGTACCGCAGGTATCGCTTACCACTAAAAGGGGGATAGCAAGGATATCTAGCAAGGTAAAATGTTGCAACTTATCTACATTCCTTGGTATAAAATAGCTGACCTCTGAGAAGCTCTATCTGTTATATATAAACACAGAGCGGATGGATATTTTAAAAAGTAGTCCCTCTCGTTTATGATGACAATTTTCCCGAACTCCCCAGTGAGTCTGCGAAGTAAAAAGGTGTTTTCCACAACAGATCAAACCACCGTTACGGTAGCGGTCGACTGTTGTAAGACAACAACATTCCGCATCAAATATCTACATTGGCAGTGACAGCATCTATCTACATGCAACAGAAAAAAGGGTTTCTGAAATCTTATCTTCACCATTGTTGTTTTTTCCTTAGCTGACTATTTAATAATCTCTTCCTTTGAGCGATGATTATGCATTCTGCTCCCAAACAAATATGCTAGCGATGCGCACTTGAGCCGCGTGTCAGAGCTCTATTTGTCACACTGATGCATGGTCGTTCCTTATTTGCTTGCGCTGCTTAACTTGCAATTTCCCAGATTGTCATCTCGCTGTGTCCAGTTAGTGGAAACTCTATGCAAATTGCTGTCCTTGCGATGTCACCAGGGCAACCCGTATTGATGGATTCTGTTTGTTCAGCAACCAATCAACAAGTGTGAAACATTGCCACCTGCTGATTCAATAATAAAACAGTGCTCTGCATAGCCATATAATGCGTAAACCTAAAAAGCGAAGAAGCTCATTCAGTGTTAAAGATTGCAAAGTAACGGCATCCATCAAATATGTTTGTATGTTCATTGTGTCCATATGTCCCTCATATGGTGACAGCAAAGCTTGACATACATATGTCATTGTGAGGCATGACACATTGTATGGACATCACACAGAGAGCAGAAGAAAATGTCTGAAATGTGCGTCGAAACAACGTCTACCCCACAACGCTGTTTTAGACGTCAAAGAGAACAACCTTTTACTGACAACGTACAAGCGATATTCCCACGATATTAATGAAGCCCTCCCATCATCCACTGTCCCCAGGGATATCAAGAAGTACTACTGAAATCAAGAACTACTTTTCAATACAATTAATAACTGATTAAAGTGCTTTTTTAAATTCTGATTTTTGGTTTAGTTGTTTTCTCATTATGCTTCTGCTATGGTTTTGAGCAACGCTTTGACTCAACAGGACGGACCTTGGCTTGGTACGAAATTAACGTGATTTAGTACGGAACGGACTTGATCTGGGACGGAACTGACTTGATCCAGAATGGAACGGACTTGATTTAGTTCAGTTCCACGCCAGCTCAACAGCAACAAACTAGACTTCATGCGAGACATACAGGAGCCTCTCATACTGTGGTAAACAGTAGCAAGTAGGTCCGCAAATACAGGTTATTGTTGGTTCTTTAAAACACAAAAATCATGACGTTGCTTCTCTTCGCGCGTGATGTAGGTTTTCAGAGGAAGCACTTGTGTCCATATTGTGTGCGGCAGCATTTCCACTAATTGACGGTGGAATCATTGTTAACTTAGCTGCTTTCGTGCCTGTAAACAATTTATTTTGCTGACTTGCAAATGATTACCACTACACTTATTTTTTTTTTTGTCCTTTCAATCAATTTCTCAAGAACACAGCAGCCACACGCCAGCGTAGAAAATCAACTCGTCTATAAATAACTGACT
Source organism: Protula sp. h YS-2021 (assembly GCA_949752745.1). NCBI lineage: Eukaryota > Metazoa > Annelida > Polychaeta > Sabellida > Serpulidae > Protula > Protula sp. h YS-2021. Next base: position 27,448,673 of record OX457027.1, on the reverse strand, counting down.
GTTTTTGAGCTCAGGTACCGAGTTTGTCGATAAAACCAATGACTGATAAGTTTTTCATTTGCCATTCTAGTGACATATTTAGCTTGATCAAATGGCAAATATTCCTTGATCATGATGTAACGGTTCTAATGAAACCTGCTGCGTTGAAAACGGTGTCATATTTCAATCTATGATCTTTGATGCATGGCTTCAAGATCTGTATATTTAACTAAAATTAAGGACAACGGTAATAACGATGCATGGACAAATAACTGAGGGGGAAAATGAAGGTGAATTCTCTGTGGTCTTGTAGTTCTAAGTTTCTCAGCTATCTGAAAATTATAATGGGCTTAATATGTTTCTTCATTTTTTATTAATTAATTTATTTATTTTTGTATGGACGTTTTTCACTCAGACTTAGAACAACACACCAAGTTATCCATTCAGAGCAGACCCGAGTATAACAACCTGCATATTTTCACGGAATGATCGTTGCCATGTCACACTGAAATGTCATGGCCTTGGGATCGAAGAAAAAAAATACGGTAGTAATGACAACCGCGGCTGACTAATATTTTTTGCACATGATCTCTTATATAAAGGCAATCCAAACTGATGGAGCAGAAAGCTCTCGCTGTCGAGACATCAGTCGACGCCTATTGTTTTTGGCAGATATCAGGCCACGGCTAACAGCGGCAATTTATTAAATAGGCAACCATTCCTAGAGTGGTTTATATCTGGTAAATTATCTTATAACATATACGCAGAATGTAATCAAATTATAGCAATTTTTAAGGGCACGAGCAAGTTAAAATGTGTGCTGCCTGAAGGGAAAGATTTGCAATAGCTTGATTGAATTGTATTCCCTACCAATTGTTCCTCGTTGTTAGGTTACCTAAAGCACAGGTTTTACTGTACCCAAAACCAATTATACAGGATATCAATTAATCCACCGAGGGGACTCTTTTCTATACAGCTCTGATTTCAGTGGACTTTGGGGAGAATAGCTATTGTCTCCAGTAATTACGTATCAGCCAAATTTAGGCCACAAGGGACTTGTAATCCGGACTCTAAGAGCAAAACAAAGCAAAATGGCAAGGAACTAGTCTTTGTAGACCGTTTCATAAAAAAAAACCCCGTCGCCTACATCCTATGAGGTCCTATGCATAATTGACGAGCCTTCACAATTACTGGACGTTACATAGCCACACATCTGACTACGGCACCCGTTGTCTCAGAGCAACAGAAGGTCTCTTCACGCGTCCTTATGAAATATTCATATATTTGGCACGAAGCAAGGCCTCGTTTCAATGTACAACACAAAATCCACACGCAGTCTCAAAACGTACTGGATCGGAGGAGTTTTTTCCCCCACATTTTTCTACATTATTCAAGTAATTGTTAAAATCCGCTGTATGTTTTCATCTGCATGTTTTTCATTATTGCAAGGATTCACCACATAAGACGCCAAAGCTGCAATTGGAAAGAGTGGATGAAAGAGTGTTCGAGTTCAAAAGGTCATATCAATGGGTTTAATAATCAACATGTTTTTACAATGATATGAAAATGCAGATCTCAAATTAATATGTAGCCTGACACTATTTTTGTACTATGTTACAGAGAAAAAAAACGTCTTGTGGACTATTTGGAACATTGAACGGAAAGAGAATCATTTACACCGTGTGGATAAGTTACCATTTTTTTGGCACTAATGATGAAGCAACTTCGTCAATAAAAATCTGGCATTGGCCCGCTGACAGCATGGGCCAAATCTGGTATTCATATGCCAAGCATATATCATTATCTGGACGGCCTTAGAGGTTGGATATGGCAATTATAGGGCAGAATTCAGAAAACACAACTGCGGCCCAAGGCATTGAGGCACTTGGCCTTCAAAATGTAGTAGCCATAGGCTTTGTGTCTTGATTGTTGATTGCCCCTGGCCTGGACATGCCAAGAGGTTTAGATTTATTATCGATCAGAACGTTTTCGCGTTTTATTAAGAGAATATCCAGCTTGACACCTGGATACCAGGCACCATGCTCTGGCTGCTACGACATGATGTGTCATTGCCATGAACACCTTTTTTGGGCTGACAGGCAGAAAATGACATGTTCCTGCAGTTACATGACATGATCTTGCTGTTGACAACTCTTAACTGACAAACAGGAAATGGTGTGTTCTTGTTCATCTGGTGACAGAAAATGACATGTTCATGTTTCGACACAATGGCTGATAGAATAAAGTAACAAAAGATGACGTACTTTTGTTATGGACTGTGACACACTTGATAACAGACAGACGAAGGCACACCACACCTTTGGGTGACTTTTCCTGTCAGAGGACAGGGGACAGAAAGCAAAGGACAGAGGACAGCACTTCGAACTATTGTTTCCTTTTTTTCTACAACCCAATAAACATTAGTCGTACAGCTTCTTCAAGTAAAAATGTTCAAATAGTAGTAGTAGTGATAGTAGCAACAACAACAACAACAACAACAACAATAATAATAATAATAATAATAATAATAATAATAATAATAATAATAATAATAATAATAATAATAATAATAATAATAATAATAATAATAATAATAACAAAAAATTGAGAATGTGGTATGTACAAAGCCTGTGAAGTGACCTTGAAAGGTTACGAAGTCAAAGCTTACATGTAATTACAGCATGGACCTTGTATGGAACTGGAGGTAAAAATGCCACAAGCTCATCTAATGATGTCCTGTTCGAGGGTATCAACTCACAGTCACCCACAATAGAAGTGAATGTTTTTAACTGAGAAAACTGAATGAATGACAACAACAAGTAGCTGTATATTTTATATATACGAATTCTTCTTCTCGTTTTATTTTCCATTGCTGGAATTATGCTGCGCTGATGACAAATCCTTTAATTATTTACTTTTCAAGCCTCTTGAATTACGTTTAAATCCATCATGTTCTCCTTCGATATATCATTGTTTTCGAGCTGCCTTTTCAGAGATATAAAAATAGAATCTTATAGGTTTTTCATTTAGTGAGTTTCATTAATCATTGAATGTCCGACAACTCTGTATTGCAGTCAACAGAAGGAAATCCGTCGTTCTTTTCAAGCAAGAGAAATTGATTTTCTAAAGAAGCCTGTACAGCTACGCCAGGAGTAATTTAAAAGAAGTGATAAATTGGATGGGCAAAACCAAATACGTTGGTTTGTTGCCATGGTCACAGTGGGCAGCCGATACGTCACATCCGTTATGTGCCTGTGATGTGGGATAATATATGAGAAAGAAGGAGTATGGACTTCTGAAGAAGAAGTAGAAGAAGAAGAAGAAGAACCTCACAAATAGAATCACTTTGGAAAAAGGACCAGCTTGACGTCCTAGGTGTGGTCCTATTTCTGAGGTTCCACTGTAAAAGGATCAGCTTGACGTCCTAAGCGTGGTCCTATTTCTGAGGTTCCACTGTAAAAGGACCAGCTTGACGTCCTAAGTGTGGTCCTATTTCTGAGGTTCCACTGTTAAAGGACCAGCTTGACGTCCTAAGTGTGGTCCTATTTCTGAGGTTCCACTGTAAAAGGACCAGCTTGACGTCCTAAGTGTGGTCCTATTTCTGAGGTTCCACTGTAAAAGGACCAGCTTGACGTCCTAAGTGTGGTCCTATTTCTGAGGTTCCACTGTAAAAGGACCAGCTTGACGTCCTAAGTGTGGTCCTATTTCTGAGGTTCCACTGTAAAAGGACCAGCTTGACGTCCTAAGTGTGGTCCTATTTCTGAGGTTCCACTGTAAAAGGACCATCTTGACGTCCTAAGTATGGTCCTATTTCTCAGGTTCCACTGTGCAGACTAACCGCAGAACGACAAGGCTCGGCAATCGTGGTGAAGGGTACACGATCCGTCATCTAAATCGAATAATCTCTTCACAGATTTCGCATTAATCCTTCAGATGAACGATTGCTGTCCAAGTCGAAAGCCGGCAGCGGCTGGGTACAAATGGTAAATTGATTGTAACATCCCTGTGGCTTTTGAAAGAATGGGGCAGGTGACATTTGTGGTCGCATATGTCAACAAACCCATGCGGTATAATGTCAAGGGTTAGCAGACCAAGGACACTAGATTCCAGACCGCCTCATAGCATTCCGGCTGTCCATGCCAGATGCCAGTTTCTCCCCATCCCCTAAAAAATCTCATGCTAGATTTCACTGTTACGACCTGAATGGTTCTGTCATTTTTTTTTCAACCTGAAAATTTTCTTTCGCATAGGTGCACTACCTCAAGGGCCAAGTGTCTGTGCATAAGGTAACGGAATCATCTTCGCCGGATTGTTTCACTAAATATAAATTTTGTTTAGGAATAAAAAAAAAATCAATCATTCATGACATTTTCTGTTTCTTTTCATTTATGGTGCCTTGAGGTTTCCATGTTTTGAGGAACTACGGGCGCGAATCATGGAAACAAAACCTACGGACTACATCCAACCCCCGCCCCCTCCCCCCCAACCAAAAAAAAAAAAAAAATGAAATGGATTATAAAACAAAACAGAATCGTTTGAGATAGTGGATAAATAGAAATAATTTTCACGCCAAATCTATTTGTTATTTTCTCTTCTGGCTACAAAGTCGTAATTTATCAATACTGGTAGCTGCAAAATCTAAGTCAGCCATTCAGGGAAATAGAACGGATGCACAAAAAAAAAAAAAAAAAAAAAAAAAAAAAAAACTATAGATATTTTTGCCATAATTGGCAAACGACTGCATTGCCTGACATAGCCAGGTAAGGGCAACATACGTTTAGTTGCTGCACATTTTAGCTGCACCAAAATTAACCAAATTGATCCCTTGCTCACTGTGCGAAAAAAAGCATCTCAATTCATTCTATATCAGTTTCCAGCTACATGCCATCCCCACTACAACCACCCTCCCCCCACCCCTCCCCTCCCCTTGCACCTCTTACCCTACTCATTAGTAACAGTGTGATTCAAGCAACATGGCAAGCCGCTTGGCAAGTGAAAATAGCCGAGGCACAGTAAAATCAGGTTTCATAAAGCACTAGTATATGCAAGCCTGCCTGGTGTTTGAAACAAGGACCGTGTCACTGTGCACGAGTACACGATGAAAAGGATTCATTATGTAACCATCCAAGTTTTCACTTCACTTAATGAAAACCGACAATTTCTTTGTATAATTTCATTACTTTATTTAATTTCTAATTTAGATGATGTTCACAGAACACCAGCAGAGCTGCATGAAATCGGCTTTGGACATGTTCACTAATCTTTGAACAAGTATTTCAATTAACAGTGTTTTTTTTAAATAAATAAACAATCAAATGTCTATGCAATGTCCAATCATTGATTTCAGTTCCAATGGCGAACAGGACGTCAATATCATGACGTCAGTATCATGGCGTCTGCCACCCGTCGGATTTGTTACTGGCTAATCAGAAAAGAAGCGAGTGAACCCCTCGCATATGACTGCCACACGAGACCAGTGACTGTCATACGAGACCACTGACTGCCACACGAGACCAGTGACTGCCACACGAGACCAGTGACTGCCACACGAGACCAGTGACTGTCACACGAGACCAGTGACTGTCACACGAGACCACTGACAGTCATACGAGACCACTGACTGTCACACGAGACCACTGACTGCCATACGAGACCACTGACTGTCACACGAGGCATGTGACTGTCACCTGTGACTTTCATACGAGACCTGTGACTGTCATGCGAGGCCCGTTACTGTGATGCGAGGTCCCTGACTATCATATGAGACCTGTGACTGCCATATGAGGCCCATGCCTGTCATACGAGGTCTCTGACTGTCATACGAGACACGTAACTATCATACGAAGCCCGTGAATGTTACACAAGAACAAGGCCTGCCCACACTAAATTCACCGGCATCTAGTGGACGCAGGAACACTGAAGTATGGAGAGAGAGAGAGAGACAGAGAGAGAGAGAGAGAGAGAGAGAGAGAGAGAGAGAGAGAGAGAGAGAGAGAGAGAGAGAGAGAGAGAGAGAGAGAGAGAGATGTAAACTACACGTACAGTCACGCCATACTTCTTTCCTATGTGAATGACACGCAAAAATTAGATGAGGCTGGAAATGAGTGTCATTGTAATGAAAACGGTTCACAGGTGCACTTACGGCCTTGTTTTCTGTGATGACTTGTGAAAATATCATTAGCAACAAATTACGCTGCCAACATCTACAATCAGCCTTGGCTTTACCAAACTGAGAAGGTTCAATTTCTTCTTTTTTTTTCTTTCCTTTTTCCTTTCTTTCCCTGCTCTAACACTGTAACTACGACCGTGTGTTTAATAAATACGATTTAATACGAATCACGATAAATTTGAAATGGCCAATCAATCATTTCTGAAGTTTGCATATTCGATTAATCGAATATGCTGGCAAATATCATGCTTTGAAATTTGCAAAGGTACCCCAGGCGCTCAAATAGCTTCCGGTGCCTGGGTGCGGCAGGGGACAAGGGAAGAGGGATAGGGTAGGCAGGGAGAAAAGCTGAACCAAGCAGACTTTAATACACCCTTGTGGTGTCAAATTAGTTCGACATAGTTTTACTCAAGTTTTGTGCATAACCAGAACTTCTGCCCCTTCTCCCCCCTCCCCCCTCCCCCCTCCCCCCCAGGCATGTTACTGATAAGCGCAAACAAAAGGAGTTGGGATGGAGTTAACAAAATAGTCTGGCAGCTTTTAAGTCAATACAAATCTTGTTCTAAAATAAACTTGTCATGACGGCATCGAGCATTGTGTGGGAGGTTTCTCAGTAGACGAATGCTGCAAATTTGTCCTAATTATTTCCTGTTAAATTATTTATTTCGAGAGAACGTCCCATTATATATAGCCCAAGATATTCACAAAAGCAAATTTTATTTATTTATTTGTTTATTTTTATTTTGCAAGTACGCTTTATTTTTGATTTTTATCTTTCGAAGGCTAGCCGATCTATCAATAACAGCATAAACTGCAATGATCAAATGTGCTCTTGTTTTTGCTACTATACAAAAGTGAAAGAAACGAACACTTTCTGCAAAAATTCTTTTTTATCAATGAGGATCCATAACATCTTAATTCCGAAATTTGCTACTTTCATGAAGAGTCACTGGCGGAAATCTGGCTTTAGAAGGGAGAGGAGGTTTACGTCACAGATACGTCACAGACACGTCACTCAGGTTGTGCAACATCGATGTTTCGCCACGCTAAACTGGATGTTATGCTCTTTTCATACTGCGGATTTTGCTTACGATTAGCTTAACCAGTCCGGAGCAAAGAAGCTGTATGAACACAGTACGAATTGGCTTAGCTTAGTTCAAAATTTTCTGTAGCGTAATGACATAAAGCTGAAGAGTAACGTCATATTCGGATGCCCATTGCGTAAGCTCATCCTAAGTAACTCCACAGTCTGAAAAGTAACGCATTTAGATATCACCAGGATTAGTTAAACCAGTTTTTAAGCCTCAGCATGAACAAAACATCACATGATTAGCATTGCTTACTTGAAAAGTTGAGCAAATTCTCATTATTAAGCCGAAGAAATTTTATGATATATTTATATGAACATAATGATCATCGTCAGTTTTATTATTCTAATACCACTGTCCAGCTGGTTTAGCACACGCGAGAGATGAAACCATAGAGCTGTTTATATAGTTAACTCTGAGCATAATGTCTGACATAAATAAACAAATATATATGCATATACATAGGCGAAATACTAGACTTTTCGTTAAGACCACAACACGACGATATCTCTTATCTATTAACAAAACGGAGGTCTGCTACAATATGACTGCGTTGCGAAATAGTTTAAATTTGTTTTATTTTAATGTAGTACTCCCGTAACTTTGGCCTGCATAGTACTCCCCGTATGACGCAGTTTCTGTTATTTCATATCACGCTCTTTTTGCCTTTCGATTGACCGTTTAACTCACAATTTGATAAGAAGGTCGGGCAGCACGATTTGAGCTTACAGACATGCCTGCACTTTATGAACCGTTACGACACTGAGGCAGTTTTTCTCATCAGCTTTCTGTATTTCAAGGGAAAAAACTCAGTGAACTTTAGCCACAGGAATCGAACCGGACGCTTAATTATGTAACTTCCTGGCAGAAAGACTTAACCCTTTACGGCACATCTCCATTAGTCTCCACACGAAGACGTCATAGTAACAGAGGAGTATTTGTGGCGCCTCTTTATAAAACATGTGAATATTCTCCCAAAGAGTAGCAAATGCGAGAGCCCGGGAGAATTCAGCAACTAATTTGAAGGCATCTACGATAGCTGAATTTATGTGCTTCCTACAGCGACCAGGTCCCGAAAAATGGAGGACTCTTAAAACGATAATATACTCAAAACAAAACGTTTCGATATTTATAATGACCGCCGCTGCTTTAATCCGAAAGGTACTCCAAATGAATAAAAATTAAATTTTGATGACATCTTTTAAATATGTAAAATATCTATAGTTCTAATTACATACTTTGCTGTTTTATGCAGTTAATAGATTGAGTACCGATTTGGCCATGTTTTTACTTAAGAAATATGAATTAAATTGCTGACGATTGTCGTTGTTATATACATCAACTGTGATAAATAATATGCAACTATGCAAGCATAAAATAAAAATACGAAGTTAGCAGGATTATATTTATGAGAGCAGTTCAAAAAGAGTGCCAGTGAAACGTAATACGAAAGATGTGGTAGCAGAAGATATGAAGACAGTAAAAAGGGAGAAGTTTGACTTCGGAGACTGCTTGCTGCATAGCCACACCCAGAGGCTATAAAGCACAATCAATAATCAGTGGTCTGGAAACGCGCTAAGAAAGCTATGCAGACAGACAGGCAGACAGCCACGCGGATTTATGTCTCTGTCTCTGGGGACAGCCGCTTTTACTGTAAATTCGGAACTTGGACAACAGAAACTTATATCGCCCCCGGATGCGAAGTGAATTTTGCTAAAACCTTCACTTGGCTTAAAAATAAAACGTTGATTGATACCCAGGGACAATATTATGGAAATGCAGATAGGAAGTAAGAAAAGTAAACACATAACGAGAAATATGAAGAGTTTATTCTAGGGCATTAGCTGTTCTACACCGGAAGCCAGTAGATTAGATGACCTATTATGACATAGATACAGCAACCAATAATATTTTATATCACAAACTTACTGTTCAAAGACACACCAGTGAAAAACCCGAAATGGCTATCTGCAGGTTCCTGAAACTGATCGCAGAAAGTTGCTGATAGACAATGCATGAATTGACAAAGTAATTTACTTTGATGAAAAAGAACGAATTCGTTTTGCAAAGATCAAAGTAAATGGGCCAACACTATTCCTTGCGTCATTTCCCCGAAGTGGCAACACAAAGACAACACAGAGCACAAGCCAAGCAAGCAGATCTGGAACAGAAACACTCAGTACTCTTCGCCTGGAACAAATCCACACCCGATACATAAGAAAAACCTGCAGAATGTTATAGAAACAATGTGAAAACTCCAGTGCTGTTTAGCTCTTTTTTACCTGTCGACGTAAGACAAGATTACAGGTTTCACTTGGGGTAACTTCTATATAATTATACTTCAGACTAAATACTGAAGACTTTGTACGGTGTACTTATCTTTTTGTACATTTATAGAAGTATAAAATTGTGATGTGTTGATATGTTCATTAATACATTCAAAAGATGCCGGGAGAGAACATTTAGTGTGAAATTTATTGACATTTTATATCATCTGACATCATATTTTGCTATATTTGTTGTGTTCTCTTGTGTTGCAATTTCTTTAAATAGTCGAAACTATAAACGTTAAAAAGCTAGCTTTAGCATAAGCAACATGAACATTTTTCGTGAGCTAAATTTAGGATTCAATATAAATATCTCAAACACAGACCTTAGAAATATAAGTCAGTGATGCCGCACTGGTAAGAAGTATCGCTATAGTTTATCATTCTCCACACGTCGTTTGATACAGCTGACTTAAGAGCCTTAACGGTCTAAGCTAATGGTGTGTGTGTGTCTCTCTTTGTTCCACTGCAGTCGCACTACAAACAAACCTACTTAGACAGCCTCCAGGAAAATCAATGAACATTTTATTCAAGCCAAACTTATGCCAGGTCACGGTTAACTAACCCTTCTGACCTGTCCACCTATTCCTACACAGATGAAATTTTTGCTCTTGTGGAATTTCCTTGTATCACTAAAATCTTTTTTCTCTCAAAGTTTGTTTGGCTAAAATCTGTTATCTACATATTGGAAAAAGTCGTAAAACTGTTTAAAACGACGGAGCAAGCTAGCCTCAAAACGGTAAATAAAAATTTAATTGCTTTGGTGAGGGAACCTTTTTAGTTAAAAAAATAATTAGCGAAAAAAAATGAGATGGCCAACTCCACTTAGTTAAGTATCTAATATTCAATCCTACTTAAATATCCACGCTCACTGCAAACATAAGACATATATCTCTACAATCCATCTGTATGAGTACGGATGGGTCATTAAAAGTTGTAGACTGTGGTGTTCAAGAGCAAGTTGTACATAAAGGTCAATAGTGTGATACTGTCTTAAGGCTTCCATTCGTTAGGATTCAACCGCCTGTTTTAAACCTGCTCACATATTAAGGTTGTGTAGAACCTTTGAGAGCTTTTAAATAGAGATCATCTCTTAAGATGCAATACAATGCTCGCTAGACTGCCTTGTGCTGTACTGTGATGTAGACGGCGTTTACTAATGGAAGAAAATGTTCAAGGCTCCTTCAGAGTAAAGGCGATGAAGTGTGACAGTTCAGACAACAAATAGCATTATGCGAACACGGGTTCGATATTTCCTTTCTGCATATTGACGTCAATTGCATTGAGATGCAGTAATTATTCCTCTTCTTTTAACAATTTTAGACCGTTTTATGGCATTGTCTTACAAAATGTCGCTGGCACCAAAGGTGTACAAAAGATCGTCCAGCCAAAATGCCCCCATCCGACATGTTTTAGGCCTAACAAGTAATGCACCAAATGTCTTCGGATCAGATGCAACCCCACTAAATGTCGGAGAACTAAATGACCGAAACAAGTGGAACATATATGGCACAATTCACCATTTTATCTCTTAAGCATACTGGGTTTCCAAATTCTGGATGCGTTGTGGTAAACATTTTGCACTAATTACAACAGCAGATTGAAGAAATTTCTAAGTTCATTGGATTCGCACTCTGCATTTTCGAGTGATTCTTTTTTTTTTTTTTTGCTGTTACGACAGATTTTTCGGCAAATTAACCTGAAAAGATTTTAGGTAGAATGCCCAAATTCGACAAAGATACACTTTAGAACGTCTGTTTAATCCTCCATACCTTGTTCTGAAATTGATTTTCACTTTCTGTATGAAAACGGACTTCGCAATTTTCCATGAATTAACTATTCCACTTTCTGCAGCGTGTAGATTATATGCTCTACACTTGTTCTGTTACGATGGAAAGCACTTCCACAGTGGTGTCTGACTTTAAAAATAAATCTACATTTAATTATCAATATGAAGTTTCGAGCTTTTCCTCATATTTATCAAAATGCAACATGTGTTGTGCTAATATATAGAAACTTGCTTTTAACATACATGTAAATAATTACATTCTGAAATGCACCAATCCTAATACATTTTAGTTTTGCCACAAAAAGTGCTTTTCATGTTTCAGAATAATGGCAACCCGGATGTAACTCAGAAGGATCCAGAGCAATGAAACAGCAACGCAGCCTTTTAAAAATTCAACTGACAGCATATTCTGAGTTAATATAATAATGTATTTGATAATAAACTAATCGTTTCTTTATCACAGCAAAATCCCTGTCAGTTGGTCTACTTCAATCACAATTTTTCGCCAAAATACCACGTACGTTACCCGCTAACTTAAAAGTTTTTTTTTTCTATTATTAAAAAATGGATAAGGACAGAACATGATGATGTGATACGCAATATCAGATTAAACATTTGATTAGAAAAAACAGTGTGAAACCATCTCCAAGATCAGAACGTAGTAATCATATTTTTTCTACTTGTCGCGTGAATTTTTTAGTTTGATATTGACAATGACGCCAAACAAAGTTAAACTGAGAAACTTAATACTTACTCCTATTACTTTTTAAAATGAAGAACTAGTAACGCGATACGTGCTGTTTTTATCAGGCAAAGCGCTACACTGGTACGTGTGACGTAAGCCTGCTGTAACACACCAGTACTGAATAAGATAACTAGGTCAAATTGTAAAACATTACGCCAAAATAAACAAATTCACAAATTTCGAGCTGATGATACAACATCATATGTAATTTACCGTCTGTGCTGCCTCCCAGATATTCCAGTTATTACTTGCCGCCTTAGCGAGACAGTTATTAATTTTTTCCGGGCTTGAGGAACTTTCCATTAAATATAAATTTCTGCCTGAAGAGATTTTTATGCAATACAGAGTAACAGCAATGCTAATAATTTCATTTCGCTTCATAACTCAGAAAACAGTATCATACATGATAATTCCATTTCTTTTCGTTTTTCTATCCTTACTGTTGTCTCCGTTGTTGCAATAAATCATGTCTGATCAAATTATCATTTTAATTGAACTGTCGTACAAATTGGTAGCATTAGAGCCACATACGAACTGTCAGTCTGGAACTGGATCGGTTTAGCAAATAAAGTCACTTGTACATATTAAAATATGCACCATATGCCTAAACCCCCGTCAAATCAGCTAAATAATAAGTAACATAAGCTCGGTGGTATAAAACTCGCGGCTGTTAATGTCAATATCATTTTTGTACAACCTGGGAGTGACGACATGAGCACCCCAGTTCATAAGCATAAACCAGTGTTCTGAAATGTAGTTGAACCTATAGTTGAACGGCAAGGAAAGTGTTAATTCTTCTATATAAAGGCGTGTTCCGCCATTAAAATAAGCTGTAATTTGTAATTTCAAGTGACACAGTTCGGAAGCGCAAAGCACCTTCATCACCCAACTAAATAGTGATGTTAACTCGCGGAAGTTACACGGTATATCTTGTTATCAAAAAATAGAGTGCTGCCTAGGCCCAAATCTCCTTCACATTTTCATGGCACTTTTTTAACCAAGCAGCACAAATAGATATTCCGTAATATAGGATTATTTCAACATTATTTTAAACGTTGCCAGTTTTTCAGAGCAGTTTCAAAACTGTGTTTTCCAATAACATATATCTTTATAACTGTATTAAAATTGTATTAACACATGTCTTTAAAATATATCTTTGATTTAACTAATCATTTAAAATATTTGTTTTTTTTTCATTACGATTTATGATTTCAAACCTCATAAACCTAAATTTTGTATAGTTTGACAGACATCAGTTTGTTCGGACCACCGTGTGATTATCGAACAGACCATGGATGTTTTGATATGTTAAGTGTGCTTTGATTATCGGACACCATCATCATTGATTACCAAATCGTCGTCCTAATTTTCTGGTAGGTCAGTTGCGTTTATTTTGAAATAATTATTGAATATAAAATTATATTTTAGCATTTTTGTTTAACTAACGTGACCATCATATTTATTTTGGTTGCCTGGCATAGCTATTACTTTTGTTGTTTCATAAGTTTGAAAAAATCACTGTTTTATTATATCATTTAACGGCGTTAAAATGCATGTAGGCTGTATTTGTTTATTTGGATATTTGCGTACATCTGCCCTTCAAATATTAAACTTTTATTGTTGTCAGCTCAGAAGCAATAAATTCGAGAGCAAAATTCTAGTGCAAAGTGAGTCCTAGACCTGAACTGTTGCAATAATTTAGGGGTCTAAATCATGAAAGAGATTTAAAATTTATATCTGAAACATCTTTAGTACCAAATGTTTTAGATTTAATAAGTCTTGGAGTCGAAATGTTCTGTTGGTTTAATGTCTGTTTGCATAAGATGGACACTTGCGTCGTGGAGTGATGTCTATATAGCAGATAGTCTTCAGAATTTTATTTCACTTAGCAGAGTCAGTGCAGTATATGCGCGGAAACTTTAATAATAAAGGGGATTTCAGAACATTATATAATTTTTTTTTTACCAGAAAGGTAACGGTTTCAATCGAACAAGATTTAATGTGCCTTTCAAGTACAACATGATTTTTGTTTCTATGGAATATGTCAACGTGTGCCACTTGTCACGTGTGCTTTCGAAGCGTCTCGTTTGTTAATGAGTTACTGTATTCTAAGGTACCCGTGTGTTAATTGCTATTTATGGGAGGTGCAGTTCTTGCTTGTGTTTGTGTCATTCTTGCATCAAACCAAGTGGCTGTCTTCATACAGTGAAATTCATGCCGGACTTCCTCACGATTATATGATATGGTAATAAGATAGGGAAATTCCTTATTTAATTAACGAAATTAATGTAATCAGAGTAAAGTCTGTATAATCTAATGAATGTAACAAGGATAGCACCTTTTGCTAAAAATAGAGAAAATTTTATCACCTGGAAATTCAATCACACTCAGGCGACCCTCTTTTTTAAAGATACAGTGTTGAAGTGTCTTACTTTAGAGCTGCAACAATAAATGTCATATACAGTTAAACCTGACTCCGCTGTATAATGTAGACAACTGCCTAATTCGCACAAAATATTTCATTCCCTTTTGACTTTAATTTCCTTTTAATTCTAATTTTCCATTGGCGTCTATATAATAAGTACCTGGTTAATTCGGATACCTCCCTATTTTACTTAGTTGAGGTTTTTGTATGAATAACTCGGACAAGGTAAAGACGCGATCCTTGAGTTTTGTTTGCGTTTGTTTCCCATATAATGTACGAAAGAATGTGCGGCAACCAATATGGTGATTCTGTTTGCGAAATGTATACTATCTAACCCAAATAGGGTATATGTACACGTGCGTGATATTAGTAATTCAAATTCCAGGAAAAAGTAACTGAATAGTAATGAAAATTGAAAATGGAGGCGAAAAAAGGAAGAAAACATAGTCGATTAAATTTTGTGCAAGGGCACGTTAGGATATTATGTGGTATAGAGCCCCGTCCTTTACGTTTTGAATACCAGTTATCTCTGCCCCCTTGATTTCTTCATTTTGGGTTGTTGGGGTTGGGGTTGAGTGCTACTAGTCGAGAAATAAAGTTCCTTTTTCATACATAGCCTTGTTAACATCCAGTTCAATGAATTTAACGAACCATAGTGTCCGGATACCAGGAAAATCCTGGTTTGCAATTTGCGACAGTACACGGGGGGCACATTGCCTCCATTACCAAAAGCAGTTCATTTGGTAAACAACTCAGCCATTTTCGTATAACCTGAGCGATCCGGCCACCTTGTTAATGCGGACAGATTTTGCTAGTCTCGACACTATCCGGATTTATCCAGGTCTTACCAGGTCTTACTGTATCTTAATAAAAAATCAAAAGCTAGGGACTTCAAAGTCACAAAAGGAGCAGTTTTATGATTATGTAGAGTAATGCATAAGCTTACAATAATACCATACTGAACTATGGTTTTACAAAGTAGTCCCTCGGATTTATGAGTACTATTTTCGCGGAATCCCCAGTGGGCCTGCGGAGTAAGAAGATGTTATACAGAACAGACCAAACCGTAGAGACTGACTTTTAGACAACAACGCTACTATACTGTACTATACTGCCCTGTACCAAAAGTGAATAAAACTATTCAGTCTCTACGGTGTCCCTCTGTGGCGAACACAGCACAAAATTGTATTAATTCGACAAAAAGATGCGTTTCTAGTTTCCACTTAACTAACCTTCCTGCCAAAAAATTCATGCCACATGCCTACATGCCATGATGTTATAACATGTGACACGCCACTGTCATTTATTTAGTGCTATTTTGATTACAAAAACTACACGGAGCAATTACGTATATGCCATAAGGGCAGGTGTGATGTGCTGCTGTGGGACATCCACTCTGCCATCTGTTTGTTGCTCGAATTATTGATAAATAAATGTGTGTGTCACTGTAAAAAAACGGATTTTGAGTCAATCGCTTAAATTAAACGTTTTATATTTATAAGGCTTTCTGTGGGTTGATCTGGATTCAAAACTTAGGTAATTACTGAGGATGTGTTCAGGCATTTGTCAAACTAGTGACAGATAACCAACACCCCCCGGTAATCTGAAATCGATTTCAAGTCACGCCGGGAGTATTTTGAAAACGATTTCAGATTACCCCTCCAATTTCAGATTACCCTCCTCGAAACTTTAAACAGAATAATTTTTGATTTTTGCTTTATTTTTCTTGTATATCTCTAAGTATTTATTTTATCTTAGAATCTTTTGATCAGTTATGTTGCAAAGATATATCTAACATGTTTTTATTAAATTTATTGTTGTAGATGAAAATTCTCGTGGTTTGATTTGAAGACAGTTGTGTGTCAAATGTACGGTTAGTCATTTTAGTATCATTTTGGTACACATTATTATGCGCTTCGATCATGCAATATTCATTTCATAAGTGATTTAATCAGTGCATAGTTCACAGAATGGCTGCCTGAAAGTGATGCGAAAGATTGCTTATCAAAAGGTCCTCACTGTGCGAATTGTCATCATTTTCCAACAGTGGCTGATAGGCTAACCACTTGTTCTGTTCACCACATTTGGAGCAGATGTAGACCGTGATATGTAGCATATTTCCAACAGTGGCTGATAGGCTAACCACTTGTTCCGTTCGCCACATTTTGGAGTAGGTGTAGACTGTGGTATGTAGTAAAGAGGCAAGTGCGAAGATTTCCACTTCAGTCCCCCATACGCCAAGTGATGCCATTTCACTATTGGAAAATGTGTTCAGACACGCTGTCGCAGATCGAATCGAATATTCGATCTGTCAATATCGCGTTTGTTTGCTTAAAATGTTTACATAAAAAAGCTTATCGGAAAACAATGTCTACAAATAAGACGCGATTCAGCGAAGATGGATTAGTATCGGATTAGTGCTTTGGCATCGTAAGCATAGCATTGTGGTATGCAAGAGGCACGCATCAGCTCCGCCTGAGTAGTTATGCGCACCAATGAGCGCCCAAAAAGTATGACACTCTTGGCGTCTTCAGTGCATTTTTGTGTACACAAGAAATAGTAAAACTTGTATAATGTTCATTCTTATTGTCAACCGCTAAATTGAAACTTGAGTTCAGTTGATTAGAAAGTATTTGGCCAGAGTATAAAAAAGCACTTGTTCTCCTTAACAGCATAAAAAAAATTGTCACTATGTTTGCGTCGCTATAACTTGATATGTATGAGTTTTAAAATATATACTGGAATGAAGTGATAATAATAATGAAAAAAACTACCAAAGTTGAGGATATAGAGAATTTTTAGCGACATTACAGCTATCAAAGGAAATGTGTTGTACACTGTCAAACTAATACCTGCCCCTACTGGAAATCCGCCCACCTGGATACATTTGACTTCTTTTAAGAAAACATACCTAGTGCATATTTTTGCACAAATATAATTGATCAACAGACACTAGTATAAATATTTAGAAACAAATATTACCATTCATAGTATTGGGGGGGGGTATCTGAAATCGGAGGGGGTAACCTGAAATCGATTTCAGACTACAGACTACCGGGGCTAATTTAAAAACGATTTCAAGCTACCAGGGGGGGGGGTAATTTCTGGGGGGGGGGTAATTTCTGGGGGGGGGGGGGAATATTTGAAATCGGTATACCTGGGGATGCTGCAAAGATATGTTACGCTAGTGTCTGTTTCCTGTACGTTTCTGGTCTAAATTTGATTTGGCTGTCCTGGAAAGACCATTAAGAACAGAGCTAATCAGTTTTCCTGTCAGATCGTGGAGCGAGTCGAGATGAATCAATGCATTTTGCAACTTGGCACTACTGTAAAAGCAATCGAGTTGAAACGTATTTCAAGTTTTTACCACACTCTCACATTGCATTGGCGTAGCCACGTTTTTACAACTGGGAGTGGGGGGGGGGGGGGGGCTAACTTTCGCAGCGGAGGATGAGGGCGGGGGCGGCGAAGGATGCTATGGTTGAGCCCCCTCCCCCCCGGTGGCTACGCCTATGCATTGATTTAGGTCTCATATAAGATTGACCGTGACATCTAACTGCGTGATGTTCCTGTCTGACCTTCTTCCACTCACACGTCTGTGAAGTATTTAGGTATTTAGGTATTCATGATACTTCATGATACTCTGAAATTACCCATGTACAGCAGTGACAGATACATGATATAGTTCTGGTTTTGCTGTAAAGGCAGTATTCTACCAGTGTTCACCAACGTTTATATGGAATAAACCACTGGCGGGTTCTGACAAAACTCTGTTTTCCAGAAAGATCGAGTACATGTTTTTGTTGTTATATTCGCCCAGAGCGTTTGTCCTTTTAGCAATTTTGTTGCAATGCAAGATTGTGGATGTCGCCAGCCATTAGCTAGTCTTATGTGCAGTTACAGCAAGCAGCACAATGTTCACACGAACTGCAGCGCTGTTTGGTTCGCCAAATCCGCCACTCGGGTTTAAAACATCGGTTTTTTTCAAAAGTCGCCGCTTCAATTTTTGAAGTGCATTATGTAAGTAAAGCGGATTATCTATATAGCGTGGCAGTCTCTTGTGGTATTTCAGTATCGAACCACTTCATTGGTTATTATCCAGTGAAACGAATGATGGACAGAGGAATTTTAAAAACTGTTTTCTGCGCTGTTGTAGTTGCTTTCTTTAGAAGTTCACACAATTTGGCAATCTCGGTGAAGTGTATCGCTCTGTTTTCTGACCTCGAATGCTATTTGCTCATGCAATCTATTAACACAGATGTGCTCTCAGCCAGATGAGCTTCACTGTCTGTTTATTATGTTTCGTGTCGGATCATAGCTAATAAAATGAAATCTATTACAATCAGGAGTTCATACAGCAGGGGAAGGGGGTGTGGGAGTGGAGGCTGACTTTCAGGACTACTTAGGTATCTCTGAGACAATAAAACGACAAAACTACACGAGCGGGTGGACGGACGCAGAGGTGGAGGGAGGTTCGGGCCAGTCAAAAACGCGAGCGTGGTTTCACTTTTTTCCTCATTTTTTGGTACAAATATATTCTTTAATATAAATTATATATTGTCACATTCCTGACCGATACTTTCTGCTGCGCAGTTGCGTTGCCACGGCGATATTAAGTAGACACATTCACTTCAAAATACAACGGTAACCTTTGTACGCGCATTGGCAGACTTGAAATAAAACTCCCCCACAAACCCCATTCCCTTTCGTGAACAGACTGGACCTGCGCCTGTGATGTAAAATATTGCAAGGCAAACATTCTGCTTTTGTTGAAGCGAAACGTGATGAAAATGCACAGTTTTCTTATAATTTTGAAGAACTTTCGACTTGAGGCATTGGATTTAAGTAGCAATCCTGCAAAACCCTACGGATCCAGCACGATTGGAACTATATACCACACAGCGTAAGGACCACGTGACTTGATAACCGGGTCTACTTTTTTGTTCAAAACTTCTTTCGTGCACAGGGAGTTAAATATTCATCCATCACATAGGAGCTGGTAACCAGGGCCCGTATTCACAAAGCACTAGTAACGCTTGCAGTACTTTTGGCAAACGTAATATCAACGACACTAAGCTGGTAGTTTTTTTAATATGGCCCCGGACTGTATTCAGTAACCAAATACCCAGTACTCCCCTTTAGCATAGCTTCTCCTTATCCCCTGCCATATTAGAATGCGCTATATGCACACTTTCAAAAGCAGACATCACAAGCACAGCAACACCGGAAACTGAAGCTTTCCATTACCCTAGGTATCCCCCCCCCCCAAAAAAAAAACAAAAAAAAAACGAGGCTCTGTTTACAAGCCCTTTTTCTGTAGCCCTCAAACTTCCCATCGATTTTTAGAAAATGTGAAATTCTAGCTATGGGATCAGCACTGTGTTAGGGGTGTTAATGGCACAGTCTTTCGGTGTCACTCTCAATATTAGATCCCTCTGCAATGAAGCCTGCAACATGCAATTAGTTCATTTTGTAAAAGGGACTAATCAAAAATGCTGTGGTGGTGTTGGCCTTCCCATCAACGACCAGTACAGCCGACAAGGGTGTAAATATCGCCCCTATGACATGTATTGTCAGTTGCCATTAGTGCGGCCTTGGCTTCATAAAAAATGAAATGTCACCAACTCAACACACCAGCAATGTTTTGACACTTACGATATTACACCCCTGATACGCGGTTTTTGTTTAGTTCTGGATAACGGCTGCTTTTTTCCCAGTCAGGCAATCAAAACATAAGTTGTATTTGGAGATTTTAAAAACGGACCGACGTCAATTAGCCTGCGTTGATAAGAAAAAACATTGACAGTAAAAAAAAAAAGCAACAGCAGGACCAGACAAACTGGAATCTGTGATTCTAAGCTTGTTAAGAGCTTTTTATTTTGTTTTGTCTGGTTCCGGTGCAGTTATATCCTTCGGAGCTGTCTGCAGATATGCTTTCGTCTATAACAAACTAACGCACTGCAATCGCGTTACTGGAGCTGAAAAGAACTCAAATAAACATTAGCACAATTATTTTCTATGTGAAAAAAATGCAATATTTTATATAGTAGTCGTATGAATTCAAAAAAGTAAATACAGAAATAAAGCAACATTTGAGGAATTGTGTGGGTGTCTCGTTGTACCTAAAAAAAATAGTTATTCTTTCCCAAGTATCCAAAACTTTTTTCCGTTCAGTGGTTAAATAAAGTAAACTGTTGGAATATACATGTAGAAATATGTTCTTTGTCAGCGAATATATTTCTTTCCTTGTCTGTTCTCGTTTTCCAAAATTAATAAATCTATATATTCATTGTCCATTCATATACTTATCCCGTTAACTATTCCGACGTCGATTTTATATTATTAGTTATATTTTAGTTGCCCGATTTCCCGATGCCAATGCCTTTAACTGAACAGCAACTAGACGTTGAATGAACAATGTTGCTTGAACGTTTTTAACAAACTCAAACATCCGGCTTTCGCAGAGGTCTGATCAATGTCTTTGAGGTAACGTTAAATGGATGTTGGAAAATCAATGTTGCACAGAGCTCAACCACAACCAAACAACCATCTCATACAGTTATAGCTTACCGGAAATGGATAGGGTGCTTATAAAATATGACAGCATGAGGATGTAAAATGTGAGGCTGTCAGGAGCGCGCATATTCCCCTCCCCCCCCCCCCCCCACTTCCGACTACTTTTGAGAAAAAAAATATTCATGGCAATTGACTTATCCCGCGTCTCCACAGTATCCTGTGCTTATAATACATATCCCGCATCAGTGAATGACCCAAGGGTTTGATACTTGGCCGGAGGGGTCTATGACACCTTATGACACCTTGTGACACTTTATGACGCTGTATGACTGCTACTGTCTAGATGGCGATATTAGCTAACTTCCCAGACGTCTGTCTGACTCGAGTCCGCCGACTACTATAAGGGGGCTAGACAACTGAGTTTCGCCTTCCATAATCATCCAAAAGCAGACGTTGACACTGCGTCGGGTTGCAACGTCTATAAAATGTTGCATTTGGGCGTAACTGCTTTGCCATCCCTCCACACCCGATCCTCCGGTCCATCTTTCAAACACACCCTCACTCCCTCCACCCCATACATCAAGGCATCCAGTCTGCCATTCCATCCCACCCGATCCATCCATTAATCCGCCCATCCAGCCAACCAGCCACTCTGTCAATCACTATATATATATCTACAAAAGTCTCAAAAGCTTCTGCGATACATTCGCTGGGAAAAACTGAAAAAACCTTATAAATATTTATGAACTTGGATTTATCAGCATTTCCATTATTTCTGATAAACGCACAAGATTCGAATAAAACACGACCAATGTAAAAACGAAAAAAAAAAAAAAAACGCACACAAGTATCTTCTTTGATCTGTTACGAGCACTGTGATTGGTTGAGGTGAGTTATTTACTATGATGACGTATTTTCGCTTGCCCTTAACAAGCAGCCCAGAAATAGCTCTAGTGTAATGCACCTTCCAGCTGGTTCAGCGAACAATTTTTTAATAAAAGACAAATGAGAACATTTTCCCAGCAATTATCATCTTGAGGTGAAAGACCCCTCCCCATTTCACGCGAAAGCAATAATCTGTAAATAAATCGGTAACATACATACCCTGATATTTGTGTAAAAGAACATGTATTGTTGCTGTTGTTTTAGCAGGAGCATAAGCATGCATCATATAAAACCCATTGGCCTATGTTATCAGCATTCAGTGAAGAGTCATAAGGGAGCCCTTTTGGGGCCTCTACTGCAGAAAAATGCAAAAACTTTGCCATAAATTGGGGCTTGATTTTAAGGCATCTAATAAATGGCATGATAGCTTTGAAAAAATGCAGTAACATTAGATTTCAGTGATAGTGTGGTGAGGGAGCATGCATTAATCTTGATTTGGTAAAAAGCGGGAGAGAAATATTATGAGCCATTACTGATGAATCAGCGACAATACGCCTGACGACAATTTGCTTAGCGACAATACGATTGGCGATAATTCTCCTGGCGACGATTCTTCTGCATTGAAAAGTGCGACGATTCGCCAGAATATCTGAATCATACAAAAGGGTTGGGACGGAGTTTTTGTTGAAAGAAATTGGGAGATTTATTTTGAGAGAGTAAGAGCACTTTCTGATTCCTACCGTTTTAAATGCTTGTCGTCTATTGCAGCATAACATTTTTACAGCAAATGACAGTGTTTGAACATCACTTTGTTTAGTCCTTGCACTTGTAAGAATATATATAGAAACTCGCTAGGCGTATATTGCCGCACCACGAAAAAAGTTAGACCAATTTTCGCCAGGCGTATTGTCGTCAGTTGTATTTTCGCCAGGCGTATTGTCGCCAGCTGTATTGTCGGGATACCACTTCTGATGGATTCAAATCAAAGAATATGTTTAAAATGAATGAAACTGGGTTGCTCTTTCGAGCACTTCCGAACAAATGCCGGAGAAAATCCCCCGCGGACAAAAACAACCTACGAGAAAGTCCCCCACCCCTTTTGGCAACAGCGGAGAAAAGGCATCACACACAGTTACTTTCAATTCCCGGAGAAAGTTTCCTGTGTGTATCATCTTTTCTTGAAGAATGGGTTTGGGATTATCAGAAACATTTTTGGGGTGGGAACTAAGTGCGGGGTGGGGGTGGGGGTGGGGGGTGTTAATGAGGGTTTTGACCATTGTTTAGGGGCATGGCTGAGTAGGTCAGAAAATAGCGCAGTGCTTTATCAGGGTTCGCGTTGGCGGGGTTTTTGTCCACTTTTTGGGCATTTTTTACCAAATGACTCACTTTTTCGGAACACACCGAGTCTTTCTGGACCCAACTGAGTCACGCTTTCCTTTCTTGACCCACTTTCCTGAGAACCCAGCGCGAACCTTGTTTATGATTGCATGGGGTATTAGCTATAGCTGGAGTTAGTGATTAACAAACCCTCAGTGGAATCAAGATGTGTTAGGAGGAGGGGGCGGGCAAAAGGTAAGGGGGGGGGGATAGGTTTATCCGAGCATGGCAAAAATCTCTGGGGGGGGGGGGCGAACTTTTGTCCGCAATTAGCAAAAAGGGTGGTTTTTTTCATTGGGAGTTTTTCCGTTTTCCTCCACCCTCCTGAAGGAGTCACTTGCTACTGCCAGAAACTGAAGTGTGAAATGCAGAATTTCTTTGTAGAGCCGTGGGTGTCCGGTTTATTGAGGTTTTACTGTATATAACATGTCCAAAGTTTGCTGGGTTTCGAATGGTTCGCTTTACTGCGTTTCTCTTGAGTACGTCTTGTTTTGTGGGGCTTAAGTGGGGAAAGGAAAGGAAGTTCATGTCACAACCTTGTACCGCTGATTAGAGCAAATGGCCATTCTCCGAGAGGTCTCAATTCAATCTACGTGTTTGGCCCTAGGGCAATGCCCATAATCGAATCAAGCCAGGCGAAACCCTTGTTGTCGTTACTCTATTATCCTTTTTATGTCACCAAAGTGTGAATTGCCATCTCTGTCCATTCAGCAACGAGCCCAGAGGTGTGACAGGGACAATTCTAAATCACAAAACATATATGGAAAGGGGCAGAGCGGGGGAGGGGGAGGAAGGGGGAGGGCGACTGCTTGAACCAAAAGGAGTGAGACGCCCCTCCCCGAACCCACACACAGACCTGGATACATACTGCGGCTGTGAGTACCAGGACGTGAACATGTGCTGTTTTAATGCAGGCAACTCCAGTGTAACTTAATTTCTATTGATTTATGCAGCAAGACAAAAAAAAAAAAAAAAAAAAAGAAATAAAGGACTCGTTTGTTTAAATCGTTTACGTCCGTTAAAGAAGAATGGTTGGTAAATATAAGGGAAGATTATTTTGAAAACCTTGAAATTGAATACAAATGGCGTAGCTTTCGGTGATTTTTTTTGTTTTGGCGCAAGAAAGGGCAATAAAAATTATATAACTTAAATATATTATATATCAACTCAAATTATTTTAACTATATTATGCGAATTACTTTAATATTTCTGAGATGTGAAAACTTAAAAAATACATATAAATTTATTAATTCTAAAGTTAGTTTTAGATGATAAATCCGCTATTTTTACCTGATGAAAACGTGGCGGAATTAAAAACCCGAAGTTATTGATGTGATGTCAACGTAACTTTCAATATATTATTTATTGAAATCATAGACGGAACGGAGGTTGTTCAAAGCTTATTGTTAACGTACCGTAAAAACTCAAGCAGAGAAAGCAGAGAAATGAATTATTTAATCATTATTATTTCTGCGAAAAAAAAAATGAGACATACATTTCAGGGTCGTCTAATCATATTTGAAACATAGTGGGATTTTTCGCTAAAAGTACTACAGCGTACTTTCCTTTATTTTGAACACTAAATTATTGTTGAGTATTATTAATTAACACATTTTCACTCACTTACTCATTTTTATTTTAACAAATATTAAAACAGAATTCAAACAGAACTGTACTTTGTGTGGCATTGCGGTTTGTGGGTCAAGCAATCAATTTTCCCTGAATACATGCGATATTATTATTGATCCCTCAAGAGTTTCTGGAGTTGTCGCTAAAAATAAATAGCGCCGTAATGTATAAGCCAAATCATACTTTGGGTGTTTCGAATAAAATGCGCAAAAATTTTGAATTTCGACTGCGAGTGAAACAGGTTTAAAAATGGAATAAATGATAGAAAAATATAGAAGAAAAATAGCAAAAACAGCACATACTCGGAATATAAAAGAAATGGGAACCTAAAACTATTTGTTAAAACTTTTAATGAATTTTTAAAATAGCATACGGGTTGTTAAAACACGATTGCTCTTTGGTGCAAGAGAAAATTGACATTTAGGCGAAATCTCTCTATTATTGCTTTCATTTTTACCCGGTTAGTTTCTATTGGAAAGGCATAATTTTTGCGCATTTTTTGGGTATGATTTGGCTTATATAGCATTACGTCCCCGAATATATACCAACTGAAAATAAAATAACAGTATTGTTTATTATTATTATTATTATAATGGGTTCACGAAACTCACCTCCTCCAATAGCCAACACGCATCTGAGTATCCGGGGGCGTATTCGTGGGCCAGTGTCCATCTGATCCATACCCTGGTAACAGCCATGGGGGAAGATGCCTGTTTGTAAAAGAAAGCGCAAACATTAGTCACGATATCGCTGGCGGCACCCTCACGACATTTCTTTATCCAGTATGATGTAATAATGATAAATTTAATACAGTACTCGGAGAATCGATGCCGCAGTCCATTAACTAGGCCTTCCAGACGAAAGCACAGTTATTTATCTCAGCATACTACATCCTTGACACACCGCATATGTAACTTAAAAGTTATGACCTTAAAATACTGTTCACGCCTTGATTCAATTTATCCTATGAATTTCCTTACAAATGTAATCAATCTTGGGGATGCTCTCAAACCCAGCAAACCCCACGCAAAATTCTCTAAATTCAGTTGGATATGACGTATATGAGCTTTCACTGAGCAGAGCCAGTTAGATGCACACTGAGACAGCAGCCATACTCAAGTGTTGAGGATGTCTCTGTCGCACTTTGCAAAATACCTGCGACCCGACACACACACACAAATCCTAGCTGTAATTACACAACAGCCGTACAATGGGCCCACTGATAAATAATAAACTACTCTGATTCACAGCTGAGTGAGAACGGCATCCGCATTGCCCGTGCGGAGTGAAACACTTGCAGCCATATATTTTCTCCCTGTAGAATCCCAACAGAAAAGCACTGTGCCTTTTACCTTAAGTACATGTTGGTGCTCACTCTGCAGTAAGCAGACCTGTTTGTTAGCTAGCCATTTGGTGACAAAACACGTCTTTGGTGAAATTCTGCTAAACAAAGGTCATCCAGCAGTAATGGGCTTGTTAGTAACATTTCAAAGCGAGGGACCACCCCTTCGTATTTGATTTAATACAGCTGTGTTATAGTCCAGGAGTTCCACAAGTAGTGTAAACCGTCATATTAGGAGCTCCATATCGTTTCCGATGTCCTCATAACACTAGTGGACTGTTAGAAATGACATCTTTGGGGGGGGGGGGGAGGGGCACAATTTCGGTAGTTCTCCGATTCTTTTGACCAAATCAGTGAGCCCTTTTCCCCCCTTGAGGCTTGCCGTGATTCCTGATTTACTGTATGAATGTTTCGTTGGTCTTGTTGCACTTCTCGTGTGGAATAATTGATCAACGACCCTTCAAAGGAGGGTGAAAAAAGAAGAAGAAAGTTGTAGCGTCTGGCTAGCGAGCCAGCGTCTACATAAGACCATTAACAGAACCAGTAAATGCTCTCTGAAACACGATATCGCCTCTGGGAATTACAATTAAGACCGACGCAAAAAGGGCCAAGAAAATCCCACTTTCCAATGCAATAGGATAAAAAAATGTGTCTTTAGTGAAACTTAGATTTTTTTCGCTGGCAACAATTTTATTTATGGTATCTTTTAAAGTGAGGTGTGAAGTTTGAATTAAAAATGATTAAATAAATAACACAGGTATTGAGGATGCGGATTTCACAGAATACGTTAATACACACACACATGCGACAGACAACAAATATAAGGCGAAAAGATCATTAGGGCAAAAACCAGCTAATATTGAACCACACCCATCTAGCATGAGACCAATGTAGGACACGTAAAACCTGGTGACGTCCAGAGCTTGCGTTCTGTTCACCAAATCAAATTTCCGCATCATCTTTTTTTTTTTGCTGCCATTTAACAAAGTTTTGACACATCATTCTTATTTTTATCATTTCGACGAAAATAGAACACTTCATATTTAAAAAAGTGTATTTTCTCTGAAACATTGCAAAATCCTGTTTTGAACAGTTATGGAGAAACAGCATGGACAAGCTTCATTTTAGTTTTACAGGGGAAGGGGGTTGGAGCGGTATATTGTAGTAACTTTATGGGCAGATGTTAAAATGAAAGGATACTAAAAATCTCTCCAGTATATTGCATGGGCTGGAATCGTTGCTCTAATATAATCAATGATTAACTTGTGTTGGTTTGTTTTATCAATTGCACGACAATTACTGTCAATACATTACGTGCTTCAGTGGCCAGGTCAGCACTCTCTTTTATTTCTCTCCATATTAAATACAATAGATTTTGTCAATAGCATTTCCCTGCCTCGGTTGTAATCACTTTACGCTGAGATCGCTTGATGCGTGAACTATTATTCCATACACATCCCACAGGATACGAAAATAAAATTCAAATCCAGCCTGAAACCGTAGACTACAATTTTCGAACGAAGACGTTTTTTTTTGTTTTTGTTTTTTTTTTTTGCTGGACTTTTAGAGCCATATTCGTTGCACCAAATGACTTGTATTGTCAAAGGAGTGAGTGAGGTTATACGTGCATGTATAAAAACTTGGCAATAATAAAGCTGCTTGAGCTGTTCAACTGTCTGCCCCTTTTTTATTTTTTTTTAAGGCAGGGGCTTACCCCGCATTTTCTGAAAATGTTTTGAAATTGGTAATGGCCAAAGATACACCAGTTCTTTTATATTATTTGGCCAATGGGTAACTTATTACCACCATGTATATATCAAAAATATTCACTCATATAGAAAGAATATAGGAGATGAATTTATCTGGAAACTCTTGAGGTCCTTCGTAAATTCCGAATTTATGTTATTCCTATAAAAATAAACAAAACTTAGCATTGTGAGAAAGAAGAAATCACACAGCTAATATTTCCTTTGTTATCATTTTTAACACTTGACAAGCCTTTGGCTTGCAAGGGTTATATGAATTTGTGCGAGCAAAATTCGTCCTTTTTTTTTTCTTCTTGACACTTTTTCCAATTTTTTGTGTCTTCTTCTTCTCTGACACTATAGGCCCTACGACCATGAAACTTGGGACTTATGAAGAGCTTGATCTGAACATGTGCATGTCACTTTTTATTTTCGTCTTTGATTTCGTTTTCTTTGTTAAAACGCCATGTGAAAAGAGTGTATTTTTTGCAAGTAAATGCGTAGCATTTAACCCACATCACACACAGTTGCTCAGTGAGCTTTATGCAAGCTCTCACTGCGTAAATAGATAACACGCGTATTCTAGATCAGTCAATAAAACCTTAAGTCAACAGAAACCAAACACTACTCGGCTTATAAGATGTACTCAAGCTGTGTTGTTTGCAATATATTATTCAAGAAATAACCCATTGAAGTATTTTTGCGTTTTATTTGTTGTCAAGTGTTTAACATTTCGCTAGCGAAGTGAGGTTCTAGTTCTGAATTAATTCAATACCGCATATCTTGTGGTTCTTCTTTTAAAGCGTCCAAGCTTACGCGTTTTTCACGAACATCTCTTACCATTGAATTTGCAAATGGACAACGCTGTAATCTGATTGGTCGTTCTAGAGCCAATAATAATTCGATGTTGACTGGTACTCCAAACGCCCATTGATATTGTAGTTATTTGTAATCGAAACGCCATTTAAGTCATGTGACAAAGAATATGTTGACTTGTCTCGAGTTAACACGAAGATATTATTGGCAAGTTAAATAAATGTTAACTTAAAGATCAATATTTTCGTATTGGTAAATAAGGCTTCATAGTGTTTCGAATTAAGTCAATACATGTACCTGTAAATTATTGTGTGATTTCTGGTCAACATTTTAAATTATTGACCAGGAAGCCCTTCTGGTATCTGTCCTTGGCAGAACATATATTAAATGGTTTTGTAGAGCAGCGGTTCATGTTGACCTATTGAGGAATGTTGACCTAAAGGCCAATGTTCTCCATGCGGCCACCATGCCCTAATATTCTCTCAAAACAATCAACATCTGTCAATTATTGTCCTGTAAATACTTCCGGTAAGGCACTTATCCACTTGTATTGAATGAATATTGATTCATGTTGACCTTTGTAAATATTTACCCGAAGCTCATCTTTTTTCAAAGTAATGGTGAGGATGCTTTAAAGTTGATTCAAAATTAAGTTAATTATAAGTGAATTCTGCTCCCGCCTGTTATATAAATTACAAGACACTAAGCAGTGTAAACGAAGGCGCTAATTAATCACACTGACCAATTTACGGCTTGTTTACTAGAGATAACTCATTCAACGCCACAATAACAAAACAACAGCATTAAGCAAATCCAGTCTTCTCTCGATATGTGTAGATATATTCGAGGTGGGGGAGTATTAGGGGGGGGGGGGGAGGGGGGTTGGGGTGGAGCTTCCTAAAAGATTTCAGAAAAAATAATGATAAAATTTCTCCTAAATTTCTTTTAAAAGAAAAGATATTTTAGTAAATGCATTTGTAAATAAAGCTTTAATTTTTTTAAAAACGGAAAGACCGCTGAGGATTTAAGCGGCCGCTAGTTTTTTGGTTAGTCCAGTATTGAATTTTATCTTCAGAATAATCATTAACTAGAACCTTATTTCGCTAGCGAAATGTTAAACACT
Organism: Protula sp. h YS-2021; assembly: GCA_949752745.1. Lineage (NCBI taxonomy): Eukaryota > Metazoa > Annelida > Polychaeta > Sabellida > Serpulidae > Protula > Protula sp. h YS-2021. The sequence goes on along the minus strand of OX457027.1, from coordinate 27,418,718 downwards.
TGAAACGCAAAAATACTTCCTTCAATGGGTTATTTCTTGAATAATATATTGCAAACAACATAGCTTGAATACGTCTTATAAGCCGAGTAGTGTTTGGTTTTTGTTGGCTTATGGTTTTATTGATTGATCAGTCATACGCCGTGTTATCTATTTACGCACTGAGAGCTCGCACAAAGCTCAGCAACTGTGTTCTGTGATGTACGTTAAATGCACTACATTTACTTGCAAAAATACACTAATTTTCACATAGTGTTTTAACAAAAAAAAAAACCAAATCGAATACCTAAATAAAAAGTGACATGCACACGTTCAGATCAAACTCTTCATAAGTTTCAAGTTTCATGGTCCTAGGGCCCATAGTGTCCGAGAAGCAGAAGACACAAAATATCGGAAAAAATGTCAAGAAGAAAAAAAAAACGAGAAGCTCATTCCGCTAGCGAAATGTTAAACACTTGACAAACATTAAAACGCAAATATACTTCCTTCTATGGGTTATTTCTTGAATAATATATTGCAAACAACACAGCTTGAATACGTCTGATAAGCCAAGTAGTGTTTGGTTGTTGTTGACTTACAGTTTTATTGACTGATCAGGCATACGCCGTGTTATCTATTTACGCAGTGAGAGCTCGCACAAAGCTCACTGAGCAAATGTGTATTCTGTGCTGTCGTTAAATGCTACGCATTTACTTGTAAAAAATACACTCTTTTCACATGGCGTTTTAACAAAGAAAACGAAATCAAAGACGAAAATAAAAAGTGACATGCACATGTTCAGATCAAGCTCTTCATAAGTCCCAAGTTTCATGGTCGTAGGGCCCATAGTGTCAGAGAAGAAAAATACACAAAATATCGAAAAAACTGTCCAGAAGAAAAAAAAGGACGAATTTTGCTCGCACAAATTCATATAACCCTTGCAAGCCAAAGGCTTGTCAAGTGTTAAAAAGGACGAACGGCTGCTCGCACAAATTCATATAACTGTTGCCAAAGGCTTGTCAAGTGTTAATGAAATAACAACAATAGTAGTGAGACCAAGGAGGCTTAATAATATATCCAGGAAAGTGTACCACAAACCCCCGCGAATCAGCTTCATACCTAAAAGACGAAAGCGCCGTTGCTATAGAATTTAGCTGTTGGACAACAACAACGAAAATCGCATGGGCATAAGTCATTATTGATATCAATCATTCAGTTTTGCTCAATGTGTGCCTCTTTTGCAGTTTTTTTTGGAATGCCGTTTTAACATTTATAATATAAAATATAATTAAAGATATCAAGAAATCAATGTAGATCTCATAAATTTATATTATGCTATCAATAATTGAATTTTAGATGGCAAAAATTTATTTTTGAGATCAAAAAATAAAATTTTGAAACTTAAAAAATCTTAAAGGAGACACACATTGACATAAAATTTAACAGATCGTCAATTAAATTTTGGAGATGAAAACTTGAATTATTGAGATCAATAATAACAACACAATTTTTGATCTCAAGAATTGCTTCTTTTTTGTACAGTAACAAAAAAAAAACTCAGAATTCAATAAAAGAAAAATTCTGCATACAAGGGCCAGTCGTTATTAATTTACACATGTGTGCTTCTGAATTTTGTATATAACAATAGACTGACATTTTGACATCAAAAATCAATTTTTGAGATCAAAAAATCATTTGCAGATTCAAAATACAAATTATAATAGTTCCATTCTGAAATAATGATATCTAAAATAAATTCTTGGTATCAATAAAAAGAACATGAATTATTGAGCTCAAAATTGATATTTTGATCTTAAATATTTCATTTTTGCTATCAAGAATTGAATTTTTGATCTCAAAATATCAATTTTAGATATCATTAAATAATTTTTGATATCAATAAATATTTCTTGATATCTGTAGATATTTATTGATATCTACAATTATTTTTTGAGATCAAGAATACATTTAAAGATATCAAAAATACAATTACGGATAGCAAGAATGAATTCTTGATATCAAAATTTGGATTTTTTGAGATCAAAAATTAATTCGTGATATCAAAAAATCAATTTTTGAGTTCAAAAATTAATTTTTGATATCAATAATTCCCTAATAAATATTAAAATGGCATTCCACAAGAAGATGCAGTTGTCTTCAATGAATCGAAATAGTAGTGGGGGGTGGGGGTAGGGGGGTGGGGGCACACTGAAGTTATTATAAGTGTTAGCCACAATTACAAAGAAGTTGGAAACGTCTGTCCAAGCCCTAACGGTTGGGGAAAATGGAAATTAAAATAAAAAAGAAAAATTTAAACGGACACTGCGCGTCAGTTAAGGTGATTGCTACAAATAAAAGAGTCTGTTTTAAACAAATCTCCTTAACTTTTCCAAACAAAGAAGGGAAACGCACTAACTGAAAACAAGATTACCAACCGCTGTATAGCCACAGTATAGAACATCTTGTTGGGAGAGCAATACTTGAGCCAAACATCTCCCTCTCTCTGTGTAAGTACAGAGAAAGGGAGTGTTTACGCCCACCCCCCCCCGACCCCCAACCCACGGCACGAGTGTAACTAGAATGTCTCCGCTTGAACAAGTGCACCTCGTGTTTAAGTATTGTGTGTCCCAAACCGCTGTTCTTTTACTACTTGATTACGTTTTTTCTAGGCACGCTGTCGAATGGGGGAGCCACACAGTTCATACATACGCTTAACTTGGGGCCCAAGCTTATTACCTAAGTGTAGCTCTAAGTGAATGAGTTGAGATGTCAGTCTTTTGCTGATTGTTTCGGGGGGCTGGATGGAATGGAGACAATGAAATTAGGGCCATGTGCAGGCACTAACTCGAATGTTAAACCATTGAACTGTTGCAGTTTGGCAAATCAAGCTTAGCGTCCCAAGCGGAAACATTCAGCTGATTTGCGATATATGGATCCGCTTTTTTCAGGATCACCGATGTGCATTTAATTTGACATCATTTTTTATCATGCATAATGAGTTGATAAGGGGAAACGTAAACTGGAATAACTATATAAGTATTCCTGTTAAGTGAGGAGGGGGTGGGGAAGTAGGGGTACAGACAACAAAAGGTGTGGTCGGGTGTGATTTTAAAAGAACATATCACAAAACATGTACTTTTAACGAGGGTATTATCAAGAAATATTATTGACATATTACACTGCTATGTTCTGCATATCCGTTTGCTTCCCAGAATGCAATGCCAGCGACACATCAAGCGTGACTATCCAATGAGAGTTATCCAGGCTATCCAGAGTCAGTATACTCTATTCATTGTGAGTTTTAAAAACAAGGTAAACGCTTTGCAACCTCGATGCGATGTTTTTGATACACCTGGCCACCTGTGTACCCACAGTAGCTTACAATCCTTGCAAAACTTCATTGCTTATGTAACAGGCCAAGCAATAGCAACAGAAAGACACAGTATGTACTCCAAACGAGACCCAACCTGCCCGTAGTTCATTTGTTATCTGTAAACAACACATCGCTGATTACTCGCAACTAAATAACTCGAATCCAACTTTCACCTCTTCTTTACAGGCGGGCAATACTTGGCAATCTTATTTCACTTTCATCTTTGTATCCCAAGTCAAAAGATTAGTGTTTCGTTTGACGTTTTTGTTTTTACTCTTATCACAACGGTTGTATATTTCCCGTTCCGATGCGCAAAATGCCTTCTTAGTGCCCAATAAAGGACGTCATGCCGTTGTGCTTTTATTGCAGACTATTTGCCCTACCCCCTCTAATCATATCTAATCAGTTCAGATAACAGCAACAGTGGAATGAGTTCCTACAATGCAGTGAAGAATGGCTAATCAAAGCATCGCACAAATTATCACCCTCCTTCGCCCACAAAACGAATCTAGTTACTGAGCGTTCCACCTGTCGACATCGATATGTTTTCATAGAATTCACTTGATATAAATTTATGTGTACACTAGTGTAGTACAACTCTTTTTGTGTGAACGCAGGATGATTTTATTGGTCAACATTTTCCATCTTATGGCTTCAAGTCATAAATTTCAACAAAAACGATGATTTTTGTCTTTCTTTCAAAAAGTCTAGACCATAACATTGCCAACATTTCTTTTGCTACCAAAGTCATTAGTTTCTATCCTGAAATCCTTTTTGGTTTGTCTGTAAAACGCTTCAACAATTATTTGACAACCAACGATGGTATCAAATATGCTGCCTCGGGTTCATAGCCATCGTTCTCAAATGTGGCCTTAAATGCATTCAGAAAGAACATTTAATTACAGTTAAGGTGAGATGACGATGATGTCGATGATGATGATAATGATGATGATGCTGCTGCTGACGACGACGACGACGACGATGATGATGATGATGATGATGATGATCATGATGATGATGATCATGATGATGATGATCATGATCATGATGGAATGAAAAATGCAGCATTTCTAAACATTCATCCAAATACAAGATCATGTTATATATTTAATTAATCTGTAGGTAAAATTAACTTCTTTATTCATCAACAAGTTTCAAAGTCGTGTTCTCAATTTTTGCTGCAAGGCCAACCTTATATACCAGTAAGGCGGTGAGATTAGGGCAAAGTCGTAAGATAGCCATAGAAAAATTATGCCTGCGTAATTCTGTTAAAAAAAATGAACACACAGAACAAGGGAAGGTTTTGTCGGTTTAACTCATTGGTGGGCCCATCGATGGTTTTTCTGTTACATTGAAACTTATCCGATTGTTTACGTCATGCTGACGTCACGCTGTAGCTATTGGCAGCCAAACAAGTCATATTGAAAAAAATAGTGAGAGAAAGAAAAAGGAAACCAGTTAAAGTGTGATCATTACGTTTTATTGGCATGCTTGCCGTATACTAAGTCAAATTACAATGAAACACGTTGCTATTTTTAACCAGCAAATCGGCTTAATTGTTAGGTTCACCTTAGCTTAAAGAACACGTTTTATTGACGTTCACTATAGAACAAATCACGGTGTACAACAATGTGGTTTTAACTTGTTATCGTATTTCGTATCATTTTTTATCCCATGGTCAATAGCAACAAGCAGTTTTCTTATCTCATACAGGACGCCTTTGGAATGTTTTTAATATTTCCCCTTTGTTGAAAAATCCACGAACCACAATTTTCATCAAACTTTATATATATATATATATTTCAACAAAGGGGAAATATTAAAAACATTCCAAAGGCGTCCTGTATGAGATAAGAAAACTGCTTGTTGCTATGATATAATATTATATATATATATATATATATATATATATATATATATATATATATATATATATATATATATATATATATATATATATATATATATATATATATATATATATATATATATATAATATTATATCATATAAAATCATACAACCCATTAACTGTTCATTAGCATTAGCAAAGAGTTTATTTTTAATGAAGACTACTACAGGTTACTTTTGACAAAAAACTGCATCATTTGGTTTTTGTGTTGAAAAGGATTGCATTAAAGATATTGCCTAAAACAGAAGAGTCTGAGAAAGACTTTGAACACATCAAATATTTAGAGCGAATTCTCCAACCGAATTTCTCAACATATCTAGTTTCCCATAATAAAGCTCATGGAGAAAAAAAATGAGACTCATGTTTAAGAAATTCAGCGAAAAATATTATTTTGTCTGAAACTCAAACCTGGTTCTCAGTTTTGTTATCTAGCAATTCTCAAGAGCATGGAAATCATCAAAGATGTAATACCGATGTAATGGCTTTTGTGGCGTTATTTTATGGCCGCCTTATAAAAATAACAGCCTTAATATGACATCTGTGCCTCCTTTAAGTTGTTTATGGAACACTCCATCAATCGCATACTACAGGAGGCCCATATATATATCCGATAACTCTTTACCGTGTCATATATTCGATAACTACTTGCGGCTTATATGGTATAACTGGTACAACTGTCCATTCCGGTGTCCTAGGATATCTTGACCCCCGTATATCTTGGCCCCCCGGACAAGATATCCTAGGTTATCTTGGCCCCCGTGGGCCAAGATATCCTAGTATATCTTGTCCCCCTTTAGGATATCGTGGCCCCTAGGGGGACCAAGACATACTACGATATCTTGATCCCTCTTAAATAATTTCATTTAACTGCAAGAAATGTCAGTGAGTGTTTCATGTTTGATTGATTTATGTGTGTTCAATCAATCTATAGTCTTTTAAAAATGAGTAGCTTTTTTATTGCATTGACTTCATCTTTGAATCCACATCCAATCTAAACAGCGTTCATCTTGATTGCAATTCTGTTGATGACATACACCATGTCAATAACTGAAAGAAATGCCAATTACTGTTTCATGTTTGATTTATGTAAGTGTGATCAATCAAGCAATAGTCTTTCAAGAATGAATAGCGTTTTTAATTGCATTTGGCCTCATCCTTGAATCCACATCTAATCTTCCAGTGTCAGAAGTAAAGGGGATGAAAATTGCTATTTTCGGACCCTGAGCCATATTTTGATCGGTTCCCAAAACAGCCACAAAAACCTTAGATCGACAGTCGCAATGTACTTAAGTGAAAACGACGTGATTTTTTCCAAGTAGGAAATTGCGATGGCTATTGTGAAAAGAGTTGCATCACCAGAATGGAGTTTGGGCGACAGAAATTGAAATTCTTGCTACAGCTCCCATGTTAGCGACCGATACATGTGTATTTTCACAATGTGGATGCCATGCGGCAGGAAACGTTAACTACAAATGGCTTACGTACAAAGCTCAGAGATCTGCTCTAAAGTCATTGGCAAAGCTTAGAATGGCAAATCGCAGCATGTCCATTTCAAATCCAAACGAACATTACTCTCCAGTTTATGAAATAGAGAACTGTAACGTGAACTCGTGTGGTGCTGGGATTTTATATTTTATATTTTATATGTGACATCTATATTTTCTTTTTGTCTCGTATGGTGCTGGGAATTTATTGTATTTTTGAGATTTATATGTTCTTTTGGTTTGATGCTTGGCACATTTAGTGTAAAGTTTAGTGTAATGAGAAATAAAATATATAAATAGGCATTCCTTTTATTTCTCTATTATCGGGGAGGGGGGGGCAAGATATACTAGGATAACTTGGCTTCCAAAGGGGGCCAAGGTATTCTAAAGAGGGCCAAGATATCCTAGGATATCTTGTCCTGGGGGGCCAAGATATCCGGGGGCCAAGATATCCTGTTACACCGACCGGAAATCGAGACATATACCCGACAGCTGTTCTCTGTGTCATACATATAATAAATATTTCCATCTATTTTTATTCTACGAGAACAAACCATATACCCGATAACTTTACATGGTGTGTTTTCATAGCTGGTTGATATATTGGTAGAGGGAAGATTTGGAATGCCCAAAGTTTTATAAACAACTTGACGTATAAGAGGGATATGGATATTGTGAACTCTTAGAGACTAAGATTTTGATTGTGAATTAATTGTTTTAATGATATTAATCCAGTAAGTTTAAAAACTGCGACATTGAATGCCCCCCTTCCCACCTTTAATATAACTGAAGATTTCCGTTAGCTGAGTTTATATAACCTAGTATTGGTTGCTTACATGAAGTATTCACATGTCGTGTCCACATGTAGTGTTTACTTGTCGTGTTCGCTGGTTCAAATCCATTCTGACGTTTTATTTGACCATGAAAATTTTCCCAAAATAAGCTTGCAAACAAGTAAAGATACCACGTTTGGTCAAGGAAGCTGGGACAAAAGACTGACTGCTGTTAAGAAAAAAGAAACAATATGTTCTTTGCAACTTTTGTTCCTCTTTTTCATGATACGCGAGCCTGAAATATATTGTTCATTTAGTTTGTTAATTTTCAAATAATAACCCGTTTGAAACGTTATTATTTCTGATAAAACAATTTTGACCACAGAAAACAAAGAATTGGCCATATGAGAGTTGCTGCAGCCTCATCCTTAATAACTGTAGGTTTTTTATGTGTTTTATTTTACAGACGAGTTAACAAGGCAAATAGAGTGAGAGACTTTCATATAGACAGCACTCGCAACCAATCAAATCGAATTATTGAAAAAAAACTGGGAAAATTAGACAATTCATTGTTAAAACAAAACATACCACATAAAATGCACCCCTGGGCACCATCACAGTAATAAAGTGCACCATGACTTAAAATACCCTGAAAGTTTCAGCAGGGAATGCTTTTGTCTTTATTAAACTAGCCCTTTTATAAGTATTTCACTTGCCGATCGGTATCCTTAGGAATTTGAAGGGTTGGAAAGCCTGCATCCGCTTTACATCTTTAAATACAACTCTGTCCTTCGAGAAAAAAACACACGTGTATCCCATTTTTTACCAATGACTTAAATTATGTACTCCGCGAATACATGATTAAGGACCTCAAATATCCAATAATATATATATATATATATATATATATATATATATATATATATATATATATATATATATATATATCTGTGTGTGTGTGTGTTGGTGTGTGTGTGAAGTCAATTGATATACCTTTAGCGGACTTCTTCGCATTATAGAGTTTAAGATACGTGTGCCTATGTTTGAAATTAATCCTTTTGTTTGTAAGTTGGAAAGATTATATTGCACACATACCTCAAGTGAATGCTTTTACTTAGGGGTGCTTTATATTGATCTGTTCAAACACATTATCTACCAGTCTAAATAGCACTGTTTAAAATTTACTCAAAATATATAACAATATATAACTTCATGCAAGACTACATCGGTTTCATGTAAGGTTTTAAGTATTTTGATATTTGGGTTTCATAAACAAAAGACTGCGAAAAGGAGAGTGTTTACCAATGCATTTATACTCTGGGGGTAGTACATTACGTCACAATACGATCCCAATTAGATTAAATATTTAATAAAAAGGAAGGGGGAAACGTAAATGTGCATCAATATTAGCTGAGCTCCAATTAACTCACTAGACAGTCTGGGTCGCGTTGAACAAGAAGCAATCAGAGACAAAGCCTATAAATCATGAAAGCCCATACTCTCACCCGCTCAGCTTCACTTGCAAAGTAAACTCAACAGCGTATAACACAGTGTATTAAAACAGACGGTTTTAAAAGACTAAAACATTGGATACTAAACATTAATCTGGGAAGTATATCTGAGTGGCTTTACATCTGATATGTATTTAGGTTCCATATAAGGTATCAAAAATCAATGTGAAGGAAAAGAATTAAAGAACCTTATAATACGATGTGCACTTGATGCATATGAAACCTTGCTTTGTGTTAAACTAAAGCAACAATGTTATCGGTGAGAATTATTAATTTCACTACCCTGTTCTTGAACAAAGCATAATAAATGACTTTTCACATTAATCTTTGGCAAAGGCAACCTTTGCTTCTTTTCTCCTTTCGTAGATTTGCAGTCAACGTAGACCAGACCTTGCTGAAAAATGTGTGTGAAATCAAACATATGCCTTTTGTCTTGAAAGACACTTTTCAATGTATCATTTTATAGACGACCATAATTGTTAAAAACAGAATTTCCGCACAGTTTTCTCGGGTGTTCATTAACCCTAACGTGGAATGGTTTGCCATTTAACAGCACTACAGAGTAGTTTCATAGCAACATTTTGTTCCAAAGACTAATATAAAATTCACTACAGATTCACCTTTAATAGATATTTCTTTGAAATAGAAGGAAATACTATTAATATATGCTTAAAAAGAACAATTCCCGAATTGTTTCTTTTTAGTTTATCATAAAGGTAAGAGGCACAAACTCGTAATTGCCATCCTGGTATTGCTGTAAGTTCAACAGAAACAGTAATGCAGTCTGACAAGATGTACGTGTTATTCAACTGAAGCGAAATACATAAGAATGTACAAAATGAAGAACGCTATGGCGCCTTGTCTGCATAGTAAAGGATATTGAAAACAAGAGCGATTGTGCTATAGAAATCAAATCTTGATGATGCAAAAAGTATAATAAGAGAAATGCACAAAAAGCACCAAATTTATTGATTTAAACGTTAACCATATTTTTTATGATGCTGGAAGTCTTCATCCTCAAACTTTGTCTTATTCAACAGTAAAAAGACGCATATATGATTGAGAAACTAAAGGTCGCACTTGCAATAAATTATAAAACAAAGTAAAGGAGAGTCTGGTAAATACACCAAAGAGTAGATTTGTAAACAATTAAAAAACAGGGGAAAGAAAAACAAAGAAAACCCCATCGTACGAATATAAAACATTGGGATCTGAATATATGCCCATAATACGTCTTAAAAATCGAACAATAATCAATAATTTAACAGCCAATCACCCAATACAACAAACAGGCTTAAATGTGTATCAAATATGAAATACAACCCAGCCAAAAGATACATAAAGACAGCTAAAAGATCTTGAAAAATGAAAAGTGATATTAAATTAAGAGAATGCGTGTCATCGGCTTATCTCAGGGCTGTAAAACACTCTACTAAATTACTCTGCATTGTGGAAAGGGTTCAAGTCAGTTTTTTTTGTGAATGCTATTCTAAGTTGCCCTGTGTTGTGACAGCTGTGACCTCCTTATAATACCCATACTTAGAATTCTATTGGAATAAGTAAAATATCGATAGATTTCTTGTCTGTTTACAGCAATACAGTTTTATTTTCTCTTAACATTACATCTGTAGATGCTTTGCAATAAGCGCTTGCACCAAACAAGAAAATGCCGTGTAAAACTGCACTTTCCATTTCAACTTTATAGTGTATTGCTGTCCCTCGGATAAAAGTGCTCCATGTTACACGGTTAATATCAGTAACTAATTGCTTTGTACCAAGACTCAAAAAGAATTATATGTCCATTTTGTTGCTCTTTACTGATATCGTTATGGATTAAATGAATGTAAATCTATCTACAAATTACTAATCCTCATGTTAAAACCCAATTGTACCATTCTACACAGTGATCGCCGTAGCTATTATTGACAAAAATACGAAAAACGAAAGTTCATAAGTTCAATATTACATGGAGAGTGTATGCATAATGGCGATGCGAAACATTATATTAGAAAACAGCAGAGTCATTTATGTGAACACGGCCAGCTTTTGCATGCCACAACTACTGCTAAAGAGACGATTAGTGTGAAAAACTTAGTTGTAAAAGGAAACTATTACGGTCAGATTAACAGATGCTAACAGACAGATAAAGGTGGCATTGATGCAACATGGGCTGTTACAGTGATGCGGGAAAGCAATAGACTTGACATGAAACCTCAGGGATGAAATAACAGCAGCAAATTATGATCGATTGAAAACCACTGTGCAACATTCAGGTAAACAGGAGATAATTAAGAATTTAGTGCTGCTGTTGATTTGTTTATATTTTTCTGGCAGCCGCGATTTGATTTACTTTTTATGGTAAATAACTCAAACTCCAAACATAACGTTTTCTACTTAGAGTATATTTATGCTGTTTTTGAATAGACCTTTATCACACAAAAGGCATGCTGCATGGCTATTCGGTCGCTCGTTATACGTATTATCAGCAATGCAGGGATAAAGCATTGCACCACAGAATAAACCAGGAACATATAAGGAAAATCATTCTGCTAGTATCAACCATTAAGAAAGAATCTAAAGAGCATCTCAACAAAAACATAAAACAAAAGCGTAAATATATTCTGTAACAGGATTCATTAAAATTTATTTGTTCACAATTGTTCATAATTTAATATGAGACGATGCTTAGACATATTTTTAGATGTGGCAAAGTTTCTCTCATCCGCTTTTTATTAGACTTCGTAATCTGCGGAAGATTTTCAAAGAATAAGTACGTAATAAAACCACAATTTGTTTGCCTTCTCATGTAAGTTTGCATTGCAATTTTAACTGGTCGCTAAAGCTGGAGATATGTTTTTGTGACATATAGATGAGATACTTCTTTTAGTTCGAATATTTTTTTTTCATATTTTGTACTCGTTGTGTTGGACTGAGATTGTTAAGTATCAGTTTACGGTAAAATCTGGAATAACTGTTAGAATTTTATTTTAATGGAAAAGCTATAGGTTCTTTTTTCTAATCTAAGAAACCTTACCATTTTAATCTAAATCTATACGAGATATCGCAGTAATGTGTGGCAGCAAAACCACCCATTCTAAGGCTATAAATACAACCTTTTATCTTTGGAAATGTAGACGAGAAATTGATAAATTAAATATTAATGCAGATGATATCACCAGATGAATTGAATATTGAGAATCTTTGGTTTTCATAGTTTTGCAAGCAAGTCTTGTGGCGGGATTACTCAAAAAGTAACCAAACTGAGCAGATCAAGCCACCGTTTATAGTTCAAATAAAAGGTAGAATGTCCATGAGAAAATGTCATTATACGAAGCTGTCTTTTCTGGGTAAGGAATAAGTCTAATGTATGGTATCATCACCTTCACCAAGTATTTATCACCTAGCTGATTTTTTGACCTGGCATTTCCAGTTTGTATGCTATATTTATTTAAGATGCTTATTTATTTAAGCCTGAAACTTATCCCATTCTTTTTTTGCAAATAGCTATGTTTAAATTACGGTGTATTTTTTTAATGATAGAGCGAGAAAATGCCGGCAACAAAGTATTTTCTTATGCTAAAGTTCAATCACATAATAATAGATCAAACAAAATGTTTTCTACAAGGCATCTGTTCAGTTACGTAAATTTCCTTTATTCAATGTAATATTGTTAAGCTTGCGACTTGACAATGCAACGCAGAATAGTTATGAATGGAGGCTTAGTATACAAATTCAGGATACAAAAAAAAGTTTTAATAAAGATTATTCTACATACTCGGGTGGTATACGCCAAGCATATATAAGCATACACTAAGCATCTGAAATATGAAATATATACATTAAGCTTTCATAACTACAGTCACATTCTGTTACCCTGTCTTCGAACATTGACGTTGTAACAAATTTTGCAACGAATGCACCTGTTTTGAAATTAAAGGTCTGATCAAAGAATAATGCGGACATTTATCACCATTTACCACATGTTACAGAAATATGCAGCATAAGTTTAACATTATAAGCTATCTTCGTGGATAGTACATTTCATTAATTGCAAATTCAGCAGCAAATGCCTTGGCTTTTCAACCACAATGTTTGTTCCAAGCTGATGAGTTCTGAGTACGACGGTTGCGAATCCGCATTGGAAACAGAGAGTTTCGAAAGTTTTGTCACTGAGCATTTTGTTATTACTTTCAATTATGTCTATCTCCTACTGTTTTGCGCTTAATGCTTTTATTTGACGTTTGAGAAAATGAGTGCCATTTCATGTTGTTTTAACGGAATTTCTCTTGGCAAGTTCCTTAACTTTTTCACTGTTTCCATAAAAGGTGCACCTTTTCCCCTCTTCTCTGCATGTTTATAGCATTTTAAATTGTTAATTAAAAAGCCTTTTCACGTTTGCGTTATTGTAAGTGACAATAATGTAATTTAATTTTATCTCATATTTGCTCATTGCAAACTATTGAGCTGTATATCTCAACAACCTTTGTTATTTAGACACACAGAGAGAAATAATTCTCATGGGAATTCAAAAACGCATTTGTGTACTCAAAATGCAGCACAATTTTGAAGTCATGGTAGAAGACATTCAGAGGTAATCCCCGCAGATGAAGGTGTAATAATAGCGAGCCATAATTGCAGAGTAAAAGACTATTGCGAACCACAGAAAAACATGAAGAGTACAAACATATCATTTTACCAGAACACCATAGAGTTCAGGGAGGATGCTTAATGTAACAGTCAAACGTCAACTATAGCCAATGTCTATAGTCAATTGCTATAGTCAATAGTGAAGGGTTATAGATTGCTAAAACTGCATCAAAGAAAAAAAAAACACAAGATTTGGATGCTCTAAAAATCAGTAAGGAAAAATGCTATCGTCTTTTCTTGGTTCATTTCATGTTTAAGCAAACTGTCATGTCAATGAATTAATGTTAAGGAAAAGAATGTTTTCCGATAACTTTGTTTCCTGTCTCTAACGCCTGTCTCTTGTGATTTGCGTGTTGTTCAGTCTTCAAAGAGATTTTATATCTGGATCAATTGGTCTGTCTTACTTAATAGCCATCTTTGGAGTGCAATAAAGTGCCATCCTTAAGAGGCATCCACAAGAGGCCATCACGTATTCACTGCAACATCAGTGTATGCAGACACTCCACCACCACCACCACCTCCCTCCTCCGTGTATGCGTGCATACGTATTTGATTGATGTCTGTCTGATTTCTTTGGCTTATGATGTCTTTTCTATTTTGTTCACATTTCAAATTTATGATTGTAAAGCTATAAGTACAAGCTGCGACCTTGTTGACCTTCAGCTCAGCTTGATATTTGCGACCGCTTTCTCTTACTTCATATAAGCGGATTCTGCTCTGCGAACAACTGACCGTTGGGCCAATTTGCAGGTACAAGGTTTTGATTTCTGTACCTCTGTTCAAACATTCAGTCAGCATACTTCACCATAAACAATTACCAGATTCGAACTGCTTGTAACACATGCCCACTTAATCTGCGAGGCCTTTTCATGACACTAACTGTTTGTTATCAATTGGATAGCAGCAAATTGAAATAAAAAACAATACAGATATTGTAAGGATTTTCTCAAGTAAGAAACGTGTAACAATAGATAACTGAAGTCATAGTTAGGTCTTATGTAAATGTTCTACAATCCAGGTACCTATGAAGTGCGTAGCGTAACAACAGTAACCCAGACAACTCCCCCCCCCCCAGACAACTCCCCCCCGACAATTCCCCCCCGAACAATTCCCCCCGTAGGACAATTCCCCCCGAGGACTATTCCCCCCCCCCCCCCCCCCCACTTAATTTTTATATTATATTTTACTTTGAATGCCAAAGTCTTTACTTTTAAAATACCTTAAAATCAAAAATGCAAATTTTTTTATCTGGAACGAAAGTTTTTTTCTGCCATTTAAAACTTTATGTTGTGGGCAATTTCACGCAAATAGTCAACAGTATGTCGGTTTTCGAAGTCGCGGACTGTTTGACGTATGCGTTGCGCAGAGTCGGCGTACCAGCGACGTGGTAGCTCGGGCAAGCGGCCACCCACAATTTGACCAGATGCACCGCGAACATTACGGCGGATCCGACCGATGTAACATTTAAAAAAGGTTTTTTGCTGGCACTGTGATGGCCAACTTAAAGTTCATTGGTTTGGATAAGGCATGCAAATTGCAACTGCGACAATGTTGAAATGAAAGGACAATTACCATCTCCATTTAGAAGATAAAAGGGCAACAATTTGTAAAAAAAAATAAAGAGAGAGAGAGAGAGAGAGAGAGAGAGAGAGAGAGAGAGAGAGAGAGAGAGAGAGAGAGAGAGAGAGAGAGAGAGAGATAGAGAGAGAGAGAAAAAAAAGGAAAAAATAAGAAAAATAAAAATGAATGGGGGGGAATAGTCCTCGGGGGGAATTGTCCTACGGGGGGAATTGTTCGGGGGGGGGGAATTGTCGGGGGGGGGGAATTGTCTGGGGGGAATTGTCCTGTTCCCGTGTGATTCGGTTCATTATTGTGACAAAAGGAAGTGTGTTTGCAAACGATCTTTTGACGGAAATATAAGAAACACACAGGCAAAAAGAATTAATGCATAAAGTAAAACCTGGACATCGTTTTGTTAACTATCTATTGAAACCAAAGCCACATCGTATCCCGTTTGCAAACTGACATGATGCATGATCACTTCAAAAATGAATTGAAAAACAGCTTTATTCTTTTAAAATTAATTAATATTTAGTTGATTTACAAATGCCTTGTCTTGAATAAGTGGGCCTGAAAATTTCACACAAAAAGCAGTGGTTGTTTCGGAATTGCGCTAAACACACTAACACTTGAGAAGTACACGCGTAACGTTTGGGCCCACATTTCTGAAATGTTTGCGTGTTTATATTTTTCGTTCTATGATTGTAGTAGCGTGTGGGCTAGCTGCGCCTTCACGCATATATATGTAATTTCGTGAAAAGGGGTTTTTAAAATTAAATTTAATTTTCCGCGTTTAAGACTGAAATTTTCAGCGCTGTCCGCGTTTGGTTAAAAAAGGGGTATTTTTAAAGCTTGGCACCCCGCGTTTAGATGTCGTTTCAAAAAGTCATAACAAACAATTTGTATGTGAGTGCCCCCCCCTCCCCCAACGTAATTCATAGGTTAGCATTGCTGATTTTTTTAACACTCTTCGTACTCTTTCAACAAACATCTTTCTCAGAATGTTTGACATAACAGTTACTATGGAGTAGACGAGTAACTTTCAACTAGGAATATCTATTGAAAGATTGATGGGTACCGGATCCTCACCTTTACTTTTACTGGTAATCTGGTAAAATGTGAGAGGTAAGGGACTTAACTGGAAAGTTTATGTGCACTGATTTATCCACACAATGAGAAAAAGAGACGAAAATTTTGCTGCAAATAGCCTGGTTTGTGGAATAGATCTCTCCACAGGATCTTAAGTTACGCCTTACAAAATAAACAGGAGTGTTTTTCTTTAGTGAAGAAAAAGCTTCAGTTTGTAGAGGAGAAGGAAGGAAGGAACAGAGAGTGAAGTTGATAACCTCCTACCCCCCTCCTCACCCGAAACCCTACCTAGCCCTCCCCTAGAACGTCGAACGTATCCGTGACAACACACATATTGATGACGTCATGTCGTGGCGTCATTTCTATGCGATTACCATGACAACTCTGGTGCTTCCGAGACGTTATTATTACTACGGCTTCTTTTTCCTTCTCTCTCCTTCTTCCCCTCCTTTTTCTCTTTCTTGTTCTTGTTCTTGTTCTTCTTCTTCTTCGTCTTCTTCTTCTTCTTTTCACCTTCATCTTTTCCTCTTCTGACCTTTCCTTCCGATGTCTTAATAATGTATTTGACCCTTTTAAGGAAGTTGGCTCAATTGATATGTGTTGGAACTTCTAATTTAAGATGCCCACCACCCCCTTAATATTGCCACCACCACCCCTACTACTACTACCAACACCACCCCCTCCGCTATTACTGCTACCCCCATCCCCTTCCCCAACTCCTCTTACTACTACCACCACCACCCCCTCTACTACTACTACCAAAAACACCACACCCTCTCCTCTTTTTACTGCTACCTCCATCCCATCCGCACTCCCCTTACTACTACCACCACCCCACCTCCACTCCCCCTTACTACTACCACCACTCCTCCCCCTTTACTACTACCACTACCAACAACCGTCATACTTCTACCACTACCACCCCTACCCTCTTACTACTAGCACCACCCCAGCCCACTCCCCTTACTACTACCACCACCCCTCACCCTTACTATTACCACAGCCTCAACTTAACCTCTAGCATCAAGTAAGCTTGCTTTTTGGCTATTTTTCTTCACTCTCATCCAGTTACTTTCCTTTGCTGTCTTAGCCCCAAGTCTTTCATTTTCAGCCATTTACGGTGGCTTTTTATGTAAAACTACTGTCTTCGTAAATCTCCATTTCGTTACCGCAAGGCCCAGACAGCCCTTTCAATTAATTTCTGGGCAATCAATATTGTTTGTTTTAATTAATTAACTTGAAAACCGCTCAGCGGCTCAATCAATGCGCCACCGTGAGTTCGATGACCTGTTTGGACTTGTAAAATCATGCATTCATGGATTTAAATATATTTCATCACATCATATGAATTCGTCCTAATTTACAAAAAAAAACAGAAACCAAAAAACAAAAAAAAAAACAAAAACAAAAAAAACAAAAAAAAAAAGAACAAAAAACAAAAAAAAAAAAAAAAAAACAAAAAAAAAAAAAAAACAAAAAAAAAACAACAACAAACAAACAAACAAACAAATGCCAATACTATTCAAAACTCAGACCGCCATCAATATCCTAAGTTTAATAGTTACTTATCAGTTGATTTAAGCATTATCATTTGCGAATTTTCTTCTTTCACTTTTCCTTCCCTTCTCTCTTCCTCCTCTCATCCTCCTCCTGCTTCTTCTTCTTCTTCTTCTTCTTCTTCTTCTTCTTGTCTTTTTCGCAAATACCCGGACAACCCAGCTTTGGGAGTCCACCCCCCCAGGCCCTAATCCATATCAAGCAGCTGCATTCGCTTGTTTTAATACCGGAAATACGCGAGATATACGTAGATACATAAAGATACACGGAGGTGACAATAGAAGCATACGGAAATACACGGAAATATACGGAGATAGACGGAACTAAGCGGAGATACACCGAAGTATACGTAGATGTACGGAAGTAGACGGAGATACTAGACCTGTCTTACGCTGGAACTCTTCAAATCAATCTGGCCCGATGTTTCTTTCAAAATCAATTAGATATTTTCACTAACTAGATGAAAAAGTTCCTATCATCATACAAAATCATTTATTTAACCCCTTTCTTCTGGATAACAGTAAAAATGTGCTTTTCAATCGCCACTCAAATTCATTATCACACGCAAAAATGAACAGTTATACAAATGTAACAGATATTTTTCGAAGTGTTGCTTGAATCTTGGTATGTAATAGGTTTTGTACCTGTGTAAAAAATGATTTTTTTTCTGCAGCGATTGTGAAAGAAGTAAAGAAAACATCTGTGGTACTCGGCCGGATGCCTTGCTACAGAGTCAATCACTGTTTAATTTTGATAAACACCAGACCTTTATTTTTTAGATGCTGATTTAGCGTAGTTGAACAATGTACTCATATAGGAAAGCAACTGCCTGTGCAGCTGACGTCCTTTGTATGGGTGCATTAGGAAATTTTAACTTGCATCAGCACATTATGCCTTTTGTGGTCCACTTGACAAGTTCATCCGCATCTTAGTGTGCGGAAGGCCCCAGATGAAGAAGACGCTCTAAGTATTTTCGAAACCAAAAAAAAAAAATAAATGAATAATGAATAGAGAGAAAGCACAGGCCGCAAGCTCTGTGTGTGTATGTGTTTTTAAAAATATTTTTGCTTGTTTTGAACAAGCTTAAAAAATGAATGAATGGAAGAAAGGAAAACAACTACTGTATTCGAAACGTACCAGGAAATCAATATAAAGCTTTCTGGTCAGATTCGTGTCAGTTTGGTGTCAGTTTACCTCTAATAAAGAAAACACGACACCTCAATCTGTCTGAATTATCGAATAAGAAAATATATTCAGACAGGTATAGATTATTCTGTTTCCAGATAATTAACTTGTCACTTCCAGACAGAACAAATCAAATACGAATGACAGTAGTAAGTCAA
Organism: Protula sp. h YS-2021; assembly: GCA_949752745.1. Taxonomy (NCBI): domain Eukaryota; kingdom Metazoa; phylum Annelida; class Polychaeta; order Sabellida; family Serpulidae; genus Protula; species Protula sp. h YS-2021. The sequence continues at coordinate 27,399,495 of OX457027.1, read as the reverse complement.
TCTTTTACAGACTTCATGCATTTTTAAATGCCCTGCTCATACTGAGGGCGATGATATACCAAAGACAGGACCCTGGATCCAGTGAGAGAAAAAAATCTTTTTAAACAAAAAAAAAAAAAAAAAAAAAAAAAAAAAAAAAAAAAAAAAAAAAAAAAAAAAACGGTTCTTAGTATGGAAGAGTGAAAAAAAATGTTTTGGCACGGATAATGATGGGGAGCTTTTTAAAAACTGTTGCTAAAATCCGTGAATATATTGATTGCTGAAAGGAAACTGTATCCATATTTTCGAATAGAAGTTCCCAATGTTTAGCAGTTTTGAGACTTAGTCCAATAAAAAAAAACTTGATAATGACCACAGCCCACGTGATGGTCAGTTGATCTCGCATGTAGCAGCTTTTAAACCGAAAAGTCTGATACCGCCTCCCTCCCCCGTATACAAATAAAAACATTCCATCCTGAATTTTACCATGAATATTAAATGAGGTTTGATTTTATCATGAATATTCAGGATGCGTCCTTTATCCAAAACATTTTCAAATGACAACTTCTCTTTGGTATCGAAGAATTAAGTAGCTCATTTGAAGAATACGAGTGAATATGTGCTGTCCGAAAGCAAAAATATTTTGTTGCTAAATTCATATACACCCATCTGTGTACACAAGCGTAGCTTACTTACTGTCCGTGTCTTTTTCACGACCAGTCTGTTGAGCACAGCCATCACGTGATCAAGCAACGACACCTGGCGATGTATTTTCTTGTAAATGCTAGAGTACGTTATTCTCTTTCTAGAGAAAATGAACTTGAGTAAACACACTATTATTTGAAACATACTGTTTTCACATAACTTATAGAGCTTCGCTAAATAAAAAACACTGACAGCTTAAACTTAAAGCGGCAATTTTTTATGTTTAATCATCTAAACAAAAAGAGTGCAGTAAGCCATTGGGTCTACCTCTATCCACTCTCGTTTTCGGAAAACAATCAATCAAATTTATAAGAATTTCACAAAACGTCAATCACTGCTTTAGATAAAGTTTAAAGCATCAATTCAAGATTAATGAGTTGAACAAATGTCTATACATGTTCTTATTTCAGAAGAAACAAAGAAGTTGGTTGGAAAAATATGCGGAATGAATTTAGTTTAGTTATCACTGTAGCTGCAAAAACCACATTGCTGTCAGCAGACATCACTACCCGAGGCTAAGATGGCGTATATCCCCAGTCAGGTTATTTGTTGGAGAGGGGGGGGGGGATGGGAGGTGGGATGGGTTGTTATCAATAATGCCAGGTTGGCAAGTCATCCAAGTTGTCACGATACAGTTAATCAAATAAGTGCACTCATCTTCCAGAGATCAGACAAGCTAGGAATCAGTGCACACTGATTGATGTTTCAGGGCTGTCTTAAATGCCAGCTCTTGAAACTTAATTATTTTAAAAGGGTAAAGGGGGATTGTTTAAAATGTGGATAATTCCAAAATGACCTCATTTGTGATTTTTTTTCTCAATAAGGGCATTGCCTGCTCTTACTGTGACAGCGAAACTGATGCAGGGCCGGGCCGCAAACTGTCACGCTTGTGTGTTGTCGCTAGATACAGCAACAGAAATCAGTAATTCAAATTCAAACGTCTGATTCCCTTTGAGTATCAAGTCACCTGAAGCATTGAGAGAACACGTGTAGTGATTGTCCGCAACCCCAAACACGGTATGCATCCGACAAAGTTAAAACATCTGCCCCTGATTAAAATACAGCGATAAATGTGTACTAACATATGAGGTTCTTCAGAGCATGATAGATTGATTTTAAATCATCCGTAGACTTAATAATTACACCACAATGTGCATCTACACTACGCAAAAAGCTCCAGTGCACCTGTAAAAGTTATTACATCCATGTACTTGTCTTATACGTAATACCATTATTGTCTAACATACTCAGGAATTAACCAATATTTCCTAATCATTGACAGGGCAAAGGTTATGGGACTCCAGCTTTTCAGAATATTTTGAATCTTTGTGCGAAATGAGTTTTCAAAAGGATTATATGAAAACAACAGTAAAGTTTTAAGTAAACTAAATTACCTTTTCACAATGGAACCAGTTTGCCTGTCTCCGAACGCACAGACGTGAAAGCTATATTTTATAGGTGATGTTGGAATTCATGTATTGCCTGAAATATCTCACAAATACGTGTATTGCCTAAAATTTTAGGTTAATTCATGAATTAACCTTACATTTATCGTTACAGTTACACAGATCAGATTTGAGCCACGCAAAAACGTTTGAGCTAATTTGAATTAACTTACAAACATTTTTTCTAACGCAAATACGAATCTTTCAAAAAATACCTAATTCCCACTTGGCATTGAAAATGCGAAATGGGGATGGATTGCCTCGAATTCTTCACCTATTTTTCCTTTTTTTTCTCGCTTTTTAAAATTTTTTTTCTTCTTCCGCCGAATCGGTTTCCAGACATCTCCTCCGAGACCGCTGAAGCTAGACCAACCAAACTTGGCACATGTATGGAGGATCATCTGAAGTGGTGCACCTGATAAAAATTTTCGACCTTGACCTTACTGGTCAAGGTCAAATCGCGAAAAAGGTCAAACGGTTTTCAGACAATTACTGCAAGACCGTTGAAGCTAGAAAAGCCAAACTTGGCATATATATAAAGGGCGATGTGATACAAAGCAACGAATAAAAATTTTTGACGTTGACCTTGACCATGACCTTGAAATCGCGAAAAACGTTATTTAAGAAAAACAATGAGTTATCTCGAAAACGTCCGAGACCACTGAAGCTAGACCAACCAAACTTGGTACATGTATGGAGGGTCATCGAAAGTGGTGCACCTGATAAGTTTTTTTGACCTTGACCTTACTGGTCAAGGTCAAATCGCGAATAAGGTCAATCGGTTGTCAGACAATTACTGCAAGGCCGTTGAAGTTAGAAAAGCCAAACCTGGCACATATATAAACAGCGATGTGATCTGAAGCAACCAATAAAAATTTTTGACCTTGACCTTGACCATGACCATGAAATCACGAAAAACGTTATTTAAGAAAAACAATGAGTTATCTCGAAAACGGTAAGAGATAGAGCAATTCTGACCTCATTTTCGACCTCAACCCCTATACGACGATACGTAAGGTATAACTTCCGGTGTCCTTGACCTCCAGGTCACTTTCGAACCCCAAAACGGAAGTTGGCCTTTATCTGGAAAACGGTAAGAGATAGAGCAATTCTGACCTCATTTTCGACCTCTATCCCCTATACGACGATACGTAAGTTATAACTTCCGGTGTCCTTGACCTCCATGTCACTTTCGAGCCCAAAACCGGAAGTTGGCGGGGATGTGCGTATGATTTTATTATCGCACTTCTCTATAATTCAGAAACGGCTACATATATATCATATTGCTGTAGGTAAGCCCTTTTCTATGCTGTACTGACTCGGAAATCTCTCTCTCTCTCTCTCTCTCTCTCTCTCTCTCTCTCTCTCTCTCTCTCTCTCTCTCTCTCTCGCTAACGTGATTATGAAGTTTCACAATGTTATCATATCGTTTACGATCCCAAGCATTGAGGGAAATCAGAAAACACCTTTCCTCTCTATATCTCAGTGTGACATTATTTATGGAGGCTTTTGGTACATTTCATTGACATTAATTGCCCAAATGCAACAAACATTGGATGGTGATGATGGTTGTTAAGAGGGGGTGTGGGAGGTTGGTGCGTTAGATTTCTTTTCCCTTATCGTCCTTCAAGTTTTACATATCCTGTGTGTGTTTTTTTCGTATGTTTCTGCTGCATTTTTTGGAGTAGTCGTGCTTTTACTATGCGCTATTTGATGTACAGCATCAAGCCTACATCGTCCAAGTTTGGATCTCTCTCTCTTTCTCTCTCTCTCTCTCTCTCTCTCTCTCTCTCCATATATATATATATATATATATATATATATATATATATATATATATATATATATATATATATATATATACATATATATGTGTATATATATATATATATATATATATATTAATCACAGGATGCACACACACACACATACATATATATATATATATATATATATATATATATATATATATATATATATATATATATATATATATATATATGTGTGTGTGTGTGTGTGTGTCTGTGTGGTGGCTGCATCCTGTGATTAAGTGATTTATTCTACTATATGATAAACATTTTTGGTGTGCGTATGATTTTATTCCCACTTGGTATTGAAAATACCAAATGGGGATGGATTGCCTTGAATTCTTCACCTATTTTTTTTCCTCCTTTTTTTCTTTTTCCGCCGATTCGGTTTCCAGACATCTCCGACGAGACCGCTGAAGCTAGACCAACCAAACTTGGCACATGTATGGAGGGTCATCTGAAATGGTACACCTGATAAAAATTTTCGACCTTGACCTTACTGGTCAAGGTCAAATCGTGAAAAAGGTCAATCGGTTTCCAGACATCTACAGCAAGGCCATTGAAGCTAGAAAAGCCAAACTTGGCACATATATAAAGGGCGATGTGATCTGAAGTAACCGGTAAAAATTTTTGACCTTGAGCTTGACCTTGAAATCGCGAAAAACGTTATTTAAGAAAAACAATGATTTATCTCAAATACGGTGAGAGATAGAGCAATTCTGACCTCATTTTCGACCTCCACCTCATATACGACGATACGTAAGGTATAACTTCCGGTGTCCTTGACCTCCAGGTCATTTTCGAGCCCCAAACCGAAAGTTGGCTTTTATCTCGAAAACGGAAAGAGATAGAGCTATTCTGACCTCATTTTCGACCTCCACCCCCTATACAACCATACGTAAGGTATAACTTCCGGTGTCCTTGAACTCCAGGTCTCTTGTGAGCCCAAAACCGGATGTTGGCCTTTATCTCGGAAACGGTAAGAGATAGAGCAATTTTGACCTCATTTTCGACCTCTACCCCCAATACGACGATACGTAAGGTATAACTTCCGGTGTTCTTGACCCCCATTTCACTTTCGAGCCTCAAACCGGAAGTTGGCCTTTATCTCGAAAACGGTAAGAGATAGAGCAAATTTTTGGCCTTGACCTTACCGGTATAGTTAGTAGTATTTAGGAGGATATTCTGCATTCAGAAATGTGAAAATTGTCAACAAACTGCAATATCATCTACCTTCCGCTTTAAGTTATCATTCCAAGTGGGGCTAATTCGCTGTGCGAATTTCTGTCTAGTTGTTATTAAAATAACATTCAGATACATGTAAAATTTTATTTATTACAATTAATCTTCTACCTTAATATTCAAACTTAATTTGTTAAAATTTAGCAATTTGTGGGTAAACTGATTGCAATTTCATTTAAAAATTCTTTTGCCTGAGTTTATGTATGAAGTCGCAATTTATTTTAGCGCAATTTGGAATATAAGAGTAAACTAGTTCATGAAATACCCCACAGAAATTCAGGGTTGTACTGCAAAAGTAATGTACTCCAGAGGTACTACTGAGTATTTTACATACTCCAGAGAAGTATTGTTTTTTTCTTATATATTAGGCCAATGACATTGTGACCATCAGTGACCTTGTTCGTAAAAGCCATCCAACAAAACAGTTTTGAAAGGCGCTAATCTTCCTAATATGATGCCATGTTCACTTCACTGTTTTTTTCACATATTGCTAAAACAATTAGAGGAGCCTATTAGAGGATTATTCCAGGCATATTACTGAATCGATAGCGACCTAATGTTTGGAGGAGTAGCGGTCATTCTTTAAGACCATTAACAACTTGGTCACATTGTCCATGGCCTAACCTATAAGAGTAAAAATACTTGTCCGGAGTAAGTAAAACAGCCAACAGTGTCTGCGGTATATCACAGATGTATGTGAACTTAAGTTGGATGAAATATTTTGTCCACAGATTGTATGGTTTAAGTCTGGCAAGTGTGTGCAATTATAATGATAAATGTTAAGTAAATTCACGAACAAACATAAAATTTACGAATTAGCCGGATACGTTTCGAACTATAAACAACTTAACCCAATTGCAACATTGTCTGTAACATATACATAGTTATGTGCATGAAAAGCTTAAAATCCATCTTTTTATGGTAATTCCTTGCCTCTCCTGTATGTTCATGAGGTATGTGAACGCAGTCAGTCCGACGTGGGATTCGTGTTGTTAATCTACTTAATGCTGCACAGATTGTACTCGTTCATAACCGTTAAAGAGGATCATTAAGTGAACCATAACCGCAAAAGCCATCAGTGCAATTTTAATCGCTTTGTACATAACTCCGTCTGGCCACAGAACGGTTCCCTTATTTACTGTAAGTTCAATTAAGGGGTAGTTTCATATTTTCAGACTAAAGATCCAACCACAGGATACGGATGCCCCAATTTGTTATATTCAAGTCTTTAAATATACATTGATAAATCTCTTCCCCGACGTTGGATCATTGTCACGTTACCAGAAGGGGAGCCAGGATCTGATCAAGGCCGAGGAGCTTCAAGCTTAAAACGGGAGTTTAAGAGTCGGCCATTTTCTCCAAAACGGGAATTTTAGTAATCCTTTTTGTTTGGTGAAGAAGGGGTTCAGTTTTGAATCTGAGACTTTTCAGCAGAACGTCACATGTTTTTAACAAATATAGAATAGTAATGTACTTACTTTGCATCAATGGTTTATCTCATGTTGGCTATAAGAGAAGATGCAATCGACGTATAGCCGTTCTCGGATATTCCATTTCGAAATAAATTTTTTATACTAAATACATGCAATGCACTTGTTAGACCTTACCAGATGTACTAATGTGATTGAAAATGTGTGTAAAGTGAGAGTTTTGATATTTTAATGGGCTTATTATAGTAATAATTTACCACGATTAAAGAATATGCTAAAATAAAGCGATTTTTATAGAAGGATAAACACTAATAATGTTCTGAAATAATTAATGTGCGTAAAGTATATTTTTATTTTTCTGACGTCACTATTCACTTTTTAGTGGAATGGCACTGAAACTGCTCTGAAAATGGCTCTGTGTTATGCATAATGCTAATGGTATTGAATTTAAAATCTTAACAGTAATAGAGAAAGGACAGCAACAATTTTTTCTACTATCCACAGATACTTCCTGTCGGCCCGTAGTTTATGGCGGGGTGGTGATGGATCTCCCCCAGGTATTTAACTGATGGTGGTTTGGAGACACAGTAACACATAGCATGCAAACAACAAAGGGCGTAGCCAGGAACTATTTTTTTGTAATTGAGACACATTACTGTAGGCCTAACATTTATCCTTCCGCTGCTCTCTTTGAATTCATTTGTTGTACTACGAAATCACATTATGGATTTAAGCAGGAACGGTGTGGGTTGTGTCATAAATAAAGAATGACATTCGTTGAGCCCAAAATAGCATATGTCGTTTGTGATCTACTTCTACAGGCATGTTTGGATCTAGAGAGCTTCTTGTCAACTAAAATACAATTTAAATGTTATATAGAAATAAGCTATCATATGTTTATGACAGATTTGTTTATTTCCTCTGCTTTATTTACTCTGTTGCGTAAGATAAGGCGAGAAAGACCGAAAATAGGCATTATTTTAGGTTAAAACCAACTGCAATAAAATAGCAATGTTTTACGGTACCAACTTTTGGCCTTTCTCTAGCTAACGTCTAACTCATGAGGATTCCCGGCAGTTTTCAACAGCCACACAAAAATATCGCAGCACATTTAATGAAACGAAATGCAGCATGTGCCATTGTAGTTTTATATTCCTAACAGATATCTTGCGCAGTTTATTCTCCATTTGATATCGTAGTTCCCACAGACGGTTACACAAGCTGTTAATACCTTCCACGTCCTAGTCACAACAGTTGAGGTCAATAAAATACAATGGTTTGGCTCAAGTGCCTCCACATTTTTCAAGTAAGAAATTTCTGTCCGTCATGTAAACGAATGTTCTTTTCATACAAATTTAAAGGATTGATAAAGTATATTAGCTGAATTCATTTATTATTAAAGATATGCCATACAATGAGGGTAACATTTTGAAGCCATCTACAGACATGACAGCATTACCAAAGCTGACACTTGTGCTCCACTAGTTCTTTTGAGTTCTTAAGCGCAATGTTTGCATAATTATGGGCTATAAATTTCATTTAGACTGAATCAAAAGTCCGAAATCAGCCATCGAAATTTCACAGAGAAGCATCACTTCTAACACCAACCAATGACTAGCATGGAATTTACAACTCTAATTTTTAAACACGACAATCTCAAAGATACTCCTATCTAGCAGGGATTCAGCAAAAGATGGACCAATAGTTATTAGTGATATTACAGTGCCCTTAAACACACCTACTTATGACTTCAAAATTGACTTTAAACATAATATAACCACACCCTAGATGGAAGCTAAATGAGTGTATTCACAAGTACTAAGGGGATATCGGGAAAACGGTATCCGGTCAAACGGTTAAAACGTCAATTGGAAAAATGTTGAGGTCAAACCGTCGACAAGTGTAAAAGCGGATAAAACGATGACCATCCTCCCCAACGAGTAATATTGACAAGTTATTTTGCTAACAGCTACCTCCCCCACCTCCCGCCCCTTAACAGTCACGAGGGATTAAAAGGGTTGATCGAGAGCTTGAACAGCAGCTTTGTTGGCTTCAAGGGGTTTAATGGAATTAAGAAGCCAATACAATGTCCTGTTAAGACGTGCTGCTTGAGGAGTAATGCAATGTGTATTTAAGGCCCTGTTGGAATCTGAGTATGCAGAGTCTATCCCCTCCAGCAGATATCTATTTGGATTTATTTCGTTGTACGGCAAATGGTGTTAACTTAAAGGATTTAAGTTGTGATTTGTGTTTTGGCCCTAGTTCTTCTATTCTTTGGAATTTAGAATATTGCAAAATAACTAATAATCAAAGTAGTAATTGCAGAACTGATTAAGTTAATTAATAAGGTTATATGTAAACATATATGTCTATATATAAACATATATGTCTATTTCACTTCATCAAACATTAGTTGACGTTCTATATTTGTCAACATTTTGACCGACAAATTCTATCCGATATTTAAGATGACACCAAAAAGGTAATTTTTCAATAGGGGAAATCTATGCAAACTTTTACGGCAATCCCATCAAAATTGCAGAAGAGAAGGCCTTTTTGGAAATTAGTACCCAAAAATTGTAGGATCGGCAAGACATTTCAAGAGCGGCCTTCTAGTAAACATTCATACAAAATTTGAAAGGAATCCGATCCAAGTTCTGGGAACAGAAGCATTTTGAAAATTAAAAATTATAAATGCCCCCATTTCGCCAATTTTTGGCCGATCGACAAAAAGAAACTTTTCAAGAGAGAAAAATCTGGGGAACAACCGTTCAAAATCAGAAAAAAATTCGACTCATTGATGTTTTGGCTTGGAATATATATCAGAATCTCATCCATTTAATGTCCTAGTGGTGCACTCGTTTCAACAAAAATCTTACTTATTGTACTTCAGCACAACAGTGTATTTTTGTGTTATCTGTGGCTTCCAAGTTGAGTTAAACTTATTCTTTGGGATGAATAGTCATTGACGGTGGTGGTAGCTAGTGAATCCCCTTATATGAGTTTTACGATTATACCATAGTTTTCCTTGTAAAAGTCTTACAGGTTCGGTTGGGGAGGGTGGGGGGGGGAACTTGTAAGGCTGTGACATCTGACATCTGAAAATAAACAAGTAATTAAAGAGTACCTGCAAACTCATGTGCACTCACGATTAAGCCATCAGAAATGAGCATAGGTATGGCTCGCAAACACTATTTATGTCACACACCGAATTCAACAGTTGACAAATCATCGATTGGCTAAATAAGGCCGTGCCTCTCTATAAAATGTGATTACTTTAGGGAGCAATAGTATGCTTGTTTCATTACGCCACAACACCTGTAACCAAGATTACATATCGGTGTTGCGTAAGCTTACAAGGACAAACATGGGACAAGAGGAGGTATACATTGATGTAGGGGTGGATTTGGTGTTGCAATAAGATAAGATCAGCTTGATAAAGATGCACTTTAATCCTAATTTGTTATCCAATTATCTCGTGTGTAAACTAACCCTAATCTCATATTTAACTATAAACCTTACCCCATTTTTTACAGTTATACTAATTCTAATACTTAACACTTAAGCATATTTAGCAATTGGTGTGGCTACAAGATATCTTTCATAAACAACATCTTACCTTGTGTGTGATTAAAGCTATCATAGAAACTGCAACATTTCAAGACATAAAGAACAGTAAAACACTCTCATTCTAGTCATTTCTAGTCAACAAGGAAATCAATAACCTTGCTAAAAATATTTATAAGAAAAACCAGTCCGTATCAACGAAGACAAATCTAACAAGAAGTGGCCAAATTTCACCTATATAATCCACCTGCGATATGAAATTTTACATTATATGTAGTTTATATATGATAAGATTTAGTCACATTGAACTACGAGCAGGTATTTTATGTGCAGGATGGATGCATAAAGAATCGCGCATCATAGGCCCCAGACTGCAGCAATAAGAGAGATGTTAAATTTTTCTGGTGATATAGTTAAATAAAAATCAGCAGTTTTTTATTCTTCTGTTAAGAGTGGCATGGATTTATTTGAAAGCACCGGAGCTTTAAAAATTTATAATTATGTGATATTATTTGATTAATATCTTCAAATGGTTTAAGGGATCTAGAACTATGCAGAATTACACTAAAATATCACCACAGGTTGATTGCTATCTGAAGCAAAGCAGGAAATATCAAGGTGAATTGTTGCATGACATTAGTAAATGCTGCAATTTGATTGGTAAATTTCAGAGTAATAATTTTTTAATGTTGTCCGAAATACAAATGTCGACAGATGTTACAGTTATTTGTGATCAAACGACCAGTCAAGTTAGGCAGTGAAGCATATGTTGAGTTATTTTGAGTCAACATACAGACAAAACATTCTTTACTACAAGCATAATACATACAAATACCCACCTACAAAATACATACAAATACCTACATAATGTGTTAGCGAATACTTGGTACAAGGTAAACGAACTGCTTTTGTTATAAATGTGTTTTGAGTTTTTCTGGGACGTTTATTTTATATAGCTTTTTTAAATTTTAGAGCTTTGAAAATTTTGCACCTTTTAAATCCTAATTGGTAATGGGGTGGATCAATTGTTGGGATACCATGTTTAAGTACATAAAATAATAGCAACAGTATAACTACGGTTGGCGTTGAACTGAGCACGAGGAATTGAATACAACACAAACATTATGCACTGATTCATAAGTATCACATGATTCTACACAATGCGCGACTTTGTTTTATTTTGCTACCTGGTTATTAAATTAAATTCTATCCAGTCTGATTTACTCTCCATTTCAAATAAAACAAACCGCCTGATCACATCATATGACATCTAGTATTGTCACCTTCAATCTCCAATTATTAAAAGTCATTTATAGATGACACATTACATGATCAGAATTAAGCATTGAGGTGAAGGGCATTCAGAGTGCTGCAACGCTATGCTCAGCCTCCTCCCATCCCGCCCCCCCCCCTCAAAGTAGAAACCACAGAAACTTGCTCGTATCTTCTTGTGGAGGGGGCTCGGTTACTACAAATTCAACATGTGTTCATATCCACCAATCCACCAATCACCGTAATCATGTGGTGAATTATATGATTACTACATTAAAATGCATTGCAGTGTAGTTAAGCATGAATCATTTTTTTATCAACAATGATTCACTGTGAATAACAAGCTTTGTTTATTGGATGTGCCAAATTGTGTTAAATACAAAATATAGCTTTTTAAAGTCTAAATTTGAACCATTTTTTAGGTTCTTGCCGCCAGTTTTTTAGTCTAACGCAAAGGCTATACTTAGTTCTGATTTTGGAGACTCGCTTCACCTCCTCTTTATCGGGTCTTCAGATTGAAAGGTTTACGAATTGACTAGAGGATGCCCTCACTGCTGTATATAATCTGATTATTTGAGGGTCATGCCAATATGTAGATGGACTGTTGTGATTTAATTAATGCTGCTGCGGTTTCCTTGTTAATTCCACATGCCCCCACCAAAGGTTTGCTGAATTAAATATGTCCTTGACCTGATTTTTCTGAACGTGATAGAACTGAATGCCCAGTGACGGGATAGAATGTTCTCGAATATATAAATCTAATATATGTACGATAAAATTATATTAATATAAATAATTTTATATATTATATATAGAAAAGTTAGGAAATGGCTATCCAGTCCGTGTGTAAATATGCATGGAACAAAAAGCAGTGTTATTTTAAATTTGCAAAATGATTCTCCAGCAAACATCCCTACCTCGACGTAGCGTCGATTTGAGATTGCACCTTCGGTCCGAAGAAAATTGCCATATCTTTATCTCTTTGTAATTTCGCTGTTATGGGCCGCGACCAATACATGCTTGCCGAACTTTTTAGAGGTGCTATTTAGAGGTGGCTTCGGTGACCAAATACCCACTTTATCAACCTTGGAATAGCGTGGGAAAATTGACACTATATAACCACTGAAAAGAAGACGTTATATAGACGTGAGAGTGACAACCAACAGCCTCCTCATGTTATCGCTCACGGGAAATAGTGAGAGAGAGAAATACAGAGAAGAAGGAAGTGAGTGAGAGAGAGAGAGAGAGAGAGAGAGAGAGAGAGAGAGAGAGAGAGAGAGAGAGAGAGAGAGAGAGTGGGAGACAGAATTTTCGTTATGGGCACAAATAGATCAGGCATGTAACTGATTCCACTACCTGCGAATATAAAATTCAACTCAACCTTTATAGACTAAACGGCCTTTGTGAATTATTAACGTTTATTTTACATCGCAAATAAATCACAGAGCTGCTTTTTAATGGCGCTAGGTTTATGACTGCAAACAAATTGCTATATTAAGGTTAAGAACCTTCCCAGCATTCTCTACGTCTAGCCTTTTAGTTATTACTCGGCGCGGTGGTGGTAGAAGCTGGGGTGCAAATATGCTGGGGTCTCTATGGGATAATAATATCCCCCCTGATCCCACGCCTTAGAAAAAGTTACAAAAACAGTACCTTATAGCTCTAGTGCCTTTAAAAAACCTGTAAAGAACAGCGACCTTATTATATTTGTGTATCTGATTCTTCATGTTCTGTGTTTGGTTGTGAAAAAAATTCAACGAATTTCGTTGTGGCTACCAGGGAGAAAACTATTGACTTAAATATATATGACCTACTAAAACATATGCTAACTTTGCTCTACTTCAGCTTTTTTTATCTGCAGCATTAAGTAATCTTAAGCTGCACAAATTTTGGATGGATCAAGGAAAGAACTACAAAGAGTGATGTGACAACATGAGGCATCTCTAGATACAATAAATACAAATAGATAAGCATTGAGACCACTTAAGACTTGACCACACAACTTCGAATTGCCATCGAAAGGCTTTTTCCATGACTAAACAGCACTTCTTGTTAACATCATCAAAGCGTATTGTACAAATACAAAAGAGATGGACTGTTGAGCTATTCAGACCTGCATGTCGTTTCGAATGAAAAAGAAACGATCCAATTAAGTGCAAATGATCCAGTACTGAGTTACATCTCACAGAGTGTTTTTATTCGTCGGTTGTCGCAAGATAGTTAGATTTGAAGTCTTTTCCCTTCAATAGGCCGGCGGACACAGCGACGTCTATAAATGTCTGTTTGAGTTCGTGTTAGTTATTGACAAATACCAAACATCCTAAAAAGTTACAGTTGGTTATTTGTTTCCAGAACGAAATCGCAACGTCTATCCAACGTCTTTGTCGCAATCTTTGCCTGGATTTGATTATTGATTTATGGAAGTTGAAACCTCTTTGCACAGATATTGTGCAACAGCACCAACAGAAAATAAATACAAGATATCTTGTCAACGTTTAATGTAATCAAATAAAACCTGAATTTAGTACACAGTAAAAGGCAATAAAATGGAAATAAATGGAAAACCGAATCTTATACCACTCGTTTGCGTCTTACACATAGGATCGGGATCTCAAACCGGTAGTTAATAGAAAATAATTATGTACTCTACATAAGTAGGATCTAAAGAATGCTACAATTCAACAAGTGAAAATGTAATTAAATATTAAATTATTATATAATCAAATTATTGTGAATACGTAGTTGTTGAAGTCTAATAAAAATAATTGAAAAACATTTCTTTTAAAATGTCAAGAATGTTTTGGTGATTAAATTTTTATTGGATTGTTAAAGCTCGGCTAATGAATGTTGTGATCAGACTTGCAACTTGTGTTAAGCGCATCAGAGGGCTAATGTAAAGCTTCTTCAGGGTCATATCAGACAGAATATTGGTAATGACCAATACCGGAGACACTGCAGACAGAATGCTACATAGAGCAGCTCTGATTTACACTACGTGTCAAAAAGATTCCGCTTGAAATTTGGCAGAGTCATCTGACACTAACTAGAAACACGCCAGTTTTTAGTTTCAATAATCATGACGTAAAAAGAGTAGCTCTTCATCCGTCGGTGCTTTTAGCCATTACAGTGGGACCCAGGACAAAGGGCCACTAGTGAGAACAAACTGAAATAGTCCGATTCTCGGCTGGTCCTGTTTCTTCTTTAAAATGGAAGACTCCTAGATCGAAGCCACTGACAAGTTCTCCGTATTTTGAATTCATTAGCAATCAACCGTTAGTAACTTGGCTGCCATTACTTCAAATAGCGTTTGTTCTGATAAGCTGTTGAATAGGACTTTTAGCCACACAAAAACTACTTGCTTTTCAGCCATGTTGATTGACCCCACAACTTAACTGCTCAAGTGCTCAAGTTGTTTTAACGATGCACTGACGCTTTGTTTTGCTAGGCGGGTTGGGGTAGTGTTAGAGGGGGCTTAGACGTTTTAAAGTATATTTTTCGTCTCTTATCTCTCGTTTATTTTTCAAAGCTTTCTGTACACGTTGAACTGGAATTCCGCATTCAACCGTCAACAAACGATAAAATAAAACTGATGTCATTGTTACGTCATAAGATAAAAAGTAGATCACCAAGATGTCCCTTGCAAAATTAGTATCTTGTTGTACCTTGCACCAAATGCAAACCCATTTCGAGATATTTCTAGCATCAACGTTTACGAAGAAATTACGGAAACCAAGAGAAACTAAGAGCAGAAAGCAAAAAATGGAGAATAAGAGAAACTTTCGCAATGACTGATAACGCAATAACTCTTTGGAACTTCGTTCCAAGTGTAAATCATATATGCTTAGTTGCTTGGAACATGTTCTACACGGGATGATTGCCATAATATACCAAGAATGTCACTTTTTTAGATGTCTGTAAAACAGCAAATTTACAAATTTTATGATCATTGATTTAGCTACGTTTGTCTGAGATTTGGATTATTGTGAACGCTCAAGCTACTGACCTTAATAGATGGCATTTCTTTTTAAACAGTACCTGCAACTTGGTGTTATATTTCAAGATATTGAAATAATAAGCGGGACGAAAATAATAAGCGAGACGAAAAAATCATAATATTTACTCTTCTTCTGAAAGCCATGCGGCATTTTTTATAAATCTGAAACAAAGGATCTTTGGCGTTTAGTTTAAACATACACCTTGTCACGCTACTGAATATAGTTTTAAGTACAAATTGCATCCCAATAATCCTGTAAGTAGGCCATCATACAGCTCGGTAATACACGCAAAATGTCAGGGAAAAAGGAATGAAAAGGGACCTCTTATCAAATGTCACGAGATCTTGTCAGGGATTTTTGAGTTTAAAATAAAGGTCGGGTGTACCTTTGCACGTAATGATACACTTAAAAACCATCAGCAGCTCAGCCGAGAGTAATTAAGTCCCCGTTAAAAAAATAAGTCTTTATGTTAAATTTAGGGTTCACTTTATTTTCTTATCTTTTGTTCTCTTTCTTTTCTTCTTGGAGATCTTTCACAATTTGTAGAGAAAGTGTCGACAGGAAATATCTTTTTCAATTTTGATCAACACACAACAGATTCAAGGAAGTTTTCCTTATTCCCTAGAATTAAAATAAGATTATCGCGTGTATAGATTAAATGTTATGAAATCTTTTTTTAAACTTTTAACCCAAAACGCTTTATTATTATTCTTAGTGTATTTAACAAAGCTTAGAGAATGCTCAAGAGTTTGCGTTCTAAGAGCCTAATATCAAAAGATAAAAATTCGAGGCCTTAATTGGTACATTTTTATTCCTACTCTTTCGAATGGAAATACTCATCCTAAAAATAGTTTTTTTTCTAACTGAGAAATAGTTTGTTACAAAATATCAGAAACTTTAAAAAGTTAGCACCTCTTTGTTTCAGAATGCTCCTCATATCTGAAACGTCACAACTGTGTTTTATCAAAAGAAAACAACAACCCTGGGCTGGTCGGGGCTATAGAATGACAACACTGCAGAGAGATAGATTTGTCCCTGTGACGTCAGCACCCTCATTAAAACAACACATTGAGACCCATAGATATCAAAAGTCTTTAGCTGTGCCTCGCAACCCATTTATTTAAGATGTGTTTTGCGTATTCTTTAATGATAAAATTTATTATGAAATACCTTTCATTTGCTATTTTTACCAAGAGTTGAATGACCAGAGAAAAAAAATCAATCTTCAGCCACAAGGCTTGTTCGTGACGTGTAAAGGATGACTTATGACGTTGACCTGGCGTCTTTAATTGGTCTGGTTTGAAAATAAATGCAGCTGCTCCACAAGTAAAACCTTTTAGAATATTTCTGGCATATGGCTGTCTGGAAACACAGGTCTAAGTCTAGAAACTATTTCAATATGTATTCTTAAATTCATCTTACCACGTCAAATCCAGCCCCAATATGTTAAATTAAATATCAGCATGCCTAATCATGGCTATAACAGCCCCACATCCCCAACCAAGCTTTGCAGAAACAGCCTCAACACCACCAAAGCAGTTCGAGCGTGGTGCAAAAGCAAACAAGTGCCCAAGTAATTCTTGCACACCCAGCTGAGGAGCGATTATCTTATCAGACACTCTTAATTTAGGCGGTTCAGACATGATATTTTATATGGCATACTGGCTGGATGATGCATATTGTAAACATGCTCTGTCAAAAGCTCCCTGACCATGTTCCAGCTATCATCAACATCTTTCCTTTAATATGTCTTGAACGTTATGCCTGTCGAAATAAGTTTCATTGTTTATTGTTTACTTTATGTAATGATTATTATATATTTATATATTTGTTATCCTCTTAAATCAGAAAAAATACTTAAAAATTAACCTAACTTAATATAAAATACACTACAACTTACTATAAAACACTGGGATACTGCTATTTCTCTAAAAACTGTTTCAGTAAATAATTAAAAATACTTTAACCTACGAAGGTACTCAGTGTTAAGATTTGTAAGCAAACCGGTTAAAGATTAGCAGATTGCATTGAAAATAATTTAAAATTAATTTAAAATAATTTAAGATAGATATCTAAATCGTTTCAAGTTATGACACCCAGCTGAGAAACACTTAACATAAATTAACCGTTTGGGCATCCCTTTTGGCAAAAGTCACTCAGGTAGAGCTGTTACAAAACGGCTATTAAAAGAGTCTAACAGATTCATAGAGCTAGACTCCAAGCAGCTCTATAATCAAAGAGCAAATAAAGAAATTATTATAATTATTATAATTATAGTCTTGTGGACAGTATATGTATTATATATCTGACTGCATAATACTGCTATCCGTGAGATATTTAAGCATGATATCTAAATCAGACACTGTCAGAAAGCTGGTTTTCCGGAACAACGCGCAAAAAAAACATAAAGAAGTGATCAGATAAAGAGAACCATCCAATAGACTCGTCGCATACATTAACTGAATCACAAGTGACTGGACATACAAATAAACTCTAAAGACAGAAGGCTGGTGAGTATGGTAGTAACAGATTACATTACAGATGATCACGAGAGCACAGGCACGCTTAACTATAAGTGAAAAAGACAAACAAGAAGCTAGTCAGAATAGCTAAAAAGACTAAGAACCATTCATGAGAACAGAAACTACCAGTCATAAGGCTAAGAAAGACTGAGAGTCATTCATGAGAGAAGAGACAAAGCAACCACGCATAGGAGTAAGAAAGTTCTAGAGCCATTCATGAGAACAGAGACAAGAAAACAACCTGTCATTATAGTAAGAAAGGCTGAATGTCATTGATGAGAACAGAGAGAAAACTACCAGTCATAATAGTGAGAAAGTCTGATAGCCATTCGTGAGAACAGAGATAGGAAAGGAGCCAATCATGAGAGTAAGAAATGCTAAGCGCCACTCATGAGAACAAAGAGAAAACTACCAGCAGCAAAACTAAGAAAGCCTGAGAATCATTCATGAGAACAGAGACAGGAAAAGAACCTGTCATAAGAATAATAAAGACTGAGAGCCATGAGGAGGAGAGATGAGTGAAGATAACCAGTCATAACGCTACAAAGACTTGCCGTTTCTCATATGAGTATCGGGCGGCAAACAGCAAATCACAGGAAAAGTATAAAATTTCAACTCTTTCAAAGCTTGTCAAAAAGTTCTCAAGCCGACGAATTTTGTGATTGCCAGAGTGACGATGCCCAAACCAGCACTATATTTTACTCTGTCACTCGTCTTTGTCAAATAAACTTGTTCGAAAGTCGTCAACATAAATTATTTGCACACACCATTCGCGATTATTTGAGTATGCATAAAGCTGGAAAATCTCAATATTAAATATATTAAAAACACATTTCGTTATTCAACGGTGCGGGAAACTATGCCGATAGGGCATTCATTCAATTGTTTAAGATTAGTTGATAAGGTTATACTGATGTCTAACTAATCGAGACTTTTCAGCCACATCTTTTTTCATATACTAAAGGAGAAAGTTACTGTGGAGACTTTCTGGATTTTGAAGACTTTCTGTATTTTAAAATAAGGTAACATGTGATATGTGATAATTTAGTGTGGTTTTGCATACAATATAAGAACGAAAATTTCAAAGCGAACAATTCTTAAAAACATATTTGGGTATCGGTTCTATTAGTTTATTAAGGTATTCAAATTTAAAAATGTAAAATATTCACCTGATCTATATTGATGACCCTTTAAATATCATCATTCTGATGCTTGTAAGAGAAGTTGACAAATTAAAATTAGTAAACATGACGACTTTTGGACGAGCTTTAAAGGGTTTAAATTTTCAGTGTATAAACAGAAAAGATGTAGACAGACAACCATGAGAGTAGAATCATACATATAGAGACACCCATGATTTTTGCAGAGATTAATTCTTTTCGCCATAAATACTCGGTGAGCTTGGACCGCATTTACACAATAACCGACACTTAAGAACTTTATGTAGACAATGTAAGTAATAAGTCAGTCTGTTAATGTCCTTTCACTAAAGGATTTTTCCAGTTTCAGCAACCAAATTACAACCCCAAGCATCGTCATTTAATGAGATTTACTATAATCGCGATCTATTGGAAAAAGGGCAAAGCATACAATTTACAACAAATAATGTGGCATAAATGTTCTTAAATCATTTTTTTCCTTAAGTCATCGAGAGTATGGAGAATTTGGCAGGCGTTTCTCTGTTCCTTTGGTGCTGGTACTCTTGAGGTCTTAAATACAATAAACGGCAATTTACTGAAAAGCTACGGACTTATTGTACCAAAACCCGTCGCTTTTATCTTTTGACATTTAACTGGCTTTGTAAAGCTTCTTGCTTCGTATCACTCTTTTAGCTGTCAAAACATAAAGTAACTCTTAAATGTGAATAGAGCCCGTTTAGGGTACCAGTACGAACAATCTAGAAGAGGAAACCAGCACGTTTGCCATTGTACATTTGACAGTCGTCCTAACCTTATTTCTGTTGGGCCAGTTTTTTTTGGTTTCAATAGTTTCAGCTTTCGTTCAACAGAAATGACACTGAAATTGGTTTTCTCATTTCAAATTAAATCAGAAATGAAATTATTGACACAATCTGTAAGATAATATTTTCACATTCTAAATTCGATCATTAATACATTGTGCCAATCTTACTGTTAGTAATGAGGAAAAACGAATATGCCTGGAAGTTAATTGATTTTGTCCATGGGCGTGGGAACGATAGATGGGTGTTGGGAGGAGGCTTGGGAATGTCGATTTCCATTATTTCGAGACCCACTCGCTCCTCTCTTGCCAAAATTATCAGCGGGTCTGTCCCAAATATTAACTGGTTCGAATTTTTCACAGTCTTAGCCATTTTTATTTTGATTCTCATTTTTGTTCTGTTAGCAAAGACAAAGATAAAGAACACTTAAGGCATCGTATGACAAATCTGACCAGCAATTTGCATGCACCACACAAACTTGGGAAAATAGGTCAAATACTCTTTTGGTGTAAAAGTGAACAGAGGAAGGGTTTCATGGAGCCAGCTCGAAACGTTACTGAGTCGCAGCAATGACGTAATATAACGAAGAAAGCTAGAACTTGATCAGAGAACAGTATGGAGACGGAAAGATTTACTGACTGAAATACATTTCCTTATCTCAATCTTTTCTGTTTGTTTTTTGTTTTTGTTTGTTGTTTGTTTATTTCTTTGGGAAGATTTTAGAGTAAATGCAGACCAGTTCATACGAGCTGCTGTAAGGGAGTAATCAGCATTCTTTCTCTCAGCAATTATACACACTATTCGCCAAATATGCTATCACCCTCTTTTCTTCTTCGAAAAGATTGGCAGATTAAATAAACGAAAACTACTGCGCTTGCCAAAATGATGGTATTGGATAATTGCTCATGCGTATTTTACTCGATTTGGCACAACTAGAAGAAGCTTACAGTTGAGGCCTTGCCGCATGAATAAGGACCGGTGATGGTCGTGGTTACAGAGGAAAGCAGCAGTGGTGTGTGTAGTAGCCTATTGTTCAGACAACTGGGTATCAATTAGCTCACTGATGATATCATTAATAAGACATGGAACCAAATCAACCGTTTACGCTCATTGATCTCTGGAAACACCTTCAAAACAAGGTAAAATGTATTTCGCCGTCTTAAAATTAGAGTTTATGGACAAATATCATGGTGCTTTAATCGCAATTATTTTCTGTACCTCTATACTACTACTACTACCATTCTCATTTCCAGTACTTGATATGCCTTCCGGTGAAATCTGTTTTATTATAAAATTTTACACACCCCGCCTGCCTGTCGATTTATTTCTTCACTCGAAAGTTTCTGGACCAGACTGGGTTATATATTCGATTTTGGGAACCCGGCCGATTAATGGGAAACAGAATTATTTTTCTTTCCTTAATTGCATTATAACTTTGGCTGTTGAGGGAAGTATTGGCTTTTAATTAATCCATCTATACTGCACTCTAATAACAATTTGTTGATTGCAATTCAAATATGAATTGCAATACCTGGCTCTCATGATAATGATCTGTGATAATTGTAATAAAATGACTAAGTTCATTTTTTTTAAACTTGCGTTATGGTCATTTACACAGCACATTACTTATACAAGTGTTCACCAATATTGGCAAAGCAGTAAACATGCATTTATGTGTACAGAAGTGCAGGGCTGTCTTTTTGCTATGGCTATTTTCCCACATCCAACACCGGCAGGGGTACGGGAAACAACGTTAGTTTTTTCTTCGCCCCATGAAGATGCCGCTAGTTTTTGGTGTATGTTTGTTTACATTGTGTAAATATTTACAAGAATTCCGCTGAATGCTTTGTTTATTGCTAATTTATGAACAAAATGTTTTCATTTCTGTTTGCTTGGAATCATTCTATGTCCTCCACAATAAAATTCAAAATTCCGAATGTGAAAAAAGGTCTGGACTTTATCGGCGTACCAAAGCTGGTGGCAAGGAAAAAATATTGGCTTGTAGAAATCTGATCTTACGTTCCCCCCTCCCCTTAACATGCACAAAAATACGTGCACAAGTACGCATATACAAGTTTTCAAGTACAAGTAGCCACGTGGCCTCCGTACTTTTTTTTAGCAAAGTACACATGCACCGTACGAAACAGATAAGTGAAATCGTATCATTATTATTATTATTATTATTATTATTGCGTTATTATTATTTATATTATTGTCATTATTGGGTATTACTGACACTCATGGGGGGGGGGGGGGGTGGGGACGCAATACTGTAAACAGGGCCAATATCAATATACGCAGGGTGGTACCAGTCTGCCCAAGGATGACATCAGTATGCCCGGAATACTTTTAAACGTTGTAGCTTATAATCTGCAAATATATGCGCATATTTACCCGAATTGCTTCCTGAGATTTTTGACGCCATCTTGTCCACTTTTCTCCTTGTTGAGTACGTTGGGGAGGGATGTTTTTTTCTTCTCTCTGTGGCGGGTTGGAGGGGGTCGTCTCCACTCAAAGGGGGAACGCCCGGTAAGATCACCACCCTTCTGAATAAACCTCACAGCCACGACCATGATTAATTGATGTATCCCTCACCAGTGACTTTTGATATGTATCAGTTTCAATACAAGTAGCGCAGTTATATAATTAATGGCGAGTATGTGAAAGAATAATTGAGCATTTATATTATCATTCTTCAGGGTTAATTTGTGACCAGAAAGCTAATGCTGGAGAAAAATCAGTCCATAAGTGTATTCCACTGTAATTACATGAGCAAAACAACTGCAGTTTTTCTCTCTCTCTCTAAATGTTGATATTTCCATATGATGAAAATATATCCTCTTTTGAAGATTAGTATTTGAGCTGTCTTGAACTTATTGCTAAGAGGATCACTTGGGGGCTTCTTGGCGAAGCCTTGAGCGGACCAAAGTGTGACAAACTCACTGTGATTAGATCTATAGATGCTATATTTGCTACCAATTTAAGTATTACAGAACGATGTCGCAAATTTTTCTCTGGCAACGAATTGACTGACTTCCTCATGTGAAGTAACCTTTTTTTTAGAACAACAGTGTTTCGTTTATCCAATGGCTCTTTGTTTGAGCGTGCGACAGACATAAGCAAATCGACTCCACCCGGGCAGAAAAACCAGTGCAATTAATCCCATTAACCCTTATGACAAAATGCCCAAGCACTTTCCAACCACCGCGTCAGTTATCCTTCATTAAAGGCCACTGAGGAAATCTGAAAAAAAGCAGCCCGGTTGTAACCCTTCTAACTGTTTTGTGATAGCCTTGTGTCCAGATGACATGTGCTTCTTTTCCCATCTAAGGTTTCTAAGCGCTAACAGCGAGGCCCTGCAATGGCTCCAGTTATGCTCGGTCTCTGTGTGGATACTTTTTATAGGGTTGCTCTATTTGATTACGGGGGTAGGACGTATCAGTTGAATGTTGGCAGCTGTTGGTCCATGTGGAAGCTTTGAGAATTGCTTAGGTTCAATAAATGCTTTCTCCGGATCGATAATAAACATGGACATTGCTTTTGAGAAAGATCCAGAAGAAAGCAATTAAGCATTGTGACGTCACAATGAAAAAAGCTAATGGTGAGAAAGAATCACATCAACAGAACACAGGGGTGTTATTGTTCACATCTATAAAAACTATCGATGTACAATCAGCCGGGAATTCGGATACACTGACCGCGGCCTTCAACGCTTCTTCCAGAGAGGAGTCTTTCGTAAACATTTCCCAAGTAGTCTTGTCTTCACATACCTTCTCCGAAAGCTAGTACAATGCCAAAAGTCAACAGATTTCCAAGAGGTTGCCACCCATTTGCAGTAACCTCTTCAGATAATAGTATCCAGAACTCCGGCTGAAGTACACAGTTTGCGTCCAGATTTCTTTCTTTCTTTCTTTATTTTTTTTTTGATCAAACAAGAATCAGCCTTTAATTAAAGCGGCTGGATCGTTACAATTCGTATCTATTCAATCTACTATCAGTTCTAGGATTTTCCCAATTGGAATTGATCCACCATTTTTCAAATGCTCTTGTTTTGTTTTTTGAATTTAGGTCCGAAAGGAACATAGACCACTTAGACAGTAAATATATTATTGATGGGACTGGGAGAGATGTGAGGTGGGGAGTGGGGACGGGTGGTAGGGGTGGGGAAGGTCACAAAAAGAGTCTAGTGTAATCTTACCCACAGTAATTTTGTGTGTTAATTAAGATGCCTGCATAAGAAGCATTGTAGTGGCAGGTTCATTTTCGGTCTTGTACTTAACTTCTTTCTTTTTTTATATCACCTTTTTTGCGACATCGCCAAATGGCAAGCCAAAGTCTGAGAACGTTTTTCAACACATCTTGTCACTCCGAAAACGTTCTTTTTTAAACAAAAACTGTCAAACAGAACAAACTTGGTAACGCTGAAGTGCTTACAGTATGACGGTATACTTGTACAAAAATTTCACGGCGTTCGCGCTCAAACATTTCTTTCTTATTGCTGTGGTTTTTTATGTACAATTAATAGACCAGAAAATATTTCATTCGTTCTCGAACCACTGTTTATGTTATTCAGGTTACTAGCATTTTCGGTATGTGGTTTTTATTATTCTGAAAATAAATTACAGAATTTTTATTGACATGCATTTAATTTACGCGCCCCGTAATTAAATTTTCGCGTTCCAACATTAAAGAATCTATTTTAAAAGATGTGATATTCAACAATCAAAACACATGTTCACATACGCTCTTTACGTTTAATTATATTGCGCGAAAAAAAATTATGGCGCAGTAAAAGAGCGCGAATAAATACCGTAGTAACTAAAATGTGAAAAAAAAATATGTTCTGCGACAATAGAAATTGTCATTTTAATTATTTCGAGAAAAAATATCAAATTTACAGCAAGCAGGTTTGGATTTTTTGGGCGTATATACAACAATATCCCAGACTTGCGCTACTAATAACGTAAAAATGATCGTGACAGCTTTGTCATGTGAGCTTAGAGCGAAAACCATTTATAAAACTTTGTGGGGGATGCGATGCATCACTCTATCAACAATACGTGTATAAAAAAGTAACAACCCCCTCCCCACCCCCCCTCCCCCAACCCCTGACAATGCGATATATCACTGTGGTGCTTTTATCCCATGGCTTCATAATAGCAACACGGAAAAAAATTATTCTGAAGTCGTGACACTGCCATATAATCTTCTTGACTGCATTTTGAGGCACATTTGAATAACGTTGCTCAAAATCTGATAGAGAATAATAATGCCATAGCTGTGCCTTGAAACGTCACTAAAACGCTGTTGTGCCCACACATTTGCATCACAGTTTTTCATAACTCTGTCAAGATTGTACTTCTGATAGCACAACCTTCAGCAGATTTAATTTTTGATACGCCTATTGATGTCACTCACAAAACCAAGAAAAAAAAAAAACAAAACTAGAGCATTCTGTCTCCTCCATACGTTTGTGGTCATTGGTTTTTTAACACTGCTTCGATTCTAGAGAAAACAGGATGGTTACATTAAGCTCGTTTATCTTCTTTTTTTACTACATTTAACGTTAATCATTTGACGACGCGCCATATAGACAAGACAAAAGAATCAAACCACACTTACTTAGTTGAGTTATTTGTAGTCATGTACAGTTATGTAGTTACGTACAGTTACGTAGAATATATGTTTATGTATAGTGGTGTAAAATATGGGTAGCAAGTCCTTTGGTATGTTAACGAGCATGACTTCGGTAAAAAGTCAAAGTGAAGTATTTTCGTTAGTCTTTTACAACATTCAATTAACAGGTCATTTCGTTGCAAATTCAAGCTACAATATGCAGTTGAATCCTTCAGACTTGGACCACTTGTTGAACTGGACTAAAGTGGTCCAATTTCGAGGGTGGTCCTAATTGTTTGGGGGTCTTCAAAGTAGAAGAGCACCGGAATATTGCTGCTGAAAACCGGTCCTGTTTTACTATCCAATTGAAATACAGGTTTCTCGTTTGCAAATTTAGAACCAGACAGGACAGGTCAATAATTGAGCTACATGTAAACTGTCTGCAGCAGTGGTTTAAGCATCAGCTTAATGGACACTTCGTGAAAGTATACAAATAAATCGCCACATCAGTGACTTCACAAAGTCACTGCTTCATTCAGTGAAGTTGTAAAGTCGCTGACAATTTTGGTGACTTTATGAAGACACTAGTTTTAAGCCGTCAAAATGTGACAGATTCACTGAAATAAATTTGACTTTATTGTCCATTGCCTCATGGTTTATTGTGTGCAATATTACAAAGCACAATCAATAGAGTTAATTATTTGGAGTTGATCTTTCAAAAATTGCAATTGATGACCCTGCATTGATTACAGACTAATGAGTTGCAGCAGAAGAAAAACCAAATCAAAACCATCATATATATTTCAGGTTATTTCAATGCATCTGTCAATCTGGCTGCTTAAAATCAGTGACATTATAAAAAAAGCCACTAAAAATTTCAGTGACTGTGTAAAGTCATTGATTTGACACATTCACTGTAACACATATACCTTAACAAGATTTGGATAGACAGACAAATAGATAGACAGATAGAGAGATAGATAGGTGTATATATATATATATATATATATATATATATATATATATATATATATATATATAGAGAGAGAGAGAGAGAGAGAGAGAGAGAGAGAGAGAGAGAGAGAAAGAGAGAGAAAGAGAGAGAAAGAGAGAGAGAGAGCATTGTAATGTAAATACACTGCAAACAGAGGTCCATTGATCAGTGAAAATGTCGTGAAATATTTAAGAACGACGGACCCCGGACAATAGTAAGTGGACGCCGTCTATTGCCTTTATTTCCCGCCCGATTACAGCAAAGTGTTGATGCGTTACAAGAGAAGGAGAGGCTATTCATCATGCAGCGATGCCAATATATACTCGCCTGCTATCCCCCAAGTAGAAGAGTTTTTCACTGAGTCCCTTTGGGCGTCGACACCTGCCTGGGGCTGGAAGAAAACACCCTAAACTATTTGGATTGTGAGTTAAGTATTTTTTTTTGCAATAGCAGCAAAACATATTATTAAACGGCCATTCTCTAGCGAAAAAAAACAAAAACAAAAACAAAAACAAACAAAGCATGGAATCCAGTGCGTTCAGTCACTCTAATCCTATTACAAGGCAAACAGAAATTGGGGGTAAGAAAGTTCACCATGAGCCAGTGTTTACCAGGTTTACAGTCAGGGTTTACGATGTTTACAGTCAAGGTCAAATTCCAGACAAAGGGTGGAATAAATAGGGTTAGATCCAGGATTATTCTACTAGTTCAAAAAATTAACTACCAGAATGTGCTGACGTCTATACCAGACTGGTATAAACTCTATGCTGACGTCTATACCAGAATGGCATAAACTCTGTGCTAATGTCTGCACCAGAATGGTATAGACTCTATACTGATATCTGTACCAGAATGGTATGGACTCTGGTCGGAAAGTTGACTGTAAAACAACGACTGAGCTTAATGCATAGTGTTATTTTAGGTAAATTCACACACCACAATTGCGTTTCTTACCATCAGTGGCACTGTGTCGAACACTGAAGTGTCACGGAGCTCAGGTGACAATCAATATAGAAATGTGTGCAAGCGAAGAGAGAATAAAAAATCCTCCATTCGATTACACCCATTCAAGAAATTAATTTGTTTGAATACGGAGTATTTGCACATGCCCCATTTTGTTGTTGACTTAATTAGCAAAAATTTTGTTTGCTTAAATTGATTAGTGGGTGTAAGTTTCACAAGGTTTGAACAGCAGTTCCAATGTGAGGCCCTCATATAAGAAATAATATGATATCTGAATCAGGAATGTACCTCGAATAAAGATGGCCATCTGTTGCCAACACAATTATGTGAGTTTTTCTTGCTCATCCCTTTTCTAATAAAAATAATATACCTTACTTGCATTTTCCTTATACTTGGTTGTCATTTCTATGTGACCACAGTCCAGCACAAAATCGGCACTAATTCGGCTTGTCCAAAGCATAACTATTCAACTCTTTACTGTATACGAAGAAAGATAATCCCACATTTAAGGTTGATGTGACCAATTAAAATACGGAATTCAATCACTACGAAGAGAACCAGTCATGCGATTTAGGCAGTTGGCTTAGAACTGTATCATCTGGTTCTCTCTCGCCTTGTGCTAGACGTTCAAGAAAAAAACACAAAGACCAGTCACCCTTCAAAGTAACGTAAGCGCTTCGATTACACGGGTTTAGCGATCAGTTGCACACAAGCTTTTGACTGTAAAACATATATTTTTGGCCTTATTTGGTCATTTTTCATGCAATTTCTGTGGGAAATGAATCGCAGTTAAGTCTCAGTGTGACGTTAACATGTACACTTGTTGTGAGATCCTGGGTTTAGAAGTTTTATGTCCATTTATCGTCCCAAAAGTAGTCTTAATTTAGAAGTGGTCTTATTTAAGAGACATGTATCAATGACTTTCACATGCCGAGGTTTCTATGTTGTTTCATTGTTTTATCAGGTCCCTTTTAATGTAAGACTATATACCTGGTCAGTTTGTCCAGTCGACTTATCAGTATAGATATCTTAAATGAAAACAGTAAATATTTAAAATTAGACTCTATCAGATATTACCTGGTACCTCAAGTTCTGGCAAAAAGTTGCCCGCTTCGTGTGGTGGTCTGACCTTGGGATCCGACTATCCCGCAAATCGGACCACTTTTCAATAGAAACGAAATAATTCCATTCAGTTCTATTATGGTGAACGCCGCAAATCTGGACCACCCTGCAAATCAAACTAAAGGACCACTTTTGCCAGTCCAAAATGGTCATTTGGAATTCCGCAAATATCACCGGTTACAAAACACACAGCACATTGCGTGCGCTGAACAACAGTCGGTGACTCCCAAGTAGGGGAGGGAGGGAGGGGGGTTGGTTACAGTTCTGCTTTCACTGAGGGATTAGAGTATGCGCCATATTGAAAAGACTTGTTTCAATAGAAAGATAACAGTTAACTTAATTGCGATAGTTTGAGCACAGAAGGAGTGCATCTCCAATTTAAAATGATCACTTTGCAAAGGCATTTTATTTGTCTGAAATCTACTAAATAATTTTCCTCAGGCGATATACTCACGAAAAATTCAGTTTTCCCTCCACTTGCATGTAATTAAGAATTTCAATAACAAAAAAAAGAAAGAAAGAAAGAAAGAAAAAGGAAAAGAAAAAATAACGAAAAAAAGCTGTTACTAAAGGATAAGACAGAAATAATTAAATAGAGTGAGGTAGAAAGTCAGAGGCAATTAGGCAAAAATGTGTTTGTAAAATTTTTCTTCATTTTTAATCAGGTTTTTAGCCGGATTTTGATTAAAAAGTAGCCTAATTCATATGGGTTCATATGAGAGAGAGAGAGAGAGAGAGAGAGAGAGAGAGAGAGAGAGAGAGAGAGAGAGAGAGAGAGAGAGAGAGAGAGAGAGAGAGAGAGAACATGATACAACAATGTTTAACACAGAAGGAAAGAGTGAATATATGCAAATGGCTGTAAACTAGATTACAGGAATTTGGTGAAATTTCGCGTTTTACAAGAAGTACGATTTTCTATTAATGGCAACAGAAATGAGAACGTTTTTTCGCATTTTGATCGATTATATTTTATAAAGAGAACAAATTTGAAGACATTTTGAAAATTTACAAATTCTTCTATAGATATGTTCCTTAAGAATAAATATTGCGTTCTTTTTTTTTAGCAAATACCTGGGAAATCACACGTATCTAAAACACCGTTCGTTTTACACGCCAGAAACGTTTAAATCGGGAATTGAAACGGCTTCTGTTATGTGCAGTTGCCATTCAAACTTTCACTGGATCTTGGCTCTAGAAATTTCTTTTTCTAAAAAAAGTGAACTCTATTGTATAGATTAGTTGTTCTCACTTTTATACAGACACTTACAAAGAGTTATAAGCAAACACATGCCTCAGTTTGTATTATAACTATTGGGAGATGAAACACAGCTGCAGTTTTACTCATCGTTGGTATAAATAACAGGTTGTAAATAATACAACATTTTAAGGTTTTCTTCATTTTCCCGACAACAATGATAAGTTGGGTGTGTGCTGGGAGGAGAGCGGGGCTGGGGGATTGAGAGGGAGGGAAGGGGGAGGGTGGTTGGGGGAGGGATGGAGGGGAGGGGGTTGAGGGAGGCGTTGGGCACATTTTTACAGAGTTATTTTCAATAAAATTTTCATTACTTATATGATTTTAGGGGGGGGGGGCGAAATATATATACAAACCTCTTTCCCCTTAATACTGATACCATTTCAGCCGCCTAAAACTCTGCTTTATTGAAATTATTATTTTCCTTGCGTTACTAAATAAAAATTACTATTTTCGGTATCTATTTTCTGCCTGAAAGGCCGAGCTGCAACTGTAAAAGGGCGTAAAAACGAGTCCAACTTCCAGTTGAACTTTGTGGGCGGAAGGGTCAAAATCTCGATAAAAACATCAGTATTTGTTAAATTACTAAAAAAAATGACCCGCTTAAATCAACAGCAAAATAATACCCTTAGCACATACAGGCAAATATTATTCAAAGCCGTATTTTTTGTGAAAATAATCGGAATTTAGGCACAAAACAGTTAAAACATTTTTATTATTTTTATTTTAAATTATATCACGTGAGATTGGTTGGAGTTGTCAGAATACAAAGTCTCATGTTAATGAATTTCATATACAGTTTTCTTTATTCTAATTAGCATGCTGATGAGAATAGCCTATTTACTACTTTTCATCATAAATCACAATCACATAAGAAAAAACACAATAGCTCCCTTCACATGTGCATAGATTTTGCATGGCTTTTGTCTTAGGTGTTATACCCTGTGGCAAATTAACTGCAGCCCACACAACATCTATGGAAAATAGGCTTCACCCACTTATCCAGGGATGAAATTAGTTTTTGTAGTTCAGCCTTTATTTCACACTGGACGGAATGGCACTGGAAAATCGACCCCATTGCTGTATTTTAAAGTGACCCTAACAGCGCTTTGTAGGAATCTTAAAATCTGATAACATTAGTTCGCATGTGCCATTTCACACTGAACAGAACGAAATGTTTTATTTACGGATTCTTTTAGCCCTCAGTGTAGAAAACTGTTCAAGTGCACAAAAGAGTTATCGAAAGTTACCAAATCAATGACCGCTGATCAAGACTTTTCGACCCAAGTACGCAAATATTAATACAAGAATAATTACACGGGAAAAATTAAAAGAAGAAAACTTCTCGCTATGGCTATTCGAATGATTGGTATGATGATGATTTTCCGTTCAGATCCTTTCGATTCGAGATTAACATGGGACCATTTTTTCACAAAAGTTTCGTTCCATTATGGTCAGAATGAAACCGCCTTTGCGCGGAAATGATCGCCAAGGATATCAACAACGCCTGCACCTACATCGATAACTTAGTTCAACCTTACACTCAAAATAATTTTGAACCTTGTTTCGAACTCGCATCTGCTCAGAATATGAGTTCAAGCTATTCGACAACTTTTATGCTGACCACCACCTCCATTCAGCCTTTGTCTAGACTAATTTTGAGCTTAATTTTACTTATTGAATAAGCAAATCTTATAATTGGCTGAAATTTTGAGTTCTGGCCTGAGTTTGAGCCATGGTATTGAACATGGGCGATGACGGCATCATGAGTAGCCTTCCCAACTCTCTTCCCCATGTCAGTTCCTCCTGGGATGGTTTCTTTCGTGATGCCCTCATCTAATCACTTATGCGATTCGATTCATACGGGCACTTATTCGTGCATATGACCATAAGGGAGCAACTGACATTTTTGTGATTAGCTCTTAATTTAGATAGCAAATTAGGATAGCAACAGTCTTCAAATCTGGAAAATTGGAAAGCAAAATCTCTTAAAACCTTTCTGATGGAGTATTGAGCTATTCGTGGCCAATGTAAGGAATACAGTGAAACCTTTACTCTGTGCCCATCGATTCTAAGGCATATATATATATATATATATATATATATATATATATATATATATATATATATATATATATATATATATATATATATAGTAAACAGGCGTTGCGCGTAAACGGTTGGGTCCGCAGAGCTTTGCCAGCAAGAGAGATTTGTGAGTGACAGACATGTGCATGTAAACGGTTGCCATAGCAATATGCCTGTAACCTGTTTGTAATATGATGTTGATATGTTTATGGAATGCCATTTTAACATTTAATGCTTATTTTTGATATCAAAATATATTTAGAGATATCAGTAAATCAATTTAGATCTCATTAATTTATATTTTGCTATAAATAATTGAATTTTAGATGGAAAAATTTTATTTTTGAGATCAAAAATTCAATTTTACAAACCTAAAAAATCTTACGGGAGACACACATTCACATAAAATATAACGAATCGTCAATTAAATTTTGGAGATGAAAATTTGAATATTGAGATCAATAATAACACCATAATTTTTGATCTCAAGAATTGCTTCTTTTTTGTACAGTAAAAAATTAAAATAAAGATTCTGTATACAAGGACAGCCATTATTTATTTACAGATGTGTGTTTCTGATTTTTTTTTAAAAATAGACTGATATTTTGATATCAAGAATCAGTTTTTGAGATCAAAAAATCGTTTGCAGATTTCAAAATACAAATTAAAAATGTATCATTAAATGTATTTAATGTATCATTAAATCATTTTTGATATCAATAAATATTTCTTGATATCTCTAAATATTTATTGATAACAAAAATTATTTTTTGAGATCAAGAATACATTTAGAGATATCAAGAATACAATTACAGATAGCAAAAATTAATTCTTGATATCACAATATGGATTTATTGAGATCAAAAAATCAATTTTTGAGATCAAAAGTTAATTCTTGATATCAATAATTCACTAATAAATGTGAAAACGGCATTCCATATATGTTGATATATTTGTATTAGCAATATGTCTGCAACAGCGATGCTCATACACCATACATTCGACCCTTGCATACATCACTCACATACTCTCTTTATAGTTGTTAAGGCAATATGTCGAAAAAGGAGGTGAGTAAAGAAATTTACCCATAAGGAAGGGTTGTACTGTAGCTGTTTAATTTCCCAAGACATGTTTCAAAATGTCATTATAATCATTCATTGACAACATCTTGCCAATCATAACATTATTAGAGTTGGCATTTGCAGTCGCTGTGTTTTCTCAAGTTCTAATTATTGACGCAGCGTTGTATAAATTGAAGTAAAGCCTTGCTCATTTCATACAAAAGTGAGATATTTATTTATTTATTTTTTGAAAACGAGTAGTGCTTACAAATAACAAAGGGAGAAATCACAAATTGTGGTGCAAACTTCGAATACAGTGCAAAAAAGAATTATATCACGAATGATTTTTCTAATTTAAATTTCCCTAACCAGCAACCAGCAAAAATATAACTAGAACCGTATTTCGTTAGCGAAATGGTAACACTTGACAAAAATTAAAACGCAAAAATACTTCCTTCAATGGAATAGTATAAAGAATTTTACAACATGTATACGATGGCCCCAGCCATAAAAACTGGGGGCAACTTATGGAATCTGGGGGCCATCGCGAAACCAACGAAAAATTTAGGGGGCCAATTTCTGAAACTGGGGGCCACGGACCCCGCCAAAATTATCCGTGTTATTATTATTGCTATTCACAGTTTCGTTGTGCTGGGGTCCATAGTGCCAGAGAAGAAGAAGAAACAAAGAAATCGGACCACTGTCAAGAAAAAACTTCATAGATTGATAACTTAATACCAGCCAAATATATTAGCAAACAACACAGCTTAAATACATTTCATAAGCCGAGTAGTGTTTAGTTTTTGTTGGCTTAAGGTTTTATTGACTAATCAGGCATACGGCCGTGTTATCTATTTACGCAGTGAGAGCTCTCACAAAGCTGAGTAACTGTGTGGTGTTCTGTGCTGTGCGATAAATGATCCACATTTACTTGCAAAAATGCACTTTTCACATTCCTTTTTAAACAAGAAAAACGAAATCGAAGGAGAATATAAAAAAGTGACTTGCACACGTTCATATCATGTTCTAACTAAGTCCCAAGTTTCGTGGCCCTAGGGCCCGTAGTGTCAGCTGAGTAGATGACACAGGAAATCCGTTCACTGTCAAGAGATGTGAGCTGATGTGGCGTCTCTGTTACATTGGAGCCATATTTATTCAATTCATTATAAATCAACACGAGCCTAAAGGAACAATTGGCGCATTTAAAAATGTAGACGTCTAAAGCCAATTTAATGTAAATCATTAGAAAAAACATGATACATTTTGATTACTGATATCATTTCAAAATCCATGGCACAGAGAGTACACTGAAATCTATTGCGTGTTTAAATAGTTCAACTGCTCTTGTCAGTGCTTGCTTAACGCCAAGCATTTCAAAAATTGTGGAACGTTTAATAAAATTATAAGGCTCTCGTACTGTATGTGACTAACATATGCTTAACTCCCAAAATTTCAAAATGAGTTTTACAGAAAATACAATTTAATTCGAAATCAAAGAAGAAAAGAGTTAAATGGACGTTATGTATTTTTGCAACTCAACCTAACCTTCACCTAAAATGCTACATACGGCCCGTTAATGAAAGAAGTGTGCGGCGTCGAGTTGTTTTCTCTTCTGTAGGGAAACTGATACAAATCAAAGTTGTCGTAAAAGCAAAAAAAAAAAAAAATACTCAAGCATCTTGAAACTGTGGATTAAAAACTGCGGGCACATGTGCTCAATGCTTTTGATGCCATACCTCAAGAGCCTGGTGTTTTAGGTCACATGTGGATAATGAATTTTGTGAAATTCTTTGCGAGAAAAAAGTCGCAGCCGTGTCTCGTGGTACGCATTTGGTTTGCGAAGGATTTTTGAGAGGTCTTCTGCCAGTTTTATAGACTTAATGTCATTGCATTTCAGGCCATCCTAAACACTGCTTTTATTTTTCAAACACAATTGTTTTTAGTCTGAAATAAACGTCACTATGTGTATGAAATCCAGTGTTGTGGGATGGAAAGTAGGAAAGTAAAGGAATCTATTCAAATAAAATTAGATAAAGCGCCTCTATGTATACGTGATTTCCCCTTTCTTATTTGTTACTTGCTGGTGTACTTATGTTTATGTACTGATACTGATATACACATTCTGCAGACACGCCGGATTAATATGTTTTCTCTGTATGAATAATAATAGTAATAATAGTAATGAAATTGGTGTAACGGACATTTACAGAGCCTGGAAATCTTGCTTTCGTTTGAGGCCTTAAACTTAAAAAATGTGACTGGCGTATTAGAATGCATGATTACGTATTATTATCAATATGTGAGACAGTGTAGTAGATTAACAGCGATTTGTATGCACAATTGTTCTGCATTTTACCTTTCAAATGGGGAAAGCTGGCTTTCAAATCGAAAAAAATCAGCCTCAAATGCCCCCGCCCCCTCACCCCCCACCCCGAAAAAAAAACGCCTATTTATTTTCAAGTGAGACCTCATTGAGTAGTCACACAACAAGTGAACAATATGCAATTTTGATACATTTAGGGGTGATATTCAGCTATAGCTATGTGTGCTGCTTTAGTTACCATCGTCATATCCGTGTATGTACTCACGTCCCTGAAAGTACTTCCTTATACAAATCGTTGTAACAATTCTTTCCGATATTGAATTTTCCTATAACTTAATTAAGAAATTGGAATTCTTTGCAATGCACAAATATTCTAAAGATGTCGGACATTCACAAAGCCATAAATTTGTCAGGTAAAATACATGCTAACCCAGCAAACATTAAGATGTCAGAATGACGTCGGGTCGACGTCGTGACCCGACGTTTCCGACGTCGGACTGACGTGCCGGTTTTGGTTGTATATGAAATGGAACCGACGTCGAGTTTTCAACGTCAGAATGACGTCGGGTTCCGACCAAAATCGGACGTTGGAATTAAGTCGGTTTTAGGTTGTATATATACTTGGAACCGACGTCAGATTCCGACCTGAAACTGACTAGAGTTACATAATTAATAGATAACTAATCATTCAACTGCTGTTGTGAAATACATACGAAAGCATTTTTCCATGTAAATATTTACAATCTAGGAAGAAAAATACCGACGCACCATCAAAATTCTAAAATTTTCATGTAGAAATTACTTTTTTTCTTCCTCTTTTACAAAATGACTTCCATTTCAGATGAGCGATAATAATGTTCATCGCTTTTTGGTCGTTTTTGCAACGTCGGAATGACGTCAGAAATCCGACGTCGCCTCGACGTAGGAATAATGTCGGGTTTTGGGGAAATAGGTCAGAATATGGTTGTGAAATCGTTGCGACCAAAACCCAACCTTTTTTCAACCAAAAAAGACGTCGGTTGTTTGCTGGGAAGAGTGTATTAAAAACAGCATTAGCAGAAATGAAAAAAAAGGCTGTCAGGATAACATTTGGGGGGATTTGGTGCCATATGTGTTACAATGCGTGTTCAAAAAAAAACGCGAAGAAAACAGTCATTTTGAGGCCAGCAGCAGTGCTCGTGTAGTGGCAAATTGCGTTTAAGAGCTTTAATTTTCATTCAATATTCTGCGCTTCACAGAAAAGGGGATATTATTTCAAAATTAGCACTCCTTGTTCAGGGGTTGTTTTAAAAGTGGTAGTGAGTGCTCGTCCGGGAGTTTTTGTCAAATGAATACATTATTTGATAAAGTTGATAATAATAATAATAATAATAATAATAATAATAATAATAATATTAATATTAATATTAATAATAATAATAATAATAATAATAATAATAATAATAATAATAATAATAATAATAACCGCACTGTTTCACTGGGGCGTTATATGATCTGAGGCTCTTTGTTTTTTATTGAGGCCTTGTCTCCCCATCTGAAGCCCTCCACATGGCATTTGATGCCCTCGTAAATTCGGGTCTCAAATGGCATGTGTTGGGCTTCAAATGGCATGTGTTGGGCCTCAAATGACATGTGTTGGGCTTCAAATGGCATGTGTTGGGCTTCAAATAAGAACAAGCGGGGCCTCAAATGAAAGTCGCAGCCTGAAACCACATTTAATGCCCACGAAAAGCAAGGCCTTGGTATATTAAATATGCCTTTTAAAATTTCTAACAAGCATCATAAACCATTTTTTAACCTGAGAATCTTGGACACACTAATTATGTAAACATAAGACTTTCTGAGGCTCATTTCCAATATATCCGACTTGCAATGCTTGTGGACAACAACATCCTGCAAACAGCGGAAAACACGACGCGAGTAATGATGCCATTGATCTCTAGACGTCTCTTCTTTCAATATTCTTTGCTATCTCGCTTCTGGTGTGTAATTAGCCATCAATTTAGAGAAACCAAGCATAGATTATACCAGACTTCTGACCATTAGTCCGGAGGATTTGGCCGCTTCTATGGTGTTAATAAATACAGAATAGAGCCTTTGATTAAAGCTGCAGTCATAATTTGATTGGTTATCAGGTTCCAGGCAGTCAAAATGTCATTGACCCCCAGACAGACGAAATGCTGTTCTTATTAATGCGTAATTCATGGTTGCATAGTGCAAAATGCAAGATTAAAAGAACCAGGTTGTATACTATTTAATAATCCCCTACATGATGTTGCTCTTAAAGTGCATGATGCGTATTTGAATTATGCCAAATACATAATTAAAAAAAGGTGCATAGCTTTTATTAATTTCTAGTATGCTCCTTAAACTATAACACATTTAAGAATGTTCATACGAAAACCATCAGAGTAATAAGTGCACTGGTTTTGCACTGGCCCAGTAAAATTTATTCCAGTGCCCATTCCGGTTATGCCATCAGTCTAGCCCATACATTATGACAACGGTTCAATCTCCTGTTCTTTTATACTGAAAAACAGTACTGTTTCCCGCCAACACTTCAAGCTTAATATTAGAACTAATTATAATATCTTGACATTGTAAGAGGGAAGTAGTTTTATTACTAGTTACGTTGACATATGCAGGAATAACAATACAATACAGACTACCTTGATTTAGGTCATATGGTCAATGCATAGGCGTATTTCCCACTCCATTCACTGTCATATTACACGATATCATATTACATGATCATTTAAGGAGACCAAAACGTTTTCCTGCACTGTAATTTGAGTTTAAAAAACAAAAGCTGTCGGTTTTAAAACTTTCGGAATTACACATTTGAAAAGATGTACATTTTAAGAATGTTTTGAAGGTGCAAGACAACTCTTTACCTCCATAGTAAAGGTAAACTGCATGAAATTAATTGGTGATTGTAGAAACCGCTACGAGCGATTTCTGTTTTATTTTTAAATGGGGTAAATCTGTGAATATCCCTGTATTTTTGGGCGTTCAATTTCAACTTTAAACGTGGTTTTGTGACGTAATTACAGATGTTTTGATGCTATTTCTCAATCAGAAGAACTGCCATTGTTTTAATGTATTGATGTATTTTACGACCGGATAACCTGGTGGTTTTCAAAGAATCCAAGTAAATACTGCTTTCCCTTACTGATAATCACTTATTTGTTTTGTGTAAAAGATAAGACATTATGCAACAGCCTTCCGCAGCCATCAAGGGTCTCTGGGCGGGGGTTTCTATGTTTGCCGTAAGGGTTATTATGCAAGTAAAATCCGTCAGATCTTTTGGTTGCCATAGTGGTCAAATTAGATAAGTTTATTGGGTCAGTGGTTCGGCCATTTGTTATAGATTAGTTTAGATACTGTAGCCAATAAGATCCCGAATTGGTGACGGGGCACGTGTTGCACTCGACCGCCCTGGGGTAGAATTTGGGTATGAGAATATGTGATTTTATCCCATCTGGAGTGATTCCGAGGTAACACCCTCGAGATAAAAAACACAGATAGACAGAAGGTCTAAGTCCTAAGAAGTGGACAAATTTAAGAGTCCCACAAGGGGACGAGAATTGAAGGTTCAAACGGTGGACAAAGTACTAACGAGGTCCTAAAGTGAACAAGAAGTTAAGGTCCAAAAGTGGACAATATTAAGATAAAAGAATTGGATAATTGTTACGTCCTAAAGTTGGACAGTTATTTGAGGTTGTTTATTAAGAATAAGTACTGAATCTCTAAGTGGATGAATGGGTGCTTAAAGAAGCACGGATTTATTTTAGAAAGTTGTAGGAGGAGCCAAAATAGTTTTCGGTAAGCTATTGTTGTTTTATTAATATTGTGTTGTTGTAATCACTTACCTGTATTTTAAGGGAAAAACGTAAAGGCCAATATTCCAGAAATATGTCTGTACATTTCAGCGGTTTATTTCATTTGAAAGCGATTTGTTTATGTATTGATACTTGTTACTTAATCGTCAGTTAAAGTAGAATTCTGGGTTAGTGAATAAGTGTCAAAGCCGTGTACCTGAGATTAATGTGTGACTGAATATGTGTTGTTTCAGTTACCGTTGATGACCTTTATAACCACGTTGAAGAACACGTCCATCAAGTTTTAACGCTGGTGACGTACCAGTGGGTTTTCCGTGGGGTGAACGCTTCATTAATTGTGGGCAAGCGCACCCAGTGTGGATGAATAAGTGAATAAAGGATTCTAACGCGTCAACGAACTATTTTCCGTTTTATTCCTCTCCTCGCAACGCAACTTTCTAACAGTAACGAAAACTATTTAACGTTATGGCTGAGGTCTATCGCGCGGACTTGGTGAACGCAAAGAGGGAGCGCGGTCGCTTATTCGATGACTTTTCGAAACCACTCAGGGTCTTGAAACAGGACACTCTCATCCCTGAGCATCATGACATAGTGCGGACTGAGCTCTGCAAATTGCGCGACTCTTTCGCAGCCTTTGAATCAAGTCGCATGCAGTGCCTCGATCAGATCGAGAGCAACCCGGAGACGATGACGTCATTAGAAGTGCAATATGGCGGCGCCGTCAAAGCATTCAAGGAATGCAAGGAGCGCACTGAGGACTGGCTTCGACGTCCAAAAAAGGACTCAGACTCAGCTAGCGGTCACTCTATCGTTTCTGCAACGCGAAGACGCAGGATCGCAGAACGCAAGAAGCAACGCATGATAGAGCAGCAACAAATAGAACGTGCCCGCTTAGAATTGGACTGGAAGCACCGTCAACAAAGACTTGATATGGAAGCGGAGATTGATGCCATCGAGGAGGCAGAAGGCCTCTGGGGCGCTAATGACGCACCGAGGAAAGAGTACACCCAACCGGCAACGGTGACAGTGAGGCTTCCGTCACCCGAGGTAGCACCACATCCGGTGACTGATGCCCCCTTCCAGTCTCAGAGTCCTCCCTCCGCCCTCACGCCAGTAGATCAAGCGGAACCACGACGCGTAGCACCTTCAAGTATGATTGCGAAAACGTCCGTTGAGGTGACAGATGCTCCCTTCCAGTCTGAGAGTCGTCTCTTCGCAACCATGCCCACAGATCAAGCGGACGCAAGTCGCGTACAACCGGCAAGTATGATCGCGAAAACGTCCGTTGAAGTCAGGGACAGCGCGTCCGACAGCTCGGACAAACCCGGATGGTCAGTGGGGAACAAGCGCCCAAACACTTTGATGGATGACTCAGTCACACTGCAGAACATGCATTGGACGCTGGACCTACCTCGGCGAGATGAAAACTCGCTAATAGCCAACATCTCCGAGGCCCACGCTCGTTTGACGCAACCCAAACGTCTTTTGGAGAGATATACAGACCTCCACTACGAGCACACCGATCCGCCAAACCACTACTTCGAAAAGGGCCACACAGGGAATGTTTCGTTCGCTACAAAACACCCCACAAAACTGGGGTACTTGCCCCACCCACCAGCGAAAGGCAAAAACAAAAGAGGGCATGTGAGGGCTCGTCTGAAGCCAAATAAAAAGATCCCGCCAAGGCGACCACACAGGAACATGCCTATGAGTGACGTTCTCATTAGTGATGAGAACGTGCCTCGCGGGCATTGGCCCTTGGGAGGGTGGTATCCGTTAATTTCGGGAGGGATGGCTACGTAAGAAGTTGTGTTGTAAAAAAAAACACGAAAGACGGAACTAGTTCGACCACTCGTGAAGCTTTATTTATTAGAAGCGTCGGATTAAAATAAATCAAGAGCAATGAGATTTTATTTGCAGCAACGTCAAATGTATAGACTAAGAATGTAGGAAAGTACGAAGTCATAAATGTAATTTCCCGTTGAAACTGGTGAAAAAAGAACTATCTCAAAATGGTGGTCTTATTTTTTGGTGAAAAATTGGCCCAAAAAAATGACCCCGGCCCCTCAGGGCCAGGGTCCAAAAATTTTCTAAGTCCAAAAGTGATTTTTACGATTGTAATTTTAGCAAGTTTATCCCTTCGTAATGGGCTCAAAATGATATTCGCCTTAGGGATAATAATATCAGGGTTATAACCCTTTTGTGTAATATTTATGTGATTATTTCATGTTCGTGTTTGTGTCCAATTAGTTCAGAGTCGACATGTTTGCGGTCCATATGTTTTGGGACGATATGTCCAGGGACGGTATGCCAGTACACTGTTATTATCACTTAATATGTTTTAATATGTTTAATTGCGTTCAGATTCGCGCGCATGCGCATGAGTGTGGCTTCTTTACAAGAATGCGTACATGAGTTGCATGTGGCTCGACGTTACGTTCATAGCGGGAATATCCGATGATTCCCGGAAATAATTCTGTGGTTGTTATGAAAATAGGGATATTTTCATGGTGGTGGACTGTAGAAACCGCTACGAGCGATTTCTGTTTTAATTTTAAATGGGGTAAATCTGTGAATATCTCTGTATTTTTGGGCGTTCAATTTCAACTTAAAACGTGGTTTTGTGACGTAATTACAGATGTTTTGATGCTATTTCTCAATCAGAAGAACTGCCATTGTTTTAATGTATTGATGTATTTTACGACCGGATAACCTGGTGGTTTTCAAAGAATCCAAGT
Source organism: Protula sp. h YS-2021 (assembly GCA_949752745.1). Taxonomy (NCBI): domain Eukaryota; kingdom Metazoa; phylum Annelida; class Polychaeta; order Sabellida; family Serpulidae; genus Protula; species Protula sp. h YS-2021. The sequence continues at coordinate 27,357,571 of OX457027.1, read as the reverse complement.
AAATACTGCTTTCCCTTAGTGATAATCACTTATTTGTTTTGTGTAAAAGATAAGACATTATGCAACAGCCTTCCGCAGCCATCAAGGGTCTCTGGGCGGGGGTTTCTATGTTTGCCGTAAGGGTTATTATGCAAGTAAAATCCGTCAGATCTTTTGGTTGCCATAGTGGTCAAATTAGATAAGTTTATTGGGTCAGTGGTTCGGCCATTTGTTATAGATTAGTTTAGATACTGTAGCCAATAAGATCCCGAATTGGTGACGGGGCACGTGTTGCACTCGACCGCCCTGGGGTAGAATTTGGGTATAAGAATATGTGATTTTATCCCATCTGGAGTGATTCCGAGGTAACACCCTCGAGATAAAAAACACAGATAGACAGAAGGTCTAAGAAGTGGACAAATTTAAGAGTCCCACAAGGGGACGAGAATTGAAGGTTCAACGGTGGACAAAGTACTAACGAGGTCCTAAAGTGAACAAGAAGTTAAGGTCCAAAAGTGGACAATATTAAGATAAAAGAACTGGATAATTGTTACGTCCTAAAGTTGGACAGTTATTTGAGGTTGTTTATTAAGAATAAGTACTGAATCTCTAAGTGGATGAATGGGTGCTTAAAGAAGCACGGATTTATTTTAGAAAGTTGTAGGAGGAGCCAAAATAGTTTTCGGTAAGCTATTGTTGTTTTATTAATATTGTGTTGTTGTAATCACTTACCTGTATTTTAAGGGAAAAACGTAAAGGCCAATATTCCAGAAATATGTCTGTACATTTCAGCGGTTTATTTCATTTGAAAGCGATTTGTTTATGTATTGATACTTGTTACTTAATCGTCAGTTAAAGTAGAATTCTGGGTTAGTGAATAAGTGTCAAAGCCGTGTACCTGAGATTAATGTGTGACTGAATATGTGTTGTTTCAGTTACCGTTGATGACCTTTATAACCACGTTGAAGAACACGTCCATCAAGTTTTAACGCTGGTGACGTACCAGTGGGTTTTCCGTGGGGTGAACGCTTCATTAATTGTGGGCAAGCGCACCCAGTGTGGATGAATAAGTGAATAAAGGATTCTAACGCGTCAACGAACTATTTTCCGTTTTATTCCTCTCCTCGCAACGCAGCTTTCTAACAGTGATTGTGTTTTTTTTGTATCAGAAACTATGCTTCTTCAATTAAACAAAGTTACAGGTAACGGAATTTTAATCAGAAGCATTATGGTCGTTCCATGCGTAGAGAATAGGCTACACACAGGAATAAAAATGAAATACAAAGTTTGGGGAATTTAAGTTGAAAGATAACCCACACACAAGTGTTGTTATATACAGGAATGTATTCGATGTTTATACGCAACCAGTAGAAAGAGAAAGTCAAGGATGAATAAAAGTGACAAGTGACTGATAAAGAATTAGTAAACGAATTACTGGAGAATGTGTGAAAGTTGCTCAGAGAAGTGTCGAAAACAGAAAAAGAAGAAAAAACTGAGATAGCTATGTATTCTGCCTGTCTAATTTACCGGATTTTTTAACCGTTATTAGCACAAAATTTTCGCAGAGACTGTCACCTTATTATGCTTTCCTTGTGCATCTCGCCCTGACGCACAGAGGAACGCCCTGACGCAAGGCGTACATAACGGCTACATAACGGCTTCATAACGGCTACATAACGGCTGCATAACGGCTACATAACGGCTACATAACGGCTACAGTTCATGCCCACGCCTCTTTAAAATTTTTATCATAGCAGAAAATGCTGCAATTGTAACGAAAGTAGATTCTTTCAATTAGCGGTCAGATAAATGTCACTGTAGTAACTCGAGAAAAGGGTGAGCTAATTTGAGAGAAGCGTTTAATATGACAGCTTTGTGACTTACTTCCTTTATTTTATTCTACATCGTATAAAAACACTGAAACTTTACGTTTTATATCAGACTTTATAATGTCCCTACTTTAATATCGTTGCCAATTTTAAATCAAGGTTTTGGAATCAATTCTTAGAAAAAATTCAAGCTGCCTGACCATCGCAGGCCCTTATGGAATATACTTTTAACAATATCTTGCGAACTAATATTATTATCCATATTTCTCTCTGTGCATTAGTTATCAAAAATTTTTGTCAGCAGTAATTTCCACTGGCAAACAAGGTTTGCATATGGGTATGCTTTGCTAAGAATTATGGCCCTTTATTTCTTTTTTCTTTTTATGTTCTTTTTTTTAATTTTAGTTTTTTTTTCACCTCGTAGGTTCCAGAAAACTCCTCCTACGCTATGTGACGTCGGACGATGAAATTTAGCACGCAGAGAAAGAATGATGAGATGTCGCGAAATCCGTAAAATTTTTGCCTTGACCTTCTAGCTCAAGGCCAAATTGAGGTCAAAGTATTTTTAACCTCAAAGCGGTTTCTAGAAAACTCCTCCTACAGGGTTTCAGGTAGAAAGACAGCATTTGGCAGAGGTATAGAGAGCAATGAGGTGTTGTGAAATCCGCATTTTTTTTTACCTTAACATCCAAGGTCAAGGTCAAAATGAGGTAAAGTTAATTGTAAACCCCTATTCATCACGAAAAATGACTGGAAATAACGCACAGATCCTTCTTTCAATATATGTACAGTGTCATTAGGCATTAACATCGCGGACTGAATCTCAATATTCTCAATATTCAAAGATCATGTGACCTTTGGCTATCGAAATCCTTAATCGAGATTGCTCATTATCTCGAAAACGTTTAGAGATTTTGAGCTTATTTTCGACCCTTTGGGCCTAAAAACCATATGTAACAGGTACTTTGGTAACTTTGACCTCCTTGGTCATGGTCAAGGTCAAAAACCGAAAGTTGCTCATCATCTCGAAAACAGTTAGGGATTTGGAGTTCATTTTCGACCCTTTTGGCCTAAAAAAACGTTGTATAAGAGGTACGTCGGTGACCTTGACGTTTCAGCCTAATCCAACAAAATGTTTCGGAGATATCGCAACAATATGGCCCAAAAAACTTTAAAATCAAAAATTTTTGAATTCGCCAAAAATACATTTTCAACTGAAATAAAACAGAATTTGCAGTATACATTTGCGCTATATGTGTGTTCTTCTTGCGACGTCTGAGCCTTATCCAACGAACTGTTTTGGAGATATAGCCTGTCAACGTGAGAAAAAAATTGCCAAAAATATAATCTTTGAAGGAATAAAAAAAAATAACACGGGAATCATCTAGACATGTACCCTAATATGTATGTATTTTTTGAGAAAAATCGACTCATTAATTTCAAAAGAACTCACTGCGGACAGACGGACGGACAAACGGACAGATAGACAGAGGGACGGACGGACAGACGGATGGACACACAAAATACTGTATATGTCAACCTTAAGGGGAGACATATAATTCAATTGGGTGACCAATTTTTGTGATCCAGTAAGCTAAACCTTCGTCAACAAGTCTGTATGATCGCCGCTGACCAGATTAGAAAAATATAAAAAATGCCAAATCTGCGGAACTGTTTTCGAGGAACAACACACAGAACAGCACAGACATTTCGGTCGTCCCGAGAAGTGTACTTCTTTTTCTCCACCTGAAGCTGCAAAATCGAATAATACCACTTAATGGTTCTAGCACACATTCTCAAAAGTTGTTTTGAGTCTTTACAGTCCGCATTGCCTGCATAGAGTCCAAGCTTCATTCAGCTGACCGTGCTATAGCAGGAATGGCCAGATTTGCTTAAGCTAGCAAAAAGGACATATTCCGTCTTGTACGAGCAAGCTCTGCATCATAGAACTTTGTCCAGGCGAAAAAAGTCCATTTCGGGCGTTTTAAGGCTTGTGTCACCCTTGGAACCACATCCCCGTCTATAGGCCTCGAAACAGACATGTTCTCAACATGGGTCCCTCTATGGGCCTTAGAAATGGTCCCCGGTGTCCATAGGGTAACATCACCCGTCCATTTAGTCCTATGATGGTTTCACCGGTGGATTTGTGGGAACTCGGCCTCATGACACCACATGGGTCATGGAACTTATGAGAACATGGGACTATGGGATCCATGGGGCCATGGGTCCGTATGGGAACATGGACCCGTATGGGAATATGGGACTATGGGACCCATGGGAACAGGGGCCGTCATGGGAACATGCTAAAAATCCTAGCATTTCGCCTAGAATCGCCTTAGTTGTTAACGTTTTGATAATTTACACTTAGGCCACTGCATAACGTGTGGATTGATAGCTCAAATGTTTGAATTTAACTATTGATTTACGATAACAGTTACAGTTTTTTATGGTCCCTTCTTTCTGCTTCCTTTTCACCCACCTACCTTACTCAATCCATACTCAGTGTGCGTTCGCAGCAGGAGAGTACGGTGTCGAGACGAATACCTGCCCCTAGTGCGAACACTTAAAATACAGAGTGTGGCGGGCAATTTACAGGAGCAGAGCTAAGAACGACCGTAGCAGAAGCAGACGCAGAGCTCCCACCTTGCTCATTATACCGGATTTCGATGCGAACGCAATAGAGAAGGTAGCTCCGTCAGCTTAAATCAAGTGTCGACACCGGTCCGACTGGATATGGGAGCAGAGTGAGACAAAGAGTGGGGCCAAAAGGAAACGCAGGGAATCCCTTCCGTGACGTCATCATCCATAACTCCAAAGGATGTCCATTCTAAAGACGCAATACAGGAGATAGCTCAACTCGCTAATGTAACCTGTGGCACTCCTTGTCTGGAAAGGAATGACTCCACATTTGGATGACATCTCAGACGTCACTACCTCATCACGACTCTTTCGTCGCACCAGCCAGAGTGAAGGCATCACATACGATGTGACCGTACGTTCAAACCAATTCAAGAAAATGGAGGCCAGTGAGGAATCGCACGTTATCACGGTTTTACGCCTCGAAGCCCTACGCCGTCCGCCCAGGGCCCTTATGACACATTTGACGGCCAGATCCCGTTGGAGGCGTTAGAACAGCCAACCAAACGGATGGTTTGGATGCCAACAGTGCGCGCAGACTCAGACATTCCACAAGTAGAGAAGGACGCCAGGACCATTGAGTCCTCTACCCGTCTGCTGAAAATTATGTCGTTCTAAGACCATACTCGTAAAGCACTGAGCGCAAGATGGAAGAATTTACTCCTCAGTGAACCCGTGTCTTCCAAACTACTGGAATGGCTTGCAAACCGCAATGTCATGAAGCTCTCAACCTTCCTGATGGCATCTATGGTATTCTTGAGATGCTTTCCTCCAGCACTGCTGGTCCAGAGTCAAAGGGTTACGGAACCTACGCCACACCCCATTCTGGGCGAGAAGGAGCTATAGAATGAGCTGGGCAGAAGTTGAAAGGGTGAACCAGAAAAGTCGATCATTATCCCAAGATTTTGCTCTGATGTCGAGAATGTCAAGTGCCTCCTTTGGCCAACCAGCAAAGCGCAAGAAGCCACGACATGCTTCAGCGGAACAGTCTCGGCCCGGTTCTCAAGTGCAGTTCACCACCCAAGACGTCCAAGCAGGCGGGAGACAGCAAACCGGAAGGGCAACACACACAGCAGCGCAGGTAACAACCAACCAAAGTACCGCCCAGAGACGAAGGACTCGTCACTTGGCAACGCTTTTTCTGGCTTAAACGATCTAAACAATCTTTTGACCTGCAACGAGTCCTTGCCAGTAGGCGGAAGACAAGGCAGATTCTGTCAGCCTGGGAAAAATTATAGGCTTCCCGGAGAAAAGTTTGATGGATCAGGAACGGCTATCCACTCCCTTCAAGAGGGGCCCAATGGGACACAAACCAGCCATTCCCTTACCTTCCTAGGCCCCAGGTAACCTAGCCACCGTCTACCAACTAAATTCAGAAAAAGACATAGAACTGCAGCAACTGATAAAAGACCTCCAAGCAAAACGGGCTATAGAGGAAATGCCAGAGAACCAGGTGGTTTTTTTCAGCACGGTTTTCTGATACCCAAAACGTCAGGTGGTTGGAGATTAGTCGTTAATCTATCGTCCCTTAACCAGTTCGTACAGGTAACCTCCTTCCAAATGGACACAGCACAGGTTATAAAAGGGACCCCTCCAAAAAGGTATGTGGGACACTTCGATAGATCTGTCCGATGCTTATCTTTACGTCCCCCTACACCACTCAACCAGGAAATACCTTAGTTTCCAAATACTACAAACGCTTTTGGGTTCTGGCAATTCTCTTTGACCTCTTATCAGCCCCATACGTCTTTTCAAGGTCATGCATGTCCTAAAAGCATGGGCACGACTCCAGGGTATGCTTATATTCCAGTGCCTAGACGGCTGGTTCCTAGCACACGCACAAAGGAAAACCGCTCATCGCCAGAAGAACCAAGCTGATCAAAAAGGCGACACAGGTAGGTCCTGTGGTAAATCTAGTCAAGTCCGAATTGACCCCAAAACAAGACATCATTTTGTGGGAGAGCAATGGGACTTTAGCCCTAGCGTTCCCCACGGCAAACAGGCAGCAGAAAATTTCACAGGCTGTTCAAAATATTTCTGTAGAGGAAAAGGTAAGGGTACAAGCCATGGAATTACTGTTGGACCTATTAGTGGCGACAGAGAAGACGATCCAATTGGGCCCACGGCACTACAGACCGTTTCAAACGCTAGTAAGACGGACTGTACTACATGGAAGGTCACCCAAGGCCATAATGACAGTTTCTCAACCTGCCCTTTCTGCCCTCCTTTTCTGGTGGTGCAGTCCGATTATCATGAACGAAGGGATCCCCTTCCATGCCTCGCCCCAGGTAATAGAACTCCAAACAGACACATCCAGGGAGGGATGGGGGATTCATTGGCAGGGCCGAATATGGAAAGGGAAATAGTCATCCGCCTTTCACAGGTACCGTATCAACTGGCTAGAGCTCCGCGTCGTCTGGATAGACTTGAACAAGCTATCGAATCAACTCATAGGCAAGAGTGTCAGAATCCTCGTGGACAATTCTACAGCAGTAGCGTACCTGAACAGGCAGGGGGAACCAAATCCCCCCAACTCGCAGCCCTAAGTTTCCAAATCCAGTTATTGGCAAGGGAACACAAGCTATGCATCACGGCCCATCACCTCTCAGGAAAACTCAATGTCCCGAGCGACTTAGCCTCCAGGACGGGCCAGGTTATTCACACAGAGTGGTGCCTGGCCCAATCGTCTTTCAAATGGTGTCACGTCAATCCGCTTGGAGACCTCCGATGTTAGACCTATTCGCCAATGCACTGAAAACACGACTACGCAGGTTTGTTTCCTCATGTCAGGATCAGACAGCCTGGGCAGTGGACGCATTGAAGTTCCCATGATCCCAACAGGCGGTTCTCTATACATTCCTCCCATAAACAATCCTCCACCAAGTGTTATAGAGAATAACAGAGATGAAAACACCAACTCTGTTATTGATAGCCCCGTGGTCCCCAGAGGCCCCGTGGTTCACTCTGCTTCTCCGCTGCAAAGGTAATCAAGTCCATTCCAACACCTTGCCACAGGGAACTCCTATCTTAAGACCATTGGCAACATTTCTACCCGTCCCCACACTTGCTCAATCTGCACCTGTGGTGCCTAATCCAACCGTCTTAGAGAAAAAAGGGTTCTCCAAGCCACGAACAATCCACAGCGAGGATTTACATATCGCAGTGGAACAAGTTTGCCTCCTGGTGAGGGACCTCTAAGCTAGATCCTTTCCAAGCATCTCCCGCAGTAGTAACGGACGTTTTTAACCATCTCTTTACTAAAGGACAATAGAAGGTAGGGTTCATATAGGGTTACCGAGCCGCCATTGGTTCTAGACTCAAAGTATCCACTGGCTATGACCCCGGGGAAGATACGGCCTTATCACAGTTAACCAGGCATAAATTCCCCTTCTCAAAGCCCACTTCCTGCTGTTCTCCACTCTTTTCGGGCAACAAGGCCAGAAAAAGAGATGAGGGGTGGGGCATACACGGCACCAGCTGTTCGCGTAGTCCCGTCCAAACACCAGCAGCGGTCCATGGTGCCCATGTCCATCGGTCCCATGGGCCAATAATTGTCCCAACACGCAAGAAAACACATTGGAGGGAAACTTTTCACTATTCTAAGCTAACATTCAATCAGTATTAGAATTAAAATGAGTTTCTAGCCGTATTTTGTAGATTTTATGGGTAAAATCTACAACTTTACTTTGTGTTCTTGTCTTAATCCGGGCAATTGAGTTTTATCAATTACCTCAATTTTAGTCTCAGATTAGCATGTTATTTAATATTGTGAACACAGCAGGCTCGATTCCCAGCAGTGTCAAGTTTATTTATTATTTATTTTTATTATTTATTTCTAATATAAATATTTATCTATTTATTAAATTACAGGGATTTACGGTCGTATTGTCAAATATCGATGTTTTGAGCTATTATTTGATATTCTCGATGCTGAGTGCATGGGGTCGGGATTCATCCAGTGAGCGGATGGAGGGGGATGGCGAATATCACTCATATACTATCGAACTATCAATTACATGTTTCAGACCCCGTCATTCTGATCATATATAACTCATCCGTACTAAGATTTGTGGTTGGATTGGGAGTGCTCTCCGAACCCAAGTTTATGAAAACATTAAAAGAAGTAGGACGTAGTTTTGCATTTTATCCAAACTTCAACTACGGTTCAACTCTAACATCTTTTTAATGAACTTTTACGTACCTAGCGTAATTTACAACCTTTTTTGTGGGTGCAGTTCAGAATGGCAGGCTCCCCTGCTCCGGACTTAAGTCCCATCTAAAAGTGGAGATGAGAGAAGTTTTTGCGAAGTAAAACTAACGTTTCATTTCGTAACACGAGCCTTTACTAGTAAAAGCGCAATTCGCATTCTCCACTTTTAGTCACTCTCCCACCCATCCATCCCTCAACTAGCCTGGGTCATGTTTTACAACCACCGAGTTGGGCTTTGAGGGAATGCCCGTTGTCAATCAATGACGAAATGCCAGAGCATTCTCTTTTTCGATTGGTCGATGGATGGATTGCGGGATAGGCTAGTTCTAACTGCTTCAAAAAAAGTTTGCTTTTATTCTGCGTGAAAGGTTTAAACCGGAAGGGAACCCATGTAAAAGTGGAGAACGCGAATTGCACTTTTACTGTAAAAGCTCGTTTTACGAAATAAAACGTCAGATTATAAATCCAAATTTTGAGAGACATCCGACGAGATTTGATTTTATAGTTTTAATTCATTAAAATGTGGCATTTTATTGATCATTGTGTTTTATTTGAACAAATACCAAACGAGTATACCAATAACCAATCAGTAATTGCTGTCAGGACTTTGTGGTCTTTTGTATCCCATTCATTCAGGACCAGTTCAATATGAACAAGTTGAATGTGATTGCTGACATTGTTTTTAAGCATTAATTTCTTAGTTGCATCGATAGACTACAGAAGAAATAAGCAACATGTTCATATCTACTGGCCCACAATAAATATATGTAAATAAATTACTGGGGGAATCTCCGGGGAGGAGGGGGGAGGTAGGGAGAATCTAACAATTTGCACAATATTGTACCATATTGATGAACCAATAAAAAACAAAAGCTAATAAGATACAGTTAACTGGAGGCGTAATTAATAAGCCAAAATTAATCAAGCAGCCATTTGTAATTTAATATCTCCGTGACGTACAGTCTCCTCTGCAAGGCTAAAAGGATTCTGGAGTACGGAATGATCACGAAATCCCAGGTACAACACGGGACGGTAGTTTGTATTCAGAGTGGGGATGTGGGTGAGGTGGGAGACCCGGCGGGGGGGGGGGGGGTGGTGCAACTCACGTACCAAATGGTAACCATGCGTGTCCATGACAACCCATAAACGCGGAGTGCTAATTTTGAAAGAATACACCAAACGTGGAATGAAATTCCAAAATAAACCCCCTCTGTACGAAACGCGGAGTACTGAATAAAAAATAGCCCCTTTTTAACGAAGTTGGCATTCCACGCGGACAGCGCCTGGTCTCAAAATTACCTCCTCCTTTTCCCCGCGTTCTTTGTTGTTTGTTTGTTTGGGTTTTTTTGGACATGCAGGGTAACACATAAGACACCAAGTGCCCCCCTCCCCCATTTTATGCTGCAGTTGGCATGTGTGTTGAACTCAGTGAGTAATTAGTGACGTTTCAGTTTTTTTATTATTCATTTATTCATTAAGTTGCTTATAAAGCAATTCAGTTTTCTGGATTTTGGTTAAATCATCTAAATTAATCCCATATAAATTTTCAGCATGTAAAGATGTGTTAGTCATCTGAAAGAATGAAAAAAAAACATGCACTACTCTTTGATGAATTCATATCAATCAGTTAAATACAATAAATCAACAGTTTTTTTTTTTTTTGTTTTACTTTGATATTAAACTGGCCTCTTTTGTGGACAGCTTATTGATATTCTATAAATCTCATAGTTAACAAAGGCGAGGTTGATTTTTGGGTAATCTCATCCATCCCTATCACGCTCGCTGCCATCGTTGTCGTAAATAACTGTGATACACAAGACGAACCGTATGCATGACATTTTAGGAGCCTTTTGCTGAGCGTAGCAACGGGTTTTGCGCTATGTAAAATGGCCTATCACAAGACAGTCATTTTATGTATGCAGCAACGTAAATGAGACTGAGAAATATGCGGGAAATCTCCATTAAGCTGTAATGGATTCTTTTTATTAAGATGTTTATTGCAGTATTCTATTTTTTCTATATTATTACCCCCAAAGCTGTGAATTTTTGCACAAGAATAAGACAGAAGGAAGATCACATGAAATTTCTTAAGAGAAGACAATATCAAATTGCTGACCTTTTACATAACGTAAATAGCTGTGTGCGTCCTATACAAATGTGAACAGACAGGGAGACAGATAGATAGATAGATAGATAGATAGATAGATAGATAGATAGATAGATAGATAGATAGATAGATAGGCAGATAGATAGATAGATAGATAGATAGATAGATAGATAGATAGATAGATAGATAGATAGATAGATAGATAGATAGATAGATAGATAGATAGATAGATAGATAGATAGATCTGTTGATCGACAGAAAGAGAGATCTATTGTTCGCAGACTTTCCTCTTAATACCTGAAATAAAAACTGAATCAGGTTGCTTTAGGAAAATCTTTTCACAACAAAAATGACACCTCTCTAACTGCCTTCGTTTGTCTTTTTCTACATTTTGTCTCTTGAATCCACCTGGAAACTAAGGGATTTGAAAAAAAATGATCTAATGATTAGGTAACCTTCGGGTCAGAAAACGCCTCACAGCAACCGCAAAGCAAACAGCTCCGTCCTTCCAAGACACTAAAACGCACTCGTATAATTTTCCCACTGGCTTCAGGAACAGAACATGCAGTACCCTTAACATCCATGGCAAAGTTTGCCCAGTTGAGATCGAGTGTATTTTTTGAGTGTATTTTTTTTTTGATTTGCAAAGAAATTTCAAACAAGAACGATTCACACAATAAGTAAGGGAAGGTTTTAACGATCCACGCCACGCCACAGCAACGAACCGTGACATACTGAACGGTAATTGATCTTTTTACGTCTTCTTAAGGTCTTTTAAATATTGTTTTACTGCTTCAAAATAAAATGCATGAACAAACTATAAAACAAAAACTAGTGGGAGAGGTTTGATGATGTTCTCGATAAATGCAGCTGTTCCGACATCGATACGAGATCGTTATGAAACGTCGCCCACCGATGTGTATCCAACTAACTAATATATCTACGTTTGATTCAATTTTTATTTCACTTTTTTGACGTTTTTTCAACGTCTACCCAACGCATGCTTCCTGTCTTATTACAAAAAATAGTAACTAATTATGTATTTATTGTATTATGCATTTATACACTTATTGTAACGCAATAAAATATAGTGGAATCCCGGGAACAGAACCCCCAATGTGACTGAACTCAAATGGTCCCAAAATCCGTGGTACCGTTCATAGGGTTCTCCAAAATGGAAAGCACTTAGAACGGCACTATAGAGTGCAACTGTCATTGAGGTGGTCTCATTTGTGGGATGGACCTTATCCGGGGTTTCCCTGTATGTATAGAAAAAAAACTGACACTGTTTTATTTTAATGCGGTTGTGTTGTGTTCAAGGGGAACAACCCATAATGCTGAGAACGTAAGAGTGGCCTTGTGCATTAATACATTTACTATTCAACACAAACCTAATTAAAAAAAATCTTCTGTAACAGAAGTCAAGCTTCTTTTGAGTAGTTTTAATGAGGTGACATCAAGCCTATTGACCGAGGTTTTGCGAAGGGTGCTAATGCCCAAAGTAGCCTTACATGATTAAAACATAGCAGCGCTGTTTGAGTGGAAAACGTGTTACCACCGGGTGGAACTGTAATGCATCAACGTTATTGCTTTTTTTAGCTGCAAGAAGAAATATTTAGTGAAAAAAAGGGAACACTATATTGACCTGAGAACCATTCAGTACGTCACGGCAAATACGACTCACCTCAGGGGGTGGTCATGTGAGCGCGAGTGATCTACAGATGGCGTGGCGGTGCTGCTAATAGACCTATGCGATTCAAGGCCACCTGGCGAGTGACGCCCGTGGTACATCGCCGAAGCTGTGAACGTACCCATGATGCACCAATGCACCAGTCACGTGGTGTAAACACCAGAGCTTGCTGTGATTGCCCCCGCGTAAAAAGTATGGCGCGATGTTACGCATTTGTACGTAACGATGTGAACCGGAAGTTAGTTTCTCTCAGGATCAAACGGCACTTGCCTGTCGCTGCCCGGCTGAACACCGCTATATTTTCGTTCCTTTGCTTAACAAGTCCTCTAAAAACCAAATATTGTCCATCTTTGATATCTTTGAATGTATGCAATCAACACCAAATGTGTTTATTTGTGTGTGTCTTTTTTTCATATAATATATTTAAATATTCTCTTCCATTCCAGTATTTTCCTTTCATTTATGGTGAGCAAAACTACCCAATATAAGCAACAAAACATTTTTAACTTGACTTTTTGTTGTTATATATATTCTATAAGCTTATCGAATGCCTCCGAAAGTGTTTGCATTCTTATAATTTAATATGTTTTAATGTAAATAAAATTTAACTGAAATGAAGTAAATTGCAAAAATAAGTAGAAGTTTAGTATCTCGAGCATGCGGTTATGTTACCATGAATGTGCTAACATGACCAATCTCACCCAATTTAAGCAGAAGCAACCATGGTAACCCGGTTATGGTAACAAGACAATGCCAACACGGCTATGGTAACCCGGCTATGGTAACAAGACAATGCTAACAAGACTATGGCAACAATATAATGATAATTCGGTTATGCTAACATGTCAAAAAGTTCAAAAGCAAATTAAACTGAACTTAAATATTCTTTTAGTTACTAAATTCTGATAAAAAAAATTGCATCTTTAAGTCTTCTCATGAACTGTGCAATGCAAATTTCTATTTATTTGAAACACCATGGGTGAATTGTACATGAACTGTATTGATACATGAAAAGTCACACTTTGTGCATAAAATTTAACTGAATTGGATTAGCATCCTCGCCTCATTCTCTGACGCCATTTTGTTGATCGAACTTCCTGTCTCCATGGAAACTCAGGGCGCCACATTGTTGACCCCCCCTCCCCCCAAAAAAAAACAAACAAACAAAACAAACAAACAAACAAACAAAAACACAAACAAACAAAAAAACAAAAAAGACATCTTGCGTAAGACCACAGCCATTGAAACTTCATGTTAATTCGGTCTTGCAATATGCATGCAGTGCACTTCGTGTATGTACCAACACACGCAAGGTTTTCTTGCCGATGCTAATAACAACTGCTGCGGTATTAACCCGCCGTATCTCTTGATAAAAAATGCCTGTTTGGTTCATATTTTAATAAAAAGCAAGGTACATAATTTTTACATAATAATAATAATAATAATAATAATAATAATAATAATAATAATAATAATAATAATAATAATAATAATAATAATAATAATAATAATAATAATAATAATAATAATAATGATAATAATACAAAAGATAGACCGCACTATTCAGTACCTCAGGAGAAGGGGGGGGGGCACTCACATATCAACAGGTTACCATGCATGCCCATGAGCTTTTGAAACAACGGGGAGAGCTGATTTTGCCCATCCCTCCCTCCCTCCTCTCCCAGCTCCTTTTTAACCAAACGCGGAGTTTACTGCCGAAATGATCGCCCCCTTTGTGAGAAACGTGGAGTTCCCAATGACATCTAACCCCTTTTTTAACGAAATTAGTACTCCGCGTCTGGCCTCAAAATAATCCCCTTTCTCCCCATTTTTTTTTCACGCAAGGCAACACATAAGATATCATGTGCCCTCCCCCTCCCTCCCGGGGATTCCATAGACCTTTTGCAATTCATTGATTTACCAAGTAAAAATATATTTTGCAATTTGCTATAACACTGGTGCTTGATACAAAGAAGAAAGTCACGGCTTCTTCGACTAATCCAGACAGTCGAGCCATTGCTAAAAATCCAGAACCCTGGGATACATCCCCCCGAAATCAGAACACCTACCGCCGAATTCACGCAATGTAACTAACTATACAGTTTTCTAGATTAAAAAATCAGGTGATCTAGCTTTATTTAGGTCAAATTTATTAGGTTATTTTTGAACGTTTTTTTTTTTTTTTTTGGTTGTTTGGGGGAGCTGTTGACAGAATCAGTTAATTTGACTTATGAGAATGCCCTGCTGCCATTCTAAATCTGTTGAAATCGCATTAATATTGCATGAACAATTGAGAAAAGGTTCTTGCTTGTCTGACGCCAATTAAAATGCAGGAAATGAACTGAAAAGAGATTTCACAAACGTTTTGAAGAACGCCTAACCTTCTTAAAGGGACGAGAAAAAACATCTTCATGTTTCCATGGGGCGAAAAGAGCATCAAAGCTCATGCAGTGGTGCCAATGACGTTAAAAAGAGTGGAGGAGGGGGGGCGCGGTAACTGTCCTTCAACACTCCACACTTCCCAACAAAAACCGGGTGGGCTGCCTTCAAAACTACACTTTGTTAAAGAAAGAAGATTTTGTTTCAAAATTAGCACTCCGCGTTTAGTGGTTGTTTAAAAAAAAATCGTGTACAGAAATGGTAACCGGTTGGCGTGTGACTGTCCCCGCCCCCTGGGCGAACTGACGAACAATATTTGTAGTACAGTAGTCGTTAACTTCTTTTCCATTTAAGCAATCTTTCCGTTTGAAATAGTTTTATTTTTTTGTATGTCCCTGGATCTTTATTTCTAGTAGTGTATACGCCTTATCATATGGGCAAGTTTGTTGATATAGGTGGTATGTTATTAAAGATAGGATCACCCTATTATCATATCCAGGAGTGACGTCAGTCCTTTTACATGACTCTGAACTAAACCACATTAAGAGACAAGTGGCAGATTGTAAAGAAAGGAAAATGAATGCCTAATAAAAGGGAAATTTTCAATATATTTCTTTTGCGTTTTAAGCAATTACCCCCTAATGACTGCATAAAGTAGGTCTTTCTTTGGGGTCCTAGAAAATGGTGTCATTTTTTTCAGAATTCATTGCAAAAATGCAACCCTAAGTTATGAAATAAGAATAATTTTTTCACTGGAAGATATTTTCGCGTTTCCTACAAATAAATGGTCAAGAATGCTCCAGAAGATAAAAATTCTCAAGCAGCTGCAAAATTTTCCCCACAAAATTCATAACATATCCTTAAATTTTTAAAGGGTACATGCATGTAGACTCCTTCTCAAAAATATGTAAAAATGTCTAAAGCGTTGAAAAAGCCGTTCTAAAAATTTTCCAGTAAACTAGATGGCTATACATTACGTGAAAATTTTGAAAAAAAAGAAGAAATTGAAATTTAGCAAAATGGTTTGTGCTATATTAAAGGAATGACCAATTTATGTTTATATTTTTGTTAACTGTGCGAGGGTCGTTTAATTTCAGTTATAGGCTGATATTTTCTACGAAGAAATCACAAGAAATTATGCCCATTGTTTTAAATATTCCTGCCACGGAGTCCTGCATCTTTTACAGGCACGATATTATGGCGGTATATTTCTGCAAAAAATTCACGGCGTTCGCGCTCCAACATTTATTTTTGATCGCAATGGTATTTATGTGCAATTAATAGACGAGAAAATATTTAATTCTTTCGCGAACCACTTTTTGTGTTATCCAAGTCGCTATTAATTTCTGCACGTGGTTTTTCTTATGAAAAAAATAAATGATAGAATGAATTAAATTTATCGCGCCCTATGATTAACTTTTCGCGTTCCAAAATTAAAAAATTAAATTACACGATAAAACGCATGTTCAGAAAAACGTTCTTTAAAACACAAGAGGTTTAATTTTGGTGCGCGATAAAATTATGGCGTAACTGAAGAGCGCGACCTGAATAGTCAAAAAACATATGAAATGTAAATGTTGCGCGGCTACGAAAATTGCAGCGCGGCCATTCAAATGAACGCGAGGAAAACTAAAATATACAACATGCAAGTTTTGATTTTTTGTTCAAATATACCGCCATACGATATAGGCATTGAATGCTGTCCCTGTACTTTTAAGCACCATTGAATTCATCCAGTAAATACACCCAGCCAGTGACGTAACTGATTGTTGAAAACAATCGATGTATGCTTCACTCATCCCGTTAGGTCACCACGATCTCATATTAATCTGACTAAATTCATTATCTTGTCCATCCTCTCCTTATCTGACTCAGTTAGCTCTAGGCCATACATTAATCTTGACCAGAAAGATAAGTTAGAGACCAAACATTTCTAGTCTAAAATTACTGCTGTCCAGTGTAAGAAAAAGGGATGAAACTAATCAGTGGAAAATTACATAGTAAAAACATTATCTCCATTTTCGTCACAAGCACAAAAGTGAAGAACAGCAACTTTTTGCAGTGCGTCATAGCGGGCTTCGATTTTCCATCAACATTCTGAAAGACAGTCATGCCATTTTTTTCTGGCGTTGGCAACTGCAACAAAACTGCAAAAATACAAGATTTTGACTTGTAAAAGCATACAAAAAGACCATGGAGATTGTGAAAAATGATCAGTTTTAATTGTTTTCATTGAATGCAACCCTCCCCACTTAAAGTAAGGTAGGGCGAGATCAATTAAACAATTTTCTAAATGTTCATTTTAACCAACTTGTAAAACACAGTCGTAAGTGGTTTTAATTCCGGGGTGGTCTTAATTGCGGGGTTCCGAGTAAAATTAACCTGTATGGGCACATGATGAAGTATCTTCGTGATCGCGTTCATAACAGACACGTTTCTTTTCTAATTGTGCGTTTCCGTCAAATGCCGTTAAATATTCTGCTTTTCGCTTTAGAACTGATTGAACTTTATTTTTCCTAACACCGAATTGGTCAGCTGACGTTCTTTGACTTTGACCTTGACTTGCGTTTATTATTTGAACTTTATCCCGAAGCGAGAGTTCTTTTCGAGTTGTTCTTTTCTTATCCATATTTGCAACGTAATCATTAAAAACATTTAAATAAAAGCAGAAAAAATGCCTGTTTATATAACAATGAAGAGGCCAATTATAAACCAGAGTAGAACTCAACGAGTAAATATAAATCCACAGATAACAGACTTTCACTGCACAGCATACGCGTTATCAAAGAAAAACGCTTCTATTATTTGAATAACCCTATCGCCATTGATATCTTTTGTTTGACTAATCCTCCTGATTAGGAGAGAGTTCGTGTTGTCAAAACAGCTGAGATAATGTATTGAAAGAAAAAACATGTGCACGTTATGACTGGTCGTAAGCGGGGTGAAATATAGCCTGTGGGACCGAAAAAAGTAGTCTTTGGTCGTAGTAGCGGGGTTTCTTTACTATAGAAACCCAATTGAAAACATTCGGTTCTAGCGAAAAGCGGTCTTAATTACAGGGTGGTCTTTTCCTGGGGTTCCGGTTTATATACCCGAATTAGTGTAGTCAGTCTATTGCTTCTTTTGTTTTGTTCTTGTTGTTTTCTACAGTCAGACATATGTCACATTTATGAGCCTATTTCAACGAATATTGTAGGCACATTATGACAGCAACAAATGCCTTCACCTTCACAACGGCTAATTTGTTTCTATTTTTAGAATCCACCCACGGAGATGCAATGCAAGAAGAATCAGAAAGCATACTTAGCGGTTCAGCTATTGATTTCAAAAATTGCAGTAAATTATAAAAAATAGCGTGGATGGTTGAACAGATTGAGATGATCGATTGCTCGGTACTTCAGGCAAAATCAGGGCATATTTAAAGGAATGAAGAATGGCCTACTAATACATGACGTCATCTGAGTCCTGACGTCACCATTAGAAAAAAGGCGATTGGTTCAATTCTTCATCAGATTGCACCAGGGTTGTACATGGTGATATTTAAGCTGTCTGGCATTAAAGAGAAACATCTGACAATTTAACGAGACCGTGCCCTTAGCAACAGCTAGATGGCTCAAAATCTGGCAAAGCTTGCGACAAAAAGCAGACACCGCACACAGACGACATTGATTACAACTCAGAACAAAAATAATCCCCCAAAAATAATAATGGTATGATAATATTAAAGAATGAAAAGATATACAACAACAGTTACTGCTCTATACAAGCTCAGATATGTAACATGTCTTGTGCCATTCCGTGTGGCAAATGTCTCATTAAACAATGTTTGCTTCGTTCTGTCTTGTTGTTCTCTGACCCGTACATGTCAACAAAGTATCCGTACATGTTATCATGTCATTAAAAGTCAACAAAACAAGAATCGTTTGGTGAAATGTTTCAGTGATGTTTTCTGACAGCATTACGCAAACGCAATACAGCAACAATGCCCCACCCATCATTAATCTGTCGTCTCATTCTATATTTATCACATAGATCTTCAGGTACACACCACACAGTGTCTTACCTTTGCACATGTAACTCGCTGGGTACACATGCTTCTTTAGCAGAAATGTACAACCGCCGAGTCCTAAGTTGGTATCGGATATCAAATATATGGATGTTTGTTTCCACAAGTAAACGTATGTTCTAGAAACCATATATCCTTAAATTAACTTTCAAACCCGAACTGCAAAGATCATATGTTCTAGGGCTTTTGAAATTAAACAATGGTGTTCGTTGAGACTTAATAGGTTATGTTTCTATTATCTAATGCAGTCTGGTAATAACTAAACTTTAATGCCGTAATATTCCTACTAAATGTTCACACATTATAAAGAAACTTCGCATGACAAAAATTTTAAGAAAAGTGTACATGTTACACAGCAAACCAGCCCACTGATGTCTGATGTTTTAGTCTAGTCAAAAAAGGTTTAAAGTTAAACAAAACCTTAAAGTAATACAAAATATGGCGTTTTTAATAGGTCAATAAAGTTTTGATAGTACCTCGATAATGTTACGTAGTAAAAATAATATCTTCAGATAAACCATCAGTCCAAATAGCAAAAGTTTGTTACACGTTATCCTTAAATTTTGTGAGAATTGCATCATTTACTTGATGTATTTATAAATATCGTGACTCAGACTATGCAGAGAAAGTACGTATCAGCAATCAAATCAAGCGTATTCAATTTCCAATATTTAAATCCCCCTTGTATTATTTCGTGTACAGAGCTGCGACTGACTCACCCTGCTAAAAAATTGTAGGAAATCTATGCAATTAGGGTTTTCATGGAGTTTTAAGAGAATTCACGCAATGATTAAAAAGGGGTAAATTTACGCTTAGATTTATCATTTAAGTGTCCTTAATGGAATTATAAACAGCAATTTTTTTTAATATTGTAAGTTTAAAGCAACAATTTTCTAAATGATAAGCACAACATGTAAATTTGGGTTAATAATTCAACTGTCTTTAACTGCAAACAATATAAAAGAACATTTTAACTATTCTGAGTTCAAAGTAACATTTTTTTCAAAACATCAGCAGTCAACTATTTAATGTTAAATTCCATAAGGTTCCTGTTCAATAGTTTTGATGCGGATATTTCAACACACATCGGATCTTGCTGTAGTGTAATAACTCAACAACCTTTTTCTTATTAAAACGTTGAACATCATCAAATAATTACTCTTCACACAAACTTCCTAGGGATTTCTTGAAATCCCTAAATACACAAATTCCCTGTAACATGTACATTGTCATGAATAAAAACTAAAATCGTCCATGATCTATTACATTTTAGTAGATTCTTCAACAATCATATTTACTGCGTGGTGCTTTGGGATTGTTTAAATACCTAGGAAAGTGCAGCTTGGTCCTTTTTTTAGTTCCACAAGAACGGCCATTGCTTATTTTGTCAAGGAAAGGGCAGAACCGTGAAGTAATTCAAATGGTGCTATATTGTATTTTCTAGTTGGTTAACTTAAGAGATATATTTAGCTAAATCTATATGATTATAGATTAGTTATGCCTAAAAGCACTAAATGATCATAAATGGCTATTAAATGAGTTTGCTTTGACGGATATATGAGGTTTTCTTGACCCAGATGTCTCCAGTGTGGCCACATTATTGAGGATTGAAAAAATGTGAAAAATCATCAGTACCAAATCTCACTGCTCATAATAGCAAAAAGACACAACCAAACAGAAGCTCACCAATCCTAATTTCGTCATTAAAACGGAAAAATCCCACCTTTTATGTTATATTTTCAAGTCCTTGTCCCCTCCATTACTTGTGAAGGCAAGGGGTGGTACGTCTCAGTAGATGGCGGATGGTTGTCAGTAGATGTAACGTGCAGTAGAAAGAAGCTTTACTACATAGAAAAATCAGCACATGACAAAGTAAAACTAGAGCAGTGTGCATAGCCCACATATTCCCCACAGCCCCCCCCCCCCATCAGTTAAACACGGCCATCAATGTAAACCTTAGACATAGCAACAGCTAAAATTTTTTAAGCCCAGTTAGTGCATTCTCCTTGGAAGAACCTGGCCCATTTACAATACCGATCTATGTTTATTTCCATAGAAGCTGCATAACAAGTTTCATTGAAATCCTTGCAGTAGTTTTTAAGATATCGCGTTAACAAGCTGTTGATGACAGACCGACAGACCACGGTCGATCGCATGCCTTCCCCCTGCGAGGAATAAATAATGGAAGGTCCAGAATGCTTAAAACTCTCTACAACAGACCTTCTAAAATCCTTTACATAGTCCTACATGGTCAAAATCAAATATTAAAAAGACAATAGGTTACCTGGATGTCAAAATGTCCAGATTACATTCAGGGAAAATAAGGTCGATAACTGCCACACTCAGACATAAACAGACCCTTGAACATTATTTTACTCTTGATCCGAGTTTCAACAATAACATACATAAGACGCTATTCGCAGGTAAGTCCACTAGGGTTCACTTGGTGTTATTTGCGTTAAAATACGTATTAAAAAACGTTGAAAGGGGGCAACTTTAAGGCTAATTTTGGACATAAGTCACCAGTTATGGAAAGTCAAATAGTTGTAAGGCTGAACCAAGCAAAAAGATAAACTGTTAATCCACGGAAATTAAAAATACACAAACAAAAAATGGCTAAAAAAAGCTTTAGCAATTTTAAGGCCAAAAGGTTGCACAGATAACAGGCATGTATCTAGAAAGGCCTGGAAGATGAATCCTGCCTGGTTGAAAAAGCGGCCTTACCAAGCTCCCCGAACCTGGGGTCCTAGTTGTCAAATGGCTAACTTTATGAACTTCTTGACGTTTTTCTTCTTTGACTGTCTAATGAACCTTGTATATTGCTGGTTTTCTAACTACTGAACCTTTGTCTTCTTGGTCTTGTATTTACTGTACTAGTCTCAGTTATCTAGTGTACATTAGTCCACGTCTCCGTTATAGATACAGGTGCAGAGCTACCAGCATATTGGGCATCAACGAGTCGCGCAATTGGGGTTTTCTAACAAACCAAATTAGAATATTTTAACTGACTCAAAAAGTGAGTTTTGTTAAA
Organism: Protula sp. h YS-2021; assembly: GCA_949752745.1. Taxonomy (NCBI): domain Eukaryota; kingdom Metazoa; phylum Annelida; class Polychaeta; order Sabellida; family Serpulidae; genus Protula; species Protula sp. h YS-2021. Next base: position 27,335,643 of record OX457027.1, on the reverse strand, counting down.
AATTAGCTGCGAATCCACGCTAATTATTTTACAAGTTCACGCTAAATACAACAATATAATAATTATACCATTAAATTCACAGGCTCCTTAATTATGTGTCACAAAAACTGCTCATGTCATGCCATTCAATTTATAAACAAGTATTGTGCGTAAATAAAATCTTTGAATATGTCAAAGATTAATGAAAGCTCGCTGCTTGGCATGTATATCTTAAAAGCAAGTGCAAAAAAAGACAAAAAGAAAGAAAAATTACAAAACAAGTCCGAGGTCGTCAACACTGTTCTGGACATGCTACTGAATACTGCAAATGTGCAGAATATGATTTATCAAGAGTTTTTATTCTGTCATTTCGCCTGCTTCATGTAGTGGTGAAAACGCTGGTTTGGTAAGCGAACGCCGGCTGACCATTCTTACAGTTGCCAATAAGACAAATGTTCACTAACACCTGGCGCCAAACACCCCCTTTCTCCCCCGGCTTTCAATAATAAGTCATGTAAGCGGGGCGATGAGAATCAATTAGAGATATGATACCAGATTGAAAATTAGCGTGGATTCGACACTCAGAAGACATGTTAAATACAATGGGACTATCATGAACCACATTTTAACGGACATTGACTGATTACATTGTTGACGTTAAAGTGTGCTGGCGAAAATTTGGGAAATTTTCCATATCATTGGTATCATAGACACGATCTTTCAAGATAATTCTCTGTCAACGTATGAAAACCAATACATGAAAACCAATACAGAGCACTAGTAGGACTGACTGGTCTATTTGTAGGTTTTTTCATAACGAAAGGTTCGTAGAATAGACTATTGAATAACAGTACTATTTGCGATTTGGTCACATTTCTGCATGGTCCCAGCTTTTGGTTCCGCTGTATTAAATAAAGAGGACATGCTCATTTTTGAGAATGTCAGTATTTACTAGGGGTGTTACGGTTCGTACCGTAACCGAAAACCGACCGCGGTTCTTCGGTTCGGTTAAAAAACCGAAACAGACAAACCCCGGTATTTTCGGGTTTTTTTTGACAGTTTAATTTTTTCACTGATAGTAGAAGCGATAAAATAAATACTGCTTCGAGCTTTTTGTTTTTAAAAAAATATGTAAATTTTGAGAACTTATCACTCGATATTTTAATGTGAACTGTTCCCTCAGCGACACTAACATTATGTCCTAAGTATATTTCAAGGTTAAAGCTTCTTATAATATGTGTAAAGGCGTTGTGTTAATGGCGTTATAACTAAGAAACTCTGTAAATGTTCTTAAGTTGAATTTGCTAACAAAACTGAATGACTGCTATGTGATATACTGAAACTTAAGTTAGTGCAAAACTGTAATGATTTTTACAGGCTATACTTTTAACATCGCATTATTTAAAATAAGAATTCTGAAGCAAATGAGAAACCAGATATTTTCTAGTAGGCTGTTTCGGAATAGACTACCGATAATTCGAATGTCACAGAAATCGATTTTTTTCATTTTTTCATTACTTTATGTTGCAGACTACATAAACAATTTATTTACTTTCCTTATAAACAAAAAAATATGAAAAAAGGAAATACAAATAAATTTTTAAAACTTTTAAATTTCAATAGATTATTAACACTTGACAAGCCTTTGGCTTGCAAGATGTTTATGAATTTGTGCGAGCAGCCGTTGGTATCTTTTCTTTATCTTGACAGTGATCGGATTTCTTGTGTCATCTCCTCCACTGGTACTACATGCCCTAGGGCCACAAAACTTGGGTCTTAGGTAGTACTTGAGATGAACGTGTATATGACACATTTTATTTTCGCCTTCGATTTCGTTTTCTTGTTTAAAACGCCATCTGAAAAGAGTGTATTTTTTTTGGCAAGTAAATGCGGAGCATTTCACGCATAGCACAGAACACACAGTTGCTCAGCTTTGTGTGAGCTCCCACTGCGCAAATAGATAACACAGCGTATGCCTGATTAGTCAATCAAACCTTTAAGTCAACAAAAGCCAAACATTACTCGGCTTATAAGACGTATTCAAGCTGTGTTGTTTACAATATATTATTCAAGAAATAACCCATTGAAGGAAGTATTTTTGCGTTTTAATTTTTGTCAAGTGGTTAACATTTCGCTAACGAAATGAGGTTCTAGTTCAATACTGAACTACCGATATTTTGATAAGCAGCCAATGTAGATTCAATTTTTCAATATTTTTATTTTTCTTTCACTAAAAAATGAAAATTTACATTGTTCAACTTATTTTTACCCCTTTGTTATCAGAAAAGTGAAGCATAATTTGATTTCTTTGACATTCGAATTATCGGTAGTCTATTCTTGAATAGCCTGCCAAAAAAAAACTACCTGGTTTCTTATTTGTTTCAAAATTCCTTTTTTAATAATACGGTGTTTTAAACTTAATTTGTGATGTGGAATGATAGGTATATTGATTGTTATTCGAGATGTTTATGCTTAATTGTAGTTCCTTTGACTTCTTAAATGTTTAACGAGAATTCTGGGACATTTGTTGTTAAAAAACGAACACCTTGTTAAACAAGAGCACAGGAACGCTGCAGATCCCCTCGCCCTTCGCACATTTTTACATGAGGAGTAAATCTGTATAGGATTTGAAATGTGTGTGCTTACCCGTTCGGAGGAGTTGTGCACACAAGACCACTACCAAAAACCGTGACGGACGGACAAACCAAATCTATATCCCCTTCGCCAGCAAAGTTGGGCGAGGGGATAATAAGCAAAACAATTTTATGATTAATAAAATCATTATTAGGTCTCCTCCTTTGGGGAGACCTGTCTGAGATGCTTCGCCACTGAATAAATATTAAAGGACAGATGCTTTATTTTTTAAAAAGTTTTTTTTTTTAATTTATCCATTTGTGCCTTATAAATTTTATAAATTGGTGTTTCTATTTCAAATCACATGGCTAAAAGCCATTATTGGCTGTTATACGATAAATATTTAGCTAAATACACATATTTATCATTTCGGCAAAATTTTAATAATTTTTGCAAAATCGCACCGAAAAAAACCGAACCAAACCGAATAACTTAAGTGTACCGAACCGAACCGAACCGAACCGTGGATATGGCGTACCGTCACACCCCTAGTATTTACTGTGTGTTATCAAAGAGGGCGTCTATATGATAATTATATATATATATATATATATATATATATATATATATATATATATATATATATATATATATATATATATATATATATATATATATATATATATATATATATATATATACATATATATATATATACATCTAACTTATTCAACTAACTTCATCAAACAGCTGAAAAATATTTCTTAATTAATAAAACACACGAACCAGCTCAAAATTTTGTTTTTCAATATTTTTAATAAAGCATACACATTCCAGTCTAAACTATCGTTTCTGAAGAGAATATATTATTTATAAAAGTAGAAATGCCGAAATTTGGTTAGGCAGGAAAATAAGTTTCACTGGAAATGACTATTTTCTTCCTTAGTACTGAAAATGCCGAGCCTTTATTTTGGGAACATTTACGTCACTAAGGCAGCGATAAAGTCATAAATCATAGCATTCTACAGCACACAATTGGTTTGCTTCCTTCATTAAACGCTACATAATTCCTGGCTTATCATCTTCAACATGGAAAATAGCTAAGTCCCAAGAGGTATTTTCTGTGGACTTGAAATGAAACATTTCTAGATAAAAACCCAAGTTTAAATGTTCTAACAAGAACTTTCTGCTCAAAATACAATCCAACAGTATAAATTATCTGAAACTGAATGTCTTGTTTTTAATGCCTTGTAAACAGCTAATTTTAGAATTTGCCAATAAATTAGCCCGTCTGTTGTGTTGGTAGTTTTTACGAAGAGGCATAGGTTTTCTGATTCGCCATGCTCACATCTAATTTGTTTAGATCTGAGCAAAAAAAAAACAACATTGTTCAAGTTATTTAAGGCACAAGACAGCCATTCAAATACAGTATAGGTTTATTGTTGTATACGAGCTTTTCAATATACCGGTTTTCGTATGGACAGCAGATGTCCCCAGAAGTAAATGTATGTGTTACTTTCAATTATGTCTGTGGGTGAGGGGAATACTTGGTTTTAAAAGTGATGAGGTGAACGGGCGAAGGATGGGCAAAATCGAAAGTTCATTTCCAGAAGAGTAGTAGTAGTCTCCTGAAAAGTCGTTTTGATAAAAAAAAAAGCTGTTATTTGTGGGTGATGTTTAGCCCGAAACAAAAATTAAAGGGATTGCTGTTGATTTGCGCCATTCGAAAGGATGCCTGAACACGTTTTTGGTCACCTCAGCACGATCGCTGACTGCCGGAACAAAAGAACTTTAGTAAAACCTGCCTACATCGGACAACGGGGGGACTGGCGGATTTTGTCCGGTATATAGAGATGTCCGGTATTTCAGAGGTCATGTAAATGAATGGGGAAAAACGGGACTGAGAATTCTTGTCCGGTATTGCCATTTGTCCGGTATTTCATGGTTTGTCCAGAATGAGGTTTTACTGTATCTTACTCGTCTCACATACCCACCAATCCAACAACGGGAGTGCCCTCCCGGTGGTCATAAAAAGCGGATGTGAAGATTGGGGCTGGTGGTGGGAGGGGGGGGGGGGGGCGAAATACCAGAAAGGTATATTTAGCGTTTAAAAATGCCATGCAGAGCAAATTTGACACCATTTATTACCGAAAGATTCACGACATGTCTGTCAATAATAAAAGATGATATCGTTAACAGTTTGTTTGGAAAAAAAGAAACTTCACTGGTGTTTATTCTGTAATGCCTAACACATTTGCCACAAATGAAATAACTAACCTAAACAATAGATCTTTATAATTTATAAAAATTGCCAATATTTTAATGTGAAATTGATCCTTGTCCCCGGGATTTGTCTCCTTCAGCAAAACTATTGAATAAACATGTTGAATATTATACTTTATAAGTAAAGGTGGAACAGAAACATTTTATTAGTCAATCACAGAAGAAGGTTTTCGAGAGAAAACGTTTCACCAAGATTTTAAATGTGCTGAAGTAAACAGGTGAACCAGCCGACAGTAAAGGAGTTTTTCGTTCTTGCAACCAGAATTGCCACTTGAAAAGCGCATAAAAAGTGTAGATGTGATTCGATTTGAAATAAAATCGAACCCCGCCTACGATGTATGCCATTGGGCATAAGAGTAGGGTGATAATGAGAGTTCTACTGCATTTTGTGACGTCATACTGTCTGGAAGTGACGTCATCATGTCTGGAAGTGACGTCATCATGTCTGGACCGGAAGTGCTGTCTAGACCGGAAGTGCTGTCTGGAGTGGAAGTGACGTCATCATGTCTGGACCGGAAGTGACGTCATGATGTCTGGACCGGAAGTCATGATAAGCGTTAGGATAGGCGCGACCATCTGTGACGTCATCCTGACGTCATACTGAGATGATGCTGTCTGGAGCGAAAGTGGTTTGGCCGAGTCAATCAACATGAAGCCAATGAACTCGACCTGTCAATCAGTGTAACCATGGCAACAGACCCCCCCCCCCTAGGACAGACTATGTACCGACCCCCCCCCCCCCCTAAGACAGACTATGTACCGACCCCCCCCCCCTAGGACAGACTATGTACCGACCCCCCCCCCCCAAGACAGACTATGTACCGACCCCCCCCCCCCTAGGACAGACTATGTACCGACCCCCCCCCCCTAAGACAGACTATGTACCGACCCCCCCCCCCACAGGAGAGCAAAAATTGTGCTGAATCAGCATGATGAAATCGTCCATTCAGCATGATAAAATCGTATATAAGTGTAGTGTAGAGGCTCAGACATCGTCAGACATCGTCAGACACATCATGGACAACACATCAGCTACTAAGAAAGTGACCATACAATGCTACAAGTGCTGCGTGAGGTTGGAATATGAAGGACAGTCCCACAACTGCCCGGTGCACCACAACGCACCGCAGCGCTTTTGCTGTAAAACCTGCGGTGGTCTGCTCTGGTACAAGTTTGCGACGACGCTACCTGGGCCAGGACCAATATGTAATGACTGCTGGTGGTGTGGTATGACTCTGAAGCTGAAGAGCTATTGCGACAGCCATCCGTTCAAGTGCGCGGGAAGACCATTTACGATGCAGGAGTACTACAAGTACAAATGCCGCTGCAGGAATCCAACTTGCTGATATACTAAAATATTTCAGGCCCTTTTAAGGGCCATCCTATATTATGAAATGAAGCAAAACATGTCTGTCTGTGTGTGTGAGAGAGAGAATACATTTTATCACATTTCAGGTCTAGTTGGCGGATGAATACCATTTGACAGACCATTTAACTTCACCGTCAGTTAACTTCACCGCTAGATGTCTCTGCTGTGCAGCAGTGCAGCTGTACAACTTCACAACTGTAAGTAAGACATTCATATACACAAGTAAAATTCTGCTGAGTCAGCAATTTTAACATTTTGGAACAAGTTTGAAAAGTTACACACCATATTTTGATTACATGGAAGTAGCATAAAAGTATGAGTGAAACATGTCAACTAGTCAACTAGTGATACATTCTGCTGAGTCAACACACCATTGAAGTGGTATAAAAGGAAGAGTGAAACGTATATTTTACTTCATTTCAGTTCCAGCAGTTGAAGAAGCAACAACGATGGCACCAGTCTACTGTCATGATTGTGATGTGACATTTCCATCTCTGGAAGTGTTCGTGACACACACATGCAAACCAGCTAGGATGAAACGTGCTCATGAAGAGCTTGTTGAGCAGATTGAAGCCAAGAGACGAAAAACCGTACAAGATGGTGTTGACAGACCTGATCCAGTCCTCTGCTGTAAATGCGCCAAGATATTTTCATCTTTGGATGCATTTGAGACACATGCATGTGCTGAGATGGAAAATGTGTCTCATGAAGAACAAAGAAAGAAAGAGACAGTGCAAGTAGGGAGAGGGAGAAGAGTGAGTCTTGGTGAAAACGCACAGGAAAGACGGTTTGAGCCTGAAGATGGATCGGATTTGCTACTCGAAATGCGACAACAAGAGAATAGAATCAAGAGACATTTGCTAGAGACGTTAAACCGTGGCATGAAATGGTACATTGTGGTACATGCACGCTTCAAGAAAATGACACCAAATGTTGAAGGTGTGATGGTAGAACAAGTGGATAATGCCTTCATCAGTAGTCCAACGTATGCAGCATACAATCCAACAGATATTGAGAAGGACTTGCCAGAAGCCTATAAAGAATTGTTTACCAGGTTTGATGAACATGAGCGACAAGGCTCTGGCTGGGTGTTGGATAACATATTATTCATTGAAGTGCATACAGCTACGTCAGCGCCACTGGAAGCAAGCAGTTTTATCCCACTACCGAAGAAAGTAAAGAGTACAAAGGCTGTGTTAAACATTCAGAATAAAGACAACAAATGTTTCTTATGGTCTGTATTGGCTCACCTTCACCCTTCAACAAATGTAAACCCAGAGCGTGTGAATCAATACAAGCTATTTGAGAACGAATTGAAGGTAGAAGGCATGACATTTCCAACACCGATTACAGACATTCCAAAGTTTGAAAAGGAGAATGATGTGTCCATTAACGTGTTTGGATATGAACATGATGTCGTTGTTCCCATACAACTCAGCCGAAACACCAGTGCGAGAGAAATCAACTTGCTTTTGATTAGCAATGACAAGACAAGACATTACTGCCTCATCAAGAATTTCAGCAGACTGATGGCTTATCGATCAAAGCATAATGGTGTAGCTTTTTATTGTTTCAACTGTCTTCACGGGTTTATACGGCAAGATCTTTTAGACAAGCATCGTGAAGTGTGTGGCAAGCATGGCGCACAACGTTTATCATTTCCCAAGGAACCCTTCATCAAGTTCAAGAATGTAGCCAAACAACAGCGAGCGCCGTTTGTCATTTATGCAGACTTTGAATGTTTCACGAAAAAGCATGAAGGAGACAAGTATCAGCATCATCGTCCAAACAGCTTTGCCTACGTGGTTGTCAGCCAGTATGGGACACGTGCTCCAGTCGTATATCGAGGCGACAATGCCGTGAAAGTCTTTTTAGACCATATGGTATATGAACGTGATCGTATTGTGTATGGTCTACAGCAGAAAAAGAAAATAGTCATGACTTGTGAAGATGAAGAGCATTATAAGAACGCCACAGATTGCTACATTTGTCATGAGCCTCTAGGAGCAGATCGTGTGAGAGATCATGATCATATCAATGGCAAATACCGCGGAGCTGCACATAATGAATGCAATTTACAATTTCGATTTCGAAAAGATCAGCAGGATGTTGAAGATTCTTTCATCATTCCTGTGTTTTTCCACAATTTACGAGGCTATGACAGCCATTTGATCATGGAAGAAATTGGAAAGTTCAAAAACGAAAGGATTACAGTCATTCCCAACACCGTTGAGAAATATATTGCATTCACCATGAGCAATCTGAAATTTACAGACAGCTTTCAGTTCATGAGTACTTCTCTACAGAAGTTGGTCTCCAACCTGGCAGCAGAAGGGAAAGACAACTTTTATCACATGACGTCACACATTCACGATAGCGACCAACAAGAGTTACTGTTGAGAAAGGGAGTGTACCCTTATGATTACGTGGATGAGCCATCCAAGTTTGCTGAAACACAACTGCCGTCCAAGGACAAGTTTTACAGTCTACTCAGTGAAGAAGACATTAGCGATGAGGATTATGCGCATGCGCAGAAGGTGTGGGAGACATTCCACTGTACTACATTTGGCGAATACCATGACTTGTACCTGAAATCAGATGTGTTGCTGCTGGCTGACGTGTTTGAAAACTTTCGTCACGTATGTCTCAACACGTATGAATTGGATCCTGCTCACTACTATACAGCGCCAGGACTGTCGTGGGATGCCATGTTGAAAGCGACAAAGGTGAAATTGGAATTGATCAACGACATTGACATGTACCAAATGGTTGAACAAGGTTTACGTGGAGGAATATCTGTCATCACACACAAGTATGCGAAAGCAAATAACCCCTACGTAGCAGATTACGATCCCTTGAAACCAACCAACTACTTGACTTACCTGGATGCAAACAACTTGTATGGCTGGGCTATGTCGCAAAGCATGCCGGAAAGTGGATTTATGTGGGTGAGCGAGCCAGAATCCATTGACTTTATGGATGTGGATGAAGATGACGAGATTGGATACATTTTAGAAGTGGATTTGGAATACCCATATTCAATCCATGATCATCATAATCACTATCCAGTGGCTCCAGAACGGAAATGTGTGAAAGTGGGAGAATTGTCAAAACATAGTCAGAAGCTACGGAAAGATCTAAACATGAAAGGCAAACCTAGTGAAAAGCTCATTCCCAACTTGTGTGACAAGAAGAAATATGTGCTTCATTATAGAAATTTACAGCAATATGTCTCACTGGGATTGAAAGTCACGAAGGTGCATCGTGCCATCATGTTTGCACAGAGCAAATGGTTGGCAAAATACATCTCCTTGAACACGGAAAAGAGAAAGTTGGCCAAGAACCCGTTTGAGAAAGACTTCTTCAAATTGATGAACAACTCGGTGTTTGGCAAAACCATGGAAAATGTAAGAAAGCGCATGAATGTGGAACTTGTTCACCAGGAAAAGCGGTTCAAGAAACTTGTAGCCAAACCTTCCTTCCACAAATTTAGAATTTTCAACGAAGATTTGACCGCGGTACATTTGCGCAAAGTGGATCTGCTTCTGGATAAACCCATTCAAGTTGGGTTCACCATTCTCGACCTCAGCAAGGTGCTCATGTTCCACTTTCATTACAACTACATCATGACCAAGTATCCCAACGCCAAACTCTTGTTCAGCGACACCGACAGTCTATGTTATGACATAGAAACGGAAGATATATACAAAGACATGCAGGAAGATGCTGACTTGTTCGACACAAGTGACTATCCGCCAGATCATTTCCTACATTCCAACGTGAACAAGAAAGTGCTTGGGAAAATGAAAGATGAGACGGCGGGCATTCCCATTGAAGAGTTTGTTGGACTTCGGCCGAAAATGTATAGTATGATGTATGGTGGGAAAGAAAAACGTACGGCCAAAGGCATCACTCGCGCGTGTCAAAGACGGATGAAACATCAGCAGTATAGAGACAGTTTGTTCAACCAAACGCAAACGATGACTACAGGACACATCATTCGAAGTCATAACCACCAGATCTTCTCGGAGAAGTTGAGGAAAGTGGCTCTCTCTCCCTTTGATGACAAGCGATATGTGATGAGTGATGGCTATTCCACTTTGGCGCATGGGCATTACAGTATATAAGGGGGAGACACTTCAACTTGAGAGTTAGTTGTGGTGTGAACACTGAAGCGTCAACATGAAAAGATCTGCACCAACGGATATGGATACTCTAGCAGATACGGTGAAAGACATGAAAGTGAAACATCCTGATACTACCATTAAGAAATTAAAAGTGGAGACGACGGTACCAACACCACAGTCGTGGGATGGAATGCTTTCTCTAGGCAATGGAAAGTATATCAAGATTATGAAACAAAGTAATGAAGGTGTGGTAAACATTCGCAAATACCTCAGAGATGAGGGGACTGGAAAAAACCGTCCAACGAAAAAGGGAATTTTGCTGACAATACCTGAATGGAAAATGATGAAGAAGCAGGTGAAAGAAGTGGATAAAAGGCTTCGCAGACAAGACGACAAGTCATAACAAGGTAACAATCATGAATGCACTCATGCTGAACGGTGGTGTTTACCTTACTGTCAATGAGAGGAATGAAGTGATACTAGATTCTAAGACAAGTTATCATCGGTTTAAACCTGAAGTGTGGAAAGACTTTAAAAACATACCACTTGAAGCTGGGTTTAAACGTAGACTTGAAAATAAAGTGGAAGTGACAGTGGCTGAATATGATTCTAACATACGTGTAGAAATCTGTAGAAATCTTTTACAGGATTATCCAGAGGATTATAAGGGAGTTGTACCAGATACACCATATACAGATTTGATCATCTTTGATATCAAGAACTGGCGCGCAGTCTTACGATTCCTAGAAGTGATACAACATCCACTCTTCGCCATCTTGCGAGCATAAAAAAAACGTCTTTGCAGACAAGGAGACAGCTCATAGTTCATCTGACTGTTGAACGAGATGGAAGACTTTTTAACGGAATATAAACCAATTACGCATGGGTTCTCATATCTGAGAAACGAATATGATGACATTGTGCTAAGACATTTTGGACAGTATCTCGTCCTATCACTTGATGACCAATCCGTGTTGAAAGACCATCTAGAGAAGTTCAGGATACCTGGCTTTCTCCTAGCAGTCTCAAATGAATTAGAAGTGCGTGTGACTGAGAACTGCTTAGACGTGTTTATACAATTTCGCCAATATGACGAGCTTACAGAAAACTATGACTACATCACCCTCAACACAGTGGAATGGTACGCTCTGTTACAAGCATTGGATTGGAAAGAACCTAACGCTTGAATTCAAAGAAACAGAAATATGGCTTACACGAGGCACCAAATCCATTGAGCTGACACAACCTATGCGTGTGATGGACATTGACTTAGAAGAAGGATATGAACTGAAACTGTCTGAACATGTAACTGTTAAAGTGATAAAGTTTGGTGATGTGTGTTATGTGAGCTTTCATAGCATTTACAAACATGGATGTAATGTCTATGATACCTATATCAATTTAGATTCTAATGAATGGTATTCATTGATGAATGTATTGAAAAATGAATGTGTTTGTAAATAGTGTAAATAGACTTTGTAGTTAAGAGTTTGTAGTTAAGAATTTTGTAAATAGTGTAAATAGTGTAAATAAAAGTTTGTAAATAGTGTAAATAGCGTTTGTAGTTAAGAGTTTGTAAATAGTGTAAATAGCGTTTGTAGTTAAGAGTTTGTAAATAGTGTAAATAGCGTTTGTAGTTAAGAGTTTGTAAATAGTGTTTGTAAACTTTGTAAATAGTGTTTGTAAACTTTGTAAATAGTGTTTGTAGTTAAGAATTTGTAAATAAACGTATGTACAACACAATAAACAAGACAGTTGTTTGAAACTTGATTTGTTTTATTTAACAACAACAACTTAACTAATATAACAACAACAACAACTTAACTAATATAACAACAACAACAACTTAACTAATATAACAACAACAACTTAACTAATATAACAACAACAACTTAACTAATATAACAACAACAACATTAATAAAACAATGGTTTATAATGTCTATATACAAAATCCTTTACAATAAAATCACCATCCTTTCTTTTTAATATATTCACAATATCAAACATACTCTGACCTCGAGCTCTATGCAATATATAATAGACACAATAAAAACCACATGACGATGATATTGGCGTTTGTAATGAGATAGAATTATACATATAGTCATTTCTTAAAAACATGTCTAAACGATCATCGAGAGGGAACAGTCCATAAGAGTCAAAATATTCCACAGGGTCTTTATCATAATACACTGCCACCCAATGTTCTCCTGGTTCATCTTGATCGTCTGTGTTGATCACATAGGCGCCGCGTTGTAAAGACGGTAACTGGTCCATGGCAAACACGCCTTGAAACAAGTCTTTGGTCATGACATCATGACTCAATATGGCATCAATCTGCTTCGTGTTCATGACTGGTAGTCGAATTGGATGCTGCGATTGGCACTGATCTCAATAATGTTGTCAAATTCAGCATAGACAATGACATTGGTTGTAGGTTGCAAAGCCCTAGCAAAGTTCATTTCTAGCCGCAAATTCCCATGCTTGATCAGGGGGAAATGATCATCACCATCATAATCCGGTGTTAAGTCAAACGAAAATAAAGCATAACCTCTAGGCCAATCTTCCCGTTTTATAATGGAACTTTTCTCACCATTCAACCGATCAAACGATTTGTAAAGCGTTTCAAAAGCGTTCAGGTATTTGTTCTGTGTAATGTCAAGCTTGAGAGGTTTGGATAGAACTGGTTCACCATCCGTGTACAGTTGCATATAGTCCAGATTAAAATGATCAAAATTGTATGGATTCCTCAATACTGATCCACCAAAAGCTTCATTATGAACCAGACCAATGACAATACGATTTGGTAATTGACCCAAAAAGATGTTATCTTTCACAAAAGACTGAAATCCTGCTGGAATGGCCAAGACTTTACATTCTTTTCTAGTGATGATGATCTTGGCAGGACTTTTCATCAATGCATCTGCATGTCCTAACTGAATACCTGGACTCACCCTCACTTTGCGAATGGTTAAAAATGCCTCTTTCACTTCTACCTTATAGGTATTATTTACAGCCATCAATACATAGTCATCTTTTTGCCTATGGAAACGCAATTTCAAACTGATGCCATTCGGAAGATAACGATCCTGCTCAAACAAATCTATCCTTAAACCACCTGCGAGCATAACATCACGGCTAAGACGAGTATGCAAATAACGATGATGTAAGCCATTATTGCCTTGCTCAGCCAAGTCACCACCGTCGGCATTGACATGAAACCCGGATACATATTGTTCATGATTAGGTCTTTTCACCTCATGACTATTCATTGACCCAGCAGTATCCTTGTACATGAGACGCATAGAGCGCTCAGAATGCAGACTTTCTTCCGAATCATGGATGAGATGAGAGATAATGCTGGTATAACCATGAGTATTGTTGCTATGCGAAACCAAACGATCATTCAGAAACAATTCAATATTAGACCATAACCCATTAAACACATCATTGATGCAAGAGACATTATCATCTGCGCCACACGCTGTTCCATCAGCCTTTAGAATGCGACATACAATATGAAGTTTGCTGTTCTTTAAATCCAGATATTCTTCTGTACTCGCAGGAATGTAGAATTCTATTGGAGCGCCTTCTCTAATGCTTGTAAGTGGTTGATAGTCAACATTATAACTTTTCTCTACAGCAGTTTGCGTTGGTGGTACGTGAAACCATTCCAATGGAGAAAGACTACATTCACACGAATGATTATGAATGAGAGACATGATTTCAAAAGATATCTTTGCGATATTTTGATGTTATCCGTCTGGCTGTTTTTCGTCTTCTGGCACGTTTCGTTGGTTGCATACGCTTTTGTTCACCAAACACACGTTCTGCTACTCGACCCGTCACATCTTTCGCGACATTCTTTGCAGCCTTCTTAAGATGTGGCGCAACGATCTTAGCCCCAGCCTTAAGTAGTGGAATAGCTTTGCGAGCCAATGATCCCAGTATGGAACCAATACCATCGCCATATTGGATTCGCGCTCCTTTGAATCCTGGTAATTCCCCGCCCACTTGACGAAGAAAATGGTTGCGATATGCAGACGGATCGTGTGTATAAGCTTTCATATTGCTTTTGGTCGAAAATGAAGTTTACAGATCACCTTTCCAGTTTGAAATGGAACATTATAGCCTGTGTCGTCCTTAATATTCATTTCTATCACGTCAAATTTGGACGTGTTTACAGGAACATAATGCGGTTCGCCGTACGTTTTCATGATAATGTCACCATCATGGCCTTGTATGCCAACAGAACGTAGCAAAGGCACATAATAATCACCAACAACTTGTGGTTCACAAATGCTACAATACACATACAGTGTATAAAACCCCTGTTTCACATCCGCTTTATGTTCAGCTGTACATGTTTCAGTATACCATTGATCTGGGATAAATCCTAAAATCTCAGCCAATCCAGTGGAAAAAGACACTTCATAACCATAATCGAGAAATAGAAACACACGTCGTCTAATTTTATCATACTTTAGTCGAATAGCTTCTGTAAGTTTCAGAGCATTAGTCGCTTCTTCATTGACTGCCTCACATAGTTCTTGTATGGTTCTATAGTACCCATAAGGAATATCGAGAGTGCTAAGAATAGGATCATCGAATAGTTCTTGTCGATACTGAATAGAATAGTCCATGCCCTGTCTCATCGTTGTCCATGTATGTGGATATTGAATTTCAGCTAAAGCCACTTCATATTTTCCATTCAGATAGATGGTTCGAGGCATACGAATTTGATAATTCGAAGCCTTGTTGTTGGGATAATAGGTCATACTCGCATTGCTAGGCAAAGTAATGTAAAAGCTTGTCGACTCCATGATGGATGGGAACTAAATGGTATAGGTGCGTTGACGTTGTCTATATACTTCACGATAGCGCGCGCCATTCGACCAAGTATGCCAAATCTCATCCTCATTCACATGGTCTTTTATTTCTCCTTCACAACACGCGCTTGTACATCTTATTTTCACAGGAATAGTTGGTTTATCTTCTTGGCAACAACAACATAGCTCTTTCAGCCATGTTAAAAATTTTCCCATCCTTCAGGAAACTGTCTTTGTTGACGTTGTTTCATTTCTGTTGTAATGTCGTCACGAGTGGTCTTTTTACTAAACATTGTTTTTGGAATATTCGCATCTACAATTTCCTGGATAAATGGATGCCAACCATGTGGTGGTTTGACTCGTTCTTTTCTTCTTGTCGCCACCAATGCTTCTTTCATCAAATCAACCATGTTGGAATTTGCTATAATATCGCCCGTTTTCAACACAAGTTCATTCTTCTCTGACCATGTTGTACCATATTTCTTCAGTTTGGCTAAAAGTTGTGTTATTTTTCCATGATAGATAGGTTGAAAATGACTTAACACTAGCTTTTCTGGCTTTTCAGGTGGTGATGATGATGATGAGGGCTTTTGCTGTCTAGACTGACTTGTTCGTAAATGACGGCCAAGAAGTTGAGACATTTCAATAACCTTTTCACGCGTTCGTTTCCCACGTAAAAGTTTATTCACTTTCGTTTTGATTTCACCATGTTTTCCCTTCTTTTCTAGCAACATTTTATATTCATATTCAGGAATGAGGACCATTTTCATCGTATGTTTCATTTTAACAGCAGTTTGGCTAACAAGGGCAATGCCAATCTAGCAATAACTCCAATGAATCCTCCTTTCTGATTAATCAACTTCTTTTTTCGTCGAAGGGATATCTTCTTATCTGCTAGAGTACGAAGCGTATGACGTTCACGTTTAAATTCCTTAAACCGTTTTGAGCTTAAGGGTAAATGTCCTTGCAATATATTCAAACAAATTTCAAACAAGCTTGTTAATTCCTCCTTTGTAGCTTGCTGTAGCAAGGATTTACGTCGTTTAGGCCCACTGCGTGCAAGCAAATGAAGAAACGGCTGGTTCGCTCGAATACGTTTAGACATCTTGACTGCGAATGGTTAAATGACTTGGTTCTTGTTCATACACTGCTTTATCAATATATACATAATGTGTATCTTTTGGTAAAATGCCTGTACGAATACGTAGTTGATCATTTGTCTTTGGTTTTAAATCAATGAATAAATAACCATGAGGTTTGCTAGTAGCATCTTGATAGGCTTCTATGAGAAATTGAGATCTTCTAGGATACATTTGCCGCGCCAATGTACTAATTTGTTGACTGTCTCTCGGATTTTTAAACAGAATGATATAATGTGTATTCAAACTAATATTTCGCATCTCTTTCCCATGATGGAATAAATTATGCACAATAAAAATAATGCTTAGATTTTGATGACTGCTGCCAACACTAAAGAGACGTGTCATACGCTCATCACTATGGCATTTCGTCATTAAGTCATCAATGATAAGTAAGTTTGGTTTCTTCGGGTTAAAACGCTCTTCAATGTCATCTGGAATGCCTTGGTAAAATTCCACGCCTTTCATTCCCTTGTACAAAGGCTGATCTGCTGCATAGAGCCATAAAATGCTTTTTGGAGAGGGTTTAATCAACTTTTGTTCTAGAATTTCCTTCACCAGAGACGTTTTGCCACTGCCTGTAGGTCCAGAGACTAAACATGTAAATGGATGCTTCATTGTTGAATGTCTGTTTCTTTCACCCAACTGTTAAACTTGTTTGGCCAACCTAACCACTTGACAAATAATTCTTTCACACCTCCTCCTCGTCTTTTACGTGTTTTCAAGACTTTTTCAATTCTATAAATAGATTCAATATCTTTGGTCACTTTCTGCAGTTCTTCTTCATAGAAATGACCATCAATATCTTCGTCTAAAAAGTCTTTCACACGATATAAATGTATTCCTTGCTTCTTACAACGATGTGTGACAATGAAGACTTCTTGCGTCCATTTGATGTGATAATCCCGTTGAAACACATATTTAATATGAGAAATGCGAACATGATCACCAATGTTAAATTTGTACTTCTTCTTCTTCTTCTTAGGTTTCAATTTCAGTTTGTCGACATACATATACTTCCACACTTTTGATTCGTTGTCTTTACGAATCTCGGCTGGAGCATATTTATTAGGAAGAGAACCATGAGGTCTATGGTTGTAATTGTACACCAAGTCTGGAAGAATGTCTAAATAACGGTAAGTTTGATTATGTAGAAAATACCGATACATCATTCCCTTTAGAGTACGAATGACTCTTTCAGCAAAGTTGGCTTTGGTTTCATTCTTTGTGGTATAAGCATGAATGCCTTCTTTCTTCAAAAATGCTTTTACCCATCTGTTTTTAAATTCTGTTCCTTTATCAGACCTTAGAGTTCGCGGTCTTCGTCGTGTGTCATGAAAAATCTTTTGGAAAGCTTGTATGACGCTGGTATGTGATTTATTAGGTATTGGCTGTACCCAGACATATTTGGAAAACACATCAATGACAATGAGTAAAAAGCGTATGTCATCATTATAGGGAGCTATGTTTCCCATATCAGCCAAATCAATATCCCACATGTCATCAATACCACGTGTAATGACACGTTGTCTTTTGAACCTGTATTTGACAGGTTGGAGTAAACTAAAAGCATCTTGATCCTGCAACCATTTCTTCACTTGTGACTGTGTGACTGGTTGATTATGTTTTCGTAAGATGTGATACAGTTTGTAAGGACCAGCAAATGCTCCAGGCTGTCCAGGTTTGAAGTAAATATTGGTCAAGTAGTCTTTCCACGTCGACATGGTCACACCGAATGAAAACCACCTTCTCAACAGAACAGCTTTTATTTTATAACTCAACCAACATCACTTAACTAACATGCATTTATAACTTAACTAACAAGTTTTTTTTTTTTACAAATCAAGTATAGATACAATGGTATGAATAACTGGAGACCATTGGTCTTCAATGAACACTAACCAATGACTGAGTTCATCCAATGTAATAGCATCTACACCATATTTCTCACAACGTTGATTTGCATTCTCTAACACTTTATCTAAATGCATGTAATATTTAGCTTCATTCCAATATGTATAAACAGATGCAAAATGACAAGTATGTTCTTGACACTCTTCATGTTGACAAGCAGGACAGACTAAATATGCAAACTTTTTTACAGCGGATAACATTTCTTCACAATAAGCTTTTTGCACAATATATTGTCTCAGTGTCATGTCCGCCATTGTGCAGTCTTGAATCAATGCAACACAAGTTAAACATACTTCAAATTTACATGTTCACACGTCTGCACACCATGACGGTTGGCAAGCAAATGAAAAAGTCTCTAACCCTCACACAACAGTTCTAACAACTTTCCCATGATATTCTGACCAGGATATCCAGATGACACTTGTTTCACACCAGCTCCCCACCAATGATCATACGTTGCTTCAACTAAAGTTTTGTCTTTACATTCTTTCAACTTGTTGCGAAACAATACACACTGATCCAGTTTGACTTGTAAAACATCTTGCATTTTGCTTCTCTTCACTGTATGCCATAAAGGACATGGTTTTATCCCTTTAGCAATACGTTTCGCTTCATATCCATTTCTGGATGACACAATGGCTGAAGCAATATCTGGACGGTGATGAAACACTGCTTTCTCATATTGATACAAAGCTTCACTTGAGTTGAACACATGTCCATACTTTTCAAGTCGTGTTGGAAACATATTTGAAAGAACGTCCTTATGACCGCTGAATAGTACAAGATTCTTCATGTTGACTTTGCTTCTTTATTCTGACATGTCGGTTTCTTCCTGTAATAAAATATCTTTTAATATATTTGCTGCCTCTTCTATCATATTCTTTCTTTGTTTACGTTGAAACCACTCACATAAAACTAAATTTGCTAGTAAGAAAAACATGGTTATGTCTTTGAGAAACAATTCACTATGTTGTCATAAACATGTTTAAAAAAGGTTTTTATAACTTACCTGATAAAGCTGCTCGGTTTCCTCTGCTTCTTTACAACAATCTCTCAAATGATCAACCACGGTGAAATATACTTCCACATCAGTGCGAGCAGAATAAAGTGCAGCATCAAAGTCAAAGTCAGGATCTTCTTCTATTCCAGTTTTATGACATTCTCCAAGAAATCTTGAATGCAGTTCAATCACATCAAGACTATGATGTACAACATCCCAAAAAGCATCCAAATGATAAAGTTGATAGTCTGGAGTGCCACAGCAAGCAAGTTTAGCAATCATCAAGTCAATATAAGCATTTTTAAAACATGCGTCCATCTTGTTTCAGTGTCTTGTGGGCTTTTACTTTGCTTCACTGACTTTAAGTACTCCACACTTGTCGCAGAAGTTGCTTGGTTCACACAACTTGCAATTATACTTGTGGCAGTGGCAATGATAATCCTCCACATATCCACAAGCACCGCAATAGTCACAGGTAAGTCCAAGTTGATTTTGTACGTTCATGTTCTCCAACTGAACTTCAGCCAGCCTTTTCTTGGATAGCTTTGACACCTTCATCCGACCATCCTTTTGCAGCTTGATGATCGTTTTCTTGTCATGACATTCCTCACATGGTGATAGGACTGAGTTGATGTTGTCCATCTCCTGAAGCAGTGTCTCCCATTCACCATCATTCATGTTGATGTGATGTGTGTATTCTTTCCCTTCAAACCGTGACGTGCGCACAAAACTCACATAGCGCATATCCAAGTATGAAATGACTTCAAGCCACTTCGTTTGCGTTAAGTACAGTTTGAAGCCAATGTCGCGTAAATTTTTCAAGCTTTGGCATACAATCTTCCACAAAGATGGTGAATAAGCACACCATCTCTCTCCACGTGTGATGCGTAGAAATGGCCCATATTCTCCATGCTCCACAGTAATGGTTAAGTTAGCACTAATTTTAAAGCTGCTGCTGCGCTGCGTTGCGTTGCTTGTCTTGTTCTCCATGGCTGCTACAATGTACTGATGATCCACTCCCTCCAACTGACTGCTGAGAAATGACTTCACTCTGCTGAGTTCACTCCCTTTTATACCCAACTATCTGCTGAGTCAGCAAAGAACTTGCAAAGTTTTGAATTCACTTCAACTCGTCCATGGTTGAATCGGACAAGCTCTGATACATTCGTCTTCAATGGAACATCATCATCATAATGTAAAATGATTCTTGCAGCCACATCTAACATGAGCTCAACTGCCCAAATTGTATTCACGTTGATAAATGCTAAATCAATGTCATAAGTTAACGGTAAATGTAGATCTTCACATTCACGTAGAAACGAGCGGATGAAACGATCTCTTGGAATGGTCTTTCCAACAGCTTCCCAATGCTGATGTAAGTTCTTCACTTGCAGCATCCAATCCGATTCAAAAGCAGGAAGCTTTGAAAACACATAGTCAGCATAATTCACTTTGAAGACGTCATCCATGGTCTCTACACATCGATGAAGAAGCAATGTTGACATTGTAGATGGTTTTACCTCCTTTTATACAGATGTTACATGTAGGTTTTCATGAGATGTTTGTAAAATCGCGGAGTCATGTCATTGAAACCGTCGAGAAAGGTTGTTGGTAAACCGTTTGTTAGCGATTGTACCATGACGCATCTATCTCTTCCAACGATAATAATGTATCATCAAAAGTAACTGTTTCAAAGTCATCCATGTCTATGTTGATAGCTGGTGTGTCTGACGATGCCTAAGCCTCGAGACACTACACTTATATACGATTTTATCATGCTGAATCAACGATTTCATCATGCTGATTCAGCACAATTTTTTTTTTTAGTTTGTTCTCCTGGGGGGGGGGGGGGTCGGTACATAGTCTGTCCTAGGGGGGGGGTACATAGTCTGTCCTGGGGGGGGGGGGGTCGGTCGACCCAAAAAATGAAAAATGTTCAGAATCGTCTGAAACGGATAAATATGCAAAAATCACAATTTCGAGGGGGGGGGGGTCGAAAAAATGAAAAATGTTCAGAATCGTCTGAAACGGATAAATATGCAAAAATCACAATTTCGAGGGGGGGGGGGTCGAAAAAATGAAAAATGTTCAGAATCGTCTGAAACGGATAAATATGCAAAAATCACAATTTCGAGGGGGGGGGGGGGGGTCGAAAAAATGAAAAATGTTCAGAATCGTCTGAAACGGATAAATATGCAAAAATCACAATTTCGAGGGGGGGGGGGGTCGTGGCTTTTTAGGGTCTGTTGCCATGGTTACACTGATTGACAGGTCGGGTTCATTGGCTTCATGTTGATTGACTCGGCCAAACCACTTTCGCTCCAGACAGCATCATCTCAGTATGACGTCATGATGACGTCACACATGGTCGCGCCTATCCTAACGCTTATCATGACTTCCGGTCCAGACATGATGACGTCACTTCCGGTCCAGACATCATGATGTCACTTCCGGTCCAGACATGATGACGTCACTTCCACTCCAGACAGCACTTCCGGTCTAGACAGCACTTCCGGTCTAGACAGCACTTCCGGTCCAGACATGATGACGTCACTTCCAGACATGATGACGTCACTTCCAGACAGTATGACGTCACAAAATGCAGTAGAACTCTCATTATCACCCTACTCATAAGAACCCTTGGCGTCACATTTTTATGGAGGAGGTGTCCGTCATTCAGCTGTCTATAGCCTGTTAATAATTCCAATAAAACTAACATACTTAACACTAAGAACATTGAATATAATCTTTCATCCAGAATTTAAATTCAAACAGCACTTCAACACTTCATTCAGAGCAGATATTTACAGAATACTTCACAAGAAGATATGTTCACAGAACACTTCAAACAGCATATATGTCCGCAGAGCACTTCAACAGAATAGACGCATTACAGAGCATATGTCCAAACAGCATTTCAACAAGAACATATGTTCTGAGAGCACTCTACCGAGAAGGTATGTTTGGGGAAGTTTCCAAAGTTATTCGACAAGCACAGATATCCAGAGATCACCTCAAGCAGCATATGTGTTTACAGAGCACTGCATCAATCACGCATAGTCTTAGAGTACTTCAAGCATGTATATTCCCACAGCACTTCAAAAAGCATCATGCTCCCAAAATCGCTTCAACCCGAATATGTAGTCAACAACAAAAATACGCTTGGTGTGTTTTGGTTGGTACTTTCGAGTTTTTGGCGTTTCAGGGCACCTTATATGATTTTATTATACTTTTTATACCTTTATATGTTCAGTGAAAAACACGTTAATTTATCTAACACTTTACTCTATTAATAAAGCACGTCTTGCTATTCAATCACGTGATCATTCTCACACCTTTTTGTGTTTGGGGCAATACGAACAACACACATGGCACAAAGTGAAATACACAGTCAAAGGTTAAGGGTTTTGCTAGATAAAAAAACATTAAAATATTAACATTTCCTCGACTGATTACGATGCCGTGGCTGTCACAAGTTGATAGAGAGCGCCGGGTCGGAATGTTGGAGAGGCGGGTGACCCAAATTAATGTATCAACGAAATTCGGTGTCAACGAAATGACTATTGACACGCGGTTGAGAGAGACTGGGTCAACACGCGGCCGACCGCGTTCAGGTGGACCTCGGATAGTCACTCTTCAGGAAGACCAATACACCCGGCTTTATATCCTTAAAAACAGGTTTCAAAGTGTGACTTGTACAGCTCCTGCACTTGCTAGAGGATGTGGTAACCGAATAGGAGCACATACTGTAAGCAGGTGCCTTTACACGCACGGTATTCTTAATCGCCGCACATATCGTGGAATGTCATTAACGTCGTTGGTGGGTACAACGGGCAGCCAATCACCTTCGTTGGAGACAAAATGAATGGAATATAATTCTTTTCCCTGACGAATCATGTTTTCGTCTGGATTTCTGTTACGGACACTTAATATGCAATTGACGTAGGTAGGAGGAACGATGTCTGCGTACGTGAGCGCAACTGAAACAGAGGTCAAAGGGCCACGGTCTACGGTGGATTTGCTTTCGGATTAAGGAATGAACTGAACTCCGTTTTTTTTTCAATGGAAATCTGACAGCTCTACAATGTCAAGGGCAAATTCTGGAACCTTGATTGCTTCTCACAGTTCGTCAGTACAACCTCATTTTTAGCAGGATAACGCTCGTCTTCATATGGGAAGAGTGTGTATGGATACACTCAATAAAGTGGAATTAAACATTTGCCATGACCGGCATTTTCGCCCAATCTGTGAGTCGCAGAACAAAGCTGCGCCAAGCCCTCTTGGAGAGCTGGCGCCGCTGACCCAGAGTCTGCATTCAACGTTTCCACGAAGCATAGATGCAGGGCGGTTATCAACGCCAACAGCGGACGCACCTGTTATTGACAAGGTAACTGATATTTACTGTTGTGCTGAATTTTTCTGATTTACGTGTAGATGTATCCTAGTTTAGCTGATTTTCAAGTGTATGCTACACATATTCAGATTAAAAAGCTATGAAAGAAAATGTTACGATTTCTATAACCAGGCTTTTCTTTTATTCTTTGAGCACTTAAACAACCACATATGTTCTTAGAGCATTTCAACATGCACATATGTTATCAGAGCACATACGATCCCAGAGAAATTCAAGCAGCACATTTGTGCACACAGCACCTTAACAATTTCAGCCGGAATGGGAATTCACAGAAGGCCGGAAAATGACTACAGCACAGAAATTCACTACTTAATTCGATGTTCAATAAACAGTCCAGCGAATCAGGAGCACAAATTCACAAAACGACTGGAACATCATTGCAGCTGTTAAATAAGTGTAGCATTACAATCAATTAACAAAGCACTCGTATATAAAAACGTTTAAAAACAGAGCACTTCAACCAGAGTAAAATTAGTCACGGTGTAAGTAGATGAACAATGATGAGGGATAGGGTATCTGACAATGGATATGATTACCATACGCAGAATCCGGACCCTAACGTTACAAGCTTAGTGTAATACATTCTACAACAGTTTTCGAAGAAATGCTCAAGATCGAATAGATACTTATTCAGTGCTACAGTGTTGCCAAAATATGCAAAGTGACCAAAAAAGTATTTATTTTAAACGAACATATGTTCGGCATTCCATAGACTACGCAACGCAACAGAATGGGAACTCACAATTTTGAAATGATATTTCATATTTTTTAAAACGGACGAATGTGGCCTGAAAGGGCTATATCCCTATTCATAAAGTATTTAAGTTCAATGCGAAGGGACAAACAACATCCAGGAACAGAACGGTAACAGACAGAACGTCCAGGATCAGAACGTTTAGGAACATAACGGTAACAGATAGAATGTCCAGGGTCAGAACAGTAACAGACAGATCGTCCAGGGACAGAACAGCAACAGAGAGAACGTCCAGGGACAGAACAGCAACAGAGAGAACGTCCAGGGACAGAACAGTAACAGACAGAACGTCCAGGGACAGAACGGTAACAGACAGAACGTCCAGGGACAGAACAGCAACAGAGAGAACGTCCAGGGACAGAACAGTAACAGACAGAACGTCCAGGGACAGAACGGTAGCAGACAGAACGTCCAGGGACAGAACAGCAACAGGGAGAACCTCCAGGGACAGAACAGTAGCAGACAGATCGTCCAGGGACAGAACAGCAACAGAGAGAACGTCCAGGGACAGAACAGTAACAGACAGAACGTCCAGGGACCGAACGGTAACAGACAAATCGTCCAGGGACCGAACAGCAACAGGGAGAACCTCCAGGGACAGAACGGTAGCAGACAGATCGTCCAGGGACCGAACAGCAACAGGGAGAACGTCCAGGGACAGAACGGTAACAGACAGATCGTCCAGGGACAGAACGGTAACAGACAGATCGTCCAGGGACAGAACGGTAACAGACAGATCGTCCAAGGACAGAACAGCAACAGAGAGAACGTCCAGGGACAGAACAGTAACAGACAGAACGTCCAGGGACAGAACGGTAACAGACAGAACGTCCAGGGACAGAACAGCAACAGGGAGAACCTCCAGGGACAGAACGCTAGCAATCAGATCGTCCAGGGACAGAACGGTAGCAGACAGATCGTCCAGGGACAGAACAGCAGCAGGGAGAACGTCCAGGGACAGAACGGTAACAGACAGAACGTCCAGGGACAGAACGGTAACAGACAGAACGTCCAGGGACAGAACAGTAGCAGACAGATCGTCCAGGGACAGAACGGTAACAGACAGATCGTCCAGGGACAGAACAGCAACAGAGACAACCTCCAGGGACAGAACGGTAACAGACAGATCGTCCAGGTACAGAATGGCACAGAAAGAACGTCAAGGAATAGAACACTGGGGAACAAAATAGTAGCACAAAGAACATCCAGGAACAGAACAGTAACAGACAGAACGTCCAGGGACAGAACAGTAACAGACAAATCGTCCAGGGACAGAACAGTAACAGACAGATCGTCCAGGGACAGAACTGCAACAGAAGGAACCTCCAGGGACAGAACGTCCAGGCAACAAACAGAACGCTTTACACTGAGCAACAATTCACGGTGTTTCAAGAGCCTTAAAATTGTTTGGGAAAAAGTATTAAAAATTTAACATGTTCCATTTGTGGATTCATTCATACACCTTTAATTATTACGAATTATCACGAAGAGTGGTAGCAGTGCACTTTTATTTTAAGTAAAATCACATCAAAGCATCATTTGCTGTTTTAACTGAAGCGGACGTTCTGTCCTATGTTTCATTTGTGGACGTTCTGTCCTTTAACGTTATGAGCGTGGACGTTCTGTCCTCAAACGTCCTGTCTGCATTCCCGAAATAAGCAACTAAACTTCAAGTAGTTTATTTGAAAATGCTTCGAACAAAATGCTTTTGCGTTGCTTCGCGCAATCCCCAATTGGTCCATTGATACTGGTATGGTAACCTCGCAGAATGCCTTTCCCATTTTTTCGACTAATGAAGGGGCGTACATGGCTAAATACCTTGCGATACCTAAGACATAAAAAGCCGGCTTCCCTGCAGATAGAATGCCAGGATGCCTGCTCCCCTGCTACTCTGCCAAATGCTAAGGCCAGTCAACTAGACAACATAAGCACATTATTCAAAGCTTACTTGGTTGTTGAGGCAAACTTTTCCCACACTGGAATTCTATTCACTGGTTCGAAACTAAGCCGAAGTATTCCTTTACGTAAGCAGCACAGTGACGTGGATGCTTTCACTTAAAACATCACCACTATCTGATATCATTACATATGACGTTAATTTTCATCGTGTGTAGTTTTGTGTTTTATATTTTCTTATTTTTTCCTGGAAGCGAATTGAGATTAGAATGGATTAGATTAGATTAGATTAGAACGGATACACCCCGGGAGGGGCTATATATAGTTGGTACCGTGGTATCATGCGCGGGCATCGGGGAGTGCCAATTTCGTTTAAAAGGAGGGTAATTTTTGATTCAGTACTTCGCGTTTCCCACAAAAAAGGGGCGGAACTGCGCTCCACGTTTGGTTAAAAAAGGGGTATAATTTCGAACTTAGCACTCCGCGTTGTGGGGGTGGTCTTGAAAAGTCATGGCCACGCATGGTAACCAGTTAGTTGCGTGATTAGCCCGTTGAAGTGAACGTGGCCACAGTTCTACGATTACGAAGAAACATGTTTCCTCGCATCTTAATTGCTTATCAAAGTGTTTCTTTGTTGAGGGAGACACTTTTTTTTATAAACACACGCTTTTTTTTTTTTTTGATGACACATATTTCTCAGTGAAATTATGTTTCGTGTGAAACATACGCTTCCAAAAGGGAATATGCCCTTTTAATTCCCGTACCAAATTCTAGTGTACCTAAAAAGTACTGCAAAGCTACTGAATTTATATAAAAAAACATATATTAATTTTGCAGTCTTTTGCGGCAGCACTGCCAATGCCAGATCGGTATACCGGATTGGAATATATCTCTAACCATACCGCAAAGAACCGGCTGTATGCCGCAACATCCTAATACCGAATTCAAATTGATTTAGAACCATACCGCAAAGGGACCGATAGACCAATATTGAATTGGCACCCTGCATTTCCAATATTGAATTGGCACCCTGTATATGGAATTCGAATCTATTTAGACCATACCGCACTAACCGGCCTATATTAAATCGGCATACCATTCGTACAGTACACCTGAGGTAACCGATTTAGATACTAAGTGCTGAAAACAAGGAGCCAAACAATACCCTAACAATGATGTACTGCAAGAAATTTACATCCCTAAGTACTTTTGCAATCCCGACGTATTATTGTTTGCCTACATAGTCATTTTAACAACACAACTCACTCTTAATTTGTTTTTAATATGCTTTTGTTATTCTTTTGCCATTAGCATTTAAATTTTTCGAAATTAAATGGGTGCATAAAGCTAAAAAATCTACTACCCACTTAATTGTGGAAATTCGCAGAAATGTCAAAATTTAAGAACAATGCCTTGACATCTGCGTTAGTAACTAACAGAATGAATCTGGAATTGTTGCTGAGTGGTTCTTTTAGGTGGCTGACATTTTTGTGTCAACGCGTCAAAAAACGTCAAAAAACCACTTTGGATAAATGCAGTACTTGTCCAGTTGATGTGTTAAATGTACTCGAGATGCGATCCTCTTTTTCAAAGCTCTGTAGTAGTCTTTAAAACAAACTGCAAGTACTGCAATAAATTGCGGTATTACTGCGGTTCCATTGCCTTATTAAATTCCTTTCCGGTTGATATTTGCTGCATATTTGCACCATATATTTTTTGACCAGATTTTGGTACGGGAGCAAACACACTTATAAAGGTATGGAATACCATTTTAACATTTAATGCTAATTTTTGATATCATAATGTAATTAAAGATATCAATAAATCAATGTAGATCTCATTAATTTATATTTTGCTATCAATAATTTATTTTAGATGGTCAAGATTGATTTTTGAGACCAAAACATCAAGCTCAAAATCTTGACGGAGGCACAAATTTTAAAAAATTTAACGAATCTTTAATTAAATTTTGGAGATGAAAAACTGAATCGTTGATATCAATAATAGCAACACAGTTGTGGAGCTCAAGAATTACTGCTTTTTGTGCAGTAAAAAATTAAAAGAAACTTTCTGTCTACAGGGGCCAGTCATTCTTTCATTTACAGGTGTTTGCTTCTGAATTTTAGACATAAAAATGGACCGATATTTTGATATCAAATATTAATTTTTGAGATCCAAAAATCATTTGCAGATTTCAAAAATATAAATTAAAAAAGTCTCATTATGAAATAATGCTATTAAAATAAATTCTTGATATCAATAAAAGGAAAATAAATTATGGAAGCTCAAAATTGAAATTTTGCTATCAAATATTTCATTTTTGCCTTTAAAATTTAAACTTTTGATCTCTAAAAATCAATTTTAGATATGATTAAATCATTTTTGATATCAATAAATATTTTTTATATCTCTAAATATTTATTGGTATCAAGAATTATTTTTTAGATCAAGAATAAATTCAGAGATATCAAAAATATAATAACAGACAGCAAAAGTTAATTCTTGATATAAAGAAATGAATTTTGGAGATAAAAAAATTAATTCTTAATGTCTATAATGTTTAATAAATGTGAAAATGGCATTTCGTATAAAGGAAATTAATATAATGTTTCGTGGGAGAACACATGTTTCAAAAAGGACACGTGTTTCGAAAAGAATACGTGTTTCGGCCATACGGATCGTATGCTCATTAGGGTGGGGGGGGGGGGCAGGCGCATGACTTTTAAGGACTCTCAAATATCGATTCTTTTGGAATTATTTTTCTTGAGGGTTGCGCATCTCTTAACGGAGTTGATGTTGCTCAGGGGGTGGGGCACAGACAAAGTTTTAAGCAGAAGACAGAGTTTTGTTTTGTAAGGGAAGAACTACGCAGGCATTCGGATATGTGTTTCTTCTATAGAAAATCGCTACTTGCCTTCGGCCCATCTGTCGGTAGGGACCCCTGCTGGCCGCCTGGCCACCCAACATTGTCTATGTTATCCACATGCAAAGCGCAACCTTTATCCTTATATGCCCTTGATTCGTCGCGGTCTCAAGTGACTCCCAGGTTTTTGGAACTGAGTTGTAATTTGGATTAATCAATTTTCAACCGAACACCTTCATTATTATTTTTGAAGTGTCGATTGTAATTTCTTGACATACTGGTTTGGAATTTAATATTTCTAATTTCTAAAATACAATATTTATATCCGGCTTTTCCGCAAGAAGCTAACATAGAGTATTCATAAGGCAGCATATATATCCAAAACTTGATGTAAAACGGTGCTAATTTTGTGGGTTTTGTTTTCCACGCAGTTCCACGAGCCAGTGATGACCAGACGTGAAGCTATTCTCCCGACAGGCCAGTTAATCAAGACTAATCGCATTTTCTCTCATTAATGAACTTCCGTGTGAATAGGACCAAGCAGTTACTCCATCCTTGTAGATAAAAACGCCTTTGTATTTTCTGACCATACAAAACGCAAGGTAACGTTAGTAGAACGAACTGCAACCATCCCTCTTTTTTAATTTAAACAAGGACTTACATATACGGTATTAATGTCAACACAAACTGCGAAACTGTCTTTTTTTCTTTATGATTTTATCGAAATCCGTCGTACTGTCGTGAAATTCCGGTTCGAATGCTCAGTTCTATCTACTTTTATCTGGCATCCGTTCCATCCGACCCGGATGTTATTGAGATATGACTTCGGAAAAACGGGAAAACATGGATACACAATTTGGCAGAAAATAATTCCTCAAAATACGCGTTTTAACACCTCAAACCACTTATAGCAATTCGTACATTTTTTATTCTCCCTTTTTCTCTGACTGTACGTTCCTCATTGTGTGTGTGTGTGTTTTCTTTTCTTTTCTTTTTTTTTTTTTGCTTTACTGTTTATCCGCAGAGAGAATCCGTAGATTCCATGTCGACTATCAACAAAAGGTCAACACAATGGATCACTATAATTACTAGGGCACTCCATCTTACAAATAATATACCAAGGAAGC
Source organism: Protula sp. h YS-2021 (assembly GCA_949752745.1). Taxonomy (NCBI): domain Eukaryota; kingdom Metazoa; phylum Annelida; class Polychaeta; order Sabellida; family Serpulidae; genus Protula; species Protula sp. h YS-2021. The sequence continues at coordinate 27,305,373 of OX457027.1, read as the reverse complement.
TAATTTGCAAATTTTTTGCTGTAATTTATGGCTCCATTCTGGTATTTTTTCGTCTCACATTCAATCAACTTATTCAATCAACGCTGTAATATGTGCTATATTTATTTAAGTGAGTTTATACTTGTTATCAACAGTTTCGATGCAAAATAACGTCACGGTATATATGAATTATATCCTTTAGTCGATAGTTCTTTAGACAAGAATTTTTTCGCATTTTTGCGGGCAAAATCACGAAATTAAACAACAGCGTTCGTATCTACAGCCACGTTTGTAGCCCCAGCAATAGTTGTATTCCATTAATAGTGTTTAATCCAGATAAAAGAAACGATCCCTAATACATATTTTACTAATTCAAATCCCACATAACACCGTCTTATGTTTCAACACGTTTCTTTACAAAATTAAATAAACCAAGAGTTGGTTTACACTTTATCGAAATTCCTTGCTCAAGTTTGGGCTAAAATCGTCCTTTTATTGAATCATCTTGGCTTAAAGTCCGTCTAGACTTTTTCTCGAATGCAGTAAGACCCTTTCGTAATAGGTCTGATTCTATCCAATTTACATTGGGAGGGGGGAGAGGGGGCATTTTGTGACACCCTTAACAGTGAAATAGTGAGGACAAGTAGACTAAATATTCTGGAGGCAGAGTCATAAACACTGATAAAGATCCCCGCTCCTTTCTGTCACTATTCTCACTTCATTGGACCCCAATGGGTTAGTACCCAACAGCTGCTCATTTTCTAGTATATTTTTATAGCAACTGTACCAACTTTACTTCTCGCTAGAATTGGCTTCGGCAAATGCATATCGATTTTATTGATAAACAATTCAACACGTACATTTGAAACCAGGGCTTGCGTATCAGTCTTACGTATCAGTATTTTAGCACATTTTTTAAAGATCAATGTGTATTGACACACGTTTTAACAGAGGAATTATTTGGCGTAGGCGTAGACTCGGAGTTGGAAGGGCGTGAAGGGGGGGGGGGGGCGAGTCCCATACAAATTGGTTACGACGCGTGTGCTTGACTTTTGAAAACGACCCCTAAACGCCAATCTTGACAATACAGCCTTTTTAACCGAACGCCATTAAAACTGAGAATGTCAGATTTTTTAAAATAATCAAATTGTATATTTATGAGGATAGGTGCAAATGGAACGCACATTTCTGCAACAGAAGCACGAAAACTATGCAAACTCTCACAGAGTCAACTTTAATTTGACGATTATCTAATTCATCACATTTTCAAAGCAGCAGTTTAAAACTTGCCTTTCGAAAATGAGACGGATTTAATTGTATATTAAGCTGTAGACATTTCAAGAGAATATAACTGCTTATAAATATTTACAAACATGTACACTTTTTGTTCTATAAATGTTAACAAATTTATTTGGTTATCGAAAAGCATAGACAATTTTGTTTATTTTTGCCCCAAAGTGTAGGGTTTATTTATATCGCTCTGCCGTCTGGATTAGGAACTTTGCAATACATTTAGAATATCCATTTTGATTTATTGATATTTTGTGATATATCTTCAAATGTGAATCTTTCACAAAAAATTAAATACAACACGTAGAAGTTCCTATTTTATTGATTCATAAGAAATTTTTCATAAATTTGTTACATTTCTAATTTAAAAATCAATTTATGTTTTGGACAATTATATTTTGACATTTTAAATTTGCAATTCTGTCTTTATGAAAATGACATACTATAATGCGCATCATTCATATCTGTATTTCTATTTCTTTCTGCACAATAAAACACATTAATGTCCAAATAATGTCAACACTTCTGTCCGTTTTCTGTTTGATTCCTTCATTTCCTTCCCTTTATGTATCACATTGTTTGTCCAATGCTTTAAACTTTACAGGTATCATAACTAATGTAGTTACAATCACACTGAGTTATTTAAATCAACTTCTGTTCTGTTACTGAAGCATGGATAAATAACACAAATGATTCACTCAGCCAGTAAAATTTGATGCAACTGAATTAGCAGCATTGACCCAGCAAATATTCTAAGGTCGATCCAGCGTCGATTTGAGGTTTTGAGGATCCGACCAAACCACAACGTTAACTCTGTACATTTGTGTGACTGGTCGCGACTACAGATCAACGTCTAACCAACATGACTGATACAACGTTGAATAGACGTTGGATAAGCAACTTTGCTTAGACTTTGCTTTTGGTCGCAACCAAAATGTAACTTTCTCTGACGTCTAACCAACGCCTTTGGTGCAACGTTGAATAGACGTCTGACAATCGACTCTTGAGAGACGTTGGATGCGCAACCAAAAAAAAAAAACAAAAACAAAACAAAACAAAATAAAAAACAATCACCCCATGTTATCGCTCACCGGAAATGGTAGTCGTGACAGATGAATTCATAAACAAGGAAGTAAAATTTGAGAATTTCATGATCGTGTAAGTTTTATTATATCAACTTTTGGAAAATATTAATATAAGTCGACTCCATACATATCCTGTGGTACCGGAGGACCAAAGGGAGGGGTACAGTGATGGAGGGTGACCACAGAATGATTGTGGCTTCCTAGATAGCGATTCCAGATTTTTATTGTCCCAAGGTCGCGTTCCCGAAATCTATACAAAGTGGTTTTTTCCGACGTCTATACAACGTTGTGAGATAGATGTTGTTTCGACTTCCATAAACAACAAAACCCCGACGATGATCCAAAGACGGGTTAGAGCGAACGTAGGGCGAACGTCGCAAATTTACTGGCTTAGTTGCAATGACAGTCGCAAACCAAATTATATCAGTGCAGACATGAAATTTAACAACATGGCGTTTTAACAACGAAATCGAAGACGAAAATAAAAAGTGACATGCACACGTTCAGATCAAGCTCTTCGTAAGTCCCAAGTTCATAGTGTCAGAGAAGAAGACACAAAAAATCAGAAAAAGTGTCAAGAAGAAATCGAAATCGAAGACGAAAATAAAAAGTGACATGCACACGTTCAGATCAAGCTCTTCGTAAGTCCCAAGTTCATAGTGTCAGAGAAGAAGACACAAAAAATCAGAAAAAGTGTCAAGAAGAAAAAAAAACAGGACGAATGGCTGCTCGCACAAATTCATATAACTCTTGCAAGCCAAAGGCTTGTCAAGTGTTAATTATAGATGTGAAGAAATGAAACGACAAAAAATATAGCATAAGGTATAATAAAAATACAGCATTCTATGTTAAAAAGTGTCATTATGAAACATATATGTATAACACCACTTTTGAGATCTACTATACAAAGGCTCCGTTTTTTTATGAACTGGCAGTTTTCCAACTACAAATATTATTAGCTGAACAGTAAGGTGTTTTGATATATCACAGAACATGACCTAATACGTGATTCGTTCAGCTATTAAAACTGCACGCCCAAAAAACTAGACAATCTTGTTTTCTAATAGGCACAATTTGTTATATTACTGATTTGAAAATGAGGGTCAAGTTGGGAATACATATGATGGCACATGTTCTACCAAATAACCCCCTACCCCAGCCCCATCCCCACGGGGCGTAGGTTTCTACAAAAGAACTACTTCAGTGTGATGTTAACATAGAGCGAGTGGAAAGGGCGTAAAGAAAGATGCTTGGTCTTGAATGTATGACTGAAGTTACTGCATACTTCTCATTCTACCATCTTGTGAGATCTTGCTGTGGTTCAACCTAATTCCAACTCTAAACGGTGTAGGTTTTGTTTGCAATTTGATCTCTATACAAACTCTGTAGTCTTTGTTCAAAGAGACATCAACAATCAAACGTTGCGTAAACAATGTATGAAGGCCTTTCGAGCAACGGTAGCAACAAAACAAATTATTACATGGTTTGGCCCAATCCTGCAAAATAATTGATTAATTTCCAAATTTCATTGTTGACCAGAACACAAAAGTCGGTGGATATTGCAATTATTTGTAATCAAAACACCAGTTGAGTCATGTAACAAAGCATATATTGACTAATTGCAAGTCAACATCAAGGTATTATTGACCAAATGGGAAAATGGTGACATAAAGGACAACATTTTCTTACTGGCCAATACTGCTTTATATTGTGCTTTATGTGTCAGTATCTACTAGTTGTTACTTGGTATTTTGTTCTAAAACGTTCTAACGATGATATCTAGATTATTTCTCCACTTAGCACAGATGTTGGAAAAACAACATCTAATAAGATCATGGATTACAATGAAACCATATTATCGCTAACCGGAAAAGAAGTCCTGATGCACTATGAAATAGATAACATTGTGTTTTTACAATTGTAACAGGTAAAAATTTACGCACAACTATTGATTTTACTAGAGGTAGGGATATTTTACCGGAAGGTCGACCATGATCGACTAGGAAGATCATCAATAAGACATTGCTTGCATGGCTTTATCCACGCTGCTGTATTAACAACTAAGCGCTTCTTCAAGCTCGTTCTCCCAATGTATAATATTAAAATGTTGGATTTTATTTCAAAATTTCCTAAAGGGTTTGGAACTAAAACTTCAATTGAGAAGAATTAAAAATTAAAAAAAAAATAACAGCTAAAACTACGGCAAGTTAGAAATGCTGCAAGTAATTAATTCCGAAATAATATAAGAATAGGAAAGTAAATAGGATATATTTTATACTTCCGTCTGAGTTTTTTTACCTGTTGACAACTGTGCTGCTTAATCAGTTGACAAATGAAAAGATTTCGTTGAACTATTTCTTGCATATTTTATTATTCTTGTTCTTTTAAAAATTCTCTAGTATTGTTGAAAAGAACGTCTACACAACTGCTCTGAGCATGTGAAGAGAAAACAGCAACAACAGACTTATAACACAGAACTGAAAATTGTCATCCTGATTTGAGTTGAAAATGTTTCTGACAAGTATTAGAAGAGGATATTTCAGGTCAACAGTAAAGACCACGTGATATTTTACTATTTAAATTTGATACCCCAAAACGAACAGCAACAAAATGTACATAGAGACAGCAAAAGTCGATTTGAGTAGCAGTTTGTGCAAGAAAGGCTACTTCTAAAGCAATGGCTGTACGAAGCGGACAAAAGTTTACGCCTAGTGTTTAACTAAAGACTGTATCAGTTGCGAAGTTAAATGGAAAGTTAACTTTCAACGCAAACTGTTTAATTAGTAACATTAAACTTTGTGTACTGAGATTGACTATACTACACCGGTACACTGCCATATCTTACCACTTTTCCATTTTAGATGCAAATATAAATCACTTTAATGAGTAAAATCTGTTGGTAGCTTTTAAAGTTTTTATTTTTTAGCTTGTTTGTCCGTCCATCCGTCCGTCCGCTACAACATATTATCTTTTGTCCAGGCTGTTGCTCAAAAACTATTCATGCTTATGTTTTTTATTCCCACGCCCAACTTTGTTAGCGAAGGGAATATAGAATTTGATTAGTCCGTCCGTCTGTCCGTCCGTCCGTCACGCTTTAGGGTAGTGGTCTTGTATGCACAACTCCTCCGAACGGGTGAGCACACATATTTCTAATTCTATACAGATTTACTCCTCGTATGTTGTAGTTGTGCACCTCGTATTCAGTTTGTCCGACTTTTCATTTATTTAGCCAAAACTGAGGCCGAAACTTAGCATATTTTTTCGACTATAAAGGCTATATAATCTAAGTGTTGTACGTCCAACTCCTCCGAACGGGTAAGCACACATTTTAAATCCTATACAGATTTACTCCTTATATGTTGTACTTGTGCACCTCGCATTCAGTTTGTCCGACTTTTCATTTATTTAGCCAAAACTGAGGTCGGAATTTAGCATATCTTGCGAAGGGCGAGGGGATTTGCAGCGTTTTAGTGCTCTTGTTCGTTTTACATATGGTTAATACGTATATTGAAGGTGTGCAACGTCGTAGTTTCGTTCGATTTGAGGAAATATTGTCAAAATGACAGTATTTTGAAAATATATAAAAATTTCGTTTGAATGTACAATGATGTGACATTATGTACAGACCGTAACTCGATAACTATTCATGCTAATGCACAAAGATGTGACATTTCGTCCAGGCCGTCAGCCCAAAAATATCCATGCTAATGCTTTTTGGTTTTGCATGCAGTTAATACGTATATGGAAGGTGTACGACGTTGTAGTTTGGTTCGATTTAATGAAACATTATCAAAATGACAGTATTTTGAAAATAGATAAAAATTTAGCTCGAATTTACAAAGATGTGACTTTTTGTCCAGGCCGTAACTCCAAAACTATTCACACTAATGCTATTTCGTTTTGCATGCCGTTAATACGTATATTAGAGGTGTGCAACGTTGTATTTTTGTTCGATTTAGTAAAGAATTGTTAAAATGACAGTATTTTGAAAAATAGGTGAAAATTTAGTTCGAATGTAGAATGATGTGTCCAAGCCGTAACTCTAGAACTGTTTATGCTAATGCTTTTTCATTTTGCATGCGGTTAATACGTATATTAAAGGTGTGCAACGTCGTCTTATTTTATAAATCGACCAAAAATTGTTAGGCAATGTAGGGTTTTCAATTTCAATGAATTTACTAACGTCCAATAACATGTGTTAGACGGGGGATCCTGGCTTACTAAAGCTCTAGTTTGACTTTCAGCAGCAGCTCCTTCGATTGCACAGTACACAGTGTGGTTTTCAACGGATTTTTTTTTACAATTTAGTGATCTGACATATACGAGTAGGTTAAGTATATAGAAAAGACCAAATCAAGGCATAGCATCCATTTTTACTACTATTTATCCCAGTAACTAAAAAGAAAATTAAATATATTAAGTCTCGTAAGACATTACTGGTTTATTCAAATGTTAATTGTACCACAGTAAATGTCATGCAAGACCATCTGCGGTAAAGGAGAGACAATTGGCCTTTCTGCCATAGATTGTACTGCTCTTAACCCCGTTACTGCTATCACGGCTCCACACGCCGTGCCTGGGAACAGTTATTGAACAGCCTGTCCGCAAATTGTTTTCCACACCACACTCGCAATAGCATTTTATAAACTATGTTTTCAGTGTTTTAACTGTTTTGCTGAGTTTCTAACTCTTAATTAGGTTGATCTTGTTAATTCAAAAGCAGAAGATATCTAATTGTATTGGCAAACCACAACGGTAAACAAATTGTTTATCATATACATTAATACAGAACATGGAATTCACATTTTTCATGCTCATATTTTTTTTAGTTTTAATTCAAAAGTCAATGGCGGTAATTTGAAATTCAGAGACTGAAAGAGCTAGCCCACTAACTAACCGGATGCTAGTGAGTGCATGGAACTCCTCATTATTCAGCGCTGTCCGGATTCACAGCCACAGTTTGCTATCATCAGTCCAGCATCCTACCACTGAGCTATGTGCAATTTATCGAATCAAATTAGCAAAAATCTCTGTCTGAGTTGACAAAAAATAAATGGTTTTAGTAGTGGTACTAAGCGATTTTATGGACTTTCTCCGTTTATCTCAGTTACTTTATTTTTATTGAGGATTTTAGCTGTTTTTATTGATAGCGGACAGCATAGCTTAAGTTTAATGCAAAAAAGTGTTTTGGACATGTTTGGCGTATTTAGCTTAGCTAGTAAGGCCTGTACTATTTGCAGTATCGTGGGCATCGCATTTACCTTGCCTTAAAAAAGCTAGAAGCCATGCGATATAAATCCCACAGAAGTGTTACATGAAAACTGCCAAACAAACAATATCTCTGTTTGCATTCCCACACAGAAATATTTTTTTGATTTTGAGATGATGTCTAACACGATTAACAGAATTAGGAATAATAATCTTATCTGGTTTTAAGAATAATTGGAAAAGGCGAATTTTTAACAAAATAATTAACACCGTTTCATTTTTTATTAGAATACTCTTTAAAGCTTTATTTACGTTTAGGAATAAAACATTTTATCACTTTACGACAAGGAAGCATTCTTATATTTTAACGTCTATTTGAGTAATAACAAATGCCTACAGGTAGATCCGTTCTTTCAATTTCTTGAAAAGTTTTGACGTTGATATAAAACCGTTTATAAAGCAGAGATGATAGGTTTGATTTGTTGAAAGTGCGTATATTGTATTGTTATTATTATTATTATCATTATTATTATTATTGTTATTGTTATTATTATTATAATATATTACAGATGTAATGCTATCAGAGGAAGACTAAAGTGTGTTTACCTGGTTTGGCAAAACTTATTCGTTTTATAAATCTCTAATTTATTGGAGAATTTAAACGACAAACGTCCCATTGTTGTGCTATTGAGCAATCGTATTAGAACCACGCCAGAATAAATGGCAATGTTTAAATGTAAATAAAGTTGCCCAAAAGGAAGAAACTTTTTATTTCTACATTCATTCACCATTAAACACGTTATGTATATCAAGAAAAGTTTTCTTTGTTAAAAATCATAGAGTTGTGTATCAGTAAATAAACATTTATCCGATTCACTGTGTTTGTAAATATATTAAATTCATTCTACAAAAGCCTTGAATTAAAATGATTGCAAAACTATGTAAGAAATGCAGTGAGATTGTTAAAATATTGGTCAGATAAGCCTAAATTATACAAAAGCAATTTAAGGGATCCGAGAACACAGTGCCATATTTTAATTGCAGTATGTTTGAATGATGGAATATGTCACAGTCATGCAATACTAAGATTTGTCAATGGTGCATTGAGGGTTATCGGATAAAAATCCAAGTATAAAAAATTATCGACTATTTCCTGCCTTAGTACTAGTGACATCAGTACTAGTAATAGAGCTAGGACAAAATTGCCTTTTTAAACTATACATGCCATTAAGAGCGTAAAATTACATGATTTTAAAACATTTTACATTCATATAATAACTGAAATATTGTGCGTCTTGTGTTTAACTTTTGAGACTATTAAGCTGGTTTGAATTAGTGCAAAGATATATACATTTTGCATTTTTGGTGCTCTTTTATCAAAATGAGACCATTTCTTCTTCTGAGAAGAAGCATTTTTACGTATTAACTCCAAAAAGTTAACCAGTTTTAAAACTTATATTATATTGACTTCGTCTCTGCCATTAAGGGCTGGATATCAGCTTTTTCAATTATTACAAATTGTGCAGTATATACTGTTTGTTCAGTAAATTTTAAAGCAATCTGAATATATTAGCATAATGACATCTTAAATTATGTGTAAAAAGCAAAAGAAAAAACTTTAGCAAAGATTATTTTGATTGATGTGTCTTTAACAAAAATTTAAATAAGGAAATTGAAGGCAGAAAAGCATATCTTGGTTAAGCTGAATCTGTAATGACGCAAACTGTTAATATGCAAGATTTATAAATGTCATTTTCTATTGATTTTATTTATAGTCACGTCCGTCTATGAAAACAAAACACAAAAATGTCCTTTCAGAACAGCTCATGTTGAGTGATTGGGAAAAGTTTTAATGCTGAAAACCGATACAAAAAGTATCAAATGTCAGGATGACGTGCTCTGAACTGGAGATGCATGCACAACCTCTATGGTTAAGGATGTCGTTTTGCCAATTTCCTTACGATTGTAAGGAAGGGGTTAATTTTCTGCGTGATTATGGGATCCTATAATTAAAAACGTGCTGTCTTTAAAAATATTCTTCCTTATATTCCTTTAAGTGTCAACGCGTCCTAAGACTAAAAGAAGAACACAGACCATTTAAAAAGCTTGGCATATCACATGGATAAGCGAGAATCTGATGTGTAGTATAGTGTTCTCAGAGAAAAATTTAAGTGATTTTTAAATAACAATTAATAGTTTAGCGCATTTAACTAATTCTTTTTGTCATACATATTTTGTTTGCAAGTATTTAATTATTTCCAAATGATGGTATTACCGCGTTATGTCCCTGTTTGTTGCCATACTTACTCAACACAATTTGTCATTGTTTGTTGCCATGCTTACTCATCGCATTATGTCCCTGTTTGTTGCCATACTTATTCATCACATAAACATTCATAACACTATCATGTATTTTTGTTTTATGTTATTTAGTTGTAAATATATGTTGCTTTACGAATAAGATAAGGCAACATAAACTACAACATAATTAGCGCATAGCGACTTATTCTGAGTCACCATGAAGTATTTATGACCAATACGAAAATGTTGAAGTGATCAATAACATCTTAATAATAATAATAATAATGATGATGATACTGAGTTTTTATATACCGACCTCCAGAGAACCTGCTAAAACCCGTTTACAATGTGCGCATACATGTATATAATTATAGATTACAATTTTTTAAAACTCAGGATTATTATAATTTCGACGTGCCATATAGTGTCTCTGAAATCCCTATCTATTAGCACATACGCCTAGCAATAATGCAACCCTAATTTGGTATTACAGGACTATATAGGCACACCGACATCCCTGGGGGGTTTGCAAATTGTCATGATTCCTGACCACGAGCAGGATTCGAACCCGGGCTACAGAACCACAACTGCATGGCTGGTAAGCGTCTTAACTACTCGACCACCGAGCTCCCGACAACTTAAGTCAATACACGCTTTTTACATAACTTACTTGATTACAGTTTTTACAATAACCATTGACTTTGGCGTTCTGGTCAACACTGAGAAGTTATCGAGTTCGAGATCAACAAGTCATACTGCAGCATCACCCACCTCATGTAACAATTATAGCTGCTCTTTTAATAGTAAAAGCGTTCTTTCAACATTCAAAACCATGCTGAAATAGTTAAGGATAACATAAAATTTCTGTGATATAGAACGTATATAGTAATTGAGCTTGCCATATTACGGTTTCTTTGTCTGTACAGAGAACGATTTTCTTTTGTCAGCAAATATATGCAGTAGATGGGTATCTTTTCGCTCATAACGAGTCAGGTAGTTAATTAACTGCAACAAGCTTCTCGTTAGGAGTTAATAATGTTATGTTGATATACACATTAATGCATGAATAGTTATATATCTGAAATCCTGCAATTACATAAAGTATCACTAAGACAATAACATGTAATATAAAAAGTTAACGGCAAAACTAAACCCTCTAAAGAAATTCTCTGTACTAATATACCCACATTTGAGCATTTTATATGTTTCAAATGTATGATTCCAGAACATGTTGTAGTTAGTGCTCACGTAAAGCACTGAAACATGCTTAGAAGTTACGCAAGAGCGTTAATCTTTCTTTTGGCTAATTACGTCATTACTTGGCTCTGTTCCATTTCCAGTAAAATGTACCTCATTTCTGTGTTTATTTCAAAGTAATAACGCTCCAAAATATACTGAATAAAAGTAAATAACAGAAAATCAGAAATACCAATACAATAAATTTATGTTGATCACATTTGGGACACATTTAGTTCCAGACATGTATAATTACTTTTTTTCTGTTCGTGAATGCATTATAAAGATTGTTTTCCAAAGGTGACGCCTTGAATTGATGCATATCTACTCGCATATAATAGCTTTAATTTTAAATAGAAGTCGTATTATATTAAAATAATGGTTGAGTAGCACCACATGGAAAGCAATGAGACTAAATAACAGTCAAAATTAACTATTTTCTTTGTGATTTAAAACTCTTGTCAATACATATTCTTGGAATTTTTTCACGCTCGGGAATTTGAATATAAATATATATATATATGCATTTGTATCCATTAAAATTGCTGAATGTTAATTTGGTTGGTTTGACTGTTGCCCTAATAATTCCAATGTCCTGTGTTCGAATCTGGTCCTGATAAACACAGGAACTTTAACTCCGATTGCTTCAACTCTGCAAATGTTATGCCTCGTGTATTTCTAGACAAAGATGTGTATGTTTTTACAAAAGGAGTTACATCATTGTTGGAGGGGGCGGGATTGTGCATATAATAAAATATTTGGAACGTTTCATCCTCCCTAGACCTAAAAAACCAACTTCTAGTGATTTAGTGATGACCCTTTATTATGGAATTGGTAATAGTAATAATAGTAATAGTAATAAAGTTTCTTTTCCAGGTAGCATGGTCTAAGATCTACGTATGTGATCGTGGCATAGATCGCATGCTGATATTCTTTTCACAGATGCATTTTTATTCAGACGTTCGTATTTTATGCTACATTTTCTGCTATCTCAACTTCATGCGAATTTGGACATGTATAATGTTATACCTCAGTATCTCCAGCCAAGAATGGCAAAAAGGGATGTTTCATTCATATGTTTAGATAAACTACTTTCTTAAAAAATGATAGACCTTTGTTTAAAAGTTATAGCAAAATTAACAGAAATGTCTGTAATCTCAATTTACAAAACTGAAACATATTAAAATACGTGGGCAATCTATGAAGCTTTGCCTAGAGTGTTAAAAAGTTCTTTAAACAGGCATTTGTTTTGAAGGGGGGTGGTAAAACTTTAGTTCATTAAAAGGAGCATTTATAAAAACTTGATAACACCTGACAAAAATTAACCTTTCTATTAAAACATTGGCAAAACTACTGTTTCAGTTTGTTAACCAAGCTCTCTACCAACTGTGGGAAATTGATTTTGTTTTCAACAGATATAATCTTGGAATGAATCCTACACATATGTGAAAACTACTGTATATACAGTACTTATAGTTTCTGTATATTTATTTGAACACCTTCGCTCTTGCTAGTGTATCAAGTAGCAATCTGTTATTGCCATGTTTTCAAGATGTTATAGTCGTAATTAACCGCAATCAAATGAAATGACCAATTTTTAAGTAACAACTAACATTTGCAATTGTAACACTGCAAAATATAATAATCAAACAACTGCTTTATATTAAATTTATAGTAACATTGTTTCTGTCCCATGTACTGCTCGACATTTTCTCAAAATGAGAAACATACACTGTGTAGAATACGACAATCAAGATGATCACTGTATCATTACCACACTGTTTGTAAGTGCTGATCTTGAACGTAAGTAAAAGATAAATATGTATATTATAACAAAAAATGACAATTTATCCAGCTTTAATGAAGATAGCTTTCATTGTTAATGTAAAAGTTGAAAAATTGAACTGGTCCTTAATTTCAGCATAGATGTAGTGTAAATGTTTTACCTTTATATGAGCAAAAGAGATAGAAATTCTGTGATTTTTCATTCGCGAAGAAAAGGGACGTAAGCAAATGTGTCTGGTTTTCCTAGATCACCCAATAAAGTGTATTTATTGTCAGGAATGTTGTCATCAAACTAAGTTCATTGTGGGTTATCCTGAAACTATGATCCATTACGTAGTCAAATGCTAGATAGGGTAATGGCCATGTGTTAAAAAGCAAGCAGAAAGTCATTACTATTTATTTATTTCAAGATTTATATTTATTCCCACTTGGTATTGAAAATACTAAATGGGGATGGATTGCCTCGAATTCTTCACCTATATTTGTCCTCCCTGTTCTTTATTTTTTACTTCTTCCGCCGAATCGGTTTCCAGACATCTCCTCCAAGACCGCTGAAGCTAGACCAACAAAACTTAACATATGTATGGAGAGTCATCTGAAGTGGTGCACCTGATAAAAATTTTTGAACTTGACCTTACTGGTCAAGGTCAAATCGCAAAAAGGTCAATCGGTTTATAGGCCATTGCAGCTAGAAAAGCCAAACTTGGCACATATATAAAGGGCGATGTGATCTAAAGCAACCGATAAAAATTTTTGACCTTGATCTTAACCTTGACCCTGAAATCGCGAAAAACGTGATTTAAGAAAAACAATGATTTATCTCGAAAACGGTAAGAGCAATTTTGACCTCATTTTCGACCTCCACCCTCTATACGACGATACGTAATGTATAACTTCCGATGTCCTTGACCTCCAGGTCACTTTCGAGTCCCAAACCGGAAGTTGGCCTTTATCTCGAAAACGGTAATTTTGACCTCATTTTCGACCTCCACCCCCTAAAGTAGTGCACCTGATAAAAATGTTTGACCTTGACCTTACCGTATAGTTGGTAGTATTTAGGAGGATGTGCTACATTCAGACATGTGAAAATTGTTGACAAAGAGCAACATCATCTACCTTCCCTTTTAATTTATCATTCCAAGCGGAGTCTAATTCGCTGTGCGAATTTCGGTCTAGTTTATAGTGCTTTATAAAACCTAATTCAAGCCTTCTTTACATTAATTACATTTAAGTGTATTTTACTTCCACTTAATAGACATTAGTTTCACTAAGAAGAAAAAGCAAAATCTTTGTTGCTTGGTATTATAGAATATTCTAAGTGGAAATCTGTTTTGGCAACATGCTTTGATGTTTGGAACCAATTATACATTACTGCCATGAACTTTAATATGCACATGTATCGTAAACTGAGATTATCCCCTTCAGGTGAATTCCTTTACTTTGGTCTTCTGGAAATATGCGTCAGTAAACACTACTCATTTTCACATATTGGTAACATAAAAAAGGTTTTATAGTTTTTCAAGCCTCGGCAACCTTGCATTTTACCATAACCTTATCGATTTTTTCAAATTATGATTAAGAATTGTGGGTTTGAGTCCAATCATTTTCTGTAGCAGGATTCTAGCAAAATATGGAAAAAATGTGCACCGCAGATTAATATTAAATATAGAAATAGTTAATGTTCGCAATACCAGTAAAGAAAAGAATAGCACAAAGTCACAATTTTTAATCGCAGTTATTAATTATCCTACATAATAGATATAGTTTATGACTTCAATAAAAGTAAGTTGTGGCTTTGTATCGTCTTCTGTTGTTTTCTTGATCAATAACAATGCCATGGTATGTGCATATGTCACACGATAATGTTTATTTATAGGCTACTTGTGTTCAATTACCTGTGATGTATATGTCACACCACGCTGTTTATGTGGGTGGTGGGGTATCTCATACTGTCGAGCAAATCACAAACCTCACGGCATATAGCTTTGCATAGGGGGCAGCCTCTGCCTTTATATCTCAGAATGAAGACTTTCACCTTAGTTTTAGTCCATATTTCATCAAAATAATCAACATTATGTGGCATTTTCTACAAGACCACAAGGTATCTATTTACAGATATGCAAACTTGACCAGGATGAAATGAATGCCTTTCAAGACAATAATATGATAAGCTTAAAATGAACATTTTGTTCTCTCTTAAAATCAACTTATGAATTGGAGGTCGTGTCTTCTTCCTTAGCCAAATGTTAGTATACAACGCACCATATTTAGACAGAAACCATTCAAGTATTTTAATAACTGCTGTAGATGTTAGTTGAAAAGTAATTCTTATAATTTCAATTCAACGGCTGTAAGCGCAAATCATATTTCTAAGAATGATACTCTCCCAACTTTTGTAAGATTTCTCATTTAGGTTACAGGCGATTGATTCAGCAGTTTTATCACTGCCACATTTAAGCAAATGTTCACTGGTCTTTGATATGTACATAATATACCTGGCTTACTTTTTCCAGTACTCTTGAAAATAACGTATATAGTATAACAGGCTATTTCATACTAAGCGCTGAAGTAAAATATCTGAATGCTGAGTAATATTAAGAACTAATAATGTCAACGAAATTGCTTTACGGAAAGATAGTAATGAGCAAGCTTTATCAATTCATGTTTCAAAATAAGAAAACAGTTAAATACTTAGCTTTCTGACAAAACAATATGTGTTTTTTTCTTAACCAAAAACAAATCAGCAAATGATGTGAAGTTGATTTGTCGGATACCTAGCTAACACTATATTTTAAACGAAAAATAAGTAGTAAAACTGAAATAATATGAAACAAATATCGTAGATAATTCCATTGCAACATATTCAACAATGTTACTTTTTCTACATGAATGTTAAACTTATTTAATATCATTCTAGTTACAATGCAATGTATTCTTTGAAACGGCAGAAAATATGAAAGGTATGCATAAGTATCTCAACTATCGCACATACATCATAGCTACTTTTCATATCTGAGCTTTTCTGTTTCGCTAATTGTACACATGGTATTGAGCCATATTTAAATAGATGCACAACGAACCCATATAGGACTTCATAACTTTCCTGTTAAGAGTGAATACTTTCATAACGAGAAACTGTAACATCCGTCTCTTGTATCTGAAGTGATCACGATCAATCCAAGATGCTGATTTAAAATATAATAGGCAAAAAATTTAAATAAAACAAAACATCTAAAATAACCGAAATGTGCCTAGTGAGCTGATCGTTTGCTTTTCAGTGACTCGAGGATCTCCTTTTATCTTTGGGTTTTATGTTCTCTTATAGGTTATATTTCTCTTTTGTTTCAATACCTTTTAGAAAACAGTTTTCAGTTTTATTTAAAGGTGTATTGATTTTTCTAGTTATTAAATTTTTTGATTGCCTACCGAGGAAGCTGACAGGTGGTCTTTCTAATGTCTTCACTATATCCAATTTCAAATTGACTTTAATAAAATATTTTATTATGTACTAAGAGTACCGTAGGTAAAGAAATGATAGCAAAATGAAGGGGTAGTATTGTACACTCCAGCTCATCCAGCAATGAAGTCGCGCATGAATCTTTTGTCAGTGATTCGACTTGTCAGAAATAGCAAAGTCAAAAGTGTAATGGTTTTTAAAACTTTCTTTTTTGCTTTGTTTTATTTATTAACTGATGTATCTGTCTGTATTGACACTTGCCAAGTTTAGCCAATTGACACTTGCCAAGTGTAAGGCTTGGTTACTGCACAGTTGTGTGTTATAGTACGGATCGAGGGACAAGACACTCCATGTAAAGAAAGGAACATCGATCACCACATTCACTCGAACGCCATAGGTCTAAGTCAACGCGACATTGACACAGGGTTTTGACGAAACCCTTTATATTTTGCGTAACGAAGGTTGTCATGTAAAACAAAGGGGGTGGCATAGTGTAAGGAGTATCTGACAGGTAACAGGAGTTTATTTCTGGTCTGTTTGACTACATAAGGCAGGATTATTTGTGTTTGCGTTAGAAAAGCAACAGAACATGGAGCTGATGTTCTTTGTATTGGATTTAGCGATGTAAGGTCAAAAACTGATCGCTGCGGGGTTCGTTTGGCAGCCTTCTTCGCGAGTCCAAATCCAATACAAAGCACCCAGCGCCATCATATATACCCGTAATACTTTTATAATATTTACATGAAGGGTGTATACAAAAAGAGTCCATCTTGAAAACGCTTCGATATCAAAATTCCTTTGTTGAATAGGCTAATGATTTTTTTTTAAATTTTGGATTGAATAATAGGGAATAATTATTACATTTTATCAAGAACAAGGAAAAACAAAGTTCTGGTCTTTTTGTCAAATAGAAAGCGCTGAACAGTAAGTTAGGTAACGGTAAGTCAGATCATGATTTCAGCTTTATTTCTCTTCCAGTTCTCAAGCCCTTAAAGATTGACACATATAGCCAGCTAAGATATTTTGGGTAACAGGACAGAAGCCCCGGGGACAAAAGCCACCGGACAAAAACCACCGGGTCAAAATTCACCCAAATTATATTTTTAATTTAAGAAATAAATCGAACTTGCGCAATTACATTAATTGCATTTGGAGTCCAATTAATGTTATTGTGCGGTGTTGGGTGGGCAAACTAAAGATCAACGACACTGGAGATATGTCCTCATTGAATCAACCTTAATTGTACCGCCTCCGGAAAATAAACAACCTATTTTAATTGGTGAGACTACCACAGCCTCATACAAAGCCGACATACTCGGGATATCATAGCAGGGTATAAGTAGTACTTGTTTTTAATTTTTAATATCGTTGTTAAAACATGGAGTACATTGAATCAAATAAAGGAAAGCCAAAACTTCTGCACGAAAGTCCTGTAATCGAAAGATAACAGGTATTGGGCTACCGTTTTAATTGCAATTTGTTATGTTCTTACAAGTTGTGCAATCAAGAATTAAAAGCCTGTACGGGGTATTGGATTACTAATTGAATTGCAATCTGTTATTTAATTACAAGTTCTGCAATCGAGAGTTCAAATCTTGCAAAGGGTACTGGATTGCCAATTCATGTTATTGTATTAACAGTTCAATTGCGATTTGTTATTTTATTACAAGTTAATTGAGAATATATTGCAAAGGGTACGGGATTACCGATTTAATTGCAATTTGTTGTGTACTACAAAGTCTGTAATCGAGAGTTCAAAGCTTGTACTTTTACATTTGAGAAGTAAATAAAGATGTGAGCAATATTTAGGTGCTTTGAACAATTTTACTTATTTTACTTTGGAAGAGAAGCAAAAACACAAAAGCAAAAAAGAAAAAAATTATTTGGGTGGATTTTGTCTCGGTGGTTTTTGTTCTAGGATGGGTTTTGACCCGGTGGTTTTTTTCCGGTGGCTTTTGTCCTAGACCCATATTTTTGTCAGTTTTTTGCTATTATTTTGCTTGCCATTTTCAAAATACCTGTGTTCTAGGTGCGCAAAGCTCGTTTAAAATTTTCAGATGACTGTAACTGTATTAGTTACACTTGGGACAAAGGAGTTATCGATAATAATTATCAGTATTATTATTATTATTATTTATTTTTTTCATTCATTCATTCTGTTTATTCGGGAGTTTCCCAACAAGCCCTCCGAAACGGTGAGAGCGAGAAAAATGACCATGGAAACTTGTTATGACCTATGAAATATTTTAACTATGTCGTCATCATCGTCGTCTAATAAGGCCATGAAGTTTTTAAAGTTGAATATCTTGAAAACGTTTGCATTCACAGCTTTCGAGTAAAATACGTTATGAGACTATTTTTGCAGAGAATTATTTGGTGACCTACTTTTCAGTTTTTACGTCATTTTATCGAGTTTTGTTATTTTGGTCCTTGTAATGTTAATTTTAAGTTCATCTGACACATAAAGTTTTAAAACTCAAGAAATAGAAGATAAATGCTCTAGAAGCTTTCTAATACGAACCCCCAACCCTTCCTCTAATCCACAGCACCAAAAAAGTCCATCGATAAACACGACAACGAAGAAAAGGCTTACATGAGTACACATGCGGTATGCTGTTCAGCGTCCAGTACATTTACAGTAGCATGCTAACACTGTACTATGGTTGGTTTTATATGCAGAAAGAGTATTAAGCTGTATTCGTAATTTATTTATTTACCTTCTTAGCCCTTGCTTTCTAAAGGGGTTCAAGATTTATTTCAAACTTCAAAGTTCAATGCTTTTTTTTATTTTTTGTCTTTTTTTAAATTTTATTTTGCCATTTTTCAAGCTTCGACGTCACTCGACAAAACTTTTGTCTACAAGATTAGGTCTTTTCACATGCGAAGATTTCATCGCACAAGACCGTTGCCTTATGGCATCATATCAATGTTAATGATGTTAAAGATATTTTATAATTCCTGAAAACATTGTAATGTTCCAACAACGTTTGATAGACGTCGCTCTTGACATCTTTAGATAAATGACGATCTGTCGGTCTCTAATCAACTTTGAGATTGGGTTTTAAATCGAATTAAAAAACCTTCCATCTCCTGACTAAATATAGACCGATTTTTGAAGTCTACATAACAACACCTAGTCAGTTTCGCATCAAAGACGTTGTTTAGACGTCGGAGAAAGTGGTGGTTGCAACCAAAAGCAATGTCTAAGCAAAGAGCTGCTCAGCCAATCTGTAATCAACATTGTAGCAAAGCTTTTGATTGGACGTTAATCTAAGATCACGCCCAATCAACAACCAAGTTACAAAAAATTTAATGTGGCGGTCTGGCAGGATCGACGTCAGATATTGAGATATCAAGACCCAAGTTGCAACTGCGACACAGCATACCGAAAGCTGTGTTTCGCAGACCTTTAGAGAAACTGGCATCGTGACACTACTTTTAAGGTACGCCTATGCATAATTTATTAATTTTTAAGCCTTTATTATCGTATTTTTTATAGTCCCAAGCGGTCTAATTTCTCGTTTTCATACATACATATCTTAAACTATATTAAACTAAAGATAGGGTAGGGAGTTTCTTTGATTTGAAATTAAAATACTCTTGGTGAATACTAGAGTTTATATGCAAGAGAAAGTTTAAATAGCGTATGTGAACTACCGCCTATAGGCGTGATTTGTTTTCTAACAAAATAATGCAATTTAAATTAATTTAAAAATAGGTCTAAACCGCACCAAAGAATCCCAAACAATATAGTAAAAGGAATACAACATGGTCAACATGTAAGATTTTGGAAATACAGAAGTAGACATTGATCTCCTCCTGTTAAATCGGTCTATTTTCAATATTTGACTTCAATCCGTATTTCCCTGTACTTGACCATGTACAATTCCTACTTTCTTTGCTCATTTAGTCCAAGTTACAAAAAGACACTCATTAAAATGAACATCATCTTCGAAATAAAGATAAAGTTCTTCATTAAAATAATATGTGAGAACTTTTATTGGTCAAGCATTTTAGAAATTGCACATGTACAGGTATTGTTTACTGATTATACCCGAGACAAAAGGATTCGACGATTTAATTCCGCGCAGAATATATCACAGGAGTATCTATTTCATCATTTAATTCGTACAATGGAAGCGGGAGTGTATTATCGAGTTTTGTCTCTTGCAAATCATACTGAACAGATGGATATATTTTACATAATTTAGGTCAATATTATCAAATATTTGAAAGCTGTTTAGCAAGAAGCCATGAAATGTTACGTTTTATAACAGGGTCTATATTAATATCCTACTAAATTTCCTGTAGAGCTATTATCCCGAGAGCCAACAAAAGTACCCAGGTTCAACAAGAAAAAAGAATGCAAATATTGTTCTTTTTAATTTCTTGTTCTACTTAATATTATATCCTGTTACCTGCACATGTCATCCTCGTCCTCTGATAGGTTATTATTGTCGTGGTTGCCAATAGCATCCTGAAAAAAAAAACAAGTTATCAATTGGCATGCAATATTGGTTTGTGCAGTAGAGGGGATGCGTACTCTGTACACATCTCTATATACAAATGCAAGAAGTTTTGGGTTCAAATCCAGCAGAGCGGGTGACACTACTTACTTCAGAGCTACGAGCTTTCTCATGAAAGGAAGTGAAATACTTCAAAAATAGAGACTGGTGCATATCTATTATTTTCTTTTGTATGAAATTTTATATCAGCTATATAATTAAAAGAAATAAACTAATTTTTATTTTTCTATCTTAAACTGGGTTTTAAGACGAAAGTACCGGTACCTTGCACTATCTATCTATCTATCTATCTATCTATCTATCTATCTATCTATCTATTCATCTATCTATCTATCTATCTATCTATCTATCCATCTGTCTATCTATCTATCCATCTGTCTATCTATCTATCTATCTATCTATCTATCTATCTATCTGTCTGTCTGTCTGTCTGTCTATGTATCTATCTGTCTATCTATCTCTATATCTTAATATTTTGTTACCCTTTAATAGAAAGATTCCATTACAGCTAAATAGACATTGTCTGCACATTTCTCTGTCTCACTTGCATTTTTCTCGGTCTAACTTGGTTGCTGCTTACAAAGTGCCTGTCTTGTGATAGGCCGTTATACAGATATTAACAGCAAAGGAAGTGCAACTGTCTGTCTGTCTGTCTGTCTTTCTTTCTGTCTGTCTTTGTATCTCTTTATCTGTTTATCTATCTATCTGCCTATCAAAATTTTGCAACACCTTTCTAAACTCTATGAAAAAAATGTGATAAAGTTTGTTGAATCTCTGTTTGCCTTTCTGCTTACATAAATGTATTACCTTATATCTTATAAGCTATTGGTGTTCTATTGACATAATAATTACCTTGGTAGTTCTTCTTGTTGGCCTAAAAGTCGGCTTAGGGGATGTTTGCATAAAATGAAAATTCATTTTTAAAGTTTATATTATTTTGTTGTCTTATCCACTGAATAGTTCTCCTCTCAAATAAAACAATGTTTAAAGTAACTAGTTTCTGAATTGCAATTCAGTAACTTTTATAATTTATTCCGCACGTATTTCTGCTACCACTAAGCTCTCCAATAAAAGATAGCTTTAGTTAAACTTATATATATATA
Source organism: Protula sp. h YS-2021 (assembly GCA_949752745.1). Lineage (NCBI taxonomy): Eukaryota > Metazoa > Annelida > Polychaeta > Sabellida > Serpulidae > Protula > Protula sp. h YS-2021. The sequence continues at coordinate 27,283,403 of OX457027.1, read as the reverse complement.
TATATATATATATATATATATATATATATATATATATATATATATATATATATATATATATATATATATATATATATATATATATATATATATATATATATATATTATATCATATATTATATATCGGTTTATCAGTATATTTATAGTAAAATGATCACATAAAAACTTAAAGAGTAGCCAGAAATAAAATTCGATAGAAGTGTCAAAAAAGTGTAAAACTTTTCAATTCTGGCAATTCTGTAATCATATCCATTGTATGTGTCATAATTTTTAAAATACCGCAAGTAATTGCAGAACAGTGATCATCGAAATAAGAGAGCATGACAATAAGGTCAGAAGTGCTGTCGTGAAAATGCCGTTTACGTCATTATACTCTCCTGGCTAAATTGGAGACGATAATTCGATTGCGTTGCTATTGTGACCAGGGTCTTGTTAAGCCATGAGAAACTGTATAATGAGGACTAATATCTCTTCTCAGCCATTGTTTGTACGAATCATTGTGTAAATGACCCTACAAATGGCATTGGCTGCTGTTTAAAAGTTATCTCCGAAATGTTCAATATATTGTAGCCTAACTAGGGGTCAGTGATTATTGCTTCTTTAAAGACGCGGAAAATCGGCTGTTAGGACAATAAACCTGGTTCAATATCCATTGAACAAAGACTGTAATTTGTAACACATTCTGTTTACATTTTAGCTTCAAACGTGTATTAAAAAATAGAGCATAAGGATTTAAGATGAAAAACAGAATACTTATTGGTCTGTATTTTGATAGTTTTTAATGGATTATATATTTTCGAATATTTTTATTTAATCGTTTCATGTTTACGTTCACTGTTATTTGGACGTATTTCTTCTCATTTACCTCTGTCAATCATTTTATTCATTTCTTTTCAAACACTGAAATATCTCGAAATTAATACGCTGGCTTACTTTTTCAAATTTGATCGCATTTCAGGATAAAAATATAACAATAAAGTAGAAAGATAAATTATTTGATTGGAGATTTCACTAATTTAAGAGGAGTAAATTTTAATTAGAGACCTATATACCATTCAGATCGACCATTCATTTATCTTTTTTTGGGTATATCTCTTGAGAAATTAGAGAAGTCTTTAAATCATTATAAAAATATTTTATTTTTATAAGCATATAAAAATACATGGAAACAGCGATTAGTTCATCAGTTGTATGATGTGTTCAGGACAGAGTCGGAAACACTCAGTGTTACAATTGCCATGATGACATAGCTTGTATCGCAGTGGAAGTAAAACTAGTTAATCTAGTTACGATATTATATCTTATAACGAATTTATGTATCAAAAATGTGCAAAGGGGACTAATGGAATTATCCATTTCTACAATGTTACACTACAGCTGTGACGTCTCAGATGAAACCAACGCCAAGCAATTCCTTGCCACCACATATAAGAGCAAATATCCGCTGTCCCAGCAAACATTCCGAAGTCCGTCCATTGTCGATTTGAGGTTGCGACGTCGTCACTGTCTAGATGGTGATTTTCTAATAATATTTTCCGGACTCCTATACAACGAAATAAATGTTTCAACTTCCATTTGCCTCCTTTTATTAGATGTTGAATAATCGATGTCTGTCCAACGTCGGCACGTAGACGATGTTTCGACTAACATAATCAACTACAATCCGACGCTGGTCCAACGTCGGGAGTGACTTTTATATGCGACTTCGCAACGTTTACTGTCGTGACAAAAGCCCCACCACATACAATAGTAATACTTCATTCTGAGTGCGTACGATATTGTTTTTTGCCAGAAGCAGTAGGGCTGTACGGACCGACCCCGAAGGGGGAGGTCCGTACACGCCCGTAGGCGTCGTCAAATTCTTTCTGTAATCAACAAGAAAAGTTTGTTATCCTTCAAAAAATAATTTTTATCATAAGCCAGCAAAACATTTTTTTCTATATCTCGTCTAATACTCGTCATTACGAGTTTTAGATGAGTTTCAGGATGTAAAACTGGTCGGAATCTCGTATTTATTTTCTCACCCAGTTTCAGACGAGATATCAAATGTTTTGTACTGGAGCATTATGAAAAATCAATATTATTAGGTGTCATGTATTGGAGCGTCATGGGAAACCATATGTACTGAATACCATTTTCAAATAAATTGGCAAATTTTAGTTACTAATAAAGATTTAAATATATAATTTAAACTGTTGGTGATCACATAGAAACAACATACTGGTAGCCGAATAGCTCGTAGTTAATCGGATGCCTGGTGGCGTAGAGGTAAGGTCGACGCGTAAGATGCCAGAGGTCCGCAGTTCAACGCCAGGTAGGTACGAATGTTGCAGATGAGTGTGTTGTAGTGTTGTTTGAATGATTTCATATACATGGTTTCACATATAACGTAAATAAAACGTTTTAGAAGCTTTCTTTTAGGTTTCAACACAAAATAAAATAAAAAGAAACTTATTTCGTCTTTTCCATTAAACAAATACTCGTCTGGAACTAATCTAGGTCCCGTTTCCTTGTCTGAAAAGTAAGTTGAAACTCGTCTAAAACACATATCAAATTTGACCAGAAATCGACGTGTTTCAGACATTTCAAAATAGACTAGATGTAGACGAGAAAAACTTGTCTATAACTCGTGCGCAAACACATTTGAATCTCGTCTAAAACTCGTAAAAATGTTTGCTGGGATAATTCTAATGATACTGATTATACTTTCTATGACTCCGTTATTAGATAGCATGATCTTGATTAATAAACTTAATCAATATTGTCTGCCATTCTAATTAAAGTGTGTCATTTAACCTCAGACACACTGCCCCCTCCATTCGTGGGGACGGGGATGGGGAGGGGATTGCTGCGTCTTATAAATAGTCATACATTAAATATTCACCCTTACAAATGAGAGATGGGGTGAATAACTGAAGTCAGTACAGGTGAGTGGGGGCTGGGGGGAGGCGGGAGGGGACGGGGGCAGGAGAGGATGGGTTGTGCAGACAAATGTGGAAATTCATGCATTGTCTCTCAGGAGCGGACATCATGAACTCACCTGCTGAGGCAATCTTGGCGATTCCTCTTGTTTTTCCCAGCAAATAGATTTCAATATTTTCCTATACTTTTCTGTCATTTCTATACAAATATTAAGGCTTTAATATAAATCCCAGAAGTTCACTCGCAAAACAAGGATATATTAATTTATTATGTTTTTAAATGCTTAAATATTTTTTAAACACGTCTTACATTACTTTACATTAATATTCTTTCCATTCTCGATAAATGTTCTATTTTTTAATTATTCCACATTATAATATTGTTTAAATACGTTTAAAATATGTTATCCAAATGATCGCATACATTCCGATATTGGTTTGAACTCTCGGAGACAAGTCGACATCAATAACAGATAAAGACCTGCAATTTTCTGGTGAAAAAGACGGGGGTCATCTGCAAAACTCGCCTGGAACACATACCGGATGACAGTTTTAAGGATTAGTCAGTTTTATTCAATTCGCTTTGATCTCGCTAGAAGAGTCATTTCCATGTACCGGCTGTCGGGCTTAAGTGGTTATTTTTTCACAATGGTGACATTTCAAAAGAAAATTTGAGCTGAGAAAGGGGGAGAGGTGGAAACCAGCAACCCCCCCCCCCCTCTTCCCATACACCGATGAACTCCGGTTTTACTAATATGTATTACACTGGCATGTTGCAAATCCCAATAATAATTCGTAGAAAGAAAATAAAATAAGAATAAATTTCTGCAAGATGATATTATGTAATGATGTGATACTTTTATTCAATAACTGGAAATGGAATCCCGATATTTTACCAGGCAGAATACCACCAAGCGACATTCCATCCCAAAATAAAAAAAAAAGAAAGCGACATTTTGATCAGGAAATATAATAGGACAAATTTCGAAGACAAAGACTATTCATAATATTTGTTCTGAGTGAGGAAATACTCAAGCTCTATTAGGAGTTTTTATTTTAAGAATTACTCTTCAATTAATTAATTTTGTGTGCTGCAAAGAAGTCTGCCAAGATTATTCGTATGTTTATGATAAAATCATATTTTATTTTAAAATCACATTAAAGTGCTCGGTGGTATATGTACGACTTCTCCTGCTGCGGTAAACGGAACTGTCGTCAAAATTCCTCCAGGTACATTAAAATGCACATTTTTATGTTTATTGCTGAGTCGCAGTTTATTTTTATTTCCTGTTAGAATATTTTTTTGATATTCACCCTTTTGGAGAGAGAGAGAGCAAGGTTTGTTGGCTTTTATCTGTGTCTGGGGATGCATTACTCCACATAAACAGCTGTGTGCATCATACATGCGAGTCGATGCTTATCTCACAAATTCAACGTTTTGGCCGTTGTTGCCGAACAACTAACCTCCACGGGGGTTCGATCTGTTGTGTATAACACCATTTTGCTCCGCAAACCCATTGGGTATTTTCCGAAAATAGCACCCATAAAAGAAAAGAACTACTTTTTAAAACAGCCATCCGCTCTGTGTTTGTACACAATTGATAGATCTCCCAGAGGTCGTATGTTTTCTAACAACGGCGTTTTAGCGCGACCAAAAAAAAATTGGTATGTGCTAAAATGGATCTGGATTTTCGTTAAAATCCTGACTAAATCATACATCTATTTATCTATCTATGTGTGATTCATCTACATATCTCTCTCTCTCTCTCTTTCTCTCTCTCTCTCTCTCTTTCTCTCTCTCTCTCTCTCTCTCTCTCTCTCTCTCTCTCTCTCTCTCTCTCTCTCTCTCTATATATATATATATATATATATATATATATATATATATATATATATATACAGAGAGAGAGTATGTGTGTGTGTATATCTCTCACTGCCTCATGTAGATCACTCTTTATTGCATATCAAGAAACAGAAAGCACATTATTGTTCAAGTCTCACCTGAAAAAAGTCCATAGCTGCCATAGAACGACGCATTATGTGTCTTTATGAAATTGTCACCTGTTTACTCTATAGCCAGAACAGCAAGACAGGGCTTACAGTATGAACAGATCTGGCCAATAGATATAGACTATTAACGATAGAGTACAGTCGAATGGGAAAAAATCAAAATCACAGAAATAATTTAAGCAAAACACTCGACTTGAGCTAAAGCATTTGTTAATTTCAGCTTCTAGTGTACGATTTATATTCTTTAGTGCTGGTTGCTTTGTAGACAGCAAACCTGAATACTTCTAGGGTTATATGATTAAGCGATGTGTAAGTTTGGGTAAACGGTCATCTGACCCCCGGTCAACTGCCCCCCCTCCCAGTCAACTGCCCCCTTTTTTGCAACCCGGTCGACTGCCCCCCCCCCCTTCAATTTGACGGGGTCGTCATCTGCCCCCCTCCTTTTTAGTGGAAAAATTCTTTAAAAAATTAGGCAATTGTGATGTCCCCGTCTACTTCGTCTCTGAAACAATTGATCTTCATTGATCTATTCACCAATATTGATCTTAAAAGAGACTGGTCCGTAAACTAATTGCAATTCTAATTGCAATAGTTTCCTATTGGTGAACTGCAATACACTAAATAAGATAGATATAATTTTATTTATTGTGTCTTCGTAAGCCAAGAACCCAAGAAAAAATAGTATATGGAGGCGGCAAGCGACCACCCCTCAACTTTGAAGAGAGGGGGGGGGGGGGGTCGACCGGGTTGCAAAAAAGGGGGCAGATGACAGGGGGCAGTTGACCTGGGGGGCAGATGACCGGGATTCGTAAGTTTGTACAAATCACGCCATTGTTGAAAGCGCTGAACATAGAAGATATTGCATGCTATTTTTCACAATTTAAAAGATGAAACGGTTTTACTGTTTTAGTGATCTTAATAAATAAATAAATTCAGGTGTATTTTGGGCTTGTTTCTGAGCGATGTGTTAAAATAAATGCCATTGATTTATTGTGTTCACGTGACATGTGGGTAGTTTAATTACAGTCAAACTAATAACTCTTGCGAGTGAAGAAATATCTTGACATGTGAAGTTTCTGTGAAATTAAAAAAACTGTAAAGCTGCAAAGCTGGTTTTGGTGGTATTTTGTTTTTTGTTTTTCTTTTTTTTGTTCTTTGTTTTAATTTGTTCAGGCAATATAACATCTAACTAGGGCATAATGTTGCCCTGACTTCAACTATTTGTTCTTTAAAAGTATTGTAAAAATTATTTGTCTTAAAATCCCAATGCCAAAGGAATAAGTTGACGATGGATCATAGTGCTGTTATAATGTTTTTCGCTAGACAACCCAGTGAAACACCAACTTTTTAAAAGGGTTGGAAATTGGTCGATAAATATGGCGACCTGAGGCACTGGTCACACGTTGCAATTTTACTGTTAACGTATTCCAAAAAAAAAAAATGAATTTGATAATATTAAAAAAATGCATTAACACTGTTTAATTAGACATCTAATACTACAGCTTGTGCATAGTACATCTTTTCCATAAGGAATCATATTGTTACACAACAAAAAAGACTAAAAAGTTATTTCTAATTTATTAATAACTCTCCCTGTCATAAGCGGGATTAGTGGATCAATATACACCCCCCTGCTCAGCCAAACCTCTTTTATCTTACTTAATGACTATCAGATTACCAGCCAACAATAAATTCTATACAAAGCAGTATAAGTGTCCAGAGCTGGCTCTGTTAGGATTATGGAACGATTCATAGGCACGGGACTTCGCATGCAAAACCAGATCAGTTGTAGTTCTAGATACCTTTAACATGTTCATCTAAATTGTTCAGGATTTTGATATAAATTGTAAGTATGTTTATTTGATTTTATTGGTTGATGCTTCATCTAATTTAACAAGTAAAACTGAGGTTGTGGCATTTAAAGAAAATACTTTTTTTCATTTGTGACTAAGTCATAAAATGTTAAAATTCTACGTATATTGTAAGTAAGGCATACAGAGGAATGCCCACGGTGTGTATTACACAGGAAAAAGCAATGCATTTTACACGACGTTTGCCTATGCATTTTATATGTGGAAAAGCCCACATAGAAAACACGTACGTTTAACAGGAGAATGTTCAACGGTGGGCATCACGCAGGGAAAACCATGCAGTTTGCGCGTGTGTCCACCTGTGCATTTTATGCGTAGGAAACTCTGCGTATATTATGCTTAGAGTTTATACGGAAATCACACCGTGGGAATGTCCACGTATTTTACACATGTTTTCTATGTGGTCATGCCAACGTCCCACGTTCCCACGCAAATCCCACCTAAAAACATGTTTTATACATGGGACGAAATTTTTTTAAACTAAACCTTTGAACAAATTTACACCCTCATATAATGAACATGTCAATTGTGGATTCCAGTATATTGAGGACAAGATTTCTAGTCCGTTGCTTGTCCCTAATTCACAGGTTTCATTGTTCAGGGACCCCGCGTTAATTCGTCATCGGTTAATTCTGTCCCCCGGCTAATTCGTACCAGTTTCGTTGGTCCCGATTTGGGGACCCATTCACTCCTATGTAAAAGTACGAATCAACGAAGACTCGGATAATTCGTCCTAAAAGTGACACCCATTATTCAGGCTCAGGCGTCATGCGTTGCAAGATAAAAGGAACAAAACACTCATTGTGGGGCATAAATGCTCGGGTGCGAGGTTGTGATTGACACGGTCAACTCCGTGAACTGTCCGTCTTACTGTACACAGTCTTTTCATGGCATCACCACTCCGGAGCACTGTTTCTTGGCGTACTGTGCTGCATTCATTACCCCGCGTTTCAAACTAAAAGGGGTTCTTGTGGAACTGCACTCCGCTTTTGGTTTAAAAGGGAACATTTTTTTTTAAAATGAGCGCTTAGGTGTCGTTCCACAAAATTACGGACTCGCATGGTAACCAATTGGTATGTAAGTGCCCCGTCCCCCCTCCCGGGGGTACGAATTGCCCGGCTATAAAAAGGGATTTAGCGCCCAATAATAAAAAAAATACATCCGAACCTAACCGCATGTAATTATTGTTCTGCATTCTACTTGTTGGGCGGCGAATTTAACGGACCTTACTTTTAAAACAAAATGTGCACAGCTGAAAACTTTGTTGGTCTGCCATAACAGAGATCATTTCCTTAGTTCTGATGACCACATACATATTTCTCCGCCTTTTTGTTTTTTTCTGGTTCATTTTGTGGGTGGTTGTGTTTTTGCTATTATTCCTGTATTACTGTATTCGAATTTTATATTTACAGGTTCAGGTCTCCCTAGAAGAACAATGAAAGGGGTTGCGAAAACCATTCTTCTTCTCATTGGCTCATCTCTGCTGCTCACTACATTTTTTGCAATACATGTTCAAGATCTACAAGAATTTTTAGAGGAACCAAAGGAACCCGTTATATTGCCAAAATTAAAGTCTAAGACTGCTAATGCTTTGCGTGATTTGTATCTGAATCATAGTGAACATTTGAATACAAAATTCTACGAAAAGAGAAATGAGGAGAATTTTCTATGGAGTATGCCTTATGACTTGATGAAATATAAGCCCCCAACATATCTGTCAGATTATGTTAATCCGTGTTTTAGTGTCAGCATGTGCAGTGATTTTAGAGTTTTAAAACAATCGACGACAGATGGGATCTGCCATAATGTTACGGTTTGTTTACCGAGTTATTACTTGCCCGGGATACGTAAATGCGGTACAACGGAAGTGCAATCAAGAATCAAGCAACATCCGGGGATTTACACACACATCGGCAACGAATATCATTACTTTGATTACGGGCGACCGCTGTGGAATTGCAATGGAATGTTTTACAACACAAATCAAAATTTAGACCAGTCGAAGTGCCTCAAATTTCTGGATTACTTGCTACTCATCCGTTCCTTTGTTACGTTATCCGTAAAAAGACGTCCATATTTTACATACAACACACACAAATTTGTGAATGCGTTGTTTGATTTCCCTTCCTATGGAAAAAATAAATTGATAGGCGATACCACGCCATCTTACGGTACTTTCAACGCATTCGCTAATACCAATCACACGGTAGCGGAGGTCATTCACCACTTTACTCCCAACGCCAAGTTTATTTTCGTAGTCCGAGAACCAATATCAAGGATGAAATCAGCCATAAGATATGACTGTCAGATGATACGTGTACCGGAAGTCAAGGCCGATATATGTGACATTATTACGAAGAATGACGTTGAGTTGTTTCATGAATATACTATAAGAGCCATTGACTGGTGGCGGAACTGTACCCGGTACAATCCAACAAGGCGATGTCTGACTCAGCCAAGAATAGTCCCAGATGATCTTCATTATCTTAATGGTACGTCATTAAAAATGGCAGTGCTGTTTAGTTTCGTAGCAGCGTTAAGGCATGGCATTTATCACGTGGCCATAGAGCCGTATATCGAACAGTTCTCGGTCGAAAATGTGCTCATTGTTCGCATTGAAGACTATGGAAAGGACCAATCTGCTTTAATGAACGAAAAAATCTGGCCATTTCTGAATTTGAAATCACTATCTTCAGAAGAAGCGACAAATTTGTTAGCAAATCTAACATTGAATGTTAATAAGGGTAAAACACAAAAAATTCAGTTTTCTCAAAAAACCACAAATGTTCTAGTTGATTTTTATCGGCCATATAATATTAAGCTTGCCGAAATAACTAAAAATAAAGATTTTCTTTATAATTTCTCATGACTGCCTCCGAAGCTTGACAGGTCACTTTCTGAAAACCATTTAACGGAACAAACACACACAACTTCTAAACTAAAATTCTTTCGCAGCAAATGCAGTTCGAACAAAAAAGTGGCAAGGGAGAATTTGTCGTTCAAAATTAGTGCTTTATTTCGATATTGTTGAGTAAATGGGAATAGTTTTGAATTTTGTGCCTTGGCCATTTCAGAGAGAAGCAGTTTTAAAACTGGGCACACTGTTCCCCCAGAAAACAATTACTTAATGGAGAATTAAAATATCGTGTTTTAATGCATTGAAACACAGTAATTATGATGAATCGCAATGAATTGTAACATTTTAACATCTCTTAGAATCTTGCTAGATTTAAGCATTGTAAAAAAAAACAAAAAAAACAAAAAACAAAACAACAACAACAACAACAATTAGAAATGCAAACAAAAGACAGAGTTGTTTTTCTGTGAGATTAATTTGCTATTGTTAATAAACTACTGTATAATGTTAAATTTCAAAGTTATTTGTTTCGACATGAATATTAATAAATTATTCTTAAATTTATTGTTTTTTTTTGGTTGAAATTCACATCTGTACAGTTTATTATATATCAATCAAATGCGTAAAATAACGAGTAAAAACCAACATCCTCATGTTTGACTGGCCACAAAAAAATAAAGATTTTATCATATGTAATAAATGTCGGTAAAGGAAATTGCAAAAAAAAAAAAATCGAAACAAAGCAAGAAATCAAACAAACAGCAACAACAGGAAATCAAATATAATTTCATTTCAATTTATTTTCCTTTGATGTGAATAATATTAATGTTATAAATATGAATAGTATTAAATTCTGAAAGTCTATGAGTTGCCAATATCTGATTGCATATTATTTGCTCACGTTGTCCTTTGTTGTTAATTAACATTATGATACAACAAAACTTCACAAAAGTAAAATCACCAACAGCGTTTGTCCATCAAAGAACGTCCCTCCTCAACATTTTACTCCAAGGATTTCATAGAATTCCAACTACACTCAAGCCGCGTTATAAGTCCCAAGTTGGGACCGACGAATTTTGGGACTCATAAAACGAGTTGGGACTTATAACGAATATCGAGTCCTTTTATATAAAATTGGTGGAATTTTTATGGGCAAAATCCACAATAATTTAGACTTAGATAGATGATACAAATTTATTTAAATTTTTTAAGCAAACATGGCACCACTTATCTCTTTATCATTTACTTAAAACGACAAATAAAAATGATATTTATGGATTTTTAATTAAGTGATATGGTAGTTTTGGCATTCGCAATTTTTTTGTGAGATGGTGATCCGTTAACTTCATTTTCTATCCATTTTTTCTTTTCGATTATTTTTCTGCTCACGGATCTGCGATTCATTTCGAGATCCCGTTTTCAAGAGAAATGATCAGCAATATCCTGAAAAAGACAAATCATCCCTCAAATATACGCCCTCAAATATACGCTTATTCAGCAGCGTTCATCTTGCTAAAGATCGAAAAAGAAGCCAACACCCAACGCCAAAAAATTGTACAAATTCTTCTTCGGATGAATCAATGTGGCAAAGAATATTACCAAGCTCATGACAATACGTCTTTCCAATGCGGAGAAAAAAAATCATTTTCGAGGGAGCATTTCGTGCAAAAATTAGCACATTTACATGCTCGCCAAGCACGTTTGCGAGCCCACAAAGAAGCAGAAGTGTAAGAGAAAAGTATTGAACTTTGTTGAAAATAATGAATTCTTTAGTGATGACTCTTTGTTTTTCTATAACACATACTGTAGTTTATGTAAAAGTAAATTTTCAGCCTTAAGTAGAACTGTATTAAGTGACTTGAGACGGTATTGGTAAAATGTGTATCACAGACACAGCAACGTTATGCAGTGTAATGAGCAATGATGATTTGGAAAGCATTTTACAGAGTAAGCATTTGAGAAACAGTGAAAATTACTTACATCTGTATGGTGGATCTTATATGAAACCGCATGTACGCAGTGTGTATGCACGCCTGATGACTTTTTGCTAAGCGTTAACACGTGTCAAAAGTTGGAACTCATTAGCCTAAATGTAGGCATGCAAGCGCCCACAACAAATAATTACATCAGATGTGCAGATGAAGAGAGCGGTTAGGCAACTATTTAATGATAGCAGTGATGGACAGAAGTGTCAGGGAATCGGAACGACAGCAGATCAGCAGCATATGAAATGTGAGGTACCTCGATAGAATATAACTGACTCTACCCAGCAGGCAAAAGACGTAATATATGGTCTGAAAAAGGTCCCAATATGGTCACGACGTGATTCAGACCAAATCAAGATATTTAGAAAATCCCAAAAAGGTCCCACTCTGGTCGCGACATAATTGAGACCATATATGGATATTCGACAAGTCCAAAAAGGTCCTATTTTGGTCACATCGTAAAGAGGTCACAAAATAAGCTCTGCAATCTAAAGTTGCCTTTCTTGCTTGTTCTATCAATAATTAATCAATATTTTCAGTTCTAACGCCAGTAAAAATAAGATTTTAATAAGTTACAGATCAAAAATATTTAAAATACGCCAAGTGTTAGTGTTTCCAGTTTTGTTAAATATATATTAGCGGGACCACATATATTTGCATATTTTTTTTAATTTCTTATGAATATATTTGAGTATTTGGGCAATTTTGATTGAAAGTCAATATTTAAGATATAAAATCACACATAAGGTAGAAAATAATAATCTTTCGATATATAATATTAGTTGTATTAGTTGTAATGCCTATGTTATACAATATATAATATATACAAGAGAAAAATAATAAAACTAAAAATCTATCAGAATAACAAAACGCTCAGTAAATATTGGGGTGCAAATGACATTCCGATATTACTTCTGTACAACAATAGTGTGTGTGTGTGTGTGTCTGTGTGTGTGTGTGTGTCTGTGTATGTGTTTGTATGTGTGTGTTTGTGTGTGTGTGTGTCTGTGTGTTTTATAAGTACTATTTTCCGCGGAATCCCAGTAGGTCTGCGAAAAAGGTGTTATCCATAAAAATTCAAACCGCCGCAGAGGTTGGCTGTTGAGCAACAACGCATGAATAACAAACATCTCATCAGAGGTCAGTTCTTTTATAACAACGTTGTCCGGTTGAACACAAGGCGGTTTTTAACCGATATCATGGATTCAATTTTTTGCTCATATTTTACAGAAATTGGGATTTTAATGTCAATTTAAAAGGTAAGGTTTAATTACTGGCTTTAATATAAATGGTTTGATGTGTTTGTTTATTATGTCATCTAAAGTGTATTTTGAAATCAGCGCTCTAAATGGGCGATAAAATGTGATTGTAGGAAAACGACAAAATGATACAGTTCTCTGACAGTTTTGTTTTACCTGACAGGTTTGTCAACAGTTTTGTCATACAGTTTTGTTGAGGTGAAGTAAATAGCAATAAAATTATAATATGTTTCAACAGCAGTGATGCGATCTGTCACCGGTATAAGTCAAATCACATTTTGTATGGTGTTCCGAATAAAATGCACAAAAAATCTGCGTTTCGAATACAAACTATAACTGAGCATATAAAGGAAAAGAAATGTTCCGAGTATGAACTGTTTTTTTTCTATAATACTTCTATCATTTCTTTCATTTTTTATCCGGTTTCGTTGCAGTCGAAATTCAAAAATTTTCCGAATTGTATTCGAAACACTCGCAGTGTGACAAGGCTTATTACGTATATTTCAGGGTTTTCTACGTCTCTCCTGTCTGCCTACGTGTGAATTGGGCCTGTGAAATGAATGTGAGGAGGCCTTAATATCGGTAAATAAAATAACTTTACGTGATTTGGTATTGATATGTAGAAATAAACAAAATGTTTGTGTTAGTGTATTCACTCCAATGCCTTATAGTTTAATGGAAGTTGTGACAAATTATTCTGCAATAAATTACTCTTATTGGTGTAAATCTAATCAGAGATTCTGTCGTATTATTTAACTGGATTGACAGCGACATATTACTTAAATTGAATGGTTTTTGTTGTTTATTTAAAATGCATGTCAAGCGGATTAAATTGAGTATATGTATTTATGAATCTATGTTTTTTGTACAGTTTCAACGTTATTTTGGAGTGCAACCTCTGCCTTTGTGGCTGGTCCGTGTGTCTGCCCGTCCATCCGTCTGTTTGGAGTACGCACTGCCACAGTGAAACGATGAACTATTCGGCACGCTAAAGACAGTTCGGACCGCCAAGAGCTTGCTTTGTTGTTCAGCGCGCTTTGTGATTCGGAGCGCTTTCTTCACTGCGATTTGTGATTCAGCGCTTTTCCGCATCGTACTTTGTGATTTAGTGCGTATTTAGTGATTTGTGATTCGGCGCGCTTTCTTCACTGCGATTTGTGATTCAGCGCTTTCCCGCAGCGTACTTTGTGATTTAGTGGGTATTTAGTAAGACAGCAGAGTGCATTTTTTATGTATTTGCGTGTTCGGGTAAAAGAATCAGGTTAGCTTCAAGGACAAGATTTTTATTGCTAAAGCATTGTTGTGATTCTGTTTTCAATGTGTTCATTTTATAATGAAGCGATACAATTGTATAGAGCAACAGTATTGTATTTTCTTGTGTTTTCTCTAGTTTTATTCCCCAAACAGGCGTCTATAATATTGACAACAGATTCAGAAAAAAATTGCAGAATCGACCTTTTCCAGATATCGTAAATGCGTCCGAAAACGACGTCTTTTCACGTCCTCAAAAAGACGTCCTTTTTTGTTGCAAAATCGACCTTTTATAGATGTCAGAAAGCGACGTCTTTTTTACGTCAAAACAGCACGTCTTTTTTACGTCTTATGAAGACGTCTTATTTACGTCTCAAAAAGAACGTCCGTTTTTGTTGCAAAATCCACCTTTCTCAGACGTCTTAAAGACGTCATGTTGGTCCAAAAATTACGTCTTATAGACGTCTTAAAGACGTCATTTTGCCTGCTGGGTAGATAAAATCCTTGTCGTCTTGTCGTTGGATGTGGTGACATCCAAATATGAAGACCAGAGTTTTCGAAACTTGTTAGAATGTTTAAATTTGTTCAAGAAAGCCAAGCTGAGTCTTAGTGAGGTTAAATTTGTTTGGTATATTTTGATACCAGAGGTCGTGAAAGCAGAAAGAAGATTTCAGTGGTTTTGGATATGCCAAGACCAAAAGAGCACGTAAATAATTTACTTGACATAAAATGTCGATTGGAGTACAATATTCTGAGGCAATCAGGTATCACCTCAAGTCATTATTTACCTTCAGAATGGGAATTGGTCCACTTTTATCGACACAGATCGAGTGCTTTGATAATTATGATTTTTAGAGGTTCACAAAATGCAAAGCTGAAAGATGCATTGGTCGCAAAGTAAGAAAAGCGATCACATTACCTGTATAAAAATGTGTAAAATTACGATGAGGCAGTCCTGTGGTCACTGGTACCTGGAAAGGGAGAAATTAATACAGGAGAAAATTAATTATATCGATCAAGTCTAACTTTATATTATTTCATTTTTGTTAAACACATGACCTTTAGACATATGGTATCGAGAAAATTGATCGAAATTCCTGCGCAGTCAGAAAATAACACATTTAAGGTCCTCCTGTGAGCGTCTTTCTAAGATATTATATCATCATCTCGCGTTTTATTTCATGATAATGTACGCCTTCTAGAATTCATTTCATTGACTTTTTTGCAGTTCTATAATATGAGACCAAAACAAGGCCTATAATTCTATAAGAATGTCTCCTACATTGTTTCTAAAAATTTGCCAACCATTACTACAACTCAGTTATGATCAAGTCTATCAAATGCATTTTTGCTCAGAAATAATAGCTTTTTCCTGAACAATTATGCCAAAATTTTCATAGAAATAGAAGATCATCATTTCTCACAAATATGCATAGAAACAACAGAAATTGTATCAAGCTAGCTGTTATTCACAATCTGATCAAATAGGATACTCCAAAACATTCATCAAAGGATACAGATCGATTGAAGTGCTTTCAAAAAACACACTCATATTGAATTTCTGAAACAAAATGCATGCTGTCTCTGACATTAAAAATATGCTATTTTTAAAGAAAATAACACAGTTTAAGCAGCTTTTTAAAACCAGCATAAATTCAGACATTGCTCTGTCAGCATTCATACTGGTATGTGCTTCTAAAAATAGATTATGACGTAATACAATGATTTGAATGCTTGAGCTATTTTTCCCCGAACAGAATTGGACCCCTAATGCATTGCTCTATATGTCCCAGGGTAGAGTGTAGGCTACTTTTTACCACAAGCTTTCAGGGTTAGTAGAGTTTAAAAAAATTCAAGAGAATCATTTCTAATGTTACAAAGGATATGTCTTTACTAGAACGTAGAAGGCGTAACATAAAACAGTCTTCCGTGTATAAAACTTCCTACCTGTGATTGGTTTGATATAAAAAGTGTTTTATCTCTGAAAAACTTTCTGCAATGGCATCTTGGTTAGACAGTTCGGAAAAATGTCTTTTTCAAACATTTTTGTTTTCCTGTGCAAAAAAAATTGCTCCTCAGAACAGCACACACAAATCATGAAAAGGATTGAAAATCCATATACCACAAAACTCCAATTGCTATTCTGAAAACAAAATCTTCTTATTTGGTGATGCATTATTCTGAAAACTATTTCATCTAAAGCAGAAAAAAACAAACAACTACTCAAAATTTCAGAAAAATCTATGATTTTGGACGATGATTGCAGTACACGTAAGTATACCAAAATGCAAATAGGTATATTTTAATTTAATGGAGTAAAAAAATCCTTGTCATTATGGAATGCAAGTGGACGATATGTGCGACAACTGAATATACAGAAAACGTTGACAGTAGCACGTAGCTGTTAATTAATTACTTTAAAATGCCTGAGAAGATTGTCAAGTTTCTTTGAATAGTAAAATACGCATAAGACTGTAACAATATATGCCAAGATTCAGCAATAAGGTTTGCTCATAACCTTCGTACAGCATAAAACCAACATCTTGGATTTAAGTACAACAATGTATTCCAGGTGCAAACTGTAATATTGTCACACCAGTATTTTAAAACCCCTGGTCGAAAAACAGAATTTTGTGACAATCAAACGTGTGCAATAGTAGGTACGAGAGCTTTAATCAATCACCCTTCCTCGTTGTCATTGCGTTTCTTATCACTTTTAATTAAAAAATCCAAATACATTGCACCCCTGGTTCAATGTATAAATGTACGAAAGTAAATAGTTCTATGTATATTCATTCAGAGAGAGAGAGAGAGAGAGAAAGAGAGAGAGAGAGAGAGAGAGAGAGAGAGAGAGAAAGAGAGAGAGAGAGAGAGAGAGAGAGAGAGAGAGAGAGTTCGACTAATAGTTCACCTTTTCTGTTGGTCTCTTTGTGGAACATAAAGCGCATATCGTCTTTGTCAATTTTTGCATTGAAATCCCCAACAGCGACCAGTACGTTGTGTGCTGGTATGCTCTCCACCGAAGATATAACACTATCATAGTAGGTAGTTGCTTGATCTTTGTTCGAGAAGTTGGCTGGTGAGTACGTTACTATTGTTGTTGTGCTTGGGTTTCCGCTAAATTGGGCTATCAAATATCTGCTATTAGGAGCATTTATGCTAGTCAACGTTTCCTAGCCCTTGGGTTCGGTAATATTCCTACTCCTCCATTTGCGGCTCCGCATTCATTTCTCAAGGCTGATGTTGTTGCCAGTTGGTTTCCATTGATTTATTTATATATTATTGTTCGTTTTGGACTATTCTTTGCTCTTGTATTCCCAAGTAGTGCTAGGGAACCCTAGTGTTCCTTGTGTTTTGAACCATTGCTGATTTTCTTTAGCTTAACTGACGGCGTGGTTCGCTACTCCCACACTCTAGGGTGGTGTTTGCTGGCCGTTGAGGCCTTGTAGATCCTCCTCCGCTCTATGCTGTTGGGACATAAATCCCCCCTCCCCGCCTAAGACTGCAAATCGCCTTCACGGGACATAAGAATATGTGTTCCGTACCTCACCTAGTTTAGTCTGCCGGCAAGGCAGTTTACCAGGGTATGGTAGATTTCACTTCATACCTACTTGGAGCCACCAGTTGAAAAATGGGTGGATAATCCAGGTTACTAACGCTTTAAAAAAATACTGAACAATGAAAACCTGAACAAAAAGAAGAAACACTGGGGTAAATATCTCGCGATTATCATGTATTGAAAGTTTTTAAATAGTTGATATAAAATGTTTTTTGACTGCAATTACCACTTTTGGATTGTAAAGTCGGTAGAGTTCGCTGTGCCAGTTTTCATCCGTATTTTAGACTTTATTTTGATTCTGTATTTATTATATATGTGTACCAAAGAACTGATAGGAGTCGACATAAGTGCCTTCCTGGCTATTACTTTCTTTGACAATTGACAAAAAACTGGCGGAAAAAGTAACCAAAAATCATTTGTTATTAAAGTGTATCGCCTCCTGGGATTTTATCGGGAATGGCCAAAACTTTACGGAAGATATGGGGCATATGTATCCACCTATTGTTTTATGTGATTTGCAGAAATTGGCGCAAATATTCGAGAAAAAAGTCTAACTGTTGCGGAGAAAGTCGTCTTAGTATCTTGAATTTTAAGAAAAGTACTAAGCATTGTTACCTGCTTGGCTGATATATTTTTGTGATTCGCCAAAAGTTGAGAAAAATATTTGTGATAAGACATTCAGTTAAAGATATCGATTATTGGCACTTACCTGCCTATTACGCTTTCGTTGTACGAAGGTAAGAGTTTATGCGTCGATGTACGCTTTTGATGATTCGAAGAAATGTGGCGCAAATCTTCACTAGAAAATTTCTTAGTAAATCTTAACTAACGCTAGAGATATAATCCTGCCGTCTTAAAATTTTAAATAAGCCAGCAGACATTAGTAACCTGGCTGTGGTTTACTGTGGTTTTCTGTTATTATTATCATTATTATTTTCTGATTTACTACAAAATACAGAAAAATTCCAAAAATCCCATTTCTCAACTTTTGGCGAAGTTTGAAATTAGTGGTTAAAGATAGCGGACATTGTTACCTATCTGCTAGTTGCTTTTTCTTTTTATTTTAATTATTTTTTTCTGAGCCATAAAAATAGCCTTACTGTCTTGAAATTTTAATTAATGGTAGCGAACATACGTACCTAACTGGTCGATCTTTTTCACCAACCCTTCAACATCAAAAAAAGATAATAGCAAGACAGGTACCCATGTCTTCTACTTTTTATCAAAATTTCAAGTAAGAAAGGCCATATGCCCGGTGTGAACATTGGCAAAAAAACTAATTTCAATGATAACATTTGAACTGAGGCCAGGCAGTGTGCCTTAATATCATGAAAGTTTAAAGAACCGAAGCTGACATTAGTACTTACTTGGCTATTAAATTTTTGTGATTCATTAAATGCGATGGAAATATTGGTGAGGAATACAATTCCTGATTGAAATCTTAACCGCGGCTTGATTGCCATATTTTTCTAAATGTGTATATTGAAGACACAAAATATGATCAAAGTTCCTTAAATTGTTGCTACTAATAACTCTTGTGCGTTTGTGTGTGGTTTCTGTGGGTGTTTATATTTTCAAAGTAGAGAACGACAACCTCTTTTGCGCACTAAATTCTGAAAACTTTGTTTTGATTCTTTGCTTTTTTTTATTTGCTTTTTTGGGTTTTTTTTGTTATTGTTGTTTTTTGTCTTATAATCTCATGAAAGCTTTAAAAGTCGTCAAAAAAGCATTCAGTGTGTAAACCGATGGTTTTTCAAATCAACAAATATGGGCAATTGAAATTAGTGACTTTTAAATTACTTTCAAAGTACACTTTAAAGTTCTACGTTTAGCTGAAGAGCTATAAATTTTGTGGTAGTGAGTGTTGTGTTTTGCAGAAAATGCAAAGAAATCAAATAAAAAGTTCTGATATTCTTTCAGAATTCAAAGAGTTAGAATTGCAATATTTATTTTAAAAGGCGGATCCCCGGCCATTTGACAGCTGGGTCTAAAATTAATTCTCGCAGGAAATATGTTTGAACGTATATGTTGTAAAATACCGTCTCGCTTCTTTTTAGTATTTACCAACAATTTATTATGTTTTTAAGCTCAAACAAATTTAAAAATAGATTTTTATCATAAACTATTACCATATTGCCATATGACATCCAGACTACACATTTGTAAAGATTCAAGGAGTCTTTCTCGTTTTCAGCATTGAGTCGGAGTTTATAAATGGAAATATACTAAGAGATATTCTTGGACTACCCATCAAAAGGAGGATAATTATTTGTTCCTAGAAGCAGAACACTGGCTACCTAGTCACATTTTATGTGGTCGTCGTCGTCATCGTCGTCGGGATACGCTTACAGAGCTATAGTTCGGGTTTGTGCTAAATGTTTGGCTTGTCGGATGGAGTAGATGCCTATATTTTGTAGATCACGTTTTATTGTAGACAGGTACGTTGTTTTTTCTTCCTGGGAGTCTTTTCACTTTTTCAGTTGTTTCTTTAAGATCTCTACTTGCTGGTGTAGTTTCAGGTAATCTGCAGACATGTTCAAAGAAACTCCAGCGACGTTTTCTGATCAGAATTGCCCACGGTATTTGGTTTGTCTTTTTATACAGTTCTTCGTTACTAATCCAGTTTCCAGCACAATGTCTGATGGATAATATAGTTTCTAGAAAAATTTCTATTTCATGTTCTTGGCATTTAGTGAGACCCCACACTTCACTCTTGTATAGGAAAATTGATTCGATTTATGCATTGAAGACGCGGATCCTTACATGCAGATTTAGTTTTTTCGAGATTAATACAGTTTTCAGTTTATAAAAAGGATTATTCGCTAGTGTTTTTCTTCTGTTGAAGTCTTTATCTGTTCCAAGTAAACTGCCCACTAGTTTACAGCTTTTCCACTCAATACTACCGCCTGTGCAAACAGTGTATTTTTCTGCTTTGCTGTCATTTATTTGTAGATCTCTGTCTTTGAGTGATTTTGTTGTTTCGTTTTCGATTCTATTTATTTTACTTTTAGGCGTAGATCCATAACTTATGTCGTCACGAAATTGTTGATGGAGTAGGAAATTGTCGAACACAAAACAAGGGTGCAAGGTTTATCAAGAAGAGTATAGCTGAAGCTCCATCTCCTTGTAGTGAGCCAATTGTGCTTGAAAACAATTTTCCATATACTTTTCCTATTTTTGTGCTAAGTTGTATATTACTTAGCAGAATACTGAGCAGGTAAAGTTCATCTAATTCTAATACTACTTTGAGGTCATCTATGAGTATATCACGTTTAATAGTGTCAAAAGCTTTGTTCATGTCTAACATGAGCAGGTGTATATTGTAATTTTCACTAGTTATCACTTTCTCAGTTAATAACCTGAAGGAGAATATGAGTTCTGTCGCACTTCTTCCTGGTCGATATGCAGCTTGTGTATCCGGGATTATATGTGTAAGCAGTCTATCACTAATTCTACGTATAATATAAATTGCTAGAAGTTTTCTAAGGACGGATAGAAGTATCACTGGCCGTAGGTTCTGTGGTGGACCTTTAGGTTTGCCTGGTTTTGGTAAAGGTGTTAATAGTTTAATAGATATTTCTTTTGGGTATTCCCCTGTTTTGGGATATCTCATACATTATTTGAGATATCTGCTATAAATTCACTTATTTTATTTTCAGGGGAGAGAACTTTAAATGTTCTGCTTTTAACTTGTCAATTCTGGCACTCCTGTTGTTTTTATGATTTAATTGCTTTGTTTATTTCTTCGCCGGTGAAAGGATTTTTTAGTTTTTTTTCGGTTCTATGTTTGGAAACGGATCTTTTGGATTAAATACACTTTCAAAATAGTCTGAAATTATTTGAAGTTTTTGATCAGTAGAACACGGATGGCTTTGAATATACATCCACTGTCATTTTTACTATTTTCAATTTCTTCTATTTGATTTAAAATTCTTTTTTCCTCTTCTCTTTTGAGTTTTTTTATATCACTGAAAACTTTATTCCTGGTTTTTTTAATGTTGTACGTTTTGCTGAATTATTGCAGTTTTTAATAATATACTGTAGATTCTTCTGATGTCTGGATAAGATGGTTATGGCGTTCATTACTTGCTTTTTTGTGTTTTTTGATGGCTCAAGTTCTTTAGAAGCATTGATGCACACATCACGAATAAAAGTCCATTTTTGTTGATTGCTGGAATAAGCAGGATATTTGCTAAAATTTTCTACATTTTTCTCATATTTTTGCTCATCAAAGTAAATATAACCAACTTAAATTAATGTAGAGTGTTATTCATATTTCGTGGTCTTTGTGGATAAATGGGGCAAAGAGCTATTTAACCTATCTCACTGATGTGCAAGTACTGCGTGCGTCATCGATGCGGAGATTTATAAAATCGTTATGAAACGCCATTGAAATCCTAGCATCGATGTTTAAGTCATATATGTTTGAATAATTATAATATCTTGCCGAAGCGTTCCAGGTTTGTGTGGCAAAGATGCAGAAAATGTGTTATATATATACATACACCTATTATCGCTCATTAAGGCACTAAGCTAGTTCACGGGTTCGAGTGCACATGCTCAGTAGAGGAAACCCGCAAGATTCTAGTGAGGAAAACGTAAACAAATCAATAAGAAAAATACACTAAAAGTTTACTTTCTTTGTCATTGCCTATTTATACAGTGTCAAAACGTTTTTGAATGTGGGAAATTCATGAAATTATTACAAGGGGGAGGAGAACGAATGGCTACAGTAGATCCAAATTGGTGAAATAAGAAACGACCATTTTCCGTGGCTGAAAACAATTTTTATTTGCCAAGTATCGCAAAATAAGGAATGTTTGAGTATAAAAGGTCGCCAAATTTGCATCTGGCTAATTAAGTTTAGTAAGATTTGAACATTTTGTTCGTACTCGTACGAGTTTCCAACTAAAAAACAGCGCTATATCTATTTTAGCGTGGGTTGGATGTATTTCTCCAATGAATTCTATGTTTTGAAGTTTCTCTGCTTCTATGTTTATCTCTCAAAAACTAGAGCCCTTTTTGCGTACGGGGGAGAAGAAATAGAATTGGTTAAAGCAAATCGTAATTGGCGACAATAAAACCTTTAATTCTAACTCAGCAAACGACATACAAATTTGCCAGCCCTGTCGACTCAGATATTTCATATTTTGTGATACTTGATGATATTTTTTTTTAAGTCACGTAGGAAGTTCTTTTCAATTTCACCAGTTTTGATCTACTGTATCTGTTCGTTCTCACACTCGTAAATCTCGTAGACGAAACTGTGAATCCACTTATAAGCCAGTTCACGCTCTTGAGTGCGCATTATTAGTATAGGATTCCATTGGGGAACCATGAAGAAACAGACAAGAAAAACACATTAGAAGTTGAGTTTCTCTGCCATGGCGTATCTATAACGTGTCAAAACTTCATTGGAATGCGGGAAAGTTTATTCATAATATTACAATGGGTTTCTAACGCAAAAATAGCGCCGTATCTTTTCCAAAGTATTTTTGATGTTTTCTCCATAGACTTCTCTGTTTCTCTGCCATGTTTATTCCCCAAAAACTGGAGTCTTGTTTTCTATAAATCTCGTAAAGGACCCTGAATCGGCTTATGTCCCGTTGTTTTTATCGACAGTCTCGTGACTGTCGACATGTAAAAGCACGGAATTAAATTAGACTAGCTCAAAGAAACGTGTATACCACTGTTCAGAAACTCTGGCTCGAAATTTAGAGGCATTCATTTTATTATCGATATAATAATTTAACAGTTTATTTTTCCGCATTTTTTTGTGTTGTGTGTCTGTCCGTGCGCCAGACTGTCCTTGTGAATACGATTTTGTCAAAGCCTGTGAAACAGATTTTGATAAAATTTGATGTGGGTGTCACTTGGATATCTTTAACGCTGTCAAGGTCATCTCTTGACTTTGAATTATGACTTTCAACACTGCCGATTGTGTGGTTGCGCATCTTATGAACCATTCTGCCAAGGCATATGAGCTGATCTTAATGGAACTCGATGTGGCCTTCAGAGTTGATTGATGGTGACCTCTCATGACCTGTTAAAAGCCACTGCCGGAATTTTTAATTTTTACTTTTCACAATTTCGTGTGTGTTGCATATGTGTTGTGCATCTTTTGAACAATGTTCAACGAAATCACGTGAACTGTTATGGTGAAATGTGGGTGTATTTATAAATGACCTCTAGTTGATTAAATTCCAGTAACCTATCATGGCTTTTTGAGCCCACTGATGGGTTTCAAAGAATGTACGACAGTTATTCCGACGAAAGTTATTCCGGCGACAGTTATTCCGCCAGGTACGACATTTATTCCGCTTTTATTTCAATAAAACACTTTAACTGAATGCATAAACTTCATTGTTTCAACAGAACAGCACAGCTTAGGCAATTGATCAAAAGTTTGATCAAAACACTAAAGTCACCCAGTCACTCAGCCTTCCTCCATTTCACGGTTCCCTGGTGTCCAGCGAATGTTACACCCAACGCCCCTGAGGAATTCCGGTATCGATTTGCTCCCGTTGACATGTTCCAGACACAACGTGCGAAAACGTTTCTGCAGAACACGTGATTTTGGCGAATGGGCTTGCGCGGTGGTTGACAAACAAGGTCGCGTGCGATCGGACTTCGCACAGAGCAGTCCTCTTTTTTGATGCACTTTATCAAGGTCAAGATGCTTGGATGAGAATATCCGACCAGATACGTAAATCGATTGTTCCACCCTTCACACTGATTGTTTGTTCGCGCTTCCTCGTTTACGGTAGCCGAATGAACATTCCACAGGTGCGAAACCTACGTGGTATGCAGCGAACGCGTATTCTTGCATCTTCGGCGTAAGCATTAGCAGCATTTACTCTTCGAAAGGTACCAGTGACGTAAGTATTCGAGATGTAATCAAGTAACACTTCGGTTCCTGCTGGCGCATTTTCCTGGAGGTAATCCAATCCAAACTGATCGTCTTCGAGTGGGAGGAATGCGAAGGCGTCAAGTTGGGCACAAAAATACTTCACATTTTCGTCTGTGCGGTAGCGTTCAACCAGGCCTAATTCGTGCACCTTTCGCCATGTGGACGGTGTGAAGTGGTAAGATTTGGTGTACTTTAACAGTTAAGAAGCTCCCCTTGCGTACATTAGCTGTGACACGTAAGCATCAAGATATTAAGTAGATGCTGAATCGCCCCCCCCCCCCCCGCCCTCCACTCCCCAGTGCGGTTGCCAGTCGCTTAAGGATTATAGCGCACAGGAAGTACTCAGAAGCAGCCCATGCAGTGACAAATTAACTCTGGATTACCCTGTTTCAAAGGAAAAGTCGTCGAGACAATTGTAATAATGTTCCTTATTATTAATAATCTTAAAATAAGCTTAAAAAATATATATGAATTGAAAATAGAAATCTGAATAAATGTCGCACCTGGCGGAATAGATGTCGTCGGAATTACTGTCGGGATACCGTTTCAAATACAATTCAAGCAAAGTCTGTGGGTAGATTTTTTATGAAACTTGATGTGAATGTTCGTGTCACTGGCTTCTCAGTTGGTTATATTTTTACCACTGTACCTTGAATTTCCAGTTGTAAATCAGTGTCGCATTCGTATTCTGAGCACGATTCATCTTAATCGTATAAACGAATTTGGCTTAAAAAGGTTGTATTTGGGCAGATTTTATAGCCCGGTGGGTCGTCTCCACATTCCGATTCTTTCGCACACTGCAAGTTACGAAGAAAAAAGATAGGGAAATGATTGAGCGATATGCAAATAAAAACAACTCCAGTCATTAATAACTGAGAAAAACTTAATTATTGCCAACATTTTCTTCACTTAAATATTATAATTCTCGATAAAAGTGCGTTATAAAAGTTATGAGCTATGTCAGGCCAAGTAACCATGGTCAACTGTGATAACATTGTCAGGCCAAGTCACCATGGACAAAAATGGGGACCAGCGTTCGTTTACTTAATTTGATTGGTTGAAGCAAAATTTGACCTGTATTAAAGGCATTAGTTCCACACGAATTCACACACATTTGTTTGGGGAAATACCAACTGACACTCAACCATCAACACATGAGCAGTTGATAAATAAATAAATGTCGTGGATTAAAAATATGAAAAAAACTTTCAGATTATATTTTGACACCGTTCTGAAAACAGCTGGTAAGCGAATTTAAAATTTTTATATTAGGATTAGAAAATGATTATTGATCAGCGTTTTCTCAATGATGCGACTCTTGCGCTCAGTCAGGTAGTATATTAGTCATAAAACAAATTTTCTACATCATACGAAGGGTTTATCAGGTCATTCTTACAGTTTTAGAGAAAAAAAAAAAAAGCATCGATCTTATGTTAACCACGCGAGTTCCTGAAAATGTCATGTATTTGCACAGGAAACCGCGAAATGGTATTAAAACAACTTTACAGAAAGACATGATTAAGATTTCATCAAAATCTTAAATGCTTGAAGAATAGTTTCACTGCCATAAAATAGTGCTCAGTTGTCATTGGTGGTGACTTCTGGGTAAAAACTAATTTTGTGGTGAAAGTTGAGAGAAATTTGAAGCAGTACTGGAAATGGGCCATTCAAACCTTGATTGGTCAGAAATGACAAAGTGCTTTCAGAGAATTTTTTTTCGTCGTTTCCAATATTTTTCTCTGAAACGATCACGTAAATGAAGAATCAATGCATTGGACCCAGGTTTGGTTATCGCATTATATTTGTAAGGCCGTTTTGTGGTATATTTCTGGTCTTTCTTTTCTCTACAGGCCTGAAGAATGTCGGGAACACAAGTGAAGACGGACGAGACGAAGCCCGGAGACAGCACCCGCGGGGACACCACGCTCTTCTCACTCTCCACGCTGCAGTACATGGACATCCCGGATGACGCGAGAGTAGCTAAGACTTTGTTATCAATTACCCATGCAGCTAAAAATTTAATTGTCTCGTTATTACTCCGCCCCTTCCTCCCTCCTCCCCCTCCCCGCCCCCCGCCCCCCCCCCGAAAAAAAGACAGTCGTTTCAGAAAGCTTGATTCTAGGTATTTGCTACTCAGATGTTTACAATAAAGAAGAGAATTTTAAAGTGTATTCTGACTTTTTCAAAAATTGAATTGAAAGATAATGTAATTGAAAATTGTGTCATTTTGCGTAAAAGTGATTTCCCTTGTTTTGTATATTTTGTATAGGTTTAGAAACAGGTTGTGTGATTTTCAGTTGGGAAAGTGCCGCAGTGTGACGGAGTTTGAGAAGCTGAACCGTATCGGCGAGGGCACGTACGGCGTGGTGTACAGGGCGCGGGACGCGCGCAATCACCGTATCGTGGCTCTCAAGAAGATGAAGCTCGACTGGGCCAAACACGGTCTGCCCATCACGGGTCTGCGGGAGATGAATATCCTGCTCAATCTGCGGCACGAAAACATCGTCGAAATGACGGAGGTAACCGTGGGAATAACTTAAAACTCACATAATGTGTGTTTTGGTAAAATACTCGACATAATTTGTTGTGAAAAGTGTTAAGATATCGATAGAGATAATGGTATTTTCAGTTTTAAAGCTTGGAAGGAGGATTAACTCAGTCCGGAATATTATAACAGAATTAGCGACTAATGAAAAATAATAAATAAATAAATAAATAAGTAAATGGCAAACAATGATAGTAGTAGAAGAAACCTGCATAATTAAAAAAAAAATGGCAATAACGACATTGGCAGAGATCCGTTTTAGTCTCTGTATTGGAAATTCTTCCATGCATTTTGTATTTTTGGCTGATTTTATCTGTTTCTTTCATCTTAAAAACATGGTTCTTGTGTTTTCATCTGTTGACAGGTGGTTGTAGGACGCAGCTTGAACAGCATCTTCCTGGTGATGCAGTACTGTGAGCAGGACGTAGCCAGTCTGCTGGACAACATGACGCAACCGTTCACAGAGGCCCAGGTCAAGTGCATCATGCTGCAGGTACGTCATAATGTACTGCGAGCGGCACAGGCGCATGCGTCGTGTGCTGCAAGTGGCACTGGCGAAAACGTCATGTGCTGTAAGCACCATAGGCGAAGATATCATGTGCTGTAAGCTGTTTGGACATGAAGGAGCAGGGCAAGGTCACCGAAGTGGCACTGATGAAAACGTCATTTGCTTTTATCGGTACTGGCGGACACGTCATGTGCTGTAAATTGTATAGGCAAATACGTCATGCGCTTTTAGCTATGCGATGGAATACGTCATGTGCTGTAAGCAGCACAGGTAAATACGTCATGTACTGTAAGTGGTACAAGGGAATTCGTCATGTGCGAAAATGACCCTTGGATGTTGACATCAGGTGTTGACATGTATTGCTGTGAGTTTTCTGTGCATGCGTTTGAAACACACACGTGTCTTGGAGATTGTTATTGTCGGAAATACTGAATGTTTTGAGCAATACTCTTTAACCCCTTTCAGAAGTTCCCTTAGCAAGTTCGGTTCCAGGTGTTATATTCTTACAGGTATAAGGCTATGCTTTCAGGTGTTCCGAGGTCTGAGATATCTCCACAACAACATGACAGTGCACCGCGATCTCAAAGTCTCCAACCTGTTGATGACCGACCGCGGCTTTGTCAAGATAGCCGACTTCGGTCTGGCGCGGAAATACGGTCTGCCGCTCGAACCCATGACGCCCATGGTCGTGACGTTATGGTACCGCGCTCCGGAGCTACTCTTCGGCTCGAAGCACCACAGCTCTGCGATTGACATGTGGGCGGCCGGGTGTATCCTCGGGGAGCTGTTAGCCCACCATCCCCTTATGCCGGGCCGGTCCGAAATTCACCAGATTGAGTTAATCATTGAAATGTTTGGCACGCCCAATGACACAATCTGGCCGGGATTTTCAAAACTCCCTCTCTTGGAAACGTTCAATTTGAAAAGACAACCGTACAACAATCTACGCCATACATTTCCATGGCTATCCGAGGCAGGGATACGGCTTCTCAACTTTCTCTTCATGTACGATCCAGAGAAGCGAGCCACAGCTCCCGACTGCCTTGATAGCTCCTATTTTAAGGAGCAGCCGCATCCGTGTGATATCGAACTAATGCCGTCTTTTCCTCAGCACCGCTTGTATCGTAAAACGTCACAGGAAAAGGCACGAGAGCAAGCTCAAGAACAGAATAAAAGGAAATCCGCAGACTTTGGCAGCGTCTTTGGAAATCCGGTTCCGGTATTGTCGAAAAAGAAGAAACTTTAGAAGGCTCTATTTTGAATTGAATAACGGGTAACTCTAGCATTCATGGCTGGATGTGCGCCAGTGGCAACTGAATAAGTTGTATCCGTGTCAAGTCGTATCCAAATCAGGTCGTACCCGGTCTGGCCAGGTCGCACCCATTTTGTCTGATCAAATCATGCCCGTCAGTGGCCACATCGTACCCAAATAATTACGTATGGAACTTCTTGCTCTTCGCAATAAATCAGAAACTAGCAGTGTATTCGTGGCATATTGCCATTAAAACTGTGTAGAGTGTATTCTAATAAGCCAAAGAATAAAAAAACGTGCGTTGATCGGGTCCATTTATTGCAGAGGTGTTTTTGTTGCGAGTGCGGATTAAAACGACATCTGAAAAGGAATGGAAGAACAATGGTGTGTTTTACAAAAGCGCCTAACATGATCTGTTTTTGTAATCATCAGATGCGGATCGAACGACAGGCAGAAAGTTATGTGAACACTTGCCAAGAAGTTCTCAATCAGACCCGGAAAAAAAGTTGCTAATTTTCTTGTTACTGTAAGTAAAGTTAATCGAGAATGGATTTTTTATTTGTACTGGGGGGAAAGGGGATAGAGAGAATAAAAGTGTGACGAACTTGCCTATGATTTGTGTGTCTAGGTGCGATAATAGTGATGATAGATCACGGGGAGAGAGCGTGCAGATTTTATGATCTTTGTGAATCGACAATAATACTCTTGTAGTCGCTGTGTGGTAAGTGTGGAGAATTCTATAGTGAATTGATATTTGCGGGAAGATCAGGCACTGGTGTTCACAAAAAAACTGTTGTGGGGTCCCTAAAAAGGATCAAAGCAGCCCAGGGCGCCAGTAGCCTTCAGGCCGTGTCTTAATGATGTGCCAACGACGGTGTGACGTCATGGTCACCTGGTGCAGACTAGCAGGCTTACCAGCGATGTAATTTCCCCGGTGTGTCGTTCCCAAACAGTGCTGTGCTGTAAATCTTCTGCAGATAAATGTGTGCCAGGATCATTAAACAGTGGTGGGAGTAGGCGCTGTCAATTTTATGTGAGGTATTGTGGTGGGTCATTATTGGGAGTTATTAAAATCGGCGCACTAAGGTTGTAATTGGGTTGTTTCAAAAATTGCTGTTGGGGCGCGGAGGGGGGGGGGGGTGGGGGGGGGGGGATGGGGGCGCAGTTTGGAAACTTGTTTGATAGCTTTAAAAATTAAATTGAAAAAAAAAAATCAATAATAGAAAAGAAAGTGGTTTGTCATTCGAAAAAGTTATTTAACGTTGAACAGGCTTGAAAAATACGTTGCTTTCCAGCGGCCAACCTCTGCGGCAGTTCGATCTGTTGTACATGAGACCTTTTTTGTTCCGATGACCCACTGCCAGGGCTGGTATGTAATGTTTCGAATGGAACATTTCATGAAATATTTTACTATAAAAATATTAAAAAATGTAATGTATTTTGAATTTTTTTACAGGTAACTCCACGCGAGTTAGCACTTAAAAGAAATAAGCCTGAGTCGTAGATGTCACACTTGCGTTGCAATGGATGTTTTATCACGGCTCCTTGTACAAAAACAATTGGCTAGCACCTTTATCTCCTAATCCTCTTCTAATCCTGTCCTAATCTGATATACCATTACCCGCAGTCACTACTGCATCTGTGCTTTTAAATAAACATTTATATAGGCCAGTCCAAGACTTGCAGCCTGCCCTGATGTCACAAGGAATTAAATCCTGTTAGCTATGGTTTACGCTACAATAGATCTTTTTGAAGGAAATAGCACAGCTGACTGTTGACTTATACTTTGTTTATAATATGCATTCTTTTGACGGGTATTTGTTTAAATAAAGCGAACACATATTGTTGATAGTGTGAAAATGGGTTTTTTTCCTGAGTGCTGTGAAATATTTTATTTATTTCAATTATTTGTGAAATATTTCAAAAATTTCAAATTTCATAAAATTAAAAAAAAGCTTTTAAATTTATACCAGTCCTACCCGCTGGGGATTCTGCACAAATGGTACTATTAGCGCAAGACATGAACTATATTTAACATCCGCACGCTTTGTGCTTATACATAAGTAATAGGTCTCTCCGGAAGTCGGCTGTTAAATAACCGTGAAAAATAAGCAAATGACGTCAGGGGGAAGGAATTCAATAGACCGTCTGTCAGTACTAACGGTTATTTGCATTGGAGACCTTTTATATCAGCCGACTATCGTTAGGCTTGTGCATACCAATCACCTTTGTCCCAGTGCGTGTCAAAAAAAAAAATTCATGAAAGACTTCTTCTCGTACAGATTTGCTTCCGTTTGCTTTGAAATTTTACAGCAGTATAGAAGTGTTTATGTTCCAACAGGAGTGTCTTTTGTTTTTTTTTTCAATCGGAGAATAAAAACTCGGTAAAGGGAAGTTTTTTATGTGGAAACACCACACCACATCATGGTGAACCGGTTCCATTTTTGAGTTCATTTTTGAAAGTATCTATCCAATGCGACAGTGGTTCGATTCTTTTTACTTGCATCAAAGCTGTTCCTGGTGGTTTACCGTTGTTAATTTTGACAACCCAGAAAGTGCATATCTAAAAATAAACACAAACTGAAGGGAAAACAAAAACGAAGAAGACTTTAGGCGACTTCCAAAAACTCTGAACAGTCTTTACGTTGAGAAATGGTGTTATTAGTAGTACCCCACTTCCCCCTTTCTTCAGGAAAATGCGAGCGTAGCTACCACGTTTCTGTTGCTAGGATATATCGCAGGCTTTGTTTTTTAGAAGCAGGGAATATGAAGATGTATGTTTACAGTAGAATAACAAGGCACCTAAAATACTGCCGGGCAAAGGTTGGCATTTTGTGACTTTTTGGTGTCGTTTAAGATGTAATAAAATGAAGTTGTAAACGGTGTTTATGGTGTGGTGTAACTAATGTGAATTTCTCAGCGGCATAATAGGCATGGATTATGGGCACTTGGGCTTGGTTGGCATGGCAGTCAGGCTTACCGGAAGTCATAAGCCCGCCCTGTAGCGACAGACCGTAGCGGATAGCTGTGCTGTACGGGTGTCGGCTCATTCCGTGTTTATAGCACCCCCCCCCCCTTTGTGTCTCGTTTTCAGTGCCACGAACGCGTTACGCCATGTTATTAACGAAGTGACATGGAACAGTAGCAACAAGCCTGCCTCGTGGTTAGCATCAGCCGGACAAGGCAGGGTTGCCATGACAATATACTCGATCGGGCAACGGTCCTCCCTTTTGTATTTGTGCGGCCATGAACAAGCAGTTGTTTTTATTTTACTTTGCGCTCCAAATAATCAGTTTGTTTTGATAAAAAAAGTGAGGCGATTAAAAGATTAACATTGAAAATTGACAGGTGGAAAGACCATGAGGCAACATATTTTACGATTGAATTCTGTACAGAAAATTATACTTGAAACTTGACACACAGGACATTTAATTCATTTGTTATGTCAAAGTGCTGTTTTCTTTTTAACACATTATAAGTCGAAAAAAATTGTAAAGAGTATATTGAAGTTGTACGAGGCCAATGTTTCGTACCTTTTTTTCTTGAATGGTCCTTCATTTTGTCTTTACTGTTCCTCTGACCTTACTGGCCCTAGAACGCTTTTTTGTACGTATAAAATACACTGAGCTTAGTGACAGGCTTATGTTGGTTTTAAAAGAACAAAGCTTATATGTGAAATCTTTACCTGGCCATACGCTGATTGTTAATAGAAATTACCAGCTTCAGTTACGCACTATTCTTGGTGAGGTTCCCGGGGGGGGGGGGGTGCCGTATCAAAGCTATGTTTTATTCTAGAAAGGTTTAGAACTGGCAAAAAGGTTTCTTAGAAAGGTTTCGGATTCTGAAAAAACGTTGTCTTGTGAGTAAAGGAAAAGCAAACCAAACTCAGGCTGAAAAGTTTTTAAAATTCTACTCGAAAGGAGAAAGTAATTTTTAAAACAGTATTTTTTTGGTCACGTGTTTAATATTTCGACTGTAAGAAAGCGGTTCTTGTTCCAATATGGCAGAGCATTGTTGTGAAAGACAATGCCAGTTAGGCCAAGAAAATGATAACTGTTTTCTCATCCCCCGGCCGGGACACTAAAATCACTAAAAGAGCTCTCAGAAATTGCAAGTAAAAAAAAATTAATATCCGGAAGGCGGGAAAAGGCCAAAATTTCTGAAGCTCAGAGCAATTTGTGACACGATTTAGCATTCATTCCTGAGGCCGACGCATGTTGTCATCAAGTACGCCTCAAAAGAGTCACGTGACCACACAAATAGAAAGACAAGAAAAACAAACAGGAACCGAGAGTGTTAATGTGATGCCTTGTCACAAACACTTGAAACAATGTTCGGCTGGGTGGGATTTTTTTTCGTCAGCACAAAAAAGCAAAGACTACTCTCAAGTTGGAAAGTTTGAAACATAAAGATTAAACTATTCTGTTGACTATTATGACTTATTCGTCCTGGACTTTGTATTTTCCAAAAATAAGTATTTTGCAAATACTGGCTTTGAAAAAGTATGCCATTCGTGCATAGCCCTAACTTCATAGCTCCATCCGAGGCAGGTAAGTAGGGCATATGGGAAATGTGGAAATCTCTTCCCAGATTTCCTAGCGTCCTTCGCAGCCTCGACCCTTTTAACTCAATCTTCTTTAGAAAAATATAAAACCACTGCTATTATAAGGCAAAAGAAGCAAAAGACAGAAAAACGCGACAATAATATGACTTCTTCACTGATTGCATTATACTTTTTAGCATAAGGGTAAATTATCAAGTATGCATTTAAATGAAATACGCTTAAAACAACAAGCATACACTTAATGCGCCAACATAGTTTACTCAATATCTTTGCATCTTATTTTTTTTCTTTTGGGGGAGGGCAATTTTTAAAATGCTTCTACTCCCACAGTTTGGATCCGATTACCTTTCTTTTTTCTACGAATCCTTACTGGGTAGACATCTCTTGAAATTATTTGGCTATCCACCAAAACCTGGACAAATTGGGGGCGGGGCATTTTTTTATCAATTTGTTTTTATAGCCAGTAGTCCAAACGTTTTTTCCTCCACAATTTTGATCGCATTGCCTTCAAATTGTCAAGACTGCCCTCTCATGAAAATTACTCTTTTGATCGATCCAGCAAAAATTGGGTAAAGGGGGAGGCATTTATAATTTGTTGGTTGTCAGTTTTGAAAATGCCTTTTCTCCAAAATGCCTGTTCACTAGGCAGTCTTCTTTTGAAAAGTTACTTTATTGGCGATTCGCCCAAAATTGGCCAAATGGGGGGCATTTTAATAAAAAAAAATGGTAGGCAATTTTCGAATGCTTCTTCTGCAGTGTTGATCAGATCACCTTTAAATTTTGTGCACTGGGTAGACCTGTTTTGAAAGTTTTGTCGATTTGCAAATTTGCCTATTTGGTCAAATAGCAGGCATTTTAAAATTTTTTGGTAGCCAATTTTTTTCTTCCACAATTTTTATCGGATTGCCTTCAAATTTTATATAAATCCCTATTTGAATTTGATATTAAAATGACCTTAATTGTGTGAATATCCAAGAAAAAGCTGTCGTCTATGATCATATAATACTGTTTTTTGCCCAGCTTACGTTACACCTAAGCTGGGGTATTCCTATCGGTCTGCGGATCGCGTCCGTTAGTTAGTTAGTTGTTTATTTAGTAAACTTTGTTTCAAAATGCATCTTCTCCTACAATTTTGATCCGATGTCATTTAGTTTTGGTGTGAGGCATTCCTAAGGGGTCGTGCATATGGCTTGTGCTTTTCTAGTCGAACGGGTGATTTTTTAATTTTTGGGGAATTTTTAAAGAAAAAAATTTAAAATGCATCTCCTCCTGCAATTTTGACCCGATGTCATTTATTTTTGGTGTGAGGCACCCCTAAAGGGTCGTGCATGCGGTTTGTGCTTTTTTAGTCGATCGGACAATTTTTTTATTTTTGGTGAATTTTCTAAGAAAAATTTTGAAAAATAATTCAAATTGCATCTCCTACATTTTTGAACCGATATCATGTATTTTCGGTGCGAGCTTTCCCTAAGGGATCGTGCGTACGGCTTGTGTTTTTCTAGTTGATCGGATAATTTTTGAATTTTGGGGACATTTTTTAAGAAAAACTTTTAAAATGTATATCTTCCTACATTTTTTACCCATTGTCGTTCAGTTTTGGCATGAAGCTCCCCTAAGGGGTCTTGCATACGATTCATTGCTTTTTTAGTCGATCGGACAATTTTTGGAAAGTTTTTGAAGAAAAAATTCAAAATGCATTTCCTCCTACAGTTTTTATTCGATTTCATTTCTTTTTGGAATGAGACGTCACTCGAAGGGTCGGGTATACGGCTCGTGCTTTTTGGCTCGATTTGGCAATTTCTGAATTTTGGGGCAAATTTTTCACGAAAACACCTCAAAATGCATCATCTGCTACAGTTTTGATACAAATCTTGGTGTACAGAGTATAGCCTAAGATGTGACCTCAGATGTGCAACCGCAATCGAAGTTTTCATGTTTAGGTCTTGCCCAAAATCCCTATTTCTAGTTAACGATAACAAAGGCTATTTGATCTCACAAAGATCTGCTATGGCATTTTATGAAACAGCTGACGGTAGCTACGAAAGAAATATCTTAGCAAAGTCGCTTTTACTTCGCAGTTTGGTCTCCGATTTTAAGTTGTTTAATGGCGTCATTTATCGTCGTTGCAATGTCGTTGTTACGACATCGTTTCTACTCTATTTTTGGGGTCGTTTTTGCGACGTCTAAACTCCTAGACGACGTCATTTTTACAGCAAACCAAAGAAAACGTAATGCAAAGAAGCGACGTTCGTGATGACATCGGAAGCATGTTTCCGAACCATCGAATGTCTGCTGGTTATACTTTCTGAGGATTTCGGTTACATTATGCCACTGATGACTAATGAGTTGTTGAAACTTGCCACTGTACAGTATAGGGCTAATAAAGCTTTATAGACAGAAAGGAATATAGAAACATTTTTACAGTACATGTTAAAAGCAAGCATTGTGAAAGATTTTTAGTTGTTCAATACAGCAGTTAGCCAGGAAATAAAATCGAGGATAGGCTGGATGGTGGTACGATAAGGTGGGAAAAGAAGTCACTCATCTATATATTAGGGAGCAATATCGCATTTTTAAGACCGTGTCAAGGCAAAGGATATTTTAGTTGTAACTATACTTTGGATAACGGGTGTGAAGATATATTTGGGTAAAGGGGTTATCGTTGCGTTCAGAGCCGTACAGAGATTTAGAGGGGACAGTTAGCAAAAACATCAACGAAGGAGCTGATGTAATGACTACTTTCAAGATCCAGATAACAAAGATGCACAATAAAATCCGTTTGTAGTGACCACCTTGCAGATGCGTCCAGTCAAAACCATCTATAGCGGCCACTTTTCCGACCCGGATAAAAAGAATTACATGTAAGTCTGTTTCTTGTGACTGTTGGTAAAAATGACTTACAGACAACTTCACCACATTCAAGGTCTCAAAAAAGTATTTTTCAGATAGCTACCTACTTGACCCAAATAAATAGGCGAAAAGTAAAAAACCTTGTGTAACAATCATTTACAGATTCGTATGAAAAGGTGCACAGTAAATTTGGTTTTGTGACCACTTTCCAGACACGGAAAAGAGACATACAGTAAAACTTGTCAGTGCCAACCATCTTCCAAGATCCAAGACAAATATATTTAGCTATATTTTACAAAACGGATTTGATGGTTTATTATTGTCTAAAAGGATTAGAATTTCATTCAGAGCTACACCCATATTAAAGGGGGAAGGAGCGACTCTTTTGCAGAGAAAAACACACTTATAGAGGAAGTGTTGGTGATGTAGAGATTACATTCCAGACCCGGATAAAAGGAAAACAGTAAAACCGTTCTGACGTGACTTAATTCCAGAATGGAATAAAAGAGACGCCCAATAAAGCTGTGTGTAGTGACCACCTGTGTGTAGTGACCCGGATAAAAAGGCGAACAGTTATACCTGTTTATAGTTTACTCTAATCAGATCCGGATGAAAAGACGCCGAAACTCTTGTCATTAATAGCCGCATTCAAGGTCCCAAAAGGACAAACAGTGAAGTCTATTTGCAGTGAATACCTTCCAGATAAAAACAGGCAATAATACCTTCTTTAAGGTCAACCTTCCCTGTCTTGTTTATAGTAAAATTTGAGCTACCACTTTCCAGACCGAAGAGTAAATCATAACTGTAGTGACCATTTTATATTGTTGTCTTTTTTACGGTTGAACGACAAAATAGAGCGTTTTATGGAATGCCGTTTTAACATTTAATGCTTATTTTTGATGTTAAAATACATTAAAGATATCAAGAAATCAATGTAGATCTCAATAATTTATATTTTGCCATCAATAATTGAATTTTAGGTTGCAAAAAAATTTTTTTGAGATAAAAAAATCAAGTTAGCAAAC
Source organism: Protula sp. h YS-2021 (assembly GCA_949752745.1). Taxonomy (NCBI): domain Eukaryota; kingdom Metazoa; phylum Annelida; class Polychaeta; order Sabellida; family Serpulidae; genus Protula; species Protula sp. h YS-2021. The sequence goes on along the minus strand of OX457027.1, from coordinate 27,246,036 downwards.
TTAGCAAGTTAGCAAACGGTTTATGCTTTTTGAGTCGATCAGGGGATTTTTGGGGAATTTTTGAAGAAAAAGATCAAAATGCATTTCCTCCTACAGTTTTTATCCGATTTCATTTATTTTTGGTATGAGGCATCGCTAGGTGGATCGGGCATACGACTTCTTCTTTTTGACTCGATTTGGGTATTTCTAATTTTTGTGGGTAATTTTTGAAGAAAATACCTCAACATGCATCTTCTGCTACAGTTTTGATCCGATATCATTTATTTTATGTGTGAGGCATGCTTGGGGGCTGTTGAATGCGGCTTATTCTTTTTGAGTCGATCAGGGGATTTTTGGGGAATTTTTGAAGGAAACAATTCAAAATGCATTTCCTCCTACAGTTTTTATTCGATTTCATTTCTTTTTGGAATGAGACGTCACTCGAAGGGTCGGGTATACGGCTCGTGCTTTTTGACTCGATTTGGCAATTTCTGAATTTTGGGGCAAATTTTTCACGAAAACACCTCAAAATGCATCATCTGCTACAGTTTTGATACAAATCTTGGTGTACAGAGTATAGCCTAAGATGTGACCTCAGATGTGCAACCGCAATCGAAGTTTTCATGTTTAGGTCTTGCCCAAAATCCCTATTTCTAGTTAACGATAACAAAGGCTATTTGATCTCACAAAGATCTGCTATGGCATTTTATGAAACAGCTGACGGTAGCTACGAAAGAAATATCTTAGCAAAGTCGCTTTTACTTCGATGTTTGGTCTCCGATTTTAAGTTGTTAAATGGCGTCATTTATCGTCGTTGCAATGTCGTTGTTACGACATCATTTCTACTCTATTTTTTGGGGTCGTTTTTGCGACGTCTAAACTCCTAGACGACGTCATTTTTACAGCAAACCAAAGAAAACGTAATGCAAAGAAGCGACGTTCGTGATGACATCGGAAGCATGTTTCCGAACCATCGAATGTCTGCTGGTTATACTTTCTGAGGATTTCGGTTACATTATGCCACTGATGACTAATGAGTTGTTGAAACTTGCCACTGTACAGTATAGGGCTAATAAAGCTTTATAGACAGAAAGGAATATAGAAACATTTTTACAGTACATGTTAAAAGCAAGCATTGTGAAAGATTTTTAGTTGTTCAAAACAGCAGTTAACCAGGAAATAAAATCGAGGATAGGCTGGATGGGGGTACGATAAGGTGGGAAAAGGAGTCACTCATCTATATATTAGGGAGCAATATCGCATTTTTAAGACCGTGTCAAGGCAAAGGATATTTTAGTTGTAACTATACTTTGGATAACGGGTGTGAAGATATATTTGGGTAAAGGGGTTATCGTTGTGTTCAGAGCCGTACAGAGATTTAGAGGGAAAAGTTAGCAAAAGCATCAACGAAGGAGCTCATGTAATGACTACTTTCAAGATCCAGATAACAAAGATGCACAATAAAATCCGTTTGTAGTGACCACCTTGCAGATGCGTCCAGTCAAAACCATCTATAGCGGCCACTTTTCCGACCCGGATAAAAAGAATTACATGTAAGTCTGTTTCTTGTGACTGTTGGTAAAAATGACTTACAGACAACTTCACCACATTCAAGGTCTCAAAAAAGTAGTTTTCAGATAGCTACCTACTTGACCCAAATAAATAGGCGAAAAGTAAAAAACCTTGTGTAACAACCATTTACAGATTGGTATGAAAAGGTGCACAGTAAATTTGGTTTTGTGACCACTTTCCAGACACGGAAAAGAGACATACAGTAAAACTTGTCAGTGCCGACCATCTTCCAAGATCCAAGACAAATATATTTAGCTATATTTTACGTAACGGATTTGATGGTTTATTATTGTCTAAAAGGATTAGAATTTCATTCAGACCTACACCCATATTAAAGGGGGAAGGAGCGACTCTTTTGCGGAGAAAAACACACTTATAGAGGAAGTGTTGGTGATGTAGAGATTACATTCCAGACCCGGATAAAAGGAAAACAGTAAAACCGTTCTGATACGACTTAATTCCAGAATGGAATAAAAGAGACGCCCAATAAAGCTGTGTGTAGTGACCACCTGTGTGTAGTGACCCGGATAAAAAGGCGAACAGTTATACCTGTTTATAGTTTACTCTAATCAGATCCGGATGAAAAGACGCCGAAACTCTTGTCATTAATAGCCGCATTCAAGGTCCCAAAAGGACAAACAGTGAAGTCTATTTGCAGTGAATACCTTCCAGATAAAAACAGGCAATAATACCTTCTTTAAGGTCAACCTTCCCTGTCTTGTTTATAGTAAAATTTGAGCTACCACTTTCCAGACCGAAGAGTAAATCATAACTGTAGTGACCATTTTTATATTGTTGTCTTTTTTACGGTTGAACGACAAAATAGAGCGTTTTATGGAATGCCGTTTTAACATTTAATGCTTATTTTTGATGTCAAAATACAATTAAAGATATCAAGAAATCAATGTAGATCTCAATAATTTATATTTTGCTATCAATAATTGAATTTTAGGTTGCAAAAAAATTTTTTTGAGATAAAAAAATCAAGTTAGCAAACTTATAAAATCTTAAGGGGGACACACATTTACATAAAATTTAACGATTCGTCAATTAAATTTTGGAGATGAAAACTTGAATTATTGAGATCAATAATAACAACACAATTTTTTATCTCAAGATTTGCTTCTTTTTTGTACAGTAAAAAATTTAAAGAAAGAGTCTGTATACAAGGACGAGTCATTTTTAATATACAGATGTGTACTTCTGAATTTTTCAACAATTTTCTAAGAAAAACGAGATTTACCCGCTTAGGTCGGAAATTTTAGTAAAAATAGTCCAAAAAATACTCAAGGGCAGAAAAGTATTGAAAGTCCGAATAGGTATTTATTTTACGATCTGGTGCTCACGCCTTCAGCTCTGGCGTTTTCAAGAGAAACTTCAAAGTAGCAACTGATATATGAATTGATAATATGAAATATATGAATAAAATAACCCGTGATCCCATATGTGTTTCATCTTCCGCTCACTATCCTTTGATTAATTTTTCGACGCCCTCTGATCACAAAAAAATACACTGAGTGATACAGTCCTAGCAATTTTTTCCAGCTGAATTTCACCGTAAGCAACAGGTTTCGCTTTACCGTTTTGCGTATTCTAGACTGCACACAGTGCTAGCAGCGGTGTTGTTGTAGAGATACAAGACGCAGGGGATATTACGAACAGAAATAACGTTTACTCAAAACGCTAGTCGCCTGAAGGCGATCTCCCGGTCTGATTGCGAGTTTTGTTATGCCTGCTCTAACATTTAAACAATAAACAATAACTTTGCCTCTAATCCCCCAGCCGGGTGACTAAAATCACAATTGTAAAAAAGAAGAAGTCACCCGATCGGGTCTGAAAACTTTCGAGTGAAAAATGCAGTTGACCGGTCGACCGGTGAAAATATAAAGTAACAAAGATTTACCAGGAAGCCAAAAAAGGTTTAAATCATTTCTCATTGATTTTGATTGTAAGGCATTTTATCTCAATACATTTCAACACGTATTTGGAAGATATTTGTAAGAATATGTAATACCATCAAGCTCAAGTCCTTTATTTAGGCAACTCGAGCAAGTCCTCCTTGAGGACTTAATTTTCAGATTGGTACTTTAATTGGTTTAAGCTGTAATGTATTTTATATTACATGTTGTATATGTAATAGTTAACTGATTTTCAGTTGATAATGTTACTTTTGGCCATCATTGATTTTATTTTTTTACATTTTAAACTGTTAACAAAACCATTATTACAAGCACTGATCGATTTTGTTAAAATTTATTATAAAGACCGCTGAATTAAATATGTTTTCAAAATTAATCTTGCAAAAGAATTTACCATGCAATATAGCAGCCAAACAATAATATAAATACAACTACATGCTAAAATTGTGAACATGTAATATTATGCTGTACTGACTGTTGCATGTGTAATAGTTACCAGTATATAACCCGCATTCGGGTGTTTTATATATAAACTCGGTGCACAAATCACAGGTTAAAAACCAGAAATTACGGTAAATACGCCATATGTAATTAAATGTGGAAAGTATCAGAAGTTTGCGCAAAATGATCGTTAAGAACATGGATAATCCTGGAACGAACCGCTTTAAGAAACATATTTGTGTTAATGGCTGCGAAGCGGCAAGTCAACGTATAATGACCATCGAAAGAGGGGAAAGCTCATGGCAGTTTCTCAGGAGACAATATACGACAATACACGAAATGTATACAATCTTAAGTACAGGCAGTTTAAATTGCATTGTATTAGTATTATTATGATAAACATTATCCGTTTAGAGTCATTGCATTTTGGATATGTGTCTTGAAACGGGACATAACTTGAAGCTTAGGCATTTTGGTTTTCTTTCAATGTATTTTGATAACAGTGTAACTAAGTAAGAATAATACTAATGATAGATTAAATTGATTTGCAAATAGCAAACAGGTCTTTGTTTTCATAAAAAGGTATGAGGAGATCAAGTTTTACCCCAACCCCCTCTCTACAAGCCGATGCTTCAATTCTCGTCTGAGAAAACGTAGAGATTTCAGTTACAGAAAGTATAAATTAGAGATCAAGCAGTAGTTGATTCTACAGACTGATGTTTGTTTCCTTGCTCGTCCAAGTCCATTAGAACCGATGACTGCTGACCGGAGTCAGGCTATCTATTTACCAGTCAAAGCCAAATTGCATTAATTAAATGTAATAGATAGGTGTAATATCATGGTTTGTCCACTACAGGTGTGGCCACAAAATTACAACTGTTATGCAGGTAGAATATATACGTTTGGGCCCCAAATAAAGGTATTTATTATCTATTATTTCAACGAGTGTCTATTGTAAACAATTACATTGTATTGTCTCCACTGTGGGTAATGTTGCCACTCTTTGATTAACACATGTCGAAATTCTGCATGATTTCTCGGGGGTTTTTAGGGTAATGTCCGGTTCAGAAGATCCAGAGGTATTCTAATGGATTCATATCAAAAGAATCTGGTGGCCATGGCCACATCCCAGATAACAGTTCCACATAGGGACCATGCATAATGTATGTAGGTATTTCCACGTACCCACAAATAAATAATGTGTGTTTTGTTGGGGAATTCCCATGCAGTTACGTGGGATTCAGGAGAGTCTGAGTCTTTTTCCGATGTATATTATGGGCATGCATTTTATACGCATATATTTCCGTTCATTTTATACGTGGGAATTCCCATGCATATTAAGCATAGGATTTTAAAGGAACGACCCACCCTGGGCATACAGGGTAACTCCATCGAATACATAGACATGAACCTTAACTAAAGTGCATTTATAAAGTACTCCTTAAAAGAATATTCTGCATAAAAATTTTATTGAAATTCTATTATACTTAGAAAAAGGCAGCCCTCCAACAAAATATGCAGAATTTAACAAAATTTAACTATATTATTGCTTAATGCTGGCTGTTTCCGGTCTGTGATAATAAGCCCACATTGCCAGACTACGTATAATATGCGTGTATTTTCCAAAGCATTTACTACGTGGAAATTTTCACGCATTATATTCGTATATTTTTCATAGGAATGCCCCTCGTAAAATATACGTGTAATATACAAATGACTTTTGACGAAATTTTACGCGGGAATTCAAAAGTATAATATACATATAATATGCATTTTAGTAGTGGGAAATTCGACGTATATTATAAGTAAGGCATACAGGGGAAGAATGCTCAAGAGTGTATTACGCAGGAAAATGTGGAAAAACCCGCATAGAAAACACGTTTAACAGGAGAATGTCCAACGGTGGGCATTACGCGGGAAAACCATGTAGTTTAGGCGTGCATTTTATACGAAGGAAAGCCTACGTATATTATATGTGGAGTTTACACGGAAACACACCATGGGAATGTCCACGTATTTTACACATGTTTTATATGTGGTCATGCCAACGTCCCACGTTCCCATGCAAATCCCACCTAAAACAACTCTGGACGAAAAATGTTAACTGGGAGGTTACTGTAAACTGGTTCTAGCAACAAGTGGTCTGGCGTTGATAAAAAATTGTGTTATTGTTTAGCTAGATAAAGGGCAAACTGTTCAGCAAATACTGCGCGATATACTGATTTGCAGTCAAATTGCGATTTTCCCATCCCAACCATGACCGACCCGTCGCCAAATCGGCCAACTTCGAAAACATACTATGGAACGTATGACTTCCCGACATACTCCTGTCTGACAGCATGTCGGTATAAACTAAATCGAAATTCATCGGAAAACATTACTCACTTTCGGTTGCGATGAGCCAATTGCTCACCACTGTGATTTAGCGTCCAGTCCCTCTGCAGTGGACGTTCTCGTGTGCAGAGCACCATTCCGAAATAAGTATTTGTGCGCGTATTTCTCGCTCGGCTAGTCTTGTCAACCTGAGTCGACTTATTGTTTGTGCATAGCGTGATCACCGCCGTTTCGGTTGCCCTTTGAAACCTGTTGTGTCGGTTGATAAGTCGCACATGTCGGTCTTGTGCAGCCGACCTATTTGCCGGCCGATCTATCATGTCTAGCACGATAATAATCTGATCACGATCATTTTCTGAAAGTCGTGGCATGTTTATTCTGCGTCGTGCAGAAAATTTTCAAAGAGACACTTCCGATGTTTTAGAATTTTAAGTTTATGGTGAAAAAACAAATACAACAGTCATCAAACAACTTGACCAATTTGATCACAGTACACAAATGACATATGTGAATGGTTGCAATGCCTGTTAAATATGTGCATCTACGGTTTTCAAGAAGAGTCTGTCATGCGTTCTAGCTTTTGATAATTAAGTTCAAAGTACAAAATAAGCAACGGGTTTTGAGAATCTGTTGATTTATTGGTAGATGTCTTTATATCATTATGCCTCTTTGCTTTGCATGAATTTGTAGCCTAGAGTAAGCACGGCTGGCTAATAACGAAACAGACCGAGGTCAAAACCTGCAGCACCACTTCTTTAAGGGAATGTTTCAACCATGGCTATTTCTATTTGTTGGTCTGCAGATTACCACCAACAATAAATCACTAATAAATAATAGATAAAAATGCAATTTGTGATAAAAGCCGTTTGCGTGTCAAGCTCTACATCGTTGTTCGAAACTCGAACATTTTATAAATTTTGCTAGACATTGGAGAGATATCTATCCAAGTGTGACGCTGCTGCCTTTGCTCGGATCCAGCGTAGGCGCAATTGTATCGACAAGTACTTTTCATATGACTCTGACCGCCATGCACCTTCCATTTCAATCACTTGCGTGCCCCCTCTCGGAAATAAATATCCTAGAGAGTAGAGTATGCAGTATCGCGAAAAATAATCTGTGCATCATTGGGATTTTACAGGTTCCTTTATGGTACGAAAAGGGTTGGTCCTTCGCATCCTGCTTAGTGCACACAATGTGTTGGTCCATCGCTGAAACGGGACACAGCGTCGAGTATTGAATAACGGACAGCTGTACTTTGAGAACTGCATCACATCCTGACATTATGCAGACATGGGAAAATCTGCAGTTAGTAGTGGCTTATACACAACCGCAGTTTGGTAGTTCTTGCAAGCGGTACTGTTGGTCCAAGGGCACGATCTTCTCTCAACACTCCCAGGCCTTAACGACATACGCTGATTTGATGTCTTGGAGTTACACAGAACGGATGGGGCGGCTCTAGCAAAATCCAGCTAGATACTGAGCGAAAGACGTATCTGATTTCGATGCTTTCCTTCACGAGAAGGTTATACGCTATACCAAGAGTTTATCCGCCTCTTGTACCGAATTTAGAAGATCAGCTATATTTCTGTCTTTTATTGTATTGCTATGAACCGCTTGAACCGGTTGCCTTTCCATAGGACAGCTCCTATCCTGTTGTACTGGCTCAGAGCATCACGTTTTGAATCACTTTTAGTTCTTTTGTTGCTTTCGTTAGCATAAAATATTGACCCGTTGAAAGTGAAACTTTGCGTTGCAAGTTCTGACTTTTCTTCTAGCAGTTCTAAGTCATAAGCCTTTCCTTTTATTCACTTGTCAATAGTGCCCTGCTGGATTTTCAGTTCTTCCAGAAATTTAATAAACGATTCTGTATCGCTAAGCGTTTTGCTTTAATACTGTTATAAAAGCGTATTAAGAAGATAAATCCTTAAACAGACTTCAAAAGTTAAAAGGTTTGCATTACTCTTTGAATTTATAAAGTTATATAAGGTTACTGGCCTCAAATGTTGTTTTATCGAAGGAAATTATTTAGAAAGTCCTTCGATAAAACAACATTTGAGGCCAGAGAACTGTAATGTTAAAGCAGGCGTGGCTAGCTCAATTATGCGATGTTTCTTTGAGATTATTGAAAATGGAGTGATTTCAAGGCATATTATATTGGCCAATGAAGGCGTAAATTTAAGGGGGGGGGGCGGGGACTCATATTTGAAATTTTGGAAGCAAGATATTTTTTCCAAGATATTGAAATTATCGAATACTTGCGTCGCTCGTTGTTATATAATCAAGATCATTTTGAAATAAATCAAATTCACATTAACTGAAAAATCGTGGTTGCTGCAATATGCAATATTCCCCTTAAATGTTGAAACTATTATCAAAGAAGTATTGTTCAAAGAGTCAAAGAGTTCAATTTTTACAAGCTGAATCTTTCCGGAATAAAAAATACTTCATAAATGGATCAGTACTAGTTATTGCCTCAACGGTTAATAGTAGTTTTTACCTCAAAGTGTCCGAAATCTAGTTTTTTTACAGTGCGTCTAGAAAACCGATAAAACAGACAAAACTAATGAGGCATATAATGTAATAAACAAATAAAACACCACAAGCAGATACTATTATTGCTTTTTCGTATCAAAGAAAACAAGTACGTTTTTAGGAACTTCTGCAAAATATCAAGTAAGCAACGAAGTGTTTCTCGCTATTTATAAGCCAAACAGCAGCTACTGCGTAGGTTTGATGCACATGAAGCGAACGGAAAGAGCTACCACAAAAACAAATATATTCAAAAGTGTTAGAAACTGGAATGATTGAACGAATATGTATTGTTTTAGGAATTGAATATGAAATGGGAAGTGCAAAATAAATGCCAACTACCTCTCGAAGTGTTATATATATATATATATATATATATATATATATATATATATATATATATATATATATATATATATATATATATATATATATATATATATATATATAACATACTGGGTTAGTGAAAACTGTTTTGCTCAGTTCACTTGTCTTTCTCAATAATTTTGTTAAAACTGTGTTCAGGAATAATGCAAATTATATCCTCAATCAGTATTCAAGTAGTTTATATTTAGATGACTGCATAAGGCTGCTAGAGCAAACAGTCTCAATTCTGTCTGACATTGGAATATGTGTTCTGTTTAGACATTTGTGTCTCTTTAGGTTCAGTAAATTATATATAAATCTTTGATAGCAATTCTATGCCTTGACTGAATATTCCCAACGCTTCTTCACAGGAACTAAAGGTAGTCAGAAGTACAAAATAAGCATCTTTAACTCTTATAATGTTGTTTTCTGGCACAACAAAACACAGCTAAAGTGAAAATACTGAGGAAATTCCAAATAACACATGAATTTGCAGAATGTTTTGTGGTGCAGTAGCCGCTGAGATATTTCCTTAGCTTACTTTCAGCGATTAGATGTGCCTGTTATTATTAGTAATATTTACTTTAGTGCCGTGCCAATGATCTTTTGTGATTAATTTGAAATACACACGTAGGTTGTTTAGACAATTGTGATATTATATATAACCGGGACTTTTGTTACTGCAACGAGCTAACCTCTTATAGAAACAGCTCGCTTGAAGATATGAAAATTTGTATATTTTGTTAAACTAAGACTAAAGCAGCATTCGGGTAATAAGAATGTATGCTATGATTACTGACTGGTTATCCATGAACTTTGTAGATAAGTAATAATAATGTGTGTAGACATCAAAAGAACGACATTTATTACAAAGAAGTCATGGTCGTCTTTCCTCAAATACCACCAAAATCAATATGTAGACATTGTAATGCATATGTCTTTTAAAAGATGCGGTTAGAGCTAGTTTATCACATTGTTATTTGGATATAACCTCGATACCTGTATTCGTTGTTTCGACAAAAACGTCGCATAATATAATAATAACATATATATATATATGATGATGATGATGATGATTATGATGATGATGAAGAGGAAGAAGATGATGATGATGAAGATGATGAAGATGAAGATGATGATGAAGATGAAGATGAAGATGAAGATGATGATGATGATGATGATGATGATGATGATGATGATGATGATGATGATGATGATGATGATGCCAATTGTTATGCCGTATAATGTAACAGTGGCAATTTAATTTCACATTAAAACATGCTTTCAAACCGAATCCTGTAAAGTGAACCAAACACGAAACTCAGATATTGTTTCATACCAGACTAACTTTGTCCCTTTATAGAATCAACTGACATAAAGAACATTGTTACTGAAGAAGATATCTCACTCTAGTAAAAGCATCTTCTCAATTGATATAGTATCTGTTCTGCTTTTTTGTGGTCTTTTTGTGCTAATTGATTTATGCTCTCACCATAAAGAACAAATTAGCGAGTTAACGCCAATTTCATACAAACATGCCGGCACGAAACAAATATAATTGAAATGACATTCGCATGCAAACTCAGTAAATATTATATGTTGTGACGTCATTGAATAGGCGTTGCTATGCGGCGGCAAAGCATTGTCGCAATTCGGTTAATTATGAAAATTAAATATATGTAGACTCGAATGAGCGCATTATAATAAGCCATTAAGCGAGATAATAATAATAATAATAATAATAATAATAATAATAATAATAATAATAATAATAATAATAATAATAATAATAATAATAATATTAATAATAATAATAGCAATTTATCAAAATTAAAATAACTATTGTTATTGTTTTAATAATTAGCAATAAATTGTGTGAGATCATAAAGTTTGAATTTCTAATTACATGAAATGCGAGTAAGATTAAAATGATATATACATATCTTTTTGTAATTAATATCTGAAATTGAATCTACAGACAAGCAATACTTATACAATACTTATCCTTGAAATGCATTGTTCCTTATACCCTGGTAAGCCATATGTACTCTACGTCGTACTATAATTACCCCCGTATGATCAGTAAGCTTTCTGAATTACTGGGTGATGATGTAAGCCATATGAACTTACCCTATTCTACAATTACCCCGGTATTCTCAGTTTGTCATCTTAATTACTGTGAGATGGTAGTTAGGAATTAACTGTAATTCCCTTTTTCGGTAATCAATACGCCAAGATCTTTTTCTGTCATTCATTACAACTACACATAGAATAATTGTTGTTGGTATATTTATCATTTAGTTTCAAATATTTTGAAATAAGAATTCACTATTTTGAGATTTTGAGATTAATACTAATTAATACTAATTTTCATCTCTGAAAACAACCATCAGTTTCAATGATTGACAAGTATTAACTTATTGTAAGTCATCATGAAGTATTATTTATCAATAAATAAATGTAGGTTTTTAGGATAACATTTATTTAGCTGGTCAATAATATCTTATGTTGATTCGAAATAAGTCAATATTTGCTTTGTTAATTGCCTTGACTGGCGTTTTGATTACCGATCTGTAGTCTTTCGCGTTTCGGTGAACAATGAAAAATTATTAACTTGCGAATTAACTTATTAGATTTTAGCATTTGCCAGGATCATGTAAGAAATGCATCCTAAATGTTCCTATATTTCAGTGTTACTTAGATTATTGGATTCTCTAATTGATATAGAAATAAAATGTTACATATTTCTTTTGTCCTCACGGTTAAAGATATTAATTCAAGTTAACTAAGTAATATTTATGAAGTCATCAGTAAAATCAAGTTTTTATATGTTAATGTTCAACTTTATTCATAACTTTTATGAAAAGTCTGTCAGATCCAAGAAGTTCAACAGCTCACATATTATAATAGTACAGATAGAAATATGCACTGAATAAATTGAACTTTGGTATTTAATTGAGAATTTATGTGTTACTTATATAGTTCGCAATATTTGTGCATTATAAACATTCTAAACATATGTTCTCGTATAAGTGCTGAGTCGCAAGAATGTGTTTCAAGCAATGTGCACAAACAAAATAATGCCTATAAAAACAGAAGGATGTCAACTGAAAGGTTAAAAGTCTGCTCACATTGCTTAAGCAAGAGGTCACAAGTCTTATATAGAAGTCAATATGGTCTTACAAATATGCTTTGCATGTCTTAATGTCTTAAGGCTTTAAAGAAAAGTTCTTAAACAGCCCGAAAAATTACTTATCGGATGGTAATCATTCATTTTTATTTTACCATATTAATGTTATTCCATAAAGTTATTGACCCTATTGTCTGCATTTCATTGAGTGGAAGGCATTGAAATATACTAGTTAAACAATGCGCTTTTGTTTGCGTAGTTGCGAAAATAATGACATAAGCTACACTGGTACGTAGCAGAAAGTGTTCGCGTCAGGACATTTCCCTTATGTCCTTAATGAAAACGTCTTAAGCCTTTAAAACAATTCCCTAAGCAAGATTGGCCTTAAGAGTTTTGTCTCATGGCTTTTGACGTTTGACTTAAGCAATGTGAATAGGCATTAAGCAAGGCGTTTTATAACAGTCAAGATGGTCTGAAGAAACTTTAAGAAACAGGAAAACGGAGATTTCAAAACACAAGATAACGGCACTTGAGAAAAGAAACCAGTGTTTAGTTTTTCAGGATTGCGACATGTAGTTAGTCATTAACTGTTCTGTAGTAGTTTTTTGGTGCAAACACAAAATGTTCCACTGTAAAAGGCCATTTTCAGTACTGTTTTGTCTTTCGCCTATTTTTTTTAACTTCTGGCGCTTAATTGGTTTAAGCTCGACGTTTTTCAGACCCAGTCGGGTCAGTTATTTGCAGTAGTAGCGGCCTGTTTGTGTTCCTTGAAACTAAGCCCTTTAACGCTTAAGCTTATGATTAATAAGTGAAAACCAGTTCATAAAAATATTCAAAATAAAATCTTTAACGCAGAAGTGTTATTGCAAACGATTGAGAAGTGTACAATGGCATGAAAAGTGCAAGACGGCTATGAAAGATGGTTATTTGCAGGCATCTTCAAAAGGAATATAAAAATAAGCTTAAAATTCACAATTCGGATAAAATAATGCAGTAAAATCACCCAACGTCCTGGTTAATAATAAGTCTTGCAAAATTGTAAACATATGAAATGAATTTTTAGTGACAACTTGAACCAAAATACATTTATTAAATGTTTTGACAGTCATGTCTTAATTTGACACAACACTTAAGTTAAAGGGTTAGATTAGATGATGCTTGGTTCAGCGGCCTTTCTATTTATAAGGTATGTGTGTCTTACTCAATTAGTCTAGTTTAATACTGTTGTAAAGCATTTAGATACTCCGTTTTCCCCGTGCGTATACGAAAAAACAATCTGTCAGGACTGATTGATATCACAATTAACAAAACGAAGTAACAAAAATACTTTTAATATCAATCTTAGATAAAACGATAAACACAAAACTATCAGTCTCAATTTAACTATGGTCTTTGCGTCCAGGGTCAGTGCTGTTTTATTGAGATTCTTTCATTCCTTTCATTCCTCTCGCCTTTTCCGGTAATTATTATTGTCTTTCATGCTGCTACTAGTACTGTAAACGTATAATTGATCAAATAGTAAATTTAATAGTGCATAGGTCTCAATGAAAGACGCAAATAAACACTCTGCCGTTCGAGTCATCAATGTTTCAGTAAATTTTCTGCTGATTAGTTTAATTTTTTATCAATATCAGAGCCTCTGTGCCTAAATTTTTGCAAAGTACTTGCAATTCTACTTCGCAAAATCTCATTTTTAAGTATTGCACAGTATGTTTTTATACTCATAGCTACAGTGTAAGTTCCTCTTTCTATTGTCGTTTTACACCAAGATAGTCGCTGAATCGTCTCTTCAGTCTTCTCCTCCAATTTTTATGTTACATCTAAGACCGTTGGATTTATTTTATGTGAATGTTGTAAGCGTATTAGCTGTAGACGCTTTCAGAAATATGGGAATATGGTTTTCCAAATAATGTGCAGTAAAAATGTACTTTCGCTTGGACAACTTCTTTCAAATTCGCAAAACGATAAAATTGAATTTCGTCAAAATTTAAAAAATAATGCACAAAATTCAGTCAAACTTGGAAGTTCATAAAACGGGTGATGATATTGTGTAAGGTTCGCTAATGTCAACTATCTATGAAGTTTTATTGTCTTTTTAATTTCAATGGACACTTTCCTTTAACCTGACACTATTTCTTTATAAATGTAAATAATAAACGAGGAATTGTGTAAAGTGCAGCTATCTGGTAGCAAAAACCAACTGAGTTAATTAATTCGAAAGCCCATTAATTTTGTGATTTTACACACTTTGTGGCTGAGTACGCAAACTGGACTTTTCATTAATGGAAGACTTGGAAATTTACTGCATAACTTCAGGTACACTTATTACGTCATTCGAAGCTATTGGCTTTGCCTACAAATGAAAAACACTCTATGAAGGTTCCAATTTTGCAACGACAAGAAAAAGCATTCGAGACAGCTGGAGCAAATTTAATAGCAAGCGCTCGAGATTGTGAAGATGTGTAGGCTTCTTAGTATACAAGACAGTCGAAATGTGTCAAAAGATCTTAGCTAGATTAAGGGCGTTGAAAGGCGCTTGAGGCCACATATGCAATAAAGGATAATGAAAATAACTTGAATCACGTAAACATTACGTAAGCTGAGGTCTAGATTTGCTTTGTGGGTTGATAATGAGGGAACTCTTTCAGACAAGTAAATTGACGTTCCTTATTCTATAAAGGCGAGAATAATTAGATTTTGCTATTTATACAGGTGTTTGTTGAGTTTTCTGTCACATTTGATAATGCTAAGACTACCGAAAACACATCTAAAGTCACACGATTAAACATGTCCGATAAAAGCCTAATCATCTCTCGATTCTTTAGAATAGTCTCGCTTCTATTTAGGAGAAAGTTTTGACAACTACCATCAAAATTTGGACAGCAGTCCCTGCTGTTTTGACCACTTTATCCTTTTCCCATAAAACCTTACCTATTTAAGAGTCGGGAGTATACTTTGAACAGTCACACAATTTATTTATGTCCATATTTTGGACAATCACTTCCCTTATTTTGGCATGTCGCACATGATTAGAGAGATTAGAGGTTAAAAAAGTGGTTATTTTAAACAACGTGCTCCTGCCTCCTTTAACACACGAGTCTCGTAATAAGTAGTCACAATTTATTTCTTATTCCAAATCTTACATTATTTTTCAGAATTTTTTGTTATATTTAAAGCTTATCCACTGCGTTATCTCATTCATTATGCAAATAAAACAGGAAAAAGAAGCATTGAGAAAATAAGCAGAATATAATAGATTTGTATCACGTCGGTTTCGACTGTGATCGTTGTTACTATCAGCTAAAGGGCCTAGAAGATCCAGTTCGGGGCATCGTTGGTCCAGGGTGGGCCACTCGATAACCCAAACAAACTAAACAGTTTATCCCACCAGAATTGGGTGGTAGCCTTTCGTTTAATTTCCTATCTGTACCAGTTAGCATAGGTGATAGGTTAGCTAGCATAGCGCAGAACGAACTTTCAAGAATTGGCCCCTCTACTAAAAACCAGGAGCCCTCTTGTAACCTTGAAATATGACCTATAGGGTCTCAAGTTCAATCTCCTTTGCGTTCGCACCATCCAATTCAACAAGATTCATGTTCATTAAAACGCCAAATTCACAACCATCTCTAGATTTCACAGCCGTAAATTGTTTCTTGGGATAGAGCTTGAGTGAACTTTAACAGAACTTATTTTCTCGGCTATGAGTGATATCTCACATTTTTTTACTTTGTTGACGTAAAAAACGTGATGTCTTTGCTAGATAAGGAAAGAGACAGGTTTCTAATATCACTGTGTCTCTCATGGCCCATTAGGGGAAGACTTGTGCTTTGGCTGATAGATTACATACAGATGGAAATAGCCTGAAAGAGATTATTTTTAGAAATTACAGAAAGCAATGCAATAAACAGTGGGATCTCAAAGGATAATATAACCGGTTTTAGAAATAGCGCAATTCTTGCCCGAGACAAAAAAGCAATAATTCGTCAATTTTGACGTGCTGAAAACATCTAATGATTATTCCTTTTCTGTCCTTTCTTATTGAGCCAATGTGCGTTTTTACCCATTTTCTAATTTCAGCAGAAATGATATTGTCATTCCATCCATCTATTATTCTAGTTTTATAGACTAACTTGCACGCATATGCTGCACACATATTTGACTGCAAACATTTTATGGGAATAAATTAAAAGCATGGACAAGAGTCCAATATCGCCACCAGTTAGCCATTTTGTCTTCACGATACCCAGATCTCCACAACAATTTAACCAATTGCCACGATATATATATATATATATATATATATATATATATATATATATATATATATATATATATATATATATATATATATATATATATATATATATATATATATATTAAACCAAGTGAGCTGCTATTGTGTAGCAGAAAACCAAACAAATGCAGAAAAACCGAATTTAAAAAGCTTCTCGGATTACCTGCATTATTCTGGGTGTTTTGCCAGCAGCGTTGTTTCTTTTTCTTTTTTTATTTTTTTTATTTTTTTGCAAATCTGGTTACTCTGAAGAGTACATTTGAGTGAAATGTTTTTACGTGCTTATATTTAACATATTATTTTTCCGGGGCAGAGTTGGGACATGGCGATATTTGCTTCTTTGCATAACATAAAAACAATTATTTGAAAATTTATTATTTTTAAACAGGGAATTGGAACAGCTTTTGAAACAAATTTGAACTTGTAACATTAAAGTAAGAAAGTGTTTAACAAGCGAAAGAAACACTCATTCATATTAAACGCGGTATTGTGTCCAGGTTTGCTTCTGCTTTATATCTTATATAACTTTTTGTATATAGGAATATCTGCAAGTTTGTCCCAAAGCTCCACACGCGTCTTAACATATTTATATCGCTCTGAAAACATTAAAGCATGGCAACAAATAACCCCCTAAGCTCTTTTTTATGAAATAAGAAAGAAAAAAGCTTAGTTCTTTCGCATAATTCTTTAACAAAACCACGTCTACTTAATACTATTAATGGGTCAGTCGTAATATAGCACCTAGAAGCATTGCATGCCATTAGCGTTGCTGTGGCACTAATGTAACTCTTTTATTTTAACATGTTTGATGAATCATTATACTAATATCATATGATGAAAATAATGTAAAAACCCTAATGCAGTGCATATACGTGATACACTGTACATTACTTACGCGTGGAATCACACCCAACAAGCCTTTTTTTTACTCCAGTGAGGTATTCCACCAGGGCTCTCAAGAAGTGTATTGGAGACGTTAGCATTGGAGTCACTGTTGTAGGTATAAAACAAGCCGAGACCAAAGCCAGGCGCAGTGCTGTACAGGTGAGCATTGTGCTAGAACAACCCACCCAGCAATGTAAGCCACTTGCCTATTGTCTTACCAAGAGCGTTTAGAGGATATCTATAGCTGTCATTAAACGTAAGGCGTCATTAACACGGATTTAATTATCAGTAGTGCATTGCAGAATCTGTTTGCCCGTTTCTTAGAATATAGAATTGAACAACTTGAGTGTTTTAAGTCCTTTGCGACATTTGTTAGTGAAAATCATGTGAATTATTGCAATTCAAATAACGCTTTTGAAAAAAACTCGAACTGAATTATATTGGTGGTGAAGAATGCAATTCACGAGCCTCAAATTACATTTTAACAGTAATGAATTGTGGATATAATTAGTTTATACGTGTTACAGGAAGTGCTCGATTTGTTCAAAGACAATTACTTTACAAAGCTGGAAACTTGAAAATTAAGTTACGCAAGCAGATGTGGTACACTTTATTAACAGTTGAAACAATTAAGATGGAAATGTAGTTTAAATGTGAGTTAGAAAGTTATAACCAGCTAGCCATGGCAAATGATGAGTTTGAAATCTATTTTCAACGAGCAAAAATCGAGGAGAACTGGTCGCACCAGGACTACGCTCCAGCCCGCGGCCGCCGTAGTAGCCTACCCGTGCTCTTGCCGACTGCCGATATCTCAAGCCAATTCAACGGGCGTTTCCGGCGCTCGTCGGTTAAAACAACCCGCAAGAAAAGTGTGCCGTATGGATCGCATGAATTTGCGAACGCCTTTCCTTCGCCTATACCGGAGGTTAATTCCCCGGACAGCGACGATGCGCGTAGCCTGGTCGATAATACGAAGTCAGAGCCTTTACGTAGACGTAGCGTGACGTCACAAGTGACGTCACGTGGGAAATCCCCTTTAGCCAGCCCAAGCGACCCAGCAGACGATTACGACAATAACGACGCATTAAGTAAGAATAATGGCTCAGAAAACTCGGACGAATTTGAAGAAGTTTGCTTTATGAGAAACTTCAAAACTTCACCGAAGGGCATAGTGAACAGGGGAGATTCCGTGAAGCGAACACGCCGATCGTCAACGGCTACATGTTCTTTTGAACACAGCGGAGGGAGGAAGAAAGGGCTGTGGCTGGCACCGGAACTCAGTGCACTGGATTTTGCGGAAGTTGCCCTCAGAGCATCATCCCTGAAGAACTGTGAAATTACTCGAAGCGTCTCGAATATCTTAAGAAACTCGTACAAGGTTCTGATAATTGGCGACAAACAAGTGGGGAAGACAGCCCTAACCAGACAACTGATGACGTCTAATTACTTAGGAGCTCTCGACAGCCCACAAGGTAAGGTCTCAAATGTTTCTGCTGGAATAAGCCACATTTTTTTTTTACTAAACTTCAATGAGACATCTGTTTTTGCTAACGTCAGCATTTCATATAGATTTCTAAGGTTATGCTTTTCTTGCAATCCAACACACTAAATGCCGTGAATTATCGGAACTATTTTCAAATAACTCCAGTTGCATCACACATATTTGAAAATAAACCTTTGAGCTGAGATGTATGTGAAATGCATAATATTCCTTTTTACTTTATGTCCTTATGTTTTGAATGAGGAATTTTGCACTTTAGAAAAACTTCAAACATAAGTTTTGCTATTTAGCATGTCACCATTTTTAACACACCATTTGAGGAGTTTTAGTTGAGATTTTATAGATGACTATTTTTATGTTGTCTTCTTTCAGTCTATTTGTTTACTCTATTTGCCAAATGGAGGTAAAAAGTTCCATAACAGAATATTTAAAATTCTCGGCACTGAGTGTCTTCCTGCCATAAGAGTGTTCCCTCCGAGCCCCTCCGCCATGATATTATTTTTTTTTGTCTATCAACCTGAAATAATGGCATTCTTGTTTCTTTTCTATGCAAAACGAGAACATTAAATAATGTCAAATAAATTGGCTAATAAAGGCTTTATAACAATTTTGAATTACTTTCGAGATTTTTGCTCATTTAGTTATTGCACTGATGCTGAATAATTAATGTTCTGACTGAAGTCCGGATCATAATCGTGCTTACGTCAGAAATAAAGGTATTGTAAAGAAGTCAAATCTGTTTTGGATGCTTTCAAATAAAGTGCACGTTTTCATTGTGGTGCCAGGTAACATTTTAATGCCAATTACGAGTGATTACGTGATGGTTACTGACTTCAGGTGAGTTGGCTAATATAATGCAAGCTTCCCAGTAAACATTCTAAGGTCCATCTACGTCGAATAGACGTTGAGTAAGAAACGTTGTATATAGTATTTAAAGCCTACTTTGAGTCGCAACCAAAACAGAACTTTCCCCGACATCTTATCAACTTCTTTGGCGTAGCATTGAACAAACACTGAAAATCGACGTTGGATAGACGTCGGACTAAAAGCTAAACCCAACCTCCTTGTGTCATCGCTCACAGGAAACGGTAGCCATGACAGATTTCCTTAAAAGTAGAACGACAAAAGGACATAAAATTTGAGAATTTCAAGAGTGAGCAATTTTTTTCTCACCTATTTTTGAAAACATTAATGAAAATCGACTTCATACGTATCGTGCGTGACCCGGATGATCCAACGGTGGGGGTGACGGAAGGTGACCACACTATGAATGTCGCTGTGACGGAAGGTGACCACACTATGAATGTCGCTGTCTTGACATCGGTTCAGTGTAAATATTTTCCCAAAGTCTATACAATGCCGTTTTCAACTTCTACATGTCGTCGTGAGACAGACAATAATTGACATCTATCCAACGTCGGATAATAGAAGTTGTTTTAGCTTCCTTAAATAACTGAAATCCGGCATCGGATGCGACAGTTATCCGACTGTGATCACACGTCGCAATGTATACTGGATTTATTTTGGGTGTAGCTACAATATATAGGTTTTAGTCATTACGAGAATGTAAAAAAAATGTTTTGTGTAATCTTTCATCTGAATTTTATAAAAAATGGACTTCGAAGCTACCCCAGTCATAATTACGATAATGATTTATGAGGTTCAAATCCAGCAGATCCAGTTGATTGCAAGGGATACAAGATAAACCTCTGTGAAGAGAGAGAGAGAGAGAGAGAGAGAGAGAGAGAGAGAGAGAGAGAGAGAGAGAGAGAGAGAGAGAGAGAGAGAGAGAGGAAGTATGTGCTTGTTTGTGCGTGTGTGTGTGTGTGTGTTTTTTTGGACTGACCCCGACCAAAGGTAAGAAGCAAGGCTATTTTCTTCCTTGGCTATATACACAGTGATCTCAAGCTCCATTTTCGGTTCGTTCGTCAGAACTGCACCCCATCTCCCACTCTCCGCCCCCAAACAGTAACTTTCCCCTACATACCGATCTATCTTGTTTTGACTTAAATTTTTCAGCAATTGACTAGTCAGAAATGGCAGCAGTACAGTGGGACCTCGGAAATAAGGCCAACAGTGGAGTGACCTCAATTGGCCCTATTTACCAGGTGGTCCTATTTGCGGGATGGTCTTGTTCCCAGGATTCTGCTTATTTCAAATACGGCATGAGCATTAGAGCCACTATATATACTGTACCACGATTTCACATTGATAAAAGCTTCACGCTATCGCTAAATTGATGACGTCAAACTCACGTTGTAATCAGGTTAATAGACCTAACGTGAGAGTTTCTTGCAGGTTTAAACGTAGATAAAGAGAAACATCAGTAAACGCTAGATAAGAGAAAATATGATTTCAAGAGAATACTGGCAGTAAACAATGTTTTCTCCCGAGAACTGCCTTTTAACAGTGCGTTAGAATGTTTCGCTTTTTGCTTCGTAATTTTATTATTTTCACTTATTTCGTGTAACTTACGTGGTAGTTCTTGGATTGTCCTCTCCCCTCTCCACCCTACTCTAAATACCCCGATTTCGTGAGTGTATATATAAAAGAGCTTAATGTTATTAGGCGTTTTCTCCTTAGAGTATGAATTGAATTAGTGACAGGTTGATAGTAATTGCACTGTCATTGTTTCTCTTATAAAAGCTTTTAGTAGCGTATTGCACTAAGATTTATGTCCCAAAGACACACACCGTCACAGATCCCTAACAAGATTACCAAATGGCTATTATAAATTTTTCTGTATAAAAATTGTTCAAGAATGAAAGTAGCGAAGACCCGCTGTCACCCACCACCTAAGGTCTAACCGTCCCAATGCTGTTTCACTGCATTGTATGTGCAAATGTCCCAGCCCATTGCTAACAGCCCGAGTCACCAGCAAGACTCGAAGGTGGGCTGCCCAAGTCAAGGCTATTCCATGACACTGTACCCCCCCATTCCCCCCATCTCCCTATCACTAATATTGGCTCCAAGTGCCTGCAATGCCTAACACTCACCAGCTGCTTCAAAGGCGCAGCTAGCCTATAGCTGCCACCAAACTGTAAGGATAGGCCGCGGTCGACCCATCCAAGTACTAACCGGTGTAACAGTATATTTTGCCCCCCCCCCCCTGTACAGCTCCTCCCTCAGGGGAGGAAGATAGACTAGGCTATCCCCCCCCCCCCCCACCTGGCATTTTTTGCCCCCTTTTGGTATAACTTACTAAAAGGAAGATGAAGTTTAACATACCAGAAAGCGCTTCTTGGATAATGTGGATGTTATTTATGATAAGCTTAGCGATCAGGAGTATCCACCTGGGCTCCCTAAAATGCTAAAAAGGACATTAAGAGAAAAATAAAGAAATTTCTTATCAAACATGTCTTTTTATATTTTGTTTGACTCATGTTGAATTCGGTCAATAAAGTAGTTCAAGATAGTTTTGTACAGTTTAATTGAGTCCATCTATTCTCCTGAACAAATATTATCAAATATATTTACACGCAAAAAAGTTCGAGCGGGGGGGGGGGGTGGCTAAATATAGTGGAGGGGGAAGATATAGCCTAGCATAGCTCCCCCAGTGGGAAGCTGTACAGAAAGAGGTGTAAGATAGTCTTTTACACTGGGCTTAACCACCTCTTAAGCCAGAGCTGTAGGCTCGGTATAGCATAGCGAATGTCGACGCCGCTATAAGTACCTTTTCTATAACAAAACATGACCACAACCCCACTTTTAACTACTAAATACTTATGGGTTTACTTATTTTAACGGCCATCTTTTAACGACCATACTTGGATTTTTTTAATTAAAAGCACCATTTAACAAAAAAAAGCCTCGATTAAAATTTCCATAATATTCGTGGTTTTTAATCCATTCTAAAAATAGATTTAGCTTGATCTGGAAACGCTTTTGAAAAAATGTCCTTTGTGGAAACTCTGAAACGGGGTTTGTTTACATTACAATAGGGCTTTTGAAGGGCTTAAACAAAACTGGCATGGCTTGATATATGGCGCGACTCTACAGCTTCAGCCTTTTTATCCAACAGACGACTATCATTTAGTTCATTTCCGTGGCTAAAAGTTTTCCGCGCTGTCCTGTTTTGGAAGCTTTCTTTACGCTGAAAAATAGGTATGAAAACTGCTGAAATAGAAAAAAGAGCAATTCATTGTTATTTATTGCCAATAGAAGAGATGACATAAGCTCATTAATCTGTCACTGTGTCTTTGTTAACACATCAATTTGTATAGTAAATGGGTTGCTCTTGTTTGCTCGGCACTCGAAATGCCCTTACTGCATTGCTCATGGCAGACAACGTTGTTATGTGCTGGAGGACACCCGCAAGCTGTCCTACATTATGGTTGTGTCAGATTGAATTTTCGTTATCACAGCTTGGGCAGTTGACCGCTCATACTGTTTCAATTCCAGTTTGGACAAGGATGTCAGAAAAAGTTTTTTTAGCAACTTGCATCAGGGTATAAAGTGTAATAAGACGATTTTGTTTTTCAATTCTAATGATCAGATTCCAGCATTCAAACGCAAGAATAAGCTTCGCAGATAGAATCATGTCGCTTAGAACAACAAGAAGAAATCTTTGATCTCTGCAATTTTTCCACGCTTTGTATTTTTCTGTTCATGTTCGATTTTTTTTTTGCTGTTTTTTTCATCACACTCCTTTGGTTAATTCGGGGTGCAATTTTGTTTGCCTTATATCTAAAAGAAAGAAATTTCGCTACTTTTTATCAATAAAACTATGCGCAAAATTGTTCGCACGAGGCGTCGAATTGAAACTCATGCCAAAAATGATGTCGCAAATCCAGGACTTATCGCCTTTTACAACCATCAATCCCTTAATCTCATAACTGTGTTGATTAAAAATCTTCGAGTTCTGTTCGTGCATTCAAAGGAATCAATGCATGGATTCTGCCAGTTTTCTTTTCCTCTTTGGCTTACCAAATCTTTCCGTTTAATTAACTCTCTGCCGGTTTGCTTAACTTCAGTCAAATTCGTTGTCTAGACAAATTTACGTAATCGTTTTCTGATATCTTGATTTCAAAGTCTTTTTTTTTTTCATCTCTGCGTGCTGTGAGGGTGAGGTCGCTATTTTT
This sequence comes from Protula sp. h YS-2021, assembly GCA_949752745.1. Classification (NCBI taxonomy): domain Eukaryota; kingdom Metazoa; phylum Annelida; class Polychaeta; order Sabellida; family Serpulidae; genus Protula; species Protula sp. h YS-2021. The sequence goes on along the minus strand of OX457027.1, from coordinate 27,222,005 downwards.
GGAAGCTTTTATGGCCACATGTGTGTCGTCATCAAATGTCAAGCGTGTCTATTTATACATGAAATGCTCTCGATTTTGGAGCATGTTCAAAAGCAGTGAGACACTTTAGGAGTTAATGACAAATTAAAATCAATCGCTGCAGCGCAACATAAAAGAAATGCGCAAATTATTCTAAGATTTGATTTCCAGTGAAGATAGAAATCGGGGTTAAGGAAGGGGGCTGTTTTTGATTAGCTCAGTTCATTTATGCCTTTGTCAAGTATTTCTGATTTTCTACCAGGCTCCAGTAGCTCGACGTGAGCCCAGGGGTCACATGTTTGGAGTACGACGTGGTAAAACTTCCGGACCGATCCCCGCTTGGCCGAAAAAAAAATATCTTCCAAAATAGCAGCATGAAATCAGATAAAAAGGATAAAAAATATTACGTCAGATTTCCGTCGTTCAAGACATCGTTTTTAAAGTTATTTTCTGACGTTGATACCACCACCACCACCCCTCCATCCCGACATCGATAACCCACGCCGTTCTCGTTTTTTTTGCCCACATATTGGTCGAATGACTGATTCCGACATCGTTTAGAAGCAGTTGTGATGTCACTTTGTCAGCTGGGCAGTTATTAAGGCTGACTACTATAACCGACTCCTACCGGACGTTGCACTGCATACAGATATTTAATTCTCTCGTCCACACACACGTGCCCCTATCACCGACACACACGCCCACCAACACCAACACCAACACATTATTTCGCTTCGTGCTTTAGCATCTTGTGGTCTTTACAACGACTGTATACGGCTCGATCTATGTCCGAAACAGTCCTAATTTTAGAAGTATGGTCTTTGCGGGTAGCAAGTCGCGTGGCACCTTGTCGCCGTCGGAGCTACAGAGGTCTTATGCATCACTCCTTAATAACAATGGAAGTAATTAAAAAGTGGGCGAAATGTCAAAACTGTACATGCAAATATACCATCGGTTATGGTGAGTTTAATTGCCACGCTTGCGTCGCGACATGCACTTTGCATGCTCATTGAAGGAACATGCAATGCATGCCAGCGGCGTGTCAAACATGCCAATTTGGGTTGGACAGGACATGGTTCGATGTTAATGACACTATAATTAAAATAATGCATCCGTGGCTATTCATTTAATTACATTTTTATTTTAGTGCAATGTGATTACTTTCGTGGCCACAGTAAACAAAAAAGGAAAACAATAAACAAAACAAAAAACAAAACAAACAATAAAAAAAAAAGAAGCAAAACTCCAGTGTCAGAAAACTTCAATTTTCCCCTGCCTTATTGATTTCATTACAACAGAAGTTATACATTTAAAAGGGAACATCAAATTTAGCAATTTTGTCATATATATTCATCAAAAGTCAGGCAAATATGAGCGAATGTGTCAAATATACGTCATATATGAATCAATCGGCAAATGAAATCGACAATCAAATGTTCATCAAAAGCCAGGCAAATTTCAGCAACTGTGTCAAAAATTTGTGGCTTAAAATCAGCCACATTCGCTCACTGAGTCAGCGATTTGACACAGTCCCTGAAAATTTCAGCGAGCTTACACATTCGCTGATTTGACGCATACGCTGTAACATATATATATATATATATACTCAAAGTCGAAAATGCTTAGTTTTACAATGACTCGTACGGGATTCACGGATAACCCCGGAATGTCCGCTGAAGACGGACTTTTCTGCAAACTACCTGCTTCCCTCTGGCATCCTGTTTTCTAACAGTCCTGTCTGAGCGTTCTAGTTGGTGTACTGTTGGCCTTTTGCGGGAATAAAAACAACAGCTATCAGAAACAACTGCCACTTAGTTGAAACCTTTAAGTTCCGACATTAAATGCTCGGCATTTGCCATTTAATGGCGGTACAATATACGTCTGCATCAAATAAGTATTCTTCGTATGATGTAGTGTTATCATACGAGCAGTGATTTTTAGGGGGGGGGGGAAACTAGAAAGGAAATATGCTCGGTTGGTACCGTTCAACCAGTCTCTGGCATTACAGGCATTCAAAAAATGAGTGGCATAGAACAGTGAATGGTATGATACCGTAAGTACGCAAGGAGCCCTGTGTCCGTAGAGGGCAGTACATCCGTGGATCGAAGGAATCCGAAGTTAAGTTCAAAAAGTACGTCACAACCTCACCCCAACTCCCGCTCCCCCCAAAAAACAACAACAGTCAACGTTGTAGCATTGATCCAATGTTAATTTGAGGTTGCGACATCGACCGGACAAACCGCAACATTAATTCTGGTTGTGATATATTCGCGAGCAAAGGTCAACGTCTTACTCACATTTTTTAACACAACGGTGAACAGATGTTGAATAAGAAACGTTGTTTAGACGTTGGATTTGGTCCCAGCCAAAACAAAACTTTCTACGACGTCTAATCAACGTCTTTGGTTCAACGTCGAATAGGCGTCGAAAAATCGGTGTTGGATAGACGTCGAAAAATCAATGTTGCAGAGTTGTCCGACTCATATCCAAAAACAACCTCCTTGTGCTATCCCTCAGCGGGAATGGTAGCCATGACAGGTCACCTTGAAAATATACCACAGCGAAGAAGTAAATATGAAAATTTCAAGAGCGCGTAAGTATTTGCAACTTACTTTTGAAAAATATCAATGTAAATCGACTTCATGGGTGATCTTCGTTACTGGAAGACCAAAGGGTGAGGGCAATGTGATAGAGGGGTGACCGCACTATGAATATTGCCGTCTTGACGGCGATTCTAGAGTAATATTTTCCCGATGACTATACAACGCCACGAGATAGACCTTGTTTCGACTTCCATTTACAACCTTTGCGCAACTTTAATTGGAGGTCGGATAATTAACATCTATCCTACGTCGGAAGGTAGACGTTGTTTTATCTTCCATAACCAACCAAAACCCGACGGTGAACTTTTATCCTACGTTGATCCAACGTTTGTCGTGTTAACTGAGAAGATTGTGTCCAATCAGATTCAGTATCCACATACTCCATGAGGTTAAATGAAGGAAATCATTTCCTGGACGGGTCGGAAAAGACTGTCCGCAGCACTGATATGTCTGCACACCATCATTACGCCTCCGCCCATGTGTGGTCAATTGAGCGAAATAATGACTTAGGCATGAACGAACCAAATACTCCCGTCATTTGCAACGATGTTTCTAAGATTTTGTATCATTATTAAAGTAACGGATGAGTTTTTTTTAACAAGCGTGAATAATTAGTGTTTTGTCAGAAAAGATAATGACGAATATATTCATCGAGCTCTAATAGATTAAAGAACCAGAAAAACAAACAAACTAACAAACAAAAAACAGTAGAACCGCAATTGTACGAAGCATAGTTGGTTCTATTTGGGCACTTCTCAACTATATACAGATCTGCGTTAATCAATGGATTTGTTTGAAAATTAATGAAATTAAAAAAAAAAGGAAAGAAAAATATCCATGGTTTAGAATACACACAATTCATTATTGTCATCGATTAGGCCAACTGACGCATGTCGGGTGAGCGATGGCCTTGCTTAGCAACCGATACACAAGGTCTGTTGTGAGGCAGATCAAAAAGCAATGTCGAACTCTACCACAATGAGAATCTCGTTTATAGATGGATGTGTGTTTTAAGAAAGCCACTACAACACTATTGATAACATTGTTGTGTCTGATCTGTCTGCTATCGTAGCTATTGTTGTAGCTTAAAAGTTTACACACAACATCAGATCCAGTATTTTATGAAAAAAGGAGTCTTGGGGGGGGGGGGGGGTACATCTCAAAAGCCAACAGTGTTTAATTACTTTCTACTTTTTCTACATACAGAATACGGATCTGTCTATCTGCCTATCCTCCTGTCCTATTTTGAGGGAGTTCAGTTTTAATGCTCCTATAAAGTTTGCCCTGCTCGCACCCAAGCTTATCTGTTAGATGCCTACAAACGCAGCGCTCCACATATCAACAAAGTTGGTCCCGAGTTTGTGGTATTTACACACTCTCAGCTGTGCAACAGAGGAATTTTACTTCTCTGCCGAGTAGTCTGAGAAATTTTGCAGCTATGCTGAACCACTTCGGATCTCGATCGTGATCAAATTTTTGGAAGTGACTTGAACCTGTTTTACTGAGGCCGTTTTCAAAAAGTGCTACTATCGCTGCTCTCACTACTGGCTAATGCAGTAGCAGTAGTTTCATCTTTCAGTATCTTTTAATACTTTATGAAAACCCACCCTGGTAACTATTAGGGATTACCTTCTAGTTCAAACTTCCAAATTATTGCGTTTCATTTAGTTTTTATTACCGATAACATCCTACCTCTTAAGTATCGACACTTTACATTTAAAACATGTATTTGCTAATGACGTCATCTCTGCCTCGCTTTCCATTTTCATATTTTCAAACCAGGTGACAGCATTTGATAGGAAATGGGGTAAGTAGTGAAAAGTGAAGAGCAATGGTCAATAAGGAATAGGAAGAAAAGTATAAAAAGAAATTGCATTAACAAGCAACTCAATCCAGTTATCCAGTTACACGTATAATATCTACAGTTATTATTATACCTTCTGTCATTAATCATTAGATGGATTTGATAATGATTCCGTAAAGCAATTGATTAATTCAGCGGTGATTCTTGTTCACATTATAGTTAATTATAGCGCTTAGGTTTCTTTACCATTATAAGCGCATTATAAATACAATAATAATAATAATAATAATAATAATAATAATAATAATAATAATAATAATAATAATAATAATAATAATAATAATAATAATAAAGAGATGCAATGTCTCAGAAAATATGTCTTGAATAACAAGTGTAATAATATAAGTAGAAAGAACAAAGGTGGAGATACAAAAGTAGAAAACCAGTAGTTTAAATGACGTAAATGGAAAAGGAGAAACTCGAAATGTGGGAAGCAGTGGGAAATAAGAAGTGAAATAAGAAGTTAAAAGTAAAGCATAAGGAAAATGGATTAAGAGGTACGGAATCAGAAAAATGGGAAGTAAGGAGTAGAGAATAAGAAAAGTAAGAAGCAGGAACGAAGGAAAGTTTGAAGTGGGAATTAGGAAGGGAGGAAAATAAGAAGTAAGAAGTAGGAAGATGAGAAAGTAGGAAGTAATAAGAAAGTAAAATAGGATTTAAAATCGGGAACTAAGAAAGTATTAATGAGAAAGAATAAATAGGAAACATAGGAAGTAACAAGCATCGACAAACGAGATGATCGTAGAACATAAGAAATGACGAGTAAAGAATAGGAAGTAAGCTAAAATAGAGCAAGCAGACAAAGGGGAAAAAGAGGGAAATGATTGGCTCTTAAATATAACTATGAAGTAGTAGAAATAAAGAAAATAAACTAATAGTTTATAAGAAGTATGAAGCAAATTGAAAGTAAAAAGCAAGAGGAAAATTCGAAGGTTAAAAGTGATCAAATTTATGCGAATGCTCCCAACTCGGTGTGGTTAAACGCCGATACAATGTGATAACAAAAACAGTTTGCTTATCTGAATGTATGTATCTAACTTTTAATTTCATGTAATTTTTTATATTGTTATGTAAAAATTTATTACATTTGTATACATATTTGGCAAAAGTCCACCTTAAATAAAACAAGCAATTTTTATTTTAAAGTTACAAAAGGGATAGAAAAGGAAAGACAAGTTTAGCTTAACATTTAAAGCTATTCAACACTAATCTAAAATATCTCTTGCATCTTCGGCAATTTAAAAAAAAGAAGATTCATTTCACTCTATCACCGTGTACATCAAGTTTTATTTTGTTAAATTCCAGACCTTTTTTTTAGAAAAGTATAATAAGTAACAAATATGTATCATGAATAATAAAGTCTTATTTCAAGACAAAATTAAATGGTCAGAATTAAGTATAGAAAAGTAATAATTTTTATTCAATAATATATAATAAATAACAAATATATATCATGAGTAAAAAAAGTCTTATTTCAAGACAAAATTAAATGGTCGAAAGTATAAAAAAGTAATAATGGGATCGTCCAGACAGACGAGAATATCATCAACAACTCTTTTTATCCCATAATTAATTATTGTCACCATAAATCATCGAGCATTGTTCGCTTCCCATCCAGTTATTACACTTATGGATTGGGGAATCCCCATAGTTATTTTAATCTGTGCGGTGCATTTCCACCCGCTTCCGTTTCTTCCGCCATGCAAACTTGTCCAGCCAACTGATCAGAACCAATTTGGGGTAGGAGGACCAAATTTGGTACTAACATACTTTAGTATATGCATTTGATTATCCTGTAATTTATTTTGAAATTTATATACATTTTTATGCAAAAGCATGTATTGAAATTTTGAAGAAAAAAAAAGCATTAGCTATGTGCACCATGCAGACCCATAAGATCATGTGGATTATTTTTCTCCTGTCTGCGTCCTGCAGTCTTACTTCACGGCGTTGATGTTTCCATGCAATTAGTTTCTGTTTACTCTCTTTGCTGTTGGGCTTTAAAAACTGATTCTCCATTCAGTTTTAGATAAAGATTTTAACTGCAGTATCGAACTTTTGTTCAAGGTTGATTTAATTGTAATGCATATGCTCTGACTTATATGAACTTTTCATTTAATATACGTTTAAATCCACCACTCGTTCCTTTTAGTTTTGTGAAAAAATGGTGTCCACTTACTGCTGAATTAGTTATATTTTTGAGGATGAAGACAGCATGCATTGCTTTAAGGAACCTCGATATTTTACACAGATCGCCTTGCAACATTCAACAATATAATTCTTGGTTAAAACCTCACAAACTATAACATTGAAACAATTTTTAAAGATTTCTCCTTCTTTTTCTTTTACAACCCCAGGTGTATTTTCAATCTCTATAGCGAAATCGGTTTTGTTGTATCACATTATGAAACGACTGATGTAATGTTTGAATATGAAGAAAAATTATGCAGAGTCACTTGTAAGGATATTAACAGCAGGGATGCTGCTGCAGTTACTCTCTCGTTAAAAGCCTTGTGAGGGAAGCCGACATTGAGCATTACATTTACTTCTACACATGTACTTCTGCTGCGACCTCAAAAAAAGAAATTTATGGAATGCCATTTTCACATTTATTGGGTTATTATTGATTGTTGAGAAGAAAAATTGAGATGAAAAGTTATTTTTTCATATTCTGTATCTACAAAAATTGATATACATATATCACGTACTATAAAGAGATTGTTGTAAATTGACACGAATCTAACGAAGACCGGAAGTTATGTTCTCTCGTTTGTTCAACTATTCCTTATTTCTTTGCCACTCTCAAATATTAAATCGCTCAAACAATATCAATAAAAACATGTAATAATATGTAAATAGTTGCTAATAATTCAAACATGTGATGATCAGCAACAACATTTTTAGCTTGATCTTAGACTAAAAGACAGGATATAAATTGAAATCGATAAAGCTTTAAACACCATTTATCTTTAGTTCTGCTGGATAAGATTCAAACGTTTTCAGTTTAGATCCAAGAATAAAGAAAATTTTACTGCATCGTTTGTGGTCTCAACTCAAAGTAAACCATAACAATAGTGACCCATATGCCACCGAAATCTAAAAATAGGTTTCATATGAATCATGTTTGGAAGGGTAAGACAATGGCAGTGATAGCAACGCACTGTTAATTATAACAAATATGAAAAAAAACTAGTGAGCAGGAAGCATGGTTAAGTGATCTAAAGAAATAAGTCGCACTCAACCCTAAGAGTTAATAAACAACCAGGGACGCGACACTGAACAAAGAAAACATCATTAATCACATCTTTACAAGGAGGGCGCGAGCGGCTTGTTGGAGCACAGGTGAAGATGCACACTACTAAAAGTGGGGTCATGTTATCCGAAAATCAAAGACAAAGTGGTTAAGGGATCTCTTTTAGCAAAATCTTGTCACGATTTGTGTATTCAAATTAGATTACTGACCCCTCATCACAAAGACACATAATGAAAAAAGCTAAGAGTGAAGAAACTAGAATAATGTGGGACAAATGAAACGAGAAAAAAACCGCATGCAGAATATTCATGTGAGAATCCTTGTTTTATTATGTGATGCACCTTAGCATTTTAATCAAAGCAAAGCATATTATTACCATATATCAACTTATCAGGATGGGGCAATAATTCACAGAAAAGTGTTATTATTAACGGGCAATAATAGGGCACCAAAGCAATAATATATAACCATTTTTATCTTTAAATACCTCGACAAAATTATGACAAATAAAATAAATAAAGTACGTTGTATTACAGAGGAGGTAGATCTGATAACACTTTCAGCTTTACTTATCACGCTGCCTGTTCTAATACAGCTTGTTCCGTTCAATTATTGGGAAATATATATTAATTATGCCACTGCTGATTGGATACCAGCTCAGTGGTGAAACATATACTGTAGGCACCTTTGATAGTGGTAATTAGACACTTAATGGTGTCCATGTATAGTGACATAATAGCATATTATCGACTTACAAGACTCACACCTAGAATACTAATCACCTTTCATGTAATGCCGTAAATCTTTATGAAAGCTGCTACCTGGGAAACAGGTAATGTGATGCAACCAAGGTGGCACTGTGCATTAATCAGAAGTAATTGCATACACTGGGTATTTTACCCTTATTGCATTTATAACCCCAGCTTCTAACAGAAGCCGGGGCTATAGCGATCGTTGAAGATATATATGTACGCTTTTAAGTTTAAAAACGTATCTTTTTCTCTAGTTTTTACCCGAATGTCTTGAAGTTTTGGATGAAGGCAGCAGACATTAACATCTGCCTCGCTATTGCTTTTATCGGCTATTCGCAAAAAAATTGGTAAAGAAAAATAATTTTCTTTAAAACGTATTTTTATAGTTTATAGAAACAGTCGTAACATTTTGATGAAAGGTAGGGGAACGTACGTATCCACATGGCTATTACTTTTTTGGCGATTCACCCAATATTGACGTTATAGTGACGTCACACCCCCCTTAGGCAGCGTAACCATAACCTTAACCCTAACCCTACCACTGTCATAGACCATACTGTTACCTCTCCTAGAATTTAAAGAAACGGTCGTAATGTTTTGATGAAAGGTGGGAGACGTACGTTCACCAAATATTAGTGCAAATATTGTCGCCAGGTAAATAACCTTACCGTCTTGACATTTTAAGCAAAGGTAACAGACATTGTTGCCCACCTGGCTATTACTTTTTGTAGTGATTCACCAAATGTGGTAAAAACATTGGCGAAAAACCCAGAAATATGTATGTAAAGTAGCTTTACTGTCTTTAAATTTTAGATAGCTCTGAGTAGTACTCACCTGGTTATTACTGTTGTTTGTGATTCAAAAATCTTAGAAAAAAACATTTTCTTTCGAAATCTCTTTCGAAAACTTATACTACGGATATAATTTTCCGTCTTAAAATTTGAATTACAGAGGCAAACAGTAGTACTCAACTGTTGATATTTTGTTATTCACAAAAGAAGTAGCCGAAATATTGAACCTGGTTTCTTACTGAAATTCTAACTGACGCAATAGTTTTGTAAAGTTTTGTGTGAAGGTAGCGAGCATTGGCACTGACCTGGCTGTCACTTTCCTTCCGTGACTCACCACAGAAACTAACGGAAACATTGGCGAAAAGAAATTCGATTAAAACGTTTCTTTTTCCGACATCTTGTTGCAACTCCTCTGAAAAAATAAGGGACATGCGTGTCCATCTGGCTTTTTCATTTTTGGCGATTCACAAAATATTGGCGGAAACAATGACTGAAAAGCAATTCTTTCATTAAACTTAACTTACACCAATGACTTGAAACTTTTAGTAAATTAAGTAGGCATTGCTATTTCCTTGGCCGCTATTTTTCATGGTGGTTCGCCAGAAACTGGCGAAAGTATTTGCGAGAAACCAGTTTCTTGTTGAAATTTCAATTGAAGCCAGATACTTGTCCTTAGTCTCTTGAAGTTTTGGCTAAAAATAGCAGACATCGTTACCTATCTAGTTGTTGCTTTGTTTTTAGGATTCACCAAAAGTTGTGGAAATATTGGCGAAAAACCAATTTTCATAAGGAACAAGTGTCCACTTGATTCAGCAAAAACTATATATACAGTTTCTCAGTAAAATCTGGACTGACGTTAAGAATGTATAGTAAAAGCTGTCTCCGTGAAAATCTGTAAAATGTGGACTCAATTCGGATAACTCCCCAATTAGTCCCTTGACATTTGTACCTACTTGGATAAAATTGGCGGAAATATTGGCGACAAACTTTTCGTATTAAAATCTTAACTTTGGTATAACCTTGTGAGTGGCTCTAGTTGAGAATGCTTTATGCGCGCATTTATCATAAGCATGACAACATAATGGAAAACACATTTCAAGTTGTAATAATATGTAAAGTGAAGTAGTGTTTCAAGGAATTACTGTGGAAAGAATGTGTCCGTTCTATTTTCGCCTATTTAACCACAGCCAAGTTGTAAAAATTAAAGAAAACACGGCATATCTATTGATCAATCCTTGTCTAGACTCTTGTATTATTTTATTTATTTATCTAATTTTTTGCAAGGCGGATTTTGTTTATGCGGAAAAAAAATAAAAGTGTAAGAGGTGATTTAATGGAGGACTTTATATGGTGGCTTTAGATGACCCTCTCATCCAAGCAGCTGCTTTCACGGAGTACCAAACATTAAACTATAAAACGTGTCACAATCTGAACAGTAATCGCAGGTTTAACACCGGAACGACTTGACAATTAATCAAACTGGTTTTATCGCTCAATTATTAACACAACAATGTTGTATATATCTTGCTCTATAGAATTACAAAACACACAGAAATTAGGTATGAATAACTGCGTACAACATGTATCAACCTTCGTCTAATGTCGCTGTAATAACGCATGAAAACATGCTTATAAGTACAGGCTTGTTGCGTAGCCTCTACAAAGCGTATCGTATCTCTTCTCGCTGTCCTAAGTTCACTGTATTGTATATTATATTGATTTTACCAAATTTTAAAATAAAAGACGTAATGCATAACTTCAATTTATTTACATAGTCATTTGTAGCTAAGGTGAGTATAGATTATACGGGTATTAGAATATAATGAATGATAATCTGAATTGTTTATCAAGATAGGACTATAACCTAACCGTGAATTTCAGTAATGTACTTTATTTCATTTGAAGGTATCTCTTGCAGTTTCCGCATTGCATGCAATTTTGGACAGTTGTAAAATCTTAAGAGAGGTTTCAATGAAAATTATTGGTCTATTTGAAACTATTTGAGTATTCCCACCTATGTTAATTCAGAGTTTCGGGGTATTAATAAGGAGATTTGACTGTCTTTTAGTTATTTTTATAGCAAACTATGCCAACTTTAGTAAAGAATATATCTAAAGGTGGTATAAGCAGATCTGATCTATCTTCTTAGTGTGTATTAGTTATTTACTGATATACTTAAGGAAGCATTTTATGTATCACTATTCAACACTAGTAATGATTAGATCATTTCTAATAGTGCTACCAATTTCTTCAAATATTTCAAGTAAATTTTGGTTTTAAGGAGATAATAGCCCATGTTTTTAAACTGGATATTATTACTTAGGAATTAGGAATTATGACATTGAATATCTTTAGGAATTGACAAAAACTAGAAAACATGCTAGGGGTAATGTCGTTGATTACAAGATCTTTTCCATAGCAAGGAGATATATTTCCTTGCCAACACATTGTGTGATATTCTATTTTCAATTAGGAAGCCGGTAATGCGCTTCTATGGTAATAGCCATGAAAGACAGATAATGAGCCTATCGACTCTAGCCTTGGTAGTGTATTCTCTGAACTACATATTTTCTATGATACTCATATTTCAGATAATGTGACAGGGTCATAATTTACAGAGAGTGCAATGCTGTTTGTGCTACTTTGAAATCTGCGACTTCCAATGTTTGTAATCAAAGCCCTTGTGTTATATGATATGAGGGATAATTTACGTCTTATTTTTAAACAACACAGGTATGATTCTTGACATTCATTCCATTTAACATTTTACTGGCTCGGTCGAATCTGAAGCTTTTGTTGCTCCTGCCCAGGTTCCCTTTTCAAACCATTGTCTAGCGAAACCAGGCATAATCTGTTGCATCAAAAGAGAAAAAGGGGATATCGTTGGAAAGGTATCGTTTTGCCCTAAGTATGGACAATAAGCACCTCGCTCCTACGTCGTTATTATAACACAATCACACGGTTTTGCATCAGACTTTCTACCTGAGTTTATTTGTGTATTTCTTACCTTTAACTTCTACGTTAATATGGAAATAAAGTTAACAGCCAAAATATGTGGCTCTCTCTCTCTCTCTCTCTCTCTCTCTCTCTCTCTCTCTCTCTCTCTCTCTCTCTCTCTCTCTCTCTCTCTCTCTCTCTCTCTCTCACCCTGCGTCGCTTTTTCTGTATTAACTTATTAATTAAAGAAACTATTTTTACCAGTACAAATGTTGCGGGCTACCTGAGATGTTGAACATTCAACATCCGAAGGCCATCTGATCGTGTTAGCTCCTGATTAGTCTTGCAGCTATGCTTGTAAAGTAAGATACTTAATGCTTAGCTGCAATCTGCCGACATTGTTGAGGGTTCGCTTAATATATCTACATGTACTGAGTAAACTGTACACACTTCAAGTTCCCTCCACTTTAATGATAGTACCATCGTTTTCTAAGTATTTATGTAAGGTTTTCCATTAAAAGAAAAGTATCATTTAGCATCTCACATTTTCTCTCTTTTTCTATCACTGCACTGGACTAGTAGCAACAATGCAGTTCAAAACACATTCAAAAGGAGTGCAATTTGAAAGAAAGAAAAAAACTAAATACAGAAAGAGAAATATTAATTATTTTAGGAAGTACCATACATCCGTTTGTTTTTTCTATGGATCAGGATCAATAGCAGGTTGTTGTCGAGATACTCCGTCCGATACTTGCAAAAATTGTGTGCGAAATAAGGACGTATTGGTAACATAAGGCTTGGTTTAGATTTTAATTAAAAACAAAGGTTCTCATTATAGGTGTTTTTTTCTGACCAAAAGGAAGAACAAAACAGGAGCACCAAACTAAAACAGTAACCAGTAAGAAATCCTACGACAGTTAGCTGTTTCATAAATGAAATTGAAAAAAAGTTATATTTACTAGGTGACTGGAAAACATGCCAAAAATTTTAGGAGTCTTGAAAATATGCTAAATATATTAAAATTAAATAAAATAATTGAACAGCTGTGGTTTTAATTCAGTATATTTGAGGCATAAATCTGTTAAGGTGATTATTCGATGTCGCTCACTGTGTCTGCAGACAAAAAGACCATATCTGCAAACACACGTGGTTTATAAGCGAGCTCGCTATCCCGGTTGGATCAATCAGACCGTAGTAATCGTTTCATTCCGGAGGGCTCCGCCTTTACTTTCAGGTGGTATAATATAACATGGGTGTGAATCAGGAAAAGTAAAAAAAGTAATGTCTTTGTTATTTATTATGAACAGCTGATCATTTGCGTCACCTTCACCCTTGAGATATATTTATCATTTTAACTTTCAAGAATATACAAAAGGAAGGTAAAGAAATTAAAAACTTTGTTAGCCTTTCCCATTGACTGTTATGTATTATTACACCTGTTGTTTCAATATGGTGGGCGGAATTGCCAACTGGCATAATACAGTGAAAGAACTAGTTAAATCATTAAATAAATAATTAATTAAAAGTTATTTTCTCATCACATTCTAGTATTCATGCATATGATTATCTTTTTCTACGTTTGATATTTAAATGGGAGTAGCCATTAGAGTAAGGCTTTTGTGTGTAATATTCCCTTGGTGTTCGAGGATCGAGCTTGGAGATCCCTATTGTCCAACATCTAACAGACTATGCTGTGTATTCGATCTGTTCCATCCGAAGACCCACTAGAGATTCCGCGAAGGTGATATTTTTTATTAAACTAACGGAACTACTTTTTTGTCTGCAAACGCTTTGTGTCTGTACATAAACAGATATATATCTCCAGAGGTCAGTTGCTTGACAACAACGACTGGGGGCATGGGACGGAAGGTGAGGGTGGGTGAGGATGAGTTGTTAACGTTGATGAGTGGTTTTAAAGTTTGCTTTTGAAGAACTCAAACTGGCTTTTGTCCCGATATTTGTTCCTATTTTATTTTTAGCATTTTTTATCATTGGTATGAAATTTAAAACTTGCTAAAGAAAATTTATTAAATTAAATTATTAAGCTATATTTAACCAGTTGAACTGCGGAAATGAATGACAGTAACTGGGAAATGTTATTGCAAATAAATAACAACTTTAAGTGTACATTTTTCGCTTCTTCAGTCTTTTTCCTTAAAATTCACTTTTACCATCAATAAACTGCATTGCCTTGAACTTTTCCATTTTTTGTAAATTTTGAAGCTTTGCCGATTATGCTTTTTGTCAAGGTACGTTCTTTGTTGGGTAGAATTAGCGTCTATAAACGGGGTCCTTTTTTTATTACATAGCTACGCGAGATATTTTTATCATTAAGTAGATGTTTTTGCTGATACGTGCGTAAGAAAGTGGTTGGATGATTAGAGAACGTGCTACTCTTAAGTTTGCCTTTTGGTAAGCCAAATTGCGCATTTCTGTTTGTTCCAGGAGCTGTTTTTGTGTGTTGAGAGAACAATAATTTTGTTCCCTGCCCTGTTGTGGACCGTACATTGGTCCGGCGTATGATGCATATAATTTAGAATTTGTGTCAGTTTATAAAGTACGTACGTATTATATAACCATACGTACACCCTGACAACCCCTTCCATCCCCTTCTATGCGTATGGGCAGTCTGACAGCCCATTCCCCCCTTTATGTGTATGGACACCCTGACACCCTCTTCACTCCTCCTCTGTGCGTACTGACTGCCCCTTCCCTCCCCTTCTAGGCGTACAGCTACGCTGACAACCCTTCCCTCCGTTCTATTCCTGCGGACACGCTGATACCCTTTCCCTCCCCTCTATACGTACGGGCATCTTGAAACTTCCTCCTTCCATCAATGCGTATGAACACCCTGACATTCGTTCCATACCCCTCAATGCATATGGACACCTTGACAGCTCTTCAACCCCTCTATGCGTACGGACACCCTGACGATAACTTCCCTCCCCTTCTATACGTATGGACACCCTGGCAACCCATTTCCTCCCCTTCTATACGTACGGACACCCTGACACTCCCTTCCCTTCCCTTCTAAGCGTACGGACACCCAGACACACCTTCCGTCACCATCTATGTGTATGGACACCTTGACAGTCTCTTCCCCCCTCTATGCGTGCGCACATCTTGACAAACCCTTCCCTCCACCCTTTTGCATTCGAACACCCTGACACCCCTTCCTCTCCCTCCATGCGTACTTCATGGACTGCCTCATTTAAGCTAGGGCCGAGACAAGAGTTTGAATTCTGCGTTTCTGCCACCGTACCCCCTATACCATCTTTTCGTAAATATAAATAACATTTATTTGTTCTCAGTTGCAAGATAACCTATTTTAAGTCATATTACTGCTTCCTGAATAACTCTTACTTTTTGCACTATTTCAAAGACTTGCCCATCAGTCAGGTACAGGCAAACAATAACATTTTGCCGCCCACCTCTCATGTTAGTCATTCCCAAAGTAGATATGCTTTATCCCAGCACGCACAAACACTATCAGTCAAGTTTCTTACCACAAATTGAGCAAAAATCCACACTCCAAAACATGCTATTTGTGTATTTGTATGGAAAATTTTAATGACAATAAAGACTGCTTTTGTCTATTAGAGAAAAAGAGTAATTAATTTAAGAGAAAGAATCTATTTCTCGATGGCAAAGGGCAAAGTGACCTCGTATCTGATCAGCGCCCGGTAACCACACTCCACCCCAGAAACAATTAATCCAACTTTGTGTTATAAGGTAACAAGGTGGCACGAAAAACTGTACAAAAGAAACCCACTAATATCTCAAACTAGAAGGGTTCATTTTCAAAAAAAAAAAAAAAAAAAAAAAAAAAAAAAAAAAAAAAAAAAAAAGAACATCGTCTCCCCTCGGGTTCCGATTTAGCACCTAAGAGTAGAAACACAACAATTCCTTTCCTTTATGCGTCACATCTTGTCAGACAATCGTTTTATCTTTTGGATGCAGGGCTCGGCAAATCCTAGCCCTCTCAGTTTCTATAAATCCGATTTATCTTCAACGAATCCCGGCGGGAAAAAAATGTTAAATTCAAAGAAAGAACCTTTATTGCAGTGAAGTTCTGAATCCTCATGGGAGGTCTAAACCTTATTGTCTGGATGAATTGCCAATTGTATTGGACGTCTGACATTTCCCTGTTGCAAGAAAAGTGTAAACAAACAAACAAACAAAATTATAACGTTACGGTACTTACAGCGAAATTATCTCCATGTGCTTTTCACATTTTACTTTCGTTCTTTTCATAATCAAGTAGGTAATAAACGCCGGTTCTACTGCACTTTGTGACGTCATACTGTCTAGAAGTGACGTCATCATGTCTGGAAGTGACGTCATAGCGTCTGGACCGGAAGTGCTGTCTAGACCGGAAGTGCTGTCTGGAGTGGAAGTGACGTCATCATGTCTGGAGTGGAAGTGACGTCATCATGTCTGGACCGGAAGTGACGTCATCATGTCTGGACCGGAAGTGACGTCATCATGTCTGGACCGGAAGTCATGATAAGCGTTAGGATAGGCGCGACCATCTGTGACGTCATCCTGACGTCATACTGAGATGATGCTGTCTGGAGCGAAAGTGGTTTGGCCGAGTCAATCAACATGAAGCCAATGAACTCGACCTGTCAATCAGTGTAACCATGGCAACAGAGCCTAAAAAGCCACGACCCCCCCCCCCCAGGACAGACTATGTACCGACCCCCCCCCCCCCAGGACAGACTATGTACCGACCCCCCCCCTAGGACAGACTATGTACCGACCCCCCCCCCCCAGGACAGACTATGTACCGACCCCCCCCCCCCTAGGACAGACTATGTACCGACCCCCCCCCCCCCCCCAGGAGAGCAACAAAAACTTTTGCCGAATCAGCATGATAAAATCCTATATAAGTGTGGTGTCTCAAGGCTTAGAGACATTGTCAGACACATCATGGATAACACACCAGCTATCATCATTGATGACTTAACAGCGTTTCAAGCGAATGAATCTGTTTGCATCTGGGTAAATATGCGTGATGAAGCTGAAGCAGCTGATATTACATATGCTTTGGAGGAGGTGCTACAATTTCCAACTCAGATCACTGCAGTGAAGCCTGACGTAGTAATTACATTTATGTGGAACAACCGCATAGTAACACTGACTCAACGATACTGCAAATGTCAAGTGTGGTTGGAATATGAGGGACAACCCCATAACTGCTGCTGATATATACTAAAATCTTTCGGGCCCTTTTAAGGGCCATCCTATATTATGAAATGAAGCAAAACATGTCTGTGTGTGTGTGTGTGTGTGTGTGTGAGAGAGAGAGAGAGAATACATTTTATCACATTTCAGGTCTAGTTGGCGGATGAATACCATTTGGCGGATGAATACCATTTGGCAGACCAATTAACTTCACCGTCAGTTAACTTCACCGCTAGATGTCTCTGCTGTGCAGCAGTGCAGCTGTACAACTTCACAACTGTAAGTGAGACATTCATATACACAAGTAAAATTCTGCTGAGTCAGCAATTTTAACATTTTGGAACAAGTTTGAAAAGTTACACACCATATTTTGATTACATGGAAGTAGCATAAAAGCATGAGTGAAACATGTCAACTAGTCAACTAGTGATACATTCTGCTGAGTCAACACACCATTGAAGTGGTATAAAAGGAAGAGTGAAACGTATATTTTACTTCATTTCAGTTCCAGCAGTTGAAGAAGCAACAACGATGGCACCAGTCTACTGTCATGATTGTGATGTGACATTTCCATCTCTGGAATTGTTCGTGACACACACATGCAAACCAGCTAGGATGAAACGTGCTCATGAAGAGCTTGTTGAGCAGATTGAAGCCAAGAGACGAAAAACCGTACAAGATGGTGTTGACAGACCTGATCCAGTCCTCTGCTGTAAATGCGCCAAGATATTTTCATCTTTGGATGCATTTGAGACACATGCATGTGCTGAGATGGAAAATGTGTCTCATGAAGAACAAAGAAAGAAAGAGACAGGACAAATAGGCAGAGGCAGAAGAGTGAGTCTTGGTGAAAACGCGCAGGAAAGACGGTTTGAGCCTGAAGATGGATCGGATTTGCTACTCGAAATGCGACAACAAGAGAATAGAATCAAGAGACATTTGCTAGAGACGTTAAACCGTGGCATGAAATGGTACATTGTGGTACATGCACGCTTCAAGAAAATGACACCAAATGTTGAAGGCGTGATGGTAGAACAAGTGGATAATGCCTTCATCAGTAGTCCAACGTATGCAGCATACAATCCAACAGATATTGAGAAGGACTTGCCAGAAGCCTATAAAGAATTGTTTAACAGGTTTGATGAACATGAGCGACAAGGCTCTGGCTGGGTGTTGGATAACATATTATTCATTGAAGTGCATACAGCTACGTCAGCGCCACTGGAAGCAAGCAGTTTTATCCCACTACCGAAGAAAGTAAAGAGTACAAAGGCGGTGTTAAACATTCAGAATAAAGACAACAAATGTTTCTTATGGTCTGTATTGGCTCACCTTCACCCTTCAACAAATGTAAACCCAGAGCGTGTGAATCAATACAAGTCATTTGAGAACGAATTGAAGGTGGAAGGCATGACATTTCCAACACCGATTACAGACATTCCAAAATTTGAAAAGGAGAATGATGTGTCCATTAACGTGTTTGGATATGAACATGATGTCGTTGTTCCCATACAACTCAGTCGAAACACCAGTGCGAGAGAAATCAACTTGCTTTTGATTAGCAATGACAAGACAAGACATTACTGCCTCATCAAGAATTTCAGCAGACTGATGGCTTATCGATCAAACCATCAGCATGCAGCATTTTATTGTTTCAACTGTCTTCATGGGTTTATGCGACAAGATCTTTTAGACAAGCATCGTGAAGTGTGTGGCAAGCATGGCGCACAACGTTTATCATTTCCCAAGGAACCCTTCATCAAGTTCAAGAATGTAGCCAAACAACAGCGAGCGCCGTTTGTCATTTATGCAGACTTTGAATGTTTCACGAAAAAGCATGAAGGAGACAAGTATCAACATCATCGTCCAAACAGCTTTGCCTACGTGGTTGTCAGCCAGTATGAGACACGCGCTCCAGTCCTGTATCGAGGCGATAATGCCGTGAAAGTCTTTTTAGACCATATGGTATATGAACGTGATCGTATTGTGCATGGTCTACAGCAGAAAAAGAAAATAGTCATGACTTGTGAAGATGAAGAGCATTATAAGAACGCCACAGATTGCTACATTTGTCATGAGCCTCTAGGAGCAGATCGTGTGAGAGATCATGACCATATCAATGGCAAATACCGCGGAGCTGCACATAGTCAATGCAATTTACAATTTCGATTTCGAAAAGATCAGCAGGATGTTGAAGATTCTTTCATCATTCCTGTGTTTTTCCACAATTTACGAGGCTATGACAGCCATTTGATCATGGAAGAAATTGGAAAGTTCAAAAACGAAAGGATTACAGTCATTCCCAACACCGTTGAGAAATATATTGCATTCACCATGAGCAATCTGAAATTTACAGACAGCTTTCAGTTCATGAGTACTTCTCTACAGAAGTTGGTCTCCAACCTGGCAGCAGAAGGGAAAGACAACTTTTATCACATGACGTCACACATTCACGATAGCGACCAACAAGAGTTACTGTTGAGAAAGGGAGTGTACCCTTATGATTACGTGGATGAGCCATCCAAGTTTGCTGAAACACAACTGCCGTCCAAGGACAAGTTTTACAGTCTACTCAGTGAAGAAGACATTAGCGATGAGGATTATGCGCATGCGCAGAAGGTGTGGGAGACATTCCACTGTACTACATTTGGCGAATACCATGACTTGTACCTGAAATCAGATGTGTTGCTGCTGGCTGACGTGTTTGAAAACTTTCGTCACGTATGTCTCAACACGTATGAATTGGATCCTGCTCACTACTATACAGCGCCAGGACTGTCGTGGGATGCCATGTTGAAAGCGACAAAGGTGAAATTGGAATTGATCAACGACATTGACATGTATCAAATGGTTGAACAAGGTCTACGTGGAGGAATATCTGTCATCACACACAAGTATGCGAAAGCAAATAACCCCTACGTAGCAGATTACGATCCCTTGAAACCAACCAACTACTTGACTTACCTGGATGCAAACAACTTGTATGGCTGGGCTATGTCGCAAAGCATGCCGGAAAGTGGATTTATGTGGGTGAGCGAGCCAGAATCCATTGACTTTATGGATGTGGATGAAGATGACGAGATTGGCTACATTTTAGAAGTGGATTTGGAATACCCATATTCAATCCATGATCGTCATAATCACTATCCAGTGGCTCCAGAACGGAAATGTGTGAAAGTGGGAGAATTGTCAAAACATAGTCAGAAGCTACGGAAAGATCTAAACATGAAAGGCAAACCTAGTGAAAAGCTCATTCCCAACTTGTGTGACAAGAAGAAATATGTGCTTCATTATAGAAATTTACAGCAATATGTCTCACTGGGATTGAAAGTCACGAAGGTGCATCGTGCCATCATGTTTGCACAGAGCAAATGGTTGGCAAAATACATCTCCTTGAACACGGAAAAGAGAAAGTTGGCCAAGAACCCGTTTGAGAAAGACTTTTTCAAACTGATGAACAACTCTGTGTTTGGCAAAACCATGGAAAATGTAAGAAAGCGCATGAATGTGGAACTTGTTCACCAGGAAAAGCGGTTCAAGAAACTTGTGGTCAAACCTTCCTTCCACAAATTTAGAATTTTCAACGAAGATTTGACCGCGGTACATTTGCGCAAAGTGGATCTGCTTCTGGATAAACCCATTCAAGTTGGGTTCACCATTCTCGACCTCAGCAAAGTGCTCATGTTCCACTTTCATTACAACTACATCATGACCAAGTATCCCAACGCCAAGCTGTTGTTCAGCGACACCGACAGTCTATGTTATGACATAGAAACGGACGATATATACAAAGACATGCACGAAGATGCTGACTTGTTCGACACAAGTGACTATCCCCCAGATCATTTCCTACATTCCAACGTGAACAAGAAAGTGCTTGGGAAAATGAAAGATGAGACGGCGGGCATTCCCATTGAAGAGTTTGTTGGACTTCGGCCGAAAATGTATAGTATGATGTATGGTGGGAAAGAAAAACGTACGGCCAAAGGCATCACTCGCGCGTGTCAAAGACGGATGAAACATCAGCAGTATAGAGACAGTTTGTTCAACCAAACGCAAACGATGACTACAGGGCACATCATTCGAAGTCATGACCACCAGATCTTCTCGGAGAAGTTGAGGAAAGTGGCCCTCTCTCCCTTTGATGACAAGCGATATGTGATGAGTGATGGCTATTCCACTTTGGCGCATGGGCATTACAGTATATAAGGGGGAGACACTTCAACTTGAGAGTTAGTTGTGGTGTGAACACTGAAGCGTCAACATGAATCGGAAAAGATCTGCACCAACGGATATGGATACTCTTGCTGATACAGTCAAAGACATGAAAGTGAAACATCCTGATACTACCATTAAGAAATTAAAAGTGGAGACGGCGACGGCGACGGCACCAACACCACAGTCGTGGGATGGAATGCTTTCTCTAGGCAATGGAAAGTATATCAAGATTATGAAACAAAGTAATGAAGGTGTGGTGAACATTCGCAAATACCTCAGAGATGAGGGGACTGGAAAAAACCGTCCAACGAAAAAGGGAATTTTGCTGACAATACCTGAATGGAAAATGCTGAAGAAGCAGGTGAAAGAAGTGGATAAAAGGCTTCGCAGACAAGACGACAAGTCATAACAAGGTAAAAACATGAATGCACTCATGCTGAACGGTGGTGTTTACCTTACTGTCAATGAGAGGAATGAAGTGATACTAGATTCTAAGACAAGTTATCATCGGTTTAAACCTGAAGTGTGGAAAGACTTTAAAAACATACCGCTTGAAGCTGGGTTTAAACGCAGACTTGAAAATAAGGTGGAAGTGACGGTGGCTGAATATGATTCTAACATACGTGTAGAAATCTGTAGAAATCTTTTACAGGATTATCCAAAGGATTATAAGGGAGTTGTGCCAGATACACCATATACAGATTTGATCCTCTTTGATATCAAGAACTGGCGCGCAGTCTTACGATTCCTAGAAGCGATACAACATCCACTCTTCGCCATCTTGCGAGCATAAAAAACGTCTTTGCAGACAAGGAGACAGCTCATAGTTCATCTGACTGCTGGACGAGATGGAAGACTTTTTAACGGAATATAAACCAATTACGCATGGGTTCTCATATCTGAGAAACGAATATGATGACATTGTGCTAAGACATTTTGGACAGTATCTCGTCCTATCACTTGATGACCAATCCGTGTTGAAAGACCATCTAGAGAAGTTCAGGATACCTGGCTTTCTCCTAGCAGTCTCAAATGAATTAGAAGTGCGTGTGACTGAGAACTGCTTAGACGTGTTTATACAATTTCGTCAGTATGACGAGCTTACAGAAAACTATGACTACATCACCCTCAACACAGTGGAATGGAACGCGTTGTTACAAGCATTGGATTGGAAAGAACCTAACGCTTGAATTCAAAGAAACAGAAATATGGCTTATGCGGGGCACCAAATCCATTGAGCTGACACAACCTATGCGTGTGATGGACTTAGAAGAAGGATATGAACTGAAACTGTCTGAACATGTAACTGTGAAAGTGATAAAGTTTGGTGATGTGTGTTATGTGAGCTTTCATAGCATTTACAAACATGGATGTAATGTCTATGATACCTATATCAATTTAGATTCTAATGAATGGTATTCATTGATGAATGTATTGAAAAATGAATGTGTTTGTAAATAAAAAGTTTGTAAATAGTGTAAATAGACTTTGTAGTTAAGAGTTTGTAGTTAAGAATTTTGTAAATAGTGTAAATAGTGTAAATAAAAGTTTGTAAATAGTGTAAATAGAATTTGTAGTTAAGAATTTGTAAATAGTGTAAATAGCGTTTGTAGTTAAGAGTTTGTAAATAGTGTTTGTAAACTTTGTAAATAGTGTTTGTAGTTAAGAATTTGTAAATAAACGTATGTACAACACAATAAACAAGACAGTTGTTTGAAACTTGATTTGTTTTATTTAACAACAACAACAACTTAACTAATATAACAACAACAACAACAACTTAACTAATATAACAACAACAACAACTTAACTAATATAACAACAACAACTTAACTAATATAACAACAACAACATTAATAAAACAATGGTTTATAATGTCTATATACAAAATCCTTTACAATAAAATCACCATCCTTTCTTTTTAATATATTCACAATATCAAACATACTCTGACCTCGAGCTCTATGTAATATATAATAGACACAATAAAAACCACATGACGATGATATTGGCGTTTGTAATGAGATAGAATTATACATATAGTCATTTCTTAAAAACATGTTTAAACGATCATCGAGAGGGAACAGTCCATAAGAGTCAAAATATTCCACAGGGTCTTTATCATAATGCACTGCCACCCAATGTTCTCCTGGTTCATCTTGATCGTCTGTGTTGATCACATAGGCGCCGCGTTGTAAAGACGGTAACTGGTCCATGGCAAACACGCCTTGAAACAAGTCTTTGGTCATGACATCATGACTCAATATGGCATCAATCTGCTTCGTGTTCATGACTGGTAGTCGAATTGGATGCTGCGATTGGCACTGATCTCAATAATGTTGTCAAATTCAGCATAGACAATGACATTGATGGTATGTTGCAAAGCCGTAGCAAAGTTCATTTCTAGCCGCAAATTCCCATGCTTGATCAGGGGGAAATGATCATCGCCATCATAATCCGGTGTTAAGTCAAACGAAAATAAAGCATAACCTCTAGGCCAATCTTCCCGTTTTATAATGGAACTTTTCTCACCATTCAACCGATCAAACGATTTGTAAAGCGTTTCAAAAGCGTCCAGGTATTTGTTCTGTGTAATGTCAAGCTTGAGAGGTTTGGATAGAACTGGTTCACCATCCGTGTACAGTTGCATATAGTCCAGATTAAAATGTTTGAAATCATATGGATTCCTCAATACTGATCCACCAAAAGCTTCATTATGAACCAGACCAATGACAATACGATTTGGTAATTGACCCAAAAAGATGTTATCTTTCACAAAAGACTGAAATCCTGCTGGAATAGCCAAGACTTTACATTCTTTTCTAGTGATGATGATCTTGGCAGGACTTTTCATCAATGCATCTGTATGTCCTAACTGAATACCTGGACTCACCCTCACTTTGCGAATGGTTAAAAATGCCTCTTTCACTTCTACCTTATAGGTATTATCTGCAGCCATCAATACATAGTCATCTTTTTGTCTATGGAAACGCAATTTCAAACTGATACCATTCGGAAGATAACGATCCTGCTCAAACAAATCTATCCTTAAACCGCCAGTAAGCATAACATCACGGCTAAGACGTGTATGCAAATAACGATGATGTAAGCCATTGTTGCCTTGCTCAGCCAAGTCACCGCCGTCGGCATTGACATGAAACCCGGATACATATTGTTCATGATTAGGTCTTTTCACCTCATGACTATTCATTGACCCAGCAGTATCCTTGTACATGAGACGCATAGAGCGCTCAGAATGTAGACTTTCTTCCGAATCATGGATGAGATGAGAGATAATACTGGTATAACCATGAGTATTGTTGCTATGCGAAACCAAACGATCATTCAGAAACAATTCAATATTAGACCATAACCCATTAAACACATCATTGATGCAAGAGACATTATCATCTGCGCCACACGCTGTTCCATCAGCCTTTAGAATGCGACATACAATATGAAGTTTGCTGTTCTTTAAATCCAGATATTCTTCTGTACTCGCAGGAATGTAGAATTCTATTGGAGCGCCTTCTCTAATGCTTGTAAGTGGTTGATAGTCAACATTATAACTTTTCTCTACAGCAGTTTGCGTTGGTGGTACGTGAAACCATTCCAATGGAGAAAGACTACATTCACACGAATGATTATGAATGAGAGACATTTTTTTTTCTTTAAAAAATATCTTTGCGATATTTTGATGTTATCCGTCTGGCTGTTTTTCGTCTTCTGGCACGTTTCGTCGGTTGCATACGCTTTTGTTCACCAAACACACGTTCTGCTACTCGACCCGTCACATCTTTCGCGACATTCTTTGCAGCCTTCTTAAGATGTGGCGCAACGATCTTAGCCCCAGCCTTAAGTAGTGGAATAGCTTTGCGAGCCAATGATCCCAGTATTGAACCAATACCATCGCCATACTGGATTCGCGCTCCTTTGAATCCTGGTAATTCCCCGCCCACTTGACGAAGAAAATGGTTGCGATATGCAGACGGATCGTGTGTATAAGCTTTCATATTGCTTTTGGTCGAAAATGAAGTTTACAGATCACCTTTCCAGTTTGAAATGGAACATTATAGCCTGTGTCGTCCTTAATATTCATTTCTATCACGTCAAATTTGGACGTGTTTACAGGAACATAATGCGGTTCGCCGTACGTTTTCATGATAATGTCACCATCATGGCCTTGTATGCCAACAGAACGTAGTAACGGCACATAATAATCACCAACAACTTGTGGTTCACAAATGCTACAATACACATACAGTGTATAAAATCCCTGTTTCACATCCGCTTTATGTTCAGCTATACATGTTTCAGTATACCATTGCTCTGGGATAAATCCTAAAATCTCAGCCAATCCAGCGGAAAAGGACACTTCAAAACCATAATTTAGAAATAGAAACACACGTCGTCTAATTTTATCATACTTTATCCGAATAGCTTCTTTAAGATCATCTTTCATAGAATGAGTTGCTTCTTCATTCACTGCCTGACATATTTCTTGTATGGATCTATAATAACCATAGGGAATATTGATAGTGTCAAGTGTCTCTGTCAGTGGTTGTTGTCGATACTGAATAGAATAGTCCATGTCATGTCTCATCGTTGTCCATGTATGTGGATATTGAATTTCAGCTAAAGCCACTTCATATTTTCCATTCAGATAGATGGTTCGAGGCATACGAATTTGATAATTCGAAGCCTTGTTGTTGGGATAATAGTTCATACTCGCATTGCTAGGCAAAGTGATGTAAAAGCTTGTCGACTCCATGATGGTGGGAACTAAATGGTATAGGTGCGTTGACGTTGTCTATATACTTCACGATAGCGCGCGCCATTCGACCAAGTATGCCAAATCTCATCCTCATTCACATGGTCTTTTATTTCTCCTTCACAACACGCGCTTGTACATCTGATCTTCACAGGAATAGTTGGTTTATCTTCCTCACAACAACAACATAGCTCTTTCAGCCATGTTAAAAATTTTCCCATCCTTCAGGAAACTGTCTTTGTTGACGTTGTTTCATTTCTGTTGTAATGTCGTCACGAGTGGTCTTTTTACTAAACATTGTTTTTGGAATATTCGCATCTACAATTTCCTGGATAAACGGATGCCAGCCATGTGGTGGTTTGACTCGTTCTTTTCTTCTTGTCGCCACCAATGCTTCTTTCATCAAATCAACCATGTTGGAATTTGCTATAATATCGCCCGTTTTCAAAACAAGTTCATTCTTCTCTGACCATGTCGTACCATATTTCTTCAGTTCGGCTAAAAGTTGTAGTACTTTTCCATGATAGATAGGTTGAAAATGACTTAACACTAGCTTTTCTCGCTTTTCAGGTGGTGATGATGATGAGGGCTTTTGCTGCCTAGACTGACTTGTTCGTAAATGACGGCCAAGAAGTTGAGACATTTCAATAACCTTTTCACGCGTTCGCTTCCCACGTAAAAGTTTATTCACTTTCGTTTTGATTTCACCATCTTTACCCTTCTTTTCTAACAACATTTTATATTCATATTCAGGAATGAGGACCATTTTCATCATATGTTTCATTTTAGCAGTAGTTTGGCTAACAAGGGCAATGCCAATCTAGCAATAACTCCAATGAATCCTCCTTTCTGATTAATCAACTTCTTTTTTCGTCGAAGGGATATCTTCTTATCTGCTAGAGTACGTAGCGTATGACGTTCACGTTTAAATTCCTTAAACCGTTTTGAGCTTAAGGGTAAATGTCCTTGCAATATATTCAAACAAATTTCAAACAAGCTTGTTAATTCCTCCTTTGTAGCTTGCTGTAGCAAGGATTTACGTCGTTTAGGCCCACTGCGTGCAAGCAAGTGAAGAAACGGCTGGTTCGCTCGAATACGTTTAGACATCTTGACTGCGAATGGTTAAATGACTTGGTTCTTGTTCATACACTGCTTTATCAATATATACATAATGTGTATCTTTTGGTAAAATGCCTGTACGAATACGTAGTTGATCATTTGTCTTTGGTTTTAAATCAATGAATAAATAACCATGAGGTTTGCTAGTAGCATCTTGATAGGCTTCTATGAGAAATTGAGATCTTCTAGGATACATTTGCCGCGCCAATGTACTAATTTGTTGACTGTCTCTCGGATTTTTAAACAGAATGATATAATGTGTATTCAAACTAATATTTCGCATCTCTTTCCCATGATGGAATAAATTATGCACAATAAAAATAATGCTTAGATTTTGATGACTGCTGCCAACACTAAAGAGACGTGTCATACGCTCATCACTATGGCATTTCGTCATTAAGTCATCAATGATAAGTAAGTTTGGTTTCTTCGGGTTAAAACGCTCTTCAATGTCATCTGGAATGCCTTGGTAAAATTCCACGCCTTTCATTCCCTTGTACAAAGGCTGATCTGCTGCATAGAGCCATAAAATGCTTTTTGGAGAGGGTTGAATCAACTTTTGTTCTAGAATTTCCTTCACCAGAGACGTTTTGCCACTGCCTGTAGGTCCAGAGACTAAACATGTAAATGGATGCTTCATTGTTGAATGTCTGTTTCTTTCACCCAACTGTTAAACTTGTTTGGCCAACCTAACCACTTGACAAATAATTCTTTCACACCTCCTCCTCGTCTTTTACGTGTTTTCAAGACTTTTTCAATTCTACAAATAGATTCAATATCTTTGGTCACTTTCTGCAGTTCTTCTTCATAGAAATGACCATCAATATCTTCGTCTAAAAAGTCTTTCACACGATATAAATTTATTCCTTGCTTCTTACAACGATGTGTGACAATGAAGACTTCTTGCGTCCATTTGATGTGATAATCCCGTTGAAACACATATTTAATGTGAGAAATGCGAACATGATCACCAATGTTAAATTTGTACTTCTTCTTCTTCTTCTTAGGTTTCAATTTCAGTTTGTCGACATACATATACTTCCACACTTTTGATTCGTTGTCTTTACGAATCTCGGCTGGAGCATATTTATTAGGAAGAGAACCATGAGGTCTATGGTTGTAATTGTACACCAAGTCTGGAAGAATGTCTAAGTAACGGTAAGTTTGATTATGTAGAAAATACCGATACATCATTCCCTTCAGAGTACGAATGACTCTTTCAGCAAAGTTGGCTTTGGTTTCATTCTTTGTGGTATAAGCATGAATGCCTTCTTTCTTCAAAAATGCTTTTACCCATCTGTTTTTAAATTCTGTTCCTTTATCAGACCTTAGAGT
Organism: Protula sp. h YS-2021; assembly: GCA_949752745.1. Lineage (NCBI taxonomy): Eukaryota > Metazoa > Annelida > Polychaeta > Sabellida > Serpulidae > Protula > Protula sp. h YS-2021. The sequence continues at coordinate 27,193,157 of OX457027.1, read as the reverse complement.
TCGCGGTCTTCGTCGTGTGTCATGAAAAATCTTTTGGAAAGCTTGTATGACGCTGGTATGTGATTTATTAGGTATTGGCTGTACCCAGACATATTTGGAAAACACATCAATGACAATGAGTAAAAAGCGTATGTCATCATTATAGGGAGCTATGTTTCCCATATCAGCCAAATCAATATCCCACATGTCATCAATACCACGTGTAATGACACGTTGTCTTTTGAACCTGTATTTGACAGGTTGGAGTAAACTAAAAGCATCTTGATCCTGCAACCATTTCTTCACTTGTGACTGTGTGACTGGTTGATTATGTTTTCGTAAGATGTGATACAGTTTGTAAGGACCAGCAAATGCTCCAGGCTGTCCAGGTTTGAAGTAAATATCAGTCAAGTAGTCTTTCCACGTCGACATGGTCACACCGAATGAAAACCACCTACTCAACAGAACAGCTTTTATTTTATAACTCAACCAACATCACTTAACTAACATGCATTTATAACTTAACTAACAAGTTTTTTTTACAAATCAAGTATAGATACAATGGTATGAATCACTGGAGACCATTGGTCTTCAATGAACACTAACCAATGACTGAGTTCATCCAATGTAATAGCATCTACACCATATTTCTCACAACGTTGATTTGCATTCTCTAACACTTTATCTAAATGCATGTAATATTTAGCTTCATTCCAATATGTATAAACAGATGCAAAATGACAAGTATGTTCTTGACACTCTTCATGTTGACAAGCAGGACAGACTAAATAGGCAAACTTTTTTACAGCGGATAACATTTCTTCACAATAAGCTTTTTGCACAATATATTGTCTCAGTGTCATGTCCGCCATTGTGCAGTCTTGAATCAATCAACACAAGTTAAACATACTTCAAATTTACATGTTCACACGTCTGCACACCGTGACGGTTGGCAAGCAAATGAAAAAGTCTCTAACCCTCACACAACAGTTCTAACAACTTTCCCATAATATTCTGACCAGGATATCCAGATGACACTTGTTTCACACCAGCTCCCCACCAATGATCATACGTTGCTTCAACTAAAGTTTTGTCTTTACATTCTTTCAACTTGTTGCGAAACAATACACACTGATCCAGTTTGACTTGTAAAACATCTTGCATTTTGCTTCTCTTCACTGTATGCCATAAAGGACATGGCTTTATCACTTTAGCAATACGTTTTGCTTCATATCCATTTCTACATGAAGCAATGGCTGAAGCAATATCTGGACGGTGATGAAACACTGCTTTCTCATATTGATACAAAGCTTCACTTGAGTTGAACACATGTCCATACTTTTCAAGTCGTGTTGGAAACATGTTTGAAAGAACGTCCTTATGACTGCTGAATAGTACAAGATTCTTCATGTTGACTTTGCTTCTTTATTCTGACATGTCGGTTTCTTCCTGTAATAAAATATCTTTTAATATATTTGCTGCCTCTTCTATCATATTCTTTCTTTGTTTACGTTGAAACCACTCACATAAAACTAAATTTGCTAGTAAGAAAAACATGGTTATGTCTTTGAGAAACAATTCACTATGTTGTCATAAACATGTTTAAAAAAGGTTTTTATAACTTACCTGATAAAGCTGCTCGGTTTCCTCTTCTTCTTTACAACAATCCCTCAAATGATCAACCACGGTGAAATATACTTCCACATCAGTGCGAGCAGAATAAAGTGCAGAATCAAAGTCAAAGTCAGGATCTTCTTCTATTCCAGTTTTATGACATTCTCCAAGAAATCTTGAATGCAGTTCAATCACATCAAGACTATGATGTACAACATCCCAAAAAGCATCCAAATGATAAAGTTGATAGTCTGGAGTGCCACAGCAAGCAAGTTTAGCAATCATCAAGTCAATATAAGCATTTTTAAAACATGCGTCCATCTTGTTTCAGTGTCTTGTGGGCTTTTACTTTGCTTCACTGACTTTAAGTACTCCACACTTGCCGCAGAAGTTGCTTGGTTCACACAACTTGCAATTATACTTGTGGCAGTGGCAATGATAATCCTCCATATATCCACAAGCACCGCAATAGTCACAGGTAAGTCCAAGTTGATTTTGTACGTTCATGTTCTCCAACTGAACTTCAGCCAGCCTTTTCTTGGATAGCTTTGACAACTTCATCCGACCATCCTTTTGCAGCTTGATGATCGTTTTCTTGTCATGACATTCCTCACATGGTGATAGGGTTGAGTTGATGTTGTCCATCTCCTGAAGCAGTGTCTCCCATTCACCATCATTCATGTTGATGTGATGTGTGTATTCTTTCCCTTCAAACCGTGACGTGCGCACAAAACTCACATAACGCATATCCAAGTATGAAATGACTTCAAGCCACTTCGTTTGCGTTAAGTACAGTTTGAAGCCAATGTCGCGTAAATTTTTCAAGCTTTGGCATACAATCTTCCACAAAGATGGTGAATAAGCACACCATCTCTCTCCACGTGTGATGCGTAGAAATGGCCCATATTCTCCATGCTCCACAGTAATGGTTAAGTTAGCACTAATTTTAAAGCTGCTGCTGCGCTGCGTTGCGTTGCTTGTCTTGTTCTCCATGGCTGCTACAATGTACTGATGATGCACTCCCTCCAACTGTCTGCTGAGAAATGACTTCACTCTGCTGAGTCCACTCCCTTTTATACCCAACTATCTGCTGAGCCAGTCCACTCCTTTTTATACCCAACTGTCTGCTGAGTCAGCTCCCTTTTCAAACAACTTGCAAAGTTTTGAATTCACTTCAACTCGTCCATGGTTGAATCGGACAAGCTCTGATACATTCGTCTTCAATGGAACATCATCATCATAATGTAAAATGATTCTTGCAGCCACATCTAACATGAGCTCAACTGCCCAAATTGTATTCACGTTGATAAATGCTAAATCAATGTCATAAGTTAACGGTAAATGTAGATCTTCACATTCACGTAGAAACGAGCGGATGAACCGATCTCTTGGAATGGTCTTTCCAACAGCTTCCCAATGCTGATGTAAGTTCTTCACTTGCAGCATCCAATCCGATTCAAAAGCAGGAAGCTTTGAAAACACATAGTCAGCATAATTCACTTTGAAGACGTCATCCATAGTCATACATCTGTGAAAAAGTAAGGCCGACATTGTCAAGTCTTTTTCTCGTCACACAATATCCACTTGTTGACTTGTTGACAGAATGTATTACTAGTTGACTAGTTGACATGTTTCACTCATGCTTTTATACTACTTCCATGTAATCAAAATATGGTGTGTAACTTTGTTAAAAAATTGCTGACTCAGCAGAATTTTACTTGTGTATATGAATGTCTCACTTACAGTTGTCGAGTTGTACAGCTGCACTGCTACACAGCAGAGACATCTAGCGGTGAAGTTAACTGACGGTGAAGTTAAATGGTCTGCCAAATGGTATTCATCCGCGAAGAAGCACTGTAATGGCGGTAAAAATGCATACAGCCAGCTGCGCAAATAGCCTATGACTACTTTATAACAAAACTTTACATAAAACTGAATCAAATGGTGAAATTTTCATATAACGAAAGGTATTGTTTTACAAAGTTTCAATTAAGCAAATAACCAAAGTTTGTTTACAAAGTTTGTTTACAAAGTGTGTTTACAAATTTTGTTTATAAAGTTTGTTTATAAAGTTTGTTTACAAATGTTATTTATAAAGTTTGTTTACAAAGTTTGTTTACAAAGTTTGTTTACAAATTTTGTTTATAAAGTTTATTTACAAAGTTTGTTTACAAAGTTTGTTTACAAAGTTTGTTTACAAAGTTTATTTATAAAGTTTGTTTATAAAGTTTGTTTACACAGTTTGTTTACAAAGTTTCAATTATGCAAATAACTAAAGTTTGTTTACAAAGTTCACTTTTTATTTATAAAGTTTCAATAAACACTTACCGAAATAGTTGTCACTGGATGCCATCCCTTGATCTGATGTGATCCAATTGTAGTTCTACAACTTGTACTTCCTTGCTCCACTCACCGAAATGACTGTCACTGCTGTATGCTCATCCCTTATATACCCCTCTGATGGAACTGAAGCTGACTTGACAGAATGTTGCTCGCCTAGGGGGGGGGGGGGGGGTCGAAAAAATGAAAAAATGTTCAGAATCGTCTGAAACGGATAAATATGCAAAAATCACAATTTCGAGGGGGGGGGGGTCGAAAAAATGAAAACTGTTCAGAATCGTCTGAAACGGATAAATATGCAAAAATCACAATTTCGAGGGGGGGGGGGGGGGTCGAAAAAATGAAAACTGTTCAGAATCGTCTGAAACGGATAAATATGCAAAAATCACAATTTCGAGGGGGGGGGGGTCGAAAAAATGAAAACTGTTCAGAATCGTCTGAAACGGATAAATATGCAAAAATCACAATTTCGAGGGGGGGGGGGGTCGAAAAAATGAAAAATGTTCAGAATCGTCTGAAACGGATAAATATGCAAAAATCACAATTTCGAGGGGGGGGGGGTCGAAAAAATGAAAAATGTTCAGAATCGTCTGAAACGGATAAATATGCAAAAATCACAATTTCGAGGGGGGGGGGGGTCGGTACATAGTCTGTCCTGGGGGGTCGGTACATAGTCTGTCCTGGGGGGGGGGGGGTCGTGGCTTTTTAGGCTCTGTTGCCATGGTTACACTGATTGACAGGTCGAGTTCATTGGCTTCATGTTGATTGACTCGGCCAAACCACTTTCGCTCCAGACAGCATCATCTCAGTATGACGTCAGGATGACGTCACAGATGGTCGCGCCTATCCTAACGCTTATCATGACTTCCGGTCCAGACATGATGACGTCACTTCCGGTCCAGACATGATGACGTCACTTCCGGTCCAGACATGATGACGTCACTTCCACTCCAGACATGATGACGTCACTTCCACTCCAGACAGCACTTCCGGTCTAGACAGCACTTCCGGTCCAGACGCTATGACGTCACTTCCAGACATGATGACGTCACTTCCAGACAGTATGACGTCACAAAGTGCAGTAGAACCGGCGTTTATTACCTACTTAATCATTTGAATAGTATAAATGCGAAAGAGTCAATGACTGATATCTTATGGTTTCTATCATGGCTTTGGAAAGGACCATCTGGGAAATTCAAACGCTAGATTTTCAGACGTTTTGACTATCTCTTCCCTGCTACTCTGTGATGCACCCATTTATTTTATCTAGGGGTATGTAGAGCCTAAAAATCCCTGAACTCTCGTATTTTATGGATAAGTCCTAGGCGCGGATTGCTATTCGGCTTAGTTAGTGCCGGATGTATCAATGCCGAATATGCGATATGCATCGCGATTTGTTCCGCATCCTGCCTGCTGAGAAATGAGTAAAACAAACTAGTTTTTACATCTAGAAAGCTCATAATACAAATCGTGTTACTGGTATACTGTAATTCAGAAAATGACAGAAGAAAGAAGAATCTCTTATTAATAAAGAAATACTTTTTGAAACGTCTTTGTTTTGATCTTTTCTCTATTAACGACATTACAATTGGCAAGTGAGTCAAAATATGCCCACAAAAAGGTTACGTATGCCCAAATACTTCACGCAGATGAAACTCACAACAGTAGTACATCACAGAAATGATCACGCAATAATAAAAAGATACCTCTGCTTACGATATAATATGATTTTATAGATTGATTTTGTGGTGGTGATATTTTCCACATGACCTTTGTTTGGGGTGGGGTAGGTGTGGCATAAAAGAGCAAAGTGTTAAAATCAGACACGGGCAATAAATTTCTAGATGATTTGCGTTGTTTTTTTTTCTCGCGACTGCAACTAGGTAATATGAGGCTCGGTGGCAACTTGACCTCCCTATTGTGCCCCTCTATACTCTACTTTTCTTTTACACATGGGGTCTCTTCGGTTATACGTTTCACAGTGATACGTTATTGGGACAGTTTTTCTGACCTTAATTGGCTTTGCCTGACGTTGTCCATTAGTCCTCGCTGTAATGGACACAAATCAACTTCCTTTACGTCATCCCTTTAATTAAAACGTATCACTGAAGGTGTGTTTGGCATCATTTCCTCAAATAAAATAGTGGTCAACTGAGTCAATGGCCTTTGGCAGATTTGCATAATAGATCCTTTCTCCTTCATTGAATTAAAACAGACCACTGAAGAACGAGTAAGGCGTATTTGGCGTTATTTCCTGAAAAAAAATAGTGGTCAGCTGTGCCAATGGCCTTTGGCAGACTTGCATATTAGGTATTCTCGCTTACCGTCGTTTGCATTACAAGTGTGACGAGTATATGACATAAATCTCGACTCTTGGAATAACATCCTATTTTATTTGTGTCCCCCAATGTAAGGAAATCCTTGAGCTTAAAGTTGCAAAATCAGTTATCAATCATCAAAGCAAGAAGTAAATTAAATAAAAAAATAACGAAAAAGATGTAAAAAAAATCCCCCACGTTGTATTAATGCATAACAGATAGATCTGTAAAGAGGTCAGCTGTTTATAACAACGACTGGATATCTTCGTCATCAAAGGCAACATGCACAGTGTTTCGCTTAAGGGGTGAAACAAATGAGGTGACACAAACGTGATGCGCAGGTCAAGGTTTGGTTGCTGTTATACAACATAGTGCTAAGAGTAGAGTGGTTCCCTCGGGATACGGAAAGGGGTGCATGAATGTAAAACCTGATCTAAAGGCTTTTTATTATATTAATCTGGCTATTTTATAAATTGCGTTCTTCACAATCTCAACTCAAGTCCCGAAATCCATACAAAACCAAGCCACTGCTTTAATAATCATCAACAAGAAAATTTTATTTTTAAAAATGACTCTCTCATCCTGCTTTTTAAAACAATGTTGACGTTATTATACCATTAATATACCAAGTATTAATGAATCAAAATTGCGAGAGAATACGAGATTTCAGGGACTGTGTCTGAAGAACTTGTGAAAGAGTAATACTTATGTTAATTATGGTGAAAACCTTGCCTTTTGTGAATGTTATGTTGGGGATAATTCTCTTCCAAAGCCAAGCCGTGGAAAGAAAACTACCCTTAGATAAAACCTAATTTCCGGCCCGTAAACCCCAACAACTTGTACCTAATTAATATGCTTAAGGGCTTACCATCTCCGCAGTATAAAAGACTGGCTATTCTAATTTCCGGTCACCTAGATTATAACGGGGCAAACGTCACAATCGTTTTGTCATTTAGAAACAGAAGACAACAGGCAGAATATACTTCAACATTTTTTTTATAAAGGCTCTAGTATCACTGAGGTTTTCATTTTCTTCAGGCCCAAAATAAATAAATAAATGAATAAAGACATTTTCTTGAAAGAAAATTTTAAGAAAATTGACTGGGGCTCCTGGCAGTTATTATCGTTATTTATGGACAAACCATATACCTGGCACGTTCCAGGCTTTAGCCGGATACGAGCGGCGATGTTCCGAGAGCGACATTTAACATTAAATAATTTCTACTCAGAAAAAATTTGGGCACTTTTCGCTTTTTCATGGCGGATAATTTCACTGTGCAGACATGTGGAATGCGACATTCCTGAAATGCCATGGACCCTCCCCCGTTCTATGAAAGTGCCCCCCCCCCCTCCCACCCCACCCCGGCGGGCTCCAAGGCATCTCTCGGATTCTCATGTTTTCAAATCATCCTTTTCGACTTATTTCATCGCCCTCGTTATTAAAGGTGCTGGTTGTTGATTTATTCATCTCAACCATATGGTAGGGTCTATCGTAACTCTTTGTACTGAAGTATGCGAACAACGCCTACACAATGTCTACACTATGCCCAATCACACTGCCTCAATTAGCGCAAGATTTAACGAGACTGGGCAGAAGTGTCTCAACCAAAGAACCCTGCGTTTGCAATACGTTAATCTGACATTTGATTCGTCAATGTTCCAGGCATGAATCCAGCCTGAGTTAGTTCTCAAATAACCATTTTTCTGTTGGTAAAAAAAAGAGGTTCTATTTTCGGAGTGGCTCCATTTCTGTCACGTATAAGTTTCAGATTGAGGAACCTCCTAAGCTATTGCTTACAAGGCTCTATTGTGGGGCGCGTTATATTGAGATCCAATGCTATACAAAGTCACCTGCTGAAAAGATTCTTGGTTGTAAAATCATTGCCTTCTTACACTTATTTTCGGTACGTGTGTGGTTTCTTTCCTTTCATAAAATCTATTTATAGATCCAAATTGCAAGTGATTTTCAATTATAGCATGTTTCAGGTCTTGTTACGAATTATGACGAAATTAGCTTGATTTTACATTTGACTGTTATCACACTGTTTCTTTTCTGCGCCCAAAAAAAGCAAATGTCTTCTTTTTCGCGTCAAGTTCCATTTTTGTCACAGCACAATGAAAGAACACAACTTCGCCCTCCTAAATTGGACATTGCAAGCCTCTAATTTGTTATTTTCAGGCTTTGCAATCCTGGCGGTCCTAATTATCCACATTTGCCTTTCGTTCTGGAACATTCTTTCTCATTGTGTTTCATTTGCATCAATTATTGTTAAAAAGAATGCTTGACTAATCTCTGTGCTGTTCCAGTTAACGTGCAACATTATATAGATGCTGGGCAGACGCCGGTATTTGGTTGTATATCAAAATCGAAATAACAACTTTCCCCTGACGTTCGATAAACGTCGTGGTAACGGTATCGGGTACACGTTAGTCGATCGATGTTTTATAGATGTCGGGTTATTTCACTTATACAGACTATGGTGTGGAGTACGAAATACCGTGCTTTCATATTCTCATATTTTCAACCATCATTTGAGTTATGTTCTAAATAAAGCATCACAGATGATATTCTAGGGAACGGAAACAAGAAACGTGCGGTTCTTGGTTGTGACCCCCCCTCCCCCCCCCCCCCTCACTTGTACAACACTCCGCTACAAAGACGTTAGACATGCCTCGCCAGAAGAATTACCACTGGGATAGGACGTCGGATCAGCATCGTGATTTGATTCTATATGAAAGCATACACGTCTTTCGCGGATATTAGATAGCTTGATGGCTAATGTTTCTTTAACGTTTGCTTCTTTTCGCTGTATTGAATGGGGGTGTTTTATCACTCTAATGATTTCCCAGATCTGTATGTAAGTGGCTTTGATAAAGTACAAAATGAAGTCAAATCGCCACACCCCTGACGATTTCTGAGAAACACAGGTCGAGTAACTGTTGACCATAAAAATCTAATTAAAAGTTTTGATAATAAAGCTATCTCTTATCATAGTCCATCTTCTGTGATGAGTCTGGAAATAAAATACAAATTGCTGTAATTCCGCATGACCCTAGTATGTATTTCTGGCGACCTTTGTTTAGATCCAGAAGTTGGAGGTCATATTTATAGAGTGCGTGTGTCATACTTTTTGCCCAAAATAGCAATTTATTTTTGCCATATTGAGATCATCATGAAATTAGGATTGCCACTCGCAATACATAGAAATCGAAATAGCAATGATTTAATGACAGCATAGTAAAATGATTGACTTTACTCTGATTTGGATTGGTTGTTTGTTATACAGAATGCGCACCACTGACCAGCATCAGCGTGTCTCTGGACGGCGAGGAAACAGTGATCGAGCTCCAGGAACAGAGACCGCCCAAGGTATGTGTCGCGTGTACCGTGAGGCCGCAAACGAAACTCACCTGTACTCCTTACGGAAACGAAACTCACCTGCACCCCCCTCCCCTTCAAACACAGAGACTGCCCAAGGTATGCGGTGCGTGTACCGTGAGGCCGCAAACGAAACTCACATGTACTCCTTACGGAAACGAAACTCACCTGTACCCCCTCCCCTTCAAACACAGAGACCGCCCAAGGTATGTGCCGCGGGGCCGGAAACGAAACTCACCTTTACTCCTTACGGAAACGCAACTCACCTGTATCCTTCCCCCCTCTGAAATGATGTTAAGTGACTGACCTAAAAAACAGAGGCCGCCCAAAGTATGTGCCGCGTGTACCGCGAGGCCAGAAACGAAACCCACCTGTACCCCCGGAAGCGAAACTCACCTGTACCTTGCCGGAAACGAAACCCACCTGTACCCCCTCCCTCTGAAATGATGACAAGTGACTGAACTCCAAAACAGAGACCGCCCAAGGTATGCCCGAGGCCTGAAACGAAACCCACCTGTACCCCCATATAATAATAATAATAATAATAATAATAATAATAATAATAATAATAATAATAATAATAATAATAATAATAATAATAATAATAATAATAATAATAATAATAATTATAATTATGATTATAATAATAATAATAGCTTGATTTTGGAACTTGAAAAAAAATATACAGTTATCCTGAAATGATTCAACCCGCATCAGGTAATAAGAAGTATCCTTGTGGTTTTTAATGCTTGATTGGCGTTTATCATGCAAGATGATTACTATTCTCTCGGGGCGGGAGGGTGGCACTCAGGTGCCAACTGGCTACCATGCATGTCCATGACTTTTTAAAACGAACCCCAAACGCGGAGTGCTAATTTTGAACCCCCGTTTTTTGTGGATAACGAGGAGTACTGAATGAAAATTACCCTCCACTTTTAAATGAAATTGGCACTTCGCGCGGAGAGCATCTGACCTCAGAATTACCCTCTTTCTCCTCGTTTTTTGTTTATTTTTTGGACACACAATGTAACTCATTTGATAAAAAGTGGTCCCTAGGACTGCCCTCGTAAAATCGATTTAATGTTGTTTGCCTTTGAAATAGTAGTTTATTATCTTGTATTATTAGTATTATTATTATTATTATTATTATAAAACAGTATTATAAAATTACTGTTATAATGATATCTACACAACGCAAGCTCAGGTCAACCGGTTTGTGAAACTACATCATGATACTGTATCCACTGTTATTATTTATTTTCAAGAAAAAAATTCTACATTTCTAATTTTGTCAAATTATTTGATCATACCAATTCAAATTATGCATTATAAAATTCAAATTAAGAACCATTTACACCAGACTTATTCATTTCTTAGCCATCTGTTTGGTTCGATTTGGCATTATTACGACTCCGGCTGGGCGAAAGGGGTAACACCACGACTCTAGGCAATTCACCAAAATAAAAACTTGTATTGTGGACGACAAATAAGGTACTGTCTGGAAAACGGCCCCACAAGGGATTAATAACAGCGAATTCGGACAAATTATAGGAAAGTGATACTAATCTGGAGAAAAGGAACTACTTTTGAGAAACCTAAGTGCACCTAATTATTAAGTGCATTTAACGAATAGCTCCCAAATTCCGTGCTTTTGAAGTATTAATTGCAATTTAAAGCTAACAGCATATGCAATATGGGAATTTAGTACCAGAAAGGCCTCTCAGAGTCGACCTTTTATTTCGTTATCATTTTGCCCAGTTGATGAGCGCAGTTCTTGAAACAGGAGAGGCAAATTCAATGACGGCTGGTCAGGTTTATCTTCTATTAATCAAGTCTTGTTTCAAACTTAAAAGGAAATGCAATTTGCCAAAATTCCATTTTTGTAGGAAATATATACTGGATAGAATACCGTTATGTAGTGTAATAAAAGCGATGAAACAAGTAGTGATTTTTGTTATAATCATTGTGAATTGAGATAACAAAAAAAAATTTGAAGTAAGTTTAGAGATTTATGGCTAGCTTGATAGAAAACGGATTCAGTCTTGCCTCATACATATCAATCAGACAATAAACCCCCTAAAACATGATGTTTACGTGAGTTTCATGCTGACTCTATAATTATCAAGCGACAAAAACAAGCTATCGATAGACAGCCTGACTTTTTTCAGACCACGTAGAGATAGACTGAGCTTTTCAGGCTGACAATAGATAACCTGATTATGGTCATAGCTTGTATATAGCATATATATCTATATGTTACAGGGAAAGATTAATTTCAGGGAAACTATAAATTTTTTCAGGGAAGCTATAGTTTTTAGCACATTGAAAATTAAAGTTTCCCTGTAGTTATAATTATAATGTAGTTGTAGATAAAGTAAACATAAATGATATACGTTCCTCTAATAGACTATTGTTACTTTTATTCATAGTATTTTCTTCTTCAACCAACTGACACACCAAGCCACTTAAAAATGTAGTTTTCAATGACAAATATACCATGTAATTTTAACTCCCTTAATATAAGAACCAATTAATAAAAAAAGCCTTGTCATAAATTTTCAGTACTTATCACTTATCAATTTTTTCCAGTCAATGTTTCTACTCCTTTTTGTTTCTGCAGCACAAGCTAGCATGGCATCGATAATTACTCATAATTCGGACCTTGAAGCATTTGCACCGATTTGTCTCACACTTCTCACTACCGGCACAGTTACATTTCACAAAACCTTGCCCTCCCGATTTAGATTCCAATTTGACTGCTTCGCACGGGGAAACTTGACATTTCACATCACTTTCCATCAGCAACTTGTGTTTGAAAATATCAAACTGATTCCTAGAAAACGTCGCTTTCAGAACCCCATCCCTAACCGTCAAAACGTACATGTCGTTTTCATTTCGACTTTGTATGATGCCCAATAAGTTGCCTGGATCACATCGACCCCGATCTACGAGAGGTATTGGGATTGTAACATTATCACCAGGTTTCCCAACGAACTACGCGACTGCGCTTGAGCATGCATTCGGCTTGGTCCATCTGCGCTGCTGCGGTGCTCTATCTCTTCGTAGAAATTTGTTGTTGTCTCTGCACTACCGAATAGATCGGTACCGATCCGTCATCCCTGCCGCTTGTACCAGCGGTGCTGCCACTCGGAACATCATCGCTGCCACTCGGAACACCTCCGATACCACTCGGAACATCATCGCTGTCATTGGGAACACCTCCGATGCCACTCGGAACATCATCGCTGTCACTCGGAACACCTCCGATGCCACTCGGAACATCATCGCCGTCATTGGGAACACCTCCGCTGCGACATGTTCGCCGCCGGACTAATACCTTTCATGTATAATTGCAATCATTTAATTTGTCTTTCGAAATAGTGCCTTTTATGTACAATTGCAATTTATTTCTAATGAAACCCAGGTTCAACCAGTAATCCATCTCTCCTAATTTCTTTTTAGAATTATTGCACTTGGCACGGTGTAATTGATTAGAAACAAATCGATTCATGTGCAATTGTATGTTTAATCTATACCGATAAAAGTGTTTTGTGAATCAACAGAGATTTCGAGTGGCTTTCATTTCAGGGAAACTTTAATTTTTAACGTGCTAAATTTCATGATCCATGATGTCTCATTGCTTATGTCTCATGGCATCCCTAATGACCTTTATACCATTAAGCCGCAGACGATGTAGCATACTACTTTTCTCCATTACTGCTAAGTGTTAACTCCTTTTTAAACTTTTTTGTTTTAAACAGAATGAAGAAAGTGAGATTAAAATAAAGTTTGGTTCAAACTACCAAAAAAAAGAGAAAAAAGAAAGAAAAAAGGGAAGAAAAGGAGAAAGAAAAAAAAAGAAAAAAAAATGCACCCAACACTTCCACAAAAGGCACATGAGTAAAACCAAGCCAAAAGCCAAAAAGCTGTATAACCGACCCTATTTTGGTATTCCTAAAGGCGTCAGTGAAAAAAGTATAGCTGTCTTCTTGCATTTTTCAAGGGAATCCCAACGGCGCCTTAAAAGCAAAGCCGCTGGTGTGTTTAGATGACAAAATAACACGACTCACAGCAAACAGGAAATTACAACGGCAATTAAAGGAAATGTGGCACCTACATAATAATTATGCAACACATTTTCAGGGATGAAAGATTTCGCTGATTTTTTTATGTGTTTACGCGACTCCTTTACTTGCTTTCTTCAATTTTCTTTATTTTCTGTCAGAGCTTACCTTTTAGAGATATCTTTAAATACCCAAGTTTTCGAGTAAACACTGCATCTGTTCAACGTTTACTTTCAGTCACAATGGCTGTCCACAAATTTCCAACCTTCTTTAAAACTTGAAAATGTTTCTTTTTAGTCGAGACTAAATAGCTGCGTCTACCCAACGTTGCATAGATGTCAGGATTTGGTTGTATATAAAAGGCGGAACAACCTTCCACTGATGCTGTATATACTTGGGGACACAACAAAAAAAAACGACCTTATCATATCATTGCTCACCGGAAATGGCAGTAATGGTAGGTTTTACAAAGAGACCATCTGTGTACAACCGAACATCTCTGTACAGCTAGACCAGCTCTGTGTAACGAGTCCAGCTCTGTGCAACGAGTCCATCTCTGTGCAACGAGACCATCTCTGTGCAACGAGTCCAGCTCTGCACAACGAGACCATCTCTGTGCAACGAGTCCAGCTCTGCACAACGAGACCATCTCTGTACAGCTAGACCAGCTATGTACAACGAGTCCAGCTCTGCACAACGAGACCATCTCTGTACAGCTAGACCAGCTATGTACAACGAGACCATCTCGGTACAACGAGACCAGCTATGTACAACGAAACCATCTCGGTACAACGAGACCAGCTCTGTGCAACCAGTCCATCTCTGTACAACGTGACCAGCTATGTGCAACCAGTCCATCTCTGTACAACGTGACCAGCTCTGTACAACCAGACCATCCCTATACAACGAGACCATCTCCATGCAACGAAACCATCTCTGTGCAACGTGACCATCTCTGTACAACGCGAAAATCTCCGGCGGGAATACCTAGACCGTTTTCGTCGTCAAAATATACAGTAAATAATTAACTTAAAATAACGAAAACTGACATTAGTTTATAGTATGCATAACAATAACAATAACAGCTTTTCACTCCCCTCCTCTGACATGGGAAGAGGGGTGAGGGGGAGGGGGGTGAAAAATTCAGAACCTTTTACTGCGACATTTAAAATTGAGGAAGCGTAACAATGTAATTATAACGATTTTACAAATCTTTAACAGTCAACTCCAATGTCAAGTCCAGTATTTCTTACCATTTTTTTTTAATTATTTTTGTCCTTGTCGGCATTATGTTTGTCGAAGTTTAAGTCATTAAGATCAAAGTTGTTGACATAAAACAGTTATTCACGAGTGTAACGCTCAAATGATTTTAGTTATAAGATGGAACTATGTGAAAATTAATTCGCCCAAAGTTGCAAATGAGCGAGTTATAAGTCAAATCACAGCACCGTATTTCTCGACAATCTAGTATCTTGGAATCAATGCACCCATGGCACTAATCGTAGCCAAATCTAATTATACATAGGTCCAATGGGGAACATTTTGTTCAGGAAAAGCAATGCGCAGTCAAACACTGTGAAGGTCCTGGGCAAATGAATATCATAAATAAAAATAGAATGAAAATGCTTTGAGGTTATATTTTTCCACAGCACCAATAAGTGTGGAAAAAGATGCACACATACAGTACAACCTCGGCCACGCGACATGGCTGAGACCGAGAAATTATCTCGTTGCATCCGATATGTCGTTATAGCCGATATCGTTATAACAAGGTTCCGCTGTAGTCTACCTGACCTGTTTTCGCCTCTACCTGTCGCTGATTGGTTGATGTTATTTTGACCTGGCCTGTTTTCGCCTCTACCTGTCGCTGATTGGTTGATATTATGTTGACAGGATTTACAAGAAGGAGTGGACGCCGCTTCCGCATACATCGTCGTCTTCGCGGTCGATTCGTCGTCGTCGTTTGCTACAGCGAAAGAGATCGTTGAACACTGCAAAAAATATCATGGCGAGAAGGCAGCCATTTTGATGGTGGCAAATAAAACCGATTTAGTGAGAAAAAGAGTGATTTCCAGTAACGGTACGTGAAATGTCAACTAATTAGTGTTACAGTTTTATCATTATTGGTTGACAGGTCTTTTTTTTCGCACGCAAAAAATAAAAGAAAGCAAGTTGAGAAGAGTTGGATTTTGTGTAACAGTAAAAAGATACTTGTAATTTCATGAGTGTTTTCTTGATGTTTTTCAGTGTGGGGTTTTTCACCGTTAACAAGAAGTCCATGACCTCATCAAGCGCCTTAGTAACTGCCCGTTAGATTTTTTTAAAGGATAGTTATGTTTTGGCAAAAAGTGATTTTGCATTAATTGACACGCGCGTGACATTTTGTTATCCCTGTTTTTTCTGGCGCATCAAGGAATTAAAGGCAAACACGTAAAACATAACATTCACAATTTTTCTATTTTTGAAAAATTAATGATGCTTGCAAAGAAAATGGCGTTTTCTTAGATCTCTATACCTAACACAAAGACTATTGAGAAACATTGAATAGTAAAGCAGTCGTCGAGAGAACCATGAATTTAACGCCTGGAAAAGACGTTGTAAGGCCTTGCGAAATTTTGAAGCGTTCAAGATTTAACACCTGTTATTTTTGGACTGATTTTTTTGGGCTCGTGTGCCACACCCACACTCTTACAAGATTCGTTCTTGATTAATCTTGCTTTCCAACATTTTCTTAGTAGTACTTTTTAAAAATGTTTAACACCTAAATTTTGGTTTTAGCACCTTAAAAAATGGTAGGCGTTAAACTATAATACAATATTGCTATATAATTACATCCACAAAATATAAATGGATGGTAAATTAAAATTACCCAGGAAAGTTTAGAGAAGAGAAAATGTCAAATGCATAAAAGAAACTGTTACATACCGCCCCCGCTCCTGGTGACAAAATGGACTTTTACCAAAAGCCTCAGGGGGAAAATGCTCATTAAGGAAATAGTGGGACAAACTAGATTATGAGGTCGACCATTTACACAGGAGATTGCTATTACTGTCAGTGTTTGCACACAAATTAAGATAAGCTGATCTTTACTCCAGCACCCCTGTTGAACATCTTTGTTTTCATTTTTTCTAATTACATTAAGCTACCCTTAATGTTAGGACCATTTCAATCATACGCCCTCGCTTTCGGTGCATATGCGTTGGCAAATATTCCATTTGCTTTTTTTTTGTTTAAGTCAGTTAGCAACTGTTTAGGAAACTCCGACATCTTTTAAATTTTCAGTATTTACCTAAAGTACCGTTACATGTTTTAAAGAGCAAATAAGATTATTTTGAAAGTTCTTGCCGTTATTGAACTACATCACAAAATTGGGTCGATTTCTAAGCAACTTAGGGGTGAAACATAAAGTATTTGAAAAATTAAATTGCATAGATTTTACCCCTCTCCGGCACTCTACAGTAACTTAGTAAGGTCAGCCTGGAGAACAATCGCATTCATCCTCAGTCTCTTCACTGGGTACGCATTTTCTTATAATAAGGTTTTCGACAGCGATAAGTTTGCGACCATTTAATATAGCAGTAACTCTATACACTTAAATATTATCTAAATACAGGGTAATCCCGGTTATGACATACCCTGTGGCCGCCTCACTGATGTCAATGGCGCCGTTCCATGAACCTCCCATGAGGAAAAACCCCACAAATAGGACCACCTCGGAAATAGGACCACCCGGAAATAGGACCACCCGGAAATAAGACAACCTTGGAAATAGTAACACCCAGAAATATGACCACCCCCGAAATAGGACCACCCGGGAAATAGGACCATTTTGGTTCACTCTCACTAGTGGTCCTTTAAATGATACTCCATGGTATTAAATGATGCCCATGCTATTAAGCAATCTGAAACAAAATTCTTAACTAAAATGTTTATTATTTTGATAAAAAGAGTGTGCAACGCGGTGGATATAGCTGTTTTATAGGACCTGCCCATAAAATATAAATATTGTTACTGTCTCATATTGCTTAGGTGAACCAATTTTTGATAAGCTTAATGCGATGTGGCAATGCCATAACAGTTCCCTCGTAAGTTGTCCCACTGTATGAAAGTACATTAGTCGTTACCTTATTTAACGGATCAGCGCGAATATTTCATGAGCATTGTGTAAGACTAACACCACAACTACTCTGCTTTTAAAAAACTGCAAATGCTGCACTTTGCATCGAACTGAAACAGGGGTTTATTCCTTCATATTCTGCAGCCACCTTCATATGCCTTTCACGTTTATTTGAAGACCATTTGAGACTCTCATTTGCACAGTAAAAAAATAAAAGAAAGATTCTGCATATAAGGACCAGTCATTATTTTATCTACAAATGTGTGCCTCTGAATTTTCATATAAAAATTCATATTTTGATATCAAAACTTCATTTTTGAGA
This sequence comes from Protula sp. h YS-2021, assembly GCA_949752745.1. Lineage (NCBI taxonomy): Eukaryota > Metazoa > Annelida > Polychaeta > Sabellida > Serpulidae > Protula > Protula sp. h YS-2021. The sequence continues at coordinate 27,175,024 of OX457027.1, read as the reverse complement.
TAAAAAATCATTTACAGATTTCAAAATATGAAATTTAAAATATAAAATTCTGAAATAATGATATCTGAAGAAATAAATTCTTGATAACAATAAAAGGAAAATAAATCATTGTTTGATTTTTGCTATGAAGAATTGAATTTTTGATATCTAAAACTCAGTTTAAGTGATCATTAAGTCATTTTTGATCTAAATAAATATTTCTTGATACCTCTAAATACTTATTCATATCAAGAATTATATTTTGCGATCAAAAATACATTTAGAGATACCAAAAATGTAATTACAGATAGAAAAAATTAATTCTTAAGATCAAGAAATGAATGTTTTGAGATCAGAAATTAATTCTTGATATCAAAAAATCAAATTTTGAGATAAAAAATTAACTCTTGATAGCAATAATTCCCTAATAAATGTGAAAATGGCATTCCATAATTATGAGCATATTAAGTTCCCGCCACAAAAAAATAATATTGTGCCTTCTTCTGGTTACAGAGTCAAAGAATGTCTGCCGAAAACTTGGTTGTAAATTCATCGAACTCTCCGTAACTCTCTGCCATAACGTCGACAACCTCCTGATAGGGATAGTAAAACAAATCCACCTAAATCCACTCCGTCAAAACAGAGACAAGGCACCCCAGTCACCGGAAAAAGAAGAGGAGTCAAAACCCAAGGCGAAATCAAAGAACTGCTTTCCGTTGCCGAAGGCGCTTACGAAAAAACTGTCTCTGCGAAACGTCACGCAAAACTCCACTGACTGCGAGAATCTTTCGGTACTCTGAATGGTTTTCTGAATCAATGCTTTTGTTATTTAAAACTCTTATAAATATTTGCTCATCTTGTAAAATATGAAAACAAATGATATACTTTTGGGGTTGTTGTAGAATTCGCATTGCACAAACATTCTTTAAAATAAGCTTGGTTCATTTAGCTAGAAATGGTTCAAAACACATAGACAGCATTTTATCGCCAGCCAGTAACTTGGAAAATGCTGTTAGCCGTTTACTGCTTTATGGAATAGACAGATAATCTTTTTTGATGGCTAGTTCAGAACAGGGAACATTTTTGTTAATAAAAATATAATATATCTGTTTCTCTTCTTAAATGACTGCACTAGACAATTCCGACAAACAATCTGTCATTTAAATTTGCTGGAAACTTGCTGGCTGGATCTGATATAATACGCTATTAGGTCCTTTTATGACTGATCTGTTTCGTAGATTTTCTAGCCATTTGACACACGCTTGATGTGTTCCTCAGTATCTCACTCTTTTTGCTATATGGCCCTATTTAATCCACGAAATATATAAGTGAAGGAGCAGATCACTGGTTTGTCTTTCAATTGACGAGAATTTGGTCTGTTTATCAGTTATGCTGATCTAATTAGGGTACCACAGAAATCAAGGAATAGATAGCAGGCTCACCATTACTTGGTGGATCCAGGGTTGGCAGACACGGTAGGGCGGAAGGAGAGAGTGGGGGAACGGGTGCGGAATGGTAATCAGTGGCTTAAAACAACAAAAGAAGCAATCACCTTTGGTTATTCTTTAAAAAGGAACCTGTAAGTCTGTATATATGCCCATGCCCAGCCTTTAATATTCTGCATCCATGAAACTAATCCTGTATAGTTAACAGTGATGCATTTCATGTGTTCATTTCAATTCATTGTACATAAAATTCCTACAGCTATTTATTGCCTAGAGTGATATTATTTAATTTAATCTATTAATTCGAGAGATAGTCGGTTATGGAACTATATGCCCCCCCCCTCCAACCCTCGCAACACTCCGCCATTTGTTAAGTATATGAGGGCAGTTAGAGGAAACATATTGTTCATTGTATGTACAACCTGTCACTGCATCTCTTGTTTATGGTTCTGTGCCAAGTGGTGTGTATGAAGATATTTTGTCATTGTAAATAAATAAGGGGATTAATGAAGGAATAAATGTTGTTATTTTAGTTAAAATATGGTGATGGGAAAATACTGAAATTAAAATCAGAAAGACAAAAAAGAAAAGTGACGGAAGCCAAAAAAAAACCTCTTTAACATGGATTCAACTGGTTGGAATTGTTGAGAATTGTCAAACACAATATTCCATATAAAAGCTCATACATGTTTCTACTGGAAAATCTTATAAGATTACGTCATAATATAATTAGAAACTGACTAATTCAGACATATGACAATAAGAACATATTCACAGTGCCAGTGTTGTCCGGATTAACAAAGTTTCACTGTGCCCTTAGCGTGACATGTCCTGGTTGTAATTAAACATCCTAGAGTATTAAATAGATATGAGACAGGAGGCCATGACTGTTAGTATATGAAAAAAAATCTTCCAAAAGATATGTTTAACATTTTATAATGTGTTAAACAATAATCATGTTTTAAACAACAAAGCACACATAGAATATATTATAACGCATTCTCTGTGTTAACGATTGTACTTAAACAAAATAGTTAAAGACACTATAACTATAATTTTAGCAGGTATTTTTCTCAAATTATGCTTATATTTTTAAAACGGTATATGGGCATTTTGTAGGTATTAATCTTATCAGGAAAATTCAAAGGCAAAACGTTAAGGTTTTCAGTTTTCCTATGGCAATGGTGATGCGTGGTATATTTCTAGGCCAATAATGAGTTGGCATTATGTCAAAGCAAAGCCTTCTGCGTGATTAAAAGTTTACATTAGTAATTTAGTAGCAATATAGAGACGAGACTTTCTGCTCTGCAATCGAGAAGGGGCTGGGTGGGCGTAAGCTTGATGTACCATTACGTGATGGAGTGGGTGGAGTAGCGGCAGGTCGAACAAGACAATATACTTACTGACTCTCATAAAACTCGTCATTATTTCGTATTTGGTACAGTTTACACCAGGTTTTAATTTTTGCACTTATGGCCCTAGCATAAAGCGAGTACTACTTTGATGAACATTCCATATTTCCCATTTCCGTTTATGCTCTACTCTTAATCACGAAAAATAAGTCATTTCTTGGTTTATTAGGTCATATTGCCTTGAACTGGCTGAATGTGAAGAATCCCACTTTAACTTAATTACACTTCGTACTATTTATAGCTTTAATTGTATATAATTGCGATTTAACTGTTGTTCGCTGTTGAGAATTTTGAATCAGTACTCTCATTATAATAATCATTACCTTTATTATATAAAAGCAGTGCTATGTTTTATAAATTTATTGTGTATGCATTGGATTAACATAAAACATTTCCTAAAGAACCATTATATGCCCAGCAATATGCGGTAAAACATCTTTGCTGTGTGTCTGATGCAACTAACAATTGCCCTGTGGTAGAACTACCATATTCAGCTACCATTAGTCAACCAAAGCCTTCTATGGTTGCACAAATTCAATAAAACAACACTGATTTCTTTCGGTGCTCTGCTGAATCCATCAGAACTGTTCAAGAAATAAACTTTAAAAATGAATTTAAGCTACACAAAAACATATCCTGAGTACACAAAAAAGAGAATGCAACAAAGTGAAAACACGTTGGAAGATATTTTCAAAACTGACATGTGTAGTTAACTTTTACTCAGAACCCTTGCCTTCAGCTCTGTCAGCAGAAAAGCTATTAACTTATTGACAGTCAAAAACACGCCGCAGTAAAACACCCGCAACACATCGTGCACCAGTAATTTTCCTACCAGACAATGTCAATGTGACAATTGACCACGGCAGCATGCCACTAAAATGGTTAAGAAAGTGCATATTAAATTGAAACGAAGCTGAGAAGTAAAATCTTTCGGGAATCGTGCGATTAAAAGGTAACAATACTTTCATCTGCAATTTCCTATCTGCCAATCATAGCGGCAATATATCAAATAACGATTAATCCATTAAAGATATTTAAGAATCATTGCTCCAGTGCCAGTTCACCTGATGACCACCAGTCTAGCCTTAAGTCTGCATGATATGCAATCTTGTGTATTGAGCATTTTAAAACCAACCTTGGCTCGAAAAAGAACAAGTTTAAATTCATCTTTAATACAATAAATATAATAGGTAAACAGTACAGGGCGCTTCATGAGTTTCGTAAAATTGTAATACTGTTTTCAATTGCATGCGCAAAAGTTTCGTTTTTAGCTACGGTTTAGACCATAAATCATGAAACATGCCTAGTTGGAACTGATACTTGCCGTAACTTATTATGGGAATGAACAAGCCACGATAACCATGCATTATCCAGTAACGATTACATTGGTTACATGAGCAGAGGAAGGGCAGGTAAAGATGCTACAGAAGTAAACTCAGTATAAGGCGACTAATAATTCTGCTGTAATGTATACCTCAAGGTACAAATAAAAAGTGTTGACACTTTAGCGAAAGGTTTTGTTTGTTATTGACACAGCCCTCTCTCTGATGGTTTAAACATTGTCAATGCAGCGTTTCCTCAAATTGTGCATTTCCGCTGGGTAACAAAAGTGATAAAAAGATCTTTACTAAACTGAAATCTTTCAAACAAATTAATAAAAATGAAAGCGCTAGTGTTTGGATTGGTGTGAATAAAATTCCACATACAAAGCCTCAGTATCCTCTCAAGTATTTTTTTCATTTTTCTTTCTCACTTATTATTTGTAGTAGATCTAGTACCATGTAGAGTACCAGAAATACCTTCTTCTTGGCTATGGGCTTCTGCATTGGGTAGTTGTAATGTAAGAACAGCGCATGTATACCTGCTGTGTGATACACTGATGATGTGCCAATAGTCAAGTGACAAGCCTCAAAGTAGCCCCACCCACCCTTTTTGTAAATGCGTGAGAGCCAGCACTGAATATTCAACGCATAGTGTACAAACTAAAAATCAAATCTTTGCTTCTTTTAGTATATATTTTGCACTACAACAACAAAGAAAATACAGATTAAACCATTGCAAGAAAGAAGTAAGTATATTTAAGGAACACTGAGGCGAAAAGACGCCAAATCAAATGAACAAATATAAATTTGACACTTTTTTGTCCGATTTAAAACCTCAGTACTCAGTCCAGGACTGAGTTGAATATCAGTTGATATAAAAAAGATAGGTAATCCTAATTTTCTAAAATCTTAATTTAATCCACAATTAATCCAATATTAGAAACGGGTTACGACTTTGCTATATAACAACGATTACTTGTCCTAAAATTAAGGTGAGATTATTTTACAGGTAAGAAAACTATCTGTGTGCAATTTAGTACCTGAAACTATTCAGAAAATGGTTCATTATCATAACTCCATATGAAGTTAAATATGTCGTGTAATACTCGCTTGCATATAACAATGCTTTTGGCGCAGAAATATGTTTTCGATTTCGCTTAGTGATTCTGGCCATTTAGTTTCCAATAAATGTCCTCATGTCAGTGCCACTAAAGTAGTGTAATGCCTTCCATTGCAGAATTCAGTGTACTTAATAGTGCTGTCTTGTTATCTTATGGACCCCGCCTTCTCATCTACCTGGGTATGTTGTCCGGTGAATATTTCACCCCCTCGTCAACAACGTTACTTTCTGCTCATGATGACTGAAAATAAGTCCAGACCTAATTCTGCTAAGAACTCTTTTCTGTAACCCAAGATTACATATCACACCAGGGTTGAAATTCAGGATTACTAATAATCCAGGTTCTCCTGTAAATCGCAAATTTTTCCGTTTATATTTCGTTACATGTGTCTTTGTTACAGTTCATTTGGCCAACAACATTTTACGGAGATAACCTATCATTGCGATATCTATCCTAGAGATACCATAATGCACCCATACACGTATCTATAAAGACATTTAGTTTGCTAATATAAGGATATATACACTCGAAATTTTTACCTTTTTAGCACTTGTCCAAACATCGTCAGGCTGACGATTTTTGTTGTTGTTAGATTGACGACGCGGAGATCGACCAGTTATGTATCGCCAAACAATCCTCTTTGTCAAATAAAGTGGTCGAGAACTCGCAAACCATTTATCATCATTACAGTATTTATAAAGCATGAGAAACTAAAAATTCAATACGGCAAATAAAACAAAGCATTTCGGAATTCAAAATTGCGAGAACATCTTCTAGTAGCACACTTATTTCATCCTTTTTTTAGATTTCCAAAGGAGGAAGAAAGATACGTTTATCTTTCTATTTTTCATTTTTTGCCTATTTTGTTTTATGCAAACAAAAACGTTTAAGACAACAGTTACCATCTAATGACTCACCAGTGAAGCAGTACGTACTAAAAATTATAACCGTTTCTTTTTTTCTTTTCTATTGTTGTTGTTTTAGTGACTAAGTATCCCCATAATATCAGATGGGGGGAGCCCAAATATATGTATATATTGTATTATCTCTAGCACTCTTCTCCCTGTAATCGCCCATCCTATTTGGATATATTTCGTTAATCGCCCTCTCTGATATGGGGGGGGGGGGTGGATACTTAGTCACTACGAACAAAAAGCATTGTGTCTGAGTTCCATAAATGACAGTGAACCCGTTGAATCATTGCAGATTTCTGACGAATTTCTGACGAGAAATTCTCAAAGTCGTTTGCCAGGGAGATGGGATAATAACCGAAAATGTTCATGCCTACATCGGTGGCTGCTTGTTGCTACTTGTGATATGTCCTGTGATAATTGTAGAGTAAAATTAATTATTTCTTCCTACATTCCCAGACAATAACAAATAATACATATTTCTGAAAACGAAAAAGTATTGTGAAGAAAGTGCTTGAGTTCTTCCAACACAGCAATTTGTCAGATTCGTGGAAAGTATAGAAAAACATTTTGCAGATCAGTTGCCTGATGTTATTCACATGTGCAATATTTTTCCGCGGTCAATGGAGTCATCTAAATGTTTCTTGGATAAATTTCAAGATATCCTTTGTGACAATAATTGTAAAGATAAAGTGATTTTTTGATTATGTTATAAAATAAGATTAAAAGCAGCAATGCGAAAGGCCAATTTTCAGAGCAAAGGAAGGGAGGGGAAACGAAATAGAAAGGTGATAAAACTTCTGCATTTATGAACATAAAAGTGAAAATACAGAAAATAAATATATGACTGGAAAAATTTTTTTCAAGTATGTTAATGCGCTGAAATTAGCTTTCTCTCACAGCAGAAAGCATGGGAGGAGAGCTGTGACACTGCCAGAGGTGTCAAGGACGCTTATCTCAATGTCACATCATAACACATAGCAGGATTCACGTTTTAAAATACACTGTCTTTGTTTGGAATACGTTGATCACCCTATTGTAGAATTATTAATATATATTATTAAATTTAAGAGAGCTGTAGCTGAATTTGAGATACGGTAAAATGCTGAGATATATATATATATATATATATATATATATATATATATATATATATATATATATATATATATATATATATATATATATATATATATATATATATATATATATATATATATAAAGTAATTTATCTGTCTAAAGTGTATTCGAACTTGTCTTAAAATCAAATGTAAATATCAAGTAGAGATATCCAAAATTCACTTTAATAGTTTTAATTTTTTCAGGAATCTGTAATTCTTTTCCTCCTTTTAATATCTATTAATGTAGTTTAGATGTATCCAAAAATTTTATTTTACACGATGATTGACTGTGGTAGAAGTCTCGCTTTCCCCTACTCAGGGGGCGGGGCTTGATTGATGACGTCACGATGATTGGTTAGTCTAGAACTTTTGTTTTCCCTACTCAGGAGCTTGGCACGATGATTGATTGGTCCAGAACTGTCGTTTTCCCCCAACTCAGGGCGGGATTTGATTACGCCACGATGATTGATTGGTCCAGAACTTTAGTTTTTCCCCTACTCAGGGGGCGGGGCTTGATGTCACGTGATTGATGACGCCACGATGATTGACAGATGACGTCATGATAGACAGATTGTATCAGTGGGCGGGGCTTCAGGTCACGTGATTGATGATGTCACGATGATTGATGTGTTGTAGAACTGTTGTTTCCCTGCTACTTTTATGCGAAATTCTTAATTATTAGGTCTCCAGTATTGTGACTGTTATGGTTCCAAATGTAAGTTTCGGCAGTTGGTGGCGAAAACGGTCTAGTGAAATTTTAGTTTCATGTTTTTCAGTTTACTTCCTGATATTAGGGCTATTGATAAACTTCGCACACAAAATATTCGGATGTTTTGACCCCTCCATGCCGTACATGAAATTTGTGACGTCACACATTGACTAAAACTCAGCAACTCAGAAGCCCCAGAAACCCCCTGATACCCTTTCCTCTTCGCGTACGTACTTTTTGCCTAACATATTTTCACTGTTTACAAAAGTTTATAAAACGCATGATTCTGCACTTTCTTGAAGAACATTTATTTACAAAAATATATTACTCTTTACACATTCTAATACAAACATGTCAAAATATAAATTCCTTATAATACTTCAGACACACATAACACGGGAGGCAGAGATTCTAAGAGATATCCTTTAAGGCAAGTTAACCTTTGATTAAAACATTCTTACTAATTTAATGACAAAAGTAAACCTGATCACATAAAATCAAAGAGAGCAGATCTATATTTTACTGCTGTTTTTCTTTTTTCAAAACTTCACCACATCATCTGGCTACTTGATTTTATTTTTATTTGTTCTTATTAGGTTAAATTTATTCTTCAAAATAGAACGTAGCTCAACGGACTTAATAAAGAAACGAACTGAAATAAGAGTGAAACTCCAAAGGCAAAACATCTTTGAATAGTATTTATTCATCTTTATCGCCTTTGTGGGTCCGGGGTCTGTTTTGTCAATGGTTCAAAAATTCGCCACAGGGGTTGGATGGGGGTGATGCCAAGCAACATGTTATAATAATTCACCCCCTAAATCCAGTGGCGGATACAGCTTTCGGGCGGGGGGGGGGGGGCGGGGGGTTCAGCTTGGGAAACTCGGAGTTTAATAGTCAAGCTTTTTTCTGCAAAAACACAGAGTTTAACAATCTATTTTTTTCGGATATATGGGGGGGGGGGGGGGTTGCAACCCCTGAACCCCCCCCCCCCCTTGGATCCGCCACTGAAATCCGAAACCACCCCCTCCCCCTACAACTGCACTGTACGGAAATCCTTGCCTCTATCGAGAGCTCTATTACACATTCTAAATATGCAGTGTTAATTCCATCTTTCAATTCTTGACTTTGCAGGCGGTTTACAATTGTATGATCTGAACACTGGCGGTTCAGTATCAGCTGTATCAGATCACTTTTCTCCGCATTGTATAAATTACAGTGCTCAATTTATCGCACAGTTATTATTCAGTCGGTCCCACATATAGTGTTCAACAGACGAGTACTGGTCTTCTCCCAAGTCTACACCAAATATTGAGATATCACACATCATTCTCCAAGCAGGTTTTCTCTACTGGCTGTTCTTGACGCATGCGCAGAGGCGTATTGTGACTTGAGTGCCTCTTCCGGCTGTCCCACAAGCCCCTCCCACCGCCGCTCCTCCAATCCCATGCAACCTGCTTCCGCCGTAGCGCGCACCCAGGGAGCAAGCGCGTAACACTGGGTCACGTACCTAGCGAGAAAATACGAGAGAACAAACGCGAATTTATTATACATTCAATTTTATTAAAATTAAGTACATATTTGTTTCTTTAAGCATGCAAGAACAGAAACGAAAAAATATAACTTTAATATATGGTCACATATTTCTCTTATTCAATTAGGAATACTGAATATTGTGCCGAGGAATCACCCCAATCAGGACTTGTCTCCAGGCCTTGGGTATATAAGGAGTCCCCCAGTCATCAGTAACGCTACATGCATAACATACTTGAGTGATATGAGTGGTGTGGTGTGGGCCCTCCTCAGTCAGTACCCGGCTACAGACACAAGCTACTTACGTGTGGTGTGGATCCTCATCCCGCCAGTATCCGTAAGGCTTCCACGTGATGTAGTCAAATCCCGGAGCAGAGCGATTATAAGCCGTAAAACTCTCCCTGCAAACAAACAACAGTTGTATCATACCTTCTTAATAAATAAAAAACCAAAATGAAGTGCCAACATACTTTTACATTTGACAGTTTTTATTTTTGTGTATTTATGTCTGAGACTTTGTACAGAAACTGAAAATTAGGTTATATCAAGATTATTGTAAACTTTCTTTGCATTTTTTAAAATAAAAAGAATGCAGTTTGAAAGCATGGTTAAAGAAAGTAAATACAGTGTTAATTGTCTTTAAATCGAAAAGATCTGGTTTGTTAGTGGAAAAGGTGGGTCTCTGATCAAACGCAACAATAAATCAATATGTAACCTTTCACATGGATCAAATGGCCTTCTCAGCCGGACAATCCGTTCCTCTCTCTCTGATACCAGGCCCGATAAAAAACATTTGTATAAAGGCAAGATTCGTTTAAAGGAAAAATAATTACTGTACTATGAAACACAATGACTGGTCATTATGATAATGAATGAAGGGAAGTAACAGTGCTGACTGAAAACACTAGCAAAATGGAAAAAAAATGAATATCTCTTTACTCATTAAAATGCGGTCGGCTGATACACTAAGAGCATCGGCGCTGATTTGAATATTGTGGTGTGTAAGGTTCACCTGTTGATTACCATAAGTGCATTCATTATTTTGTGTGACATTTCCTCTGTTTCATGCTCCTATAGAATGAACAGTCCTATTTTTACACAATTTCCTGTGGGATTTAAACTTGTCTGTAAAAAAAGAAAGTGCATTTGCACAAATCGATGTTCAAAAAGTCAATGATGCATCGATTCTGAAGTATCGATGTCGGTTTACTATAACGCAATCAAACTCTCTCTCTCTCTTTTTTTTTTTTTTTTTTTTTTTTTTGGATGGTTGACATATGGTGCAATAATAACAGACACATCTATTCAGATACACAGTAACAACAAACCGGCATTTGGTTGCGACAAAGGACGTTGCTCAAAGTTCATATAACGTAACAAGGTGTCATGGGGTGGAGGGGGTCGGTGCACTGCTATTACAGTTAGTGGATGCGGCCAAAAATTGCGGTACGAAGGCGGGGGAGCCGGGGGACAGGGGGCGGGGGGGGGGGCAGGGGAAGGGGAGGATACCTGTGCTGCATGTCATTCCAGGTGGTTTTGCCAGTATAAATGTTTAGCGAAACGATCGCACATTTGGCCATGTGAATAGCGAAATGGTCACGCTTTTAGCAAGATCCCAAAAGCAAAATATGCAGATGTTTCAAGCCGAAAAGAGGAAAGATCGCATTTTTTGCGCTTAAAGCGAAATGATCGGTGCGCTTGAAGCAAAAGCAAAAGATTATCTCTATTAAAAAGCAAAAAAAAAAAAAAAAAAGAGAAAAAGATAAGAAAAAAAAAGAAAATGGGAGAGGGGGTAGTCTTTCACGCCGCACATTCCCATCAAAGCCATCTATAAAGGTAGAGGGTAGACATTCCAGTCCGGGATATTTTTTTACATGTTTTCATTTCTTATTTATATTGACAGAGATTAAGATACCAAAACTAAGTCGCAATAGTGTACAGGATTCCCCTATTGTTCCCTGGTTATTGATTTACAAGAGAGAAACTAGTACTTCGTCGGGATTGTGGGCGATAATACAGATAGCCATTTATGACATACCTGTAGTCTGCTATTCTTTGCCTGAATTTATGCAACTCATTATCCTGGAGTTCAATCTCTTTCGTTTTATTTTTATATTTCTTCGCTCTGTCGCTCCTAAAAGCATCTAGAATCCTGTCTAGTAAAGAATCATTATTAGATGCCATTTTAGACAGAGAAGTTCTGCTTGTTTTGCTTCCGGTTGTAGCGGGCCAATCAAAAGCATTTGCACCTGTGTTTTTTTTCTCATTTAAGGTACACAAAAAACTTAAGCAATAGAAAAGTGCAACAAAGTAGAACTATGTAAATTTTGCTATGTAAATTGTTTCAACAAACAAAATACACTTGCATATATAGTTCACTTTCATGAAAAATAGTACTTAACGATGTGATCGATTGTTACTTTTTATTTGACAAGGTTGTGCTGGCGGAGTGAATAATATTGATTTCATACATGGCCGCTTGAAGAATATCTTCAATGAATAACACAGCACAGCAAGCACGTCCTTCTTTCCCTCTCTATGGCCATTCATGGGCACCGGAGCATGAACATGTAAATAAACTGAAAGGGGTTCAGTTTGTGGACCCACAGTAAAGGTAAAATGAACAGAGTCTCTTTTTTATTCGTTTTGAAAATAATTATATAGATCTACCACTTAAAATTCCTCGACTCGACATGTTTCATAAACATGAAATGTTGAACTTGTATTTTTTTTCTCTGATACGTAACGTCTTTTTTTCGACAGCCACGAAAGGTTAAATCGAAAGAAAAAACCAAGTTTTTTAGGTGAAATTTATGTTTCAAATGAAAGCAACAGGATAATAAGAAATCGGTATTTTGTTGCAGCTGTAGAATATATACCTCACCCGGAGTTACACAGATCTGACAAACGCTGTGCATGAAAGGTGAGGGATTTGTTTGAAAGATTCACTTAAGTACCGTAAGCGTGAACGGGAGGTGGAGGGAGGGGGGAGGGGAGTGAGATTGGGGTTGGGTGGCATTATATTTTGGCATTAGCGTAAGCATCCATATCCGTAAGCAAAGAGACGTTCAAACATGCATTAGACAGACAGGGTATCTCGCCAAGTATACATTCAAAAGGTCGATCCAACGTCGACTTGAGGCTGTGACGTCGATCCGACCACGCCACAACACTTTGGTTGTACTATGGTTGTGACTGGCTGCGACCACAGGTCAACGTCAAATCAACGTCTTTGACTCAATGCTGCATAGACGTTGGGTAAGCAAGTTGGTTTAGGCGTTGTTTTAGGTCGCGACGAAAATGCAGCTTTCTCCAACGTCCAATCAATGTCTTTGGTTCAACGTTAAATAGACGACCGAAACTCGACGTTGTATAGACGTTGAAAAATCAATGTGGTATAAACGTCACACTCAAAATCTCACGACTCACCATAAAAAAAAAACAATCCCCTTGTGTTTTCACTCAGTGGAAATGGTAGCCATGGCAGTTCACTTTGAAGCGAGGGCGTAAAATATGAGAATTTCAAGAGCGTGCAAGTTGTTTCCCACTTACTTTTGAAAAAATTCATGGAAATCAACTTCATGCGTATCCTGCGTGACCAGATGATCTGGATGATAGGGTAATGTAAGAGAGGGTGACCACACTATGATTGTGGCTATCCTGACTGCGATTCTCAGCATTTATACAACGTCGGGAGATGTTGTTTCGACTTCCATCTGCAAACTTTACACAACATTGATTAGACGTCGGATAATAAACGTCTATTAAACGTCAGGAGATAGATAGTGTTTTGATTTCCATATACAACATGACCCGGCGCTGATTAAACGCTCAACGCTCGAACGTTGCAATGTTCACTGGGCAACGACAGATCAACATTGGGTTTTCGTTGATTATGGAAACTGAAACAACATCTTTTACCCGACGCTTTATAGACGCCAGGAGAACAACGATCTATATATGTCTTAAAAAGTGATCTACATCGGCTTTCTAGGGAACACCAATCATCAGATGCCATGGTCAACACCACGTCAAAGTAAACCCACTCTTGGGTCATCCAGTAACTATAAAATGTGTACAAAGCTAGTTTTCACTTACATATTTTTAGGAGTAGGCGGGAAAAAACTTATGCATTCCTGACATATTCATCTACTTCCGGTGAGCGATAACATGATGAAGTTGTTGTTTGATTGTCACCCCGACGTCCATATGACGTCGACTTTCCAAAGTCTCTTCAACTTGGCACCAAAGACGTTGCTGAGACGCCGGAGAAAGTTTGGTAGTGACCAAAAGCAATGGCTAAGCATTTGTTGTTGCTTAACAAATGTCTGTTCACACACATCAGTTGGATGTCGGCAAAGTACTTTAGGCTCACGACTAAAATACAAAGTATAAGAGATGTGTTTTTCTTTGGTCGCAACCAACCACAGGCAAACTACAACCAGATCTAATGTTGCAATTTCGTCCAGCCGACGTCTCAAACTCAGTTCGATTTTGAATCAACGTTGGAATGTTTTTTGGATAAGTTTATGAGGCCAAAAATAATTTATACATGATTTTTCCCACGTCACTAAAATACGGCACTTATGCTCTACATTTTTGCGTTTTAATTCAATATCTTGTTGTCTTTACACACACAAAAAATACGAATAAAATATATAGAAGAATATGTACCGAGAACTAAAGAAGTTCAGACTTTTTTTTGCAAATGAAATACGTGCATGGTAAAGACAGGTCATGTAAAAGTAACCTTCATTATAAAATACTGACATCAAAATGTTACGTACGTAAGGGTGGTGGGGGGGGGGCCGCTGGATTAAAAAGTTCATAATGTTGCATAAGAACTTTGCATAGGTTCCAAAAGAGATTTACAATATGCTTTTATTATCAACAGTAAAAAATATTGATGAAAATCAGTTTATTTCATGTGTTTACTATGAAAATGAAATCCTACTTGAAAATACACATAAAGTTGCTCAACTTGACACAAACTGTAAGCTGAAAGGGTCAGTGTTAGTACAGCATTTAACTCCATCTATAAATAGACTCGAAGAATCCTTAGTCACCATTTTTGATTCTTATTCGGAATATCAAAGTCAGACTCCGGCAGACAGTTTACCATTTTCCAACATCAAACCGACAAATAGATATCATTCAGAGGCGAGGGAATATTTTCAACATTTGGTTCAGGGTGGGGGTGGCAGGGGTGGAATCAGACGTGTTCCTTCGCATTACAGTTGCACTCTTTCTGTTCTGCAACTCGAGATTTGTGCTAAGAATTCCATTATTTCTACGGGTGTTATTGTCCATATATCTTGCTCATTCCATCCCAAAAAATTATATACTCCCGTAAGAGATTTTGTTAGGCCCTAACCCTTCAGATTGGGGCCTATAGGTTTGGGGTGTCCGTCCGTCTGTCCGTCGGTCTGTCCGTCATCGCTTTATACCCCTATGAATTTTGGGGCGGTTGGGGCCTGCGTGTGTTTCACAAATACTTACTTGTTTTAACAAACTCAGGAGATTTACTCAACATTATGTTTACAGAAAGATGACGTCAGCCGATAAAGTTGAATTCGTCCAATACGAAGCCTCGGCAGCGTCACGTGGTCACCACCTTTATGAAATCACAGAAGAAACGCCTTCAGAACTCGGCAAGGTAACGTATAAATTTTATATTCTCCAAAATTCTATGAATGTTTATAAATACGTTTTGATGTGAAATACCGTCCGTTTTTTAGAGTGATTTGCAGTTTCTGTTTAAAAATATTTCCGTTTAAAAATGTTCTTCCTCCTATAAATCGTTTACATAGAAAGCCAAATACTTCTTCTAATTGTTAATAATTTGCTGACGTTGCAAACAAAACATATGCAATTTAAATACCTGTTTTCTCCTTTTTGCTTTTTTTCTTTCCTTCTTTCTTTCTTGCCAGGGCATGCAGTGAAAAATATGTGAGGAGATTAACTATTGCTGTTCGAGTAGACCTTCCAAATCCCACCGACGTGTTGCTAATCCCAAGTTTTTCTCTTATCATGTGCTACATGTACATATATATAAAATACCCAAAATAATCATGACGATATTTTTAATATTTTAAAATGTTGTTAGAATGGAACCGATCAACCATTTGGTCCGCTATTTATTTTTTTTTTTTCGTTTTCCTTTTCTTTCTTTTTTTTTTTTTTTGCTTTGTTATCCCCCGCCGTCCTAGCGGAGGCGGGGGATATAGAAACGCCTTGTGTCCGTCCGTCCATCCGTAGGTCCGTCTGTCCGTTATCACTTTTGTCCAGGCCATATCTCTGTAACCATTGATCGCAGGAATACCATACCTCGGGGAATGAAAGAACATATAATTTAGTTTTGCAACGTCGGGTTAATTTTTGATTTCATTGACAAATGTCGAAGTTATTGACTTTTGAAATGTTTGGACTTAGTCGTTTTCTTAGGGTACCTAGTTCTTCTCTGTGACCATACGGCGAGGTGGGGATGTGCAATCTACGATTGTCTTGTTTGTACAGAGAGTGTCATTATTGTTATGTGTGTTGATCCTGGAAATTTATTACTGTTTATAGAAATTAAAGTGAAATTACTCGAAACTATTGAACATGCGTTAATTTGACTGCAGGTAAACCTAAGCTACATCCCGGGGCTCAACGACACACTCAACACAACAATATCAAGCTGCGGCCGGTTCAGCCCAGTGTTCTCCGACAGCAGGTCAAGCGTCCACGGATCCCAGTGTGTACTTAATCGATCAGACGGTTCGACAATAGTAGTCACACCGCCGCGTGAACACCGCGAGCTGCAAGAAAAACCGGTGACGGAAAAAGAAATTAAAGTACTGAAGATTGTTAGTATTCTATCAATATTTTTCTTCCCACCAGCGGGGATAGCAGCGGTGATATTTGCTATGAAAGCTGCCAAGGATTTCGATCGTGGTATAGAAATGATGGACTTGACTGCAGCACGGAAGAATATTAAATACACGGAAAGACTTATCATTTTATCCATAGTATGTGGTATATTAATGTACACGCTGATATTCGCGGGTATTGGGCGGGCGGTTTATGGGCATGGGGGTTATAAAGACGGGAGTAGATCAACACCAGTGAAGTGAAATACAGATGGGTGTAGTTACAATCGATTGAAAAAAACTTGCCTCATTTTATTGCATTTTCTCCCCTACCTGAGAATATGTAAAGTTGAAAGAACTTGAAAGAACTTAGATTTGCTTATGACTGTTATTTTCAAATGCAAGTCTATCAAGATGCTATAATAACTCTGTACGCTAAATTGACAGATTTGTTACGGGCTGCCAACCATACCCTCCACACACACACACACACACACACACACACACACACACACACACACACACACACACACACACACACACACACACACACACACACACACACACACACACACACACACACACACACACACACACACACACACACACACAACCTTATCATCAAGTCCCATAATAATGAGGAGGAAAAGGACCATCCCACAGATAGGACCACCTCACAAATAGGACCAGTTTTAAGTAATCCCATTATTTGAACCATTCATTATAAAGAATCCCGCTAATGCAACTACCCGAAATTGGCCCACTATAATTCAGTTCCATTGGTGGTTCCGTTTCCGGGGGTTTTCACTGCACACATTTAAATGTTGTTTTTTATTTCAATGTCGCTTCTTATACACTGCACATGAAACTGTTAGACGTAGATATCCATCTCATCTGGATTGGAAGGCTGAGTAACTTCTCCATTTACCGATATTGTTAGAGCAATAAAAAGAGATTCAAATAGCAGCAATTGTTTTTCTTATATGTCTTTTTTTTATTATTCCTCCTGGGATTCGTTGATTGGCTATTCACACACTAAACACTGATCATTAGCAGTTCAGAAGTTATTTTTAAACGCTAACAACAGAACAGGTAGTTGTGTTTTTCATATAAAAAATAATAATGGTTAGTATCCTTTTCTGGGCACATCATTATTGAAAAAAAACGCTGAAAGTTGTTTATCTGTCTTTCTGCAAATCCCTAACCCCCCCCCCCCCCCGCCCCCCCCCAAAAAACACTCTAAATAACTTGCAACAACGCTACGTGTGTCAAGAAAATGGATTAAAACATGTTAAGATAGAATGCATGATTTTGTTCATAAATGCACGTGCATATGAATAAAACGACTGATAGAAAAAGCTTACAATAAGAATTGTTAGCGCTTCTAATCAAACACGTCTATAGTTACACACACACTTATGATAGTGAATAAAATTATAAAATTAACAACGCCATGCAAATTCAGATCTCTTTTTTTTCAGCAAATAGCAATTTTTTGTCTTATACGTTCGAAATCAGAACCAGCCAATGTCCCACAAACATCTGCAGATTGTTAATGTGAATAATTTTACGTTTCGAAAAGTTAAGCTTTTTAAAACAAAACAATGACAAAGTTAAAAGTAGCCATTCAATTAGAACCGTAACTTAACTAAAGCACAAAAAAAAACCAAAAACAAAAAAACAAAAAATAAAAACAAACAAACAAACAAACAACAAACAAACAGACAAAATGTGGCTGACAAAGCATGCAGGTTCAACTGTCACTCGTATTTCGAAATAATTTTATAAAACTAATATTCATACAGAACTGTTCATCAGGACAAAAACGCAAGGTCCTAAACTGATACTCCAAGACTATATCCAGACATTTTGTCGAAAGACATTTTATCGAAGGACATTTTGTCAAAGGTGAAACCCGAGATAAACCCCTCCCCCATCCGCCCTCCCACCTCTCTCTCTCTCTCTCTCTCTCTCTCTCTCTCTCTCCCCCTCTCTCTCTCTCTCTCTCACTCTCTCTCTATCTATCTATCTATCTATCTATCTATCTATCTATCTATCTATCTATCTATCTATCTATCTATCTTAATAGAAACGCAGCGATTAATAAAATTATAAATTTCGGCAAAATCTCGAAGTTCTCTTTCGACAAAATGTCTCTCGACAAAGTGTCTCTCGACAAAATGTCTTCCACACAATGTCGTGGATTCACTCCAAGACATATTTGCGTCATCTAAATTCACACAACCAGTTCATACACCGTTATCACACAATACTTTTAAATGCAAAAATACAGCAGGTAAAAAGTCCGTTATAATTACAACATAAAACGGAAGATCTCGGGCAAAACATTGACTATTAGGAACAACCTCAAGAGTACGTATCGAATGGGGGCGAGGTGGGCGGGGGTGGGGGGGGGGGCAGGTACCCTTAAATGCATATCTTTGCGTATAAATGGAAGGTGTTATGGTTACAATTGCAATCTCCAGTCTAAGATAAATAATTGCAATCTACATGGCACTTTTGTCCAAGTTAAAAATTTTCTGTCTCCATAGATAAAGTAATGCCATTGTAATCAATGCTAAAAAACCGGAGTAGGTTATGCAACTATTATAGTGAACAATTTAAAACAAATTAGTCCTTTCTGTTAAAACTACAAAATTAAGTAAATACCATTTCAGGCAAACTGTAAAATTTTGGAGCCTGAAAATGAGGCCCTTTTTCACAAGGATGGCCGAAAGTCTCATTGCTAATTTTGAATAGCTAAGGCAACTGGAGCCAACGGCAATCCCCTGCTTACCACCCAGAGCTGGAAACGAATTCGGGACCTTGGGATTACCAGACCAACGAAGCAGTTTACGAGGTGGCTGGGAATGTTAGGCATTTACAAAGAGGTTTACTAAACCATTCCATTCAGGGAAGGCCTGGTATTTTCAAGTATATATATATATATATATATATATATATATATATATATGTGTGTGTGTGTGTGTATATATATATATATATATATGCGGTGTGTTGTGTATGTGTGTATTAAAAACCTGCCTGATATGGACAACTATATGAACTTGGATAATTCGGACATCTCCCTATTCCAGACACCGGACACAATTTTTCCGACTCAGTTGTAGATTTTATTCTATGAATAAAGATCTTTCAGTGCTGTTTGTGTGTCTCGCAGCTGATGTGAAGAATGTCCCGCAACAAACCTACTGCATCTGTGTGCCAGCTGTCTAATCCCATAACACTCGTCTATCAGCTCCATATGAGCTATTATGTAAATCTTTTTGAAGGATATGTTGCGAAATTATGTGGTACTGGGCCATTCACCCTCACTATTGTCCTGGTGTTGCAAGGTGGAGAGGCTTGTGTCCGGGGGGGGGGGGGGGGCTTCTCTCCGAGGGGGAGGGGAGGGGGTTGGGACGCCACAAAACACAACATTACCTGAAATGTTGCATACGCAGAAGGCCGTCCAGAAAGTCGGGCACTTTCTTCGACTTTTTTATCTTCTTTATCTTTTATTTACTCACATTAAGCAGAGCTTGAAATTATGATAAATGCCTAGAATTATAGGTGTATATATCGACTACGCATCTCACTAAAGATACTTCAATCGAAATGGAGATTTCGGAGGTATTGCACAGTACACAGGCCTAACTGGAGCTCAAGGATGACTCGCAACCATCTGGCAGAATATGTAAATGAATACTTTCTTTCCTGCTCCTACCCCTTTCCCTCCCAACTCTCTCTCTCTCTTTCTCTCTCTCTCTTTCTCTCTCTCTCTCTCACTCTCTCTCTCTCTCTCTCTCTCTCTCTCTCTCTCTCTCTCTCTCTCAACGCGGTTAAATAGAACATTTTCAGTCCAATGATCAGTTAACAATATGGGCATTTCTGCAGTAGAGCGTAAGTAAAACCCTATCGTTATTATAAAACAGCAGACCTCTCCGGAGATTTATCTGTTATGCATAACACACAGCGGATAGATAGTTTAACAAGTAGTTCCGTTATTTTATGAGCACTATTTTCGCAGAATCCTCAGTGGGTCTACAGAGCCAAAAGGTGTTATAGAACACCTCAGACCGAATCGCCGTAGAGGTTGGCTGTTGAACAAATTCGAAAATCCTATCGCATCGTATGTACAATTTCTCGACAAATTCACTTAGTAATAATGTCGTTTAGGTGACTCAGACCTGCTTCCAAGGCTGACCTTAGTCTCTAGAGCTAACCTTAGTTTTTATGGTCTAACCGGAATTGCGAACTCGCTTATACAGTTTTCGATGTGGCTACAAAAACAGGTAATCCCTTTAAACGACAACAACCATTACCAACCACTTGCAGACAACACAAAGTGTTAGACCAGAAAACTGTTCAGAGCCTCAATCGTTTTTTTTTTTTTCAATCATAGCTCATGCGAATTCGTTTGATGCAAGTGCTATGCTATAGCGTAGGCGTTATCTTTCAGTTCTCTTGCCACCTGTAGGAGGCATGGTCCGTGGATATGTAAGAAGCAGAGATGGAACAAGACTTTTTCGTCGCTCCGAATTCTCTCCTGCACCCCAGTGATATCACATGGATCCAGTTAGGGAAGACTTGATAAACTCTCGGAATTTATCCCATTGTTCCGACCGCCGGGCATATTTGGGTTGTGTCCAGGAGGAACGTAGGAACCTGATGACACGCTACTCAACGGTGTCTCCCCTGTTCTGTCGTCCATTGTTGTGACGTCACACTGTGTCATCCCTGAATTCGATATTCTCTTGTCAATATTGTTGTTCTGATTGTTGTTCAAGTACCTGCTGGCGGAATCGCAGTCTTTGTATATAGTTGCCGGCAAGAAGACTGATACTTCGGTACCGTTGTCTATAATGGCATAAACAAAATATGGAAATATTATTAGGATATTTATTAAAATGACTCGGTTTATTCATACAAATGACGTGCAGCTGCCGTTTGATCACTAGTGTACCTTTGTTGTTAGTTCGTTTGTTTGTTTGTTTGTTTTCATCTTTTTCGCGTTTCTTTCCACGAAAGGGCTAGTTTCAAGACAGCAAACTCCTGGAGCCGTAGCTGTTTGTTTAAAGCTGTTTTGTGTTGTGTTTGTGTGATAGAGCTAGGCTGTTGTCTGTTGACTGAGCAGGGTGATGCGTTTGTGTGACAGAGCCTGGCTGTTGTCTGTTGACTGAGCAGGGTGATGCGTTTTAAGTGACAGGGCCTGGCTGTTGTCTGTTGACTGAGCAGGGTGATGCGTTTGTGTGACAGGGCCTGGCTGCTGTCTGTTGACTGAGCAGGGTGCTGCGTTTGTGTGACAGAGCCTGGCTGCTGTCTGTTGACTGAGTAGGGTGATGTGTTTGTGTGACAGAGCCTGGCTGTTGTCTGTTGACTGAGCAGGGTGATGTGTTTGTGTGACAGGGCCTGGCTGCTGTCTGTTGACTGAGCAGGGTGATGCGTTTGTGTGACAGTGCCTGGCTGTTGTCTATTGACTGAGCAGGATGATGTGTTTGTGTGACAGAGCCTGGCTGTTGTCTGTTGACTGAGCAGGGTGATGCATTTGTGTGGCAGGGCCTGGCTGTTGTCTGTTGACTGAGCAGGGTGATGTGTTTGTGTGAGCAAGCTCGACTTCTTACCCGTGGAGTGAGGTGAGCAGGGTGGTGGGTTTGTGTGTGACAGGTTTGTTCACTGACCGAGGTGATGTGTGAGACAAAATGTCTGCCCCCTTTCCCGTTGATTGCCAGAGCCTGTTCTGATCTGAGCGAAGTTACTGTATTTGTGTGAGAGTGCGGCCCACTGAAAGAGTGAGACGGCGTGCCCCCTTGATTGATGATCAAAGCAACGATTGTGGATTCTATGGCAACTGATGCCGGGGACAAGTGCCGAACGGAAAAGTGCCACCGGACAACCGCCATTTGGACAATTGCCACACGCGGACAAGCGTGGCCGGCGGACAACTGCCGCCCGAAAAGGCTATATAGTTAAAGCTAAAGTTGTAATATACTCACAAGAAAATCATACGAATCGTATCTTCATTCGTAAAAAGCATAAGTGTAATTTATAAAATGTGATTATCCATAAAAAGGATCTTAAATGCATGTTAATTTTGAAAGAAGCTGATTAATTATGTCCTAAAAGGGGATGTAAAACAACGCATACCACAACAGAACAATGTCTTGCCTATCTTGTGTTATTTTATGAAAAATAATAGTCAAATAAATTGGGGGTAGGGTAGTTATCTGCTGGCGGCACTTGTGCCCCCATCCCCCCCCCCCAGTGGCAGTTGACGGGTTGCGGTTGTCCAGGGGCACCTGCTGCAGGGACAGTAGTGTTGATCCCATGATTATGAAGCCGAAAGTGTTGTTTTCTTTCTTTCTTTTTTTTTTTTGGCTTACCTGTCTTTTGAACATCTAACACTTGTGAGACAGATCGTGGTCCCTTACGTAGCAGATCATCCTGGGCACCATGTCCAGCGTCATCTGCTGATGAGTCGTCGCTATGTAGACCACCCACAGCTCCATTTGAGTACATCTTGTGACCATTTGAGTACTCATACTTGTTATTCAGTGTTTCCATATCAGGCACTATTGTCAGCAGTTTGAATATAAAAAAGCAAACATTTAATTACCATACCAAAGACCTGTTCTACTTATCCTGGACTGTACCTCTACCGATGAAATCGAGGAATAAAAAGCATTTATGGTAGAAAACATCTGCAAAATGCATTTTCTGATATATTTAACAAAAAACACAGGGGTATCATTCAAGATATGAATCCATTTGTTTCAAATATTCAGTAATGAATAACTATTGGATAAACTTAAATAACAAGTATTTATTTAAAATTCAGTTTTAATTCAATTATTACTCAAATGTTGATAGCGATTTTGTCGTCACTTCGTCTTTTTATTATTATTATTTTTTTGGTGTATAAGTTTCATTCAGCAACCACATTACATTTTTAATGGGCGATGGAACAGTAGAGATCACAAATAATGTGAAAATTTTTTCAAACCAACATTTGCTGAAAAACAAGGGTGTGAAGCCAAAAAAAAAAAAACACAGGCATATTAGAAAAGCAATTTGCTCTGAAAAGGGGTCATCAACAGTGATGGCTAGAAAATTGAGCCCTAGAGATGCGCCCGTGTTCAGTAACGAGGCTCAAACTCAAAATCACGCTCAAACACTAAATTTGAGTAAACTGTGAGCTGAAGTCATTCAATAAGTCAAGCTTAAGCTTAAAAAATGAATCTAGACTAAACAGTGGCTTAAAATTAAATAGAGTCAAGTAAGACGGCTGGTGATATTTTTTCTCAAAATAGCATATCTGAAGATAACACGCAAACATTTCTCCCGTTACCCACAGAAAAAGTCTAGTGTTTAGCGGAATCTCGACGGTGAAAAGCTGAAACTCATATTATGAGCAAATGTTCAAGTAAGTTTGAAACTCAAATTTCAGACTCAGTTTGAGTATGAATTTGAACTAAGTTATTGGGCGGTGATGCGGATTATCTCAAGCTCTGTTATAAGCCAACAACCGGGACAGTTTTCGCTCACCTTCATTTCGCAATTTTCTTGAAATCCGTAAGAAGAAGATAAGAGCGAGGGCGGCCACAAAACCAACGACAATGGCTGAGCCGACAACCGTTATCAAAACCGGTGCTGTAAATAAAGAGATAATGGTAAAAGAGATAGCACATAAATACGAAACCAAGGACTGCCATGGAATTGAAATGCACTGCAAATGTTTACCCTGTCAAAACGCGTCCAGGACTTGTCTGGCTGCCAAATTTTCGGTCGTTCGATTGAAAATGTCGAAAGCGACAACTTATAGGTCATCAGAAAATTGTTTCCGTGAAATAAAACCCTCAGAAATGGTAACCACACCTTTTATTTTTTAAAGTTTTTCAGAATGTAAAAAGGATGAAAAATCTCAAAATTAAATAGCAAATAACAAATGTAGCCAAACAGATTTCTGTGTTAGCGAACAGGCAGCATCTCTACTGATACGATTCCTTGTTATAAGGTTCTTGTCTATGGGCCACATTCTGAATGAAATCTTGACTTGCAAGTTCTATTTTATTTTTCTAAAATTCTAAGACGAAAGATATAAATTTTGGAGCCCTGTTTGCTCTTTTCAGTGTGGTCTCAGAGACCCACATGCAACAGGAGCAAAAATTTGGACAAAATGTAAGTTGAGTTACATTAGTACTTAGAGTGTTTTAGACCAAATATGTACAATTTGAATTCCATTCAAAACTGGTGTGTAAAGAGCAGCGTAGGTTGATAACTTATTAAAAGACTAATGAGGTTTTACATGAACGCGTTTTGAAAAGGTTAAAATTATCAATGCGAAAATTTCAAATCATGGCATTTTCTATAAAATTCTACAATTTACTTAACCTTTTCCAAACTACGAACTACGTTATATAAAGATCTATTTTATTTTGCAAAAAAAAAAAAAAAAAAAAAAAACTAGAAAGAAATGAAAAGAAAAACAACTGAAATATGAAGTGATAGAATTCTGAGTGCATTTAGTATGTTCTGTGTAAAATGTACAAAAAGCAATGGTTTTTAACAACACGTGCAAAATGCATCAAGAAAATAGTTACTGTTAGTTTCGCCACCTTCTGTTTTTTTCTCTCCCTTGTAGGAACCTTAAGAACAGAGCAAGAGAATAAGCTATGACGTCATTAACTTCTCTAACAGCTAGAAGAGGCGGATCGAGAACAGAAAAAAATTGCGGGCTCCCCATTTTTGTCTGGATTTTGGTTTAAAAATTTTCGAGATCGAAACTGTAGATTATTTTAACGTGTGATTTTTTTTATATAGGGATTCTCTAATTGTTTACAATTCACTTTTGTCTGTTCACGATCCGCCATGATGGTGCATTGTGTCAGGGAAAGGAGGGAGGGGGGAAGACACTCACAAATTGGTCACCATACGTGTCCACGAGTTTTAAAACGACCCCTAAGCCTTAAGGGTTAAAACAAATACCCCCTTTTTAAATCTAAATGCCGAAACCCTTATAATTAAGAAAAATGGTAACGGAAAAAACTGTGAATGAAAAAAATTGGTTAAATGTTAAAACGGGAAAATGGTAAAGTAATTTTAAAAACAGTTGAGAATTTATCAATATATTTAGCCGTTATTTAGCGTATAAATTTTTTAAGCTTATGTAAACGTTGTCCTCCTTTGCTGTTTGTAATTATTTCCATGTTGACTATGAACATGTTTAATTTGCCTCTGTTCTGGTGGCTCCCGAGTAATACAATGATCAACTTTAATATATGAAAAGGGGCTTCGAATCCGCCCGTCATGTACATACAGGGATTGTAGAGCTTCCAGCAAGATGCACAAAGCTTGGAACCTCGTGGCATATATGCCACTGAGTGGACTCGCTTTGACGATAAGTAAGCATGCAAAGAAGTTTCTTTGAAAACAATTCGACTTGATTGAACATCTGAGAACATCACTATTTTTTCCGTTTACCATTTCGTTACCGTGTACCTTAAAATTAACTATCTTTCCCCACTTTTTTTGGACACGCGTGGTAACTTTTTTTGTTTCAGCGTGTTTTTAAATATTAGAAAGCACTAAACTCTCAGTTCGACTAAATGTTACTTTTGAGTTGCATATACTTATTGTATTATCACATTTGCACTGACACATAAGAACAATTAAAAAAAACTGCACAGGACAATTCTATTAATGAGTGATAAGATGGGATGCAGATGGGAAGACTGCACATCAGTGTGTATTTCTTGGCGTGCAGTTTTAAATATGATCACATGTTATAACTAGACTGTATCGACTGTTCCTGTCCTGTTGGGTGACACCGTAAGACCCAACGCAGGCACACAGCATGGCCAGAATACAACCAATGACATTCGAGTTTTAATTCACACAGCTATGATGTATTTCTGAATTAGACTTTTGAAACGCACATTCTTTTTGGTCAATTAAAACTCCAATGACTGAAACAATGTTTAATGCTTAGAATGTTGATTTCGAAGCCAGTTTTAAGCAAGTTTAAAGTCAGTTTTGCTCAAATCGGGGCGATGCAGCTGGAAAATGCAGGGAAGCCGACTTTGATACTGGCAAGAGAGGTGGTGGTCACATTATATGTGTGATTGGACGCTAGCAACACTGCACTCCGCTCTTCTATCGGGTCAGTCACATGTAATGTGCAAAAAAGTTTATGTTCAAAAATTAGACTTCATTTTCAATCCCAGGGGAAGATATCCTTTGAAGAGGTGAGGTTAGGTATCATAATATTATGATGTGTTATTTGCGACAACAGCCAATCATATCCTGAAATGTCAAAACGCAGATGCAACGTTTATAATAAAACAGATCCATTCCTCACTGGTGTCAAAAGGATAGATCATGAGGTTGGGTGTTTTGTACTGGATTTGGACGCTTGTGTGAATGTGGCTGGTGAAGCTCTGATATATATATGGTTAGAGAACGTAAAATTTACTTAACATTTCTTTGTACCGACGTTGTCACATGGTGCGTGTTTTACGTGTTTTAGTCTTAATTTTAGGAGCTTTAAAAGATTTCGTTGCAAAGGATATTTGATTTGCAGGTCTTACTCGCAAATACCCAGAGTTTAACCTATATTACGAAACATGTTTCTAATTTAATTTCATTCCTAAAACATTAATTAAATATATCATTTCAGATCTGGGAGAAATAATTTTGACTTCCTAACACTACTGTCTTAACAAGGAACACAATTTATGTAATCACCCAGCCACAGAGCATGGAATATTTTTACCGTGAAGGCCAGCAAATATTCCAGTTCTAACTCAAGCCATATTCTGTTTCATATCCACGCCAGATAAAGCTTATTCTTAACTGTTGCGTTTAACACAGAAAAACAATTACAGTAAGACCTCTGAACATAAACGACTGCATTTTGACTTCCTTTAGAAACTTTACTGAAACTTCTGATTCTGTGCATCGTCACTAGCACAGTGCTTAGCTTAAATAAATCCCCAAAACTGTTGTATTCTCTTGCATTTTAGGCCTGCCTAAGGCAGACTCGTGAATTCACAAAGTCATTAACCATAACATGATACCCGACGTCAGAATCCGGAGAAACATCAATCACGAGCTACCTTGATTAAGTTTTAGCTTATGCTATTCAAAATTAAAGTATAGGTAAATAAAAAATTGTAATCGAGCGGGCTGTTTAAGATACAGATACGCCCTTTTTTCCTGGTGTCTTCCACATCCAGGGTACTAGGTTAGCTACAAAACATTGAGTAATTAGTACTTTAGGTCGTTTTGAGAGGGTTCGTGGCGTGCATTGTTAGAGCATTTAGCACCATCTTTGCTGAAAAAAACACCACGTATAAATGTACATTACTGATCGTTTCTTAAGTTGAGATCAATGCTTGGCAAGCATTTCATATATTTTGCATTTCGTTGTCACTAGTTTTATGGTTCTGATCCATAACTGACATCGAGCCATAAAATCAGTATTTTACATATACGACGTTATTACTGAGCAGTATTGTGCTGTGAGGCAGACTGCGTACATCGCGTACAAGACTTAGTCAAACAGTATGCAAGTGAAGACACAGTTAGAATAACAATATTTCTTGGTTTTGAGTTCTTTTCTACATACAATAGAAGATCTATTAAAGACTACCATATGGACCTAGCAATGACTACCATATGGATCTAGCAAAGACTACTTTATTACAGTAAGAATTATGGTCTGTCAGTCCCTCTGTCTGTGTAGGATCTTTTCCACATACATTACTTATTATTGCGAATTCTTCAAAATTTTGTGTGTTGGTGAGGTATTACCTCAAATCGTGTATTATTGTTTAGAATCACCTTTCAAAGTGAATGATTACAATAATCTGGCATCTACAGTTTACGTAGTGCTTGCTTTCCATAAAGATTGCAACCTCTGAAAAAACTGGTAGGGACAAATCCAATTGGCTAGTAGTTGATCCAACTTCCGAACATGCACTATAATTCTCGGAGATGGGCTTCTGTTAAGCTACATTTACTCCCATTTAAGCGTCTTAAAGCAGTCCAAGATCTTACCCGTGGAGTGTGGCTCCGTTCCAAGATCTTTCTCTGGAGCAGCAATGTCTGTACATATCTTATCTGTACATTAACAAAAACTCATATATACATATAAAGCTGCAATACCTTTTTATTCTATGCACAACGTTTTACTGAAAGTACGCTGGTAAACAGTAATTTAAATAAAAATAAAAATTAAAATATATTTTTATTTTATTAAATTAATAATACAGTGGAACCTCTGAAATCGGACCACCCTTGGGACCGGATAAAATGTGCCCTATTTCAGAGGTGGTCCCATTTGGGAGACTTGGTCCCACTTGGGTAAAATTTATCGGGTTGACCGCACATTCATCTTTGAGACTAATATCTTTTCTTTTTCTATTAACCTTTTCTCTGCTTTCCATTTTGAGAAAGTTTAAACAATTTTTTTTCTTATTTAAATTACCTTTATGTGCTTAAATTGACATTTAATTGTCATTATGCATTCGGTGGCATTTGGGTCGGCTTAAATACTAAAGGAATAGGCACTACATAAATTAAGATGTCTCGGGTTAGTATATTGTGAGCCGTTATTGTTTAGACAAGGTACAAAAGCATAGATAACAAAACTAAGCCCCTGTCCGATTACACACTTGCTACCATAATCCCTAGCAACAATATCTAGGACGGCAACATGCTCAGTGTTGTAAGTAATGTGCTGCAAAAATACAGTGGATTCCCCACTGGCTGACAGTGGTCCGATCTCAGGCATTTTGAGGACTCGGGACCGAAAAAAGCGGCCCGAAGTGGTCCGATCCGAGGTGGTCCCAATTGGGAGTTTTCTTAACCATTAAAATCTATGGAGCGCATTCGGAACCGCAGAAAATGTGCCCTAATTCAGAGGTGGTCCTAAGAGGGAGGTGGTCCGATGCCGAGGTTCCACTGTATCCTGTTAATAAGAAAGACTTTTGATTGGTATAAAAACTTTGTGCCCGTAAATTTCCCTGCTGGTTATCAGTAGAGAGAACAAAGAGAGATATAAACTAATATGTTGCAGTACTTACCGTGATTATTTAGAATAAACTCTCCAGTGGTTGTCCTAGGGCAGAGATCGCAATTGTACTGTCTCACTTCCGGACAAATGCAGCTTGAATCTCTATTTTTAGGCTCAATCTACAAAACGCTCAAAGAGGTTGCTTTCGTTTTCCCCATGTTCTTTTCCCTACAAGTCCCTTCAAAATACTTTGAAACACTTCGGATTCCTTTGTTAAGTAATTTTATGGGCATAGTTCGAATTATGGAAAACTCTTAAAAGTACCTCAGAAAATAATTCAATTCGCATTTTTTATTCTATCCTATCCAGGTTGGCATGTTATCCTCTTATTTAATTAAGGCGCTTTATAATTACTAAAATTTATCATTTTTAAGTTGCACCTTTCATGTGATGTAAAGGTATTTTTTTCAGAACTTGGAGAGGGGGGCTATTTTGTAGAACTGGTGTTACACTTTTTGACTAAAAGCCAGAGCTATTAGTAATTATCTTTATGTTATCCTTTAGCAATGTTGATAATTATCAAACAAATATATCTCGAGGATGAAAGGGGAATGAGGATTTAATTAATTATTTCAATTTCTATTATATTCTGCTATGATTTGATTGGGTGAACGAAATTTGCAAGCTTGCTTGTAGAAAATGAAAACTAATGCAAAGTGAATCACTATTCTGTGTTTTTTTACAACGAGTTCAATAAATTAATAAGAGAGAAGTATATAGATCAAGGGTAATATTTACCTCAATGCTGTATCGTCCGGTACATGGCGTCACCACAAACGTTTCAGATTTTAATTGACCTTGTGCTAGGTTAAAGTATTCTTTTTTGTCAACGAGTGTGCGTGATTCCTCTGGATCTCGCACAAAATACAGTGCGTAATCTCTTGCTTTTCCGACGTGGAAAGTAACAGTGACGTTTGCGGAATGATCCTCTGTTCCATTTTGTGGTGAATATTTCAGGTGCGTCACCCACATATGCATATTCCTCTTACTTGCTGGAACTGTAAAGAATCATCAATGTTAAACAAAGCATATCGTTTGGAGATATATTTTTGTATAATGCTGATAAGAATCTATATGCATTTTTATGGAAATGCAATACAAAGCAAGTTATGGCATAGAACAATGGTGATTTACCGGCACGACCTTTCAACACTGTTGAAACGCACGATTAATTATCCAGTAATATGACAATAATAACCTGCAGTTTCATCTCATGCCAAACATCTTATGGCACAACATTTGTTTGATTCCCATTCTTCCATCTGCTTTGAAATTCTTCTTGTAAATTTAAGTTAGAATTTCTAAAATAATTTACAATCCACTAACCCAAAAACAATAATATACTATACTACAACGTTTGGTTAATGTTAATGAATGCCGTCACTTACAGCCATCTTGTATTTTGATGTACTCATGTAAGGCGTTCAGCTCTAAGTGGCCTTGCCCCGGCGCTGGTAGGCTGTGAACCAGGAAGAAGTATGTATCCGCATACAATGAACCAATGCAAAAGTGAAACTGAAATCATAGCAAATTTTGCGAACATAATTTCTATTGAAAAAGAGACTATATTAACTCAACAGCTGCATTATGAACTGAAGATGTTCTATAAACATAATATTAATAGCGTGTTAATGGCTGTCGTTTTATTCCACAAAACCTATTAAAACAGTTGTCAGGATCTTAATTATCACGATTTTACAAAAAAATGATAAAACTAATTTTCATGACGTTTGATAAATTTCTTGAAAGTCTATAGTCAATGCATAATTTATTTCAACACTCCTATAGGTGTACATCTCCATCGTATAGGGTCAACTATGCAAAAACTAACGACGTTGACAGTCATACCCTCCCACTCTCCATTCAGAGAAGTTTGCCGAATGACAGTTTAACAAATTAACACCTCTTACATGTACTATTATAGAACCTCCAATATCATGTTCAAGTAATTTAAATAATTAATCTTTTAAATACATCGGAGGAAATTTGACAGCTCCATATTTTAATTATACATAACAATATGCGATTTCATCTATGCAAGCTTAAACCTATGGCATGCCAACACATCTATGTCATAAACATAGATGTGTTATTCTAAGAAGCACACACATAAACATAGAACCAAAACCAAAGCCTATTATCATGTTATGATGCAAGAAGAATTAACCAACTAAAAATGCATTTAATAATAAGTTCATCAATTGGGTACTGCAGCATCTAGAGATACTTTTAATTTCAGCTTTAATTGGAATATAATATTACATAAAACCAAACGCTTAGCTAGCATCTGTGGTTCTATGTTTTAGGTTTAAGGTAGGATATTTTCAATCTTGGCACAATCTATTGAATGTTACCTGACATTATGATTAACTGCTATGATATCTTCTTGAATAAATTTTTAGATTACCTCTTGGGATATATTTCTCATATCCAGTTCGCAACCAGTTAAATTTTTAACCAGGCATACTCTCGTGTCTCTGTTAATATTTAGACCTTCAATTTGAAATCCTTTCAGATCTTTTATTGAACCTAAAACACAAACCAAGCGCAATATAAATTGAACACAGCAATAGCCGAATATTTTTAAATTAAACATCGACGTGTTCCGTTTCAAAATGGCCGATCAAATGTGTTCAATATTAAAGAAAACAAGTTCCTGACATAATATTAGCTGTCAGTATTCACAATAATAAAATTTAAATTTAGTCTTGTTTTTAGTTCTTTTGGCAAAAAGAAATTTGGTGTTTTACTTAATCATTATAGCAATATCCAGAAAACTAGTGTTTTAAACATTATGCAAGTTCAAAACTACACCAGAACACCGAATGAGACCAACCATTCCAGGATCACTGGTTACTCCCTTTTCTAGTTCACCGCTATTGCAGAGAACTCTTCAATTAAAACACTTTGACTAGACCCAAAAGCTGTTTTAATTACAGGATTCCGATGTATTTTATTCATGTTTTTTTTATTTTAAACAGTTAACCTTTAATTTTAACTTCAGCAGAAAAGTTGTTTTTGACATAAGGACAGATTTTAAAAGAAAATATAATGCAATGAAAATAATAATGTGTTTATTTAATGCTGTGCTTATAAACAACAGTTATAACATTTGGATTAAATTGTAAGTATAGGACAAAACAGGTATTTTAACACAAGTTGAAATTGTAGAATTAATGATTGTCACTTACTTGCTTTCCTTAATCAAACATTTAAATTTTGAGGGTATAAGAGTAGGTCTTATCGGGTTAATCCAGCAACATACTTGATCGAAAAGGACAGATTCGTAGCGATACGTAAGTTGGCTTACTGTCAGCAGGAGGCTTCAGGGTAATATGAAGATACGGATAGAGTTTGGAGAATGTAGGGTCTCTCCTTGCATCAAAATCATATACCACTTGGATGTCAAATTTTGATGGCGGACCGGGCCAGATGGCGCTGTGCTGTGTGTTACACGGACCTGAAAAAACACGCGGTAGATCGGGTAAGTACTTCTTACACACGTACACACGCATTGTTATTGTTTTTGTTTTTATTAAGATAAAAGCTGAAATTACCAAGTCGCCATATCAACACCGAATTTCTGCCGCTTTACACAAGCTACATAGCCTAAAAATCTTTAACATACCAATGACATTTTTCCTGTGGTGCATCATAAAATAAGGACCAAGAGATGCAAAATTTCTTCGGGAGACTAACCCGAAATTGCAATTAGCCGGGCTCCCCCCTCTCTCTTCTGACTAAATATATCCCATATAACCCCTTTAGTGTAGTTTGATACGATGTACTCTAGTAGGGGTAAGAAAGGAGTGTTGGGAAACAATACTCTGCAGTGTGAAAAGCGGCTCATGTTCATTACTTACTTTATTAGACACAATACTGTCCTTAACATACAAGTCGACTTCAGTGTAAAACTTGACTGTCCCTAGTCCTTAATAGTCAGGGGTCCTTAACAGGTTTTCTTAGTATGGAAGTCAATGGTATTTCAAAACAGCCTGGCGTGAATTGTTCCTAATCCCCAGATGCTCCATAATATACAGGATATCTTTAAAGGCAGGTTTTACTCTCTCTCTCTCTCTCTCTCTCTCTCTCTCTCTCTCTCTCTCTCTCTCTCTCTCTCTCTCTCTCTCTATATATATATATATATATATATATATATATATATATATATATATATATATATATATATATATATATATATATTGTATATGGCCAATGAACTTGAGATTAGATTTTTTCTTAAAAAGTCTAACTAAACTAAACAAGATTGTTATGATATCTTTGCAAGCCAAAATATTTAAATTAAATTAAATAATTTGTAGAAAAGTGATCATGTACCATAAGGGTATTGATCTGGTCACCTCATTAGAGTGGCAGCATATACTGTTTTAAAGATCATTACTTGTTGATAAGCTTTTCAGGAAATTAACTTCAATGAGATCTTACAGGCGTTTCGCGAAATGTTCAGCTTTCATAAATATGAAGAAAACAATTATTACTAAACTATGGGGGTAAGGAACGTAGCTTTACGGAAGACGAAACTGTCATTCATATAAAAATACCGAGATCGGTGATTTAACTCTGTATTTAGTAGGGGAGAAACGGGGGTTCTAAAACAGGAAGTTAGAACCCCCACGGGGGTTCTAAAACAGTGGGATCATATTGACGTCACTGTGGGGAAAACCCGATCGATAAATTTTAGAGTGCACTCGTTCAGAGCGTGGGAACGATCAATAAATTTGAGAAGGAATGGGATTTTCAGCAGGATAAAAGTGTGGCTCCGAAAACAGGAAGTGACGTCAAAATGACATCACGAGGTGTTTTCGGAGCCCCATGGGGCTCCGAAAACAGTGACGTGATTGTTTTCGAATTCGCATGGGTATTTTGAAACAGGTAATCGAAAGAGCGCGCGCCCGTTCAATGACGTCATGATGACGTCATCATGAAGTTATAATGACGTCATCATGATGACGTTATAATGACGTCATCATGACGTTATAATGACGTCATCATCATGACGTTATAATGACGTCATAATGACGTCATCATGACGTTATAATGACGTCATAATGACGTCATCATGACGTTATAATGACGTCATCATCATGACGTTATAATGACGTCATAATGACGTCATCATGACGTTATCATGACGTCATCATGACGTTATCATGACGTTATCATGACGTCATCATGATGTTATGGCATATGAAGACAATTCTAAGCAGGATAACCTTAAGTCGCCTGTCAATCATCATGACGTCATTAGTCACGTGACCTGTCAATCATCATTGGTCACATGACCTGTCAATCATGTGTGATGTGATTCCAACCGCATATGAGGAATATTTTCCTGCTGATTAACCTTCTGGCCTGAATGACTCAGTTCGTAGAGCAGAGGACCCGTAAGCGGACCCATGATCTGAAGGTCGGTGGATCGAACCCGCCCTCGGGCATCACTTTCATATCATGGGTCCTCAATCTAGAAGACCCCCCCCCCCCCGGGTCCTCAATCTTAGAAGACCCCCCCCCAGGATCAACACATGACATGAATCGGACCCCCCCCCCCCCAGGACCAGGACATGACATGAATTGACCCCCCCCCAGGACCAAGACATGACATGAATCGGACCCCCCCCCCGGACCAAGACATGGCATGTATCGGACATAGTCATATAGCTATATGACTATGTAATTGCTATGTGAACATAATTAGTTTCAAGTATGTATGTCATTATCAGATCGTTCAACAGTCAAGCCGCGATAGCTCACTTGGCAGAGCAAACGGCTAGCAACCTGAGAGTCCCGGGATCGATACCACATCGGGGCAAACTTTTTTTTGGTTTTTTGTTCACTTTTATGACTCTGTGACATTATGTGACAACATGTGACTGTGACATCATGTGACTCTGTGACATTATGTGACTGTGACTGTTTTTTTTTTTTAACATAATGGCTATATTTCTATGTCTATTTTCACTATTATTATGATAATATTTAATTAGTCATATTTCAATGGTTCTAACCACACAGCATAGGAATAAGTACATGTGTACAGAGTGTGGGGAAACCGATCAATAAATTTTAGAGTGCACTCGTTCAGAGTGTGGAGGAAACCGATCGATAAAATTTCAGAGTGCACTCGTTCAGACCGTGGGAACGATCGATAAATTTGAAAACATCAAAGGCCTAGACCGTGGGAACGATCGATAAATTTGAAAACATCAAAGGCCTAGACCGTGGGAACGATCAATAAATTTCAGAGTGCACTAATTCAGAGCGTGGGAACGATCAATAAATTTGAGAAGGAATGGGATTTTTCACAACTCTATGTTTTATGTTATAGTAGTTGGAAAATGACACTTCTAAAGCACATTTAACAAAGGTAGGTTTTTATAACATATAATATATAAAATAAGTTTGAACATTTTAGCATGCTACTTATTTAAATGTTCTAAAGTTATAGTAGTGGAAAAATGGTGGTTCTAGACCAACTTTAGCAAATTTAGTTTTTAACACCATATGATATATAACATAAGTTTGAACATTTTAGCACGCTACTTATTTGAATATTCTAAAGTCATAGTAGTGGAAAAATGGTGGTTCTAGACCAATTTTAACTGTAGCAGAGTTCAGACTACGACGTAGCGACGTCGTCGCTACGGGCGTCGGACGTAGCTCCCGAGAGGCGGTTCCAAGGCAATGACAAGTCACTTCAGCGTTTCACTACTGCTAACATTTATTGGTGATGATTCTGCACATAATGGTTTAACAATCGTTTAGTGGTTTTATTTGTACTTCGCTTATTTCCCAGGCTGGCAGTAGGTTTACTGCCCCGTTATTTAAAAAATAAACGCTAAGTCCAAAACTTGTGAATGAGAACGACTTTGTTTGCGCTACGTCCTAGGTGTTGTAGTACTCGTCTTAACCACACTCTCTCGGCGCACGCCGGGTGACCGCTTATATAGGGAGAGGGGAAATCGTGCCTAGACGGGAGGCATCTAGAGGTTTTGCGTCATTTTTCCTCGTTCGGATTTATGGCTTTTACGAGAAGCCATAGCTCTTTCCTTATGGGTGTATACGAGACAGCCAGATGACGGATATCGGAATATATGTGGCAGCCAAATGCCGGATCGGGAAGTTATGATGGCTGAATCGATTGCTTTCCCATAGATAGATATACCCTTAATAGCAGTTTTCACTTATCAATAGACATTAGTCCCAGCTTAATTACTTTTTACGAGGCAAGGGAGGAAGGGTCACCAGACGGCATGGAAACATACTAATTTACTACCCGCATTAGTGTTTAGTTATGGCCTATTATATCACAATAATATCATGCCCAGGGGTTTACTCACAGGGCCTGGGAAGTGCTGATAATCGACTGTCAATTAATAGCTAAAACGTAAATACAGGAATAATCTGAACCACCATTTTACATTCGTCCCCTTCCAATAAAGATTTATATCCTCAACGATTAAATCTTTCAGTTAACCTTACAATGGTGTTCAGATTATGACTTAACTCAGAATACGAAGAACTTTAATAGGTGTCGAATCTGGAGTGATCGGTTCCAGATGCAACACTTGATAAACATTTAAAATATACAATTCACTGTTCAGATAGCACATAGCAGTAATATATTAAACACTACCAAATAATACATCAAATAACATCATAATTGTTGACTAACACCTCAGAGGTATTAAAACTAATGTATGTTGACAAACTTATTTACAAACTCGAGTTTCGTAGTTCGAACGCACTAAATTCCAGAGTGTCAATTTACACTCGTTCCGCATTATTGCCAAGATTACACGTATCCCCAGTAATTGTGAGATGCCCACAACTTTCCGGGCCGATGTTAACCGGATCCTGCTCGATATCTTTTGGGACGTTATGGAATTTGACCTTGGTAAAGGAGGTTGGGTGTTCATCACATATCAATTTCAGACTCCGTTGTCGACGCCATGGTGGACAACGTCTTCGCAATATTACGAACAAAAGGGCAGGCAGGAGCAGGGCCGCCAGGATACCACCAAAAATCAGACGTTCCTTCCAAGCAGGAAGGGAATACATGGAACGGAGTTCCCGGAACTCTTTACCGTGGTAAATGGATTGCTCAAGAATTCTGTGAAGATGTTCCACGGGGATGGTTTCAACGGTTGAGAGCTCATTACGCAGCGCAGTCATGTCGGAGTCAATAGAATCCCAAGGTAGACGGAAAGTACTGGAGGAGTTCCAAATATTTGGGGCCAATTTTGCTATCTCAATTTGGGCTCCAAATTTCACTTGCTGCTCAGCAGTGATTGAACCAGAGACTTGTAAGGGTATATCAAACAGAGGGGACGTCAATCGACAGTTATCCTCTAGAACGATTAGGTGGACATTCGATATGAGTACCTTATTAGTGGATTTTTCAGTGTTTTCGCACTTAATCTCGACCTCGAAAGGATCTAAGGTTGAGATTAACCAGTTTCTGCCAGAGAGGTGCTGTACGGAAGGTGCTTTAGTCATTGGAACAAAGGTTTTCTTACATATGGCTGAGATTCGCTTTTCATCGCGTAGGAACAGCGATGTAATACATACCGGATAGTTGATAACTTTGAAGAGTGGAGAATTAAACCTACAAATTGGGGTTTTAGCACAATGGGGTAATTCTTCCGCGCTTAGGTATGCAAAATGGATCTTATCGCGGGAAATGGCCAGATAGTCGCAATCTAGGACATACTTAGCACCAAGTCGGTGTTCTGAATTTGGTACGGGGACCTGCACTGCTCGGTAGATTTCGTACTCATCTTGTTTATCCATAAGGGGAATTGCCATCATGACATGAAAGCTATTACGTGCTGGTAAAACAGTTGGGGAGAGGAATTTATAGTATTTTATTAGACCTTCCTTATCCAGAGGATAAGGTAGTCTTATGCTCTGCGGTAATTTTTGCCGGATTTTTCTCAAGACAGCAGCTAATTCAGACGGAGTTATCAGAGAGGGTGATAGATGTCCTTGGACGGAGGACTGTAGTTGCGTCACTAAGTTGGTAAACGTCAAGTGAATTTGCCTCATCGTCGAGGAAACCAAGTTAAAGATCGCGTGGAGGCGTGATATAAGCTGAATGTAGGTCATCTGTGGTATAATCACCATAGATATTTCATCGTACATCATGTAGAGTTCGTCGTGTAGGCGGTTAGTAGCGTTAGTGATTTTTAACAGGGCTTGTCGGTTTACTTGCAATTCGGCGTTAGTTTTATTTATCAAGGTAACACTTTCGGAGAGAACATGGACAACTTGTTCGTTCGTGTGTCCGAAGCTCACAATTGCGTCGCGTAAACGTCGTACGTTCCTTTCGGTTGCCACACCAAATAAGGAAGACAGCAAATTGCCAACAATAGGTATGACTGATCTACGCGGGCGAGAGGATGGTAATACCGCAAGGGACAGAACATCGTCAAATAAGCTGCTGACGGCTAGATATTCTTCCTGGAACTGAGCTGATTCTTGAGAGATAAGGTCAATAACATTTCTTCGAATGGATCTGGTGGCATCAATGGCTGACTTGTTCATATACTCCTCAGATGGTTGGTTATTTATTAACATTTCAACCGCACTTGCAAACTCTTTTGTTTGCAGCAAGAGGTTTTGGAGGTGGAACTGATAAGGTCGTATGTCGACCGAATAGGTGACTATCCACGAACTGTATGATGCGTAGGCAGTATTCTCGTACAGGAAGAAAGTTCCTGACTCAGCCTGTGATCGGTCGGATAGCACAAGTGCTAAGAGTAGGATCTTTCGGAGCATCGTACTTCCAGGGATTTTTCTACAAAACATCAAATAACATTACGTATCATGTTCCTCGTACATTGATACCTAGTGCAGTGGGATACGTGCGTAGGCAGTAGCGTTTAGATCTCAATTAGACCCAAACGGTTCAACAACTGCAGTATCAGTAGCGATAAGTCGCTCATATTCGTCTTACCCACGTCCGTGACGTTTGGATAAGGTTGGCCGGTCTGTACAAAGGCGCAGTCAAGTTTCTGACGCTTGACTCCATTGTCAACTACATCCCAAATCAAGGGGGATCCCGGTCGTCTTTTTAGACGCAGCGGATGTAGGGCTTCATCATCGCTTAAGTTACCCGGTCGTCGTTTGGCACCCGTTTCGCCCAGGTCGCTCTGAGCTGGCGCGGAACGTTTGGTCGCCGGTCGCTCCCGAGTATCTTGCGGAGGTGTGCCAGCATACAGTGGGGCTGTGAGCCGGGTGGCTCTCATGGGTCGTCTTCGAGAGGTGGACGGGAAATCTTCCTCCTCGTCCCGTGCAGAAGCCTTGTTGGACTCAAAAGTACCATAGTCCGACCAGCTGTTGTCCCAAACTTGTTCGGGGTTGGCTGGCTTCAGGTAGTCAACGTGGACAACTTTAACCTTGCCGGTTTGCTGATGTTTGATGACATAGTTAACAGGAGATTTCTGCTCAAGGATACGATAAAACGGTCGCCATTTAAGCTTTAATTTTGTCGATTCGCCAGGGACGGAGGATTTGTCGTAGTAGAACACGGCATCCCCGGCCTCGAATTGCTTTTCGACCGCCGTCTTATTTAAGCGTTCCTTGTTCCTTTCACGAGCTGCCTTCAGGTTGTCTTTCGCGTCCCGATGGACGTGATGTAGGCGCTGAAGGATATTGGGGACATGGTCATCACCTAAATATCGTAATTTTGGCTGGAGCAGTGTGTCCATGGGCAGCACCGGGTCGCGTCCATGGAGCATCAGGAAAGGTGTAAATCCCGTGGACTCGTGGACCGACATTCGGTACGCCATCAGCATTGCAGGCAAGTAAGTGTCCCAACGTGTAGGATCGTTGTGCACATATTTGG
This sequence comes from Protula sp. h YS-2021, assembly GCA_949752745.1. NCBI lineage: Eukaryota > Metazoa > Annelida > Polychaeta > Sabellida > Serpulidae > Protula > Protula sp. h YS-2021. The sequence goes on along the minus strand of OX457027.1, from coordinate 27,134,681 downwards.
CAAGCACATCATTCATATAGCGATGAAATCGCTCGATCCTACCATTCGTTTGGGGCCTGTAGGGCGACGTCTTGACATGGCAAATCTTCATTTTCTCAGTAAGCACCGCTATGACACCATTCACGAACTCGGTACCCCGGTCGGAGAGTAGAATTCGCGGGCATGAGTGTCGAGGGATGATATGCGTGAGAAGGATGGAAGCCATCGTTTCAGCAGTTTTTGCGGGAACTGCAAAAGCCTCAGGCCAAGATGTTAAATGATCAATGATTGTGACTATGTACCTGTTTCCAGAGTCTGTTACTGGGTAGGGTCCACAAGTGTCAATGGCTATCATCTCGAAGGGGTAATCCGGTACGGGCATGTCCTGCATGGGCGCATGATCTCGTTTCAGGCGCCTTGCTCGACATATATCACAATCTGTGGCGTACTGGACTACGTCACGGTACATGTTGGGCCAATAGTACCGCATCCGAATTTTCTCATAAGTTTTTGTAGCGCTTACATGACCTCCTCCATATTCGGAGTCATGAAATTGCTCGATGACACACCTTGTCAATCCAGAAGGGATCACCAACTGCGTACGCCGGTTACCATCCCTTCTAGTGGGCGCTGCTATGTGGTATAGCAGGCCGTCAATTTCCACGTAGTCATTTGGTGGCTGTTCGCCCTGCAAAGCTTCAAATATCAATTTTAGGTCGTTGTCGTTCCTTTGTGCCTCTCTTAGATCGTCTCTGCTATTTAACACGGGTACTTTCTCCTCCACGTCCGATGTTTCGGTCTCAGAATCATTAGATTCGGAGAAGGGAACTTTTGTTGATAAGCGATGATCATCGGAGGTGTCTAGTACCCAGATTTCGTCATCTACTGGTTGTTTAGTGATACGAGATAACATATCAGCCGGGACATTAGTTTTTCCGGTCTTGTACTGGATGTCAAAGCCATATTCGCTCAGCATAATTGCCCACCGTTGGATTCGGGCATTCCGCATCTCCGAGGTGAACAATGACCGCAATGGCTTGTGATCTGTGAAGACGGTAAATTTGGTCCCTAGTAAATAATGGCGTAGTTTATTCACGGCATAAACGATCGCGTAAGCTTCACGTTCGATGGTAGCCCATTTCTGTGGCCCGGTGAGAGTTGTTTTGAGACGTATTGGACAACCCTTTCACCTTCAGGAAACTCCTGACTGAGTACTGCACCGACCGCGTACAGGCTGGCATCGGTATACAGCCTATAAGGTTGGTCCAATTTGGGATGGGCCAACACTGGCGCTCGACACAGAGCCTCTTTGAGGGCTTCGAACGACGCTTCGCATTCCTTGGTCCAATGGAACCGTGCATGTTTGCGCGTGAGCTGGGTTAGGGGTCGTATCAGGTCGTTGAATTTTTCAATAAAACGACGGTAGTACGACGCCATTCCCACAAAGGAACGAACTCCACGCACTGTCGTGGGTGGACTCAAGTTACGAATAACTTCGACCTTCTCCGGGTCCGGTTCCAAACCAGATTCCGAGATCACATGGCCTAAGAAGCTTACTTTCTTGACTACGAAGTTGCATTTTGAAGGCTTCAAACGTAAATTCGCCTTCCTTAATTTTCGAAAAATGATATCGACATGTTCCATGTGCTCCTCGAGGCTAGACGAATACACGATGATATCATCCAAATATGCGAAAGCGAACCGATTCAGGGCATCCCCAAGTACCTGATTCATCAATTCCTGGAATACCGGGGGAGCTGCGCAAAGTCCGAATGGCAAAACATTAAATTCGAACAGCCCGCGATGGCATACAAAGGCTGTTTTCTCGCGATCCCTTTCGGCCATTTTTTTTTTTTTTTTTTTTTTTTTTTTGCTAGAACCTAGGCACGTAACTCACCTTTTTTTTTTTTTTTTTTTTTTTTTTGTACTGGATAATTGAGCTACTTACGGTAAAAACCACTTAAAATGTACGACTTAAACGCTCTCGGACCTTTTAACTCCTATTACTTTTTTTGGGGGGGGGCGCGGGGCCGGTATGCATACGCGCTGTTGGTTTATGTATCCGGCACCTTTCCGACTCTGATTTCTTTTTACTTTTCCTAACCTTTTCCGCTACTATTTCCAGATACTGGGGCTGAATTTGTAGGGCATCCGACAACCACTTTTCAGTTACTGCACACCCACAGGGTAGAGCAATCTTACCAACCACGTCGGACATTAATCTTGGTCGAGGTCAAATGCCCAGGGGGAACGGTGCGCTGCTAACTTCAAGTAGCGCCAGACCATCCAAATATACGGGAACGAATGCTGGCTGCAGTTATCACAATTAAAAGAGGTCAGAATTTCGGTGGTGGTCCTGGAGGCAGATGGGTGGTCGGGAAACAAAGTTAAAGTTACTGCTTTAAATTCGACCTTGCAACCGCAACGGAGTTCGTATTGTTGGGTTGATGGATCGGCAGGGTCCATCTATTTATTTTTCCAGTTTTTTTTTTTGGCTTATCACTACCACTAAGCGTATTCAGAATCCAACGGACTACCCCACTGACACGCGGCTATCAATCTAACCCAATCAGGGACGCGACCTTGTTTGGAACAGTGGAATTCTCTGAAATGCTCTTCCTCTAACCCCGAATGACCTTCCCCACAAACCAACGAGTCGTAATAGAACCGATTCCCTATTCTATAAACTTTACATCCGCACTCAAAGTGATAACCGGTTCGAAGCCTTTCTACAGACGGCATCGGTAGCAATAGGCAGACAAATACACGTTATCTTAATTAATTCAATTACCTCAACAATTTTCGTTCATCACTTAATTACAACAATCGACGAATACTACCCCCAAACAATTTCATTCATTAGATACAAACAAGCAACAATAAATACCTGGATTCCAGTCACATGTGCACTTATCACTAAGTCTCCTTTTAATATATTTTTACTAAATATATAATTTACTGTCTATCCCAAGGAGTGCTCCTAATTGGCTAGGCAGGCTGGCGGTGATTCATCGGTACGGTGGTACGGTCGGTACGGTCGGCACGGCAGCTAGTAGGTGTAGTTGTCACGTCAATGCGGCGGCTGGCAACAGGTTTGGCTCATCACAGCGGCAGCACGGAAGTCCTGACCATCAATGCGTTCTCATTCACGGTTGTTGTTGGTGTTGTTGTTGTTGTTGTTATTGTTGTTGTTTAATCCTGGTCACGGCACCAAATTATGTAGCAGAGTTCAGATTACGACGTAGCGACGTCGTCACTACGGGCGTCGGACGTAGCTCCCGAGAGGCGGTTCCAAGGCAATGACAAGTCACTTCAGCGTTTCACTACTGCTAACATTTATTGGTGATGATTCTGCACATAATGGTTTAACAATCGTTTAGTGGTTTTATTTGTACTTCGCTTATTTCCCAGGCTGGCAGTAGGTTTACTGCCCCGTTATTTAAAAAATAAACGCTAAGTCCAAAACTTGTGAATGAGAACGACTTTGTTTGCGCTACGTCCTAGGTGTTGTAGTACTCGTCTTAACCACACTCTCTCGGCGCACGCCGGGTGACCGCTTATATAGGGAGAGGGGAAATCGTGCCTAGACGGGAGGCATCTAGAGGTTTTGCGTCATTTTTCCTCGTTCGGATTTATGGCTTTTACGAGAAGCCATAGCTCTTTCCTTATGGGTGTATACGAGACAGCCAGATGACGGATATCGGAATATATGTGGCAGCCAAATGCCGGATCGGGAAGTTATGATGGCTGAATCGATTGCTTTCCCATAGATAGATATACCCTTAATAGCAGTTTTCACTTATCAATAGACATTAGTCCCAGCTTAATTACTTTTTACGAGGCAAGGGAGGAAGGGTCACCAGACGGCATGGAAACATACTAATTTACTACCCGCATTAGTGCTTAGTTATGGCCTATTATATCACAATAATATCATGCCCAGGGGTTTACTCACAGGGCCTGGGAAGTGCTGATAATCGACTGTCAATTAATAGCTAAAACGTAAATACAGGAATAATCTGAACCACCATTTTACATAACAAATTTTGTTTTTTGACAAAATATGATGTATAAAATAAGTTTGAACATTTAACCATGGTGTAGTAGGGTAAAAATGGTGGTTCTAGACCAATTTTAACTAATTTTGTTTTTTGACAACATATGATGTATAAAATAAGTTTGAACATTTTACCATGGTGTAGTAGGGTAAAAATAAGGGTTCTAGACCAACTTTAACAAATTTTTGTTTTTTTGACAACATATGATGTATAAAATAAGTTTGAACATTTTACCATGGTGTAGTAAGGTCAAAATCAGGGTTCTAGACCAACTTTAACAAATTTAGTTTTTTACACGTTTCAGACGATTCTACCACTTGGTTGGTTGATTGATTGTTGGAAAATGAAAAGTAAAAATGTGGATAGTTATGTAGGAAAACTGCGCCCATTCAAAAGACGTGTTCGAATGGCAAGCCCATTTTAAAGACGTGTTCGAATGGCAAGCCCATTCAAAACACGTGTTCGAATGGCAAGCCCATTTTAAAGACGTGTTCGAATGGCAAGCCCATTCAAAACACGTGTTCAAATAATTTTTGAAAGATATTACGTCGTGGTATTGTTCAACAAATTGTTCAACATGTTCAACAGGTTCAACATGTTCAACATGTTCAACATGTTCAACTTGTTCAACATGTTCAACATGTTCAACATGTTCAACTTGTTCAACATGTTCAACATGTTCAACATGTTCAACTTGTTCAACATGTTCAACATGTTTAACTTGTTCAACATGTTCAACATGTTCAACATGTTGTTGTTCAACATGTTGTTGAACATGTTCAACAAGTTGTACATAAAGCTATGTTTAAAGACTTTCTCATCATTTGAATAGTGTAGGTTGAACCGATAGGATGTATACATGCAACATTTGTTCGAAATCTTACAATTGGCCGCAAAGTCTTAAAAGACACTTAAAGGTTGCTCACGCTTCAGAAGTGGATGAAGAATCGGATATGGAAAACCCTGTAAAACTACCTTTCACGGAAACTTTAGATGAGTCTTCTATGGAAAGTCAAAGCGTCAACATAGCTGAAAAGAATGCACATGCTTGTACAGAATGTGGTGCATTGTACAACAGCGAAGAAGCTTTGCTCAAACATATGGAGCAGTGTGGTGAGGATGCTGATGACAGGAGTTCTGAAAGTGAGTCAGAAACAGACTCTGAAAGTGAGTCAGAAATAGACTCTGTTTGGCATGATATGGTTCAAGACGTCTACGATGACTATGATAACATATTTCAAAAAAAAGGTTTCAGAATATGAAGAACAAGGACTTGAAGATGCGCGTGAAATAGCAAGTTATGACCTTCGACCCATTTATAAGCATGGACTAAAACAACTGTTTATGAGACTGTTCAACTATACCCAGCGTCTACAACAAAGCAAACATTATCAAAAGATTTTAGAGGACTTTAATTACTTTGTTGATGAAAAACATTATAAGTATTCAAAGGCATTAAAGGCGGCTATAAGGAAAAACAATGCATTCTTTGAAGAGCTACTAGATATGGAGGAGGAGGAGGATGGTAGCAGTGACAACAAAAGTGGCATGGACAGTGAACAGAGTGAAACAGATGCAGAAAAATAGACTTATTTGACTAAACTTTATAATAAAGACTTTATAAATGTTGTAATATTTTATTAACTTAAGCGTTGTGTAATATATGTCTTGCTTTGCAACATATAAAGTCGTAAGGTTCCTGACACGGTTTTAATTGACCCGTAAACCATATATCATATATTGGGTATTATAGTTAATTTTGTATTATTATGTATTATATTCAAGAATTGTATTATTACGTATTATATTCAAGTATTGTTTTATTATGTATTATATCCAAGTATTGTTTTATTATGTATTATATCCAAGTATTGTATGAGAAAAATAAAAAGTTGAAAAGCATCATATGTGTTTTTATTGAACATTACAAATATGTACAATTATGATAAAAACAAAACTATTTCAAATACATATTATGTTAATACATGTGCAGAAGAACTTAACTTAAAATTTTATAACAACTGACTTCACATGAACATAGATAATGTTAATTTCATAGTCTACATATGAAGACAATTTAATTTGAACTACATATCAAATGTACATGTTCATATGAGTCAAAGCTAAGTTCTTGTCAAGCTTCAAAACCGTCGGTCCAATCTTCTGCACTGTGATGAAATCACAGCATCCACTAAGCTCGTCATGCTGTTAAAACTGTATACAGTCATCTCGCTGTCTACTCAACCATCTTCTGACAGTCACTGCATTTATACAGATCCATTTTCTGAAGCATGAGATCCACTGACGTCATTTGCTTCTTCAACATGTGCCAGTCTTTCAATGACAACAAAATTCCCTTCTTGGTAGGATATAATCTCCCAGATGCATGATTCGTAATATATTTACGAATGTTAACCATCACTTTCTGTTGATAATTCACCAATTTAATATATGTTTCTCCATTAATGGGTATCATAACCGGTGAATCGTCTACACGCATCTTCTTCATAGTGGTATCAGCTTTACGCTCCGGTTCTCGCTTCACATTAGGCTCTGTCGTATTTTTTCGCATTTTACACGGCGGCGTCATAGCTGGTAACTCATCTCTTTTTATCTTTCTAAGATGTGGTCGCTTTTGACGCTGCTGACGTGACTTTGCCTTAGACTTTACCATGGGCATTGCCTTAGACTTTGCTGTAGGTATTGTCTCAGGCTTTGCTATAAAATTTTCTGCAGGCATTGCCATAGATGGTAGTTGTTGTTCACTCACTGCAGACATGTTCACTCTTCAGTATCTTGATACAGAATGTGCGTTATGTCTGAGGGTAGGTACCTTTTATGCTCTATAGGGAGCTGCCACACTCGAGGTTGGACACACTATGTCCTAAAATGTTTAGAAATAACTTTACCATATGCGACTTTGCAGCCAATTGTAAGATTTCGAACAAATGTTGCATGTATACATCCTTTCGGTTCAACCTACACTATTCAAATGATGAGAAAGTCTTTAAACATAGCTCTATATACAACTTGTTGAACATGTTCAACAACATGTTGAACATGTTGAACATGTTGAACATGTTGAACAACTTGATGAACATGTTGAACATGTTGAACAAGTTGAACATGTTGAACATATTGAACATGTTGAACAAGTTGAACATGTTGAACATGTTGAACATGTTGAACAAGTTGAACATGTTGAACATGTTGAACATGTTGAACCTGTTGAACATGTTGAACAATTTGTTGAACAATACCACGACGTAATATCTTTCAAAAATTATTCGAACACGTGTTTTGAATGGGCTTGCCATTCGAACACGTCTTTAAAATGGGCTTGCCATTCGAACACGTGTTTTGAATGGGCTTGCCATTCGAACACGTCTTTAAAATGGGCTTGCCATTCGAACACGTGTTTTGAATGGGCTTGCCATTCGAATACGTCTTTAAAATGGGCTTGCCATTCGAACACGTCTTTTGAATGGGCGCAGTTTTCCTACATAACTATCCACATTTTTACTTTTCATTTTCCAACAATCAATCAACCAACCAAGTGGTAGAATCGTCTGAAACGTGTAAAAAACTAAATTTGTTAAAGTTGGTCTAGAACCCTGATTTTGACCTTACTACACCATGGTAAAATGTTCAAACATATTTTATACATCATATGTTGTCAAAAAAACAAAAATTGTTAAAGTTGGTCTAGAACCCTTATTTTTACCCTACTACACCATGGTAAAATGTTCAAAGTTATTTTATACATCATATTTTGTCAAAAAACAAAATTTGTTAAAATTGGTCTAGAACCACCATTTTTACCCTACTACACCATGGTTAAATGTTCAAACTTATTTTATACATCATATTTTGTCAAAAAACAAAATTTGTTAAAATTGGTCTAGAACCACCATTTTTCCACTACTATGACTTTAGAATATTCAAATAAGTAGCGTGCTAAAATGTTCAAACTTATGTTATATATCATATGGTGTTAAAAACTAAATTTGCTAAAGTTGGTCTAGAACCACCATTTTTCTACTACTATGACTTTAGAACATTCAAATAAGTAGAATGCTAAAATGTTCAAACTTATTTTATATATTATATGTTATCAAAAAACTACATTTGTTAAATGTGTTTTAGAAGTGTCATTTTCCAACTACTATAACTTAAAACATAACATTGGACTTAACGTAGGGAAAATCCCATTCCCACGCTCTGAATTAGTGCACTCTGATATTTATTGATCGTTCCCACGGTCTAGGCCTTTGATGTTTTCAAATTTATCGATCGTTCCCACGGTCTGAACGAGTGCACTCTGAAATTTTATCGATCGGTTTCCTCCACACTCTGAACGAGTGCACTCTAAAATTTATTGATCGGTTTCCCCACACTCTGTACACATGTACTTATTCCTATGCTGTGTGGTTAGAACCATTGAAATATGACTAATTAAATATTATCATAATAATAGTGAAAATAGACATAGAAATATAGCCATTATGTTAAAAAAAAAAAACAGTCACAGTCACATAATGTCACAGAGTCACATGATGTCACAGTCACATGTTGTCACATAATGTCACAGAGTCATAAAAGTGAACAAAAAACCAAAAAAAAGTTTGCCCCGATGTGGTATCGATCCCGGGACTCTCAGGTTGCTAGCCGTTTGCTGTGTCAAGTGAGCTATCGCTGCTTGACTGTTGAACGATCTGATAATGACATACATACTTGAAACTAATTATGTTCACATAGCAATTACATAGTCATATAGCTATATGACTATGTCCGATACATGCCATGTCTTGGTCCGGGGGGGGGGAGGGTCCGATACATGTCATGTCTTGGTCCTGGGGGGGGGGTCCGATTCATGTCATGTCTTGATCCTGGGGGGGGGGGGGGTTCGATTCATGTCATGTCCTGGTCCTGGGGGGGGGTTCGATTCATGTCATGTCTTGATCCTGGGGGGGGGGGGGTCTTCTAAGATTGAGGACCCGGGGGGGGGTGTTCTAAGATTGAGGACCCATGATATGAAAGTGATGCCCGAGGGCGGGTTCGATCCACCGACCTTCAGATCATGGGTCCGCTTACGGGTCCTCTGCTCTACCAACTGAGCCATTCAGGCCAGAAGGTTAATCAGCAGGAAAATATTCCTCATATGCGGTTGGAATCACATCACACATGATTGACAGGTCATGTGACCAATGATGATTGACAGGTCACGTGACTAATGACGTCATGATGATTGACAGGCGACTTAGGGTTATCCTGCTTAGAATTGTCTTAATATGCCATAACATCATGATGACGTCATGATAACGTCATGATAACGTCATGATGACGTCATTATAACGTCATGATGATGACGTCATTATAACGTCATGATGACGTCATTGTGACGTCATTATAACGTCATGATGATGACGTCATTATAACGTCATGATGACGTCATTATAACGTCATCATGATGACGTCATTATAACGTCATGATGACGTCATCATGACGTCATTGAACGGGCGCGCGCTCTTTCGATTACCTGTTTCAAAATACCCATGCGAATTCGAAAACAATCACGTCACTGTTTTCGGAGCCCCATGGGGCTCCGAAAACACCTCGTGATGTCATTTTGACGTCACTTCCTGTTTTCGGAGCCACACTTTTATCCTGCTGAAAATCCCATTCCTTCTCAAATTTATTGATCGTTCCCACGCTCTGAACGAGTGCACTCTAAAATTTATCGATCGGTTTTCCCCCACACTCTGTACGAGTGCACTCTGAAATTTATCGATCGGGTTTTCCCCACAGTGACGTCAATATGACCCCACTGTTTTAGAACCCCCGTGGGGGTTCTAAAACACCATGTGACGTCACTATGACGTCACTTCCTGTTTTAGAACCCCCGTTTCTCCCCTACTGTATTTCCTAGATAGGCGCTGAGAGAGAACATCAGTCTCCTTGCCGCCATCGCAGATTTCGATCCCTGAACTAGCTATTCAGCATCTGAACCATAGCTTCATTTTTCCCACCCTTGTCACTGCAGATTCTTTTAACTTAGTTACTTCAAGTTTTGCCATATCTGCTTATCTGTCATAGATAGGAAGGTTTCTTTTCATCAAGCCTAAGAATATTGAGAAAACAGTGGTACAATGTTTGAAATGGGACGATTGCATGTTGTTCACTACACCCGTTCCTCTTCACAATTACAACAAGATTATTAAAGAAAAAACATGCAGGGTCTAATGTGAATTATGTTTGCAGTGTCGGAAAGAATTAAAAGGCGAATGGGGCTGAGGTGAATTTGACACTAGATTTGGTACATGGACGCCATTTTTAAAGCGTGCATTTTAATGACGCGTTAATGGAAAGGATTGAAATCATGTCCAAAAATATAAAAAACCTAAATGTTTACTTAAATTAACACAGCCTAAGGATTCTGCTATATATATTGAATAAACTGAACAACAAAGATTTATCTCATTTTGTTGGTCCCAATTTTTGAAGAAGCTAGATTATTCATTGCTTAACACCAGAGATTTGGTGACATCATGATCAGCTGAGCTTTCTCAAAAATGTGAGAAACTCAAAATTATTTTATTTGACCCTGATGATTTTACAGAATATATGATTTGCTGGTGAACCCAAATTCCACTTTTCAAATAAATTTTTCTACGATCATTTTTCAAAAGGCTAAGGTAAAAATCACAGATATACGATAAGTGCTTTTACAGTTAGCTGTCACATGTGTGTGCTTAGCTACATTGGATTCAGCTGCATAACGGGTACAGTTTTTATAACCCCTTGATAACATAATAGCAAAAATTAGACCTATGGAAAAATGAAATGAATTAGCAGCTGTAGTATTACTTACCTCCTGTTATTGACTGCTGTAGTCCACAGTTCTAAAAACAGACATAAGCACATACTGACCCATCTTAATATAATTCGTTAAATACAACACAAGCTAAACAAGTGCTTTGTATTTTAAATTATAACAATTATGAGACTTTGACAGGATCGGGGTACAAGCGCTGGAAGGAGGGGGGGGGGGGCAAGGGTAAAAACTGCCTAGACCCTTTAGGTATATATTTGTATGTGATGTTTTTCGGTCAACTGAAATAGTTAAATTATATCTATAACACAAACTTTTCCTTATAGCAACATCTGTCAAAAATAAATCAAATTCAGTATATAAGACTTAGCTTCCTTGTGCACATGTTGCTGACAAGTAAAAATAGCTCTATACCTCTCTATACCTCTCAACGTACTAACATCATGGTCGGATCCGGTGTAAGGAAACGTTTTGACCCCCAAAATAAATCGACCCCCCGGTCGATTTGTTTTAAAACAAACAGACCCCCCGGTCGATTTGTTTTAAAACAAACAGACCCCCTCTGAAATGTTTTAACCCTCTTATTTTTTGTTGATTTCTTTATTTCTTTCCATATATATCCACCTTACTAGTTTCTTTAATTGAAATAAAAACTATATCCACGAATAACAATTTATCTAGCAACTAACATCTACATTTTCAAACACAAAAACTCTTCCAACACCACTAACATACAGTCACCAAAAAATCTGTCCAAGCTCAATAATGGCATTTCAAAGGCTCAAAATAATAATTTTCTACATCAAGAGGTAGAAAATGCTTAAAATAGTATTTAAAAACCACATGCACCTTTTTTACTTCCATTTTACATTTAAACATGGTTATTTGGAGGGGGTCATTTTATTATGGGGGAGGTCTGTTTGTTATGGCGGGTTTTCCCAAAACAAATCAACCGGGGGGTCTGTTTGTTTTAAAACAAATCGACCGGGGGGTCGATTTGTTTGGGGGTCAAAACGTTTCATTACACCGGGTTAACTTTTGTGGCATGTTGTATGCGCGTACGCCGGAGAATAACAAATTAACACATGCTCCATAAAACGGCTTCTATGCAAAGACGTAGGGTAGAATTTTGATTGTTTCATTCACGAATGAAGTTCTGAAATAGCGATGGCTTTTAATCTACAGTTACCTCAGACTTTTTTTTTATTAGGAAGCATTATATGGCTGAAAGAATAAGAAACATTTAACCTAGCAGATTTCATTTTAATACTTTTTAGCTTCCTGAAGAAGCCGTTTATATATAACATGCACATAACGAGCAAAGCGTTGATATGCCCTTTTTTCTTTTAGAACCCGAATCTTTCAAATTCGCTAGGTAGCCTTGATTTTCCAGTCTTGATTTTTCCATTTCCGTTAAATAATTTGATCACAATTGACAATATTGGCATTTGTTTTGAACTGCATTTTAGTAGTGATGGTTCCTAAGTGGATAGCCTTATCGATGGAATGCTGTATTTATGATTTCAAGCCGTCCTGTGAACACAAAAATAAACACGCAGGTGGGATTTTTATAAATTTGGTTCCTAAATGGATAGCATTACCTAATGAATGCTGTATATATATCCTCTGGAACGTTGTTCTCATTTTTTTTACCCATTTTCTATGCCTAGCGGAGGTCCTATTGTGGCGTGAATAAATTTCTAACAATAACTTTAACATTTTACTTAAGATATTTGTGGTTTTTACTACTCTACAGCTCAAAAACTGGCCCTTAAATTTTGTCAGAGTCCGTACAACTTTAAAATGCATCACTCAGTCATAGATACATCTCTATTGCATTTATAGCAGCACTGACCACCCTCCCCCCTCCCCTCCCCCCCTCCCCCACCCCCAGAACTATTTTGTGGGACCATTTTGTAATTAAGAACGCCATCGATGAAACAAAATGATCGATGTGTCGAATTTTTGTTTCCAGGGTATACTTTGATACAAAATAGCGTCTGAATATATGACCTTAATTTAGTTCATGCAATATTAAAATACGCATTTTAAAGTGAAATTTGTCGATTTTGGTGCAAACTGTACTGTCAGCTCAAAAGCAAAAAAAAACAACAAAAAAAAAAAACAAAAAACAAAAAAAAAACAGCAGTCTGAGTCACTTTGAATCGATCTTCTTAATTCACTGTCCGGTGTTATCACGGAACGATGTATGATTAAGTTTGTCTGACAGAATGCATACCTGATCATGTTCCCCCAACTTGTGCATATCCTTAAATTATCCAGGTTTGCACAGAATGTTTAACAACTTACAAGTAAAAAATGACCAATTTTTTTCTGTTCGATTTTCCATTGACTTTTAAATCCTACTTGTAATTCAGTTCTAATTTCAACAACAAAAAAACTATGCATGTTCAATCAATTTCAGTTACACTGTAACAGTTGTGCTTTGACACTTGTAACGCTATAAAACGCGAAATTGTCAGATAACTGTGTTGTTAAATTCAACTCATTTTTGTCGTCTTATGTTTGAATACGGGTAGATATATAAGAATATCGATGCGACGAATTTGAATGACGTCACGCGAAAGGAGAATGCAAGGAACGCGATAAATAATACTTTAAACGAGAAACGAGAGAATTGACTGCTGCTACTTAAGAATGTAAGAGATAAGTGATTTGTTATTTTTGAGAAAACGCTGTAGTTGAAGATCAGTATTGAAAACGCTTGTTTCACGTAAGAATTTATCGCTTTTGTGTCACACCAAGTTTTACTGCGGCGACATGATTCAAGGCAACTTTCGTACTTAATTCTATTTTAGTGTTGACTGACTATTCGGTCACTCATTTAGGGCGAATATTTTTTTTTTTGTGAAATATTGAAATACATAACAAAGGTTTTATCTCATAACGAGACAGAAGACGGAACAAGGCGGATTTCCTACTCATAACGAGACAGAAGACGGAACAAGGCGGATTTCCTACTCATAACGAGACAGAAGACGGAACAAGGCGGATTTCCTACTCATAACGAGACAGAAGACGGAACAAGGCGGATTTCCTACTCATAACGAGACAGAAGACGGAACAAGGCGGATTTCCTACTCATAACGAGACAGAAGACGGAACAAGGCGGATTTCCTACGTATTGGTTCAAGATAGTTATAAAAATGGTCAGTTCATCTAATGCCGATATGGTTTCCCCACAGCCATGTAAATTTTTATTCTCAAGGTTTTATTCTGAAATTCTTTTTCCTCTAAACCCCATGCAGTGAAAATTCTATCCATTATTCGAAATTGTGTCCTTAACTTTTACATATTATAAATATGCGAAAGAAAGAAAGAAAGAAAGACAGACAGACAGACAGACAGACAGAAAGACAGAAAGAAAAAGAAAGAAAGAAAGAAAGAAAGGAAGAGAGAGAGAGAGAGAGAGAGAGAGAGAGAGAGAGAGAGAGAGAGAGAGAGAGAGAGAGCGAGAGAGAAAGAGAGAGTAAACATTGTCACTTTGGATCAACGTCAGATAGACGTGGCACCTGATGTTGGATCAACCTCGGGTTTTTGCAAACGGGAGGCCGATCTGCAGATGCGCATCCCGTTTGGCGATCCGTAAACGAGACAGGCCCATCTGCAGATGGGACTGATCAGCAGATCGATTTATAGACTCAAGGGGGTATTAATCTTGACAGCTACAATCATAGTGTGGTCACCCCTCCGTCATATGTCCCCTATCTTTGGCTCATCCGGTCACATAGGATGTTTATGCAGTCAGTTTCCATGAATATTTTTCAAAAGTTTGTGGAAAAAAACGGGAGTTCTTGACGTCGCATATTTTCAAAGTGACCTGTCAAAGTGACGTGTCAAGGATTTCCGGTGAGCTATAATGCAATTAGGTATTTTTCTTAGTTTGGCGTCTATACATCATCGATTTTTTTCGACGTCTATCCAACGTCGATTGTTCGACGTCGATTTAACGTCCCACCAAATACGCTGATTAGACCAATCACAACCAAATTACACTCAGAGTTAATGTTGTAGTTTGGTCGGATCGAAGTCAGTACCTGGAATCGGCGTTGGATCGACCTTAGATTGTTTACTGGGGAGACGGACGGAGAGAGACAGGAAGACAGTTAGAAGGGTGAGACAGAAGGGAAAAACACGGAGTCAGACGGAGAGGGATAGAGGCAATTTACTTCTCTCCCCGCCAAAAAGAAAAAAAAAAAAAGAAAGTGACCACATACTGGCAGCATAGAGTAAGTTTTATGATTTATATTTCTCACCCGACATGATGTGCATGGCTGCTCAACACAGGATGATGTGAGTATCCCACTGAAATGCCCACACACCAAAATCATGAAATACACAGAGCAGAGGTGTTTCACTACTCCCATTTTCTTGCCCTACCGCAAATAATATCCTAAAACAATCGAATAAGATATATTTTATTATATAAACAAATTTAAATCCGGTTTCTCAAACAGCTCTGATGAAGTTGAATCATGTCCATATATGAAATACATTGATGCAGCGAATTTACATAAAGCACAAATGTATGATATAGATACATATTTTATTGCAGATAGTTGCAGAAATTAGCTTTAACAGAGTGGTATGCAGAATCCTCTCTTCCTCTTCTTCCTTCTTCCTCTTCTTCTTCCTATTATTATTATTATTATTATTATTATTATTATTATTATTATTATTATTATTATTATTATTATTATTATTATTATTATTAGTTTTTTCATCTTCTGCTTCAGGATGGACATTTTTCCTCTCCCGCGTGCAGGTTTCTCTACTCGGTAACGAAACCCACTCTGGGTTCGTAAAAGATGACGTAATGTGTACCTGGTTTAGGATATCGCAGGAATTTTAGCCAAACGGCTTTCCCTCAAATCCCGGCTGTGTGAACAGGCCAAGCTTAAGATTAACTGTTGAGATAATCTTATTTCTTATTTTGACAACTCCGCTGACCCTCCCTCATCTTTTCTGATACAGGAAGGAAAGTCAGTCGAGAGGGTGATTGCTTAGGGAGATTGTTTACATTAGATTGTGTATAACAGAGACAAAGCTGGCAGAAAAAGTGTTCACCAAATATTACACTCACCTCAAAAATGCACGCGAAATCTTATTAACCTGCCCGTCGAGTCCCAAGCGAAATCATATCCTTATAGTTTATATCATATTATATATCCACCCGTACGAATTGCCTTTGCTTTCTTGATTTCACCAGAATAAGATTAACTTTAAGAACGGCCTGCCGCTACTCCGAAAGTTCAACGCGTGACGTGCTCTACACATTACTAACACAGGTAGAAGTCAAGCTGCATTTATTGGCCACGATATGTCACGTTTCTGACTTTATATGTGGAATTTACACATTTAAAAATGGAGGAATTTTTTTAAATTTTGCCAGTGGATAGATGTGCCTATCACTATTTTAATATACCTGCCAGTAATGTAACATCTTGCCATTAAAATCCACAACAAGATAATGAATACAGGTGGGGTATGCCTTCTTGCAACCGGTATTTATTGACCGTAAATAGGATGCATGCATGTACACTGATATACATGCATGTATCTGTCTATCTGTCTGTCTCTCTGTGTGTCTATCTATCTATCTATCTATCTATCTATCTATCTATCTATCTATCTGTCTGTCTATCTATCTATCTGTCTGTCTATCTATCTATCTATCTATCTATCTATCTATCTATCTATCTATCTATCTATCTGTCTGTCTATCTATCTATCTATCTATCTATCTATCTATCTATCTATCTATCTATCTATCTATCTATCTATCTATCTATCTGTCTGTCTGTCTGTCTATTTATCTATCTGTCTACCTATCTCTCGATCTACCCCTCTCTCCTCCCCTCCCTGTCCTATATATAATGCCGGGATTTCTCAGCCATCCCTGTTTTCCATCACGATGTGGCGCAAGCACCTAACGCAGGAAGAAAAATAACCTTGTTCTTAAACCCAATATTTTTCTCATTTGACCCAGCGGGCGGGCGTTCTTTTTATTTCTTTCTCGAAAAAATTTGAACTGACCGGGACTTTTTTTCAAAGATTTCGGTGACCCGGTAATGGCCAAAATTCTGGTTTCGTGTTTTTTTTTCTCTCGCAAAATATAACATAATGGTTTTTTATAAATATAACATTAACAATGTATACTGTTAAGTTGCTACTTTGAAACATTTTAAGTGTTACTTGTTTGAAAAGGCGAGCGTTGAAGGCGCGAGTACACAATTTTAGGATAAATTTCTCAAGCCGGGTCACTTCTTTTTTTAAAATGATCTGGCTGTGGATGATCTACAAGGTTATGTTTTCCTCGTCTAAGGTGGCAATTGCAGTTGTCATCAAACTTTTACAATGATTTGCGAGTGGCGTGGGATGGGTCGGGGTGGGGGGATTAGTTCCAAGAGGTGGTGGAGATGATCCTTGGAGGGGGGGGGGGGAGTGGAGGGAGCGAGGAGTGATATATTCGTGGGTAACTTTCCAAAAGGGGAGCGAAGTTGCACAGGGGAGATAGGCCAACGTAGATACCCCCCCCCCCTCCATAAATAAATGAGGTACAGTTAACAAACTGTACTTGGCTGATTCTGAGTACCACTAATTAAACTTCCTTGTATACAAACCACCAGTGCACCTCTGCCTCCAGACTTTATCTATCAACCAATTTCAAGTGGTTAAAAAATGCAGGTGTCTGAACGGCATATCCAAGTGTGCCTATTGTTTGTCTTTGAAATCATTTGATAAGATATTACTAATCTGCTGTACATATTAACGTAACACTGAATAACCCAACTAGTGGTAAAATTTCAAAATTTAATCTTAAATAAAAATCTATAAATTTAATAATTAAGTAGCCAATAAACACAGACTCACTTCTAGTATCCTAATATCGTGCTGTTTATCGAAGAAGAAATTACATATGACCTAAACTGTTTACATCATAAGGTTAAAAAAAAGCAACCACAAAGCAAAAACACGGCTCAGATCTCGTGTCTACAATATGTCACGCGGAACGGGGTGCTTCTTGTTTACACCCCCCCCCCCATCCCCCCATCAATAATACTAAAAGCAACAATACAAGCAGGGGTGTCACTCTCATAAAGTATTTATTTTCAGCGCCTGTAACAGGAAGTTTTTTTTGCTATGATGTACTGGGGACAGGATTGCGGTGGGGAGGGGTTGGGGTGGGTGTGAGGGGAGGAGGTGGGGGGGGACTGGGTGCAATCGATATGAAACAAATCCGTAAATAAACAAGAAAAATGTACTGAAGGAGAAAAAAAAGTGCCTCTGTTTGATTGGACAAATGAAAATGTTCAGCTTTAATTTACCTCCTTGCTGTCTCGTAGAACAGAATACAACCCGTGGGCTTCACGCTGGTCTGTAAAACGGCAAGAACATGTGACATTGAGAGATACTGGGTTTGTGGTGGTCAACGGGGATGTTTGAAAAGTTCCTCCTGCTACGGACGTTATTTCAAATGAATTGAAAATTCACAGCTTTTTTATAAAACATTTCCATAACCCTCACCGAAACCTTGTATGTATTTCAAAATAGTAAATAGCAAATAGAAAATAGTAAGCAAGAAAATGTCTTTGTTTTGGTGTATTATGGCCTTATATCAATGTTTTCTTTGACATTTTGCCCACTCACAGAATAGTTTATTTGCGAAGGAAAACAGAAAGCGTGTACCCTCTCCCAACCACGGAACATCAACGATAGCTTATTGAATAGCAGCAAAATGATGTAAGTTTCAAAATTTGAATCTTATTTTTTTTTAAATGGAGGCCGTGATACTGGTTAAATTACAGATGAAGAAATAGTTGAATAGCTTTTGAATAGCTTTTGACATGTTATAGCCAAGTAAACATTCTGACGCTTGATACAAACGCTCTTGAGACCTGACATTTATTTGTTACCGAAAACCCACCTTTTTCCGAAGCTCTGTCCGACATAACGTTCGATATATTTCGGAAAATCGACGATTTATGTAGACGTCAAAAACAGAGCTTGCAAAAATGTCCGGATCACAAACCCCCTTCCCTCCAACCTCTTCCCCCCCAAAAAACAACAAAACAAAAACAAAAAACAACAACAACAACAACATAGTCGTTTTAGCGCTCTGGTTAGCGCCTGGTACTGGTAATTACTTGATTTTGAAAATTAACGAAAATCAGGACATAAAGTTTTTACCGCCTACTTTTTGAACAGATTCATAAAATTGACTTATTACATATCCTGTGTTACCCAAAGTGAAGTTTGAAGGAGCGATGAATGCTATTCCTTAAGGCTGTCACTTTCTTGACGGTGATGTGATAAACATTTTCGCGACACGTCCCTATGTCACTCATCTGACGTCTCAATAGATTTCGCCGCACTGCCCCCGCTGTACCCACCGGAAATGTGGAATGTGCATGAGCGCACGCTAAAACCGGGAGGATCGCACAAATAATGTTTCAAATAATTTCGCTGCAGCTCGTGGGTTATAAGCATGCATTAGTTTTTTTACGACTACCATTGCCCCGTGTAACGATGCGGCAGTAGTTTCTACAGCGCTGACCAAAGAAACACATGCGGCGGGCGTAGAATGGGCTCCAAAAGCGTCTGCGAAACCTATGTACGGTCTGTTGCCTTGGACAAAATACGCTCCAAGATTTTCCTTCTGGTACAGGTCACAATATGGCCCCTGGACTGTAAAATTCTCGCTGTGTTTGTGATTAGGATATTGACTGATGAATATTAGTTCAGGACTATATGCTTGCAGTGTTTTTACGATGTTTTGCCATTTGTGACATTATGATTGCAGGATTTTCAATTCGTGTAGTGATTTAGAGACGATATATTAGGGAAAAGTGACAGTAAATTTATGCGTTAACTTATTCATTAATTAACACGGATTGTGGGCTTCGCTATTTTATGCTAATGTTGAATTGTTTTGACGTCAATCAGATTTCATTTAGTGTGACCCGTTCTGTTGATCAGAGAAAGCAAAAAAGGTATACAGTGGTATTTTGCCCTAACTTTCAGTTTTTGGTGGTTTGATGTCCGGTGGCGTTATGCCCGGGCACCGGAGAGACAGACAGATAGACAGATAGATGGATAGATAGATAGATAGATAGATAGATAGATAGATAGATAGATAGATAGATAGACAGACAGATAGATAGACAGACAGATCGATAGACAGATATATAGACATATATACATACATACAGACATACATACATAGCGGGTGTAGGATATTTGGCCAACCGAAATTTGACCAACCTCTTAATAAAAAAAAACGGACATTTCACCAACTTCATAATTTATTAGTCCCCTGTCACCGCGCATGGCGCGGAGCCGGGGACTTATGAAACGGGCCGTGTCCGTCCGTCTGTCCGTCTGTCTATCCCCATCTATAGTGGTAAGTTTGTACGCGCCATATTTCAGTAAGTAATACAGTGATTTCACTTCTTTCTTGCACAGAGAGAGTACATATATTGGAGATGAGGAACGCTTGGTTTTTATTTTTCTTAAAAATTGAAAAATTGCCGGATTTTTGAGATGTTGTGAAAATGTGTAATTGCCAAGATATATGGTGGTAAGTTTGTACGCGCGAGATCTCAGTCACTATTAAAGGGATTTTATTTTTCTCTCACACACAGAGAGAGCGTATATTAGAGATGTGCAACGCGTGGTTGTTTTTCATTTTGTAGAAAATTGAAAAATTGCCAGATTTTTGAAATGATATGAAAATGTGTGATAACCAATAGTTATAGTGGTAAGTTTGTATGCGCCATATTTCAGTAACTAATACAGTGATTTAATTTTCTTTCTTGCACAGAGAGAGAACATATATTGGAAGTGTGCAACGCGTGGTTATTTTTTAATTTATAAAAAAAAAATGAAAAATTGCCAGATTTTTTAAATGTTAAGAAAAATGTGTAATTTCGACTATTTATGATTCATAAGCCCACAACCTGTTTTTGAACTCCGCACCTATCGCTTGTCGAGCGAGCATCATACTAACTGAGCTAAACCTGTCAAGTGTAAAGGTCACTCGAACTGTTTTGTTTCAAAAACGGAGGTGCAGCGGGGGACTTAACCAGTTCACTGGTATACTTGTTTTTCGTTCCACTTATCAGTAAAACATTAGGAATCACAAATGTTCCGACAGAAGCAACATTTAAACAGTTGTAACACTGCAAGTAAAGTACTGTCACGTACCTGAGATTACACTAAAACATCCACCAGGTCTGGATTTGTTTGTTTAACGCCATGTATAACGCCAGATTACGGAGATTAACGGGGCACGTGGAACTCAACGTTACTGACACTCAATGACAGAGAGGGGATTAGCACAGCATCTCTTTGATGCGAATGAAGACTTCTTTGAAATTACTTTTTCTTACGAAACCTCGAACTCCTAGATTTATAAGGTTATGTATATCTTAAACTGAAAATTTGTCAAATGTCAGTTTTTCCATTAAGCGGTTGGTCAAATTGCAATTGGTCAAATTTCTATTGGTTAAATTGCGATTGGTCAAATTGCGGTTGGTCAAATTGTATGTACCCCATACATAACATACATATATGCATACATTCACAGATAGACACATTGAGTGCAAAGTATACTCTGAATATTTATGCAGGAAAATATGGTGTCTAAAAAAAGAAAGAAAATACCTACTTGCTGTCAATATTATGTCATGATAAAGTACTAAATGGACTAATCTATGCGAAGTAAACACAAGGACGAAAGCACATTTTCGGTGCACGATAAACCTTTCTTATCAGCTGTCAGATAAAAATATTTTTCTCCCAACACTTTTCCATTTCAGCTCTGATTAGAGCGTACTAACAAATTACAGTTTGTTTTCAAAAAATAATGAAACTAGTGTACTGGACGACATGCGTATACAATAACAGAGCAACGTTTTGCGTTCCGTTTTATAGAGGAATGTTGGGAATTTTTATTACTTGTCCAGGAAATCGTTAAATATCTCGTAATACCTCACGCATAGGCGCTTTTTTTTACATTTTCTTAGAGGGTGCCGGTGGGAGAGGGGGGGGGGGAGGTTGATGCAGCGAGACAAGGGCTTGCCTACTACCTGTGAACTGCTGATCAGAACTCTACTTATTCCCATTACTTAAACCCTCATCAGACTGTACAATCATTAACAGAAGTTACCTTGACATAAATGGAGACATCTCTCATCCTTCGCAACTTCGAGCATGAGATACTTCCATAATACACAAGATGTCTGACGATAATAAATCATTGACTATTTGTATTGCGAAGCTAAAAGGTAGAAGATAAAAGAAGGAGGGGTTTGAGGGTAGAATGATATAGAACAACCAGTTATGTTTGGTGTATATGTGTGCATAAATACTTTACTAACTGATCTCGGATTATCAGACCTGCCAAACAAATGACTGTACTAAGTGGGGACTTCACTTCCGAAACCGAAAACTACAATATTTCTTCTCGTCAAGAACAGAAATATATTTGACAAACTGAAATCACCAGACTCTTGGAATATCTTTTCTTCCTCAAATGCCAGTCAAACGACAGTCGTGCACACTATTATTTATTGGACTACTTACACATCACGATAAAAATGATTATATTACAATTGTAACTGCTACCCAGTTTTTTTTTTTAATTTTGAAAGCGAGAAAGGTTATTGAAGTCTTGCATTATAAATTAATTTCTATGAACGTTTATATAGTAGAAATCACATCCGGAATTTGCTTTTTGTTTATTTGTTTGTGTTTAAATGCACTGGAATTTGATTTACTACTTTTTAGCACATTTTGGTATATATCCGTGTTCAGTAATGGTTACTAAAAGAGGTTCTGTAAATATCTGAATAAAATCACAGCTCCTGGAAGGAAGATTAAATATAATCGCTTTAAAGGTAATGGCGAAGTCTGGAAGTAGTCATACGGTCGCAGTTCAAGGTTGCTGTCTCGTGGTGTGAGGTCTAAGTAACCCAATGTTCCCGTCAATAAAACAACATCCGCGTGTAACCGCAATGTACGAATGCAGGATATATATATATCATGCTGTTTATTATTATTACTATAATTATTATTATTATTGAAAGGGTAAATTCCCGGCCGTTTTAAAATCAGAAATTTAGTTTGTGATATGCCTAAAAAGTTCATATCAAGAATTCTGTTTCTCATAGCATTGAAACACATCGAAATTATAATACCAAGAGATCATTTCAAATTGTTGTTTCAATAAATAAAATAATCGAGAAAAAAAGCAAAAAAAAAAAAAAAAAAAAAAAAGAAGAAAAAAAAAACAAACAAACAAAAACAAGACAAAAAAGACAAATCTTGATATCTAAAGTTGAATTTATTATGTCAGTAGTAAATTTATTTAATTTAAGTTTATTTTACCACTAATTTAATTTTGATGAAAAGAATTATTTTTACTACAAGCTATAGCAACACAAATGAAAGCGACATTTTATCGACTGAAAAGTATCAAAGTACATCTAAATAAAAGTCCCCTACATATCTTCCTAGAAATTGGCCTTACTTTTACTTGATTAAATTTTCAGATTATTCAATTAAATTTTAATGCAAGCCTGTCCAAACACACAGTCCAAACATCAGTTTAAGTATGGCATAAAAGCATAGACCCAGTAGCGCACTATCAAAAGAAAAATCTGAACTCGGTTCACCACACTGTTAGAATTTGAAAGTTTCAGTGTCAAGGTCAGGAGACTGGTTAGCGAAGGCATATGTTTTTATCGGCCGTTAGGTTTCCTTTCGGCCAACCTGTCAGTGGACGAAATTGACCGATGAGCACTAATACACAGTGTGGAGAACGTGATTGCCTAATTTGCAAAAGTCACAGATTATAAACAAACAGAATATTCAAGAATATCTTCAAAACGTACGCGAAAATTGTCTTATTCTTTGTCCATCACCGCATACTCCTTGGCAAGCTCCGCACAAAAGGTTTTCCCGAACTGCTGCCAACCTGAGCTGGCATCCGCTGTGAATTCACCTCCCAGTTGGTCCCTCAAATAATCATGCAGTGCACCAAAAACGACCTGAAAAATGCATGACATGCAGCAAATTTAAAAAAAAAAACTAGCTGCAACGGAGCAAACTGCGAAAAATGGTAGTTTGCATTGTTAAAATTCTAGAAATTATGTTTATTTTTTAATAATTGAAATAAGCAGTATTTGCCTCTGCGGATTATTAAAAGATTTTCTTGGGACAGTCCATAAAGTACGTACGAAAAGTTTTCATACGTATTGACACTGACTGCCACCGGTATTGCAACCGCTCCGGTGTAAGTACGCATTTTATGGATAGCCCACTTATGACTTTTAGGCACAGCAGTTGCTAGGGAGCAATTAAGTGAAGACATTCTCTTCAGAAATTGAATGAAGTTAATTAACTGTATTTGTTAAACATCAGGAGTCGAATATTTCAACAAATGATTTTCACATGGTTATCATATGTTGACCACATACTTGGAGATGTTTTATATGGCCAGATTAGACGATATGGTTACCACTTGGCCACCACAGGGTCTTTACTATAACCATATAGTAAGCATATCTGATAAACATGTGGTTATCTGAAGTTAATCATACGTTGACCCATGTTGAAAGTTTGCTATGTATGATGACCATACGAAGAGTTATCCCCAACATGTGTTACTTCATACATGGTAATAAAGTTAATCTATGTTAAATATATTTAACATGTGGTTACCATTAAAAATGAGTACGTGGTGACCATGTGGTAAACATGTGGTTAGGATATGATAAAAGATACATTCAAACATGTGTCTACATGTGTTTGCCATGTGGTAACAATATGTTGAACATTCGGATAAAGTTTCTGGTGTTAAGAAATGTATTGATAACAATCGCAATGAAATAACAAGTACCATGAACATTTTTATGTTTTTAAATATTTGAACCATTTAATAGGTATCGCTATATTGGATTGTGTAATAAACTATGTAATTTACATAGATTGCTTAATTCTAAGCGAGGGAAGTTCGTTTTTCTTGAACAATAATTCTATATAGAATTAGTGTTTTTTAGTTTTGCTTGAGCATATTGAAATTCTTTATTTAATTGGCAAACCGGAAGTAAGATACCTCATACTGTGCCACAGTGGATCCGCGTATACCGTGGTGCTTGCGCGCATTGGTTTTAATTGCGCAGATAACTTCCTCGGTATTGTCCATATTCTCAACGAATCCACCCAGCTCCCTCATGAAGAAATATGCGTGAGCTCTCAGTTGTGGCTTCTTTGACATATCTGCTACTGGTCCCTCGATACGTTTGAAGAGGGCCCTGATATCGGGATGTTTGTTGAACACTCTTTGAAATAGAGAAAAAAGAACTTATTTACAGGGCATTCAGAATGCACGCATTAATTTCGGAGGTGGCGCGGGAATGGATGCTTAAAACTCATGCCTGTGAGGTATTCTTCCCACCCACAACGTCCAGTCATACACATCGCCTTTTGGTTCATGATGTCCTGCTCTTAAGGATGTTCTCTCATTCACAATATCCTGTCATTCACAATGTCCTGCCACACATAACTCCGTGTCACTCATAAAGCTCTACCAGTCACAACGTCCTCTGTCATGCACTGTTCTGTACTGCTTTCAACGTTTCACCAAAATGGGTGACGGGATATGATCACAGCAGACACTTCCTCATCTGCGGTGCTTTCTGTCTGAAACCAAACTGAACTGTTCCCCCGATGCTCAAAAGCTATCGCGAACACTAGACTGGTTTCTCTGAATTTTAGTTTAAAACACATTTGAAATCAATAAAATCTCGAACAGAAATCGGTTTACCTTTTAAGAAAATAATGCAACAAAGCGAAAGAAAATACATAGTAAAGACTGAGATAAATAGAACGTATTTGCGGAAACAGGACCACCGGTGGGTCTGAGCTGTCCTTAGTTCTCGCTTCTTTCCTGCGAAAGTTGTTCATTCATAGTACATACAAAAGCGAGATTGTGGCAAAGTGCTCTGAGTTTAGATATTGCTTGTCCGATCTGCACATTTGTCGTATTCCTGCCCAGTAAGCATTCCGACGTATATTAACGTCGATCTGAGGATGCAACGTAAAGCCCGCCAAAATTAAATCTGGTAGTAATTTCGTTGTAACTCATCGCAACCATACATTAATAGCTAATCAACGTCTTTGACACAACGCTGAATTGACGTTGTATAAGCAACGTTGATAAGACGTCGGATAGACGTCGCAAAAATAGGCATGGTAAAGACGTCTGGGCCACAACTAAAATAACATGATTATGTTATCGCTCACAGAAAATGGTGACAATAAAAGTTCGCTGTGACAATAGACCAAAATAAGGACGTAAAATATGGGACTGTCAGATCAGTGCAAGTTTTTCTACTTTTGAAAAATGTTCGTGAAAATAGATTTCCCACATATCCTGCGTGACCGTGTGACCCAAGGGTACTTAGATTGACGGTTGACGTTGTTTCGACTTCATTTGCAACTTTTACGCATCGTTGATTAGACGTCTGATGCTCGACGTCTATAAGTAGACTTTTCGACATCCATAATCAACCTGGATCCTACGTTGATCTGACGTCGCATGTGACGTCTAACGTTATTCTAATGTCCCAATGCTAATTTGGATGTTTTTTTTCTGTAAAACCCTATTCTAAAAACTCTATTCTTGTGGTATTTTAAAACGTACTCACTGCACAAACAAGTCGACACCATGCTGTTTGAGATTTTTATCCACCGTGGCCCAGTTCGATCTGACGGCTGCTACCTGTGGACCTGACAACCCTAAGCCAGCCATGCTGTCGTAACAATCTTACCTGGAAACAAATATGAAGGGTTCTCAACAGGCTCCTACTTTGTTTTAATTTATGTTTTATATCAGAATGAATCGTTGGTGAAAATTCATTACATTTTATTTCTCATACTGTGAATGTTACTGGACATGAAATTATAAACATATTTCTTTCTTCTTCGATATTTCACTAACTCCAGAAATTCCATTCCTATTGTGGCATTTCTTTTTTCAAATTTATAGTTTTCTCTGTGGATAAGATCAAAGAGGGTCAATGTTTTGCTTGAGAATTTTGGTAAAATATTTACATTTTTCAGTAGTGGACTGTAAATAACCTGTGTTTTTTTGCGATTTGTTTTATATTAAATTTCAGAAAAACTATGAACACTCAAATCTAAAGCGTACATTCTACTTTTTTTTATAAGAAGAGCCAAATTATTCAGACCAGAGAGCGTTGCCACAAGAAATTTGAAGAAATAACGTTAAATATCCTTTTTTGTCTGTCTTTTTTTTTTTTTTTTTGCTGAATTAACTCAACTGTTAACTGGAGTTAAGTGGTTCTGTTTTACGCACTTAACTAAACAAAATAAATAGATAATATTCTGTTGTAACGTTACTTTTTGTTTACGGCACACTGATAGGTACGTCTTCAAACTTACCCGTTCACAATTATCCCACGTGTAATTTCAATTTAACTTTATTAAGTGGTGTGTTACTTACAGCCAGTTCGTTCACTAGTCGGGGTTTCTATTCTCGAGCGATGTGTGCGAGCTTGTGACAGCATTCCAGGCATGCACTTCTCTTATAAGAGACATGAGTCTGCATCTTTCTAACCAACGCGTTCACTTATTCCAACCCCTCCCCCAAATCTTCTCCCCCACCCTCTCCTCAGCTATCTGATGAAACATGACAGATTTCATGTATTCGATCCGAAGAGTCATTAATCGTTACCCATTTAGCCCTCCCTCCTGTCGAAAAAAGACATGTCTGTGTGAACGTGACACCGCTGGTGGCGAGGGAGATGCTTCAGCCACAGCGCGAGTAGCCCGAAATTGCTTCCACGTGCTTAGTAGCATGGTAACAGACGCTTTTTAAAACATTTTTAAACTACGCTTTGTGTTGTAACTTATCTGTCCGTTCTATATACAGGACGATCTTGAACAACAACCTTTGGCCAAACTAGACTAAATTCCTTAAATCTGGATTTTTTATCTGAAAAATCAACCGAAGCCTGCCAAAGAATGCAATAATTAGACAGCAAAATCCATCGAACTCCCGTTAGTTCGAAGAAAAGGCTAAGCAACTGTGATGACATGTAGTTTTGGATATCCGGACATAACGGCAGCGGCCATAAACAGAGAAGACCAAAACGACGACGGTCAAAACGGCGACAAGTGCAACCGCGGACAAAACGGCGACGGTCTTTTTTTTTAAAGTTTATGCTTTAAAACGCTTATTAAAAAGAAACAGAAAGTAACAACGTTGCCAACACAGTAAATAAATAAATTTGGGCAAAGTGCCCTTCCGGCCCTCCCTAACTACATCCTTCCTGTCACCAGTCACTGTCTTAGTAATCTTCCCTCCTCCCACCCCCTCCCCTAATCACCCCTCCCATCTTCGCAATCTCCCTCCATCCAACCCCACCCCCCGTTCCAATTCAAGCCCCACCACTGCAACCAGTCTTTCTCTCAGTGATCACCCTGGCCTTCCTGGGTTTCACGTTTCTCGGGAGCCCAACGGATTAGTTCCTTAAGGCGAGTAAAACATCGGTTTTCATTGCTGATAGCCTTTTATTGATGTGGATTCACGTGCAATAACGGATTAGTTTGCACACTCGCTAAACACAATGTCTTTCAAAATATGCTTATTTACCCCCCTCCCCCCGCCAACGATAGATTAATCCCCCCCCCCCCCGCCAACGATATGGGTTCCGGACCATACCCCACGGGACAATACTCCACGGATGATACCCGCCCCCCCCCCCCCCCCCACCGCACCATCATTTTTTCCAATTTTCATTTTAAAGATTTCCATTAACGAACAGCACACTAATACAGTTCTGTGATCTGTAGTTTAACATAGGAGCAGGAAGGATATATAGGACAGGAGAAGCAAGGATATAAGGAAGGGCACTGAAGCAGGAGCAAGAGAAGGAGGGACAGAGGAGAAGAGGATAGAAGGAGGAATGCAGGACGGGGGGACTGAAGGAAGTTTACATGAGGAGGCAAACGGGGGAAGGATACAGGAGGAAGGTAACAGAAGGCGGGATACAAGAGCAGGCGCAAGAAGGCAGGATACAGGAGGAGGGGACAGAAGGAGGAATACAGAAGGAAGGAACAGAAGGAGGGATGCATGAGGAGGGGACAGAAGGAGGGATACAGGAGAAGGAGAACAGAAGAAGAGGAGGCTTACAGAAGATTGAGTGCAGAGGCATACAAGCGGGGGAGGGGGGCGGGGGATTTTTTTTTGTTACGGTATTTTTTGTTGTTACGGTAGATCGGTGGAGGTCTTCAACCGAGGAAAAAACGAAGAAAGAAAGTGCAAGTGAAGAAGGGGTTTCCCGTGTGCAAAGAACCCAGCAAACAACCGAAAAAAGGTTGTATTTTGGTCGCGACGACTTCACAACCATATTCCGACCTATTACCCTAAAACCTGACTTTATTCCGACGCCGAGGCGACGTCGGTTTTCGGACGTCATTCCGCTCACCGGAAATGGAAGTCATTTTGAAAAAGAGGAAGAAAAAACGTAATTTTCACATGAAAATTTTAGAATTTTTATGGCGCGTCGGTATTTTTCTTCCGAGGTTGTAAAAATTTACATGGAAAATGCTTCGTATGTATTTCACAACAGCAGTTGAATAATTAATTATCTATTTATTATATAACTGTAGTCAGTTTCAAGTCGGAATCCGACGTCGGTTCCCATTTCATATACAACCTAAAACAGACTTAATTCCGACGTCGGATTTAGGTCGGAACCCGACGTCATTCTGACGTTGAAAACCCGACGTCGGTTCCATTTCATATACAACCAAAACCGGCACGTCAGTCCGACGTCGACCCGAATTCATTCTGACGTCTTAATGTTTGCTGGGAAGGAGTTACGGCTAACATTTGCACACAGCAAAATTAATGTGAAGAAAAAAAAATAAATAAAGGCAATTGGATACTGGCAGCCGTTTTTATAGACTTTTTATGTCACGGGAAATGCGAATGTGTAAAGATTTGTTTAATCTGTCATTTTAACAATGAATAATTTCAACAAAATGCCATGTCTCGATAAATGCAGACAGACACCCAGACAGTGTGGTCTAACTGGGACAAACATTTCGCATCTGATGGCGTCCTAATTAGCCGTTAACACGTCGGTCTCACCACGTGATGCAGAATTATAGATTGTCTGGTCTATAAAAACAACCAAGAAATGCGCTAATATACTACTTAAAATAAACAGAAAGATAAAGGGAGGGTGGGGTGAAAATCATTTGTATGTGTTTTTCTTTCTTTTGTTTGTTTGATTGATTTGTTTGTTTTTATATATATATATATATATATATATATATATATATATATATATATATATATATATATATATATATATATATATATATATATATATATATATATATTTATGGGTGTAGGGAAAAAGGCAACGGAAAAATGGCAATGGAAAAATGGCACAAAGAAAAAGTGACACAGTACAAAAAAAAAAAAAAACGGAAAAAATGGCATCGCCTTTTTTTGTCGAACTTGCAACTACTGCAAACGTCCGATATCACTCCGGAGTTCAATCAAGTTCAATAACAACATGGCATGTGTCTTGCAGTTCGACTCAAGACCGAAGAAAAAATCCCTTCAGTGTCCCTGCCTGTCTGAAAGTACGACACTTATCTTAATCGTAAGGAACACAACCATGGCCCGAGAGACGCAAAAGTGACTGCTACCAAATGCCGCGCACAGATGAAACAACAGGCCAAACCTGCTCAAATATTTACGTAATACATAAGCGAGATCGACGGACGGAACTTGGCAAAGAAGAATCAGTCAAACGCACTTTGCGAAATCAGCGTCTTGGACATACCCCGATGGAACCGGAAAGTCTTCATGACCTGGTTCTGGATGGTGAATGGACCCGAAAGGCTGGCCCAAATCCTGAGCAGTTTTTGATGTGTGACAACGGTCCCGATGCAGCTGCCAGAGTGATAATATTTGCAACCAGCGAGGCGCTAGATCATTTATCCTCTGCAACCACATGGTACATGGTTGGCAATCATGCTGTGGCGCCACATGAATTTTGCCAGTTGTACGTCATACGTTCGCCACTGGGAAACACTGCAGTTTCATGTGTGTATTCCCTGCTGCAGCGGAAGACCAAAAAAAACCTACCAGGAACTTTTACGTGCGATCATCGTCAAGTGTGCAGAACTGCACCAAAAGCAGGATCCTATGACCATAGTGATGGACTTTGAGTTGGCCATGAAAAGCCCGATAACGGAGACCTTAGGTCATGACATCACGATCCAAGGGTGCTTCTATCACCTTACTCAAGCTACGTTCAGAAAGATCCAGGAACTCGGACTTATGCAACTGTACAAGAAATCAGAAGAAGTTAAAACTTTTTGTGCCGTGATGGATTCCCTTGCGTTGCTGTACATTGCTGATCTCGACGAAGGAATCGCGTATCTCCGTGCCAACACACCAGAGGACGTCAGTCCACGTTTGGATTACTTTGTGGACACATACTGTTTTCGGGCATACCGACCAATGCAACACCGCGGAAATGATGGACAAGACGCGATTACGCCTACCACAATTTTTTCCACCAGAAATGTGGAACGTTCACGAAGTTACCTTGAACGGCGAGCAGCGTACAAATAATCCTTGCGAGGCCTGGAGCCACAGAATCGAACACCTGGTTGGCATTCTCCAGTCGTCCGTCTGGAAACTGATCCACTGACTTAAAGCCAACGCCGCCCATGTCAGTGCTGTGTTGCTGAATGCCGAGCGTAGGGAACCTCCAAGAAAGCGCGTCAAACGTGCTTACGCACAGGCGCGACTTCTTCAGTTGTGTTTGGATCCACGGCAGGGCACAAAGACCGTAAAACATTTCCTTCAAAGTGCCGGTCACGGCGTTCAGTGGAAGCCGTGCAGAAATCAGCCTGAGTTGAAATAGTGTTGTTCATCACAAAAACATTTTTCATAGTGACTGTAGTGTATGGTTTTATTTCGGGAAACGCAGATCTTGCGTAATTAAGACTTTGGCTAGTTTTCATTTAATGCACTTTTTTGAAAGTGAATTTATTTTTGTGAATTTTTCAGTGAAATCGATTCGCAAGTAAACACAGTCAAAATGTATTTTAATATTCCGTTTTCCTTTTTTGAATATAAACAAAAAATGAAATTTTGATGTTGCCATTTTTTCCGATTTTATACCGTGCCATTTCTTGTGCCATTTTGTCCATTGGCATTCTTTCCGTTGGCATTTTTCCGTACCCCATATATATATATATATATATATATATATATATATATATATATATATATATATATATATATATATATATATATATATATATATATATATATATATATATATATATATATATATATATATTTGTAGTTGCCTTTTTGTATTTGCTGAACTTACAGCAAAAGTATATTTCGAATTTTCCATTTTTTGATTGGTTTTTCTGCAGATCTTTAACAATCACGTAAAACAGATACAGAAACTCTCTTGCTGCGCTTACAGTCAAAAGCGAGCAAATCTATAGTTACGTCACCGTATGTACTTTGTTTTAACCCTCCATATTCAGTTAAAAATTGTTCTTGCAACGTACTTTAAATTAATAAATTGCAGTTATATCAAATTTAGATGGATTGTCTAACCCCCCCCCCCCTCATTTAGATGAATTGCTGCTAGATAAATTGCCCCAAGATGCTACTCATAAAGGGTTGTTTTATGAAAAACCGCAGTTTTTATTTGCAAAAGCCTCGAATTCGGTAAACGGGGTAAAAGTCCTCTCCCTGGACAGAAGCCCCTCCACCTTACAACACTAGGACAAAAGCTACCCCCCGGTCAACCCCTGCGACAGAAGCCCCCCTTTCCACTTTGTAACACTAGGCTGAAAGCCCCCACCCCCCCCCCCCGAAAAAGGGGAGCCTCCCTCTAAGTCTTAACCTACCAGAGTTATTTTGTTATCATCTCCAACCTCAGCGAACAATTACTTCGATTAGTCATTTTATTTGACAATTGCAATTATCCGGTTATTAGAGATTTGAAAATACTGACGTAAAGCTTTGAGCGGGCACAGTGATATCAGGCCTTCACCTAACCGCCCTGATTCCAAGGCCGGAGAGGTACCCACTTCTTGAGTAGCAAAGTGGGTGTTGCCCTTGAAGCCTGCCCCACGCGTCAGGAAGACCTTCTTCCACTTATCATTTACCTCCATGGTATGTCGATGAAAAGCATGGATTTCGATCCTCTTTGTGAGATCTCTTTCATCTCTTGAACAGTATCCATCTTGAAAGGCGTTACGTGAAGAAACTCGTTGAGGGATGAGATATCTATGACCAATCTCTCAACCGCACCCCCCCCCCTCGTTTTTATGAGACCAGACAAACCCTACTGAAGTACCCCAAATTTGTTTCCGGTATTTTCTCTATAGCTCCCTTCTCTTGCAAGTCTTTCAGCACACAAGGTATTCTGTGAGCCAGATCGATAGGCCGTCATGAGACTGTCTAAGGCTTGCCAGTAGAGAAGGATAGAGGGATTTTAACTAGTGTTTCGTGTTGGAAAGGAAGGGGGTATCCGTCCTTTAGCCAGTGGACAACGCTTGGTGGGGCTACTATCTCCTTGCATGAGCGCCAAAGCTTGCCTTGCCTCCCGCCTATGGACGGGAGGCGTTTGTAAGATAACAAATCTTCAGGACTTCCTGCGCTTTAAAACGTCTCACGCAGAGACGAGACCCTAGGTTTCAGGCTGCTACTCGACAGCCTCTCTCGTCTGCCATCATTGGCGAGCTTCGTCCACTTAGGAGAATCCATCCGATCTGACGGTGCCTGGTGGGTTATCTTTCGCTTTGCTGACTGCTGGTGAGAGAACAGGCGGATAAAGCTCTGCTCTGCTCCCTAGGATGGACGGTTACTCAACTCTCTCAGTCCCTTGACTCTCGAACAACAGTATTGCATTATAAACCAGAAAAACCACAGACGTCATCAGATATGTTGGCATCTTCAGTGTTGCCTTTGTCCCTAATGCCAGATACTCCAGTACCTTTGAGGAGATGAGTGAAGATGGGGATGGGGATCACTAAGCCTTAGGTTTTCCCATCTAGCTTTCAGAGCCTTGAGCGCATTGTCCTGCCGATGCCTCAATGGTCCTTCTCTGCTGAAAGAATGCCCGACTCAATAAAGACCGAGGGCATCAACACCGTGTTTATGTGGACTTCTTCAAGGATTCTAACGGCTCCTTCGAGGCCAGACAGGTGTCGATGCGGGCGTAACAATGCATCGATGCAACTGGTAGGGGATGAGAGAATCTTTCGGTTACGATTCCAGCAGTTCTTCCTCTTCCGGGTCGGAACTATTGGAAGACTGCTCATCATCTTGAGACTGATCCGGGCCAGGCTTCCTCCTGCGATGGACGAGACCAAAGCGATGGGACAGACGTGTTCTTGAGAGAGCTCTTTTTTTCATTATACACGTAAGATATTATGTACTGGTAAAGCTTGTATACTTGTCCTCTGTAGTAGCTTGTGGGCGATAGGGTGGCGCTTCCTCTTCGTGTTTACCGAAGATTCCTTGGCTTGGACAGTCTGTTTAAGTCTTAGAGCTGACGCTGAATTTGTTCAATGAGTTCTGGGGAAATCATAGGAATCTGCGAAGCATTTAGAGGCGGTAACTAAACTTACTTGGTAGTGCCCAACTGACCTACCGAAAGTCGGGTGTAGGTCAACTGACCAACGCCTTAGCGAAAAAAACGGACAACTGACAAACTTTTCTATTACAAATTTTTAGAGCATAAAAAAACTTCCTCTCCTGAGTTACTTCAGACAAAACGAAAACAAAAAAGTGCTGTCTCGCATCACAAAGCTAGTCCTATAATCCCTTCTGTGTTACCGAGTGTCAGCGATTGCATGACGCATATAATCTCTAATCCCTTCCCTTTCACCTAGTGTGTGACGTACCCGAGTTTTCCCGCTTGTGTCAAGCTTGTATCTCCGAAATGTGTTTTGTGGTGTGGTACAGTTATCAGTAGTCATATATAATCTTACATGCTTTTGATATGGTAGTTAACAGAAAATAATTTTTCTAAAGTTGGTCAGTTAATCGTTTTTTTTAAATAAAATATTGGTCAGTTTGTATGTCCCCCTCCCCCGATGATTTAGACACGATCGCTGGGTGATTTTTAAATCCCGCTGAAACGGACCTAGATGTGTCCGACTGAAGATCTTCCCACGCCTTGACTAGGGCAGAACGCTCTTCGCCAGCGGGCATATCCAACCCCGCTACTGTCTAGACAAAGTCTTTCATCGCTAGCTTTTCGGAATTTTAAGCTTGCATTTTCGATGCAATTCTTGGAGAAGAGAGAAAAAGAAGAAAAAAAAAAGAAATGCGGACAGACAAAAAAGACAGAGCTCTATGCTCGAATTACAGTCACTTGCCGCCCCGAACTTGTCTGCATGGGACGGGAAGGAAGAGACAGGAAATGATGTATCTCTGCTGGACTCCTAAGCCGAATGATGTGTGCTTTGCAAAACCACACTCAAAAGGGAATGAGGCACCAACATAAATTGCCTCACTTCAGATTAGCTACCCTGCTGCATGGGCTATCCGAAATGCAATGACAAAATTGCTGTTTTTATTTTGCATGATTCTAAATACCTGAACGAACTCCATCTAAAAGTAGAGGTATCCCAATTCGAACCTTTAGGGACGTAAAATTATCAATTATTTGACTTGTGTCTGGTAGACGACTCTCACTCATTGCTGTCGAAATTACGTTGCTCCGACGCCGGAGCGATTATATGTGTAAATAGGAAGTGTGTATTTCTAACACTTATCGAAGTAAATCTGACGTTTGATAAGTAACATACACCAACTTTATATTGAACTTCTATGTCAGATAAGCGGTAATTTATATATCTAACATTTCTTACGACGAACAGACGTTAATTTCCACTCGGTGAAAATTTAGTGTCTACGTATATGTGCTTTGAAACATAACACTCGCCAAAATCTCTTTGTTTTATTTGTTTCGGTTATTAATAAGAAAAACTGGGCGTGTTATAAGTTATTTTGAAACATTTATTTATACCTTGATTTATGAGTAATGGGGTGATAGAAAAACTTGACATTACATTATCAGTATGAGGGCGTCATAAACATAATGAGAAATGGTTGTTAAAACAAGTTATTTGCATTGGGTTTCAATTGTTTAACTTGTTTTCTCAGTAGTGCTTTCTCAGTACCATAAGACTTCACCTTTTTCCTTAAATGTATAAATTTCATAGTGATGATTTTGACTTTATGATCTGAAAAAGCTGCCATAACAATCAATCTGAATTCATATATTATAAAATTCTTATCCTATTTCTTTCTTCTTGTTAAACCGTGACAACACATTATTCTCAAATATTGTTTGCGAGCAGATAAGCAGCTAATAACATTAACAATCCAGCCGACACAAGGTGTACATAATGCTTATAATAATAACAATAACAATAATAATAATGATAATCTGGAACAGCACAAGAGACATTCTGGTGCACTCGACAAGTTCAACCGGTTAGTTGGACCTCACTCAAACGATTAGCTGTGGTATTTGGGAAGGATTGGGAAGATATTCACTTATCAGAAATGTATTTGCAATTATTTTATTTTTTCTGTTGTGTCATTGTGTCTGGACTTGCTATTTTCTAATCACTGGGCAGTCTCCTCATTAGTTTTTTTTTGTTTTCGTACAGTATACAATAACATCATTGTATATATAATTCATTAGTATAATCCACATAGCAACGTAGTAACCGTGACATCATGCATGGTATAAAAAACCAAGCAATGTATTTTATGGTTAGTATAAAATTTAGAGCGGGGTTGTTTAGAACTTAATATGAATTCTGACGGTGAAACCCAAGAGCAAGCCGAAAAAAAGTTTCTTCAATCCACCTCTTAGTTTGCGGACATTCATGTGGGTAAAGCTCAGCTGATCAACGGCCAACTGACCAATAGTCAACTGACCACAGCCTTAATAAAAAAAGAAATAAGTGACCAACTTTTCTCTCACAAATTTGTAGAGCCCAAAAAACTTCTTCTCCTGAGTTACGTCAGACAAAACGAAAGCAAAAAAGTGCTGTCTCACATCACAAAGCTGGTCCTATAATCCCTTCTGTGTCATCGAGTGTCGGCAATTGCATGAGAAAGATAATCCTGTAATCCCTTCCCGGTCAAAATGGAACGTGCACGAAATCACGCTCCAAGGAGAGCACCGGACCAACAGCATGTGCGAGACATGGAATAGCGCATTTCTACAGCTTGTGGGAACACAAGCACCCGTCCTTCTTTACGGCGGTTGTGTCCCTCCGCAAAGACTCACCAATCGTCGTAACCAAGATTCTGCAAGATGCCGTTGGTTAACCGCAGTAGAAACGCACGAAGCGCGACTACGCGGAATTTTACAAGCGCACCGAAATTCTGCTTAGAGAGCTCATCAAAGGCCGCAAAACAGTCGAACAATTTGTTCCCGGAATTGGGCACAGCATTCGATTTGGGCATTAGTAGTTTTGTGGCATGGTAGAGTTATCATTAGTGATATATAATCTTACCTGCTTTTGATATGGTAATTAACAGAAAATAATTTTTTTCTTAAAGTTGGTCAGTTGTTCACTTTTTATTAAGGCGTTGGTCAGTTGACCGTTGGCCACTTTGTATGTCCCCTCATTCATGTAGAGTATGCATTAGTGTGTCTCTTTCTGCCTGAGTTGCAAACTTTGCAAGTAGTCACTCTAGTCTTGATTTTCCATTACTTGACGTTTCAACCACAGTTCACAATATTATGAATTATTTAGCACCGTAATTTTGTAGGGAATTTAAGTAATTTTGATTCTTTAGTAGACAGCCTTGCCTAAAGTTAGGCTGTTGCATGTTATGTCGCCAGAAAGTTGTCAGAAACTTCTGCAACCCAGTTTCGTAAATTTGGTAGAAGTGTTGCGATGAAAAATTCCCAATAAAAATTTTTACATTTTTGATATGTTTATTGTTTTACCACTCTCCAGGCTGTTGAAATGTATGGAGAGCTGTCTTACTTTAAATGCATCATTAAGAACTGGATGCCATCTTACTGCATTTCTAGCAGCATTTCTTACCATATGTTTTTAAAGAAATTGATTTTATTTTATATGTCGTTAACGTTTAGCCAGTTTCCACTATGGTATCACTGTCTTTCGAATATGCTACTTCTAATCAAGATGATTTATTTAGTGTTCCACAGTTAATATTTTAGAAACCCACGCTTTGCTTGAATACTCTAGAATGTTTCTAAAAAACGTGGGCTAGCTTGGCATTAAGTTTGTGTATCAGTGACAACGTGATTTTGATCAAAGTATAGATTGATGATGTATTTTTGTTATCAAGAACATGTAATCGTCTGCAATTGTTTTAATTTTGTGCGCTCTTCCATTGATTTCCATACCATCAGCTCTATCAGTGACCGCTTGATTTCTACACACGCCATAAAAAGAAGACTTGAGAAAGGGCATTCCACGATATAATGGAAACTATCCATTATCATTTACTTAGCTGCTTACACGATTATAGCTATGTCTGATCCAGATAGCGATCCTTTAAAAGTCCCTCCAATGATAAGAATGGATGACATACGCAATGTGCCTTGCTTAATGCTTTTCTAAGGTTTTCGCTAGTATTTTATGGTCTGTGTTTAGAGCAAGACTAGACCGCGACTACTCTAAGCAGAAAAACAGATAATTATCCTTCTTGTCTTGCCAAATTTAAACATATGAATTAACTGAGGCAAAAATTCTCTATAAAATTCGGGGGTTATTCCATCGCATTTGTTTGATTGAAAATCGCTTAGTGTGCTGAAGCATTCGTTTAAGGTGACTTGACAGTGAATTAGGATATTTACATTTTTACATCTCTTAAATTTAGATGAGAGCTATAACGATTTCTAAAATAATTTGCTAACTCCTGTTACGTTAGTTTAATTTACTGATTGTTTGCCTGTTAAAGGATAATGTTTCACTGAACTGTGTTATTTCTTTGTTATTTGTAACTTTATGCAAATTTTGCTATCCAACTCAATTATTTAAGCAAGGATTCTTCTCTTTCTCTTTTAGCTTTGGCTCTTATTTTACAATATTTTATGAAATAGTTCATTAGTTTACATTTTCACAAGTCAAGGCGACCCCGAGACTGCTCCGACACGTTATCGATCAATGACTGTCTTGTATTCTTCCTCCACAAGAATATTCAAGCTAAGTTCTCAAAAAACCTGGACCCGCTTATTTATAGACAGACAGATAGATAGATAGATAGATAGATAGATAGATAGATAGATAGATAGATAGATAGATAGATAGATAGATAGAGAGATAGATAGATAGAAATAAGTCGTATAAATCAAACAGCGAAATATTATTTACATTATGTGTTAGCCTTTAAATTAGTTAAAACAAGAATGGCAGGAAAACTGACTAAGTCCCCCGCAGGCGTGCAATCACAGGATTTCAATACGACAATCATCCATTGAATAGGTCAATTGTACTGTATTTTCAAAATTTTCCCATTTTCCCAATTTTTGCGAAAATCTCAAAATAACCCCTCGTTGCACAGGTCTACATAGTCTTTGCATGTGCAAGAGAACAATTGAATCGCTTCAGTGGTTACTGAGATAAAGTGCCGACGAAAAAAAAAATGTCGATGGATCCGAATCCTATAGTGCCGCGCTTCGCGCTAGGCGACGGTGAGGGACTAAAAAGAGCTGACAATACTTTCCTTTTAAAAGCGTTTTCTTGAATAACAACATCAGTAAGTAAAAGTTAATTATATAACACTTGGCACAGTATCTATACGTATAGTAACACAAAAAGGTATCTCGACATATTTTCTGACGACATTTATTCCAATGACATTAATTCCTGTGACATTTATTCCTTTTTTTTGTACATGTATATTTTGAAAAAAAAACCGAGCAATTGCTTAGGGTCCATTCGGAAGGAAGGCACAGGATATAAGATCTCTGAGACCATCGGATCCACAGGATATGTTTTTCCAGATAACAGATTCATGTATATAACATGGGTAGTTTTTGGAAACAGCTAAGCAAATCTTAATACCAACTTGGTACCTGAAATTATAAATTTCGGATAAATGTCGCAGATATTGTGACGTTGTTAAATGCTGCTAGGCTCAATGTCGTTGGGCTAAATGTTGTTCGGCTAAACGTCGTTAGGCTAAATGTCCTTCGGCTCAATGTCGCCCTGCTAAATGTCATTCGGATAAATGTCGTTTGGCTACATGTCGTTTGAATAAATGTTGTTAGGCTAAATAAAGCCTGGCTAAATGTCACTCACTAAATCTCGTACAGTCAATGAATATATTTATATAATTATATTTACATAATTTGACACAGCTACATACATACGACATCAGTGTGACTATTGTGCATTAAAAAGAAAGTGAATCTGCATCTGTTGGGAAAACAAACGCATGAAAAGGACGTAAAAGCGCAGAGAAAAAAGACGTAAAAGCGTGGATCTTTTTATGTAGCAAAAGCGCGGAAAATCACAGGTTTACATGCAACTGGTAAAAAGACAACGGTGGTAAACACAATTACACAGCTTTTTAGCCCACTATCAGTGTCCATCTGCAGGTGAAATTGCATTTACAAAGTGACAGCTCGAAATTTATGTCCGATACTGCTAACAAAGTCTTTGCGCGTAACTTCGTGATTTATCATCTGCGCATGTTGTCTCTGGAGAAACTGAAGTTTTCTTGCTCTTTTTTTTTTGGATGCTGGTTTTGGCGTATCCAGGCTCCTAATGGTAAGGTAATTCGTGATATGTGTACTGCGACGGGCTGTGTGAATGTGAAATGATTCACACCCATTGTTCGTACGTCGCGTGTCACATGGGATTACAATTTCAGCAACGGGATAGATAATACTCACCCAGCACAGCGCGTCTGCACGACGCCGTTTACACAGAGAGATCATTTTATGTACACAACTGTCATAACCAATTTTCCTGGTGTATCAAAAAATCACCCATTTTATCAGGTTAGAGAATCCGAGCATTTAACTATTTTCTTTCTTTTAAAACCTTTTTCTCAATGTTTATTCCGCGCTTTTACGTCCTAGTCGCCTACACGGAGGTAAACAGTAATCTGCCGCCTACACGGAGGTAAACAGTAATCTGCCGCCTACACGGAGGTAAAATGTAATCTGCCGCCTACATGGAGGTAAACAGTAATCTGCCGCCTACTCCCCTCACACATGACTACCAAGTGATCTGCTCCCCTACCCTTTTTTATGTGCAGGTATCAGAATTCTTTATAATAAATTAATATTTATGAATATAGATTCATAAAAAATAAAAATTTCTCGAATACCGTTTGTACAACGTCTGTTTGAATTCTGGGGAAAAGAGGTTGAATGGTATTTGGTTATGGCAAAACAAAACCAAAACATGTTTGAATTTTGACCATCGCTATGGCAGCTGGAAATTCACGCATCAACAAACCCGGATGTTACTTAGGGAACTAGCAATCCCGGTTGAGTTCCAGAAAATCAGTTTTTTTCACCCACTGATGTTTAATATTTGCGAAGCATGGCACCAGCAAACAAGTTGTTTGGTCCACCCTCGACAAAACGAGCTCCTGACAAAGAAATAACTTGGGCCCAAATCTGATCCCCAGCAGTGCATGACGTCACAACAAATGCCGACGCTGCCTCATTACCACTCTGTGAGGACGTGAAAGCAGTGCCAAGCTGGGCCGAATTCCTTCTCAGATATACATGACATGACGTTTCTGACCAACAGGTAAACGCCAAACTAAACAAGTATACGCCATTGAAAGGGCAGCGAAATTATTTGTAGTGACATCAAAGTGGCCTCCAATGTTTAAAATGATGCGAGGGAACTTCATGGCTTCTCCCGAAGAGTAGCTGTTGTTAGGGAAAACGGTGTCTCCACAACAACTACTGACGGTGAAACCTACGACGTCTGTCACCGTTTCGGAAGTATCTGAAAACAGATATTAAACTTGATATAGTAATAATTCTAGCAAACATCCAATTTTCAATAGCATTCAATGTGTAACATCGCATCAACGTCAAAATTTGATTGATTATGGAAGTCAAAAACAACTTTGTTCTCTGA
Organism: Protula sp. h YS-2021; assembly: GCA_949752745.1. Lineage (NCBI taxonomy): Eukaryota > Metazoa > Annelida > Polychaeta > Sabellida > Serpulidae > Protula > Protula sp. h YS-2021. The sequence goes on along the minus strand of OX457027.1, from coordinate 27,092,584 downwards.
CTTTGAATAGATGACAGGCGAATGAAGTCATATAAACTTAAGAGATAGCGGCATAGTATTTATGTTAAGATTACTACATAGTCTGGGTATTCCGGAAAAAAGGCATGAATTATCTTTTGCATCCATTGGCTTTGTAGTTCGACATAACAGATCGATGTCTCCAGAGGTCAGCTGTTAAATAACAACTCTTCCAAAAGACTATTCATGGCTTACGTTTCCGGTGAACATTTAAGTGATGTGATTTGATTATGAGTACTACTTCTTTACCGCGAGGGCTTTTCAGCCTTTATCCAACACTGTCTTTCTGACATCTACTCAGAGTCTTATAAATGTGTTTGTTAAAACGTTTTAATCGTGCAGGAAATTTGAAAAAATATTCATTGAAAAAAAATCCCAGTAAGTTAGCTATTTGCTGTTCTTCTCCAATTATCTCTTTTGCTCAATTCGTCATTAGAATCAAGAAACATTTTAGTATTATACATTTTGAATGTGGTTATAGAGGGATGGTACAGGGACTCAATAGGTGTCAATTTTTGATTCCGTGATGGCAAATCTAACCCACTATATCTGCTTAGCTTAGCAATCGCAGCGAAGGTGGACGCTCTTTTTACCACTCGGGCCAGATTCCAATCCGGAAACTTGGGGGGTCATCGAAGAACCTCTTATACAACGCCTTTTAGATCCAAAGGGTCGAAAATAAACTCAAAATCGTTCTGCCTGGAACCACTTTTGAGATAATGGTCATCTTGAGGTTTTTACCTTGATCATGACCCAGGAGGTCAAGGTCACCGAGGTACCTCTTACATAGCGTCTTTTGGACCAAAAGGGTAAAAAATAAGCTCAAAATTGCTCTGTCTGTAACCATTTTCGAGATAATGGTCAACTTTCGGTTTTTGACCTTGACCATGAACAAGAAGGAAGGTCACCGAGGTACCTCTTACATAACGTATTTTAGACCCATAGGGTCTAGAATAAGGTAAAGATCACTCTACCTCCAACCGTTTTCAAGATAATGGTCAACTTGGACCTTGACTATGACCCAGGAGGTCAATGTCATCGAGTGGCCTGTTACATAACGCCTTTTAAGCCTAAAGTGTCGAAAATAAGCTCAAAATCGCTCTAACTACGACGGTTTTTCGAGATAATGGTCAACTTCCGGTTTTTGACATTGCCCATGAACGAGGAAGTAAAGGTCACCGATATACCTTTTACATAACGTCTTTTAGCCTTGACCTTGACCTTGAGTACAGAGTACTCTGTACTGAGCACTATATGTATTCAAACAAGGATTTGACTGTATAAGGGTTTAAAAATATTTTGACCCCAATATGACCTTAACCTCGGACGTCAAGGTTAAAAAGGCTTCCGGTTTCACTTGGACTCATTGTTCTCTATGGCGTTGCCAGATGGCGTCTTCTTCCGTCAAACCTTGTAGAAGAGTTTTCTGGAAACCACTTTGAGGTATATATATGTTACAGGGAATCTGTGAAATTAGGGATTTCATGAAATCCCTAGTGGATTCGAGTAATAACTTGCTCAATCAATTTCGATGTTTTTATTGAGAATTTACATGTCTGCAATGTAGTATTTTACCGAAATTAAAGTAGATTTTGAATTAATATAGTCAAAGCACTCGATTGCCAAACTATCATTCATGAGATACTTCAGTACCTGAATTTAGCGATATTTTTATCCTATGTAACTTATATCACATTTCACGCCAAATTCTGTTATTTTGGATGGTAATGTTATAAATTTCAATTCCTTTTGATGTGAAAAGTGATACACAGTTTTGAACAACCACTAAACAGCCTTCCTGAATGGATATTTTTTCAAAAAAAAAGGTTTATAATCAATATGACCTTACTCATTACACGAATTCCCTAGGGATTTCAGGAAATCCCTAATTACACAGATTCCCTGTAACATATATATATATATATATATATATATATATATATATATATATATATATATATATATATATATATATATATATATATATATATATATATATATATACTCTTTAGCAAATGGGGAAAACTGAAACGCTGCAGTCAACAGCACGCACATGCTGTAATCGATCTCATGGTATCATATCTGTGCCTTCATTGCCCAATCAGAGTGTTTATCTGTCTTGTAATGGGCTTAAATGGCATAATTTCAGTGTCCATTTTGGCATATAAAATATCCATGAAGTTCTGAAAAAACTAAGGTGAACCAACCAGACATGCTACATATTCTAACCATCTCAGACAAGGTTATGGCGGAAGAAAGGGAATGAGAAGGAAACATTTTACGAATTCAGCAAACTAGGGATCAAAAATTCCCAAGTTTAATACTCTTAATATCTTACCTAGCTGAGAGTAGCTGGTCTCAAGATCACTTATTTTATCGCTTTGCTCCAGATTATCCTGTTGTAAAGTGTTGATGTTATTGGTCAAAGCCTGGATCTGTTGATTTTGTGCTGTTAAAGTCTCGTTCAGTGTTTCAATTTGCAGACTTAGTTCTTGAATCAATTGGCTTTGTTCGTGGATCAGAGGGTTTTGAGTTTCTTGTTGCTGTGTGTAAGCTTCGTGTAACAAATATTGCTCCTGAATCCGTGTCTGATGTTGTAAAATCATCTCCTGAAGCTGCGTTAGTTGATTGGCCAGGATCCTGTCGTCGCCCTCGTGTGACGTCATTACTGTGTGTTGGCCCAATACGCGTGACATCACACACAGCATACATCCCAGCAAAATAAGCTTAATAATTAGCATTGTTTATAAATAAAAAGAAAATTTTAAGCGACCATTATAAGACTCAGTGAGCATTGTATTGTTTTTAACGATGCAGGAATTAGCTTGCGCTTCCTTGAAATTTTCAATGTGTCGAGCCTGATAAAAATAGTAAAAGCTTGTTGATGTGTATAGCACAATGCAGTGGGCTCTGTGTGTACACATTTCTGTGCTAATAATGGCACATTCGACCTTGTAATGCATGTTTCTTCGTAAGAATTTCCTTTCAGTATTCTGCAACTATAGGGGTTGGGTAAGATTAAGGCAGCAATTATTCTTGCAATATATTAAGATCCTGTGACATGTATGTAATGCCAAATTCAATGTGCTCCAAATACTTAGAGATCTCTTCTAGTCAACAGATATTGCAAGTTAAAAATACACATAAATTACCACAATCATCTAAAATTTAAACAGAGCTTTCAATAATGAGAAATATCCGAATTTAATCAAAAGTTCCATAAATGTAACATTGTATTTAAACAACTAGACCGTTTGCACAAGTAAGTAGCGAAAATGGCATTTGGAGCCACAAAAACGGGATTATCTTGAAGTTCACAATTTCCGAATTATTAAAAAATGCAAAATAGCCGAGTAATCAATTGCATCAAACTATCGTTTTATTTTCGTAAAACGGGCTTTTACGAGTAAAAGCGCAATTCGCGTTCTCCACTTTAGATGGGTTCCCTTCCGGTAAATAATACCACGCCAATAAAAATGAAATTTTTCCTTGTGAATAGAATGGTCCCTCTACTCTAGTAGAAGGGAAATGACAGTTCTGGCGCAGTCAATCATCGTGGCGTCTGCAATCACGTGATCAATTAAGTCAATTAAGTCAATTAAGTCAATTAAGCCCGCTGTCACCTGTCAATCATTGTGAGGTCATAATGACGTCATAGGCTCGTCATACTGACGTCATGAAGACGTCATAATGACGTCATAACCCTAAGCGGCATAACTCTAACCCTAGACCATAGAGTGCATTATGAATGTGTATTATGAATGAGTACGTGATGAATGTGCTATGAATGAGTACAATGTAAATGAGTACATTATGAATGTGTATGATGAATGTGTGTTATGACTGAGTGCGTGATGAATGTATGCGTTATAAGGTTATGTGATTTGGTTACATACCATGGACTAGGCTGCCCATACCAGGGCTCGAACCACCAACCTTCCTGCCATGGCTCCGGCCAGGAGTCTGACGCTCTACCATTTGAGCTATCCCGGACTTAACCAGAATCCTTGTGAAAACATGCCATATAAGGCTATATTGCACACATTCATATCTGTTCCAGAACTGTCTTGACAGTTCTAGAACACCCTATCACGCCATTATGACGTCATTATGGCATCATTATGACCCCCTCCCAGGACATACTATGTGACAGGCTATTTGCACATGTGGCCGTAAGCATAATGTATATTTTAGTAAATTTTTTTTTTAAATGTAGATAACTTTCAGCATGTTCAACCGAGTTGAATGAAAATTTTACCGTTTAATTCAGTTTAATTTCTAGTTTTAACATAAAGTAGTCACAGGCTATTTGCACATGTGGCTGTAAACACACTGTATATTTTAGTAATTTTTGGAAAAAAAGTAGATAACTTTCAGCATGTTCAACCGATTTGAGTGAAAATTTCACCGTTTGATCCAGTTTTATGTCTACTTTTAACATAAAGTAGTCCCAGGCTATTTGCACGTGTAGCTGTATGCATAATGTATATTTTAGTAATTTTTGGAAAAAAAGTAGATAACTTTCAACATGTTCAACCGATTTGAATGAAAAATTCAACCGTTTGATCCAATTTTATGTCTAGTTTTAACATAAAGTAGTCACAGGCTATTTGCACATGTTGTTGTATGCATAATGTATATTTTAGCAATTTTTGGAAAAAAGTAGATAACTTTCAGCATATTCAAGCGATTTGAATAAAAAATGTCACCGTTTGATCCAGTTTTATTTCCAGTTTTAATTTAAAGCACTCACAGGCTATTTGCACATGTGGCTGTGAGCATAATGTGACATGCCGCCATTTTAATTTTGTAAAAAGGGATAACTTCCGGTATGGTTTTGTTCCGGTACGGATTTGCATGAAAATTTCCCTATTAGATTCAGTTTTATGTAAAGTTTTAACATTAAGTGGTTATAGGCTATTTACACCGATGGCTGTATGCATAATGTGACATGCCACCATTTTAACTTTGTAAAAAGTGGAATAATTGAGATAACTTTCGCTATAGTTGGTAGATTTGCATGAAACTTTCACTGTTTGGTTCAGTTTTATATCTAGTTTTAACATTAAGTAGTCATGAGCTATCTGCGCAGCTGACTGTATGCATAATTTGACATGCCGCCATTTTAACTTTGTAAAAAGTGGAAAAGTGTGATAACTTTCGTTCTGATTGACCGATTTGAATGAAAATTTCACCATTGGATTCAGTTTGATGTCTTAGTTTACAGTAGTCTGCATAGGTGGTTGTTGGAATGACGCGCGCCCACCATTTAAACATGTTTTTGAATTATTATTTTTTTAGGAACATATTACGTCAAACTATTGTTCAACAAGTTGTTTAACAATTGTACAACAATTGTTCAACAAGCTGTCGTTCAGCATGTTGTTGAACAAGTTGAACATGTTCAACATGTTCAACAAGTTGTTGAACAAGTTGAACATGTTCAACATTTTGTTGAACAAGTTGAACATGTTGAACATGTTCAACATGCTGTTGAACATGTTGAACATGTTCAACATGTTGCTAACATGTTGTTCAACATGTTGTTTAACAAGTTGTTGTTCAACATGTTGTAGTTCAAGCAAAAATAAAACAAGACATATGTTGAATAGTTTTATTAATACACTTAAATACACACAGCTTAAATCTATAACAATATTACAGTATTTGTTGATTTACAAAGTCTTTATTATAAAGTTTAGTCAAATAAGTCTATTTTTCTTCATCTGCTTCACTCTGTTCACTGTCATCCATATCACTTTCTTCGTCGCTGCTTTCATCTCTCTCCTCCTCATCTAGAAGCTCTTCAAAGAATGCATCGTTTCTTCTTATAGCCGCCTTTAGTGCCTTTGAATACTCGTAATGTTTTTCATCAACAAAGTAATTAAAGTCTTCTAAAATGATTTGATAATGTTCGTTTTGTTCTAGACGTTGGGCATATTTGAATAGTCTCATAAACAGTTGTTTAAGTCGACGCTTATAAATGGGTCGAAAGTCATCACTTGCTATTTCACGCGCATCTTCAAGCCCTTGTTCTTCACATTCTGAAACCTTTTCTTGAAATTTGGTATCATATTCATCGTAGACTTCTTGAACCATATCATACCAAACAGAGTCTGTTTCTGACTCACCTTCAGAGTCCGTTTCTGACTCACTTTCAGAGCTGCTGTCATCATCACCCTCACCACAATGTTCCATATGTTTGTACAAAGCTTCTAGACTGTTGTATAACGCACCACATTCTGTACAAGCATGAGTCAGCAATTTTAGCAATTTTAACAAGTTTGGCATTTTTTTGAACAATATTGTTAATATTGTTTAACAACATGTTGAACAACATGTTAAACAATATGTTGAACATGTTCAACAAGTTCAACTTGTTCAACAGCATGTTGAATATGTTCAACATGTTCAACTTGTTCAACAACTTGTTGAACATGTTGAACATGTTCAACTTGTTCAACAACATGCTGAACAACAGCTTGTTGAACAATTGTTGTACAATTGTTAAACAACTTGTTGAACAATAGTCTGACGTTATATGTTCCTAAAAAAAATAATAATTCAAAAACATGTTTAAATGGTGGGCGCGCGTCATTCCAACAACCACCTATGCAGAATACTGTAAACAAAGACATCAAACTGAATCCAATGGTGAAATTTTCATTTAAATCGGTCAATCAGAACGAAAGTTATCACACTTTTCCACTTTTTACAAAGTTAAAATGGCGGCATGTCAAATTATGCATACAGTCAGCTGCGCAGATAGCCCATGACTATTTAATGTTAAAACTAGATAAAAAACTGAACCAAACAGTGAAAGTTTCATGCAAATCTACCAACTATAGCGAAAGTTATCTCAATTTTTCCACATTTTACAAAGTTAAAATGGTGGCATGTCACATTATGCATACAGCCATCGGTGTAAATAGCCTATAACCACTTAATGTTAAAACTTTACATAAAACTGAATCTAATAGCGAAATTTTCACGCAAATCCGTACCGGAACAAAACCATACCGGAAGTTATGCCACTTTTTCACTTTTTACAAAATTAAAATGGCGGCATGTCACATTATGCTTACAGCCACATGTGCAAATAGCCTGTGAGTGCTTTAAATTAAAACTGGAAATAAAACTGGATCAAACGGTGACATTTTTTATTCAAATCGCTTGAATATGCTGAAAGTTATCTATTTTTTTCCCTAAAATTACTAAAATATACATTATGCATACAGCCACATGTACAAATAGCCTGTGACTACTTTGTGTTAAAACTAGACATAGAACTGGATCAAACGGTGAAATTTTCACTCAAATCGGTTGAACATGCTGAAAGTTATCTACTTTTTTTTCCAAAAATTACTAAAATATACATTATGTTTTCAGCCACATGTGCAAATAGCCTGGGACTACTTTATGTTAAAACTAGAAATTAAACTGAATTAAATGGTAAAATTTTCAGTCAAATCGGTTGAACATGCTGAAAGTTATCTACTTTTTTTTCAAAAATTACTAAAATATACATTATGTGAACAGCCACATGTGCAAATAGCCTGTGACTACTTTATGTTAAAACTAGAAATTAAACTGAATTAAACGGTAAAATTTTCATTCAAATCGGTTGAACATGCTGAAGGTTATCTGCTTTTTTAAATTTTTTTATTAAAATATACATTATGCTTATGGCCACATGTGCAAATAGCCTGTCACATAGTATGTCCTAGGAGGGGGTCATAATGATGTCATAATGACGTCATAATGACGTCATAATGGCGTGAAAGGGTGTTCTAGAACTGTCATGATAGTTCTGGAACAGATATGAATGTGTGCATTATAGCCTTATATGGCATGTTTTTACAAGGATTCTGGTTAAGTCCGGGATAGTTCAAATGGTAGAGCGTCAGACTCCTGGCCGGAGCCATGGCAGGAAGGTTGGTGGTTCGAGCCCTGGTATGGGCAGCCTAGTCCATGGTATGTAACCAAATCACATAACCTTATAACGCATACATTCATCACGCACTCAGTCATAACACACATTCATCATACACATTCATAATGTACTCATTTACATTGTACTCATTCATAGCACATTCATCACGTACTCATTCATAATACACATTCATAATGCACTCTATGGTCTAGGGTTAGAGTTATGCCGCTTAGGGTTATGACGTCATTATGACGTCATCATGACGTCAGTATGACGAGCCTATGACGTCATTATGACCTCACAATGATTGACAGGTGACAGCGGGCTTAATTGACTTAATTGACTTAATTGATCACGTGATTGATGACGTCACGATGATTGACTGCGCCAGAACTGTCATTTCCCTACTACTTACTCTCCATCCTGTCTTCCCTCCATCTCCAGCCAATCAGCAAGCGAGAACGATAAGACTTACGTCATTCGAAGACATCAATCATTCCCTTCAAGCCCCAAAAAGTGGTGACAACGCACCCAGGCTTGTTGCGGGTTGGCTGGGAGGGAAGATAGGCTAAAGTGGAGAACGCGAATTGCGCTTTTACTCGTAAAAGCGCGTTTTACGAAAATAAAACGATAGTTTTACTTCGTAAAAGCTTTAAATTCGCTTATCTCCACTTTAGATGGGACTAAAGTCCGGAGAAGGGGAGCCTGCCATTCTGTTGAAAAATTGATAAATAATTACGCGAATTGTGCTGTATACTCGACAGAGTGCAATGTCCTTGGACATAAGGGTACAAAGTGAGAGAAAAATAAAAGACCCAAACCATGTTCCGCTTTTACTATTCTTCCAACTAATAGTCGAGAAGAGCACTCTCGATCCATTGACAAAGAATAACAAAAAGTAGTACTAACGGTCAAAGGACTCCAACGTAGTACCAAGCTAAATTGACCATCAAACCAACCGTTTGAATGAGTATCCTATCCATCCCCCGCCTGCCTCCCACTGGATGGAGCCCGACCTGGGATACTCTGATGCTATGTATTATCATGCAGAAGGTACAAAGTAAATCAATTTTATTGACCTTAAAAGCTTATTTAAAAGTAGTAAATCCAAAACCTGATTTACGTAAAATAAAATTCTTAACACAGAGGAAATTAGCTCCGTCTGTGTCAGTAAAAACATGCTGGCCTTAAGGCCTGAACACATAAATGGAACACAAATTGAAGTATTGTCACGATCTCTAGCATAAGTGAAAATACGGATAATAAGCACCTTATTCATGAAATTAAAATTACTACACACCCACAGGGTGAAGGCATAATCACAGAATTATAATTTGTTGAGAACTGTCACAATTTGCATATGGGATCAGTCCCAGAAAAAATGGCACCTACGGTACTCACGGTATGGTCACTGTAGGAATGGGATACCTTCTTCAAGGGATCAAGTGAAACTAGACTATATCGAACCGGGCAAGGAGAAGAGATGTCTGTCTCTGCTCTCCCCCCCCCTTTTCTCAGTAATACTTAGAAAAGGGGTTACATAATCAGCCCTGAAGAAGGAAAATCCCTGCTACAGTGACGGTACCTTACACAGACTCTTGAATATGGTACGAAAGTATAAACTGTCTTGGTCCCAAAATATGGGATCGAAAGAAAACTTCGCCGTTAAGCGTGGCTAGATGTCTCTAGAAGCGGTTGTGGTCCATCAGGAGGAGCGGATATTCTTGAACTTATGTTGATAGCCGCCTCGACCCTTGGATGGTCCACCTTTCTGTTTGCCCTTGCTTTTCGGTCTAGGGGTGACCGGTCTGTTAACAGAACAAAATTAAGCCTTAAATGTTGATTCTGCCGCTATAAAAGGGGCCACCGAATAAATCCCGGAGATTTCATCTTGGGAGAAATCTTTTAGGTAATATTTGATAAAAGAGTTTGGCGAAACCCAGCATCCCGTTTTGAGGATTTCAGAAAATGACACATTGCGTAAAGCCCTAAGTGAATTTGCCACCTGTCTTACTTGATGGGCTTCAACGTTCAATTCTGATAGGAGCTTGGTATCAGACTGCGACCTTTCATAGGCTGTAATAATGACCTCTTTAATGTAACGAGAAATTGTTTGTTTGGAGATGTCCTTATTGAAATTCGGCATGTGGGAAATGATCAAGGCTTTTTGACCTGATGACCGATATGTTTCCGAAATAACTAAATACTGTCGTAGTGCTTGTACGGGGCACAATGACACACGATCTCCCGGGCTATGTTCTTCGGGTAGGGACGGTAGGGCTATATGATCAAATGTGCCCATCCCGTGAGTTTTGATGTGTGTTTTGCCCATGAATCCTGCCCTTGGTACGAGGAATACCTTATCCCAAGTCCCATTTTCCTTACTCACTGTTCTGTCTAAGGCGTGAATTTCACTTCTTCGTTTGCCTGATGCCAACGCCAATAGGAAGGTGAACCTTAAGGTGGCATTTTTAGCTGATATTACTGATTCGTCAAAAATGTCAGGCCTTTGAAGAAAGCGAAGAACTAGTGACAGATCCCATTTTGCCACTGTGGGCGTACTGGGGGGGGGGGAATTCACCTTAAAGTGTCTGATCAATTGTGATAGGGCGGAGTCTTCTCCTGGGTCATAGCCTGTGGACGCTTTGAGTTTAGATCCTATGGCTGCCCTGTATCCCTCTATTGAACCTACTTTTAAATGTTCGTCCGTAAATAGATAGTCCAGAAAATCGGCCACGACTGGTGGGGATGCCTGGAATGGATCTATTTTCGATTTGGTACACCACGAGGCAAATTTATTCCACTGGGCTCTGTACACCTTAGTTGTGGATTGTTTATGACTACTAACCATTTTATCCACTACCTTATTCGAGAAACCTTTCTTTTTTAAGAAAGATTGGTCAGACACCAAAGGTGTAGGTTCAGCAGATGAGGAGCCGGGTGGAAGTGATGCCAGTGTGGTTGGGATAATAGTTCTTTGTGGCATGGGATCGGGACTGATTTGACCACCTTGCATTGTAGCAATAGGGCAAACCATGGAGCTTCCGGCATCCATGGGGCCACTAACAGGAGGAATCGTGGTTTCAGTTTGATTACCCTTTGGAGAACCTGAAGGAGTATTGCCTGTGGGGGGAAGGCGTACAGTACTTCTTGGGTTGGCCATGGGCAATTGAGTGCGTCCACCGCCCATGCAGCTGGATCCGGGCAGGGGGAGATAAACCTGGGCAGTTGGGTCGTCATGGAATTGGCGAATAGGTCTATGGAGGGGGGACCCCATGGTGATTGACCTGCTACCCATCGGAAGGATGTGTGTGCTAGGCACCATTCCGTGTGAATTACTTGTCCCTCCCTGGAGGCCAAATCTGCCAGTACATTGAGTTTTCCCGCTAAGTGATGGGCTGTTAGGGTGATGTGACATTGGCGAGCAAAGCAAAGAATCCTGCATGCTAATTTCGAGAGATGAAGAGACCTGGTCCCTCCCTGTCTGTTTAGGTAAGCTACTGCTGTAGAGTTGTCTAAAAGGAACCGTACGGATTTGCCCCTGAGAATGTGATTCAATCTGTTTAGGGCTATCCACACTACTCGTAACTCTAACCAATTGATGTGGTAGCTGTTTAGGGGGGGGGAGCCCATAACCCTTTCCATACTTGACCCTGACAATGTATCCCCCAGCCCTTCTGGGACGAATCGGTCTGAAGTTCTATCTCTGGGGGTGGGGGGTGAAAGGGGACACCCTCGGTCATCACTATGGGATCGCACCACCATTGTAGAGGAATTAGTGTTTTCCCAGAAATTTTTGTTTTGGCACGGGGAAACCTCCCTTTTCTTAGTGCAAATCTGACCTGTCTTTGAAATGGTCTGTAATGCAAGCGGCCTAAAGGGACCGTTTTTTCGGTTGCAACTAGGAGACCTAACAGGGATTCCATTGCCTGTAAGTTCACGTTTTTGTCTGCTGGGATTGCTTTTATTGCCTGACAGACTCTTTGGCGTCTCTCTTCGGTAGGAAAGGCTCTTGCATTTTTTAGATCCCATCTTTCCCCGAGGAATATAATGTCTTGTTTGGGTGAAAGTTCCGATTCGGGTATGTTGACTACGAGCCCTACCTGAATGGCCTTTCGAACTAGAGTTATAGTTTGAAGACGGGCCGTTTGTTTGTCTTGATGGGCTAGTAACCAGTCGTCTAGATATTGGAACACCAACATGCCTTCTAGGCGAGCCCAAGACTTCAGAACTTTCATTACCTTTGAAAACACATACGGAGCCGTGGAGAGACCGAAAGGGAGTGCCCGAAACCAAAAACGTTGTAGGCCTATTTGAAAGCTTACGAATTTTTTGGTTGAATGATGCAATGGGATATGGAGGTACGCGTCTGACAGATCTATCGACATGCCCCACATCCCTGCCTGAAGACTTTCTTTTATAACTTGGGCTGTGTCCATTTGGAAAGTTGTGGTCATTAGGAATTCGTTGAGGGAGGAGAGGTCTATGACTAATCTCCACCCGCCTGATTTTTTGGGGACTAGAAAGACCCTGCTGAAAAAGGCTTCCTGGGTTTCGGGCATTTCCTCTATGGCCTCTTTTTCTTTCAGGGATATCAACATTTCCTGAAGGGCTACATCTTGTCTGACCCTTTGGGATAGGAGGTGACTAAGTTTTCTGGTGCCCGGGCAGTTAGGGGAATAGGGACTTTGTGACCCCTTTGATCCCGTTTGAACGGTAGAGAATACCCGTTTTTTAGCCATCGGACTACCCGACGAGGGGCACCCATTTCTGCCCAGGCCTTCCAGAATTTGCCTAGCCTTCCTCCTACGGGCCAGTAGGAGATGCAGGAATGCAAATCTTTTGGATTTTCTACACTTATTAAAGTATCGCCAGGAGACCAATGAGTCTCTGGGCGGTACTTTGATTGGCTGCTATCTGCTCTGTTGCGGTGATGGGCCCTCCTGTCGATTGCTGTGACCCGACTTGGGCTTCTTGGCCGGAGGGGGTTGCGATTGAGATATGGGCTTAGCCTGCTCCGAGTTTGGGCGTTGAACTCTCTTGCGTTTGAGCGGGCGCCGAAATGATGCCCGGGACATCCTGGACATCAAGGCGAAGTCTTGTGATAGGGAGCGGCTTTCTTGATTTACTCGCTATATTTCCGCGGGAGGAAACAATTCTTTTTCACCCAGAATGGGAGCATGACGCAAATCCCTCAACCCTTTCACGCTTGACCAGTAATGTTGTAAGAAGGCATCCCGTCTGAGAAAAACCATGGACGTCATCAGGTAAGTAGATAGCTTGACCACGTCCCTGGTTGCAAGAGCCAGACATTCCAATAGTTTGGACGTGACCGGATCATTGAGGCGTAAATCCCCCCAACGCGTTTTTAACGCTTTCAGAGTGTGGTCCTGAAATGACATTACATTAAGAATATGTCGTGAGGACGCCTCAATGGTCTTAGCGTCTTTCTCCACTAGTGGAATGTCCGAATCATTGCGAACCGAGGGCATCCAAACCGTGCGTTTCGACGGTTGCTCCAAGGGTTCTGAAGATATTAGGTCGTCCGATGGTCGATACGGGCCTGGTCTTACAGCGCAGTGGCGCGAGGCGTGAAAACGGGATAAGGTACGGCCCTCAGCATTATCCATCTTTTTGAACTCCCTTGTTCTTACTGTTACCGCGTTAGCGATGCCTTCGCTAGTAGGTAGCGCGATAAATGGGTCTTGATGCAGCGGGGCCGTCTGAGAGGTCATCCGGATCGGAGGATCCTCTTTATCGGCTGTAGGAGAGCTGGCCATGACCCTAGCCAGACGGGCAATTTCCTGAATTGCGTCCCGAAAAGGAACGTCCTCTGGCGCTATTGTAGATGCGGTGATGGATGGCGTGGCATTCTCGCTTCGTGGAGTGAAATCCGGTGGGGAGGGGGTCCTGATTGGGCGTCTCCCTGCTGCTGCCGGATCTTTCCAAAGCTTCTGGCCACTACGAGGGGATCTGATATAGTCCATTTCCCTGAGGGGAAGGCGAAACTGAGAGGAAGGGGGTGTATCTGCTGCCTCCTCACTCGATTCTCCCCCTACTGACTCTTGGTCCTCTGACTCCTGTTCAGGTTCCCGTTCGTGACTGGTGCCTGCCGATTGTGATGGGACGTCACCCGAAGGGGTATAGATCTCCCGTTCTCGGTTGAGTGGAATGGAAGACAGATGGGATGCCACTGACTGGACCAACTCTTCTTCCTCCTCCTCTCCCAAAAAGCCTGATCCTCGCCCTGATGGGGGGAGCCCTGAAGATTCAGCGTCACTGATCACTTCTACTGACGGTAGTTGTGTGCTGGGATCTACACGAGAAGGGGATGGAGTGGTGAGTGGCTGTAGGTCCGGTGGTGGTCGCGAAACTGTGGCAGACGGTTTATGTTTGCGACGAGATTCCTTGCCTTGGCGTTCGACTTGCTGTTGGAGGTCTAGCAATTGTTTTTGCAACTGGGCTTGCATCGACAAAAAGGCTGAAAACTCTCCAGGCAGTCGTGGCACTGAAGGGGGGGGACGACAGTTCCGATTGTGCCGGAATGCCCAACTGACCGGCCAGAGCCGAGAAACTGGAGCCCGAAGCCGTATGAGTAACTGTCACTGGTTCCACGGCAATGTCTGTTTTCGGTGTCGTTTCGGTTTTATCCGTATCCGAGGGTGTAATAGCCCAAGCCTTCCTGAGGGTTTCCAACTCTTTGCCTTCTGGAATATCCAGGTCGGCCACCGTTTCGGTATATGCTTTACGTTTGCGGGATTTCTTTTTCTTCTTGTCCACCGCAAACGCATCGGACTCCGAACCTGTATCCATCTTAACGGGAGACGAAACTTGTTCCAAAATCACTGAGCTAGCTTTACGCATCGTTACTTGACCGAAATCCGAGGACGCACATGGGGATAAAGACAAGGCTTTACGTCTGTACCTTCTCCTATCATTGCGTATCCTGTTCTTGAGAATAAGTTTCCACTGTTTCGGTGACAAGTGATGGCACTCAGAGCAAGTATTCCACTCGTCGCAAAGGGGTACACTGTTCTTTCGTTTGCAACGGTCACAAATAGAGTGGGGGTTGAAGGCTGAAGGTGGGTGGGTGCACTGCAGAAGTATCGGCTGACTCCGCAGGCTGGCTTCTGTCATATCTGAAATGCAAGCAGAAAAAGACAGGTAAGTTATCTGTTCATGTCACAGCAGACTAGACAGATAAAAGAACATTTAGCGCAAAAACGAGAGTTATACCACCTTGGAGTGTTAGCAAATAATACCAGTACGTACTCTGCTCGAATAGGCGCTAAAATGATGCTCATAGGCCTCTCAGAGCTCTATCGAATGACAAGTATTCAAGATGAGCTTTCGATGGGCCCATTTTCGGGATGTAGGAAAATTATCCCATAAACGGGATATGACCATGGGCCCGAAAACGGGATCGATTCCGGGACCCTAAACGGTACCATCTAGTCCATTTGTGGGTCTCGTCCGACTGATCCCATAAATGGGATTCGGGCCTGATCCCAGGCAAATGAGGTGCCACAAATGGGCCACCTGGTGCCGAAAAAACGGCACCTCGGAACCATGTATGGGATATCGTAGTCTCATAAATGGGCTTTCAGCAGAAATTTCGCCAAAAATAGCTCGAAACGTCTATGAGCATAATTTCGCCTGAACCAGAGCTAGCAGAGTCTGGAGAAACCCTGACCTAACTAGCAGGTTCCGAAGGAGTGTCTAACCAGCAAAAATGGCCATTCACGTAATGGTACCATAAGCTGTGGTTGACTAGGAATCGAAGCAAGCACAGTGGGCTGCAGAGATTCTACCAACTCCGAGGCGGTGTGTGCATGAACTAGAACAAAATTCCGGTCCTGTAGCTTCCGTGTGGAGAAGAGAGGCACACTTCCCGGGACTAAGAGGTGTCTCCGCTGCGTGTAAACTCAACAACTACCAGACCGAAAGAAACAGTGCCGAAAAATTGCTTCAATCCGAGTAGAAATTTATCCACACAAATCACAAATCACGTAAGTTAATCCAAGAAAGTGAAAATAGTAGATTAAAGCAAAATCGCACCTTGCTCAGTTCCCTTTTTTAGATAAAAAAGTGGAGCACACAGAAAGGCGTGTGTTGTAAACACCACGCTTGAAGGGAATGATTGATGTCTTCGAATGACGTAAGTCTTATCGTTCTCGCTTGCTGATTGGCTGGAGATGGAGGGAAGACAGGATGGAGAGTAGAGGGACCATTCTATTCACAAGGAAAAATTTCATTTTTATTTGCGTGGTATTATTTACCGGAAGGGAACCCATCTAAAGTGGAGATAAGCGAATTTAAAGCTTTTACGAAGTAAAAACGCTGTGTAACACAACTTTTTACATGCTATATCCCAGTAAACATTCTGACGTCGACAAAACGTCGATTTGAGTTTGCGTCATTCACCCCGGCCAAATCGCAAGATTAAACCTATTTTTAAATTGGGGTGATTGATGGCAACCACAGACCAACGTCTTCGGCATCACGTTGAACGGACGTTGTATTAATATCGATGTGTAGACAAAACGCTTTCGCAAGATTAAATCTGGTTGTAATTTGGTTGTGATTTATCGTGTCTATACATCGACGTCTCCTCAAACGGATAAAACGCTCTTTAGATGTGGTGTTGCTTTCCGTTGTCGAAAACCCAAGTTTTTCCGGACATTTAATTAACGTCTTTGATGTACGTTGAATAAATTCCGGAAAGTACGCGATTTATGCATACGTCAAAATATCGGCGTCGCAGAGAAATTTGGGCAACTGCAGAAGAAAGACACCCCACCCCCCAATTTTGTCATACCCGAATGTTTACTATGTAGACTTCAATATTAGACGAAAATCCGCAGTTGCTGCATAAAGTCAAACTGTTTAAATCATAATAACGTCGTAAACGTTAATGCTACGTCATATTGTGACATTACTTTAACAAATAACGGATCTATCTTCGCGTAAGGAACGTTTATTTATTATTTTTTATTTTTGTGGTGAAGTTGGGGGGAGGGGGGTGAGCAGTTAAGGATAACAGAAATGACAGAAACAAAATAAGTACGGCATTCACATTTAGAAATACGAGCACGGTAGTCGCCAGGTTTTTTCATGTGTGTATCGTGTCCGGGAAGAAGAATTTCACGTATTACTGAGTAACTGCAAAAGGTACCAGGGAGGTATTTGGATGGCCTTTAATTTAAACCGTCGCTGTTAGTACTGACTGTGTCGGGATGTGCCCTAGTTCATTGACGATTTTTGTTCACTTGTGCTCTCCGTTCTTTCAGGGTCTGGCAGTTCAGTCTGATACCGAACTGCGGTACTCAACGAGTGGACGAACCATGGCTGTGTACGCAGCAATAATGGTTTCACGTGGACTTAGAGACATGTTTTGTCTCGGGAAAGCACGTGTAGAGTTTGCTTTGTGTAGCACAACGGACTTGTTTGTTCCAGCTCAGTTGAAGATGAATTTGGAGGCCTATATATGGTTTGATCAGGCAGCTGTTTGTGTTGGTAAGTCACGAACTGTGCAGGTGCTTTAGGCTATGTTTCTTTTGTCGGCTATGTGCATGACTTGGCATTTTGCCGGATGATATTTCATCAACAGGTCGCGCTCCCACTTTTGGATGTTGTGAAGATCATCTTGTAGGACTATTGCGTCGGAGGGGTGAGTTGACTTCACGATACTCGATATCGTTAGCGAAGAGGTTGGCAGACGTTTCATGTAGTTTGGAGCTACTCTCACCATAGTAGTCAAGCTTATACATCAAGGAGCGGAAGCAGAAGTATGCACAAGCTTTGGAGAAGTCTAAGAACACTGCATTAACCTGTGACCGAATGCATTTGGCTAGACTTTGAAAAAGATCTGAATAAAGGGGCAATTTAACTGGCCAATCGCTAGAGTAGCTTCCTGGATATATCGTCTGGCCCTTAAAATATATGCTGGGACTCTTGTAAGAAATACTGGTATGGACTTCGTTTTTCGTAAAGACTGAGAAAACTGGGTATTTTTGTGTACCTTGCACTATCACTTTGGAGGACACCATTGCTGTCCTTGAAAGAGGATAATCCGCTTTCATTGACACGTCTACTGTTAAAACTCCAGCAAGGTTTGGTTTCATCTTCCTTTGTTGTAGTGACTGTGTCTACTAAGTAACTATCGTGGGAATTTTTACAGGTTTTGTCGGTTTGCTTCTTCAGTTGTGGTAGTGCTTGACTTCTTACTTTGCCCTTTAGCTACCCTGTGGCTACGTTCCTGGATAGGCGTTATATTTCCGTATTAATCAAAGGTTGGTTATATCTATACCTGGTTATTTTGGATGGCACATACTTGTGTACCATGTTCATTTAGGTTCTGTTTTATTGTGGACCTCATGTCATTTCTTTTGCTTCTTTCGTTATATCTAAATAAGAAAATCTACATAATTATTTCATTCAATTTCCGATATTAATTATCTTTTTCAATCACCAGGTGGCTAAAATTATTTCTAAATATCTTGTAAGAAAGCTTGATTCACCATTGACCTCATATATTTTTGAGGGCATGTGCAAGTATTGAGTATAATCATGGATTGAAGTCCAGAGAAACACCGATATAAGAGAATATTTGGACAATTTTTAAACAGCCCTTTGTACAGAACGTAACGTTCAGGTCTAAAATAACTCCTCGTTTTGTTGGAAATGCGTAGTTTTGAATAAAATTACCCAATTGCAACCACAAAAACACCCTTCTCCACGGCTTTTCGACACGTATGGTAACTCATGCCCTACAAAGTCTCCCAGTCGATTTTGTTACGGTAAAGCAGTCGCTACGAATAATCTGGGGCGAGGATTCCTGAAGGACGGCGTCAAAAGTCTAAATCAAAAATGAGAGGAGCAACCCGTGGCACTACGAGTGCAACAAGCCCAGATTAGGTCACGTTAAGCATGTATAAAAGATACAAACTCTGTTTCTATCATACCTTTCCAAGCAATAGGGAATATTGAATTTTGTCTGAAGAAACACACAATGATAATTTTCTAGAGAAAATGCTAATGGCTTATCTATCCTAGGGAATATTGAATTTTGTCTGAAGAAACACAGAATGATAATTTTCTAGAGAAAATGCTAATGGCTTATCTATCCTAGTCTAAATCGGATTCGACTTGTACGGGAAGAAAGTCACTTTTTTTGGTACAACTGTCAGATAATGTTACAGTGTTGTATATCAATAAGAAGAGGACAATGTCTACCATGTGCCAGAATATATAAACGCTTCACTTTTGCATGGGAAATTAAAAAGTTTAGTAGGAAATCGTTAGAAACTAGTTAGTGCTGTGACCCATCATCTGACCGTTTTTGTCGCCACTCTAGCGGAGTTTACTCCTGCTGTATACACTTGTCCAGTTACGTCTTCTGTTTGACCGCGTACATCAAAGCTGAATGTTACTGCTGAATAATGTATTTGCGAGAAGCCATGATCAAAGTATTTTGAACTTCTTAATACTTTTCAAGCTTTGTCATGTATTATGAGATGGATTTATTTGACTGAGAGTAATGAAATTTAGAATAACATAGGTATACATGTCTGTTATCGATACGACAAACTTACTCTATCTTTCTAAAGCACGCGGTTTGCTGTGTGCGTGGTTGACACCAAGTCGAACATTTTTTTTCAAGAATATACGACTACCCCCAAAATGGCCGTCCCCAATGCTAGCGTACAATGTTAATGATATAACATTGATAACATAGTATAACATGTATAATACAAAATTTCTATTTCAGACAAAAGCCCTTTGCCGGGTGTACTGTGCAGCAATTGCTTGGCCCAAGAAATGTGTCGCCATCCTATGTTATAGCTGTGAATCGCGAGTTTAACTGACCCATGGATAAACAGGATGATTATATCAGGGATTATTGCCTGCCTCTTCGATTGCGCAAAGGTACATAAAATTGGTTTTCTTGGTGATCCAGCGAGATTATGCAATATAGACGAAACCTGGAACTGCGATCGATCGAAAAAATTAAGAAAAGCACTTGTTTCAAACTATTGCAAAACAACGTGTAAAGTGTATGGCAGCAGGCAGGAACACAAACACCTTAACTATGAAATCATCACTAATGGTAAATGGTTGCCAGTCATATTTTCCTGTCAGGGTAGCATTGCAACCACTATGGAATACCACAAACTCAGGCCTGAAGATGCACTATATTCTACATCGGAATCTGGTCACAGAGTTGCACTTTCAGAATATAAAACATATTCCGCCACCCTTGAATCAAGTCCGCCCCGTCACAAAATTTCAGGATATTAATCTTACTTGTCACCAGAACCTGGATTTAGCCCAATTTTGCTAGAGTAAGGTAATACAACTGTATAACTTACCTTCTATGATGTTTCTTATCATTTAACATTTGAATAAGCTTTTCGGGTCTTTGAAAACAAAAATAGAAGAGCAAAGGCACGAAACCAAGCTTGTACAACAGAAATCTATGAGCAGATCGAAAATACCCATCAGTGTGCGGTTTGCAATAGAGTCTGCTTCAAAATGACTGGAAGGTGCCCTTTTAATAAACCAGCCATAGAACACACCCTTCTGATTTGACAACACCTCTGAGATTGATGAAAACGAAATAATATCCCGAATAAGATCAAGAATTTCTACGACCTATATTAATATTAAACACTTGCCCAAAAATATTTTTAAAATCCCTTTCTCCCTGCGAATTGTTTTTCGAATTGGTTCAGTCTAATTTTTGGTTTGCTTTTCCTTTGAAGGCAAATCGTGTTTTCTCAGATTCCGAAACTTTTGCTACTAACTCTATGAAAAAGCATCGCTCTCCCATTCTCTCGACCCTCACCAAGGATTATGCTTAACTGAAGGTAGTTATTTATATCAGCATTCAGTGTATTTAAAATATCCAGGAAAGGTTTACATCCAGGCGTCGTTCTTATAAAACCAACACAAGCATTTCACTGTCCTCAGCATATTTAGCATGTGCGAATAAAGCACACATCATTTATGTAATGCACATTGTGCATGTTGGTATATGCTTGTGCAAATTGTGCTGCAGCCCTTACGCGGTGATAAGAAATTGTTGTTTTTGCTTCGGTTTTTGATCACGAAACTAAAAACATAGACAACAACAAAGTGGGGTGCACAGCTTTAGATCAAGTACTACGTATGTGCGAAATGTAGTGGTCCTAGCAAGGCCAGCGGAGTAGTAAGAAAAATTGACAGACCAGTAAAGAGCAAAATCTAGATCGGTACTTCGCCTCTTTTAAGAGAAGCGATAGACTTGGAAACGCATAAAACTTTCTGCATTGTTAACATTTACATAAATACAAACCTTTATCGGATTAATGCGAACGATAACTGAGCGCAATAAATTAAACTGGGGGAGGAGGCTCTAAGTTTTTTTAAGCAAGAGTTACTTTCGTCTGAAGACTACAAACAGTGTAGACCCCCAAAAATTGCTTAATTCAGAAACACCTATCCTTTAAAAGTGATGTATTTGAAAGAATATTGCTGGAAAAAGTATTCTGAAAGGTTTGGGAATTCGGAAAGCTCACTGATTTCTTTATCTAAAAATTCTTCTGAAAATATCTTCAAACATCCAAACCAAGCTAAAAAAGAGGAGGAAGAGAGAGGAACTTAAGATTCAGTGAGAAAATATGATAGAGTAGACTGGAAGGGCCATAAATGGATTTCAAAAATATAATGGTTAGGCAAACTTACCAACCAGCGACAGGTTTATATGTTTTCATCAATTTTACCTTTAAACTGATATTAAAGCACCTAATGGTCAGTACACAGAACATATATTTTTATGTATTCAGGTTTAGCTACCAAAAGACTTTTAACTCGTGTAACACAGAGCCCATAAACAAACATTGGCTGCTTATGTAAGCGCATACTGTACACTTCCAGCTGAGGCTGCCCCAATTTTTTTTATCACTGATGTACAGTCTAAAATTGGTGTCGCTAAAACAAAACATGTAATGGATCTTTTGCCTCTAAATTTCACCGGGCACCAGAGTGGATACTACCCGACAATCATGCAAAATTTTGAATCTCTAGCAATTTGCGTTGTAATGGGATCGGATGGAACTATTTCCAGAGAAAAAAGAGAAAAAATCGTTTCCAATATGAACTTAACTGCACTAGGAAAGTGAAACTTTCCAAGTCTGAAAAATTATCCCCGTACAACTGCAATATGCTCTTCCCATGTCTTGGACCTGCCAAATATTAACTATCCATGCAAATTCATTTGAATTCCTACCATGCTCATTCATACAATGCTCAGTTTGCATTGAGAAACAGGTGCCATTACATTACATCGAGAATTGTTAGCATATCTCTTGAATCGGTGCTCATTCTAAAAAACAGTCTCTGCGCCTTCAAATCAAAATAAAAACCGCTACACTGCACTCTGCATAGAAGCATAAATATATTCATGATATGAGTGCATAATTACCTTATGTCCGCAAGGGATTGTCCGTTATTGCGAACGGCCACAAGCCAGAGGAGTCAATACTCCGAAATCCAAGCACTCTGAAGTCTCACTATACTAACAGCTCAAAAATCCGAAACACCTTTTCCAGTAATGTTTTTTAAGGATAAACAAATTTTTGGTCTTGAAAACCTCAATATTCTGAATGCCAATTTGTCCAATAAAACAATGCTATCAATTCGAAAGCTCAGAATCCGAAAGATTGATATGTTGAAACTCTATTGTTCAGAAGAAGCAATGATTCAAAATCTCAGTATTCTGATAGCTTATACTGCCGACGGTCTAGTATTTCGAGTCAACGATTGACCGAAAAGCAAACATGCTACAGTAATTCATTGGATGATATAGCTGTGAGGTGTTACCGACTGCCGGTGTGCTTGTTCCCTTATGCAGTTTTATCTAAAAGTGTGTTGTCTCCTTGTTGATTTTTTCCCAAGTGATTTAGGAGTAGTATGATAATGGGGGTTCTACGCCACTTGATGACGTCATACTGTCTGGAAGTGACGTCATCATGTCTGGAAGTGACGTCATACTGTCTGGAAGTGACGTCATACTGTCTGGAAGTGACGTCATCATGTCTGGAGCGGATTTCTACGCCACTTGATGACGTCATACTGTCTGGAAGTGACGTCATAGCGTCTGGACCGGAAGTGTTTTCTGGAGCGGAAGTCATGATAAGCGTTAGGATAGGCGCGGCCATGCATGAGGTTATAATGACGTCATGATGACGTCATAGTGTCTGGAGCGAAAGTCTGGAGCGAAAGTCTGGAGCGAAAGTCTGGAGCGAAAGTTGTTTGATAGTGTTGGCCGAGTCAATCCTCATGAAGTCAACGAACTCCACCTGTCAATCAGTGTAACCATGGCAACACTAAAAAGTGATGACCTCCCCCCCCCCCCCCACCGGACATACTATGTACCGACCCCCCCCCCCCGACATACTATGTACCAACCCCCCCCCCCACCGGACATACTATGTACCGACCCCCCCCCCCCGACATACTATGTACCGACCCCCCCCCCCCCGACATACTATGTACCGACCCCCCCCCCCCCCGACATACTATGTACCGACCCCCCCCCCCCCCCCCCCAGGCGAGCAACATTCTGTCAAGTCAGCTTCAGTTCCATCAGAGGGGTATATAAGGGATGAGCATGCAGCAGTGACAGTCATTTCGGTGAGTGGAGCAAGGAAGTACAAGTTGTAGAACTACAATTGGATCACATCAGATCAAGGGATGGCATCCAGTGACAACTAATTCGGTAAGTGTTTATTGAAACTTTATAAATAAAAAGTGAACTTTGTAAACAAACTTTAGTTATTTGCATAATTGAAACTGTTAGTTACGCCTTAGTTACACCTTGGTTACCTTAGTTACACCTTAGTTACCGTGGTTACACCTTGGTTACGCCTTAGTTACCTTAGTTGCACCTTAGTTACGCCTTAGTTGCACCTTGGTTACGCCTTAGTTACCTTAGTTACCTTAGTTACACCTTGATTACGCCTTAGTTACCTTAGTTACACCTTAGTTACGCCTTAGTTACACCTTGGTTACCTTAGTTACGCCTTGGTTACAGTGGTTACACCTTAGTTACGCCTTAGGTACCTTAGTTACACCTTAGTTACGCCTTAGTTACACCTTAGTTACACCTTAGTTACACCTTAGTTACCGTGGTTACACCTTGGTTACGCCTTAGTTACCTTAGTTACGCCTTGGTTACTCCTTAGTTACCTTAGTTACGCCTTAGTTACGCCTTGGTTTCCTTAGTTACGCCTTGGTTACGCCTTAGTTACCTTAGTTACGCCTTAGTTACGCCTTAGTTACCTTAGTTACACCTTAGTTACGCCTTAGTTACCTTAGTTACGCCTTGGTTACCGTGGTTACACCTTAGTTACACCTTAGTTACCTTAGTTACACCTTAGTTACGCCTTAGTTACACCTTGGTTACCTTAGTTACACCTTAGTTACCGTGGTTACACCTTGGTTACGCCTTAGTTACCTTAGTTGCACCTTGGTTACGCCTTAGTTACCTTAGTTACACCTTAGTTACGATTTAGTTGCCTTAGTTACGCCTTGGTTACGCCTTAGTTACCTTAGTTAAGCCTTAGTTACGCCTTGGTTACAGTGGTTACACCTTAGTTACACCTTAGTTACGCCTTGGTTACCTTAGTTACGGCTTGGTTACCGTGGTTACACCTTAGTTACGCCTTAGTTACCTTAGTTACACCTTAGTTACGATTTAGTTACCTTAGTTACGCCTTGGTTACGCCTTAGTTACCTTAGTTACGCCTTAGTTACAGTGGTTACACCTTAGTTACACCTTAGTTACCTTAGTTACACCTTAGTTACGCCTTAGTTACACCTTGGTTACCTTAGTTACACCTTAGTTACCGTGGTTACACCTTGGTTACGCCTTAGTTACCTTAGTTGCACCTTGGTTACGCCTTAGTTACCTTAGTTACACCTTAGTTACGATTTAGTTGCCTTAGTTACGCCTTGGTTACGCCTTAGTTACCTTAGTTAAGCCTTAGTTACGCCTTGGTTACAGTGGTTACACCTTAGTTACACCTTAGTTACGCCTTGGTTACGGCTTGGTTACCGTGGTTACACCTTAGTTACGCCTTAGTTACCTTAGTTACACCTTAGTTACGCCTTAGTTACGCCTTAATTACCTTAGTTACGCCTTAGTTACCTTAGTTACACCTTAGTTCCGCCTTAGTTGCGCCTTAGTTACATCTTGTTTGCGCCTTAGTTACCTTAGCTACGCAAAAACGAGATAACTTTTGCTGTAGTTGATTGATTTGCATGAAAATTTTACCGTTTGATTCAGTTTTATATCTAGTTTTAACATGATCATAGGCTATTTGCGCAGCTGGCTGTATGCATTTTTACCGCCATTTTAACTTAAAATTGTGATAACTTTCGTTATAACTTTCGTTATAGTTGACTGAAAATTTCACCATTACAGTGCTTCTTCGCGGATGAATACCATTTGGCAGACCATTTAACTTCACCGCTAGATGTCTCTGCTGTATAACAGCTGTACAACTGTAAGTGAGATATTCATATACACAAGTAAAATTCTGATGAGTCAGCATTTTTGAACAATTTTTGAACAAAGTTACACACCATATTTTGATTACATGGAAGTAGTATAAAAGCATGAGTGAAACATGTCAACTAGTCAACTAGTGATACATTCTGCTGAGTTAACACACCATTGAAGTGGTATAAAAGGAAGAGTGAAACGTATAATTTTACTTCATTTCATTTCTAGCAACAGCAACAGCAACAACGATGGCAACAGTCTACTGTCATGAATGCGATGTGACATTTCCATCTCTGGAAGTGTTCGTGACACATACATGCAAACCAGCTAGGTTGAAACGTGCTCGTGAAGAGCTTGTTGAGCAGATTGAAGCCAAGAGACGAAAGACGGTACAAGATGGTGTTATCAGACCTGATCCGTTCCTCTGCTGTGAATGCATTAAAATATTTCCATCTATGGATACTTATGATGCACATGCATGCATACCAGCTGAGATGGAAAATGTTTCTCATGAAGAACAAAGAAAGAAAGAGATAGGACAAGTAGGCAGAGGGAGAAGAGTGAGTCTTGGTGAAAACGCACAGGAAAGACGGTTTGAGCCTGAAGATGGATCGGATTTGCTACTCGAAATGCGACAACAAGAGAACCGTATCAAAGCACATTTGTTGGAGACGTTAAACCGTGGCATGAAATGGTACATTGTGGTACATGCACGCTTCAAGAAAATGACACCAAATGTTGAAGGTGTGATGGTAGAACAAGTGGATAATGCCTTCATCAGTAGTCCGACATATGCAGCATACAATCCAACAGATATTGAGAAGGACTTGCCAGAAGCCTATAAAGAATTGTTTACCAGGTTTGATGAACATGAGCGACAAGGCTCTGGCTGGGTGTTGGATAACATCCTGTACATTGAAGTGCATACAGCTACGTCAGCGCCACTGGAAGCGAGCAGTTTTATCCCACTACCGAAGAAAGTAAAGAGTACAAAGGCTGTGTTAAACATTCAGAATAAAGACAACAAGTGCTTCTTATGGTCTGTATTGGCTCACCTTCACCCTCACCATTATCATCAACACCCATATCGTGTGAGTCATTACACGCCATTTGAGAACGAATTGAAGGTGGAAGGCATGAAATTTCCAACACCGATTACAGACATTCCAAAGTTTGAAAAGGAGAATGATGTGTCCATTAACGTGTTTGGATATGAACATGATGTCGTTGTTCCCATACAACTCAGTCGAAACACCAGCGCCAACAGCGCCAACAGCGCCAACAGCGCCAGAGAAATCAATTTGCTTTTGATTAGCAATGACAAGACAAGGCATTATTGCCTCATCAAGAATTTCAGCAGACTGATGGCTTATCGATCAAAGCATAAGGCTGCAGCATTTTATTGTTTCAACTGTCTTCACGGGTTTATACGACAAGATCTGTTAGACAAGCATCGTGAAGTGTGTGGCAAGCACGGAGCACAACGTTTATCATTCCCCAAGGAACCTTTTATCAAGTTCAAGAATGTAGCCAAACAACAGCGAGCGCCGTTTGTCATTTATGCAGACTTTGAATGCTTCACGAAAAAGCATGAAGGAGACAAGTATCAGCATCATCGTCCAAACAGCTTTGCCTATGTGGTTGTGAGCCAGTATGATACACGTGCGCCAGTCCTGTATCGAGGAGATAATGCTGTGAAAGTCTTTTTAGACCATATGGTGAATGAGCGTGATCGTATTGTGCATGGTTTACAACAGAAAAAGAAAATGGTGATGACTCATGAAGATGAAGAGCATTATAAGAACGCCACAGATTGTTACATTTGTCATGAGCCTCTAGGAGCAGATCGTGTGAGAGATCATGACCATATCAATGGCAAATACCGCGGAGCTGCACATAATGAATGCAATTTACAATTTCGATTTCGAAAGGATCAGCAGGATGTTGAAGATTCTTTCATCATTCCTGTGTTTTTCCACAATTTACGAGGCTATGACAGCCATTTGATCATGGAAGAAATTGGAAAGTTCAAAAACGAAACCATTACAGTCATTCCCAACACCGTTGAGAAATATATTGCATTCACCATGAGCAATCTGAAATTTACAGACAGCTTTCAGTTCATGAGTACTTCTCTACAGAAGTTGGTCTCCAACCTGGCGGCAGAAGGGAAAGACAACTTTTATCACATGATGTCACACATTCACGATAGCGACCAACAAGAGTTACTGTTGAGAAAGGGAGTGTACCCCTACGATTACGTGGATGAGCCATCCAAGTTTGCTGAAACACAACTGCCGTCCAAAGACAAGTTTTACAGTCTACTCAGTGAAGAAGACATTAGCGATGAGGATTATGCGCATGCGCAGAAGGTGTGGGAAACATTCCACTGTACTACATTTGGCGAATACCATGACCTATACCTGAAATCAGATGTGTTGCTGCTGGCTGACGTGTTTGAAAACTTTCGTCACGTATGTCTCAACACGTATGAATTAGATCCTGCTCACTACTATACAGCGCCAGGACTGTCGTGGGATGCCATGTTAAAAGCGACAAAGGTGAAATTGGAATTGATCAACGACATTGACATGTACCAAATGGTTGAACAAGGTCTACGGGGAGGAATATCTGTCATCACACACAAGTATGCGAAAGCAAATAACCCCTACGTAGCAGATTACAATCCCACGAAACCCACCAACTACTTGACTTACCTGGATGCAAACAACTTGTATGGCTGGGCCATGTCGCAAAGCATGCCGGAAAGTGGATTTATGTGGGTGAGCGAGCCAGAATCCATTGACTTTATGGATGTGGATGAAGATGACGAGATTGGATACATTTTAGAAGTGGATTTGGAATACCCATATTCAATCCATGATCGTCATAATCACTACCCAGTGGCTCCAGAACGGAAATGTGTGAAAGTGGGAGAATTGTCAGAACATAGTCAGAAGCTACGGAAAGATCTAGACATGAAAAGCAAGCCTAGTGAAAAGCTCATTCCCAACTTGTGCGACAAGAAGAAATATGTACTTCATTATAGAAATTTACAGCAATATGTCTCACTGGGATTGAAAGTCACGAAGGTGCATCGTGCCATCATGTTTGCACAGAGCAAATGGTTGGCAAAATACATCTCCTTGAACACGGAAAAGAGAAAGTTGGCCAAGAACCCGTTTGAGAAAGACTTTTTCAAACTGATGAACAACTCGGTGTTTGGCAAAACCATGGAAAATGTAAGAAAGCGCATCAATGTGGAACTTGTTCACCAGGAAAAGCGGTTCAAGAAACTTGTGGCCAAACCGTCCTTCCACAAATTTAGAATTTTCAACGAAGATTTGACCGCGGTACATTTGCGCAAAGTGGATCTGCTTCTGGATAAACCCATTCAAGTTGGTTTCACCATTCTCGACCTCAGCAAGGTGCTCATGTTCCACTTTCATTACAACTACATCATGACCAAGTATCCCGACGCCAAACTGTTGTTCAGCGACACCGACAGTCTATGTTATGACATAGAAACGGACGATATATACAAAGACATGCAGGAAGATGCCGACTTGTTCGACACAAGTGACTATCCCCCAGATCATTTCCTGCATTCCAACGTGAACAAGAAAGTGCTTGGGAAAATGAAAGATGAGACGGCGGGCATTCCCATTGAAGAGTTTGTTGGACTTCGACCGAAAATGTATAGTATGATATATGGTGGGAAAGAAAAACGTACGGCCAAAGGCATCACTCGCGCGTGTCAAAGACGGATGAAACATCAGCAGTATAAAGACAGTTTGTTCAACCAAACACAAACGATGACCACAGGACACATCATACGAAGTCATGACCACCAGATCTTCTCGGAGAAGTTGAGGAAAGTGGCTCTCTCTCCCTTTGATGACAAGCGATATGTGATGAGTGATGGCTATTCCACTTTGGCGCATGGGCATTACAGTATATAAGGGGGAGACACTTCAACTTTAGAGTCAGTTGAGGTGTGAACACTGAAGCGTCAACATGAAAAGATCTGCAACAACGGATATGGATACTCTTGCTGATACAGTGAAAGACATGAATGTGAAACATCCTGACACTACCATCAAGAAATTAAAAGTGGAGACGGCGACGGCACCAACACCACAGTCGTGGGATGGAATGCTTTCTCTAGGCAATGGAAAGTATATCAAGATTATGAAACAAAGTAATGAAGGTGTGGTGAACATTCGCAAATACCTCAGAGATGAGGGGACTGGAAAAAACCGTCCAACGAAAAAGGGAATTTTGCTGACAATACCTGAATGGAAAATGCTGAAGAAGCAGGTGAAAGAAGTAGATAAAAGGCTTCGCAGACAAGACGACAAGTCATAACAAGGTAACAATCATGAATGCACTCATGTTGGACGATGGTGTTTACCTTAAAGTTAATGAGAGGAATGAAGTGATGATGGGTTCTCGGAGAATTTCTGCTTATCGGTTTAAACCTGAAGTGTGGAAAGACTTTAAAAACATACCACTTGAAGCTGGGTTTAAACGCAGACTTGAAAATAAACTGGAAGTGACGGTGGCTGAATATGATTCTAAGATACGTGTGACATTCTGTAGAAATCTTTTACAGGATTATCCAAAGGATTATAAGGGAGTTGTGCCAGACACACCCTATGCACAGTTGATCTTCTTTGATATCAAGAACTGGCGCGCAATCTTACGATTCCTAGAAGCTATACAGCATCCACTGTTCGACATCATCCGAGTATAAAATACATGAACGAGATGGAAGACTATGTGTTGGATTATGAACCCATAACATATGGATTCTCATACATGAGAAACTTATGTGATGATATTGTGCTACGACATTTTGGACAGTATCTCGTCCTATCGCTTGATGACCAATCCGTGTTGAAGGATCATCTAGACAAGTTGAGAATACCCGGCTTTCTCCTAGCAGTCTCAAATGAATTAGAAGTGCGTGTGACTGAGAACGGTCTAGACGTGTTTGTACAATTTCGCCAATATGACGAGCTTACAGAAGACTGCGACATCATCACCCTCAGCACCGTGGAATGGAACGCGCTGTTGCAAGCATTGGATTGGAAAGAACCTGACGCTTGAATTCAAAGAAACAGAAATATGGCTTACACGGGGCACCAAATCCATTGAGCTGACACAACCTATGCGCGTGATAGACATTGACTTAGAAGAAGAAGAAGGATATGAACTGAAACTGTCTGAACATGTAACTGTGAAAGTGATAAAGTTTGGTGATGTGTGTTATGTGAGCTTTCATAGCATTTACAAACACGGATGTAATGTCTATGATACCTATATCAATTTAGATTCTAATGAATGGCATGCATTGATGAATGTATTGAAAAATGAATGTGATTGTAAATAGACTTTGTAAACTTTGTAAACAGACTTTGTAGTTAAGAGTTTGTAGTTAAGAATTTTGTAAATAGTGTAAATAGTGTAAATAAAAGTTTGTAAATAGTGTAAATAGAATTTATAGTTAAGAATTTGTAAATAGTGTAAATAGTGTTTGTAGTTAAGAGTTTGTAAATAGTGTTTGTAAACTTTGTAAATAGAACACAATAAACAAGACAGTTGTTTGAAAACTTGGTTTGTTTTATTTAACAACAACAACAACTTAACTAATATAACAACAACAACAACTTAACTTATATAACAACAACAACTTAACTAATATAACAACAACAACATTAATAAAACAATGGTTTATAATGTCTATATACAAAATCCTTTACAATAAAATCACCATCCTTTCTTTTTAATATATTCACAATATCAAACATACTCTGACCTCGAGCTCTATGCAATATATAATAGACACAATAAAAACCACATGACGATGATATTGGCGTTTGTAATGAGATAGAATTATACATATAGTCATTTCTTAAAAACATATCTAAACGATCATCGAGAGGGAACAGTCCATAAGAGTCAAAATATTCCACAGGGTCTTTATCATAATACACTGCCACCCAATGTTCTCCTGGTTCATCTTGATCGTCTGTGTTGATCACATAGGCGCCGCGTTGTAAAGACGGTAACTGGTCCATGGCAAACACGCCTTGAAACAAGTCTTTGGTCATGACATCATGACTCAATATGGCATCAATCTGCTTCGTGTTCATGACTGGTAGTCGAATTGGATGCTGCGATTGGCACTGATCTCAATAATGTTGTCAAATTCAGCATAGACAATGACATTGATTGTAGGTTGCAAAGCCCTAGCAAAGTTCATTTCTAACCGCAAATTCCCATGCTTGATCAGGGGGAAATGATCATCACCATCATAATCCGGTGTTAAGTCAAACGAAAATAAAGCATAACCTCTAGGCCAATCTTCCCGTTTTATAATGGAACTTTTCTCACCATTCAACCGATCAAACGATTTGTAAAGCGTTTCAAAAGCGTTCAGGTATTTGTTCTGTGTAATGTCAAGCTTGAGAGGTTTGGATAGAACTGGTTCACCATCCGTGTACAGTTGCATATAGTCCAGATTAAAATGATCAAAATTGTATGGATTCCTCAATACTGATCCACCAAAAGCTTCATTATGAACCAGACCAATGACAATACGATTTGGTAATTGACCCAAAAAGATGTTATCTTTCACAAAAGACTGAAATCCTGCTGGAATGGCCAAGACTTTACATTCTTTTCTAGTGATGATGATCTTGGCAGGACTTTTCATCAATGCATCTGCATGTCCTAACTGAATACCTGGACTCACCCTCACTTTGCGAATGGTTAAAAATGCCTCTTTCACTTCTACCTTATAGGTATTATTTACAGCCATCAATACATAGTCATCTTTTTGTCTATGGAAACGCAATTTCAAACTGATGCCATTCGGAAGATAACGATCCTGCTCAAACAAATCTATCCTTAAACCACCTGTCAGCATAACATCACGGCTAAGACGTGTATGCAAATAACGATTATGTAAACCATTGTTTCCTTGCTCAGCCAAGTCGCCACCCTCAACATTGACATGAAATCCTGGTACATATTGTTCATGATTAGGTCTTTTCACCTCATGACTATTCATCGACCCAGCAGTATCCTTGTACATGAGACGCATAGAGCGCTCAGAATGCAGACTTTCTTCCGAATCATGGATGAGATGAGAGATAATGCTGGTATAACCATGAGTATTGTTGCTATGCGAAACCAAACGATCATTCAGAAACAATTCAATATTAGACCATAGCCCATTAAACACATCATTGATGCAAGAGACATTATCATCTGCGCCACACGCTGTTCCATCGGCCTTTAGAATGCGACATACAATATGAAGTTTGCTGTTCTTTAAATCCAGATATTCTTCTGTACTCGCAGGAATGTAGAATTCTATTGGAGCGCCTTCTCTAATGCTTGTAAGTGGTTGATAGTCAACATTATAACTTTTCTCTACAGCAGTTTGCGTCGGTGGTACGTGAAACCATTCCAATGGAGAAAGACTACATTCACACGAATGATTATGAATGAGAGACATTTTTTTTTCCTTTAAAAAATATCTTTGCGATATTTTGATGTTATCCGTCTGGCTGTTTTTCGTCTTCTGGCACGTTTCGTCGGTTGCATACGCTTTTGTTCACCAAACACACGTTCTGCTACTCGACCCGTCACATCTTTCGCGACATTCTTTGCAGCCTTCTTAAGATGTGGCGCAACGATCTTAGCCCCAGCCTTAAGTAGTGGAATAGCTTTGCGAGCCAATGATCCCAGTATGGAACCAATACCATCGCCATATTGGATTCGCGCTCCTTTGAATCCTGGTAATTCCCCGCCCACTTGACGAAGAAAATGGTTGCGATATGCAGACGGATCGTGTGTGTAGGCTTTCATAATGCTTTTGGTCGAAAATGAAGTTTACAGATCACCTTTCCAGTTTGAAATGGAACAGTATGGCCTGTGTCGTCCTTAATATTCATTTCTATCACGTCAAATTTGGACGTGTTTACAGGAACATAATGCGGTTCGCCGTACGTTTTCATGATAATGTCACCATCATGGCCTTGTATGCCAACAGAACGTAGCAAAGGCACATAATAATCCCCAACAACTTGTGGTTCACAAATGCTACAATACACATACAGTGTATAAAATCCCTGTTTCACATCCGCTTTATGTTCAGCTGCACACGCTTCAGTATACCATTGCTCTGGGATAAATCCTAAAATCTCAGCCAATCCAGTGGAAAAGGACACTTCAAGACCATCATCGAGAAATAGAAACACACGTCGTCTAATCTTATCATACTTTAGCCGAATAGGTTGTTTCGGGTCATCGGGGTTAGCCGCTTCTTCATTGACTGCCTCACATAGTTCTTGTATGGTTCTATAGTACCCATAAGGAATATTAACATGCCAAATGCCAAATGTATCTATTTGTCGATACCCAATAGAATAGTTCATGCCCTGTCTCATCGTTGTCCATGTATGTGGATATTGAATTTCAGCTAAAGCCACTTCATATTTTCCATTCAGATAAATGGTTCGAGGCATACGAATTTGATAATTCGAAGCCTTGTTGTTGGGATAATAGGTCATACTCGCATTGCTAGGCAAAGTGATGTAAAAGCTTGTCGACTCCATGATGCTAACTAAATGGTATAGGTGCGTTGACGTTGCCTATATACCTCACGATAGCGCGCGCCATTCGACCAAGTATGCCAAATCTCATCCTCATTCACATGGTCTTTTATTTCTCCTTCACAACACGCGCTTGTACATCTTATTTTTACAGGAATAGTTGGTTTATCTTCTTGGCAACAACAACATAGCTCTTTCAGCCATGTTAAAAATTTTCCCATCCTTCAGGAAACTGTCTTTGTTGACGTTGTTTCATTTCTGTTGTAATGTCGTCACGAGTGGTCTTTTTACTAAACATTGTTTTTGGAATATTCGCATCTACAATTTCCTGGATAAACGGATGCCAACCATGTGGTG
Organism: Protula sp. h YS-2021; assembly: GCA_949752745.1. Lineage (NCBI taxonomy): Eukaryota > Metazoa > Annelida > Polychaeta > Sabellida > Serpulidae > Protula > Protula sp. h YS-2021. Next base: position 27,058,101 of record OX457027.1, on the reverse strand, counting down.
GTTTGACTCGTTCTTTTCTTCTTGTCGCCACCAATGCTTCTTTCATCAAATCAACCATGTTGGAATTTGCTATAATATCGCCCGTTTTCAACACAAGTTCATTCTTGTCTGTCCATGTCGTACCATATTTCTTCAGTTCGGCTAAAAGTTGTGTTACTTTTCCATGATAGATAGGTTGAAAATGACTTAACACTAGCTTTTCTGGCTTTTCAGGTGGTGATGATGATGATGAGGGCTTTTGCTGCCTAGACTGACTTGTTCGTAAATGACGACCAAGAAGTTGAGACATTTCTATAGCCTTTTCACGTGTTCGTTTCCCACGTAAAAGTTTATTCACTTTCGTTTTGATATCATTTTTCTTTTCTAGCAACATTTTATATTCATATTCAGGAATGAGAACCATTTTCATCGTATGTTTCATTTTAGCAGCAGTTTGGCTAACAAGGGCAATGCCAATCTAGCAATCACTCCAATGAATCCTCCTTTCTGATTAATCAACTTCTTTTTTCGTCGAAGGGATATCTTCTTATCTGCTAGAGTACGAAGCGTATGACGTTCACGTTTAAATTCCTTAAACCGTTTTGAGCTTAAGGGTAAATGTCCTTGCAATATATTCAAACAAATTTCAAACAAGCTTGTTAATTCCTCTTTTGTAGCTTGCTGTAGCAAGGATTTACGTCGTTTAGGCCCACTGCGTGCAAGCAAATGAAGAAACGGCTGGTTCGCTCGAATACGTTTAGACATCTTGACTGCGAATGGTCAAATGAGTTGGTTCTTGTTCATACACTGCTTTATCAATATAGACATAATGTGTATCTTTTGGTAAAATGCCTGTACGAATACGTAGTTGATCATTTGTCTTTGGTTTTAAATCAATGAATAAATAACCATGAGGTTTGCTAGTAGCATCTTGATAGGCTTCTATGAGAAATTGAGATCTTCCAGGATACATTTGCCGCGCCAATGTACTAATTTGTTGACTGTCTCTCGGATTTTTAAACAGAATGATATAATGTGTATTCAAACTAATATTTCGCATCTCTTTCCCATGATGGAATAAATTATGCACAATAAAAATAATGCTTAGATTTTGATGACTGCTGCTAACACTAAAGAGACGTGTCATACGCTCATCACTATGACATTTCGTCATCAAGTCATCAATGATAAGTAAGTTTGGTTTCTTCGGATTAAAACGCTCTTCAATGTCATCTGGAATGCCTTGGTAAAATTCCACGCCTTTCATTCCCTTGTACAAAGGCTGATCTGCTGCATAGAGCCATAAAATGTTTTTCGGAGAGGGTTGAATTAACTTCTGTTCTAGAATTTCCTTCACCAGAGACGTTTTGCCACTGCCTGTAGGTCCAGAGACCAAACATGTAAATGGATGCTTCATTGTTGAATGTCTGTTTCTTTCACCCAACTGTTAAACTTGTTTGGCCAACCTAACCACTTGACAAATAATTCTTTCACACCTCCTCCTCGTCTTTTACGTGTTTTCAAGACTTTTTCAATTCTATACACAGATTCAATATCTTTGGTCACTTTCTGCAGTTCTTCTTCATAGAAATGGCCATCAATATCTTCGTCTAAAAAGTCTTTCACACGATACAAATGTATTCCTTGCTTCTTACAACGATGTGTGACAATGAAGACTTCTTGCGTCCATTTGATGTGATAATCGCGTTGAAACACATATTTAATGTGGGAAATACGAACATGATCGCCAATGTTAAATTTATACTTCTTCTTCTTCTTCGGTTTCAATTTCAGTTTGTCAACATACATATACTTCCACACTTTTGATTCGTTGTCTTTACGAATCTCGGCTGGAGCATATTTATTAGGAAGAGAACCATGAGGTCTATGGTTGTAATTGTACACCAAGTCTGGAAGAATGTCTAAGTAACGGTAAGTTTGATTATGTAGAAAATACCGATACATCATTCCCTTCAGAGTACGAATGACTCTTTCAGCAAAGTTGGCTTTGGTTTCATTCTTTGTGGTATAAGCATGAATGCCTTCTTTCTTCAAAAATGCTTTAACCCATCTGTTTTTAAATTCTGTTCCTTTATCAGACCTTAGAGTTCGCGGTCTTCGTCGTGTGTCATGAAAAATCCTTTGGAAAGCTTGTATGACGCTGGTATGTGATTTATTAGGTATTGGCTGTACCCAGACATATTTGGAAAACACATCAATGACAATGAGTAAAAAGCGTATGTCATCATTATAGGGAGCTATGTTTCCCATATCAGCCAAATCAATATCCCACATATCATCAATACCACGTGTAATGACACGTTGTCTTTTGAACCTGTATTTGACAGGTTGGAGTAAACTGAAAGCATCTTGATCCTGTAGCCATTTCTTCACTTGTGAATGTGTGACTGGTTGATTATGTTTTCGTAAGATGTGATACAGTTTGTAAGGACCAGCAAATGCTCCAGGCTGTCCAGGTTTGAAGTAAATATTGGTCAAGTAGTCTTTCCACGTCGACATGGTCACACCGAATGAAAACCACCTTCTCAACAGAACAGCTTTTATTTTATAACTCAACCAACATCACTTAACTAACATGCATTTATCACTTAACTAACAAGTTTTTTACAAATCAAGTATGGATACAATGGTATGAATCACTGGAGACCATTGGTCTTCAATGAACATTAACCAATGACTGAGTTCATCCAATGTAATAGCATCTACACCATATTTCTCACAACGTTGATTTGCATTATCTAACACTTTATCTAAATGAATGTAATATTTAGCTTCATTCCAATATGTATAAACACATGCAGTATGACAAGTATGTTCTGAACACTCTTCATGTTGACAAGCAGGACAGACTAAATAGGCAAACTTTTTTACAGCGGATAACATTTCTTGACAATAAGCTTTTTGCACAATATATTGTCTCAGTGTCATGTCCGCCATTATGCAGTCTTGTGAGTCTTGCAGCACAAGTCTGTCAGGTTTAGCAAGTTATGCTGCTCCGGCAATGTTGCACAAGTCTGTCAGGTTATGCTGCTCCGGCAATACAAGTCTGTCAAGTTCAGCAAGTTTTTTTCCAGTTGCTGTTCACTTAACACACTTCTCCATGTTCACACGTCTGCACATCAAGTCTCACACAACAGTTCTAACAACTTTCCCATAATATTCTGACCAGGATATCCAGATGACACTTGTTTCACACCAGCTCCCCACCAATGATCATGCGTTGCTTCAACTAAAGTTTTGTCTTTACATTCTTTCAACTTGTTGCGAAACAATACACACTGATTCCATTTGACTTGTAAAACATCTTGCATTTTACTTCTCTTTACTGTATGCCATAACGGACATGGCTTTATCACTTTAGCAATACGTTTCGCTTCATATCCATTTCTGGATGACACAATGGCTGAAGCAATATCTTGACGGTGATGAAACACTGCTTTCTCATATTGATACAACGCTTCACTTGAGTTGAACACATGTCCATACTTTTCAAGTCGTGTTGGAAACATGTTTGAAAGAACGTCCTTATGACCGCTGAATAGTACAAGATTCTCCATGTTGACTTTGTTTCTGCTGTTTTATTCTGACATGTCGGTTTCTTCCTGTAATAAAATATCTTTTAATATAGTTGCTGCCTCTTCTATCATGTTCTTTCTTTGTTTACGTTGAAACCACTCACATAAAACTAAATTTGCTAGTAAGAAAAACATTGTTATCAATTCACTATGTTGTCATAAACATGTTTAAAAAGTTCTCTTACCTGATAAAGCTGCTCGGTTTCCTCTTCTTCTTTACAACAATCTCTCAAATGATCCACTACGGTGAAATATACTTCCACATAAGTGCGAGCAGAATAAAGTGCAGAATCAAAGTCAAAGTCAGGATCTTCTTCTATTCCAATTTTATGACATTCTCCAAGAAATCTTGAATGCAGTTCAATCACATCAAGACTATGATGTACAACATCCCAAAAAGCATCCAAATGATAAAGTTGATAGTCTGGAGTGCCATAGCAAGCAAGTTTAGCAATCATCAAGTCAATATAAGCATTTTTAAAACATACGTCCATCTTGTTTCAGTGTCTTGTGAGCTTTTTACTTTGCTTCACTGACTTTAAGTACTCCACACTTGCCGCAGAAGTTGTTTGGTTCACACAACTTGCAATTATACTTGTGGCAGTGGCAATGATAATCCTCCACATATCCACAAGCACCACAATAGTCGCAGGTAAGTCCAAGTTGATTTTGCACATTCATGTTCTCCAACTGAACTTCAGCCAGCCTTTTCTTGGATAGCTTTGACACCTTCATCCGACCATCCTTTTGCAGCTTGATGATCGTTTTCTTGTCATGACATTCCTCACATGGTGATAGGGCTGAGTTGATGTTGTCCATCTCCTGAAGCAGTGTCTCCCATTCACCATCATTCATGTTGATGTGATGTGTGTATTCTTTCCCTTCAAACCGTGACGTGCGCACAAAACTCACATAGCGCATATCCAAGTATGAAATGACTTCAAGCCACTTCGTTTGCGTTAAGTATAGTTTGAAGCCAATGTCGCGTAAATTTTTCAAGCTCTGGCACACAATCTTCCACAAAGATGGTGAATAAGCACACCATCTCTCTCCACGTGTGATGCGTAGAAATGGCCCATATTCTCCATACTCCACAGTAATGGTTAAGTTTGCACTAATTTTAAAGCTGCTTGTCTTGTTCTCCATGGCTGCAACAATGTATTGATGATCCACTCCCCTCCAACTGTCTGCTGAGAAATGACTTCACTCTGCTGAGTTCACTCCCTTTTATACCCAACTATCTGCTGAGTCAAGCTTTTCAAACTTCTTGCAAACGTTTGAATTCACTTCAACTCGTCCATGGTTGAATCGAACAAGGTCTGATACATTATTTGGAACATCGTCATCATAATGTAGAATAATTCTAGTAGCTACAACTAACATGAGGTCAGTTGCCCAAATTGTATTCGCGTTGATAAATGCTAAATCAATGTTGTAAGTTGATAGTAAATGCAGTTCTTCACATTCATGTAGAAACGAGCGGATGAAACGATCTCTTGGAATGGTCTTTCCAACAGCTTCCCAATGCAGATGCAAATTCTTCACTTGCAGCATCCAATCCGATTCAAAAGCAGGAAGCTTTGAAAACACATAGTCAATATAGTTCACTTTGAAGACGTCATCCATAGTCAAGAAGTAATGCCGACATTGTGAAGTATTTTCTCGTCACTCTTCCTTTTATAAAACTTTGATGGTATATGGTGTGTAACTTGTTCAAACTTATTCAATACTCGTGCTTTTATGCTACTTCCATGTAATCAGAGAAATGACTCCACTCTGCTGAGTTCACTCCCTTTTATACCCAACTGGTTGCTGAGTCAAGCTTTTCAAACTTCTTGCAAACGTTTGAATTCACTTCAACTCGTCCATGGTTGAATCGAACAAGGTCTGATACATTCGTCGTCAATGGAACATCATCATCATAAAGTAAAATGATTCTTGCAGCTACAACTAACATGAGCTCCTCTGCCCAAATTGTATTCGCGTTGATAAATGCTGAATCAATGTCGTAAGTTGATATGATAAATGTTAAATCAATGTTATAAGTTGATAGTATATGTAGATCTTCACAGTCACGCAGAAACGAGTCGATGAAATCACTTGGAATAGTCTTTCCGACAGCTTCCCAATGCAGATGTAAATTCTTCACTTGCTGCATCCAATCCCATTCAAAAGTAGGAAGCTTTGAAAACACATAGTTAGTATAATTCACTTTGAAGACGTCGTCCATAGTCATACATCTGTCAAGAAGTAATGCTGACATTGTGAAGTCTTTTCTCGTCACACAATGTATTACTAGTTGACTAGTTGACATGTTTCCTCATGCTTTTATACTACTTCCATGTAATCAAAATATGGTGTGTAACTTTGTTCAAAAATTGCTGACTCAGCAGAATTTTACTTATGTATATGAATGTCTCACTTACAGTTGTACTGCTGAGTTCAGAATCGTCTGAAACGGATAAATATGCAAAAATCACAATTTCGAGGGGGGGGGGGGGTCGGTCGACCGAAAAAATGAAAAATGTTCAGAATCGTCTGAAACGGATAAATATGCAAAAATCACAATTTCGAGGGGGGGGGGGGGGGAGGCCATCACTTTTTAGTGTTGCCATGGTTACACTGATTGACAGGTGGAGTTCGTTGACTTCATGAGGATTGACTCGGCCAACACTATCAAACAACTTTCGCTCCAGACTTTCGCTCCAGACTTTCGCTCCAGACTTTCGCTCCAGACACTATGACGTCATCATGACGTCATTATAACCTCATGCATGGCCGCGCCTATCCTAACGCTTATCATGACTTCCGCTCCAGAAAACACTTCCGGTCCAGACGCTATGACGTCACTTCCAGACAGTATGACGTCATCAAGTGGCGTAGAAATCCGCTCCAGACATGATGACGTCACTTCCAGACAGTATGACGTCACTTCCAGACAGTATGACGTCACTTCCAGACATGATGACGTCACTTCCAGACAGTATGACGTCATCAAGTGGCGTAGAACCCCCATTATCATACTACTTTTAGGCGAAATATATTTTTATTATTATGAGCGTTTTATTAGTATTTATGTTATTAATTCCATGTTTAGAAAGGGAGATTATTAGAAGTTCATTTCGAGATTATTGTCCTTTAGTATACAACCAATCTTTCGCAGTGAAGCAGTTCAACACTGGAGATGCCAAAAGTCGCTAACGTTTAGATAGCTCCAGGACAGAGTGAGATATTAAGTGTTTTATCAACTCGTCTTCGTTACACAATAGCATTTTGGGGATGCCTAAAGTATTCCTCACTATACACGGGTTAAGCTGGGCTATTACTTCAGGTTAAAAGCCATTGCTTTATTTTCAAACGCATTTCGGCACTTGATTGTATTTGTTTTTCAAACCATCTCCACTTTTGGGGTGTTGGGGCACGTATTATTATTAACATCAAAAATTATTGATTATAGTTCCACGTGAGAAACATCTGCTTTATTATTGTAGAAAGTGTCTACGTTTTGCTTGATCATATAAAATAAGGTGTAAACGGTGAAAAACCTCCTCCCCTCGGTAAAAAGCTCCCCTCCTGCCCAGTTTTTTATACGTCGTAAAAAGTCCCCTCTCCAACCCTCCATTTAAGTGTTTTGAGGGCTCAAAGAACTTCTTTAGATTGTTTCTTAATCACATATTATTTATTTTCTTACAAGTTTGTTTCGATTGCATTTTTTAAAGAAATGGTTAACAAAGAAAACATAACCCAGTTACAATAAAGTAATAAAATACCCTTCTAAACTATACGTCGGTCCAGTTGTATTTCGCTTGTCATCATATGGATAGAGATTTCCCATTGCCACACATCTTGCTTCCCGCTGTGGAAAATATAAAAACAACACAGAAGGGGGACCCTTTTTATTGGGAATGCAGAATAGGGATGCCTTACGGGATGCGTTTCAGTGAATGAAAAAAACTTCGCTTTGCTCAGATATTTTAATTCAACTGTATTACCCGAGAAAAGGCAGGATGATGCCTTTTAAGCATCAGTTTGATCCAGCTTAACAGCTATAATGTTTGCACTTCACAAAATCCCTCTTTAATGAAAGGTCAAAATAAGGAATTAAGAAACAGCAAAATGCGTTAGAAGCGAGATCAGTGCTCTTCATCGCTATTGGAATAGTGGGTTATTGGAAAACTTCGGTACAGTGATCCTTCGAAATAATGTAACTTCGTACTTCTCAAACATTGAACCTTTGAATTACTGAACCTTCTGAGAAGTGCCCTTTCGAAATATCAGTCCATATCCATTTGTATGAGAGACTCACACTTGGCACGTTGTTTTTCTGTGTAGATGTGTTTATGCAAAATGTGGTATATTTATGTTATGCAAAAACGAAGAAAAAGCCATAATATTCGTTCAGTTACAAAAGAAATTCCCGTGTTAGATAGGATGCTCCTAGAGCAGATTTGACTCACTTGATTACTCGCATTTAACTTCTAAAAGTCCCATAATTTTCAGTAAAATTTGCAGAACTTTAGAAGCAAGTGCGTCTTGCCTTTCGACAGTTAAGTGACCAAGTACCTTTCATGGGCTTCGATCAGTACTTATCGAAGAATTCGAGGAAATCTATATGCATTGGAAAGGAATAGGACCACCCTGCAAATGGGCACCACATTGCAAATGGAACCAATTTTTAATAGTTCTGTTTCAGTTATCTTCTATTATGAAAAATCCTACAACCAGGACCGACTTGGACCACTTTAATTAAATCCTCTGCTCAATAGCGGCCATTTTCCTGCGGTTCAACTGTATATTCAAAATGACCGTTTCTTTTAGGTGAATAATATTTCGGCAATGAAAGCGAAGAACCCCCTCCCCACACACGCAAAAACTGAATTTAAGTAGCCATAAGTCGAGTTAGAGTTTTTTAAGGAATTGATTCTGCTCAGCTCTTAGCATTAAGTAATTTGTCGACTGCATTCTATAAACACAAGGTTTGACAATGTCATCCAATTCGCCAATAGCAATGCCATTGGTTGCCTCTTTTGTGTTGTGATTGTTCTTTGCTTTATCCTGTGGAAATAATAAGTACATATGTGGTCATTATTTATAAATGAGAATATTTTTCTTTGAAAATGAGCATTAACGAGAATAATGTCATATGGATCAGGAATTGATCTGAAATAATAAGCTGTGTCTTTCTATTCAGGGGAAAAGACCGTTGACCCGTAATAAATCTGCAAGGGGCCACAGACCACAAAAGAGTCCAAAAGAGATCTTTACATGAACCTTTCTGTTCTATCTCATTATTTTATTCTGCGAAGTTTCAATATTCTTGAACTGTTGAACTTTTGTTATGCGTCAGTATTCACCTCCAAGCTCTAATTCTTTAACAAATGAGCGATGAGTCCAATTATTTTTCACATCATAAATTTATTATTAATTTAAATTTTAATTAATTTATTTTGTTATTAATACCATCGATTGCTTTATTAAAAATCTATATTGAGAGTATGAACAGTGCTTTTTTATACAAAGCGAATCTCCGGGATGCCACCAACTAGCAGATGGGACCACTCTTAGATGTTCGCGTTTTAAGTGGCTTTATTATGAAGTACGCCATCAATTGGACCCCCACTAGACATCGAACCACTCCAATGATGGTCATATTTCTAGGGCTTAACTGTGTTTTCATTTTGGGATTGGCAGCAATGTAATTATTGGTGAAGTAATTGTTGCATTTTAATGTTAAAAACAGATCTGAATGGTATTTTTGCATGCATTCTGATTTTTTATGTTAGGGCTTACATGAATTCACCTGGAGGAGTTCCTTCTGTATTGACTGATCCAGATGACAGACACTGGGCCCTGGATTCTATTTGTTCTACTTTCCTTTATGCAACAGCCACTTGGTAATAAGGGACACGTGAAACAAGCCTACCGCTAATGTGTCTGACTGGACCGAGTTAACCACATGAATTAGCAGACCAGTTTATAATGTGTGCGTTCGTGACTCCTTCTCTACTCGTTGGGGCGCCTCTGGGGGTTGCCTCCTTTGTTTCGCTCCTTGATTTCCTCACGTTTCCCTCCGTGTAACATACCAAGAGTATCTGTCACTGTGTGCGTCTTACCTAGAAAATGCGGCCAGGGCCTTAGGATTGCCCTCTCGTTGCTCTCGTCCAGCAGGGATTGTTCTGCTCATCTAAGAAGGTGGAATTCTGAAAAATCTGACACAAGTTATCAATTCCATTGGACTGTGTTTTGCTGATGGTGGCCTTTGCAACCTTAAGTTTCTCATTAATTGAGTAAAAATTTAATTTATTGGGTAAAAACTTCATCTTGGCCTGTGTCGTAGCCAGAAGCGTTCTTTAAAAACGAGCCCAGTGTTGCCCAGTAACGCAACATTTTTAGCTTCGGAAAGATATATGAGGAATTGGCGCAGTTGCCGCTACCTCGTTTTTTGATTTCAACTGAATACCTTTTCTTGTGATTTGGAGGCCGAACGGGTAGATTTTGCATGCATTTCTTGCATTCAATCATCTTCCTGTGCCGAAAATTCTTGATTTTTCAGCCCGTTCGTTTCAGGGACCACAGATGACGGTTCACCACTTGCGGAAGGGGATACCAGTGTAGGCACTGTAGTTGAATCAGTGCCGCGGTCCCATCGTTGCTGAATCCGTGTAGCAATTGAAAGAAGGGAAACGCCAGGTTCGCCGGGGCCACAAGCAGAAGAGTAAAGCTCAATGGTTTTCCTGTTCTTTCGAGTATCGTAGCCTGCTTCACCTGCTGCGGCCAAGGGCAGGTCAGTGCCTCGTTGTCTTCCGCGTCGGGGTCTGGACATGGTGACACATACCGTGGCAGTTGTCTTTTGAATCTCGTCGTCGTAAACAAGTCCATCGGTGGTGGAAAGAACCTCGAGTTCTCTGTTCAAAACGCGCCAAAACTTGATATGGAAGGTGCCCACAGACTGCACATGCGATGATGATACCGTCACGGTCTTGTCAGCTATATCGTGCCCCGACAGAAATCATGCAGGTGGCCTTTAAAACCGCAATGTTTCAGCTCTCCACAGCCAGAATCCTCCTCCAATTCAATTCAGCAGTCTACATGTGTCCCAGCAACCTTCTCTAGTGTTACTTCTCGTATCCAGACTTAAGAAGTTTCTAAATTAATTTCTTCCAAAATTTGCCACAAACTGTGTCTTCTGCACAGGTGTAAGGATGAAAATTTAACATCGAATCCCAGCACTGGTAAACATAGGGTTACCCATTACGTACTTGGAGTTAACCCAAAACGTTTTGCACTCCAGAAAAATTAATTTAAATTATTATAAGAATTACATTACATTATTATTAGAGCTACATTTCAGGTCTGGTACGGGCAAAGAAAAACAGGATGATATTTTTACTTTCGAAACATCTGGTCCATCCAAAGGCAAAGGCAGGGCATTTGCATGAGCAAAAAAGAAATGTGTTTAGATATTTTTGGAAGACTGCGTTATTCTAGCTATATTATATTATAAAAAATATAAGAAAAAGGTAAGAAAATATAAGAAAAAAACAAAGAAATAATTCAAAATAATTCCTCTCAAAAACAAATGGCAAAAGACAAAACATTGAATTTTTTAATTAAAAAACGGTTCTTTCAGTAATAAACTAATAATAAAGATACTGATAATAATAATGATAATAATAATATTCCTACTAATAGTGCTAATAATAATATATTTATTTATTTGTTCACTTTGAGTTTGAAAAAGAGTTTATTATTGCCATTGTTTTAATGTTTTGTTTGAATGTTGGATAACTGGGTTTAGCTAAACCTGCTTGACTTGGCTAAACCTGGTTTTATCTTGTTCATACATAAAATTTTAATAGGTTTTCTTGAACTAAACCTTTCTAAGGCGCTGTACGAAAAGAGTAGAAAAGATGATAAAAAAGTAAATTGTTCAGTGCTTGGTGACTTTTTTTTTCTAAATGCATATTAGTACTTGAAATTATAAATTATTCAGTGTGATAATTTTTAACACAACATGATTTAATCCAATGAATTCTAGTGTAAAATGGAGCTCAAACGCATATTTAAGCAATGTTTTTATTCTTATCAGTGTTCTCTACAACCCCGACCCCCCCCCCCCCCCTCCCCGCGCCACCTTCGCCCTGTCCTTTCCGCCAAGAAATTTACAAGTCATTCCAAGCTCGTGAAATCGTAGTTATATGTGCACAAGGTCTTATTTACTCATTTTTTTATTTTGACTCCCAAGGTAAAGCTTTTATTGTTGGCAAGATCATATTTGAATAAGGATCCATTTCCAAGTGTTTATCTTTGCTTCTATCGAAAACATTTATTATGCTAAAGTGTAGCTCAGAAATGTCTCGTCTCACCGACATTGAGGGGAGACACTAATTCTGGAATACTTAGACCACAAAAAAAATGAAGAAATAAGTGTCATTTTATGTATAAACTCTCGTGTTTTTGAAATTTTACATACTATGTGCTGACTGGTGCAATTTAGGGGTCATCGATAATATAGGTCAACCATTTAGTTCAATATTATGCATCAAAATGTGTTCTGTTTTTATTAATAAGTGAAATAAGTAAAAGGTATTACGTCAGTATTTTTGGTTAACAGTCTATGTGTTGACTGCAGAGAAAAAAGACAAATGAACTGATATTAATCTCAAATGTTTATATATTTATATAAGCATTGTTTCATATGTACGGAATCCCAATAAGCTGTAAACCGGAAGAACCTGCAAGTTAAAATTCCAAATGTTGCCAAGAATTAAAGCACTACACAAAACCCATTTTGTTTTTAAAATACAATAATCATTCAATACTAACCAGCAACTTGCTCTAGTTTCGTATTAAAAAAGGGTTTAGGTTGATACACTGAGGACCAATGTTGCCTGGAGCATGGGCAATTTGGGGCTGCTATTTTTAACTTACCTTGTCGCCAAAATGCCTTTAAATTTATTTATTGATGTCAGGTTCCACCCAACTTTGGTGAATAAGCCCCCTCCCCCCCCCCCCCCCAAAAAAAAAAAACGGAAACAATCTGGATCATATCGGGAGTGCGTTTGTCCAGATTCACCAAAGCCTCTCTCTTTCTTTGAACAGATCTTACAGTTCATTGATGGATTTGTTGGGTCGATAGGCCTCTATTTTTCCACCGTTGTCGTTTGTTGATCTTGTAACCCCGTAAACAGGAGCGACCATCAAGAAGGTAGAATTACAGGCACGGGTAAACATGCTCTAATGTCGCAAATGGTAATTTGCGCCTATCCTTTTCTTAAAGATTTATAAAGCCTTAATATGATCAAGTTTTTTGTGTATGCATTGTGTTTTATTAGCATGAGGAATAAATTCACCTAAAAAAATTATAAGCACTTCTCTCGCAATGGTACAAGGCATGCGAGTGAATTTCGTGCTAGATCTTAAGCCCAAATATTGTATTTACGACACTTTTTTTGAATTATCATATTTCATTTAACGACAACTTAGGACAGGATTATTTCTCAGAACAGAAAAAGTCGATGCTGTAAGATGTGGCAATACTTTTTCTCTCTCGATCGACAATTTTCCATTCTTGTACTAAGAACATAGCTGCCGGGTCACTGTCACTGGTTTGCCCCGATTGGCCACAATATAAAAAGACTAGTCCCGGCCCCTCGCTCTAATCCATATATCCATACGACAGCTAAAAAGAGGCTGTATTTACGTTTGCTTACAGCAGCCAACCGGAAAATATTTTTTACACTTTGGATTTCAACCCCAGTGAGTTATTGTTTTACCAGGAATTCTCTTTTTTACAGTTGAGACTTCAATCCCAAAGACGTACTGCTTTTTTCTAGAATTCCACAAGTGAGAATGCTTCGGCTAAGGCCCAGGCTAAGTCCCAGGTTCCAGCTAAATTTAAGGCTCCGGCTAAGGCCTAGGCTCCGGCTAAGGCTAAGGCTCCGACTAAGGCCTAGGCTCCGGCTAAGGCTCCGGCTAAGGCCTAGGCTCCGGCTAAGGCTAAGGCTCTGGCTATGGCCTAGGCTCCGGCTAAGGCTAAGGCTCCGGCTAAGGCCTGGACTCCGGCTAAGGCTAAGGCCTAGGCTCCGGCCAAGGCCTAGACTCCGGCTAAGGCCTAGGCTCCGGCTAAGGTCTAGGCTCCGGCTAAGGCCTAGGCTCCGGCTAAGGCCTAGGCTCCAGCTATGGCTAAGGCTCCGGCTAAGGCTAAGGTCTAGGCTCCGGCTAAGGCTAAGGCTAAGGCTAAGGCTCTGGCTATTGCCTAGGCTCCGGCTAAGGCCAAGGCTCCGGTTAAGGCTCCGGCTAAGGCTAAGGCTCAAATTAAGGCTAAGGTTAAGGCTATGGCTGCTCAGACAACGGAACTCGGCAAAATATACAGCTTTGTTTTTCTACAAATCCTAGTGGCCAAAATATTCTTAACTTAACATGAATACAACAGTTGGTTTTGTGTGTAGAAATGGTATTACGATATATTCGAATAATAACTAGATGAAAATTAAGAGTACATGGTTTGCCAGCCACTTCCCTTTTATACTTTATTTATTATTTTTTACCCAGATCTTTCAAAGATGTATTTCAAAATTTTAAGTTCTATACTTCTTTTCTTCAGTCTTTTGGCATTCTGTCATTTTCGGTTTTCCCCAAAGCTTAGTACCAGGTCTAATGCCACCCGGAAAAAAGCCACACTTTTTCACCAACCAGGATGAAATGCCTCCTTGAGAAAGAAAACCACTTGGAAAAAGTGCCACATCTAATAAACTGATTCTTTTGCTTTTAGCACAAGCAGTTGCAACATTGTGTATTCAGAACCCATCTGCAATTTCTGTTAAGTGGAGACTGCTGTAAAATTGATCACAACAAAACTCATAAGATTCCTAAAATGATGTTGTTTTTTTTTACTGTAGCGCCTTTTCGTTGTAACACCGTAATTCTTCTGGAACGAACTATCGCGGTACAACCGGTATAGAGGTAGTCTACACAGAGGGGGAAAACGATGGTTCTGGACCAGCCCCCCCCCCCCCCACCCTAGCAGGCAGTCAGGACCCCCCCCCCTCCTAGCAGGCAGTCAGGACCCCCCCCCCTAGCAGGCAGTCAGTACCCCCCAGTGAGGACCTCCCAGTGAGAAACCCCCTCCCCAAGTGAGGACCCCCCAAGTGAGCACCCCCCCGTGGGGACCCCCCTTGAGGACCCCCCCGTGGGGGACCCCCCCCCCCTTTACTTAAAATTGCGATAACTTTCGTTACAGTTGACCCCATTGTATGAAAATTTCGCTGTTTGATTCAGTTTTATATCTAGTTTTAACAAAGTCATGGGCTAGTTGCACCGACGGATGTATACATGTTTCGTCGCATGCCGCCATTTTAACTTAAAAGTGACCTAACTTTCGTTATACTTAACCAATTTTTTAAAATTTCACTGTTCGATTCAGTTTAGTTTAAATTCTGCTGAGTCAGCAATTTTGAACAAGCTTTAGCGTGGGAACGATCAATAAATTTGAGAAGGAATGGGATTTTCCCTACGTTAAGCCCAATGTTATGTTTTATGTTATAGTAGTTGGAAAATGACACTTCTAAAGCACATTTAACAAATGTAGCTTTTGGAAAATATATAATGTATAAAATAAGTTTAAACATTTTAGCATGCTACTTATTCGAATGTTCTAAAGTTATAGTAGAAAAATGGTGGTTCTAAACCAAATTTAACAAATTTAGTTTTTGACAAGCCCCATTCGAAACACGTGTTTAATTATTTTTTGAAACATATTACACCATAGTATTGTTCAACAGGTTGTTCAACATGTTAAACATTAAAAAATTACGTCAAAAAGTAGGTCGCCAAACTAGGTCACAGTTTGCTCCAAAGTTGTAGATTCCACCGTTTTAGAGATATTTCACTTTGAAAATTTCATGGCATCATAGGATGCTGATGATGACTCATAGGCCAACAATTTTTACATGAATCTTCATCGTATGGTCCACTATATGTGTGCCAAATTTTGTTTCCCTTAGCCTTAACCTTTCAAAGTGATTAAAAAGGGGAAAAAAGAAACTTTCGCATCTTCTAATAAGATACCATTTGACGTTAATTTCCAACTATTATCAATCAATTCTTCTCACCCCCCCCCCCCTTCTCCGACTTTTTGTGAAGAAATACTATGTAGAATTATAATCGTGAATTCCTTAAAGGTTGTCGTTTTTTTCTCTCTCTTTATTCATTTCTGTATCTTGTGATACCGACCAAGAGTAACCCAAACAAGGCTCGATCACTGTATTGTTGCGTAATATTGATAACAATTCACGACCTTACAAGGAACGTCTAAGTCAAAACATATGATCTTAAAAATTTATGAATTGATCTGGTTAAAATCCCATGCAAATTATTGTCTGAATTCGGAGTTAAGCAACAACGAAAAGATATCATATTTTCATAACAAAGGAATGTTATTTTTTTCGTAAAAACCATGTACGAATGTTAGTTATTTTTATCTAATAGAAAGCACTAAACGGCAAGTCAGGTTATGATTTATATATAAACTTCAGATTTTCAGATGACTGTTTCTTTATAATTTCTTTTTATTCCACAGATATTGAACTGTATGAAGGGCAGGGGGAGTTTCTTGAATTTTATGTTAAAATACTCTGGTTACTATTCTCAAAACTAGAGCTTATAAGCAAAAGAAAGTATGTTTTGCTTCAAGTTTTTTTAATGGAAAGGAAGCTTGACTATCTAGAATATGTGTGGTTAAACAAATTTGAATTGAAAAGGAACAACATTCATGGTCAAATGCATAAAAGGATATCCAGACAGAAGGGCCTTGGACATATGGGCCTTTCCCAAAACAGCCTTTCCCTAAAAGGCCTTTCACAAAACTGTCCCAGATTCTTCATAAAAGACAACAATAATTGTTCAAACGTTCAAATAATTCAAAAAGAAGTAAATGCAACATCAACATGGAGATAGATCTTAGGTGTGATTATTTTAAAATAACTTTCCGTCGGCTTTATACCTTTTCTCGATAAATAAAACAACCACTGTACCACGTTTTGACTTCTCATCTGGTTTAACCAGGCATAAACAGCCGTATTTAATTCCTCGTTTGGTGTTCTGACACAAGGCCTTTTAATTTTCGCACTCATCGTACTCTTTGAGCAAAATATCTATCTTTTTCAAAATGTCAAAAACAGTACTTTTGCGTAGACCGAACTCATTAGCTAATTTTCTGATGATTTTTCCTGTACTTGCTTTAATTAATTAACACTTGACAACCCTTTGGCTTGCAAGAGTTATATGAATTTGTGCGAGCAAAATTCGTCCTTTTTTTCTTCTTGACAGTTTTTCCGATTTTTTGTATCTTCTTCTTCTCTGACACTATGGGCCCTACGGCCATGAAACTTGGGACTTATGAAGAGCTTGATCTTAACATGTGCATGTCACTTTTTATTTTCGTCTTTGATTTCGTTTTCTTTGTTAAAACGCTATGTGAAAAGAGTGTATTTTTGCACGTAAATGCGTAGCATTTAACGACAGCACAGAATACACATTTGCTCAGTGAGCTTTGTGCGATCTCTCACTGCGTAAATAGATCTCACGTATGCCTGATCAGTCAATAAAACTTTAAGTCAACAACAACCAAAGACTACCCGGCTCATAAGACGTATTCAAGCTGTGTTGTTTGCAATATATAATTCAAGAAATAACCCACTTAAAGAAGTATTTTTGCGTTTTAATTTTTGTCAAGTGTTTAACATTTCGCTAGCGGAATGAGCTTCTAGTTTCACTTTGTCTTTGACTTATATTACTTTTTATTCAATGAATTTTCCGTTTCATTTATAGATACAATATGAAGCCCTTATATAGTCCCATTTGTGGAGGTGGCATGCGTTCCGCGATTTAAACGTTTACAAACAAAAGCAGTCATATTTGTTGCGGCACATTCTTATTAACATTATCTAAGGCAGACTGCAAACACGACAGAGATTATGCAATTAACTTGTTCGAATTACACGGGGCATTTAAACAGTAAAACCTGCAGCTGGGACTGTCAAAGATTGTCCGATGTTCCGAATAGGGAGGTGTCGGAATTTCTCAGGTTTTAATTATACAGAAACCAATCACTCACAAATTTAGCTTCACTTGACCATAATTTATGCATCAAAATGACTACGGCCAAAATGCCCCCAAAATCTGCAAGTGGGTGAAAATGACCACGGTCAAAATGCCCCCAGATATGAAAAGTATAATTATAAAAATCAAAAACTTTTATAAAACGTTGCGGGCTTTTAGCGGACTGTCTAAAGTAGTTTGTGTCACTTTCACTACGCTGTCTATTGGCAAGGCGTGCACCACATGCATCGCACTTAATCCATATGCGGTGTACTTAATCCGTCTAGAAACAGGGAATGTATATATATATATATATATATATATATATATATATATATATATATATATATATATATATATATATATATATATATATATATATATATATATATATATATATATATATATATATATACTGAAGGAAAAAAGAAACTTAACATGCAAATGAAATATATCATTCTTAGAAAATTATTTATTCCGTTACTTTCATACTAACAAGAATGCAAGATTCACTGATTCTTTAACATAATTTTACACGAAATGATACATACTCCTAAGCGTCTGCAAAATCCAGACTGACAAAAGATGCAACTGTCACAATTTCGGCGTGCACAGAATATGACGACCTGAAGTGTCCTCAATACTGAAGTGTCCGCAATACCGTGCGTGCCCCCTATTGGCTTGGCGTAAAGCACGGATCCGGCGGAGCATCGACATGATCAGTAGGTTGATTCGAACCTGAGGGTACCGGTGCCACTCTTCTATCAAAGCCTGGCGTAGCTGAGCGTGGTTTTGATGAGGCGGATTTCGAGCACGAACCTTCCTATCCAGATGATTCCATAGATGTTCTGTGGGGTTCATGCTGTAACTTGATCGTTAATACGCTTCTTAAGTTCTGACACTTTAACATCTTCGTTTAAGCCGTTATTCCAACTGTAGTTCTCATTAGTTGTAGAAAAAGACAATTGAGCGTGTGTAAATGTGTTCTCTTATCACATTTCCACATTGGTTCAGTTTATTATATTGTAATAAATGGAAGAAGAAAAACAAAATTTTTATTTCATAAAATCAATAAATTTTATTGACAAAATAAACGGGGTGTAGGAAAAAATGGCAACGGAAAAAATGGCAACGGAAATAATGGCAACGGAAAATATGGCAAGTGGAAATAATGGCAACGGAAAAAATGGCAAAGTGAAAAAACGATAAAAATGGCATAATAACAAAATAAATTTGTCAAATTTATTCTTAAGCGTAATATCACGAGCATGTTGCTCATTCTGGACAACTCTCCTAATAAATGTATTGTTGTGATGGCACCCGAACATCCATAGGATTAGCAACACTGTATACACAGGGTTAAAGTTTTGTTACGTTGACACCCGAGCATCCGAAAGATTAACTGCATTGCACACACAGCGAACAAGTTTTGCCTGATGCACCTAACAGATGTATTGTTACGTTGGCACCCGAGCATCCAAAGGATTAACGGTGCCGCACACAGGAATTACGTTTTGCTATTTTGGCTTGCACTCCAAATACCTGACATCAAGTGGCATTAAGTGGTTTTGATTGGACTTTCTTTGATCCTGAGAAGTCACGCTAGGCGATTTCTTTGTTTCGACTGAATTTAAGTGAAACCTGCAAAATTTGCCATTTTTTCCTTTTTTTCACTTTGCCATTATTTCCGTTGCCATTTTTTCCGTACCCCAATAAACGACCCAAATACCAATTTTGCTGCAAAAATAAAATGCCAAAAGACCCCTAAATTAGTTAAATTTTCTAATGAAAAATTTGGGGCATTTTGGCCGTGGTCATTTTGACCTGCCTTCTTTTTATGTATCAAAGGTGCGCTCTAAATTTTACAGAGAAATGTAAAATTTATCATTAAAGATGTGTAATGAAAATAGTTCTTCACGACATGGAGCCAAACCATGTTTTCACTGCCTTGTGCAACCTGAAGGCATTCAGGCTAGGCTAATGGGTGTCCATACCATTTTGCCACCGGTCACTTTGCCACCGACCATTTTGATACCAAACAAGTTGGAATCCGGGACAGAAGGGCCCGGGACAAAAGGGCCTTGGACATAAGGGCCTTTGTCAAAACGGCCTTTTCCAAAAGGGTCTTTCCCAAAACGGCCCTAAATGAAAAGTTGGACAAAAGGGCTTTGATCATTTTTTCCTTGGATATGGTTCTAAAAATTATTTTTATTTTTTGTGTCATAAAATAACTCCAAAAACAAAGTTTATTGTAAAAGAATCAAATTCAGAACTCTTTATATATCGGCAAGACACTGACACGTCAACATCGTCCCGATTAGCGCGCGTGTTTACACAGCACATTGCAGAGGAACGAAACGAAGGACAGAGATTATCTTTTGTGACACAATGACTCCGAAATCTGGCATCTAAAGACAGTGATGGGAAGTAATTGAAAGAGTCTTTGCAATGAGTAAAACATAAAGGCAGTGATTGGTACAAATAGGGATTATCCTGGGCACAGTGCTTCGGAAATCTCAAGAGAGTGATAGGGAGTAATTGAAACAAAACATCAAGGCAGTTATCTGTAAAAACACAATGAAGTTTGTTTTTTTACTTGTTATTTTATTACATGTTTTATTAAATAATTAAAACTCAAAACCCTTCAAAAACTTCTCAAGGCCCTTTCGTCCAACTTTTTATTTCGGCCCGTTTTCGGAAAGGCCTTTTCGGGAAAGGCCGTTTTGGGAAAGGCCCATATGCCCAAGGCCCTTTTGTCCAAGGCCCTTCTGTCTGGATACCAACAATTTGGCATGATTATAATACAGGAGTGAATTTTCACTGTGAATGTTATAACTGGCATTCTTTCTCTTTTTTAACGGGATGGCCAAAAGACTCAACTTGGCGTTAATTTTGAATTCCCTGAAAGATGATCTTACCCACTGCATTCGATTACCTTGGCAATTGGAGAGGACGCCAGTCTCCTGCTCACCAAATTAGATTCGAACTCGCAATCCCGATGTTACCACACCAACGCTCTAGCAAACTGAGCTAACCGTCATCGGCTACAATCGGTTTTCTACTCTATCATGGATATTTCATTATGGTGACGAAAGATTTAATAGGCTTACAGAACGGCTTAGTGTTTTGCTGTTAACCATTTTCAAGTTTCGAAAAAAAGAATGTATACGTTGCAATTCAGCTCTTATATTTTCAGCTTTAACCAATAAAATTGGGAACTTTCGTAAGTATTGTTACATTTTCAAAATTTGTTGTTTGCCCTTACAATTTTTTATTGAATTCCTCTTGATGTATCTACATTATATTAAATGGCATTTATATCTCTTACACTGTCATTATATAGCATTAAGTGCTTTTTGAATGCAAGAAGGACTCTTTAGCTTCAAGTACTAACCCAATAGTACCGCTAATCCACTAAAATCACCTCACTTTTACTGCTACCTGTCGATTTAACTGACATACTGCCGCAAATTCCCGACATATTGCATGCCATGGATGTTAATTGGCGCTCAAGATAAACAGGATTACAGCATTTATCATGCATACATTAAGTCGTCACCAATATGAACAAATAAGGTGCTAATTAGGAGGAAGTTTCAAGCTTATTGACATTATTAGTAGTAGGAAAATGACAGTTCTGGATCACCCCTCCCCCCCTCCACCTAGGACATACTATGTCAGACCCATCCGCCCCCCCACCCCACCCTTACCCCGTGGGAAATTATTTTGCCATATGGCTAGCATTACAACTTCAACAGCGCATAACTTTAACACTACTTGACCGATGTGAACCATTCCTTCACTAAAACGTTCAGCAAGACTTGAGTGGTTGGTTGGTTGGAAGATGGGAAGTGAAAAATGGCAAGCCCATTCATTATTGAATTATTTTTAGAACATGTTACGTCATGGTATTGTTCAACAAGTTTTTTGACAAGTTGTTCAACAATTGTTTAACAAGTTGTTCAACATGTTAAACATGTTGAACATGTTGTTCAACAAGTTCAACATGTTCAACGTGTTGTTCAACAAGTTGTTGTTCAACAAGTTGTTGTATATAAGGCTATGTTTAAAGCTTCCTCATCATTTGAAAAGTATATGTTGAACCGAAAGGATATATAAATGCAACATTTGTTTGAAATCTTACAATTGGCCACAAAGTCTTAACAGGCACTGAAAGGATGCTCACACTTCAGAAGGAGATGGAGAATCGGATATGAAAAACCCTGTAAAACCACCCTTCGCGGAAACTTTAGATGAGTTCAAACATATGGAGCAGTGTGGTGAGGGTGCTGATGACAGCAGTTCAGACAGCAGTTCTGCCAGTGAATAAGAAATAGACTCTGTTTCATATGATATGGTTCAAGAAGTCTACGATGACTATGATGACAAATTTCAAGAAAAGGTTTTAGAATGTGAAGAACAAGGACTTGAAGATGCGCGTGAAATAGCAAGTGATGACCTTCGACACTTTTATAACCATGGACTAAAACAACTGTTTATGAGACTATTCAAATATACGTCTAGAACAAAGCGAACAATATCAAACCATTTTAGAGGACTGTGTTGATAAAAAATGTTACAAGTATTCAAAGGCACTAAAGGCGGCTAAAAACAATGCATTCTTGGAAGAGCTACTAGATAAGGAGGATGATGATGACAGCAGTGATGAAGAAAGTGGCATGGGCAGTGAGGTGCAACAGAGTGAAACAGATGAAGAAAAATAGACTTATTTGACTAAACTTTATAAATCATCAAATGTTGCAATATTTTATTAACTTAAGCGTTGTGTATTAATATATGTCTTGCTTTGCAACATATGAAGTTGCGAGTGGCTAAGGTGCCTGGCGCGATGTGAATTCACCCGTAAACCATATATATAGTATATTATAATGAAGTGTTGTATAATTAGGCATTATAATGAAGTATTGTATAATTATGCAACTAATGTACGAGAAAAAGAAAAAGTTGAAAAGCATCGTATGTGTTTTTTATTGAATATTACAAAAACTTACACTTATGTCAAATATGTCAAATACATATTATGTCAATACATGAGCCTGGGAACAGGCCCAAACCCCCCCCCCCCCGACCGAAACCCCCCCGGCCCTAACCCCCCTCCCGACTAAAACCCCCCGGCGGCCTAAACCCCCCACCCAAAATCCCCGGTTCTCAGGTCTATTTTATATTTTGTAATTGCGATACATCCACGTTGTTAATTACACTTCAAATGTCCACTGAAGAGACCACACGGCGTTTAAAATTGAAATTTCCGAACCACTGAAGGAATTGATCATCATTATAAAAGAAACTTCATACATCCATTGATGATAGCACTCAGTTTTTGAAATTGCAATTGCTTCCTGCGATTGATGAGTGTGTACACATTAAAAATTGCAATTCATATGCCTGTTGCGAGATCAGTCGAGTTTACAAATTACAATTTCTCGTGCGGTAGATGTGACTTACATCCATTGTGATTCACTTGAATGGGTAATTTAGTGACCCAGATTGCTGTGAAAAATCATGCTACCATCATGGAATACATCACATCTGCTAAAGGGAGTCCAAAGATATTGTACCAAGGGCATTTGCAGGTAAAGCACAAAAATCTAGCAAATGGCTATGTTTCGTAAGAGTGCGAAAAGAGGCGCCATAACAAATTATCATTACACATTTTCTTTTGAGAACGTGGGGGGGGGGGGGGTTTGGTTCGGGGGGTTTAGGCCGCCGGGGGTTTTTTGTCGAGGGGGGGTTTGACAGGGGGGTTAGGGCGGGGGGGGGGGGTTTCGGTCGGGGGGGTTTGGGCCTAGACTCCATGAGCCTATTCACAAGAACTTAAATTGATATAAGTTTGCAAATGTTATAAAAACTGACTTCACATCAACATAGATTGATAATGTTAATTCATTTCAGTCTTCATATGAAGCATGAAGACAATTTTATTTGAACTACATATCAAATGTTCATGTCCATTTGGGTCAAAGCTAAGTTTCAAGTTCTTGTCAAGCCTCAAAAACTTCTCTCCAATCTTCTGCACTGAGGGTGATGAAATTATAGCATCCACTAAGCTCGTCCCACTGTTAAAACTGTATACAGCGTTCACCGTCTCGCTCAATGACTTTCTACTCAACCATCTTCTGACAGTCACTGCATTTATGCACATCCTTTTCTGAAGTATGAGATACACTGACGTCATTTGCTTCTTCAGCATTTGCAATCCTTCAATGACAACAAAATTCCTTTCTTGGTAGGATGTAACCTCCCAGATGTATGAGCCGTAATGTATTCACGAATGTTAACCATCACTTTTTGTTGATATTTCGCCAATTTCATATATATTTCTCCTTTAATGGGTGTCATAACGGGTAAATAGTCTACACTCGTCTTCTTCATGGACTTTGTAGTAGCAGCTTTACGCCCTCGCTTCATTTTAACCCCTGTCTTAATTTTTCGCTTTTTACACGGCGACGTTGTAGCTGGTAACTCATCTCTTTTTATCTTTCTAAGATGCGGTCTGACATAGTATGCCCTAGGAGGGGAGGGGGTGATCCAGAACTATCATTTAACTACTACTATTATTAATGCTATTCAAGTAACGATTGATGGATCGAAAAAGTATTACCGTTTAAAACAGAAAAAGTGCACAAATAATAAAAACTAAAATGTTACATGTAAAAGTTTTTTTTTTTGTTTCTTGCTGAATACTGAACACCAAATATAGAGCAATTTAAACCAGAGCTTGTGTATTTGATATTGCAGAATTTATCATCTTTACAACGGCACGTTTTTGGTGCCATAAAGGGCAAAGCGATAGGAGTAAGTGCTCAGGTGTCAGCGGTGGATATCAGCGTGCGCTTGCAGAGTAGAGAACTTCGTATGCGTTTTTTGATAATAAAAATTTATTTTTAAATAGATGTGCAGCAATATACATAGCAATCAGTTCTGAGCGCAGAATATTGGTGCGTACTTTGAGAGCATAAAAATTACCAAAACATTTTATTTACATCACTAGCAAACACATAACCCCCGCCCTCACCCCCAAAAATGGGCTGGTTCAAATTCTAAGGGTTATGTACTGTTCTGTACAGGAAAAGCTGTGGCTGAATATGAAAAGTGTCAGTTTTTTCAATTCTTAATACTGTATATCTAGAAAGGAATGTAAAATTAAAAGGGATTGATAGTAGTCGGAATAAGTTGGCTCCTCATATTAAAAAGGACAGTTGGGAACTAGGTTTTACTGTATTTAAAAAATGTGAGATTCAGTGGTTTTTTTTAACTGCAAGTTTTGAACAAAAAGTGTTATTTTTTTATTCCGCAATTCAAAACTGTTATTAATTCTAGTAATTGTGCTCCTTACTTCAAGAAAAAACTAATGTAATTGAAAGTGTCATCTTCAGGTGATCTCGCTACTGCTTACCACGCCACCACCCTTAACCCTCCAATCACCTCCATCGCCTATTTGGGCCATTTTCCTTTAGAGCTGCTATGGTTAGTTAATGTTACCCCCCCCCATCCCCCACCCCCACCCAGCCCCTCCCGGAAGGAAAGAGAGAGAGAACAAAATAATCAAAATACTAACAAAATTAATTTTTTAAAATTAACTATGAGGTACAAATCTGCCCCCCCCCCCCCTAAAAAAAGCAGTGGCGTTACTTACTCTTTAACCTGTTAGCCAGTGCTGTGACTAGCCAGTGACGTTGTGATATTGAAAATACCAAGGTGGATATGGTCCATTAGTTCTATTCTTCTTGAAAATCTTTCGATCCATATTCAATGTCAGGGGGTATGAATCTCACTAAGCCTTCAAGAGGAAAACACGTGATCTGATTGACCAATGAATTGGTTAGTTACTACTGATCCGTGCCTATTGCTGATCTCTGCTCATTGTGACTCTGTTTCGTCAATACTGTAGTCCAGGGAGATCTCTACAACACAGGTTGAGCGCTGGGCATATATAAGGAACCCCTCCAGCCATTGATTTCTCTATAGCTGCGTATCCAAGCTTTCAAACAACCAGCAAGCTCTTATTTTTGTTGTAATCTACAACCAAAAAAAAAAAATGGCACCTGCTTCACCATCTGCTGCCTGGGCTGAGGATTGCGATCTGGAGAAGAGGGATCCCAATGACCTGAACGACCACTTGCAGGTGAGTGTTTTGAGACCTTTCTACATCGAAAAAAATCGCTGTTTTATACAAAAAAGAAAATATCTAACATTTCTGGTATTTTGCTTCTAGTTAACTTATGTATTTCTGTTCGCATTTTAAAATGTAAGAATTATCCTTAGTTTTGCTTGCTGAGCCGTTGCACATACCAGTCAATCATATATTCCTTATTGGGGGGTTGAAGCGAACTTTTAAAAAGTGTCACTAGATTTTAACCAAAACCAGTTACGAATAATATCAGCAAGAAAAAGAAAACTCCAAGCAGAACAATCGCTGTGGATAATAATAAAAATAGTGTCATTAAGGATAGTTTACAAGAAGAGGTAGGTTTGTTTGAATTTTTGTACGTGTCACTGCCTTAAGTTCATGGTGGGAAATAATAAATGAAACCGTGAAATAAATATTATGTCAAAACTGCAGATGATAAAAACACAAAGAAATGCTCTTTTCCTCATAAATTAATCATGTTATTTGAAAAAAAGCAAAAAAGAAGAAAAACTTAAATTCTTGTATCTTCTTTTGCCCGAATTTTAGATAATTCAGATTTTTTTCATACGGGAAAAACTTTGCTCTCAGTTAAATCCCGCAGGCTTTTAAAAATTCCCCATAATTTACACCGCAAGTCAGAATTTGTGCAGGGCAAATATTATCTCCTGTCTGACTGATACAGATCTGTTTGATAAAATCTTGCGAAGTTTTATTTATTTTCCATTTTTTTTTATTTTATGTTATGTGAGGTCCATTCTATTTTTGTTCTTGCTGAGCGGCCTCACCAGGGAGCCAGCCCGAGCGTGTCCCCTACATGGCAAACACACACTCCTTGCCTCAACTTAATCAAGATTTGGATTAATACCTTCGGATTAAGGTTCTTAGCGCAAATCATAAACAACGAAGAAAGCATTTATTGCATGCCCAGTGTTACCACATCACTCTTTAAAAAAAGTATTATACTTTTTTTTAATTCCCAAAGTCATACTTTTTTCTCCTTAAATCCTTTGTTATTCTTTCTTTGTTTTGATGATATTATTTTGTTATTGTTATTTTTTTATCAATCTAATAGTTATAAAAAGGGATCAATTTTTGAAAAAAAAGGTACACGATTTTGTAAAACCTTGGTTAATTTCCACGAATCCTCCAAAAGAATTGCAAAGAAAAAAACCACACAAAGGGTCAGAAATATATATTTTGCAACACTTTCAGATCGCCTCCACTATATAAACTTTTATACATTTTGTCGTCATTGAATAAAATTTATTAGTTTTTACCGAAGACAGTACCTTAACTAATAAAATGTGCAAACATGACCCGCAAGCGATATTTTAATCGAAAAATAGTTTCCCCTTTCGAATTTTTCTCTTTTTTTAATATTTACGTTGGAATTTGGCCAGGGGCAGAAATTGCATGACTGTTTGTTTACTTGTTTACTGGCGTAGTTATGGATACTGAGTGCTTTATGTGGCCTTATTCGGTAAAGCAAATAGATTGGTCAATAAAAGAACCCCGGGCGATTCCACATTCACTGAGGGTGTAGGGGTGGTGGAGAGGAAAGGGAGGGGGGAGGGCGAGATATTCCTCTGTCTGGGATTTCATGGAGCATTGAAGGAGCTTGGGGCGGCATTCACTGATCCATATGCAAGATTTAATCCAAACCTCAGAACTGATTGATATGATACCCAAAAGAATAAAACACAGCTTTGAGGGGGATCTTGTGTATAAATAATGAACGGGTTCTCTAAATCCTTTCGGGTGGAACACAATAGCATCGCTATAGTAACAACGATACAGAACGTACACAAACCTTGAACTGCCAAATACGCACACTCCTTTTTCGGTGGCCTTTTCATCTGGATAATTTGAGTAAACACTCCTCAGCAGTGTTCCTCACTGAGCGATTTTGTTCTCGGTATGCGAGATCTTTAAAAGAAATGATATCTTTTTGCCCTCAGTACTGGAACTCTGCGTCTCTGTGACTTCACAAAAAGTGCCTATCACAATTACATTAAATTACAGTATATTAAACTTGAGAAAAGCTTATTGTACATGAGACACAGTATGGGATATCTCACAAATGGGACCACATTACAAATAGGACCGCGACTCCCCTGTCCCATTCTTAGTGTGCAAACACGACCCAATATTTAGGCAAGAGATTGAAATATTTAAGGCAGAAAATATTTATATTTTCTTCCGTTTAATGGCGCCTTCGTTGTTTGGGGAGAGGCAGGAATTATTCGCTGGTATGTGCAACGGCCACCAAGATATATGTTATTATTTATAGCTTTCTCTCAATTGCGTCTGTTTAACTCGATAAAACCTGTCAATTTATTAAAGTCATTCTATTGTTATGGAATGAACATTAAATCAGGACTATTGCATAACTCACTCAATTATTTAACCAAAAGGGTCTTAATTTCTTTTGCTTTGTTAATAATGGAGGGGGTTACTTGCTTGCGCAGTAATATGTAGACTACATACATGCTTCCGTTGCCATTAGATATGTATGAGGAATGCCATTGATTATTTGCTTTATTACATGTTCTTTCATTCTCATGCTTATTGTGAGTGTTGGTATTTGTGGAGTGAACAAGGCCAGTTGGAGCTAGTACCGGGGAAATTCATCCCGCGACATCCCACCCACAACATTGAAAAGATGAGTTGAATTTTTTAAACCAAATATACCACCAATCCCTGTTAAACAGTAAAATGTTCCCCGTTCTTCTTTGATCTATGGCAGGACTGATTGGGTGGTTAAATTATTATTTTGCCTAAGTTAGCTTTGCCATTTTGAACTCGCTCCTACTGGTCTTTATTGTTAATTAAGTGATCTCTTATTCCTAAGCGAGGGCCTGGTATGATCAGGATCGAACCGCCATAACGACGAAATCACGAAGAAACAATTAGACCACCCTCATTTTTAGAAATAAGAGTCTTAGTCTGTAAACAAATTATGTTTTATTTGTGTGGTTTCTTATTAATAAAAACACTGCGTGTTTAAAATATCAATCCAACACTCTTTAACATTGCACCTAGTTTGTAGGGTAGTATAGCACTGCTTATCTCACACTTTTAAACATAGCAACACACAGCCAAAAAAAAACATAATGACACATTTTACACACCATTGTGGATTATGCAGGAAAACCATGGTGAACTTGTATTCTCTCTCTCTCTCTCTCTTTTTTTTTTTTTTTTTTTACTGTAGAAGATTGCATGATTTCTTTTAACCAAAGCACGGACTACGCAACATACACATTGATACAGGTTTTGAGTGAAACTTAATACGAATGATGTACACGTATTGAGAATATACACAGCATCTGCGTTGAGTCTAGATCGACACGTTTTACCCTTTCGACAGAGTGTGCGAGTGATAACTATGAGTGGTAACTACGAAGTTAACTCACCAGGTGTCGCCACGCTTGCTGTAGAGGAACCACATCCCAGCACGCCATCATGACGTCATTGCCTCAGCGTGTAGAAAACACTACCTGGTTTGGTTTGGTTTGTCTTAACCCGGCAGCACATGTTCTTAACCCTGAGAGCAACGCCTTGACCCAGTTTGATGTCGCAGGCGACAACATGGCTGATTTTACTTTAGAAAAAAAAAAGAGAGATATCAATATAAAATATGGTCTGCCCTTTTGCGAAAACTTTAGGTGCGTTTTGAGGATTGTATCGGCGAGCCTGACCACACCCATAGCATCGACTGTGTCTGGAAATACAGCTACAAGTGTTTCAACTTGTGGAAGACGCTCTGCTATCTGATCTGCACCACCCTCTGCGGAATCCCGATCGCCAGTTGCTGGGGTTGCTACTTCGCTTGTGTTGCCTTCCAGCACATCTGGGATATCACACCGACGTATAGAGCGGTCGCTATTCAATGCGCCATAGTTCAGAAGTACCTCACCCTCTGCTGCTCCTCTGTCCTCGAACCTTGTTGTATATCGTGCGGCAAGATGTTCGAAGCGTTTAAGAAATAACGTGGCTATCAAAACTGTTAACTTGTTAATTGTTATCTTTAAAAATTGTTGGACATTTTGGAGACTAGGCAATATTACCCATGTTTTGCTATATTGGAATATAATATTTAAAATTCTCAAACAGCCACTAAGTTAAGTTAATCATGCAGAAGCAAACGTCTTTGCAATATCTGTGATATTTAGTTTTTTTCTTTAGAAAATAAAAAATGTGCACTTTTCCCATAAGTAAGTCGTTTCAGAGTCGTTTTTAAATGTTTTTTTTTTCAATGAACAGGTCATTTTGCAATGTGGAGTTCTTACTTTTCCCCCAATTTCTTCACATCGTTTAGGAACCGAGCATAAGTGGTGATTTCAACTATGCGCCTACGGTTCAGGTTCCAACCATGAATGGGTAGTTTATGGGTAAAATTCCTTGGTAGGGGGGTGGGGGTGTTGTAGAGAGAGTATCTATTGGTAGGGGTACGGAGAGAGTAGGAGTGATGCCAACGCTAAAATTTCCTCTAAAAATTTTCTTATTAAGTAAATTCAGTAAGATCTTATTTCCATACAAATCTCTGTTCCATTCTCATTAAAAAATCTGAAAATCTGAGCAGTGGGTTACTGGAATATTTTTGCATTCCCTTCAAGTACAGCAGGTAATAAGGATTTGTTTATATTTCAGTGGTTAATTTACTTACCGTATTGCATTTTTAATTTCAGTTTCATTCTGACTACTTGCCTAAAGACATTCACGATTTATAACAATAATAGGTTTATTAGCAACACAGCTCTTCCTTCAACTATGCATAATTTCTGTATCAATTTAATCTTTTAAAGACATTTCTCGCAGTACTCTTTTTCAATAGCTGTTCAATCTTGAACTGATGCGAAGACGAAAACAAATTTGAAAGGCCTGTAAAAGAAATATTAAAAAAATAAAGCATTAGTTGAAGAAATCTGAGAGGCTTTAAACATTCCGCTCTTACGCAGGTGCGGTTTGAGGATGCGTTCGGAGAGCCTGACCACACGCACAGCATAGAATGCGTATGGAAATACAGTCACAAATGCTTCAACCTGTGGAAAACCCTGTGCTACTGCATCGCCACTCTTTTCTGTGGTATCCCGATCGCCAGCTGCTGGGGCTGCAACTTTGCCTGTATCGCATTCCAGCATATCTGGCAGATCACGCCGCAGCTGACCGAGATGCGTATCCACTGCGCAATGATGAGGAAATTCTGCGTCGTCATCCTGAGCGTCTGTC
Source organism: Protula sp. h YS-2021 (assembly GCA_949752745.1). Lineage (NCBI taxonomy): Eukaryota > Metazoa > Annelida > Polychaeta > Sabellida > Serpulidae > Protula > Protula sp. h YS-2021. Next base: position 27,027,042 of record OX457027.1, on the reverse strand, counting down.
TCGAGCCTTGCTGTGAATCATGTGGCAAAATATTTAGTGCTTTCAAACAATGAGACTATTAAAGTCCAAAATTACCATCTGAGAACTGTGCGAAATGGACTCGATTCACTGGACTTTTTACTCGCTATTTGTTTTCAAAAATATATAATTTAATTATTGCAAACCCCGTCCAAAAACAAGTTTTTAAGTATTACTACTACTACTGTATTAACTGAAGTATTTTTTACACAAATCTTAATAAATGTTAATTTTTCTCAGTCATTGAGTTTCTTTTCAGACACTGTAAAACTGTATAAAAATGACTATAACTTCTATAAGACAAATTCAGTCTTAAAACTAAAACGTTTTCAGATTTTTTCTGTTAAGTTATATGTGAGCTGATTTCACTTTCAATCTGTTTTTGTTTGTTGCTTCTGTATTTATTATCAATAACAACCAAACTAATGGTAGAAAAGAATATTTTTACTTTTGCAAATGTACTAACAGGAAATGTTTTTTTTTTCTTTTAGCTTAAACCATAAGAAAACAACGAAACACCATATTCGTGGGTCCAAATAGTATGCAGGTGTTATATATTTTGTGAGAATTATTTTGAAGTTTTAAATTGTCTAGGAGATTGCATATTACAAGAAATTCGCGATATATATTAATAAATCTCCCAAACATACAGCAACCATGTCTTTGGTAAATAATACACAAATAATCGACGCCAACTTAACGGTCACACTTTCACATTTTTATTTGGAGCAAGGGAGAGGGAATAGGTTGGTAATTAATGACAATTCCTAGATTATGCCTGAAATGAAAACATTTTAAAACATATTTTGAGAGAGAGAGAGACAGAGAGAGAGAGAGAGAGAGAGAGAGAGAGAGAGAGAGAGAGAGAGGGAGAGGGAGAGAGAGAGAGAGAGAGAGAGAGAGAGAGAGAGAGAGAGAGAGAGAGAGAGAGAGAGAGAGAGAGCCTACAATATAAGAACTTTTTAAGGGCAGATCTAGATAATATTCGCGATCTGTCGTTCAGTCCTAAGCATTGGGGAGTAACATACAAGCTTTGCGGTAAAACTGATCATGTCAAAGTGCGGTAAAACAAACATATTCAGGACTCCTACCCGGGGGGAGGGGGGACCAATCACGTACCAACTGGTTACCACGCCCTGTCCATGACTTTTTAAAACGACCCCTAAACGAGGAATCTAATTTTGAAATAACATCCAATTTTTCAAAAAAAAAAAAGGCGGCTTGAAATTTCGAAATAACCCCTTTTTAGTGAAAAATACGAAGTACTGACTGAAAATTAAACCCCCTTTTTAACGCAATCCACATTCCGCGCGAACCGCGTCTAGCTTCAATATACCCCCCTCCCTCCGTCCTCCTTTCTCTGCGCTTGTTTGGACAAGCATAGCAACACATTTCCAAGTCCGCCGCCCTCCCCCAGGACTACTACATGAGCGATTCCTCATAACTGCCGACGTTATCCGTACATATCTCACAGCGACATTTAGGCCGATTGTATTTGAGAGGTCTGTTTCTGTTACATGCATATTTTGATAAAAAAATGAAAGATTTTGAGACAATCCGATCTTCACTGTCAACTCGGAATTAAAGAAACAAGCGGACACATACTACTCCGGAGCTCATGCAATCACCTCGAATTTGTCCTTTTAAATCCATGAATATCAATCTTCTAGTTACGGGGTTGCTGTAATGAAAACAAAATAACCCCGTAACAAAATGATTATAACACATCTGGGGGATGACAACTCCTCCGCCCCCCCCCCCCCCCCCCCGTTAAAAAAACTGCTAAATCCCAATCCAAGACCCACATGCCTATCCAGTGTATAATGGAAAGCAAATGTACCATCGTATTTGTAGGTCTAAATATAGATGACATATGGTGACATACTAACTGCATTCAAAACCCACTGAAACGCAAAACCAACTTCCGTTTCTCACTGCACCTTTTAATTATTACTTGAGCATCTATTAATTTAAAAATAAACAAATAAATGAAATAATCAAACTAATAAACAATTGACTATTGTTTATATACAGTTGCTTTTAGAAACTGTTTTAGTGATGTAAAGTAGATGTAAAGTGAAACCTAATATCACGGACTGTCACAAATACCAAACCGCAGTATTACAGGCTGCATTACAGTATTACGCAGTATTACAAGAGTACATCAGTTGTGGAAATATCTCGCTACACGATTCTGTATCACAAAATCTTGATTATTGACCATTTTCCACCCTTACGCAGGTGCGCTTTGAGGATGCGTTCGGAGAGCCTGATCATACGCACAGCATAGAATGCGTATGGAAATACAGTCACAAATGCTTCAACCTGTGGAAAACCCTGTGCTACTGCATCGCCACTCTGTTTTGTGGTATCCCGATCGCCAGTTGCTGGGGCTGCAACTTTGCCTGCATCGCCTTCCAGCACATCTGGGAGATCACACCGCAGCTGACCGAGATGCGTATCCACTGCGCAATGATGAGGAAATTCTCTGTCGTCATCCTTAGCGTCTGTCTCGAGCCTTGTTGTGAATCATGTGGCAAGATTTTCACAGCATTCAAAAAGTAGCCGGCACCCAAAATACTTGCGCCCACGGAGAGAAAAATGATGCTGATTGCTGAACGCAATGTCTAAAGAACGTATCAAAACTCTAACGTCTGATGAACTTTTTATGCGCGGCTTTCAAAAACATTGATTCATATTTAAAATTTGGAAAAGAAGAACTGTTTCTCAGATTCACTGTTTTATTGTTATTTAGATTTTTTACTTCATTTTTTTTTTTTTTTTTTATTATTACTATTTTTTGTTGATAATAAAATGGTTATGTAATTCGTCTTTTATTGTTTTTGTTTTTTATCTGTTGAGTGCACAAAATGTGATGTTGAATTTTTAAAAGAAAACATTTCACAAAATTGCATCAGTGATTTACAACCTGGCACTGGTCTCCAAGCGACAAAACAAAATCTGTAAAATAAAACTAAACCTTTCAAACAGGAGAAACGATAAATGGGGCGTTATAAGAAAACAGTGTCTGCATTTTAGAACTCCACAAGCTGCCCTGGCAGCGGCTCTAGCAAGAAAAAAAAAGAGTTTTAGACATTCCATTACACTAGAACTCCGCGTTAAGACTACTCCAGAAATAAGACCACTCCAGAAAAAAAAGACCACTCGAGAAATAAGACCACTTCAGAAAAAAGACCACTCCAGAAATAAGACCACTCCGGAAAAAGGACCACTACAGAAATAAGACCAATTTTTGTCAGTTCCGTTCCAATTCACTTCCAGTGTAGAGAACCCCGGATACAAGTCCACCTCAGAAATAAGACCACTATGGACGAGTCCCATAAATGTGGTCTTGTTTTGGGGCTTTCGTTGTACTTCATGGCACTTTAAGAGGCAAACTGATCCATTTACCAGATTTTAAACAAACTATACTACTGCTACTTATGACTGCCCTACCACTGGGGTATGATAAACGTTAATTTTAATTGTATTTGCTTCAAAGAGAAAATGTATGTATTTCGCCATCCAGTGCCAAAATCAGGTGTAATGCTATTGGTTGAGCTAACAGAGACGAAACACATGACACAGCCTCAAAGCAATTTAAAATACTCATTTATCAACCATCTTTTCCTATCTTATTACGTTTTACGTTTCGTGTTTCCGTGATTAAACTCAATACACTTAAAATTAACAACAATCACCGATATTTCATAGCGTTTTAGTCCCGGGGTATTAATGAGAAACTTAATAGTTATACAGTGGCTTTTTAAGAGCGGAGAAGGGTGATGGAGGAGAGGGAAGGGAGGGATCGTCATGTAACCCAAGCAGAAAGAGTGATTAAGCAAGTCCCTGTGCATAATTCATCAGGAGATGGTAATCGGTGTGCTGCAGCATCAATACACACCTTTGTAAGTTTGTCATAAAATTGTGAATAATTAATTCATAACGCGGGGGAGATAATATTTTACTGGGAATATCAATGGCTTGTATTTTTTTTAACCCAGTTGTCACACCGCTCCACTGAATCCCTTGATTTATTATATGGGATCGTTTGACTAAATCCCCTTTCATTCCACTCCTGTGGTGTTTCTGGACTGCGTGACCCAGGTGGAAATCGGTAAGTGGTAAATATGAACAGTACTGTCACCCAGTCAAGACACTGCAAATTGAGAAGGAAAATCCACCTTGTTTCTCATTCAAATAATAACAATATTGACTCGGGGAGTCAATGTAGTAAAAATAAATACAATCGCAGTTAATGGGTCTTGTTTTATGTATTTTAGGAGAGGGAGGGTATCACGTCTCGTTAAATGTTCATAATTGTCGTGCATTATACAAAGCACGACTTTAAAACATCTTTTAACATTCCCTCACTTATTTTTATAACTATTGAACATGAGATTTTAGGATCATGCTGATGTGTCAATTTTGGACACCTTTCTCTCTTACTCGGCAAACACATTCGACTTTTAAGTTGTTACACTCTGCCCGGTGGGTCTGTTACACAGGATTTCCCGTAATTTGACATATCGCTGTGTGTGGAGAATAAAGCAATTCTTTATCAGCTGTAAGTAGCAGTATAGTTGAATTTAGAAGTATTTTACAAATTTAACAATTAATTTGAATTGAAGCAAAAAAAAAAAAAAATCAATAAATTACAATGTCACACCCTTTAGTTTTTTTTTTCGTTTTTAAAAGCGTTTACGTTTATTTTTCATCACAGTTTTGTCAATTTATTTGATTTAAATATGACCTGAATTAATCCACGGTATATTTATTAATTTATTTATAAATTTCTATATTTTTTAACATTTTCAGTTTTAATTTGAATCGTTCAAGAATAAAACTCTATGCTGCAATCATACTGAGCTTACGCCTTACACAATATTCAGTTTCAGATAAAAATGGTGCTGATTCTAAGACTAATGTTATTGATGTTGTTCAGAAAAGCCCGCAATTCTAAAGGTACTCCTGCTTGAACAGATCTGTAACGCAGTGCATGCGAGAAAAGGCTCTGGCATTCGTTATTAAGATCCTGCCTTTTTTCTGTCCTCTTGATGCAATCCGTCATGAGCTATTTGCGTTCTCTCATGAGCTATTTACGTTCTCCCACCGCAGAAAAAGGTGCAAATAACTGTTACGGGGGAATGGAGTGGAGTGGGGGGAGGGAGGGGGAGAGCGGGGAGGGACTCACTGGATAGAGTGCTAGTGATTCACTCGCGTGGATGGTCTTAAAATCCAGCAAAACCTCACTAAGATCCGACACCGACGAGACTGAGCTACTTTATCCAGTACGTGAGGGGCCCGGGGTAACAGGCTATCTTACCCTCTGTACAGCTCCCCCGGGGGAAGCTATATTAGGCTATCTCCCCCTCCAGTATATTTACACCCCAACTAAGTTTTTTGCGTATAAATGTATATTAATAATGTATTATCATTTAAATAAATGGATGCATACGTAACGTAACGTTTTAGGTAACGTTTGCTTTTCGCTCCCGCAAATACAATGTTTTCCGACGTTTAATTAACGCCTTTGATGCAACGTTGAATGAATTTTGGAAAATCGACGATTTGTGAAGATGTTGAAAAATTGACAAAGAAATTTAGCAAAAGAATTTTACCATATCGGGATTTTTGCCATGTAGGCGTCCATATACAACAAAAACCCGGCGTTGACGAAACGTATAAATGTTTAAATCACAATAACTTCGGAAACATTACTGTTAGGTCATATTACAACATTGATGCCACAAATGGACAGATCACTCTGTGCATTTTGGAACGTTTATTTATTTATTTATTTATATTTTATTATTAGTCTTTTGGCAGTTAAGGAAACCCGAAATGAAAGAAATAAAAGAAGTATAGAATTTGCATTTAGAAATATATTCTGACCTCTTTTGATAATAAAGCCAAAAAAATAACAATGTTTACAATAAATAAATTAAGTAAAAATAACTAAAAACGACAAAGGGAGATAGCTGAGAAACCAAATATTCATAACTTTCACTCATATAAATTGAAATCAGTTTTAGTTCAGTGGTTCTTGTCACACAACATTATAAGCTGTGGGAAAACCCTGTCCAGTCGAAAATATAAACCCTTCTGTGGATATTGTGGAAGTGATGTGGAAGATACATTAATGCACTACTAAATCTTGGATAAAAGATATATTTATTTTTTTAATTCTGACCGATTAGAGTAAAAGATCCAGCAAAGAATCTTATATGCTTTGTTCTCAAGCATACTATCTGCAACTCAAGAGCAGCCAAACAAACTTTCCGTTTCCTGTAACAGTTAAGGTACAAAAATGTCTTTCAGAGGAGATAAAAGTGTTATACTCTCGGGAAATTTTTCAAAGCAAATGGTCTGCGTATAGAAAGGATTTGGAGCAAACGCTAGATAACATAATAACGACTTAGTATTATATTTCGCTCAGGTAAAGTCCCTGTGGAGGAGAGGGTGTACATACAAGTCTCCCACCGGTCATTTCTACCATGCAACTTTTTATCATTTTCCCACCAAACAATATTTTATTATTGTTGTATTTTAAAACAATATTTTATTTTTATACTTACGAATAATTATTCAGGAATTAGTGATAAGTGCGAAACAATGGTAAATCTCCTCAGAGACAGCTACTTTAGACAGCGATACAATTTGACCAACCGCAATTTGACCAACCACAATTTGACCAACAGAAATTTGACCAACTGCAATTTGACCAACCGTTTAATGGAAAAACTGACATTTGACCAACTTTAAGTTTTAGATATACATAACCTTGTAAATCTAGGAGTTCGAGGTTTCGTAAGAAAAAGTAATTTCAAAGAAGTGCTCATTCGCATCAAAGAGATGTTGTGCTAATCCCCTCGCTGTCAATGAGTGTCATAAGGTTGAGTTCCACGTGCCCCGTTAATCTCCGTAATCCGGCGTTATACAAGGCGTTATACAAACAAACCCAGACCTGGTGGAAGCTTTAGTGTCATCTCAGGTACGTGTTTTATGTGAAGTTTTGCGAGGATATGAGATTACTATCATCCCGGTACATTTGGACAGTACTTTTACTTGTAGTGTTATAACTGTTTAAATGTTGCTTTTGTCGGAACATTTGTGATTGCTAATGTTTTACTGATAAGTGGTACGAAAAACAATAAATTATGAAGTTGGTCAAATGTCCGTTTTTTCATTAAGAGGTTGGTCAAATTGCGGTTGGTCAAATTTCAGTTGGTCAAATTTCGGTTGGTCAAATTTCGGTTGGTCAAATGTCCTACACCCAGTGACAAGGCCTACTTAGACAGCCACCAGGAGGTGAGTGACAAGCCTACTCCCACCATCGTATCGAGGATTTCACACATGTAGCGTCTGATCTTAAGTTGTTTACCTCACTTTTTGTTTTCGCCTTTGTTTTCATTTTCATAATCAAATCGCGAAGTGAAAAATATTTTATCAATTAAAACTGTAGGGTTATGCTCTTATGCGCATGATAGCCAAGAACCTTGGCGCACTTAAGCCTAAGTTCCCTGTATAGCGCAAATAACAGTCTGGCGAGCAGAGCCCCCCTGAGATTTTATTACCTGTGGTGGGAGGTTGCAGGCCAGGGCAAAGGTTGCCCCGGCTCGTCTCAAGCTATGTCCGCTATACTTAGATGGGTCGAGACAATTTTCATTTTTAAGGAAGGAGACGAAGGTTGAATGAGTTAAGGGGGGAATTAATCTCCCCATTGCAAAAGGAGAAGAGGGAGTCCCCATCACTCCCTGGAGAACTGGTAAGAAGTAGGCGGAGGGCAGCGACTGGGCATAGGTGTCACCCCGGGATGGCAGGTACAGGTACGGAAAAATACCTGAGAAGTCTCGAAAAGTCTTCGTGTTTCTACATGAATAATCGCGCCGTCGATACAGAAAGAGATATCGTGTCTGCAGAGGTCTTTTCTACAGTCATGGCTCGTGTTGGTTTTAGTCAGCAGTGTCAAACGAGTTCTGAAGGTCTTTGATTTTAAGGATCTGGGACAGCATATTCCATGTAATGGGCAGTTTTTTGACGGTGTACCTAAAGTCGATTTAATCCCATTAAGGAGCATCTTCACCAGATAGTTATCTTCTAATGGGTTTAAAAAGACATTCTCCAGATGCAGGATGCGAATCACACTGAGAAAACATCTAATTGACTGAAACTTCAAAGTGCGACTGAGAAAGGCAACATATCGCGTAAGGGTGCGGTTCTCAGAGGGGACTGGTCGGAAACCGAAATAATAACAAAATGATAAGAATGTCTTTGTGTGGGTTGAATATGCCCCACGGGTATTTTCTGAGAACGCGGCATGCCTTATCCTGTTGACCTCCAGATCCAACCGCTCTGTCTCTTTGACCACACATGGAATAAAATAGCCATTATTTTTGGCGAATGTGATGGCATAAAGTACTAAAACCCACATGCAAAAGCGCGAAAGTGGCATGGGGTAGAGAGCACAACCGCGAAATGCTATCGGTCAGCTTGTTGTCACAACCGGATTTTAATTTTTTGCAATCAGTTTTATGCAAAAACGTGCACAGCTGTTACAAAGAATGTCTGAGGCAACCTTATTACAAATAGAACCCTTATTCAGTGACCAGAGAGTAGCTGTACTGTCTGTAAAAACATATATTTTGCTTCCTCAACATTCTTCCATTGCCCTGACGCTAAGTAAACTGCTGTTAATTGCTTAACATTAATATGCTGAACATTGATACTTGGCAAGTCCGTGTTCCAGTGACAGTATGACCAGTCGATAGCTTGGTTCTCACGAACGAGCGCAGCGGCTGCTGCACTAGTGCTGCTGTCGGTCACGACATACGCAGGTTCGGGCATCGCTTTTCAAAGGTAGGAACGCAATATCTCGCTGGATGTTCGTAGTCAAACGAACGCGTCGATATGGGCGACGTAATGGCTTCACGTAATGGCAGGGCGGACAACATGTACAATGCGGGCAATACAGTTTAGTTTGCCCAGAATGCTTTAGAATTCACGCTTTTGAGTCTCGCTGATTCGAACTGTACCATGACGCCAGCTCACCGCAAATGGCTGCAATCTTTTCGGTAGGAATAGAGAGAGTGCAAGCGCGGGTGTCGATAGTTACCCCGAGGAAGGTGAGCCGCTGGGTTGGTGAGATGTACTTGCCCCAGTTGATAAAAAAAAACTAATGCAATTAGCACGTGCAGTAAATGGGTCATTGCGCAGCGCACCCTGTATTCAGCCTGATATATGATGTAGAAGTCATCCAAATAACAAATAACCGCGTTTATTCGACCAACAAACGCTTTGCGCGATGCGATGAAAAATACCGACACTCAGTAAGGCTCCAAAAGGCACCCTTGTATCAACAAGGTATATGTATTTTGAATCGCTCCGGAATTTCCATTTCAATCCCGCTAATTTACAGGAGGATTCACTTATTCCAACAGGTCTGTATGCTGCGCTTAAATCTATCTTCCCCATATAGAAATCGCGTAAGATTGGCTGCTGTATCAATAGACACGAAGCTTTGTTTGTCTGGGCATGCTATACGAGTTGATGGAGCGGTACTCTGGTTGGGAGCAGTCGTGAATCAATCTGATACCCCCGCCGTCCCTGGGGACCGCAGAAATTGGCGAAATTATGTTTGGCTTTTGATCCACAATTTTATAGCGTCCCAAGGACATTTCCTCCCGAATGGCTATTTTTACTAGGCTTCGGTACGTGAGCTCAGCGGCGCGACTGTTTTTGGGCCCCAGCAGGTGTTGTAGATTCAATATTCCATTTTCTAAGCCATTAATAATAAAGTCTCTATCTGAATCACAAGCCAAAAGTTCTTTCCATACCTCAGTCAGGGGCTAGAGACGGCGTACTCTTAGGCAGTGTGCTGAAACTCTTTAAAATACTTCGTGCATGCATGTGAGAATTTACAGCTCGATAGTTGGCAGCCTTCCCTAGAATTGAAATTCCGGAAAACTTTCATTCCGGTTGCGTCGTACACGGTGGTGATTTTTTGCGGGTATTAATTCTCTTAGAGTGGCTGTCGAAGCAGTGCAAAAAATGCAAACCCCCATCAGATTTGTGTAGTCATCACCTCATCGAAGTTGGCCCACTTGTACGCGTTGGCGATACTCAGTCGTATCGCAGGCATCGTGGTAGAGGATAATGTTCGCACAGATCCGCGAACTTTATTGCATACAAATACCGATCTTTATCGTCTTTTGAGAAGAAAAACCCCTGTCTGTTCATCGCGTCAAAAATCCTGACCATTTATCCCCTTTTGTAGCGTAGTTTGTTCTAGCTGTACCCTTTTCACATTTGGGACAAGTGTCAACCTGCCCTCAGCTGAGGTCGATAACACCGATTCCTCTCTCTCTCTGGACCCTGAGAAACGTGCCACAGAAATCTTGGACAAACAGAGTTTTTGAGCTACCTGGTAGTTTGCCAGTTAGCCACGAGTCGCCTGCCGACGGTTTGTCCTTCAGTGATTCCAGTAGAGTAGAGAGAGAGTTGCGTTCTCCGGTCTTGGCAAAGTATCCAGAATCACTGGCACACTGCCTGCAACGGTGTGGGTGCAGAGCTGGCTGAATTCATGCCAGCGTTGGCAGGTTTCTCTGCTGCCTAGCCCTCCTTCAGGGCTCCAATGGCTGCTTACAGAGCGTTCTGCTGCTCGATTAAAAGTTTAAAGGCTTTCAGCACTGTGGCGTCAATGTGCACCAGGGTGTCCAGAGAGACAAACTCCTCCTTTGCAAGTATATCAATCGTAGATTTCGTGAGGTGCTGGTTTTTCCCCATTGCAGTCAATCCGATATTGTCGATCAATTTGATCACTATCCATGCTGGCAAAAAATTAAGGCAAAAGCGCAAGAAAAAGCAAATGCTGGGGCGAAAAATGCAAGCGATTAGCAGAACGCGGGTGATTTTTGTCTGCATTTCAAATGAACTGAATGTTCATATAAATTATCAACTTCAGATAGGCGCTGTTCTTGGTAATAGTCGGGGGAGGGGCATGCCGTTTCCTACAGAAAAAGTGAAGCATGTTCCTGCAACACAACTTTGTTCATTGAATTGAAGTGTGAGGTCAGAAAGGCAAGAAATGCATTGAAAGATAGTGTAAATTATTGTGTGGCAAATTTTGCACTTTAGAGTTTTGTGAATTATGGTGATTTGCGTTGTGTGAAGTGCTAGTATGGAACAGAAAATTCGGATGAAATGTCTTGAGCATTTTTTAACTTCCGAAATGTCGTCGGATTAAATGTCCGGCTACCTATTTCAATTGAAGCTCTTGTTACCCAAATCTTATTAGCCATATCTAAACAATCTTTAATACATAAAATTCCTTTCTTATGTTACTTAATAATATACAGTAAAACCTCATTCTGGACAAACCCTGAAATACCGGACAACTGCCAATACCGGACAAGAATTCTCAGTCCGTTTTCCCCGTTGGTTTACATACCCCTGAAATACCGGACACCTCTATATACCGGACAAAATCCGCCAGCCACCCCCCCCCCCCCATTATCCGGTGTAGGCAGGTTTTACTGTAGATAGTGTTATTGTTTATTAAAATGTTACAAAGCGTCTCCACAATGCTCTGATTATCTACCTTGGGAAAGAATTTAAGCATTTTTTTGTAAAAAGCCAAAATACGTATGTATTTTTGCATCAGCGGTACAATCCTTTTTACGCTGATCATACCAGTGTAATTGTTGGGCGCGTTGTGGAGGTAATTGAAGGTAAATAAAGCACTTGTGAAGACTTTAAGATATAATTTGTTTGTTTTTTGGGGGGAAGAGAACTCAGTACAAGACGAAGTCGACACCAGATGAACCCAACAAGATATTCCATAAAGGAATTATTTCGTAATGAATACGTTGCGCAGAACGTTTACTTTTCTTTTCATTCTGTGCAGTCATTAACATTTATAAATCTTCGCTTCTTGTCACTAACATAATTGGTGAGCTGGAGCAACGATTTATAGGCATGTATTGAAAGACAGTGAACATCGATTATCGGTCCCGATCAGTTCGGCCTCACTTGACTACGACTGAGCAGCGTAGCCATACCCGGTGGTTGCATGTTTCAGAGTGCAACACAACAGCAAGTAGACGTGTGTTCCGTTCCGTTTTGTCCGCTGTCTCGAAATGTCCGCTAATTACAAACTGTTAAAAAAATGTCTACTAACCCGGCTCGAAAATGTCCGCTCGTCCCGTATTGTCCGCTAACCCTGTTCCAAAGTGTCCACTCGTCCTGTATTGTCCGCTAACCCTGTTCCGTTTTATCCGCTGGTAGTGTCCGCTAAATCTCTTATGATTATTTTTTATTTTACGTTTTGAAAAAAGATAAAAATTGGCTTTGTCTACCATAAGGAGCAGGGGAAGTTGGTGTGGAAAGTTTTAGCATTTCAGTATCTGATGAGGTGATTTTAAATTTTAAAAAAAGGTACCCCACCCTCCCCTGGGCCTAAAACGGCCATTGCATCTTCAAAAGTATGTACTAACTTGTATCCTATTACAAATGAAAATACTTTGTATGCTTTTCTTTGTTTTTTTTTTATTTCAACATCATCGATCGTTTGCAAAAAAAAAATCTTACTTAAGAACAACTTTTGACAAAACTTTGCCTAATTTGCCAGCTTAAAATGCATCAAATCGAGGCAAATAAGTGTCAAGATAACAACAATTATTTACAACGAAACTGAATTGCTGAACACATGATTTTTACTTTTAAAAAAATTAATTACTATTCTAATAAAAGGAATATTTATGTCGAACTTTACCAATTACCTTAAGCAATTACCTACCAGTTTTTATTACTCTAATAAAAAGAAAAATTGCGTCGGATTCAATATAAAACATCTTTTCTTAAGCAATTATCAACTGGTTTTTATTATTCCAGTAAAGGAATAACTGCGTCGAACTCACTATAAAGAAACCTTTCCTACCAACAAGTTTTTATCATTTTAGTAAAAAGAAAATAACTGCGTCGAACTCAGTATAAAATAACATTTAAGGCAAATAACAATTACCGATTGATTTTTATTATTCTATGAAAAGAATAATTGCGTCTAATTCAACTTAACAGAACATTTGTGGAAGAAAATTTATGATTCTAAACCAGCCAGGGTTGTGCGACGCCAATAGCACCAGTATACCAAAAAACCACTTTGGGTACCCAGATATCATGTCTCTCAGACAAATATAAAGCCCATTGACTCGATCGGAGTTCTTAATTCCCACTTGGTATTGAAAATACCAAATGGGGATGGATTGTATCGAATTCATCACCTATTTTTTTCCTCCCTTTTAATTTGTTTCTTCTTCCGCCGAATCGGTTTCGAGACATCTCCTCCAAGACCGCTGAAGCTAGACCAACCAAACTTGGCACATGTATGGGAGGTCATCTGAAGTGGTGCACCTGATAAAATTTTTGACCTTGACCTACCGGTATAGTTGGTAGTATTTAGGAGGATGTTCTACTTTCAGACATGTGAAAGTAGACAATCTGCATTCACACTTGCTGCACTGCCATGGAATATTCACACGCCTTTTCAAATTTAAAATTCGTCTTTCAGTATCCAAATTTCTTGTTTTTGCAGCTATATCTTTTGCGTTAACAGCTTTTAAAGTCCCATTTTCAAATTTGATTATATATTTATGAAACTTTTTTGAAATATTCACACGCCTTTTCAAATTGAAAATTCGTCTTTCAGTATCCAAATTTCTTGTTTTTGCAGCTATATCTTTTGCGTTAACAGCTTTTAAAGTCCCATTTTCAAATTTGATTATATATTTATGAAACTTTTTTTGAAATGGGATACATTTTACTACGTTTCCTAACAATGGTGAATTTGTTTTTCCCTTTTTGCTTTTTAATTTAACAAAAACTTTTTCTCCCTTGAGATATATACCTGACTTATGTTTTTAGCATATTTCTTTACCAAATTTGTGGCATCATCATTAGAATTTTGTAGAGCCTTAAGTCGAAGTGATTGCACGGAGCGAAGATATTTACTTGAATTTCTGAAATCATTTTTTGATGGTCGTCCAAAATATACCTCAAAGGGTGTTGTACCTAGTGAGCTATAGAAGTCCTTTAGTTCTAAAAATTGCATACTTCTCTAATTTGTTTTCAAATCAAAATCAATTTTTTTCTTCCATGACAAATGCGAGACTTCTATTTTCCCCTGAATTTGGGGGTGGTATGGTCGGCTCTTGATTTGTTGAATATTATGCCTCTTACCAAATTGTGAAAAATGACCTTTAAATAAATTTTATTTACGACCTTGCTCACCTCTGCTACACTTCGACTGCTGTGGTTTGAGCCATAAATACCTCCCGAATATATCCAAAATGCTAAGGATAAAATTGTACTTCTTGCAATTATTTTTCACTGAGTTTAAACGCATATCAGCTAAATCTGTTTGATGGCGTTCTTGCACTTTTCCAGTCTTAATTGGGTTAAGAGGGGCTTTGTTATCAAAAACTGGCTTGAGTCTTTGTTTATCAGGCAACTTTTGAAGTTCTTATATCGTTATTCTCGGGAAAACCAATGTATTTTTTTCTTTATATTGTGCAAAATTTTTCGCGAACCACTACCCTTGCTTGTTACAAAAGCCTTTTTAACAATTCTCGACGTATCATTTTTTCACAATAATCTAATGTCATTTAATGTGATGTGTCTTTTGCCATCATTATCCCGAACAAGGTCCACGTGGTAAGTATTTTTCCATCTTCTTAGCTTTCTAGCCGCGTTGCAAGTTGCCCTACCCAAGTTCACCTCTGCACCTCCAACTTTCTTACGAAGCAAGTTGACAACGACTTCATATTCCTCCTCGAAAATTGCCCTTGGTCCCACAGCACTCCATCTTGATCTGCATTGGGAGGGGCAGCAAAACAGCAGATAAAGTGACACGACGATGAAAATTTTGCTCTGAAATAATATTATAGCACACCAGGACGCAACATAAAATTTGGAAGGGGTTGGCCAAGACTTCACCTAGTTGGACCCGTAGTCCCAAAGTGGCATCCACGTCGTTATTTCGACGTCGATTCACGTCGTAGTTCCGACATAGAATCCAGGTCTTAGCTCCGACGTCGGTTCCATGCCCTTATTCCGACATCGATTCCACGACGTAGTTACGACGTAGAATCTAAGTCGTACTATCAACTTCGAACCGGCGTTCCACTCCTGAGATCGTGCTTTCAATTCAAAATCAGCAACATCCTGACAAATATCTGACGTAAAACTGGTTGGGTTGCAATGTCATACGGACGTCATCTCGACATCAGATTGTTTGCTGATATATTTGTAAATTGTCACCCTTCTAAATTTCTTCTATGTCAAAAAATACAGGACTGGGCGTTTTATAACAGTTTCCTTAATTTTATTTGCCTTTGTTTACGTCCGCGAACGTTGTATTACAGCATACATGTATGCACGTTCTGTTCGTGCATGTTCTGCCCTGAACGTTTTGTCCGTGGACGTTCTGTCTGGTTACCATTAAAAAGGGGGTTTTCCCTACGAGAACAGGTGAGGTTTGTTCCAGGGAGGAGGGGGATTCTTCCTATGGTCGAGACCAAATTTGGGCCATTTTAGGATCTAAAAAACGCCAAATATCCCAAGGAAGGACCAAAACTCTTAGTAGATTTAGTCTTTAGGGGTCAAAATTTTGACCTAGGAAATTTGGTCCGATAGGATCCAAACAAGACCGAATTCCGCTACACGTAGCGAAAAGGCACCCACTTGCAAAGCTGGAAAGCTAGAGACACAATATATATCTGGTCAAAGACACCTTTTTCAGTGCTTCGACATAATTATGAGCTTCCCGATTATTATCTTGAATGAGGTCAACGAAGTAAATATACAGTAACCTCTTTTAGGCAGAAATAATCAATAACTTAAGCACCGAGGTACTTCTTTTTAACCTTTTTTAGGCCCAAAGGGTCGACAATGAGTTCAAAATTGCTCTATCTCTAGCCATGTAATAGTCAACTTGCGGTTTTTGACCTTGACCGTGATCCAGAAGGTCAAGGTCACCGAGGTACGTTGTTTAGGCCTAAAGGGTTGAAAGTGAGCTCTATCTCTAACCGTTTTCGAGATAAGTCGCCCTGTCATGAACGACAGGTGAGGTCACTGACCTTTGACCTTGATCCTCATGGTCAAGATCAATGATGACAGTTTATCCCCTACTGAGTAGGTTTTTTGTGTTCAGACTGGGATTTCAACCTCTACGGCGGTTTAGTCTGTTGTGTATAGCACCTTTTTACTACGCAGACCCGCTAGGGACTCCGCCACAATAGTACTCATAAAACTGAGGAAGTACTTTTCAAAATATCCACCCGCTCTGTGTTTATACAAAAGAGATTGATCTCATTAGAGGTCAGTTGTTATATAACAACGGGCAAGGCCGTGCGTGGCTAAACTGGATAGGTTTGGTGGTTATTGCGTGATTGTGTGAGGTGCGATCGAGTTTAGATGCCAGGGCTCCTACCCAATAGTACTGAAAAGTGTACCGCTCGAAAATGTCCAGGATTCATTTTGACATACCAGAGGTGTATTTATCGTAGAATTGATTAGGTTCGATTAGTTACCTTTATTAACAGAAATGTCCACTTCATTTCGATCAATTAGTTTGTCGACTTTGCATTCGTTTTTACATCTGTCGACATTTTGACCGTCGGCGTTATATCCTGCATTTCGACTGTCTAGACAACGATTCTAGACTATCATTTTTCTGACGTCTGTACAACATCGCTCTCCCGACATCTATACAACGCTAGTTGGGTCGATTTCCATTTGCAGTCTTTTCGCAACGTTGATTAGACTTCGGATAATCGATGCCTCTCCCACGTTGGACGCTGTAATTGTTTCGAATTCCACAAGTAACCAAATTCCGGTGTTGATCTGACGTTTAGCGCGAGCCTGTCAAACCTTGTTCCAACATCGAATTGTTCACAGAGTAGATTTTATTGAATGAATGAACGAATCGATTAATTAATTAATTAATTAATTAATTAATAAGAATACTCTTTGAAACGCTTATGGAGCCAAGCAGATCAAATAATGAGGTCAAAACAATGTCGTCGCGACGTCGGGACGACATTTCATTTCTTACAAAATGACTTCGAAACGTTCAACTTTGGATCTTCAGTTGAGACTAGACGACGTCACAATGATGTATGCAACTTAGTTGCGGATAGTTGAGTTAAAACTGTCATTTTTTTACTTTGTTAGTTTGCGCTGTTTTTTTTTTCTACATGGACATATCCTACAAGAAATGTGTTATGCTAAAGTACTCGAAGCAGCAACTTTAACAACTTTACCTTTAACTTTTGGAACCCCCAAGGTCAATCTGTGCTTACCAGAAGTAAAACGTCCAGAAAATGTGTGCTTGCTGAAGTATTACAGGGAATTTATGGAATGCCATTTTAACATTTTTGATATCAAAATGCAATTAAAATATTCAATTAACATTTATATATTGATAAAATTAATAATAATTGCAAAAGTATGATGAAAAAATAAAGGGAACTGTCAATTTAAGAAAGCAAAAAAGAGGGAATATGTTCAAAGACAACGAAAAAGACAAAAACAACAACAGCAACAACAATAACAACAACAACAAAAGCTAATACGTGTCTTCTGGATTTATGCTGGATTAACAAACTGATGTAATTCTATAAGGCAATGACGCAACGGGGATACTTTTTACAATTATGCTTCACCGATTTCAAACAAGTCGTTTTTTTTAAGTACAGTAGTATGATCAAAGTAAAGACAAATCAGAACAATTTCGGTTGTGAGAAAAGTTACAAATATGTCATCTAAAATGGTGAAGTTCTACGGCCCAAGTGGTGATTTTATCCTGATCTAAGTATATACATTTCAAAAGGTATTGTAACGGAAAACGACGCGATCGGTTTTACCGATAATTTTTTATAAAGAAATCTTTTTAAAGAAGCAAGCCAGATGGTTAACAAGAAACCATGAGGAATCTGATGTCAACAAGGATGCCATAATTTTAGTGACGTTGCCAAAAAGCAGGCTTAGATTTTTTATTTTGCAAGTAAGTTAGACGAGGAAATAAAACTTTTTTGGCTCGTTTCTCATTCTCGTACCACCACTGCAAAAAACATCAAGTGCAATTTAAAAATAAATAAGAAATTGATGACTTGCTTTTGAAGTGAAATACTTAAGTTAAAAGTAGAACAGTAGACTGCTTAAGTCCATTAAATCAAACAACATTTCAAGTATAAAATCTGTCACATCATCCTGAAACTCAACACTAACCGATAAGAATGACGATATATGTCGCAGCGACTACATCCGTGTTAGCCTAAACATATATACTAATTTTATATAATTATCGAAAACAATCCAGCAAACCTGTATTTTCTACCTAAGTAAACATTGCGATGTTGGATTAACGTTGGACCAAAACATCGTACGCCAGGTTTGGATTGCTAATGGATGTCAAAACAACATCTACTTTCCAACGCTGAACAGAGGTCGATAATCTGACGTCTAATCAACGTCGAGTGAAGGTTGGAAATGGAAGTCGAAACAACGTTATGTGGATGTTGCGCAAGTGACTTATATAGACGTAAGGACTACAGTACAATGGAGAATCACAATCTTGACAGCGACAATCAGCGTGGCCACCCTCTATCATAGTAACCCCCTCCTCAACCCTTGGGTCATGAGTTACCGCATATGTATGAAGTCAATTTCCATAAATTTTGTTTTCAAAGTGGGTGGGGAAAAACTTGCGCGTTCCTTTTTTACGTTCTTGTTTAGGTCTGCTTACGAAGTTATCTGTGATGTCTACCATTTCCGGTGAGCGAATATGAAGAGGTTGTTTATGATCCATTTTTCGACATCTGTCTAACGTCAATTTTTAGTCGTGTATTCAACGCTGCATAAAAGACGTTGATTAGATTTGGATAAACTTGTGTTTTGGTTGTGACCAAAAGTAATGTCTAAATAACATAGCTAACCCAACGGCTTTTTCAACGTTATATCAAAGACATTGGTTAGACGTTGATCTGTGGTCATCGACCAGTCACAACCAAAGTAAGACCAGAGTTAATTTTGTAGTTCGTCGGATCAAAGCGACGTTGGATCGACCTTAGAATGTTTACTGGGGCGTGAGTGACCTTGTTGCGGCAACAATATCGTTGAAATTAATTACTTGATTTTCGTGTGATTTTACTATCTGGTCGATTGCTTTAATTGCTTTTATTGTTGATTCTCGTAATTTTAGTAATTCTAGTAATTCTGGATTTCAGTACTGACCAGCAAGGTTTATTAGATAACAATAAACTGTAGAACGATTGGACTGCTGGTTTCTTGACGACCTTTACCTCAAATTGATTTTTAGATTGTTGAATAATTACAATAAGACAAGTAGTTCTGAATTTTTAATGAGAATGGGTTATTATATATCGTGTTTCGAAGAAAAGAAGAAAAAAAAACAAATTGCAATATAAAATATAAAAATAAAATCATTTTGATAAAGTGATTTCGACCCAAGTGGACTGTACCTTATAACTGTTTTCTCGTTAAAGAATTTGTAAACAAGGTCCATTTTCCTGATCAAAAACAAAATCTATGCAATTTTTTTGTATCTTTCTTTTTTCTTCTACTTCCTCTTCTTCTTCTTTTTTTTTTTTTTTTTTTTTTTTTGTCTTTTAATTATTCCCTCGCCCAGTTTTGTTAGCGAAGGGGATATAGGATTTGGTTAGCGGTCCGTCTGTCCGTCTGTCCGTCCGTCCGTCACGCTTTGGGGTAGTGGTTGTGTATGCACAACACCGACGAACGGGTAAGCACACACATTTGAAATTCTATACAGATTTACTCCTCATGTATTGTAGTTGTGCACCTCGTGTTCAGTTTGTTCGACTTTTCATTTATTTAGCCAAAATTGAGGTCGAAATTTGCAGCGTTCCGGTGCTCTTGTTATTGTGAATTGGATTGCTAATTCATTCATAAATGCTATTTCAATGTTGAACAGACGTCGGAAAATCGACGTTGTATAGACCTTGGTCTCGCTTGTGTTACTGCGCACCGGAAATGGTAGCTTTAACAGGTCACTTTGGAAGGAGGCCAAAACGAGGACTCCAGATATCAGAATTTCAAGAGCGAGCACGGTTTCCCGCTTACTTTTGAAAAATATTCATGGAAATATACGATACTTGATACGTATACTGCGTGACCAGATGACCTAAGGCTGGGGGTACGTTGACGGAGGATGACCATACTATACTTGTTGCTGTCTTGACGGTGATTTCCAACTTCTATATAACATCGCTTTCCCGACGTCGATGTGACATCGAGTGCGGTGTCTATCCAAAATTGATGCAAAGCCGCGTTTACTGGGAGGGTGCAATGTTTACTGGGAGGGTGTTCGCGTTTGGTTGAAAAGGGGTATATTTCTAGCTTGGTAAACCGCGTTTAGGGCTCATTTATAAAAGATCGGGGACACGCATGATAGCCAGTTTGTGCCACCTCCCAACCCCACCCCCTTCCTCCCCGTCCCTGGCTTAAAACGTAGCCCCCTACCCCACCCAACCCTTTCTGACCCCACCTCCTCCAGCTCCGATCCAACTTTGGACCAGTCTATGGCTGTCTTTCTTAAAAATCAAAACACTCTCACATACGGTAACCCAGTATAGATGCAAAGGAAATTTCCTGTTTTTTTTTTTTAAGTCAACTTCCTTCCGCTAGCAGTCAACGCTTGCTTTGAAGCGGTGCCGTATGATTCATTGTACTTGCTGAATTCTAGGGAAAAATGGCTATGGTGTTAGAGCTCGCATTTTTCAAAAGCGCAATTTTTTTTTATTTATTATAATTTTATTATTTTTTCTTTTTTTAGCCTGACATTCCAGATTTGAGGTCAAAAATTATGTCCACCCATCAAAACCTGCCCTCAGAAAATACTTTCCCCACCCAGGAGCGTGTGTATCAGGGCTTCTATTGTGAAAAGTCGTGATTTAAATTTATTTCTTAATATATAAGAAGTAGATGTCTTCTGGCACTTCAAAGAAATGTCCTTGCGAAGTGTGAAGGAAAAGTAAAAATATCTCACCTATCCAGAGCAATTCGATTATACGTGCTATTGGAGTATCGATTTATGTGGTCAGCCCTAATCTGTTTGCATTCTTTTTGATTGCTTCGGACCATAATGTGTTTCTGATACAGTAAAAGTGGACATCTGTCCTATAAGTATGTACATACTCGCAAATAAAATATATATGTATTTTCTACATTCAGAGTCAAGAACTCTTAATTAGCAACAACCCAACGTCAGAAATTTAAACCCGTGCTTGTGGATACTTTACTCTTCCATTCACTAGTCCTGCTACGGACTTTACGCGCAATTTGCTTTATTTTATATTATTTTACCAATCGGCCTAGGGAACGGTACAAAACTCAGCGATCACCTGAGTACAGCTGAAAGGTAAAAACTGTGGATGTTGAACTCTTTCAATCGCGCCTTTCTCTCTCTCTCTCTCTCTCTCTCTCTCTCTCTCTCTCTCTCTCTCTCTCTCTCTCTCTCTCTCTCTCTCTCTCGCTCTCGCTCTCTCTCTCTCTCTCTCTCTCTCTCTCTCTCTCTCTTCCCATTTTTTCTCTCTCTCATCGGATGCCGGAGAAACTCACCATTTTAGACTGGAGTCGGTCTTTCGTGCATACACACAAAACAACTTGAACAGTTACTTAAACATCAACCTCCCCAGCATATCAGCGTTGTTGCTGCAGAAGCAAAAGACCTGAAGAGAGTGATTAAAATGGTCTGCATCAGCGATGTGGAGCTTCACACGCAAACTAAGCGTTGCCCTTAAAGTGCCGTCTCAAGTAAACAAAAGCTTATTAGGCAATCCATTTATTAATTAGAAATAATTTACTCCAAACGTTTCTAGACTGCTTATGTTAAGACTTTGTTGCATTTGAGATATCATAACAATGGCTAGCTCGATAAAGGAGGACGTGAAAAGCAGGAAGTTCTACGCGGCGATTTTTGCGGAGTTTCTCGGTGTATTCTTCTTAGTGGCCATAGCCTGCGGCGCGTGTCTTATCGATGCCGACGTTGTGCGTATATCTCTGGCGTTCGGATTTTCAATCGCGACTCTGGTTTGGGCAACTGCGCATGTCAGTGGTGGGCATTTAAATCCCGCAGTGAGTCTGGCTTTCTTTTCGACGCGAAAAATCAACGCCGTGCGTTTCCTCTGTTACTGTATAGCGCAAATGGCAGGAGCGATAGCGGGCGCGGGAATACTACGCCTCATCTTCTCATCCAAGAAAGAATATGGTACTTTGGGAACATCCGCACCAGCGTCCACGATAAATGGCGGCGAGACTTTCGCAATAGAACTTCTCATAACCTTCGTGCTTGTGTGGACCGTATTCGCAACCGTTGACGAACAAAGGTCGATGGGCGGATCAGGACCCTTGGCTATTGGCCTGGCTATTGCGATGTGTCACCTGTATGCTGTAAGTATTCATGCATATGTTTTATGGCACAATAACAAATGGGTCAGTGACTGTTAAATGCCAGTCTTTGGTGTCCAACTCTTTTAGAAATTTTGTGAATTTGCGAGTGCTTGAGGGAGTGGGTGAGTAAGACAACGAGTGATTGAGTATGTCATTCGCTGAGGGAACTAGTCAGTGAGTAACTTAGCTAACGAGCGAAAGTCCTCAGAAAAAAACATCAAACGATCCCTTACCATTATCCGCCTTCCCGAAAGATACCCCTGTTTAACACATAGGGTATGAATGTTGAGTTAAGGGTTAAACAATTTTGATGTAATCATTAAATTCAAAGACCCTTTGGTGTAAATCAGTTGATAAACTCCCGACACAGTAAACATTCTGAGCTCGATTCAACGTCGACTTGACGTTGCGACCTTGACCCGACCAAACTGCAGCATTTGCTCTAGTTGTATTTTAGTTGTGATTGTTGGCGATCAAAGATCAATGTCTGGCCAACGTCTTTGATGCAACGTTGAATTAACGTCGGAAAATCAATGTCGAATAGAGGTCGAAAATCGACGTTGTATAGACGTTGGAGTCACAAAAAAACAATCTTCTTGCGTCATCGCTCACCGGAAATGGCAGCCACGACAGGTCACTTTAAAAATAGGTCAAGCTGATGACCCAAGGACGTCTCTACAACGCCAGAGGGTAGATGCTGTTTCGACGTCCATAAACAACTAGATTCCAGTGTTGATCCGACGTCTTGTGCGGCACCTGTCCACTGCTGTTGCAACGTCGCAGTGTTTGTTGGGGAGACAACCCAGTAAGTTCTTGATCCAAAAAAATATGGTTGCAAAACAAATGTTGCCCATTAGTTAGAGCTTGGATTACATAACATAGTATATATCACTGAAGCAAAGAAGGCCTGCCCTGTGTTCCAGCATATGTTTTAGATCCATTTCTAATGAAACCAATGCAGTTTTCTTACAACATAAAAAAGGAGCCAAACGCCAATATTTACCAACAAATATAAATGTAAATATCAAAACTGGCTGAATTTTATTCAGGTACAACAATAATTGCAAGCCCGTCACGAAATGACCTGCGTAACTTTGTATCTGATTGCGATAATTGACAAAACGTGATCTAGAGGAAATTGGCTTTGCAATTTTTTATCAATATATTCAGAGAATGTAGATATAAGCCTCCATAACTACGCAGACGGTGGCCCGATAAAGGGTTTGATATCAGCCGAATCGAGTTTGTCTCCCCAAAAAGTTAACATTTAAACTCGTAATATTCAGTTTTATACATACATATATATATATATATATATATATATATATATATATATATATATATATATATATATATATATATATATATATATATATATATATAAAGTTTGCTATCACTGGGGAGGAAAACATTGAATCCAGTATTGCTCGAAAATAGTTTGGGCCTGTTCACAGAGAAGAACCGTGGAGAACAGGCGCTCAGTCAAACGGGAAGGCTGAGTGTGAATTAACTGCCCAGCCAAACGGGAAGGAAGTACCGATATTCTTGTGAATTTCCCGAAAAGCATAAATTACTCTGAATTCAATTGCTTAAAACTTAGATCGAGGTATGAATTAAGATTTGAGAATGGTTATACCCATGTAACAATATTTTTCAACTTGACTGCAAATTTGAATAGTACTCCCACCGATTCTTAAAAACGATCTTATTTCTAGGGCTTAAATTTTTTTCAATTTGTTTTAAAGTGTTTTCGTCGAAGTATTTTAGCAGAAAGACCACAGCGATAAGCGTTATTTCAAAATGTGTTCTAGCACCTGGGTACAACTAGGACCAGATCGCCCACTTGTTAGTGGGGGCGGGGGGGAGGGGGTAGTCTTAACATTGTATTAAAATTTTCCCCCAAAACACTGAAACTGTTCTTCTTTTTTATAGAATGCGTTAAACGGATAGTTTACCTATTCTGTACCTATTTATTAACGAACCAACATAAAACACCATATTAGTTTACGTGAATTTCCTTTAAATAAAGAAGTGTTTGTTTCGAAAACCTGTGTTAAGAATTTTAATCATAGGTTGTCGCAATTTATGAAGAAAACAAATGGGTTGCAATATAACTTATACCCTTCGTGCCATCTATTTATAGAAACACGTTTGTTAGTAAAAGGGTTACACTCATTTTCAAGCAACAGGGGAACGAAATGATCGATGTGGGGATAAATTCATATCTTTTGATCGATTTAATAGCATATAATGATGTGATAAAGGTGAGTGGTATCCTAGGTGATGTAGACTTTGATGACTTACCCAATTATGTTGAACCAAACACTGACTTACCATCTGCAAAATTATTGACCTGGTCTTTACTTATAATGCTATGTATGTCCAACAAAAGATTTTCTAGAATTATCCCTCCGAAAATAGCACAAAATAATAACATTGTTTAGCTTGTAACGTGAGCACTTCTTTCTATTTAATATTTAATATTCGTGGCTTCCGCTTCGCGGAGCTAAAATATTTGATATTTAACAGTTTAACATAAGTAATTCAATACAATATTTGCTTTTGAAATTTGAAAAAGAACCCTCCTTATCAGTCTATGGATCAATTATAAGGTAATTTATTTCATGTTATCCAGCATCAGAATTATAGTTCTATTCTACACAATTACGGAAAATATTTTTCCGTTGCAGTCTTAATGGAATTCTTAAGGAAAAGGTAATTTTCGTTGCAAACGATAAATAATGCTATTTTCTTAGCGGCTCCGGTTGAATTCGAGTCTGCATGGTCGGCCTTTGTACCACCCTGATCACGTGATAAATCCCGTCTCAAAACCAATGTACCACTATCAAAATACTGCCAACACTACTTCTACTGTCGCGAGTTTCTCTTGTATCTACCATATTTCAAGTATGCACTCTGAGGGTATATAACTCAGGGGGTGTAGGAAAAAATGGCAACGGAAAAAAATGGCAACGGAAATAATGGCAACGGAAAATATGGCAAGTGGAAATAATGGCAACGGAAAATATGGCAAAGTGAAAAAACGGAAAAAAATGGCAAAATAACAAAATAACAATTTTATCACAATTGTCAAATTTATTCTTAAGCGTAATATCACGAGCATGTTGCTCATTCTAGACAACGCCCCTAATAAATGCATTGTTGTGATGGCACCCGAACATCTGAAAGATTAACCGCATTGTACACACAGCGAATAAGTTTTGCCTGATACACCCCAAATAGATGTATTGTAACGTTGGCATCCGAGCATTCAAAGGATTAACGGTGCCGCACACAGGGATTACGTTTTGCCATTTTTGCTTGCACTCCAAATACCCTGACATCAAGTGGCATTAAGTGGTTTCGATTGGACTTTCTTTGATCCTGAGTAGTCAAGGTAGGCGATTTCTTTGTTTCGACTGAACTTCAGTGAAACGTGCAAAATTTGCCATTTTTTCCTTTTTTCACTTTGCCATTTTTTCGGTTGCCATTATTTCCACTTGCCATATTTTCCGTTGCCATTTTTTCCGTTGCCATTTTTTCCGTACCCCACTCAGGGTTTTTTACAGTCTTTATACATCTAAACAAGTATAGATCGTGCAGATTAACTTCTGATAAAATTGTTTTGCAATATCAGTAACCAAGCAAAATAATTCCCTGAATTTCAGTTGAAAAGAAAAGCAATGTTTTTATAGAAAAACAAGTTTCATTTCCTTAAAAGGGATTCACCAAATAATGCAATTTTTTTTTTTTTTTTTTGCAACATTTCGTCATTTTAATGTTTTCACATCTCTGATATACTTAATTCTAGCATTTGTGATAAAGTTGTTCACCTTAAACTTCTCATCCAGTAAACATTCTACGGTCCTTCAAACGTCGATTAGAGATTGTGACGTCGATCCGAGTAAATCACAACATTAACGTTGGTTGTACTTTGGTTTTGATTGATCGCGACCACCGGTAAACGTCTATTCCACATCTATAAATGACGTTGATCAGAAGTTGGGTAAGCAACGTTGTTTCGACTTTGTTTTTGGTCACAAGACAACTTTCTTCGACTCTTATCAACATCTTTGGTGCAACGTTGAATAGACATCGGGGAATTGACTTTGGATAGACGTTGAAAAATCGACGTTGTATAGAAAGTAGGCTACCTCCGTTTGAAAAAATAATCCTGGAAATCGACTTCAAAGGTATCCTGCATGACCGGTGATCCTTCTATGATTGTCGTTGTTAAGATGATGATTAAATTTATTATTTTGCCCAGTTTCTACACATGGCCGCTTTACCGATATCTATACAACGTCGGGAGATAGACTTGTTTCGACATCCATTTGCAACCTCTACTTGACGTTTATTAGACGTCAGATAATCCACGTCTATCCAACGTCGGATGGTGGACATTTTTTTTTCAATTTCCACAAAGAAAGCCCGACGTTGATCCAACGTCGGTGGAAATCCATCCAACGTTGTTCCAACGCTGCCATCTTTACTGGGTAGCTGCAATATGACTGGGTATTTTGATGCGAGATTTTATATACGTTACTTTTGTTAAATACCCAATTCGAATACCTTTTGATGAAATAAGAGATGCACTAAAAAGCTGTGTTTTATTTAACTTATGGTTAGTGCTATAGTTTGGTATGGTCGTCGTCGCAACATCAAATCGACGTTGGATCGACGTCGGAATATTTATTGAGCATTCCCAAAACGCAGTGGGAAAACCTGACATCAGTCATGACCTTAGAATAGCTGCTGCACTCTTCTACCGTGTGGATTCGTAAATGGAACCACACTATGAACAGAACTCAACTGGTCCAATATTCGGAATGGTCCTATTTGTGGGAGAGACTTCATGTGGGAGAATACACAGAACGAGATTGTTCAAAAGCAGTCCAGTTTATCTGATGTCCAATATGATGTTGGCTCTATCCCTAGAAAACACCCTCACTTTTCATTATCACAAGGGAAAAAATTAACCTAAAACATGCCCTGTATAACGAAAGGTACTGAGATTTTCAATTCGCTTTCTTTCCTGACCGAAACCGCTTAAGATGAATGGTCTGGAAACTTTTCCTGGTAACAGTCATTGTGGGTCACCCGTATTGTCGGACCAATGGTATAATTTAACCAGCCAAGATTTTTTAGTTTGTTTTAGCCTGGATTCACCCATCTTAGTCAGCCCTTCTCCGCCATTCACATTTTTCTTTTCCAGGGCAAACTATCGTTTTATTTCGTAAAACGAGCTTTTACGAGTAAAAGCGCAATTCGCGTTCTCCACTTTTAATGGGTTCCCTTCCAGTAATATTTACCACGCAATATAAAAAAAGAACTTTTTGAGGTACTGTTCAAGATACTCTAACCCTTCCATCCATCCTATGGCCAATCAGAATGCCCGAGACGTCGTCTGCTAGTCTCGTATAAACGACATTCCCTTTTTAGCCCCAAAAGGCGGTAAAACACGCCCAGGCTAGTTGGGGATGGATGGGACGGGTTAAAATCAAAGTTAAAAGTGGAGAACGCGAATTGCGCTTTTACTCGTAAAAGCTCGTTTTACGAAATAAAACGATAGTTTTACTTCGCAAAAGCTTTGAATTCGCTTATCTCCACTTTTAATGGGACTTGAGTCCGGAGCAGGGGAGCCTGCCATTCTTGAACTGCCCAAAAAGGTCGCGAATTACACTATGGCTTGTAAAAGCTCATTGCATATAGGCGAGGAGTGCTGTGCACTCGACGCAAAGAAGAAATAAAACTTGTCAGCTAAGTTTCAATTCTTTTAATGATTTCCTAAATAAAGTCCGGAGGCGTACCATTCCGGTCTTTCAACATAAGGTAAATCGTAACAAAGTAAAAAATATCACAGCAACTGTCAGTTGAGATGAGAAGGCTTCCAACCATGCCATCATCTTTTTTTTTGAGAACTATCACCATCCCCCTCCAACCGCCCACCGGATGGATCCCTTCCTCAAGTTCTCACTATTCACTTGCTATGTATTGATGAACAATTAGGTTTATTTAGAAGTACTACAAAACGATCGTAAATCCATAGGAATTACGCAAATAAACTCTTTGACACTTCTAGTAAAGTGACTGAAGTGTCTTACAAGACATGCAATTCAAACTTGAAAAAGAAAGCGAGTCCGCTGTCTAACTTTTCTTCTTCTCATTTGATAAATTACCACGTTTATTTGAAATAAACTCATAGCGATTGACTAGATAGTACTAAAACTACTGTAAATCGTCATAAAATGAAAAACAGAAAAAATTTTGCTTATTTATGACTGTTTTCCTATATGGGGCCGTTATGGTCCCATAAGCCCATAATGACACTATGGTACCTCATACCATGAACCATAAACCGGCTTTCGGCCTTCCGGCTACAACGGGTGTACGGTCACTGGGTACGTCTGGGACCGACATGGTCCCCCCCCCTTTCTTTCTGAAAAACATGAAGAAAGGAGATCAAAACTTAAGCATCCGAGTAGCCGTAAGACCGAAGACTGGGCTGTACTCATTACACATGCGATCCTGAACACTTCGGAGTAAATAAATGCTTAATTAAACATAACCGTCCAGCGTTCGTCCGTAACTTAATATAAACACGAACCGAAATGGTCCAAAGGACCTGAGCGAAAGGCGAAATGTTCAGAGTAAGAAGGAAAGACCTTCTTGTAGGTTGTTACTTTCGTGGCTTGTTGTTGTTGTTACTGTTCCCATTACGGCCCTTGGAGAAGTTACTCTTGTGCTTGCCCTTGTTCTTAAACTTGGGAGAAGCATTCCTACAACAGAAACACTCAGCCTGTAATGGTCGTTTCTGAAGCCACGAACGGTCCTAATGAATATAAGCCAGACAATTCATCTTGAGAAAAATCTTTCAGATAGTATTTAACAAACGAGTTGGGGGAAACCCAACAACCTGTTTTTAATATATCCGAAAGGGACACGTTGCGTACCGCCCTGAGGGAATTGGCTACTTGCCTTACCTGATGGGCTTTGATGTTTGATTCCCCTAACGGGTTAGGGTCGATTTGTGCATCGTCATAGGCTGCCAAAATGATCCTTTTAATATAATTTGAGATCGACTGTTTCGAAAGATCTTTGTTAAATTTCGGCATAAACGAAATGATGAGAGCCTTCTGATTTTCTGATCGGTAGGCCTCTGACATTTCCAAATACTGTTGCAGCGCTTTGACGGGACACAAAGAGACCAGACCGTCTGAGTCGGGGTCATCTGGTAGGGATGGGAGAGTAATGTGATCGAACGTTCCCATCCCTTGGGTCATGATGTGGGTTTTTCCCATGAATCCTGCTCTAGGGACTAGGGTGACCTTCTCCCATGTACCCTTATCTTTATTTACCTTTCTGTCTAGGGCATGGATTTCGCCTCTTCTTTTGCCCGAAGCTAAGGCCAATAAAAACGTGAATCTTAATGTTGCGTTTTTTGCTGAAATCACGTCCTTACTAAATATATCTGGGCGCTGAAGATACTGTAAGACTAATGATAAATCCCACTGCGCTATGTTGGATGGGCAGGGTGGGGAGTTTACTTTAAAATGTCTTACTAGCTGTGATAGGGAAGTATCTTCGCCCGGGTCGTAGCCTGTAGACGCTTTGAGTCTTGACCCTATAGCGGCCCTATAGCCCTCGATGGAACTTACCTTTAATTTCACCTCCGTGAAAAGGTGATCGAGGAAATCCGCTACCACTGCTGGGCTAGCCTGAAACGGATCTAGCTTAGAAGTGCTACACCAAGCGGCAAATTTATTCCACTGCGACCTGTAAACTTTGGCCGTTGAACCCTTGTGACTGTTTACTATTTTCTCTCTCACCTGCTTAGAAAAACCCTTGTTTTTCAGAAAGGACTGGTCAGACACCATAGGTGGAGGTTCAGTAAGCGAGGGGAGGGGTGGAAGTGATGCCAATGGGGTTGTGATAGCAACTCGTTGTGGCATGGGATCGGTATCGACCTTACTACCTTGCAATGGAGTAGGAGGGCGAACCATGGGGCTTCCGGTGTCCATGGGGCAATGAGTAATAGGAACGGTGGTTTCAACTCGATTACTCTCTGCAGGACTTGCCCTAAGATTGCTTGTGGGGGAAAGGCATACAGTACCTCGTCCCGTGGCCACTGACAATTGAGAGCGTCTACTGTCCAAGCTGCTGGGTCCGGGCAAGGAGACACGTACCGGGGAAGTTGGGTGGTCATCGCGTTTGCAAACAGATCCAGAGTCGGGGCACCCCATGGGGATTGGTGTGTCACCCACTGAAAGGACCGAGGGGATAGGCACCACTCGGTGTTGATAACTTGACCCTGTCTGGAGGCTAAGTCCGCTAGGACGTTTAATTTCCCGGCCAGGTGACGGGCGGAAACGGTCACCTGTTCCTCCCTGGCCTTTGAAAGAATTTGGAATGCAAGTTTGGACAGGGATCGTGATTTGGTGCCCCCCTGCTTGTTGAGGTAAGCTATGGCTGTGGAGTTGTCTAACCGAAAAAGGACTGCCTTGTTTCTGAGTTGGTTGGTCAGCTTGATTAGGGCAATCCAGACCACCCGAAGCTCCAGCCAGTTTATGTGGTAGGACTGAAGCGAGGGTGGCCATTTGCCCTTCCATACCTGACCATTCCAATAAATTCCCCACCCCGCATGGGACGCATCGGTCTGAATCTCTATCTCCGGGGTGGGGGGCTGAAATGGCATTCCTTCGGACATAATTAGAACATCGCACCACCACTGTAGGGCTTGTAGGGTTACCTGTGAAACTTGCATCCTCGCTGCGGGTGAACGACCCTGATGCAACGCCCATCTTACCTGGCTTTGAAATGGCCTGTAATGGAGACGGCCCAGGGGGACTGTCTTCTCTGTTGCCACTAACAGGCCGAGGAGCGATTCCATGGCCTGTAATCTCACCTTCTTTCCTGGGGAAATACCTTTTATGGCATCTGCAATTCTCTGGCGGCGTTCTGGCGTAGGGAACGCCTTTGCTATTGCCAGATCCCAAAACTCCCCTAGAAAGGTAATGGACTGTTTGGGGGTTAGTTCGGACTTGGCTAGGTTTACTACTAGACCTACCTCTAGTGCCTTGCGAACTAAAGACATTGTATGATTCTCGGTTACCTGCCTGTCTTGGTTCGCCAGAAACCAGTCGTCCAGATACTGAAAGACTAACATCCCTTCTAGCCGTGCCCATGTTTTCAGTACTTTCATGACCTTGGAGAAAACGTACGGGGCCGTAGCCAGACCGAAGGGAAGTGCCAGAAACCAAAATCGTCTTTTCCCTACTTGAAAGGCTAGAAATTTTCTTGCCGAGCGATGGAGAGGAATATGGAGGTAAGCATCGGAGAGATCTATGGAGGTACCCCACATCCCTTCCCGTAATGACCCTTTTATCACCTGGGCCGTGTCCATCTGAAAGGTGATCACTCGGAGAAAACCGTTTATGGGGGAAAGGTCGATTACCAGCCTCCACCCTCCGGATTTCTTGGGAACCAGAAAAACTCTGCTGAAAAAACCCATTTGATTTTCTGGCATTTCCTCTATCGCCTGTTTTTGAGACAAGCTCAGTAGCATTTCTTGGAGAGCTCGGTCTTTTTCTGACCCCTTGGCATAAGAGGTAACTAGTTGTCTTGGCGCATGGGCGGTTAGGGGAATAGGGCACCTGAGCCCGTTCCGGTCTCGTTTGAAAGGTAGAGAGTAACCTCTCTTTAACCAACGTACTACCCTTCGAGACGCCCCCATTTCTGCCCATTGCTGCCAAAACTTTCCTAGTCTTCCTCCTACGGGCAAGGAGGCGTTTAAGGAAAGTAAATTTTCCAAGTCTCTTAAGTTTGCTAAAGTATCGCCAGGAGATAAGGGAATCTCGTGACGGTACTTTGATTGGCTGCTACCTGAACGACTGTGGGGCCGGACCCTCTGTCTTGCTGCCGGGGCTGGGTTTCGGTTGCTTGACAGGGGGCTGTTGTGGCTGCGCACTCGGCTTAGACTGCGCTGGAGAGGACTGTTGTGGTCTCTTCCTCTTCAGTGGACGTTTGAAGGAGGAGCGAGACATCCTGGACATCAGGGCATAATCTTGCGAAAGCGAACGACTTTCCTGGTTCACCCTCTCTATCTCGGCGGGAGGAAATAGCTCTCGTTCCTCCAGGATAGGGGCATGACGCAGATCCCGCAAACCTTTGACACTAGACCAGCAGTGCTGGAGAAAGGCATCTCGACGCAAGTAGACCATTGAAGTCATCAAAAAAGTGGAAAGTTTGACCACGTCTCGGGTAGCTAAGGCCAGGCATTCCATTAATTTAGCAGACACGGGATCACTAAGGCGAAGTTCTTCCCAACGCGACTTTAGTGCTTTAAGTGCATGATCTTGAAAAGACATAATGTTCAGGATATGGCGAGAAGACGCCTCGATGGTCTTTGCGTCTTTCTCCACTAATGGAATGTCTGAGTCACTACGCACTGTGGGCATCCAGACTGTACGCTTCACGGGCTGTTCCAGTGCCTCTAGGGGAATTTTTTCATCCGATGACCGATATGGTCCTGGTCGTACTAAGCAATGTTTAGATAAATGGAAACGCGACAACGTGCGACCCTCACCGGCGTCCATCCTCTTGAACTCTTTCGCGCGGACCGTGACGGCATGAGCAATGCCCTCACTGGTGGCTAGTGCGATAAACGAGTCTTGTTGTGGTGGAGCGGCCTGAGATGTCATCCGAATGGGCGGATCCTCCTTATCTAAATTTGGGGAGCCACACGAGACCTCTGCTAAGCGGGCTATCTCTTGAATGGCATCCCTGAACGGCACGTCTTCTGGTGCAATCGTGGAAGCAGAACTCGAGGGGGCCGCGTCTTCGACCGATGGGGCCAGATCTGGAGGAGAGGGAGTACGGATGGGCCGTCTGCCCGCTGCCGCTGGATCTCTCCAAAGTCGATGCCCTTGGCCGGGAGAACGCACCTGCTCCACTGCCCGTAACGGCAAATGACAACGGGAATGTATTGACGCACCCTCGGATTCTTCTTCCCCGTCTTCCACCTCCGACTCCTGTTCATCAGATGCTGCTTCTGGGAGTTGGGATTGTGAAAAATGTGACATGTGAGATTCCCCTACTGGGGTGTAAATTTCTTTCTCCCTGTTGCTTGGAACTGCTGCTAGGGGAGAATTTTCCATCGGCCCGATTTCCTCATCATCTTCCAGCAATGCGGAGACTTGGCCCGAAAGGGGCACGCCCACGGAATCCTCCTCGCTGATAGTGACCGTTTCGGGAATATCCACGTTAGAGTCCAGCGGGAGGTGAGGTACAGGCGAGCCCGACATCGCTGCCACTGACTGAATCTCCGGAGGAGGACGAGAAACCGTAGCTGATGGTTTAGGCTTTTGCCTTTGACTAAGCAGACTATCCTGCTTCTGAACTTGACTCTGTAACTCCAAAAGTTGTTTTTGCAGTTGCGATTGCATAGACAAAAACGCTGAAAATTCACTCGGGAGACGCTGCAGCTGAGGAGGGGGGGATAAGTCCTCTCGCGGGGGAATGCCTAACTGGCCTGTAACCGCCGAAAGTACTGTTCCCGTATCCCTATGCGTTAAAGTCACTTGTTCCTCAGACGGGGACTTAAACGCCCCTCCTGGACTGCCACTGGGTTTCACTCTAGGAGGTGATGCCCATGCCTCGCGAAGACGATCCCGTTCTTGCCCTTCCGGGATGTCCAATTCTGCTACAGTCTCAGAAAATGCACGTCCTTTACTCTTGGACTTTTTATGTCTCTTAGCTGGCGTAGCGGATTCCGATTCTGCACCAGTGTCTACGTGTACGGGGGTGGAGACCTGGCCCAGAATAACGGAGCTAGCCTTCTTCATGGTATCACGAATAAATTCACGAGTAACAAACGAAGCTGACGAAAGGAATTTGCGCTTATCTCTCCTGCGCTCGTTCTTGGTCCTATTCCGTAATAGGACTTTCCAATCCTCTGGAGAAAGATGAAGACACTCGCCGCACGGGCTGTCTGGCTCACACAGAGGTATTCCACTATTCCGTCTACAGCGGTCGCAGATGGAGTGGGGGTTACACGCGGTTGGAGGATGGATACACTGAGGCAGTAACGGTGGAGAATGTAGACTGGCCTCTGTCATATCTGAAATGCAAGCAGAGAAAAACAACGGTGAGAATATGTAGTATAAAACAACGCACAAAACTACATTTCTCAGTGCTTTGCTTCAACTGCAAGCTTTAACCTTCCAAGCTGTGTTTACAATTGCTTAAACACCGCAATAACTCGCTGGGTCTAAGGAAAGACGAAAAGAGATGCTTCCCGGAACGATAACGTTCCCGGGCCGTAACGGGCTGGACCGTAATGGCACCACCCGTGTCGGATATGGATCTCTCTTGCCTCAGATGCACCTGGGACCATCGGACCGTAACGGGTTTTGTGAATCCCGTTGGACCAGAATGGTCTTCTCGCACCCGTGACCGTAAGACCACAAAGGGAAAACGGTCCTGGCAAAGAAAATGACCCTCAGACGTCACAGAAAACGTCTCTTTTCGTCGGAGAACGCTGTCAGACTTGCAGAACCTGCTCTACAGAGACTGAGAAGCGACCCATGGAGTAAAGCTTAAGCAAAAACTGGCCATTTCCGCGATGACACAGCTGGCTGGTAAAGCTTGGAGTCTGATCAGGTCCAGCAGCCTGAAAAGATCCTACTCCTAGACGAACTGAGGTGGAACTGGTAAGTTCCTCGATCTGAATGAAAGTGGAGAAAGAGGCGCACTTCTCGGGACTAGGAAAGTGTCTCCGTGATCGTGCAAACTCAACCTAATCAGACCGAAGAGTAAGATGGCGAATAAACACACTTCGGCTCCATAAATTTATCCCAACGCACAATAATAGATAAAACAATCCATTAGGCAGTGAATTAAGTAAAAAATGAAGCAATTCGCACCTTAAACCAGTTCCCTTGCTGCAAAAAACCGGCAGCACACAGAATGGCGTGTTGTATCGACGCCACGCAAAAAGGGAATGTCGTTTATACGAGACTAGCAGACGACGTCTCGGGCATTCTGATTGGCCATAGGATGGATGGAAGGGTTAGAGTATCTTGAACAGTACCTCAAAAAGTTCTTTTTTTATATTGCGTGGTAAATATTACTGGAAGGGAACCCATTAAAAGTGGAGATAAGCGAATTCAAAGCTTTTGCGAAGTAAAAACAATTTTAAACTAGAAGATAATTGCGCGAGCGCAATTGTCCCACATGGTATATTGGGGTACATTTGGGAAACTTCAGACAAAATACAGAATCATGCAGCTTACACTAAATGTCGGGGGCTTATTAATAAAACAAAGAATTTGAAAGCACTTTTCACATTCAGACAAATTTTTTAAACAAAAACACAACTAGAATTGTTTTAACTCCGAAGGCTCGAAAACTTTTATACAGTGTGTTTACAGTGTGTTTATACCCTTTGGGTCGAAAATTCGGTCAGAATCGCTCTATCTCTAACCGTTTTCGAGATATTAGCCAACTTCCGGTTTCGACGTCGATCGTCACCCGATCGGGTCGCGCTCGCCGAGATACCCTTTTATATAGTGTGTTATATCCTTTTCGTCGAAAATTCGCTCAGAATCGCTCTATCTCTAACCGTTTTCGAGATAATAGCCAACTTCCGGTTTCGAAGTCGATCGTCACAAGACCGGGTCGCGCTCGCCGAGATACCCTGTTATACAGTGTGTTTATCCCCTTTGGATCGAAAATTCGCTCAGAATCGCTCTATCTCTAACCGTTTTCGAGATATTAGCCAACTTCCGGTTTCGACGTCGATCGTCACCCGACCGGATCGACCTCACCGAGATGCCCATTTGTACAAGTGTTTTAAACCCAAAGGGTCGAAAATTCGCTCAGAATCGCTCTATCTCGAACCGTTTTCGAGATATTAGCCAACTTTCGGTTTCGACGTCGATCGTCACCCGATCGGGTCGCGCTCGCCGAGATACCGCTTCATACAGTGTGTTATACCCTTTGGGTCGAAAATTCGCTCAGAATCGCTCTATCTGTAACCGTTTTCGAGATATTAGCCAACTTCCGGTTTCGACGTCGATCGTCACCCGACCGGGTCGCGCTCGCCGAGATACCCTGTTATAAAAGTGTTTTAAACCCAAAGGGTCGAAAATTCGCTCGGAATCGCTCTATCTCTAACCGTTTTCGAGATAATGGCCAACTTTCGGTTTCGAAGTCGATCGTCACCCGACCGGGTCGCGCTCGCCGAGATACCCTTTTATACAGTGTGTTATACTCTTTGGGTCGAAAATTCGCTCAGAATCGCTCTATCTCTAACCGTTTTCGAGATAATGGCCAACTTCCGGTTTCGACGTCGATCGTCACCCGACCGGATCGACCTCACCGAGATGCCCTTTTATGCAAGTGTTTTAAACCCAAAGGGTCGAAAATTCGCTTAGAATCGCTCTATCTCTAACCGTTTTCGAGATAATATCCAACTTCCGGTTTCGACGTCGATCGTCACCCGACCGGGTCGCGCTCGCAGAGTTACCGTTTTATATACTGTGTTATACCCTTTGGGTCGAAATTCGCTCAGAATCGCTCTATCTCTAACCGTTTTCGAGATAATAGCCAACTTCCGGTTTCGAAGTCGATCGTCACAAGACCGGGTCGCGCTCGCCGAGATACCCTTTTATACAGTGTGTTTATACCCTTTGGGTCGAAAATTCGCTCAGAATCGCTCTATCTCTAACCGTTTTCGAGATATTAGCCAACTTTCGGTTTCGACGTCGATCGTCACCCGATCGGGTCGCGCTCGCCGAGATACCGTTTCATACAGTGTGTTATACCCTTTGGGTCGAAAATTCGCTCAGAATCGCTCTATCTGTAACCGTTTTCGAGATATTAGCCAACTTCCGGTTTCAACGTCGATCGTCACCCGACCGGGTCGCGCTCGCCTAGATACCCTTTTATACAAGTGTTTTAAACCCAAAGGGTCGAAAATTCGCTCAGAATCGCTCTATCTCTAACCGTTTTCGAGATATTAGCCAACTTCCGGTTTCGACGTCGATCGTCACCCGAATGGGTCGCGCTCGCCGAGATGCTATTTTATACAGTGTGTTATACCCTTTGGGTCGAAAATTCGCTCAGAATCGCTCTATCTCTAACCATTTTTAAGATATTAGCAAACTTCCGGTTTCGACGTCGATCGTCACCCGACCCAAAGGGTCGAAAATTCGCTCAGAATCGCTCTATCTCTAACCGTTTTCGAGATATTAGCCAACTTCCGGTTTCGACGTCGATCGTCACCCGACCGGGTCGCGCTCTCCGAGATAGCCTTTTATACAGTGTGTTATACCCTTTGGGTCGAAAATTCGCTCAGAATCGCTCTATCTCTAACCGTTTTCGACATATTAGCCAACTTTCTGTTTCGACGTCATATCGTCACCCGACCGGGTCGCGCTCGCCGAGATAGCCTTTTATACAGTGTGTTATACCCTTTGGGTCGAAAATTCGCTCAGAATCGCCCTATCTCTAACCGTTTTCGAGATATTAGCAAACTTCCGGTTTCGACGTCGATCGTCACCCGACCGGGTCGCGCTCGCCGAGATACCCTTTTATACGGTATGTTTATACCCTTTGGGTCGAAAATTCGCTCAGAATCGGTCTATCTCTAACCGTTTTCGAGATATTAGCCAACTTCACATTTCGACGTCGATCGTCACACGACCGGATCGACCTCACCGAGATGCCCATTTGTACAAGTGTTTTAAACCCAAAGGGTCAAAAATGCGCTCAGAATCGCTCTATCTCTAACCGTTTTCGAGATAATAGCCAACTTCCGGTTTCGAAGTCGATCGTCACAAGACCGGGTCGCGCTCGCCGAGATACCCTTTTATACAGTGTGTTTATACCCTTTGGGTCGAAAATTCGCTCAGAATCGCTCTATCTCTAACCGTTTTCGAGATATTAGCCAACTTTCGGTTTCGACGTCGATCGTCACCCGATCGGGTCGCGCTCGCCGAGATACCGTTTCATACAGTGTGTTATACCCTTTGGGTCGAAAATTCGCTCAGAATCGCTCTATCTGTAACCGTTTTCGAGATATTAGCCAACTTCCGGTTTCAACGTCGATCGTCACCCGACCGGGTCGCGCTCGCCTAGATACCCTTTTATACAAGTGTTTTAAACCCAAAGGGTCGAAAATTCGCTCAGAATCGCTCTATCTCTAACCGTTTTCGAGATATTAGCCAACTTCCGGTTTCGACGTCGATCGTCACCCGAATGGGTCGCGCTCGCCGAGATGCTATTTTATACAGTGTGTTATACCCTTTTGGTCGAAAATTCGCTCAGAATCGCTCTATCTCTAACCATTTTTAAGATATTAGCAAACTTCCGGTTTCGACGTCGATCGTCACCCGACCCAAAGGGTCGAAAATTCGCTCAGAATCGCTCTATCTCTAACCGTTTTCGAGATATTAGCCAACTTCCGGTTTCGACGTCGATCGTCACCCGACCGGGTCGCGCTCTCCGAGATAGCCTTTTATACAGTGTGTTATACCCTTTGGGTCGAAAATTCGCTCAGAATCGCTCTATCTCTAACCGTTTTCGACATATTAGCCAACTTTCTGTTTCGACGTCATATCGTCACCCGACCGGGTCGCGCTCGCCGAGATAGCCTTTTATACAGTGTGTTATACCCTTTGGGTCGAAAATTCGCTCAGAATCGCCCTATCTCTAACCGTTTTCGAGATATTAGCAAACTTCCGGTTTCGACGTCGATCGTCACCCGACCGGGTCGCGCTCGCCGAGATACCCTTTTATACGGTATGTTTATACCCTTTGGGTCGAAAATTCGCTCAGAATCGGTCTATCTCTAACCGTTTTCGAGATATTAGCCAACTTCACATTTCGACGTCGATCGTCACACGACCGGATCGACCTCACCGAGATGCCCATTTGTACAAGTGTTTTAAACCCAAAGGGTCAAAAATGCGCTCAGAATCGCTCTATCTCTAACCGTTTTCGAGATATTAGCCAACTTCCGGTTTCGACGTCGATCGTCACCCGATCGGGTAGCGCTCGCCGAGATACCCTTTTATACAGTGTGTTATAACCTCTTGGTCGAAAATTCGCTCAGAATCGCTCTATCTCTAACCGTTTTCGAGATATTAGCCAACTTTCGGTTTCGACGTCGATCGTCACCCGATCGGGTCGCGATCGCTGAGATACCGTTTCATAGAGTATGTTATACCCTTTTGGTCGAAAATTCGCTCAGAATCGCTCTATCTCGAACCGTTTTCTAGATATAAGCCAACTTCCGGTTTCGACGTCGATCGTCACCCGACCGGGTCGCGCTCGCCGAGATACCCTTTTATACGGTGTGTTATACCCTTTGGGTCGAAAATTCGCTTAGAATCGCTCTATCTCTAACCGTTTTCGAGATAATATCCAATTTCCGGTTTCGACGTCGATCGTCACCCGAATGGGTCGCGCTCGTAGAGTTACCGTTTTATACAGTGTGTTCATACCCTTTGGGTCGAAAATTCGCTCAGAATCGCTCTATCTCTAACCGTTTTCGAGATATTAGCCAACTTCCGGTTTCGACGTCGATCGTCACCCGACCGGATCGACCTCACCGAGATGCCCTTTTATACAAGGGTTTTAAACCCAAAGGGTCGAAAATTCGCTCAGAATCGCTCTATCTCTAACCGTTTTCGAGATATTTCTTTTTTTAACTTTGACCTTGAGTTTGACCTTGAAAACAATGCTCAAGGTCACTGAAATTCAGCGCAGATCCAGTTCACATTAGTCTGCGTACGTGTGGCAAGTTTTAACTTTCTGCGCACAGCCGTTTCGGAGGAAAAGCGCGAACAAGAATTCGGCCGCAATTGACCTTTGACCTTGAATTTGAAGACAATGCTTAAGGTCACTGAGAATCGACGCAGATCGAGTTCACGTTGGTCTACATACGTGTGCTAAGTTTCAACTTTCTACGCCCAGCGGTTTCGGAGGAGAAGCGCGAACAAGAATTTGGCGGAAAACTTAAAAAAAAAAACAAAAAAAAAAACAAAACAAAAAAACAAAAAAAAAAACAAAAAAAAAAAAAAATAGGTGAAGAATTCTAAGCATTTCAATCTCATATGGTATTACCATGTGAGAAAAATGTGAAAAGACTGAACTTCCAAAACCAATTTTATTCCGAATTTACGCTTCCAAGAGTGAAATAATATTAGACCTGTTGGTTATTTCTGTGAACTTTATTAATGTTTAAATGGTGTTTACTTGAAAAACATTTTCTCCTTTATCTTGTTAAGCCGAAGAATTGTTACCATGGTGATGGGAGATTATCTCCGGTTAGTCACTATATTAAGTCTACTGCTGTTTTATCAATGAAGAGAGATAGAAAGTGAAAAATGCACATATTCTGTTAAATATGCAGTAAATAATTCAAGGACATACGGTATAATTTTTAAGAGCTTTTGATTGGCGTAACCAATGAGTCTTTTCAAAGTGCATACTGTGCAAGATACATAAATCAATGCGCCTTAGCAAACAATGAAACGTCATTTCAGACCTTTGAAGTTTCAGAATAAATTTTTGACCCGTAAGCAGCTTCAGACACCAGGGATCATTTTGTTTATTGATTCTATTCACTTTCTTTGCAAATCTGCGACGCAAGTAGAAAAAAAACACGTGTTCAAACTAAAAGGTTATCCTATCGTTTTATTTTCGTAAAACGCGCTTTTACGAGTAAAAGCGCAATTCGCGTTCTCCACTTTTATATAATAATATCACGCAAATAGAAATGAAATTTTTCTAGTGAATAGAATGGTCCCTCTACTCTCCAATTGTTTTCCCTCCAACTCCAGCCAATCAGCAAGCGAGAATGAGAAGACTTACGTCATTCGAAGACATCAATCATTCCCTTCAAGCCCAAAAATTGGTGACAACGCACCCAGGCTTGTTGCGGGCTGGCTGGGAGGGAAGATAGGATAAAAGTGGAGAACGCGAATTGCGCTTTTACTCGTAAAAGCGCGTTTTACGAAAATAAAACGATAGTTTTACTTCGTAAAAGCTTTGAATTCGCTTATCTCCACTTTTATATGGGACTAAAGTCCGGAGTAGGGGAGCCTGCCATTCTGTAAAATTGCATGAAAGTAAACCTGCGAATTACGCTGTAAAGCTCGTCAGAGCGCATGTCCTTGGACATTTAACGAAGTGAAATTGAGACGAATAAAAAGGCTCAAATTAAGTTCCACTTCTTTTAATTTTCTTCTAAGATATGGTCGGGGGGAACACTCCCGAACTGATGACAAAATACAACAAAATAAATTGGAGATAACCAAATAGAGAGTTGTGGGTTGTACATAGTGACCACGTAGCCCACTCGACTGAGTATCCAATCCACCCCCCTCCTGCCTCCCACTGGATGGAGCCCAACCTGGGATACTCTACGTTACATCTAAAACGTACAATTCTAAGTGATAATAACATTTTATTATCTTGCAAAAGTTCAACCTAAAACATTAAATCTAAATGATTTATGTAAAAAGTAAAAACTGACACAGGAGAAATTAACTCTAGCTGTGTCCTTAAATGCATGCTGGCTAAACGAACCTGAGTAAGTACACATGGGACATATACTAAGGTGTTGCCCAGAATGAGACATAAAACGAAATACTGTTAAAAATCGTTACATCGTGGATAAAATATTCTCCTACACTCACAGAGTGTAAAATTTATCACAGGAAACTAAAAATGCTGAGATTATCCGCAAATCAAGCACTTATGGGTACAGATCCCGAAAACGGTACCCTAACTACTCCTATATGGTCACTGCCGGATGGGCTCTCCTTCTCATGGGATCAGATGGTGGTAAGACCTTGTCTATCGGATAAGACGAGAGACCGTACACCTGTCACTTCCCCCCCCCCCTTCTTTTTTCTAGAGGGAGTCTAGAAAAAGGCGAAACACCATGACTGTCTCTATGAGAAGGGGAGCTGCTGCAGTGACGGAACCTTACACATAATAAAAACAGTACGGGACATAAACACGTCCTCGGACCCATACATTTGGATCTCAAAATACATTCGAAAAAGACGAAAGATCTTGTTCATGGTTGCTGAGAAATAACCAGATCACTTCTTGAATTTGTGATGGTATCCACCACGGCCTTTGGATGGAGGGTTCTTCGGTTTGCCCTTGCCCTTAGGTCTGGGAGTAGAGGGCCTGTAAACAAAAATATTTAGGTTTTAATTGCTGCTTCCGCTGCAATGAAAGGACCTAAAGAATAAATACCCGAAATTTCGTCTTGGGAAAAATCTTTAAGGTAGTACTTAATAAACGCGTTAGGTGAAACCCAACAACCCGTTTTGAGTATCTCTGATAATGACACGTTGTGAATGGCCCTAAGGGAGTTAGCCACTTGCCTGACTTGATGGGCTTTGATGTTTAACTCTGTATGAAGGGACGTGTCTGACTGAGTTTTTTCATAGGCCGTGACAATTATCTCTTTAATGTACCGGGAAATAGTTTGTTTCGAGAGTGTTCGTTAGAAAATAAGTGGTCCAGAAAGTCCGCCACTACAGGTGGGGACGCTTGGAATGGGTCTAATTTAGACTTATTGCACCATGAGGCAAATTTATTCCACTGGGCCCTGTATACCTTGGTTGTGGATTGTTTGTGGCTATTGACTATTTTATCCACTACCTTTTCCGAGAATCTTTTTTTCTTCAAGAAGGATTGGCCAGGCACCATAGATGCAGGTTCAGTAGGTGCGGGGCCGGGTGAAAGTGTTGCCAATGTGGTTGGGATAAAAGGCCCTTGTGGCATGGGATCGGAAGTGACTTGACCACCGAGCATTGAAGTAACAGAGCAAACCATGGGGCTTCTGGTGTCCACGGAGCTACCAGGAGGAGAAATCGGGGTTTCAATTTGATTATTCTCTGGAGGACTTGGAGTAGGATTGCCTGTGGTGGGAAGGCGTACAGTACCTCCTGTAATGGCCATGGGCAATTGAGAGCGTCTACAGCCCATGCCGATGGGTCTGGGCAGGGAGAGACAAATTTGGGTAGTTGTGTCGTTGTGGAGTTTGCAAACAGGTCCAGGGTGGGAGGACCCCACGGTGACTGATTTACTACCCATCGGAAAGATGAGCGTGCTAGGCACCATTCCGTGTGGATTACTTGGCCTTCCCTGGAGGCTAGGTCTGCCAGAACATTGAGTTTTCCCGCCAAATGTTGGGCTATGAGGGTGATATGACATTGACGGGCTCGGTATAGGATCTTGAAAGCTAGTTTCGAGAGTGATAGGGATCTGGTCCCCCCCTGTTTGTTCAGGTATGCTATTGCTGTGGAATTGTCCAACAGAAATAGGACTGATTTGTTTTTGAGTAGATGGTTCAGTTTGTTTAGGGCTATCCAGACTACCCGTAACTCCAGCCAATTGATATGATGTTTGTTCAGAGAGGGAGACCATATCCCTTTCCATACTTGGCCCTGACAGTGTATCCCCCAACCTTTTTGTGACGAGTCCGTTTGAAGTTCTATTTCTGGGGCTGGGAAATGAAAAGGGACACCCTCGGTCATTACGATGGGATCGCACCACCATTGTAGAAGGGATTGTGCCTTCTCGGGAATTTCCGTTTTGGCTTGTGGGAACCTTCCTTGCCTTAGTGCAATCTTGACCCGTCTTTGGAAGGGTCTGTAGTGTAGGCGGCCCAGGGGGACCGTCTTTTCGGTTGCCACTAAAAGGCCTAGAAGGGATTCCATTGCCTGTAAACGTACTTTTCGACCGATGGGAATTGCATTTATGGCTTGAGAAATTTTTAGGCACCTTTCTTCGGTGGGAAATGCTCTGGCATTTTTTAGATCCCATTTCTCCCCGAGAAATATGATGTTTTGCTTGGGAGAGAGTTCTGATTTGGGTAGATTGACCACCAGCCCGACTTGCAGGGCTTTTCGCACCAACCTTACCGTCTGTCGGTGGGCTATCTCCCTGTCCCGATGGGCTAACAGCCAGTCGTCCAGATATTGGAAGACTAGCATGCCTTCTAGACGAGCCCACGCTTTCAGAACTCTCATTACTTTTGAGAAAACGTATGGGGCTGTGGAGAGGCCGAAGGGAAGTGCCCGAAACCAGAAACGTTTTGTGCCCACTTGGAAGCCTAGAAATTTTTTGGCTGATTGATGTAATGGGATACGGAGGTAAGCGTCGGATAGATCTATCGAAGTACCCCACATCCCTGCTTGTAGGCTTTCTTTTATGATTTGGGCCGTGTCCATTTGAAATGTCGTTGTCAAAAGAAACTCGTTGAGGGTGGAGAGGTCTATGACTAGTCTCCACCCCCCTGATTTTTTGGGAACTAAGAAAACCCTGCTGAAGAAAGCTGTTTGAGCTTCGGGCATTTCCTCTATGGCTTCTTTTCTTTGTAGTGATAAAAGCATCTCTTGCAGAGCCA
This sequence comes from Protula sp. h YS-2021, assembly GCA_949752745.1. Classification (NCBI taxonomy): domain Eukaryota; kingdom Metazoa; phylum Annelida; class Polychaeta; order Sabellida; family Serpulidae; genus Protula; species Protula sp. h YS-2021. The sequence continues at coordinate 26,982,101 of OX457027.1, read as the reverse complement.
GATCTTTTTCTGAACCCTGGACGTAGGAGGTGGCTAGATTTTTTGGAGCCTGACTGGTGAGAGGTATGGGAACTTTGTGTCCCCTCTGATCCCGTTTGAATGGGAGGGAGTAGCCATTTTTTAGCCAATGGACTACCCGGCGGGAGGCCCCAATTTTCGCCCAATCTTGCCAAAATTTGCCTAGCCTTCCTCCTACGGGCCAGCAGTCGTTGTAGGATTGCAAATCTTTTAAGTTTTCTGCATTTATTAAAGTATCGCCAAGAGACCAAGGAATCTCTGGGCGGTACTTTGGTTGGCTGCTACCTGCTCTGCTGCGGCGATGGACCCTCCTGCCTGGTGCCGTAATTCTGTTTCGGCTTCCTGGCTGGGGGCGGCCGAGGCTGCGCGTTGGGCTTTGACTGCTCTGAGTTCTGGTGCTGGGACCTCTTGCGCTTGAATGGACGTCGGAGAGAGGACCGAGACATTCCCGACATGAGTGCAAAGTCTTGCGACAGGGAACGGCTCTCCTGATTGACTTTCTCGATCTCCGCCGGGGGAAATAACTCCTTCTCGCCGAGGATGGGGGGCGTGGCGTAACTCTCTTAGTCCTTTAACGCTGGACCAACAATGTTGTAGGAATGCGTCCCGTCTAAGAAAAACCATGGACGTCATCAGAAATGTTGCCAACTTGGCCACGTCTCTAGTTGCCAGGGCCAAACATTCCAGTAGCTTGGAGGTCACCGGGTCACTGAAGCGTAAATCGTCCCATCGCGTTTTCAGAGCTTTTAAAGTATGGTCCTGAAAAGACATAATATTGAGAACGTGGCGGGAGGTTGTCTCAATAGTTTTGGCGTCCTTTTCCACCAGAGGTATGTCTGAGTCGTTACGGACGGACGGCATCCAGACTGTGCGTTTGGCGGGCTGCTCTAAAGCTTCTGTCGGCAACAAATCGTCCGATGGCCGATATGGGCCCGGTCTCACCGCGCAATGTCGTGAAGCGTGAAAACGGGACAAAGCACGCCCTTCCGCGTTGTCCATCTTCTTAAACTCTCTTGATCGCACTAATATGGCGTTGGCTATGCCCTCGCTAGTCGGAAGTGCGATGAATGGATCCTGATTCATGGGAGCTGTTTGGGAGGTCATCCGAATCGGGGGATCCTCCTTGTCGAGAACTGGAGAACCGACTGTAACGTTCGCCAGGCGAGCGATCTCCTGGATTGCGTCTCGGAAAGGTACATCTTCCGGAGTCATCGTAGACGACGTGACTGAAGGCGTTGCATTCTCACTACGAGGCGCAAGGTCCGGTGGAGACGGGGTCCTGATTGGGCGTCTTCCAGCCGCTGCTGGATCTTTCCAGAGTTTTTGACCACTACTCGGAGACCTGACGTAATCCATCTCTCGGAGAGGAAGTCGAAACTCGGCTGATGGGAGCGCATCTCCCATTTCCTCATCCGGCCGCTCGTCCTCGGATTCCTGATCTTCCGAGCTTTGCGCTGACTCTTCCCTATTCTCCACAGCTTCTGAACGTGAGGGAGCTGCGCAGGTGGGAGTATAAATTTCCCGTTCTCGATTAAGTGGGATCGACGACAGAGGCGAGGTCACCGAAGGAAAAAAGTCGTCATCCTCTTCCCCGGCTAGGCCTGATACTTGACCTGACGGGGGAAACTCCGAAGAACCGGCGTCGCTAATAACTTCTACTTCCGGTGGTTGACTGTTCGGGCCCAAACCAGAAGGTGGTGAATGGGTCGGAGATGGATGTGTATCCGGAGGAGGGCGTGAAATCGTAGCCGATGGTTTACGTTTACGCCGCGATTCAGAGGTCTGCTTCTTGAACTGTTGTTGTAGTTCTTGGAGTTGTTTCTGTAATTGAGTCTGTAACGACAGAAACGCAGAAAATTCACTGGGCAAACGAGGAACCTGAGGAGGAGGGGGGAGTTCCATCTGAGATGGGATCCCCAGTTGACCCGACATCGTCGAGAAACTTGCACCCGAATCCGTGTGAGTGACCGTGACCGGCTCTGGTGTGGGTACTGTCTCCGAAACTGTTTCTTTCTTAATACCTTCCGTAGGACTAAGAGCCCAAACCTTCCTCAAAGTCTCTTTTTCCTTACCCTCTGGTACGTCTAGTTCAGCTACCGTTTCCGAATATGCTCTCCGCTTACGGGATTTTCTGCCTTTCTTATCCACTGCGAAGGCATCCGACTCAGAGCCTGTATCCATTCGCACCGGTGTGGAGACCTGTTCTAAGATCACTGAACTGGCCTTGCGCATAGTCCCCTCTAAAAATTCTGGCGTGAGGAACGGTGCAGAAGATAAGGCTTTCCTTTTATCCCGCCTGCGGTCGTTGCGAACCCTGTTTCTGTAAATGAGTTTCCACTCCTTCCCCGAAAGGTGGTGACACTCAGCGCACGTATTCCACTCGTCGCAGAGGGGCAAGTTTTTTCTCCGTCTACAACGGTCGCAGACCGAATGAGGGTTAAGAGCTGAGGGCGGATGTGTACACTGCGGAAGCGTCGGTGGGTCCCGCAGACCGGCTTCTGTCATATCTGAAAAACAAGCAGAAGAAAAAACACTGATGAGTAAACTGTACATGTCCCAAGTAGACAGGTAAAGCATACAAGCAACAGATATTAATATTCTGGGCATTTAACGAGTGACAGTAGGCAGTACGACGACCACTCTCTTTCATCCAGACGTTACTAACGTATTTATTGGCGTTTCAGGAATTCAGAACCAGAAAAAACGCGAAACGGGACACCTGGGCCCATTTTCAGGATCCTCGGTCGATCCCGAAAACGGGATCTGCCCATGAGCCCGAAAACGGTACCCGTCCTTGGTGCCTAAAAATGGGATCCTCTATGGATGGGATCCTAATCCCGACTTAGGCCCGTCCCCTACGTGGGGGGGGGCATAAACGGGCTTCCAGGTGCCATTTACGGCACCCTGGTGCCGTTTATGGGCTACAGCAGTCCCATAAACGGGCTAAAACTTAAAAATTCACCAAAATTCGCCAGAACGCCAAAAAACGTTGAAAGTCTGGACCAAAGAAAGTAGCGTCTAGAGGAAACTGGACGAAACTAACTGGTCTCATAGGAGTGTCTGATACAGCAAAAACGGGCCATAACGCGATGACACCTAAGCTGTAGCTGACTGGGAATCAAAGCAGGCAAAGTGGGCTGCAGAGACTCAACCAACTCCGAGGCGATGTGTGCACGAACTAGACTAAGAAGACACGTCCTGTAGCTTCCGAGTGGAGAAGAGAGGCACACTTCCCGGGACAAAAAAGTCTCCGCAACGTGTAAACTCAACAACTACCAGACCGAAGTCACGAGTGCGACCGTATTGCTCTAATCTTGAATCAAATTAATCCAACATTACAGAGGATGAAGAATATCCTCAAATGCAATGAAATAGAAAATTAAAAGCAAAATCGCACCTTGCCTAGTTCCCCTTTTTCAACGAAAAAGTGGAGCACACAGAATTGCGTGTGTTGTCAACACCACGCTTGAAGGGAATGATTGATGTCTTCGAATGACGTAAGTCTTCTCATTCTCGCTTGCTGATTGGCTGGAGTTGGAGGGAAAACAGGATGGAGAGTAGAGGGACCATTCTATTCACTAGAAAAATTTCATTTCTATTTGCGTGATATTATTATCCAGAAGGGAACCCATATAAAAGTGGAGATAAGCGAATTCAAAGCTTTTACGAAGTAAAATGAAAAATTATATCGTTTGCAGATCCGGTGATTTGTTAAGTTTTGTTTAGTAAGTTACAGGATTGAATGTGAAAGAAAGAACGGTTCGGGAATACATGTTTGCCCTAAAGTCCGCATGATTTTTTTTTTTGTTATTTTGTTTTGTTTTGCTTTTTGTCTTTGTTTGTTTGTTTGTTTGTTTTTTTTTTAATATTTTTTAAAATAAATTCAGTTTGGAAAGGCATCTGCAAAAGCGAGGTGTACATGTGTAAACATTTTGTTTTCGAACTTTGAACTTAATTTTTGTAACGAGCGACTGGTAAATACTTCAGGAAAAAAACTTAAAAATTTCGTGACAGACATATGGCATCACACACCATTATCTACAACGTGCCACTTCGGATCGCATATTTGTTGTGACGGATTGCCTTCATAATAAATTGGTAAATATTGTGAAGAAACTGTTCAATATTTCAATGTGTCTTATGTGATGAAGATGAATCACAGACACGTACGGAGGCGCTGTTCATTTAAAGAAACACGCCCATATGACAGCTTTCAGATAGAAACAAAATTTACACCATCGGCACCCCCCCCCCCACCCCGCCCCCCTCTGTGATGCCTCTAGGAAGGCATTCTGTTTCTTTCTTTTTCTGGGTGAAATAATTTCACCTGCGATATGAATGAAATCATATGACACTTTTGCAACTCTGCTCTAGTCCCAAAGATGATAAACTCCGAGTTTGAGCCTCGGTTGCATTTTCAGTTTTAGAGAAAAGGACTTAATCTTGTCACTAAAAAGTTCTCAAATTCGTTTGCTGACTCAGCCTCCGAGGCACATTCAGGTCATGGCGTAGATTTGGAAACTGATTTTCTGTCGCTAACAACTCAAAATAGTTTCTTTTGATTTTTTTCACAGTCCGAAATTATACAGTTGAAATGACTGACTTTTTGAGTGTGCAACTGATGTTGCGAGCACTTATAAGATCATATTAGTTCTTGATATCTGATATTGTAAGTTGTAAGTTGTAAGACTGAGTAAGATTAACAAAAACTTGTCAAAGTGTTCCAATGTGTGATATTCTTTTCGATTTTCATGCTTGATAGTGAATGTATTTGCTTTGTTCTTTAATAGTAAAACTTTGTATAATATATAATAAACATGGAATGCCACTTTCACAGTTATCAGTCTATGATTGATATCAAGAATTAACTTTTGAGAGCAAACATTTATATTTTTTTGTTATCTGTGATTATATTTTTGATATCTCTAAATAAATTTTAGATGTAAAAAGTTATTTTTCGATATTTCTAAATATGTTCTAATCTCAATAAATACTTAGAGATATTAAAAACTATTTATTTATATCAAAAATATATCAAGATATCTAAAATTGATTTTTACAAAACAAAACTTGAATTCTTGATAACAAAAATGAAATATTTGATAACGGAATCTTACTCTCGAGCTCAATAATTTATTTTTCTTTTCACTGATGTCAAAAATTTAATTTAGAAATCATTTTGTCAGAACGATACTACCTTATTTATATTTTTCAATCCGTACAGGTTTTTTCATCTCAAAAATAAAGTTTGGCTTTTTAAAATACAATTATTGGTAGCAAAATATAAATTAACAAAATTACTGAAATTTATTGATTTATTTATATCTTCAGTTATATTTTAACATTAAAATTTAGCATTAAACGTTCAAATGGCATTCTATAAACAAGAACTGTGTTACGCATACTGAAGTTATGATAACCTCCCCGTGAAATATTCCAGGTTTCTTTTCTATTTTCAGGTGCCCTTTACTGGGTCTGGGATGAACCCAGCTCGAGTGTTTGGACCCGCACTGGTCACAGGCACATGGAAATCGCACTGGGTAAGGCAGCGGTAACCTCCTAAAATTAGCAAAACTAAAGCCACCCATTTTTTTTTTGTTACTGGAAGCTGGGAATGCGTCTTTCTTCACACAAACTGAAAGCCAGACTTTCATTGAAAAAAACTGAACGCCATTGGCGGATCTTAGGTAGGGGAGGGGCTAGAAGAGAAGCGGCGAGGGGGGGGGGAATGCTAACTTGATACAGTGGAACCTCTGAAATCGGACCACCCTTGGGACCGGATAAAATGTGCCCTATTTCAGAGGTGGTCCGATTTGCGAGACTTGGCCCTACTTGAGTAAAATTTACGGGTTGACCGCAGATTCAAGTTTGATGTCCAAACACAAAAACGTAATATTCATTTATAATAACATCTATTATGTCTCAACTGTATAACAATCTGCATGTTATAGACATACAGACACCGAAAAAAATGTGCCCTAATTCAGAGGTGGTCCCAAGAGGGAGGTGGTCCGATGCCGAGGTTCCGCTGGATATATTTGAGATCTTGCCAGGCAAGGGAAAAAATTGACAGTTGAAAATACTACAACATGCGCTTTCTGTATAAAAAAAACGTCTTTTGCTATGTTCCTAAGACTAGTATGCTATAAATATCTCTTAAGTTGATTGATCTCCCAGCAAATAAAAAGCCCGTATAAAAAATCTACCGCGTGCGATGCCCAGAACAGGTATACACAGGTGTGGGGTCGTTCTGTGAAATACGTGGAATTGATGGGTTGGGGGTGGGGGAAAGGAAATGGGGTGAGACGTGACCACTAGTATGTCACTATTACAATCAAATGATGCCGTCATTTTACAGAACGGGAATGGGAGAAAAAAAGTCTTGAATAAATCTGAAATCTCTGCCTTCGTGCTTCATGGGAGTGCCCTTGAGCAGCATCCAAAACATGTGTTTACGTTGTTTTTGATATCACAAAAATGGACGTACCTTGCCCTGTTCTGTGTTTCTGTTTCCTTTTTGTTCTTTCTTTTTTTACATTCCAAAAGAAAATCTTATCTGCTAGGGCATCCTGTGTCTGACAGAGGATCCGCATTGCTCAAATGTTAAAATGACGTCATTGTGGTTTCTTGACCCTTTTAGCAGGGCTGTGTTCTTGATACAAGGTCTTTGGCCCTGACTCTAGTAATTTGAACCAAAACCTTTTCAAATCTGCGTCAATAAGATCAACTCCGAAATTATTGCATTTGTTTTAAGATCAAGAGAAATCTTAAATTAAAGCATTTTATTTTTTCACGGAATATTTATTGCTTATTGAGAGGCAGGTCAGCTTCTTTTTAAAAGATTCTTTTTTTTTTTTTCATTTCCAGTTTTAGACTGCTTAACGTCTAGACTCTACAATTGTTAAATATTTTTGTCATTGTGAAAGTTTTTCCGTGTAGTTATGGTACGGTAGTGATGTTCTACTTACGAATGTAGACCAAACAATTGGAATTCGAGACGGATGCGTCGACGGTTTAGTGATGTTAACAAATTGGCTGATGCATTATCTACGACTTTGTTAAAAAGGCAAATGGGAGATAACGTATATCTGACTTCTGAGGCCGTAGTCCGAGATTCAGACACTTAAGCATTTCACGGAGTATGGTGTTTAACCAATTTGTTAGGTGACCAAAATACAAGATACAAGAGCACTTGCTCAGTAAAATGTAAATGCATTAATGTATTTTCGCAAATTTTATTTAAAATCTTTTTTATTAACATAAATGGCGACCATCTCCAATGTGCTATGATTCATTCAAGGTTGTTGAATTATTGACTTTAAAATGTTCCAACAGCATCAGTTATCTGTGTCGTTGGAATGTCAGAAATCATTTAAAAGTCATTAGGTATCGCAACCAAGCGATGTTGTTCTGAAGTTTTAAGGACGTCAGTTTCCGAAACGTGCCCACTGGGTTACGCCCATACACCGAGGAAACAGAACAGCATATTTGATAGCTTTTATCACGAGTTTCCTATGGATCTGGCTATGATAAAATGTTCTAATTGGCTTGTACTCAGATTGTATTAAGTTGTATATTTCAACCAAATTTGGCAAAAAATAACAATAGCTCCAAAAATATTTGAAATTTAATACATTCGATGTGTTTGGTAACAACTTCGGTATCGTACTGCTTTGCACCGACTCTACCTTTATGTTGCCACCCTGAAACAGAATGCCCTTGAAGTAAAACTAGACCGAGTTTCGCGAAAACAACCAAGGTCACCAAAACGTTACTTCTAGGTGAAAATGACTTTCAATTTCCAAGAAAACGGATCACTTAATTTTTCATCTTGTCAGTGTCAAAGTTCATTTCACGAAGTTATTTCTCATGTAACCCCGTGTATGAGTGCAATCCGAAAATATCATAAAATCTGTTTATACCTAGCGGTTTCTATCTAACAGTTTCCAAGATTCACAGGTACCGTGATCTTTTATCTCGTCACACAGTTTAGTGGATGAAGTTATCGCATATAAATCTAAGTTTTTAATGTGATCAAAGTCAAATTTTTTTGTTGCTATATTGTACGGAAACCGAATAGTGTTATCCCTTACAGTAGTGTCAGCCTGACTTATACGAGCCACAGTTCTCGAGATAAATTGCACCTTGTCTCTGTAAGTTGAACTGGAACCCAAATTACAAGCATGTTCTGAATTTTCCAGTTCCCGACACGCTTCACGCATGCTAGATTTAATATCCAAGCACAAGCCTTTTACGACTAGTCCGAAAAAGTGGGTGAAAAATAGAGAAAAATGCATGACAAAAGAAAAACAAGAGCTAAACCAAACTCATATGAAATCTGTGTTGGGAATAAAAAGAAAGATAACTTTATTGAGTGGGTGTTACTTTTGTTTCATAGGTGGGGCTGGTTGCATTTAGTTTTATTATCAGACGCTCGTTGAATAATAAAGACTTCCAATGAGGTTTAACAAGCTAAACATTTCCGTTGAGGTCAAGATGTTCATTGCCTTATTTGATATCATATTCGTGATTTATTCTGAATGATTATATGGATTAGTCATTGAAGAATACACGGGCGTGGTGCTGGTATCAAAACTGCAGTTCAGATTACTACCCCTCATGCAGGTTTGTGAAAAAAACATCCATTTACACCCACATGATTTGCTCTCCATCAAGAACGCTTTCTTTTCCGCGCCATATTATTAACTACCACCATGCCCGACACCCCTGTCATCTCGGTTTGCAACCATCGCATCTTGTATCAGTGATTTCACTGGTGGTCTATATTAAGACGGGCAAGGGAACCAAAAGCGGCCTCCAGTCAAACTTGGTCTTAATTTAGAGAAAACAACTGCAGTTATGTGACGTCAGACATGCAGTTTTGGATTCAGTTATATCAATTTCGGATATAGTTTCCTCAGACATTTTTAAGGCTTAATCCTTTGAAATCCGGTGTTTGGCCAAATAACCCCCCCCCCCCCCAGGTTTTCGTCGACAGCCATGTGCAAATACATCTCACGAGAAAAACCCGCCCCCATGTCCAGTTTTCCACAACCTTTTCTGTAACACTTGTTTCTTTTTTGCGTCGTGTATTTATTGCTGCCAGACAAATTTTGTCCACATTTTGTTCTGTTTTCTATGGAATGCCATTTTCACATTTATTAGGGTATTATTGATATCAAGAATTAATTTTTGATCTCAAAAATCCATATTTTGATATCAAGAATTAATGTTTTGCTATCTGTAATTGTATTTTTGATATCTCTAAATGTATTCTTGATCTAAAAAAATATCAATTTTGAGCTCAATAATTAATTTTTCTTTTATTGATATCAAGAATTTATTTCAGATACCATTATTTCAGAATGATACTTTTTAGCCCAGCTTACGTTACACGTAAGCTGGGGTATTCCTATCGGTTTGCGGGCGGTGTCCGTTAGTTAGTTAGTTAGTTAGTTAGTTAGTTAGTTAGTTAGTTAGTTGTTTATTTAGTAAACTTTGGTTCAAAATGCATCTCCTCCTACAATTTTGATTCGATGTCATTTATTTTTGGTGTGAGGCATCCCTAAGAGGTCGTACATACGGCTTGTGCTTTACTAGTCGATCGGGTGATTTTTGAATTTTTGGCGAATTTTTAAAGAAAAAATTTTAAAATGTATCTCCTCCTACATTTTTGACCGGATGTGATTTATTTTTGGTATGAGGCACCCCTAAAGTGTCGTGCATACGGCTTGTGCTTTTTTAGTCGATCGGGCAATTTTTGTATTTTTGGGGAATTTTTTAAGCAAAATTTTAGAAAATAATTCAAAATGCATCTTCTCCTACAATTTTGATTCGATGTCATTTATTTTTGGTGTGAGGCATCCCTAAGGAGTCGTGCATACGGCTTGTGCTTTTTTAGTCGATCGGGCAATTTTTGTATTTTTGGGGAATTTTTTAAGCAAAATTTTAGAAAATAATTCAAAATGCATCTTCTCCTACAATTTTGATTCGATGTCATTTATTTTTGGTGTGAGGCATCCCTAAGGGGTCGTGCATACGGCTTGTGCTTTTTTAGTCGATCGGGTGATTTTTGAATTTTTCGGGAATTTTTAAAGAAAAAAATTTAAAATGTGTCTCCTCCTACATTTTTGACCAGGTGTGATTTATTTTTGGTATGAGGCACTCCTAAAGGGTCGTGCATACGGCTTGTGCTTTTTTAGTCGATCGGGTGATTTTTGAATTTTTGGGGAATTTTTGAAGAAAAAAAATTTAAAATGTATCTCGTCCTACATTTTTGATCCGAAACCTCTCAAAGATCCGATGACCCTAAAAGGTCGTGCATACGGCTTGTGCTTTTTAGTCGATCGGACAATTTTTGTATTTTTAGGGAGCTTTTGAAGAAAAAAACGTCAAAATGCATTTTCCCCTACAGTTTTGATCTTTCTCTCTCTCTTTTTTTTTTTTTTGGTTTGAGGCATCCCTAAGGGGTTGAGCATACGGCTTGCGCTTTTTAGTCGATCCGATCATTTCTGTATTTTTAGGGAATTTTTGAAGAAAAACTTCAAATGCATTTCCTCCTACAGTTTTAATCCGATTTCATTTATTTTTGGTATGAGGCATCCTTAGGTGGGTCGGGCATACGGCTTGTGCTATTTGACTCGACTTGGGAATTCTTGATTTCGATAGGGAATTTTTGATGAAAATACCTCAAAATGCATCTTCTCCTGCAGTTTTGATCAGACATCATTTATTTTGGGGCTAAGGCATGCTTAGGGTGTCGTGAATACGGCCTGTGCTTTTTGAGTCGATCAGAATTTTTGGTGAATTTTTGAATAAAAAAATTTCAAAATGCATTTCCTCCTACTGTTTTTATCAGATTTCATTTATTTTTGATACAAGCCGACTTTAAGGGGTCATGCATACGGCTTGTGCTTTTTACGTGAATTGGAAAACTTTTGATTTTTTTTTTCGGAATTTAAAAAAAAAATAGATGAATCTTCTCCTGCAGCGCATAAACGCAAGTTAAATGAACTTGCGCAGTAGTCAGATTTAACAACCGCACATCGACGCAAGTTAAATAAACATTCGCATTGGTCCGAAATGTGAACCATTGACGGAAGATAAACATGCAAACTGGTCCAAAATAAGCACCGCGCATCAACGCAAGTTAAATAAACATGCGCAATGGTCCGAAAAAAGAACTACGCGTCGACGCAAATTGAATAGACATGCGCAGTGGTCCGAAATGCGGATCGAGCATCAACGCAACCTAAAGAAACATGCGCACTGGTCCGAAATGCGAACCGCGCATCAACGCAAGTTAAATAAATATGCACACTGGTCCGAAAAAAAGAACCGCGCATCAGCGCAACCCAAAGAAACATGCGCACTGGTCTGAAATGAGAACCACGCATCAACGCAAGTTAAATAAACATGGGCAATGGTCGGAAATGCGAACCGCGCATCGACGGATGTTAAATAAACATGCAATCCGGTCCAAAATAAGCACCGCACATCAACGCAAGTTAAACAAACATGCGCACTTGTCCGAAAAAAGAACCACACATTGGCGAAAGTTGAATAGACATGCGCAGTGGTCTGAAATGAGAACCTCGCATCAACGCAAGTTAAATAAACATTCGCAGTGGTCCGAAGAAAGAACCACGAATCGACGCAAGTTGAATAGAGTCGGGCATCGACGGGACTGAAATAAACATGCGTTCTGGTCCGAAATGCAATTCGCTTGTCAACGCAAGTTAAGTGAACCTACGCACTGGTCCGTAATGCGAACCTCGCTTGAACGCAACCTAAAGAAACAGGTACACTGGTCCGAATTCCAAACCGCTCCTCAGCGCAAGTTAAATACACATTTGCACTGATCTAAAATAAGTACCGAGCACCAACACAAGTTAAATAAATATGCGCACTGGTCCAAAATGCAAACCACGCATCAACACAAGTTAAATAAACGTGCGCACTGGTGGAAAATGCGAAACGTTCATTAACGCAAGCTAAATAAACAAACACACTGGTCAGAAATGGGAACCGAGCATTAACGCAAGTTAAATAAACATGCGCACTGGTTAGAAATGCGAACCGAACTGCGCATTAACGCAAGTTAAATAACGTGCGCACTATTCAAAATAAGAACTGCGTATCAACGCAACTTAAATAAACATGCGCACTGGTCCAGAATAAGAACCGCGCATCAACTCAAATTAAAGAAATATGCGCAATGGCCTGAAATAAGAACCGCACATCGACACACGTTAAATAAACATGCGCAGTGGTTCGAAATGCGAACCACGCGCCAACGGAAGTTAAATAAATATTTGCACTGGTCCAAAATAAGCACCGCGCGTCAACGCAAGTTAAATAAACATGCGCACTGGTCCGAAATTCGAACTGCTCATCAACGCAAGTTGAATAAACATGCGCACTGGTCCAAAATGCAAACCGCGCACCAACGCAAGTTAGATTAACATATGCACACGTCCAAAATAAGCACCGTGCATCAACGCAAGATAGATAAACATGCAAACTCTTCCGAAATGCGAACCGCGCATCAAGGCAAAATAAGGAAACTTGTACACTTGTCCAAAATAAGTACCGCTCATCAACGCAAGTAAAATAAACATGCGCACTGATCCGAAATAAGAACCGCACATCAACACAAGTAAATAAACATGCGCATTGATCCGAAAGAAGAACCGCACATCAACACAAGGTAAATAAACATGCGCACTGATCCGAAATAAGAACCGCACATCAACACAAGGTAAAAAAAACATGGGCGCTGGTCCGAAATGCCAACCGCACATCAACGCAACTTAAATAAACATGTGCACTGGTCCAAAATAAGCACCGCGCATCAACGCAAGTTAAATAAACATGCGCACTGGTCCGAAATTCGAACCGCGCATCAACGCCACTTAAATAAACGTGTGGAGTGGTTCGAAATGTGAACCACGCTCCAACGCAAGTTAAATAAACATTTGTACTGGTCCAGAATAAGCACCGCGCATCAATGCAAGTTAAATAAACATGCGCACTGGTCCGATATTCGAACCGCGCGTCAACGCAAGTTAAATAAACATGCGCACCGTGCAAGTTAGATAAACATGGAAACTCTTCCGAAATGCGAACCGCGTATCAAGACAACCTAAGGAAACTTGTGCACTTGTCCAAAATAAGTACCGCTCATCAACGAAAGTAAAATAAACATGCGCATTGGTCTGGAATAAGAACCGCGCATTAATCTTTATTAAGTTAAATGAACATGTGCACGGTTCCAAAATGAGAGCCGCGCATCAACGCAGATTAAATAAACATGCGTACTTGTCTGAATAAGAACCGCGCATCGAGGCAAGTTACATAAATATGCGCACTGGTCCGAAATGCGAGCGTTGTTTGAAGGTATCTATGGCAGACTATCCAGTTTACCAGAGATACAAAAAATCTGTTCCCCATTTTGCACGTAAAGAAATCTTCGTATGCATTTATCGGTCTATGTTCTGGTCCGGTGCTAAATTAATTATTGAGCTAGCTCTTTGCCGTCTCATCTTTTGAAGCCCGATATTTCAGGGAAATTCCTTCGCTCATGCACGCTGGAATGGGTCTTATTGCTTTTCGTAAGCTGGGATTTTGTCCTTGGACAAACTTGTTTAATTTGTATTTTGAAATCTGCAAATGATTTTTCGATCTCAAAAAATTGATTTTTGATATCAAAATATTAGTCTATTTTTAAAATAAAAAATTCAGAAACACACATCTGTATATAATTAATAATGACTGGTCCTTGTATACAGAATCTCTCTTTATATTTTTTACTGTACAAAAAAGATACAATTCTTGAAATCAAAAATTGTGTTTTTATTATTGATCTCAATAATTCAAGTTTTCATCTCCAAAATTTAATTGACGGTTATATTTTATGTAAATGTGTAACTCTCTTAAGAGTTTTTGAGTTTGTAAAATTGGTTTTTTGATCTCAAAAATAATTTTTTTGCCATCTAAAATTCAATTATAGATAGCAAATTATAAACTATTGAGATCTATATTGATTTATTGATATCTTTAATTTTATTTTGATAGAAAAATAAACATTAAATGTTAAAAAGGCATTCCATAGTTTTACTTTATTGTTATAAAATAGAGCAGAAATTGCTGGCAAATACTGAATTTATTGACAAACTCAACACGCATCTCAAGACTAGGTGTGGATTCTCATCCAGGGTTGTTTTACATACGGCAGTAGTTGTTGAATAATATACTGATTCACAATTCCTCTTACGGCATTTTTGCCTACTGCAAAAAACGGCACTAAAATAGAGAAACTCAGAAACATAGAAATTAATGGTGAAATACATCAAAATCACTGTAGGCATAGCCCACTTTTTGTGTTAGAAATCCATTATAATAATGGCAGAGAAATAAACTTTTAGCGTATTTTTCCTATTTGTTTCTTAATATTTTTTCCACACTGGAATCCTGCGAGTTTCCTCTTCTAAGCATGCACACTCGAAACCGTGAACTGGCATATCTTACTCAACTACCTAGGGTTGAATCGTTTCAGCTGAGCTAGGATATAATTGCAACTATTCCGTACACTAATATCTGCCTGCCTAATAAAATTAATAACAAAATCTACTCATTTGAGTTATCTTCACAGTATGGTTGCAATTTAGCATAACCCTGTCATTGTCTTGAAGTCAGACTCAACTGAAAATGTCCTTTTTGGGCTTTGTAAACGAGACTCGGGGCTATTCATTAAAACATGCAAAAGATTTTGTTTCTGTATTGGCTAATTTTGATCTGGTTGATTGTGTTCTTGGGTTAGGTATCGCTTGATATGTAACATAATATGTAATATATAACAGCATAATATGTCATTAAAATATGTAAGTTTTGCACTGCGAAGGCAAGCTCCCTTCTGAAACGAAGAGGATTAACTTGACTTATTATTATTTTATTATTTAACATATTTATATAGCGCCTAATATATATATATAATCTCTAAGCGCTTTACAATACTAAGAAAAGAATATTATGATAATACAGATGAAAAAACATGTAAAATTAATATGATAAAACAGTTAAAACTGGACTAAAAACCCATAATCAATAGACAAACGTCGTAATGATAAATATACTGAATTAAGCAGTCAAGTATACGCTTTTCTAAAAAGATATGTTTTAAGTGCTTTTTTATGTAGTAAAAGGGGAAAGGGCATTATTTATCTTGTGGTTTGTTTTCATGAACATCGGCATTCAGTTTTGATTTCAGCCATACCTTTTGGGCTACAACCTTTTAACCAAATTTTTTAAGGTCAGCCATAGGTGTCAGAACTTCAGTCATCCTGTTTCACTTCAAGAAGGGTGTAAAAACCACACTTGTAATATTTTAATTTCAGGCATAAGGTTTAGACTAAAACATAATGTTTTGACTTCAAGTACAGCGTATTAACCTGAAGACATGCTATTTTTAAATCCAGGCATACTGGGCTGGGCCAGCAATCGGCGCCATCGCAGCGGCTTACATCTACGACTTCATTTTCGCCACCAACGCTACTCCTTACAAGATCGTTGGGTTTAGGAAGCGCGAATACGAGGATAAACATTACGTCTCTAGCGGCAAAAAAGTCGAGGCCAGCCGAAACCATACGGAGATGGAATAGTTCGACCACGCATCATATATTATAGACGTTGTTTACGACGTTTACATGAATCTGGCACTTTTACATGAATACAAAAATAATGGATGTTTTATGCCTTATGCGAAAACCAAAAACATAACAGATATTGACTTTTGTTGACCGGATTCTTTACTTTAGGTCATCGTATCTCGAAAGAGCAAGAAAAACTAATATTGGCCCAAAATAAGCCAATATATATTGTGTTTTTCGTTCTATAACGAACATAATTCAAAGAAAGGAGAAACAGGAAATGTTTCAAATGATTTCAAATTTGACCCAAATTTGTTTAACAGTTAGTAGAGATTGACTTATTTTGAGTCAACATTTTAATGAAAGAAAATGTTGACCTTTAAGTACGTCTTTTAACTCGAGAGATGTCAATGGATGCTTTATTTTGTTACTGAACTGGCATTTTGATCACAGATAAATGCAATATCTTTCGATTTACGAATTCTAGTCAAGAATAAAAAATTATTGACTTGGGTATCGACCAGTGTGATTGCAGCATTTATCCAAGTATGCAACAATGAACTTTGAAGTTGCAACCATATGAATATTTGCTGCATGACTACAATTGGTAAAGTATTCATTGACAAATACCTGATTATCATATTTGGAAACCCATTTTCAGTGTCATCCTATGTTTCTGTATAATTTGAAAGCCTTCAAATGTGAAAACTATTTTGTTTCATTTGTGATTTAATCATTGAAGTTGTAAATAGCTTTGTTTCAAAGATAATAATGATTGAAATAGCATTTTAACTCAGCATTGTTTATTTACGGACAATTGCATAATGATATGAAATTAAGGCGAAAAAGGTGGAAACCAGCTTCTGAAAGCTGTAAATGAGGAATGAAAGTGGCATAAGAAATGACGGTTAGCCCAACTGGTTAAAGCGCTGGCCTAGTAATTATAGGTATCATGAGTTAGAGTCTGATCTGTGTGTTTAGAAATGAACGACTTCAACCTCAGTCAGCTAAGCGATTGGGTCGGATCACTTTTTCACAACAAAATCAACAAAACAGTTACTGAATATGTCACAACCACAATTCCGTTTTAATTAAAATAACAGTAGAATTGTGTTAGTAAGTAAATAATTTGTTGATATTTAGTTTGGTCTTGTCTACATAAATATTTAGTCCTGTATTCATGTATTTACTTTTGTGCTCTTATGTTGCATGTTTTTTTTTGTTTTGTTTAAATAAATACTTATGTGCAGCAATTCATGTTTCAACTAGACCATTTTTACCAATGAGTAGTAAAATTACCTTTGGGCCACAAAAATCTTTTACGATCCATAAGACTTAAAAATTTGAATTCCGTTAAGACCAGTACCGTCAGCTCTATGATACTCAGCTTTTAGCATGCTATATACCAATAAACATTCCGAGGTCAATTTCAGGTTGCGAGGTTAAATCAAACCGCGACATTAAATCTGGTTGTAATAAGGTTGTTATTGGTTGCGACCATACATTATCGTCTAACCAGCGTCTTTCACACAACGTTGAATAGACAGTGGATGAGCATCCATTTCAAATCTTTTTTTGTTTCAACCAAGTAATCCACCTTTTCTAACGCCTAAACAACGTCTTTGGTACAACGTTGAATCGATGTTGGAAAACCAACTTTCTATAGACGTCGGCATCAAAATCAAAAAGTAAGAAATTAGAATTTTGATATACAATTTTAATGCTCTTGTTGGAGAAAATGGCAAAAATAAATAAAAAAATTAAGGATAAAAGAGAGACGGCTGGTAAAGAAATGTTCCATCAGTATTTCCACGTATAAATTTCGAATCCGGGACAGAAGGGCCCTGGACAAAAGGGCCTTGGGCATAAGGGCCTTTCCCAAAACGGCCTTTTCCAAAAGGGCCTTTCCCAAAACGGCCCTAAATGAAAAGTTGGAGAAAAGGGCCTTGAGAAATTTTGGGGGGATATGGTTCTCAAAATTATTTTTATTTTTTGTGTAATAAAATAACTCCCAAAACAAAGTTTATTGATGTTATTGCCTGATTCATCGAGACAAATTTTTGGCTGTCCTTTATTACTTTGTCTTATATCCATTGCTGTTTGTCACAGTTCAAATAAAGACTTCAAATTCAGAACACGTATATCGGCAAGGCACTGACACACCAACATCATCCGGCTTAGCGCGTGTGTTTAAACAGCACGTTGCAGAGGAACGAAACAAAGGACAGAGATTATCTTTTGTGGCACAATAACTCCGAAATCTCGCATCTAAATACAGAGATGGGAAATAATTGAAAGAGTCTTTACTATGAGTAAAATATCAAGGCAGTGGTTGGTACAAACAGGGATTATCCTGTGGCACAGTGCTTCAGAAATCTCAAGAAAGTGATGTGGACTAATTGAAACAAAACATCAAGGCAGTTATCTTAAAAAACACAATGAAGTTTTTTTTACTTGTTATTTTATTACATATTTTATTAAATAATTAAAACTCAAAATCCTAGAAAAAGATACTCAAGGCCCTTTTGTCCAACTTTTCTTTCAGGGCCGTTTTGGGAAAGTCCTTTTTGGGAAAGGCCGTTTTGGGAAAGGCCCTTATGTCCAAGGCCCTTTTGTCCAAGGCCCTTCTGTCTGGATACCATAAATTTCACTATGCTGTATTCTAGTGACATCGACATTAGCAAAAAATGAAACTGCACGTTTTTTTCAAGTTTCTTTTTCATAGCTGTAGCCCTCTTCTGAATAAAAAACATTCCGTGAAAATATATCTCTTCCACATTTAAACAGCTGTGCAGTTCAGTACTAATGAACAAGCTGTTCTTTCAGTTCGTTGGAAACTGTTAAGTTTGCTGTAAATTAGTAAGCTATTAGAATTCGTAGAGTGAGCCTTTTCCTAGGTTTAGTAGTTATTTGGCATAAATACCACAGATCAATCTATTCTTCAGTATCTGTTTAGCAAGATGGGCTTGAGAAAGTAACAGAAGATAGCGGGATATTTCTTAGTCAAACACAAACCGCACCCGAGAATGATAAAATATTTAACAATAATGTTTTTCGAGAACGAAGAACCTTTGATTTTATGCTAGTTTCTGAGGCTTAGGTGAAAAAGTACCTGTAGGTTGCGCTTGTAAATCCCTGACCAAGCAACCCGTGATATGAGTGGCAAGTTGAAGCAGATGTTGACAGAAATTACACATGTATGGTGTTATTTCGAAATCTAGGAAATATTGTAAGCAAATCTTCATCGGAAAAAAGGCTGTAATCTATAGATGCATTTGGCAAATGAGCACGTCGCTGGGTGATTCATTTCCAACCAAGAAAAGCTCAATAATATCCAATTTAAGTACATATAATTAAATTCACTACTTGCGCTTGCCCTTCCATTAAATATTTTGGAGTGACAAACTTGAGATTTTACTGGAAATAAACAAATTTCTAAATATAAATCTACCTTGATGTCGACGTGACAACAGATTAATCTAGATGTTCAAAGCCATGCAGAATACAGACCATATGTCATTCAATGATTTTGTACATTCTTAGCGTTACTACACTAACTGGTCATGAAATGTCATGAAGCCGTACGTGTAGATACATGTTAATTCAGTTTTGTGCCCAAGACTATCGGGGATCGATCACTGACAGCCAAATCTCCGCCGCACTACATTCAAAACACAAAAAGCAATTGAAAATATTGCTGCTATCATTTTTCGGGGTTTATATGAAGAACTGTGCAGCATACTTGTCTTTTTTTCAGATATGGCACCTAACCGCATGCAGCCTACAAAAAAGCAAGCAGATTTTACTTCTCTGCGCATTTACTGAAAGCCAACATTTGTGCAATAATTTGAAGTTCAAAACAAATAACACCAAAACAGTCAAAAACGAAATAAAATGCATATGGATTCTTCAGTGTTATGTAACACGAATAATTATTTGAGGTTCAAAAAATGTGTTGAATGTAAATAAAGATATATGTGGTGTTCAATCGCAGTATATTAGGTGTTCATCCATTATCGCTCAACTGCTACAGTTTGACAAGCACCATGCAAATGCAGAAAATTCGCTCCAAATCAGCTCTTCCTAAAATAACTTTGAATATCTCTCTGTTAGAGATGCGATGCCTTCCATTGTTCCGCTAACAGGGGTCAACTTCACATCTTTTGAGGCACTAATCCTGCATAGCAGCGCCTATTGTTTAAACATTTACTGAAAGTTCATGCACAATATACCAGTACCCTTTTTGCTAGACAGGCACAATTTTTAAAGGGCTGCATATCGTTTAGTTTTTACTAAAGTGCAGAAAAGCCGGCTTCCTCATTTATGTGTCAAATGTTTGTTTACAGTCTGGACTGGGACATAACCAAAGTCAAGTGACCAAAAGTTTAAATAAAGGGCTTAATATTATGATTATCTGTAAAATATATACTCAAATAATAAATAACAATGCAGAGTTAGATATAAATCTATTGTGTACATCTACAGTATTTAACTTTATTTTCTGCCATGCTTTTTGAAATACCAGTCCAAAAGTTTTTGATGGATAACTACAGCATTTACTCTCAATTTTTCACATGATAAATCATACTCCCTTGATTAAAAAATTTAAGAAAGCGAGCGCATTGACTTGCAAATCATTATATCATTATACAACGATGAAGCAGTAGCAGTAGCCAGTTATCCAGCAGCGAGCGACTTCTTGGAGTTAGTAGAAAATGTACGAAAGGAAATAAAAATGGTTATTGTAGATCATAATTGGCAACAACAAAATGTTGCATTCGGACTCCACTAAAATAGCCAGATGAAAATTTGGCAACGCTTTTGACTCAAATATTATATACAGTGCAACACTGAAAAATAAAAATATTCTTTTTCATTTCTCCAATTTGAGATCTATTGTAACAATTTATTTGCCTTCCCTTGTAACGTCTATTTTAGAGATTTATGCGAAAAAAATCAAACCATATTTACCCCAGTCCTCATTTACTTTCTTTTAATGTGTTCGTTGAGAAGCCAGCTCTTGATATCACTCTGTAATAAAAATTTGCAATTTTTGCTGTAAATTTTCAAGGTTCAATGTAACTAAATCATAAGAAAACCCTTAAAATAAAAAATAAAAAAATAAAACAGAAGAAACTCTCGTGTTGGACATTTTTCAATAAGTAGGTTACAAAGCATGCGTTATATGTTAAATAAGCGGTTTCTATAAACCGCTTATTTAACATACATCGATAACATTCTTTTTTCCTACCACTGATAATTTGAGCGATTGTGACTAAGTCGTGTAGTCCTTGTTCTTACAACTATGAGTGTATATTGAGATGTGAACAGTGAAGTTGATAACTTATAGACGAATAATGAAAAGTATTTGGGGAATATTCTACCAATGACTTAGTAAGAAAATAAATCAGAGAGGTTTGTATTTTGCAAAAACAATTATTTCAAGAATAAATAACTATCTTCCATTGTTAGCCTACTGCCACATTGTCCAAAGAATATTGGTATAGATCACGGGGCTGGATGACTTGTACTGGCTTCAGGCAAGCTTATGGAAAGCTTGTGAACGAATCGCGTGGCAGTGAGTACTTGCGAAATTGTCAAGTGCCCAAATCCAATACGAAGCCCAAAGGTTGCCCCTATCCTAACACAACATCATTCTTTAGATAGCCAGATAGAGCAAAATAATCTCTGTTTCACCATTAGATTGTCCCTAATACTGCGTCGTCGCCTGTGCATCTTAATTTTCATTGCGCAAAGCAAAAAGGATTTCGTCACAAAGCCTTCATCAGTGCCATGTCGGCTTATAACTCTGCTACGTGTGTGAATTTGGCTAGCAAAGCTGTATACGCATTGGAGAATATAAAGTTTAGTTATAATTTCTTATGCGGGTTATCATTTCATATAACAATCACATCGTTTTGCTAGGCGTTAATGTGATATGAGGCCTGCCGCTTATGTTTGAAGCCTGATATTTCTCATTTCTATGCCGACACACATAATATGAGACCCGAGTTTACGACCATGACTTTGCTAATTTTTAAGTAACACCCCTTTTTGTGGGAAACTCGGAGTACTCAATGAAAATTACTCCTTTTTAATCAAATTGTTACTCCGCGCAGACCGCGTCTCTGAATGTCAAAACTGTATGACACCAACCTAACTGTACCAAAAATGCATATTGTTTACTTGTTGTCTGACTTTCGATTTGAAGCAACGCTTTTATCATTTGAAATGTAAAAGGTAGTAACAGTGTGCATAAAAATCGCTATTAATATACAATAAGCAAGTCAAACTAAAACATATCCATTCTGTACCACGTGGGTTGCTATAATAGGAGGAGAGTGTGGAATTTGTAGGTTTGACCTAGACAGAACCCAGATAGAACTTTTACTATAGTTTACGTCAATGATTTTGGATTTGAACAGCAAAATCTGTTGAAACACAGAGATCAGTTATTTTTCTTGCCTGATGTTTGAATTCTCTTTGTAAGCATTTTAGAAATACAATTAAAGTTTGGGTTATGTTTGTTAATATTCTTTGAACTCCCACATACACCTAGTTATCTTCAATTCAAAATGGTTTTCTATTGTGCCACAAATTAGAGCTGTACGCTGCAAATGAATTTTACGGAAGCGCAAGGAGAACGAAAGTGATGTGGAGGACAGCAGCTCTTTGCCATTGTTGTTTCTTCTTGTATTGAAGTAAGAACGGTTGTGCTTCAGACCAAGTTATCAGTGTCGAGTGAGGAATGGAAAGCCGTATTTAAAGTAATGTTCGATCATCGATGTCACGTGTACATGTCATGTTAGAGCAAAGTTTTGATTCGCTTCTTCTCAATAGCTGTATCACAGTTGTTCTTTTCTCGGTTTTTATTCAAGTTTCATTCGGTTTTGAAGTTCACTGAGTTAACGTGTAGAATGGAGCATAATATTTAGTTTCTAATTCAGAAGTAAGTTGCAAATTTCAAAATTGAAACTGTTGTACTGCAGAATTGTAATAACAAATAAGGCTGATTTGTATCTGCATATATAAACTTAATTAAATAAACATAGATTTTTATATTGTTATGCAGATTGCAAGAAAATAGTTAAAAACTTAAAGAAGTAAAGAAGGTATTTAACCGGTCGTACAAGAATTAAAGCCAACATATCGTTTCAGTGAACAACAGCAAGAAGCTTTTACGTCTTGTTTTAGCCGTCATTCTTGACTGCTATTCATTTTAAAATATTTTGATTTGGTTTTTATTTCTGTTTTACCTTTGAAAAAATGAAATAGGAATTCTGGGAGGAGATAAGAGTAAAGTAACAAACACTTGTGCAATCGACATGGAAAGTGCGTTTGAGATTTTAGTTGTTTCTTTTTCGTTATTTTGTTGTTGTTTTTCCATCTAATAATTTAAAGTTTTTCTGAGTTGTTTGTTTGCTTAATTCATTCGGTTTTAAATACACTGTTCTGAAAAAAACTTTAAATTGAAAGAAATCAACAGAATGATCACTATTCTGTGTGGGTAGGGTAATTCATTAAGTTATGTAAAGGCAAAAGTCCTACAAGCCACATTTAATTTATCTGAGCTAAGTTTTGTGCAGCCAAGTCTTTTCCGCAGTCACGCGACGTTTTCACGGTCCTGTGACGTTCGCAAGCTCTTGTGGCGTTTCCTCGGTCTTGTGTTCACGGTCCTGGCACATTTGCACACTACCGGGGCGTTTACACACTACTGTTACGTTTCCGCGGCCCTGTGACATTTCCACGACGTTATGACGTTTACACACTCCTGTGGCGTTTTCACTTTCGTCTGACACTGACACAGTCTTGTGATGTTTATACACTCCTATGGCGTTTCCATGGCTCTGTGACGTTGAAACACTCTTGTAATGTTTACAGCTTGGCTACCTTGCACCAGCTGAGCGGAGCACGCAGAACGAGCCTAAATTCTATCAGATTGCCTTGTCTAGAATATCATCAAAATGCAGTGTAATCTGCTGTAAACACATTGCTTTTTATTACAGAATTCATCGGAACTCCGGAAATCGGACCACCTACGGGTTTTCTGAGTAATCCGATTTCCGGGATTCGAGCCAATTTGATGTGCAAGAGTGTATTTTGTTATGTTAATAGTGTACCCATAGGAAATGAAGTAATAACGCCTCTTTCTGTTCCAAAATCATCAACTTTATTCTTACATCCAATCTATTGATCACAAAATAATTCAGTGACCATTCATATTTACAATTGGGTCGAAAAAATCTGAAGACTGTAAAAACTTCCAGTCTCGTCCATATTGTATATGTCCGAAGCATCATAGCCATCAATAATTTCCGGAATCTTTTGCGTCCACTCATCAACACTCATTATTTACAGAGCCCCGTTCACCGGATACATTGAAACAAGCGATACTGTGCCGTTTCTTAAAACGCTCAAGCCAACCATTTACCGTTTTAAAGTAAGGTTTTCCCAGTTTTTTTTTTTGCAAATATAAAGCTTTTTCTTGAATTAGAGGTCCTGAGACC
Source organism: Protula sp. h YS-2021 (assembly GCA_949752745.1). Taxonomy (NCBI): domain Eukaryota; kingdom Metazoa; phylum Annelida; class Polychaeta; order Sabellida; family Serpulidae; genus Protula; species Protula sp. h YS-2021. Next base: position 26,957,929 of record OX457027.1, on the reverse strand, counting down.
GGAATATTGTTTCCTTAAGCAACTTTAAACCACTCCCAAACAGAGTTGTCAAGGTCTTCACTTTAACGTTCAGAAATTGGGGTTTGGGTTGCAACCGAAATCAACATCAAAACAACGTTGCCTGCCAGCATCTATTCAACCGATTTAATGTTACCATATTGGTCCGCACAATTCGCAAAAACAAATCGACGTTTACTACGTAACTGTTGGATGTAGCGAAGCAGTCATAATGTCTTCCGACCGACGGAAGATATATAGTATGCATATACGTGTGTGTATCAGTCTGTTATGACCAAAATGTTGTCTGCAAGATATATCCATGCACATTAAAAAGTATACACAATTTTTACGTTTTTGCATCCTTAAAACTATTTAACATATAGAAATTCTGAAACAAGATTAAATAAATGTTCACTAACTGACAAAACAACAAATTCGAAGAGTGGCAACGTTTTGAGAGACCTCAATTTGAGAAAAGGGTAGGTCCAATTTTTACCGTTCACAGTTTCAACAAAAAACATAGCACTTGTGTGACCACCTCCAGCGTGAAGCAGACACCACTTCATCTTGGCATTGAGCAGATGAGACGGTTAATCCTCCACTGAGGGTAGCGGTGGCACTCCTGGATCACTGCTTGGCGCAGTCCGGCATGATTTCTCGGAGGCGGATCCCGTTGTCTACCATTCCGATCCACGCAATCCCAGACATGTTCCATGGAGTTTATGTCTGGGGAGTAAGGTGGCCACGGAAAGATGTTAACGTTATTGTGTTGCAGGTACAGTAAACTGTCTTTGGCAATATGCGGTCTCTCGATCCCGCATAAAGATGACATTGTTGTTTTGCTGGATGTGGAGGACCACTTGCCCTGCCAATACCGTGTTAATGTAGCCTGCTGTGGTTAGGTTTCCGTCAATAACGAGTAGCTGACACTTCAACCCAAATTTAATCGCTGCCCGGACCATAACTGATAACCGCCAAATCGGTTAACTTGATAAACGCGTATTCTACCGTCGTTTCTGTACATTAGAAACCTCGTCCCATCGGCAAAGATCACTCATCGCCACTTGCGGTTTGGCCACTGAGCATCACTGTGGTTACGCGTCCACTCCCGTAGGAAGCGGTGTCTTCGTGCGTCAAGTACCACGCCTCGGTACTTTGTAACTAAGCTCCTTTTTAACTTAGTATAGTTATTAACTACGCTTGAGATTTCAGCATTTTGCAGAGGATTCTTCAATGCTCCTGCATTGCTTAGACTCACTTGACAACATTTTCAGCACAACTATTGATTTCTTCGATTTCGTATAACTTACCCTCTAGCGGTTTACTCACCTACAGCTATTTCATGTTTTGATTTTGTTGCCAAGCTGTTCCATATATGGGAGTAATTATGTTTACAGTACCTGGAAGCCGTTTTTACTCTTAAAGTGGGCCATGTCATATCTTGTGCTATTACAAGAAGCTCACCATTTTGACACCAAAATGCCCCCCCCCCCACTTTCTCACGAAGGTGAGTCAAGTCTTGTACGGATATGAAGAATGATTTTTTGTCCAATTGGAATGTAAAAAGACAAGGCATACATTTTGGCTATAATTAAACTTAGGGCACAGACCCTTGTCGTAAAGTTGGCTGAAAGGATATGGTTTGTTTTTAGAGTCATAACTTCATTAGATCGCGGGGGCTGGTGTTATGTGTGCACTGGAGTCTATATCTTCAAACTGGTCCTTTCTCAAACTTTGACTCATTTTCTAAAGTTTCAGCCTCCTATATTATGCTATATACACAAAAATCTAAGTGACACCAAAGTGTCATTAAGATTATTTCTAATGGTACCTGTTCTAACAAGTAAAACGCTGTAGGAATTGAATAACCACACACTAAAAATTCGAATTGAGATTTTCTTCCTGAGGGTAAGTATGAGAGGTGAATTTCAACAGGTATTCTGTGATCATAAGTTTAAATCTGACTAAAATATCTCTAAAAAAACCCTTTTAAATGAATCATTGCTAACCGTTCCTTTAAGAATTCATCCTCCTTGACATCGCGCAAGGGAAGTCCGCACTTCTGGTAGGGGCACTCGGTTGGCGTATTTCGCGACGAAAAGACGCTGGTATGTAATATCATCATAATGTCATCATATTGTCATGAAATTTATAATTAAACCGGCCACCCCTTTAAAAACTCCGAACCGATATATTACATTTTCTAATCCAATTCCCAGTACAGTGTAACCAAAGTCAGTTGGAAGATAGAGCTCATGAAAACCGAAAATGGGGGAACACATACCTATATAACTAAACCTTGGAAGAAGTTCTCCCGTTTTATGCAGTGACCCTTGCTAATTCGTTAAAAGAATAAAAGAATACAAAGTATAGCAAATAATAATTGATAACGTAGTCAGTACTAATCTCCAGTGAATATACTACTTTGATCACTGCTCAGTCCTCATTATTGCTCTCAAGTATACTACTTTATGCTATGAAGTTGATTTATTCTGTAGACAAAATGTGAACAAAGCAAAACGTACATGAGAAAAACCTTTGACTTGCTAATCATAACCTGCCTTAAGTAAACTTTGACAACTTGTGGTTCCGTGTGGATTCATAGAAAAGTGATTTAAAGGTACCAACTTGACTTAAATATAAATATATTATAAAAAATATAAGTATATTTTAAAATATAATCAGCAATTATACACCCTTGTCACTATTTAAAGTTGAATATCACTATACTATTTAAATGAGAACTAAAACAAACGGATTTATGTTCACCCATAAAACAAACTGAATTTGAAACGTTCTGAATTAATACACATTTTTCAAGCTTACAATAACACTTCCTTCTGAAAAAGATACAGCACTATTACTGGATGAAATTAACGTTGCTTTATGACTCAGAGCCGTTGAAATTACCAGCAATCAGTTCTACATTTTGATCATCCAGTGGTGGCATGTTTCGTGAAGATGGTGCTCGGAAAAGACAGCAGCGTTCACACAATTGTTCGCCTCGGATACCTGACACCAACTTATTAAAGAAATGCCTGACTTTTTCCTCATTGCGGATATCTTCTGGCCATTCTAAATAAATCTCAGAATCAAGCACCTGGGCAACTTCGTGGGTAATGTCGTTACTAAAATTCCCCAATTTAACATAGAAAATCTTTTTACCCTGTCTTTTAGCCAAATCTTGCGCCCTCTCAAGTTCAAAGGCAGGCCACCTCTTGTTGATAGAATACTGACTGATAACAACAAGTATATATCTACTCATGTCCATGAACTTGTAGATCACTGCCGAGACAGTTCCATTGGCTGGAAAATCTCTATAATGAATACAACAGTTAATACCGTGAATTTCCTCGAGTTGCGTTCTCAGTATGTTGTGTACCCATAGGCGATCCTCATTACAATAAGATATGTATACTTCAAATCTGTAAATTATCCCTCTTTGTGAATTATGTTTACAAAGCATTCTCTTAAATCGATGAAGCTGCATTATTATCAGGTATCTGTATTTATACGTTAATAAAATAACCACCACAAAAATTACTGTGCTAATGCTGGTAACTGTGCACAGGATAATGATGTCCTTCAAAAGCCATCCCTCACAATTTTCTTTATGTGTATTTATGTCAATTTTTGACACTAACTCTCGATCAAACAAACCAAAACAGAGATATTCTTCAAAGCCTTTATATCTGAAGCGATGCCTGTGTAGCCATGTTAGTGTTTCTATAGCGTCTGTATGGCAGCTGCATGATAACGGATTGTTCCTTAAGTCAATAGATATATCATGCTGTAGGATTACACTGTGTATTTCCATCTGCAACACCTGAATTCTATTGTATGACAGGTTTACTATTCTCAGATTCTTGCAATGTCTGAATAAATATTTTGGCACCGATTGAATGGCATTTTCTGAAAAATCAACTGATGTAAGCCTTTTAAGGTGTTCACATAGTTTTAAATCTCTGGGTAGAGATAGGGCATTTCCTCTCATTTCTACGTGCTTAAGGTATGGTAATGGTGAATAGCGAAATATGTTGAAGAAGTATTCCTCATGCAATCGTACGTAGTTCATCAATATTTCTTCAAGTTTATCCAAACCACTGAATTTTATGTTATTCTTTAAAAAGTATGCAAAATAATCTTGGGTGTTATCATCAAAAGAATGAAACGTAAAATCTAACTTAGCTAATGAATTTTTATTGAAACATAACAACTGTGCATTGCTCTCAATTTCTCGTCCAAGTTCTTCGTAATGCATGCTACCAATTGGCTCTATAAGAGTTGTTATAAGAATCCACCATATCTGATCGAGTCCGAAATCATTGTAAAGAATGTTGCCCATGTATACCTCTTCCAACATCGGAGCAACAGGAAGTCGAATTCCAAAAAGGCATTTCAAGTCCAACGCCAGATACTTCCTTTCGCATGATAAGAGCTTTATGCCTAATAGACATTTAATTACATTACACTGTAAAATCCTGTCGTCAAAGAAGGTACTTGCATTTACAAATGCACACGTGCTTTTTATATCGTTCGCTTTGTTTTGCGCCTCAAAGAGGCCTATTGGTAAATCATCAAAACTTTGTTTTGTCTGAGCATAATCATAAACATGCATTCCACGGATAATAAATTCATTGGATGAAATTAAAATCTGTAGTGATGGATGAAAAAGTAAATTTTCTATGATGAAGGTTGTATAGCTGATACTTTGATATGACGAATATGCCTCCATATTATGCGATATGTCTAGAACTCTCAATTTCGGTAGTTTTACTTGGAGAGAACTAGGCAGCCTTTTCACATTCATGCTAGTGGTAATACAAAAATACTCGACAGCACTTTGCTTTATAGGCATAAAGTTGTCTGCCTCTTCTTCAGCAAAATCTATAGTTTCTCTAATATTTCGCAAAGACAAAACTTCAAGAGATGCTCCACAGCATGATTTGTGTGTTTCATTGAACAAGTTTCGTAACACGTAGTTGGGAATACTTACGCATGAATTGTTATAGCAGTTGCTCGGCATAGAAAACGTTAAGTCACTTGTACATATAAGCAAAACTTGTTGAACATCTAGAATTTTTATATTAGGAAGTAATGAGAGAAAGTCTTGAGGAAGTATGACAGTAAAAGTCATTTTGAATGAAATGACATGTAATTTTTCCAGTGATTTAAAATTGTCAATACTGATATCAAAATAACAATATCCAAACGAAAGTAAGCCCTTAAGTTCAATTAAAATCCAAAGCTCGCGAACATTTTCGAAATTAATATGTGAGCAATTCTTTACAAATTGGGATATAGCTTCACTTAAATGCTTCTTGTCAACGAAGAATGGTTGTTGGTATCTTATAACCAACGGATTCATGTCAGTTTGTGAATCATGATAGTTCTGCAGTTGTTCGTATATTTCTGGCAGAGAACCCTGCACTGATACGCCATCCTGTGGCAGTGTAAAAGTATCCTTGAATTTCTGTACACCTGTTGCTTCACTTTCTAAAAGCTGTCTACTGGCAAAGAAAGTTTTTCCCAATACAGGTTTTGCTTGCAAAGCCGTCGATATTTTTAAAAAATCTTCTGAAGCCACAATAGCTAAGTAAAACCATAAATATCCTGAAATACTATCCATTTTGTCCCTTGGCTTGTGTTTTTTGAGCTGATAAAAGCCTGGATCAATATTTCTCTTATTTTATTAATTAGTATATTAAGATGAGCTCTAAGCAAATAAAGCAAATATGAAATGATTTCTGGAAAACTCGCTTACAATCTTCCCAGCTTACAATCTTCCCAGGGTACATTTATGGTACAGATATTTATGACCATATATTCAAGCTTTGGCCAACTTTTCTTGGATTGGTGCGATTTTCAATTTCTTGAGCTTTGGTGCATATGTAAATATGTATCCTTCATCTGATAAATTTAGCGTACCAATCCCACCAACAGCGAATGCCGCTATTAAACCTTGCTCGAATAAGGATCAAGATTTTTATGGTGTAGCATGGAACCTTAAGTGATACTCTGCAACCTTTCATAAAGTGAATATGTGAGAACTTTCAGTTATACTTTTATCCTTCAGAAAATAATATATTGCGGATATATATATATATATATATATATATATATATATATATATATATATATATATATATATATATATATATATATATATATATATATATATATATATATATGTATATATATATATATATATATATAGTTACGCATAACAATGTCAATTTTACATATTTATCGTTCAAGAATATAACAATATAAACAATATAACCGACATAAATGTGTTTAAACTCTGAGGGCTCGTAAAGTTATGCATACATATTTTGGATTTCTAATTTTTTAAGAGGCATAACAGGCCAATCTTGGGGAAGACCCATATAACATACACATGAATTACGTTCTATTTATAGAAAGAGAGGCAGCTTTAATAAGTATAAAGGCTGACCTTGGTGAAGAGAATAGGCCGAAAAACCAACTATATTTGTAGACAGAGATACTGTGTATTTCACTTGTGATACACATTTGCAAATAGTAAAAAATATGCTAAGTTTTTAAAAGCAACTCTGAGTCCCCAGAAGGGAGGGAGGGTTGGGTTACCGGAAATTAAAAAAATTTCTTTTTTCCTTTTTTTATTCATCTCTCTTGGAATTTCTGTTTTCGTCGTTAGCACATCTCTGAAGCAGCGCTAGGAAAATTAAACTTGGGCCACATATAGTGGGCCAAAGGATCTCTAATATTTTTTAGTACATTAGTACATTATTAGTACAAAAGTTTATCTCAAACCACAATGAATGGAGTTTTTAATTGTCAACAGCTCATGTTGAAAATTTTCTATGATTGAAAAATAATGTGGCTGCGTTTGAGATGCATTGGGTATGCAATGAGCATAACACTAGATCCGACTTTTCATTGATTCGGTCAAAAATTCAATTTTTATATGCCTAGATATCCGCGTACAAAGAAATGATAAAAAAATGAGCATGCAGTTTTCATAGGCCAGATTGCATGGTTCCCCCTATAAGCATATTCATAATGCGATCAGATGTAAACAGTAAACAAACAACACGTGTTTTTGGACTTGAAAGTGAAGAGAAAGTGGGTCACAATGAACTGCAACCGTCCTCAAAATCAATATATGAGTTATTACTCTGACGATATTTACAGCGCAGCCTGATAACGAAACGTCATCTAATTACAAATGCCATATAATTACGCCTTTTGTGTATATGTTGCGTTGTTATTTCGCGATTTGAGTTGAAATGAGTTACTTCCGTTGAACTGACAAATAGAAGAAGGAACGTTTGAAAGGGAGAAAATACTTGTTGATGAGGCGAGCTTGTGAGGTTACTTCTTAAACCACATGAGTTCAAGGCGCATAAACTAAAGTGTACTATCACTGATGACAGAAAGGAAGGCACTTTTGAAGTAAAATATTTATTTTAAAGGGTAAATTGTTGGTAATTTTACACACGTCCTTCGGGTGATTTTGTGTGCATTGATGCTAGGGGGGGGGGGGTATTACGTCAGAAATAATCATTACACGTAGCAAATAAATACTTAATATTTATTTTCTTAAGTGCAAAAACCGAGTCAAATTTCAATCCTCGCTGACCGCAGTACCGATTATGCGTAACCCCTTCTGAGCATACTGAGTGCAAAAATAGTGCGTGGTAAAATTTCGAAGAACAACAAAAAAATAACAAAAGTAATACATCATTCTGAGTGCGTACGATATTGTTTTTTGCCTTCAGCCTACGGGCGTGTACGGACGGCTTCAGGCAAAAAAACAATATCGTACGCACTCAGAACAGTTGAACAGATTAAAGAAACATCAATAACCCTTTGTGCCATGCAATCAGCACAACAGTAGAGCAGACATTTCATTAATTCAAATACATCAATCACTTAATTACATAGATTAAAACATCATTAACCCTTTGGTCTTCATACATCAATAAGGAAAGCAAGTTTGAGGGGGAAGAAGGAAAAAAGGAGTGAAATGCACAAGTTTTGCTGATGTAAGTTTTTAAAAAATCTGCCGTGTGGGGGGGGGGGGGGGGAGGACAGGGGGAGACCGCCTAGGGGGAAACCGCCAGGGGGGAAACCGCCTGGGGGAGGGGAAGCGCCAGGGGGAGACCGCCTGTTCCCGTCGAATAGTATTTATCAATATCAGACTCTTGATTATCCTCTTTGCAATTTTAATTTGTTGGTTTTCTCAATAAAGACTTAACGTTTTAATGCTTGGTGTTAAACTCCCGACTCCCAGCACCGACGCAATATCATTTTAAATTCTTATGCTCTTGAATCAGCATCCACTGAGGATATACTCTAGGTTTTGGAAGCCTTAGTGCTTTTTCAGTTGACACGAACGAGATATCCTTTGGATGGTGTTCTTTGACACTCCAAAAACTGAAATAGTATAAATTACGAGACCTATAACGATGACCATTTGCTGGTGGAATGTCGAGAAAAGCCGCTGTCGTCAACATACATATATTTACCTTATTAATCTCTTCAATAACGGAATTTTCGGGAGTTTGAATCGGACACTTTCTGTCGCAAAAAACATCATGCGAAGAACATTTTGGCTTGTTTACACCAAAGCACCAAAAATAATCACTTGCATTCTGGAAATTTTTTTTGTACTTTGATTGTTATTTTATAGATTACGAACTTTACAAAAAGCTGAACCGTATTCTGTTGTAAATCTGCCACGAATGTTTTGTTTCATGTGTTTTTTTTTACTTGTATACCATCTGACCTATGTCTTTTGCTGCTTGAGGAGATTTTTTGAGCGGTTTTATGCTACTTAAAAGCTTATGCACTACTTAACGCCAATTGTTTAACTAAATATATTGTCAAGTGTTCCATCATGTGTACTATGGCATGTTAGAACAAGTGTTATGCAGGTGGTTGAATTAAACAGTCACATCTTCTATTTTATTTAGCAGTTGCAGCTACTTTTGTATTGTATTGTTCGACAATTGAAATGAGGTTTTCTGTAATAATGCAGCAGTTCATGAATCTATAAAATGATTGACAGTTTCGTCTACGAGATTTCGGCAAAAAACAGCACTGCTTTTGGGGGTGGGTAAGCAGAGAAGTAGAGGAACTTAGAAACGGAGAAATTAATGGAGAAACACATCAAATTACTAGAGATATTGTGCTGTTTTTTGTTTTAGAAATCCATTATAATAATGTCATAAATAAAATTTCCCACATTCCAATGAAACTGTAAGTCCTTATAGGTATTCCATGGTAGAAAAATAAACTTTTGGTATATTTTCTATTCATTTGAGTTATCTTCAAAGTGTGATTGCCATTAAGTGCAACGCCTTCATTATCTTGGAGTCAAACTGAACTAGAGATATCCGTGTTTTGCTTTATAAACGAGAAATGGCACTATTCATTCCCACTTGCAAACAAAATTTGCAAATGGGTATGCTTTGCAAAGAATTCTGGCTGCTTATAACTTTTTCGGCTTTATCTTTCGGCTCGGGTATTTCGGAAAACACTTCCCACAATCCACAATCCCGCAAATTTGTTTTACCTGGACCTTCAAAGTCAAGTTCAAATTGAGATCAAAGTATTTTTAACCTCACAGTGGTTTTCGGAAAACTCCTCCACCAAGGTTCGACGTAGGAATACAACATTTGGCAGCGCTATAGAGGGTAGTGAGTCGTGGTAAAATCCGAAATTGCTTGATCATGACTTTCAAGGTTAAGGTAAAAATGATGTCAAAATATTTGAAACCCTTACTAAAATTGGTAAAAATAGTCCTCAAATCCCTATTTCAACACAAAAGTTGCAGCAGGAAGCAACTTGCGGCCTGAATCTCGACATTCAGTATCAAAGACAAGGTGAAACATTGATCATTATCTTAAAAACGGTTAGAGATAGAGCGATTTTAAGCTAAATTTCGACCGATTGCATCTAAAAGACGTTATGTAAGAGGTTTATCAGTGACCTCAACGTTCTCCATCAGTTCAACGTCAAAAATAGTTAAAAGAGGTAATGTGTCTGTATTGACTAATTCTGACCTGGTTGAGTTGTATACTTGGGTTTTGTATCCCTTGAACTTATCTTAGAAATGGTGTGTAACATAATATATATAATATATGGCATCATAACATATCACAAAATATATCTAAAATCTGTCAGTTTTGCGATACTTTAAATGGGGCTTCGCAGAAAAGCCCCCGGATGGAACCTCGAGGATTAACTTGCGATAAGACTATACAGCGGAACGGGGTTGTTATTTACCTGGTGTTTGTTTGCACATAACACCGGCATTCGTTTTTGATTTCAGCCATACTTTTTTTGGCTATTTGGCTATAATCATGATGTTTTAACCTCAGAAATATTGTTAAATTCAGTAATCATGTTTCACTTCAAGCAGAGTTTAAGAGCTACACTTATAATGTTTTAACATCAAGCGAAAGGTTAAGACTAAAGCATAATGTTTGACTTCAAGGTAATGTTTTGACTTCAAGCACAGTGTATTAAAAGAAATGTTGTTTTTAACTTCACTCATACTTGGAGATGGAATAGTTCAACCACGCATAACATATTTTATGCTTTGCTGTTGACTTTATCCAGAACTTTTTTTATGAATTCGAATATAGCAGGTGTTTTCTGCCTAATGCGAAAACCAATAACAACAAATATTGACTTCTGTTGACTACATTGTTAACTTTAGGTCATCGGTTCTCGAGAGATCAAGAAAAACTAATTCAAAGGTCAAGAACAAGTTTTCTTTTTGTTTTATGAAGAACATAATCTCAGTAAAGGAGAAACAGAAAATGTTTCCAATAGTTTCAAACGTTGAGCGGAAATTATTTAACAATTAGTAGACATTGACCTATTCTGAGGCAACATTAAATATCATTAACCACGCTACATGTTTTATTGTATGACTCAATCGCTATTTTGATTACAAATAACTGAAATATCTTTCGATTTATGAAATCTAGTAAACAATGAAAATTACAGAGTTGGGTGTCAACCAACAATAGCATTTATCCAAGTATATAACAATGACATTGGAAGTCGCAACCACATGAAATTCGTTGCATGACCACAATTGTTAAAGGTATTCATTATAAGATGCTGGATATTTATTTTTGGAAACCCCCTTTTCAGTGCCAACCTATGTTTGTGTATAATTTGAAAAACATCAAATGTGAAAAATATGTTTCTTTCGTGAGTTGTGGTTTAATAATTGCAGGGATACATAGCTTAGTTTCATCAGATAATAATGGTTGCAACAGCATTTTAACTAGGTTATTTACTGACAAACATATGACTACGCAAAAAGCAGCTTTTGTGATTGCATAATGACTTGAAATTAAATTAAAAAACTGGAAACCAGCTTCTGAAAGTTAATGATGGGTAAAACAAAACATGCGAAATGACGGTTAGCAAAGCTGGTTAAAACGTCGGCTTAGTAATCACAGGTGACATGAATTTGAGCTTGACCAGTGTGCTAAGTAGGGAGCGACTTTAACCACAATTGTCAGTAAGCTAAGCGATTGGCTCGGATCGCTTTTTTGCAACAATAACCAGCAAAGTAGTTTTTAAATATCTCACAACCACAACTTAATTTTGATTAAAGTAATAATTGCAGTAGCAAGTAAATAATTTGTTGATATTTAATTTGGTCTACATAAATATTTACTCATATGTTTACTCATAAATTTTTTGTCTACAAAAATCAGTTTGGTCTACATAAATATTTACCCTTTTATTCATATGTTTACTCCTGTTATCTGAGGTTGGATGTTTTGTTTTTTAAATAAATACTTATGTGCAGCAATTCAAGTTTCAACTAGACCATTTTACCAGTGAGTACTAAAATTATGCTTCGGCCAAAAATCATTTTTTACGATCTTAAAGATTTAAAAATTAGAATTCCGTAAGGACCAGTTTCACCACAGCTCTATAAAACACAGCTTTTGACATACTATACACCAATAAGCATTCCAAGACCTCTAAAGCAACAGTTACAGGTTGCAATGCCGATTCGATCAAACCGCAACATCAATTGCAATTAGGTAGTGATTGTTTGCGACCTTTTACACAAAGGTGAATAGATGTTGGATGAGCAACGATTTGGACTTTTTGTCGCAACCAAGAAATTCGCCTTTTCTGACACCTTACCAGCGTCCTTGCTTCAACGATGAAACGATGTTGAAAAATCAATGTGGTATAGACGTTGGCATCACAACCAAAGAAGTGAGAAATTAGATTTTTGATATAAAGTGTTAAGGTTTTACTGGAGAAAAGGGCAAAAGTAAAAAAAGGTGGATAAAAGAGAGACAATTGGTAAACAAAATAGTCTCACAGCATTTCTGCATATAAATTTCACTGTGCTGTATTCTAGATACATCTACATTTTCAAAAAATTATAAGCGGTATATTTTTCCAAGTTTCTCTGCCCTAGCCATTTCACAATATTCTCATCAGCCATACTAGCAATACTATATATTACCATATATAACACAGAGCACTGAGGTCTTCTGAGACCCATTGACTTGCCCACAAGCAAACATCATAAACATGTTAAAGGGATGGACGAAAGACTCAGTGGGCCTTAATTTTGAATTCCTTGACAAGTGATCCACTCTATTCGCTTAGCTGAGGCAATTGTAGCGAACATTAATTCAACGATTGCCGCACCGATCAGCAAAACTCACTAGCAAACTGAATTAATCGTCACCCCTAAACACTACACACGTTATAATTGCTCACTCGTTGGGGATAGTGAAGCTATCAGTATGAGTGCGCTGGGGCTGCACTGTGAGCTGCAATAACGTGTGCCCTGTATATATATATGCTTCAGTGACATAATTTCAATGTCGATTTTTTTGCACATAAGTGAGTTTCAAATAAATTAGAGGTGGACTAATTTAAGCTACAGTATTATTTCCCAAATTTGGTCATCGTACCCCAAATCGTTTAAGATAGGATAAGCGAATGGTATAAAAACGCAATAAGACAGAAACATACGAAAACAACAAATTGTGTGAAATAAATGTTATCAAATTTAATAATGGTAACATGATCATTTTAAATTGATCCTGTATAGCTTGGGACGAGCAAACATTCGCCTTTTGCAATCATATTAAACTTGACCTACAAAAACATGAAAAAAATCGATAGCAATTCCTTGACATTTTGTATGCTATAACTTATGTTATATATGCTTATGTATATAACTGCAAGAACGGTGTTATATGAAATTTTTATGCTATCGAGAAACCTGTTGGAGCAAAGAATACTTTGCTGTTATATATAAATGAAAAGGGTCTTTCTACAAGTCAAAGGCCACGAATAATCTGTTTCCTAACAGATACCAGAGACAGTATGTGGAGAAAGAATATTACTCTGAGTATAATGGGAAGAAAGTGAGGCTATAATTGCTTAATACAAACGACTTCAGGAACTTTTAACGAAAAGATTTCCGCATTTTAGAACATAATTGGCAACTTAATTATTGGAGTTAAGCTCAGATTCAAGGAGAGCACATAAATTATTGTATTTTTAAAATTATCTATGACTATCCGGGAAATTTTGTGGATACTAGTTGATCCCTTGCACTGTATATTAATGACTAAATTGAACCTTGGAAGAAACTAGGCACAACACTATTTTTTAAATCTTGAAGGGTGTTAAAAACCGAAGTAATTTTATCAACATTACTAAAAACCTAGATACTATTTTATTGTACTGGACACGTAATATCAAAGTAAAAATGCATTACGAAAAGGCCCCCAAAAAAATCTGTTTGAAACTAACCAATGTTTCAATATCAACTGAGGAATCAAACCTGAAAATCAAATGAACATGTTTTCCAGATATTGTATATGCAGAATGGTAGAAGTTGTGTCAGTGAATATTTCACTGCACTCTTAAAACACATAAAATAATACTCGATTGGAGCTAATCCTGGATTCGTGTTATAATAACACATATTTTTGGCCGTAGCTTTGGTCCTGTAAGTTGAAAATAATAACTTACATTAATTACGAACAGATTAAGTAGTTCAAACTGTTGACGTTACTGAAATGATAACAAAAAATCGTACCGGAATGCTCCCCCCGGGACGCTTCCCAGTTCTTCCAAGGCATTTGTAAAACGGCGGAACAATTCATTCATGTATCTTCGTTATTTCACTAGATCAAATTCTAAATAGAAAAAAAGAAGTTAGTTAAAGGTATTGTTTACTGCAACTGTTTTTAGCAATGAAAAAAAAAACAAAGAAAATATTCAAAATTTTGGGCTTGCTGGTTTTAGCTAAAAACACATATACAACGCTGTTATTCCTATCAAATATCTGCAATGTATGTTTTTGCAAGACAACCATCCCATTATTTGCAAATATATCTGTTCCACATTTTCGATGGCCGTACTAGTCAATACTAGTGAACAAGCTATTCCTTCGATTTGATGGAAATTTGTGAGTTTGTTATGGCTTAGTAAGCTATTAGAATTTTTACAGTGATATATTCCATAGGTTTACGGTGAGAACCCTAGGGTTGTCGCCCTCTTTCTTTTTATAAATATTTTGGTTGAATTTTAAGAGATTTTTAGAATACGGGTCTGGCTAGGTTTCTGGACGCGACCCTCGAAAAATACGGTCCCATTGGCTTGACAGCATAAAAAATAGCCCCCCCCCCCCCCCCCCCACACTCTCCCGCTTGCCAAAGACCCGAGACCCATTCCCTTTTTAGGCAATGTTTTTTTCCGAAAGAGCTCCGAATAACTGATTAGCAATGTTGTCGTGTCCAGATTCCTCCGCGGATAAATTCGGTTTGTCATTGGCTGTCTGGGTAGTTCCTCTCTGGATAGCCGGTGAGTAAAAACTCCCCGGCGGAGCTGGAGAGGGCAGACAGAGAGAGAGAGAGAGAGAGAGAGAGAGAGAGAGAGAGAGAGAGAGACAGACAGGCAGACAGACAGACAGAGAGAGAGACTGACAGAGAGAGAGAGAGAGTGAGAGAGAGAGAGAGCCTTACCTGACAGCCATTGAGAAACCGAGAATAGCGTTAAAGATAGCAAGGTAGCATCTGTGAAGAAAATCTGAATTAGTGGAATACATTTATAAATGACAGATAAAAGTTAAGTCTTTTTATTGAAGTTCGTTTTTGGATTAAACAAGCTGTTTTCGAAAGAAACAGCCCCGAAGAGTCGCACTTTTTAACCTGGCAAAAAGTGCACCTTTCCAACTCTTCTATACATCATTTAAGACTGGGAGAATCGCGCTTTTCACTAGCTGAAAAGCGCATCTTTGCCACTCTTCAAGAGTAAGAGAACGAGGGTCGTGTTGCTAATTGGGATAGCAACACACATTAAACCAACCCTTTATCGACCTCCCCAAGCGACACCGTCGTCGTACTGTCGGTACCTAATCGCCAGTATTACGAGGGTGGCGACATTACTAGTTATTTGACAAAAACCACAGTTAGATCTATTTCATAGTTTTGGCTTAGCTAGCTGTATTTGAGAAAGTGGCAGACATTTAAAGAGCAGATCGCTGGGTATCATTTAGTCTAACACAAAAAAGCAACCGAGAAGGATAACAAAATATTCAATATTAATCTTTTTCGCTTTATGCTAGCTTCTGAGGCTTAAGTAACAAGGTACATCTAGCTTGCATTGCAAATCCCTGATCATCCAACCCCTGATAATTTTGCTGTTCTGAAAGGCAATTTGAAGTGGAAATTAACAGAAATTACACAATTATGGTGTTATTTCGAAATATGGAAAATGTTGCAAGCAAATATTGATCAGCAAAAGTGATCTAATCCTTATAGATGCATTTGGCAAATGGGTAATGCATTTCTAACCAAGAAAATGTAATCAATTTCTAAAAGCGTAATAATGTCCAATTTAAAGACATATGATTAAATTCATTACTTGAGCTTGCTTCTCCATTATATAGTTGGAGTAACAGCAACTTGCGATCTTACTAGAAAACCCGAAAACCGATTTCAATTTAACTTCACGTCGACGTCAAAACGGATTGATCTGGATGCTCAAATTCATGCAAACTACACACTTTATGTCATTCAATTATTTTGTATATACTGTGCTATGCTGTAATGTCTGGTCAATGCCATGAAGCCGTGCGTGCAGATATATGCTAATTTAGTTTTCAGCAGAATCGCCTCCGTATTAGACAATAAACACCAGGCCCGGGATTCACGAACGCATACTTAACCTTAACTTACCCTTAAACTAGAAAATTTCCTTAGGGTCCCCTTAGATTTCTTTAAGTTAAGGGAATCCTTATTCACCAAAATTATTAACTTAAAATTTCCCTTAGGAGACCTTTAAACTTAAAAAAAGTTAAGGGAATCACCCACCGCCCTTAAAGTTTAAGAAGGTAGGATAGTGCAAACATTTCACGAAGTTCTGTATCTAGTATTGTTTTTAGAGTGTCAAACGCTCTTACCGAACGCATTAACGATCACATACATATGCCTAACCGTGTTGAATCTGGTTGAATTATGAGGGTTTTTAGAGTGTTGAAAGAGTTCGAGTGTTGGTACTTCAAAGGAAGAACTATCATCCCCTAAATGTACAAATGGTGGTCGACAGCAAACACTCAATACAGATTGTGGTTGCTAGGTGCAAATTTTTTACCAACCGGTAGAAATTTTCAACTAACCGTTCAGGGCACATTAATTAAGGCAGAATAGCATGTATCACTCCGCCATTGATTAAGAAAAAAGTTGTAGTACCATGAGGTGCCGCGCCCTTAGCTCCAAGCCAGCTCTTCATTAATGGTCCAATGTTTTGTCCCTCTTTTTTTTAGTTTGTCCGGTTTTTAATATTAAAAGTTGGGATAATTTTACTGTCAGTGTTGATTTTGTTTGATTAGCATACGACAGTTGTTTTGACAGGTGTTTATTTACAGCATGTGGCTCATGAATGCCTAAATTGGTTCCCACAAGCCACTCTAGAGTTGTTTATTAAAAGCACTGGCATTTTGGAAATACTGTAATATTGCACAAATACTGTATTATCGACGAATCTCTGAGAGGTCATCTGTTTATAACAACGTTATTATAGCCTGCAACGGTATTATCGCCTGCATAAAAAACAAAGACCTCGCCTTCTTGAAACGGGTCTTGATAGACTTTTTCAATAAACTGTTAAGGTTACAATTAAATTCTTTTTGATTGAAAAACAAAGCACAATTTTATGTTCACCTTTCAACCGTTGGCAGTCAGCACTGAAGCCGACAAGTTACGGAACACAAAAGTTTTTTTTGGGCGGTATGGTCGGAAGGTGAAGGACGCATGGATTACTCCAAACCGGTCAAACGACGCTTGCCGGTCTAAGGAATTCCCTAGTGAATGGCAAGTTTTTTTTTCAAAATACACGTCTCGAAAAGCAAATTTTAGACGGTTCACTAAGTGATCCCTAAGTGATTCCTAAGGTGTAATGGTGAATAAGATTTTTCACTTAGCCTTAAGTTAAGAAAGTTAAGGGACCGCTAAGTTAAGTTTAGGTTAAGTAAAGGGAAGTTTGGTGAATCCCAGGCCAGAAGCAAGTGAAAATGTTGCTGTTATCATTTGTCGGGGTTTGTAGCGCACGGACACTGCACATACGGCAAGCAGATTTTACGTCTCTGCGCTCATTTACTGAGAGCCAAATATTTGTACAATAATTTTAAGTTAGAAAAACGAACAACACCAAAACAGTAAAAAAAAAAAAAACGGAATAAAATGCATATGGATTTTTCAGTGTAATGTAACAGTGATGGACACACGAATAGTCATTTTAACTTCAAGAAATGTGTTGGAGCCGTCAGGTATATGAAGGAAACATGGGATTGTTGAATCGCAGTATATTAGGTGTTCATCCATTATCGCTCAACTGCTGCGTTTGACAAGCTGCTATTCTTGCGGACAAGTTCACGTCACAACCTTACATCCACCAATGAGAATTAACATTTTCATCACGTGATCAAAAAGTGCCAGTGCCTGCGTCAGGGCAAAAAGCATATTTTCTCACTCTTTTATAAGAAAATATAACAGGGTATTTTTCTTGTTCTGGGCCGATTGCATACATTTTGGCCTACTTGTCACATGCCAGGAAGTTATTTCTTTAAATAGTTTTTAACATTTAGAAAAAATATCATTACTTGGCTTAAATATCGAAGAATTTGTCTTGGTATAAAACAGTGCAATAAACTCCAATATCGCTCATTTTGCCTTCAGTTACCCACAATGCATTGCATGAAGCTGTCCGCAAGAATAGTGTAGAAAATTAGCTCCGAGTCAGCTCTTCCTCAAATAGCTTCGTACATATATCTGTTAGAGCTACGAAGCCTCCCAGTGTTCCACTAATAATGGCCAACTTCACATATTCTGAGGCACGGCTCCTGCATAGCAGCCGCTGTACTTGTAAACGTAATCACACTGTAGGTGTTTGAATAGCTCCGAGTCAGCTCTCACTTGTATAACATCGTATATCTCTCTGTCAGAGCTACGAAACCTTCCATTTTTCCACTAATATGGGTCAGCTTCATATGTTCTGAGGCACGAATCCTGCATACCAGCCCCTATTATTCAAACATTTACAGAAAGTTCATGCCCAATAGACCCTTTTTGTAAAACAGGCACAATTTTTAGTGAGCTGTAAATCTTTTATTTGTTCATAAAAGTGCAGAAAAGTTAGCTTTCGCATCCACCTGTCAAATGTTTGTTTACATTCCGGCCTTTAAATGTCACATGACCAAAGTCAGATGACCAAAAGTTTAAATAAAGGGGTCATAGTTTATTTGTAAAATGTTGTGGGTATACAAAATAGTTGATAAATGCAGAGTTATGTACAAATTTAATAAATTTATTTAACATTTGACGTTTTATTTTTTACGTTCTTTTTGAAATATCAATTCCAAAGTTTTTGGTGGATAATTGCAAAAATTATTGTTTTTCTTTCACGTAATAAAGTATGATCCCTGTATACAAACAAATGTCAATTATTGCGGGAGAATTGTTGTTATTTCCGTGTTATGTTCTTTTAAAGAAAGCGTCACACAGAAGTTGTATATCATTACCGTTGTACTTTGAGGGCCTATAGCAAATGCCAATAAAGACTTATGGGTCGTTGAATCGCGCATAAAGTAGCCACAGGGGTGCCTCAGAGCGAGTGTAGTTGACTTGCTTGTCGTTATATAGCGAGGCTTTGAAGCGGTGCCCGGACACTTTGTAGAGTACCGCTTCTTGGAGCTAGTGTTTGAATAAATTTATTTATTATCAGGCTTGGGGTTTGGGGTGTCCGTCCGTCCGTCTGTCCGTCATCGCTTTATACCCCTATGAATTTGGGGGCGGTTGGGGCCTGCTTGTGTTTCACAAATACTTACTTGTTTCTATCATTTCTTTATATCCTTAGTCCAACTGAATTCAGCCGAAACACAAAAACTTTTTGGCCGGAGGCGGGGGATATTGAAACACTGTGTCCGTCCATCCGTCAGTCGCCAGTTTTGTTTCAGACGATATCTCCGAAACTAGTGAGCGGATCCGGTTCAATCTGATATGCGTAACAACCAAGATATCTAGATGTGTTTTTTTGGGGTTTTGATTGGATCGAAGCCCATCTGGATCTGTATTTGGACTTAGAATTCCACAATCCGGATCTCAACGTGTACTTGGTTTCCAGACGATATCTCCGAAACTAGTGAGCTGATCCGATTCATATGTGATATGCATGACAACCAAGACATATAGCTGTGCCTTATGGGGGTTTTGATCGGATCGAAGCCCATCTGAATCTGTATTTGGAATTAGAATCCCAAAATTCGGATCTCAATGTGTACTTTGGTTTCCAGACAATATCTCCGAAACTTATGAGCGGATACGGTTCATATTTGGTGTGCGTAACAATGAAGATATCTGGAGGTGCCTTTTGGGGTTTTAATCGGACCGAAGCCCATTTGGATCTGTAATTGGACTTCGAATCCTATAATCCGGATCTTAATGTGTACTTTGTTTTCTAGACGATAACTCTAAAATATTTGCCGGATTCGGTTCTCATTTCGTATGCATAACAAAACACCGGGAACTGCATTTCCTACAAGGACACTTGGTTCAGGTAATTTTCGAATTCCTCCTGTTTTGCACATCCTACGTAGGTCATTTATTTATGAACCGGTGTTGTATCTACTTAGTTTAAGTGCGAAGTACAGTGCCCACCTTACTAATTACACTTACGGCGGGGGATATGGCAATTACTGATTGCTCTTGTTTTTATAGCTACTCTTAAAAACATTGATTGATTTACACTTCGCAAATTTTCAGTAAGATTGTTCCACAGTTTGACTCCAATTGAAGATAAGCAAAATGACTTCAGTTTTCCTGCCTGCCTTGTTGCTCTAACATTAATGTCAAACAACGCGTTGATTCTTATGAGCAGTAATTATTCTTGGCTTTACACATAACAATACAAGTGTTTAATTTAACAACATCTACAAATTTAATAAGTTACGTCTTTCAGAAATAGCATTTGTAAGTGCTCTAAAGTATGCATGATCGATAATTCTAATTACCTTTTTTTGCAAAGTAATTAAATTATGAATTCTTGATATGTAATTGTTACCCCAAATTTCACAGCAATAGTTTAGTTATGGTAATATTGGTGCACAATATAGTGAATATAATGAGTGTTTATCTAACAAATTCCTAGCCTTGTATAGAACAGAAATACTTTTAGCAACTTTGTTTTGAACATGTTTAATTTGGTTATTCCATGTAAATTTACTATCAATTGTAACACCTAAGAACTTAGTTGCAGTCTTTCTATCAATTTGAATACCATTTATTTTAATGTCAAAATCACTATTACACTGTATATTAGAAAATACCATAAACTGGTTTTATCAATATTTAGAGACAGTTTATTTACCGATACCATGTTTATTAGTTCATGACATATAGTTTTACAAATTTCTAATACATCATATCCTGTATCAAAAATATCAATATCGTCTGCAAAAAGGACAAATTTTAATAAAGTAGACACATTATGTAAGTCATTTTATACAACAGAAATAAAGACGGGCCTAGTATAGATCCCTGAGGAACCCCACAACCCATATCTTTGATCTAAAAGTGCTAAAGGAGTACTATGATTTTCCGAAATCCATAGTGACCTTCAAATAGTATATTATTCTTATACACAAAATTCATTAGTCTGACATTTCTGACATTAAATATTTTTTCAAGTATTTTAGAAAACTGCGGTAAAAGAGAAACTGGACGATAATTAGAAAATACTTGTTATCACCTTACTTGAACAAAGGAACAACTTTGGCTATTTTCATATCTACTGGAAATATATCTCGTTCAAACGATCTGTTACAAATATAAGTAAAGGGTTCTGCGATGTAATTACTTATAATTTAACCATAGGCATATCATAGCCCATTTTTATCACAAGATGTTTTGTTTTCACAATTTATTATCGCACTTATCACTTCTTCTTGACATGTTGGCTCAACAAGTGACGAATTAATAGAGTTATACTTGATAAAAGCTGAAAACTGATTTGGCGTACACTTTTTTATTTTTATTCCTGGCCGTCCTAGCGGAGGCGGGGGATATAGAAACGCCTCATGTCCGTCCGTTCGTCTGTCCGTTATCACTTTTGTCCATACCTTGGGAAATGAAAGAATATATAATGTAGTTTTGCAACGTCAGATTAATTTTTGATTTCACCGAAAAGTGTCAAAATTATGGACTTTTGAAATGTTTGGACTTAGTCGTTTTCTTAAGGTACCTTGTCCAGGCCATATCTCCGGAACCATTGATCGCATTCCTCCATACCTTGGGGAATGAAAGAATATATAATGTAGTTTTGCAACGTGAGGTTAATTTTTGATTTCATCGAAAATGTCAAAATTATGGACTTTTGAAATGTTTGGACTTAGTCGTTTTCTTAGGGTACCTTGTCCAGGCCATATCTCCGTAACCATTGACCGCAGGCATACCACACCTCGGGGAATGAAAGAATATATAATTTAGTTTTGCAACGTCAGGATAATTTTTGATTTCATTGACAAATGAGGAAGTTATGGACTTTTGAAATGTTTGGACTTAGTCGTTTACTTAGGGTACCTTGTTCTTCTCTGTGACCACATTGCGCGGCCAGGAATGTGCAGTCTACGATTGTCTTGCTTTAGCTAAATTACACCCGAAATTCGCAAAAAGTAATTGAATCCATCGGCTATATCTTTACTATTCGTTATTGTTTTACCCGCACTTATAAAGAATCAGGCAATGGTGCTTTCACTGAATTCTCTGTTGATG
Organism: Protula sp. h YS-2021; assembly: GCA_949752745.1. Classification (NCBI taxonomy): domain Eukaryota; kingdom Metazoa; phylum Annelida; class Polychaeta; order Sabellida; family Serpulidae; genus Protula; species Protula sp. h YS-2021. The sequence continues at coordinate 26,935,601 of OX457027.1, read as the reverse complement.
CATTTATGTAACACATATTTTCTTCATTTCATTTTTACTGTATTCTAACAAATGTACAAAAATATTTTTTTCTAGTAATCTTAAAATTGCTGTTAATTTAATTCTGTAAACTCTGTTTTTCTCTTGCGACTTAAGCCTTTAATTTTACAGATGCCCAGTATAAACAACGACGTTTTTTAGTTTCATTAACAAGACCAGTAGTTAACCAACTTTTACTTTGGCACAGGACGACTATCATCATACAATTTAATTATTTCATTAATAAACGTGTCATGAGCAATATTTACATCGTCTTGTCTTAGTGCTTGAGACATGTACAACATTTTGCAAATTACTATCTTTTAACATCCTTTTGTTTACAAACGTTTCTTTATCGTAACTATCAGTACAAAATTTAGCTACCTTAAAAACTGGCAAATGATCAGTGATGTCATTAACAAGTAGACCACATCAAATCTCTGTTTCGCAACCAGTTGTAAATATATTATCTATTAATGTGGTGATGTACTCTGTAATGCGACCAGGTTTTGTAAACAACCTACGTAACCCATAACTAAACATAAGATCTGAAAACGAATTTGAGTTTGAATTGTTTTCAAAGTTCAGCAAATTTATATTGAAATCACCACATAAATATGCAGAACGCTTTTTTTTTTAAAAATATTTTAGGATATGTTCAATTTCCTAACCAGCCTCGGTGGCCTAGGGGTTAGAGTGTCCACCTCGAGACTAGAAGATCTTTGGTTCAAACCCCCGGTCGGGTCATACTTAAGACTTTAAAATTGGGACTCCTCCTTGCTACCCTGTGAGGCACTCCACATGAAAGGGTTAGAAGGAGGGCTGGAATGCCCCATTTCAGTATAATGTGGCAGGGGGGTCCCGACATGACCATAGCAGTTGAAAGGGATCTAAAGAACAATACAATACAATACTCACTTTTTGTCTAATACTTCTTGCAGCTGTCGTCTTTGCCATAACGCAAATACTTTAATCTTATTTCACGAAGCAAACTCGTTTTATTCTTTCCCATTTATCATTTAATCACTTTTATGGATTATCACTTGCAGTCACAAAGGCGGCTTGATAAGTAGTGAAGGCTTGAAATCTGTTGATGAGACGTGATTGGATCATTCGTAATTGCTATAACTGCAGAATTGCACTTTTCCAGTGAGAAAAATCATACTTATTCGTACAAAAGCAGATAAAAGCGTACAACAGCATATAAAAGCATGTTTTGGAAAAGCTGCAAAAACCGACAGTCGTACAAATGCAGTGAAATGCATACACACTGCATACTAATGCATACCAAGCGTACTCATTCCACAATCTACAAACTAATGCTTGTAAGATCGTATAAGATTTAGTATGCTTTAGTTTGGTTTTGTACGGAAGTTTCGTACGGGTTTGAGAAGTCATGTCTTGACATCACTTTCAAATAAAAATTGCTGGAAAGTTTTTCTGTTATGACTATAAATTGTCAGGTTTCAATTTAAAGAAGTCATACAAAACTCTCGAAAATCAATAAAAATAAATGAAAAAGCAAACTCTTCTGTTATACATATTCCAGTAAGTAGCTGCATATGTAAATTAAGCGGTTTCTATACAATGTACCGATAAGATTCATTTTTCGACTGTAACCACCACGCATAATTTGAGCAAAGACTAAATCGTGTGGGTTTTAATGTTACAACGTTGGAATCACGGGCAATGAGGCAGCGGACAAAGGCACTAAAGAAGCCTTAAACCAAGATTGCTCAGATTTTCCTTATACTGTCATCAGATTTTAAGTGCCATATTTCTAGATGTGTCAAAAATCTATGGCAACAACATTGGGATGAACAAACCAACAATAAGCCATGCCAAATTAACACTGTGGTAGGGCGCAAATTTCCCTCCCTAAATGGTCTTCCCGACGATATGGTAATATAAAATAGGACATTCTTACACCACTCACAAACACCTCTTAAGAGGTGAACCACAACCCGAATGTATAAGTTGTCAGGAACGGTATACAGTGAAACACAACTTGATAGATTGTATAGACTTCAATCACATTCGTCCTCATTATTAAGGAGTTGACTCTATGAGAGAGCTCTTTGAAAAAGTGCATTCCAACAAGGCCTTTGAATTTTTAAAAGAGATTAACCTGTATTCTTATGTGTAGATCACCATTAAATCTAGCGTTTTAGTATATTTAAGATTCTATTTTATACTGACTATTAATCAATAAAGTATAAATGCGACAAAGCTACCAGGAATCTTGACAGATTGTATTGACTTCACTCACATTCTTCCCCGTTATTGTAGAGTTGACTTTATGAGAGAGCTCTTTGAAAAAGTAAATTACAACAAGGTCTTAGAATTTGTAAAAGAGATTAACCTGTTATTCTTATGTGTAGATAACCATTAAGTCTAGCGTTTTAGTATATTTAAGATTCTATTTTATAACTGACTTTTAATCAGTAAAGTATAAATGCGAAAAAGCTACCAGGAATCTTGACAGATTGTATAGACTTGAATCACATTCGTCACCGTTATTGTAGAGTTGACTCTATGAGAAAGCTCTTTGAAAAAGTAAATTACAACAAGGTCTTAGAATTTTGAAAAGAGATTAACCTGTATTCTTATGTGTAGATCACCATTAAGTCTAGGGTTTTAGTATATTTAAGATTCTATTTTATAACTGACTTTTAATCAGTAAAGTATAAATGCGACAAAGCTATCAGGAATGACGCAATATGACCTGCAATAGGTTGGCTGTGTTGTTAAACCAATCAAATAACTAACTAACTAACTAACTCTTACAACAGCAAGTGTAATTTTAGCCTCCTGCCAATTTGCCCAAAGGTCCCGTGTATTGGCTTCGGGCAAGTGTGTAAATACTGTGAACGAACCGCGTCGCAGTGAATAATTTGGACATTTATTCTAACACAAACAAAATCCTACTTTAGATAGCCATATGGAGCAAAATCTCTTTTTCACGATTATATTTACTGTCGTACTGCCTGTGTAGCCCAACTTTCATTGCGCAAAGCAAAAAGAATTTCGTCACATAGTCTTTATCAGCGCAATGTTGGCCTATAATTATGACATGCGTGTGAATTTGACTAGCAAAGCTTTATACGCGTTAGAGAACATAAAGTTCTGTTATCATATCTTATGCAGGTTATCATTTCTTATACCACTTATGTCTTTTAATGTGATTTGAGACCCAGCGTTTTCATTTGAGGCCCGATATTTTTCATTTGAAGACCTGCCACATGTCAGTTGAGGCCTGAGTTTGTCGACTGTGACTTTTTAAAAGGATTCTCTAAAACTTTGTAAAAATTTTTAAGCGCTGAGTGCTTCTTTTGAAGCAATACCCCGTTTTGTAGGAAACCCGGAGTTCTGAAAGCAAATTACTCCATTTTAACCAAATTGGCACTCCGCACCAACCGCATCTGGCCTCAAACGGCTAATTTTTTTCTGTACCATCTATTTCACCTGGCAAATGTATGGTGTTTTGCGAATATTGGACAACTTTAGAATGTTTGATCATCCCAAAGCTCTTTACAACCTCGCTCTAAATTTCTTAATGAAGCTGAAAATTTCAATTTAATTGGAAAGAATTTTTACAACGCTTTGTATAGAGGAAGTACTTTCAGCAGCGTTCGTACATAAATGCAAATGATGCAGCACGAAAAGCTGTAGCAAAGTACTTAAATGATTGACAAGACTCAACAGGGGCTTCCCCTGACCGAGTACCAGGGATGAACAAAACTGAATTCCACCCTGCTAACTGTATCAAAAATGCATATTGTTTACTTGTCTAACTTTCCATTCGATGCAAGGCTTTTTCCATTTGAAATGTAAAGCAGTAACAAATCGCTGTAAATATACTACGGTGTCTCACATAGCAATAATAATAGTGATTTTGACTACTCGGTTTCATCCTTTACAAATTGAGAAAAACGTACTTTTTACTTGTAAAGTTATATTTATTCAGCGGTATCATGAATTAATGGAAACATGTTGCGTTTGTCAAATATAAAAAAATCGACAACACTTTCAGGGGTACGTCTGTCGAGAACAAGTAGTACCCATGTGAAAAAGCCAAGTTAAAACACGCCCGTTCTGGACCAAGTGGGTGGTTCTTGTAGGAGGCGAGTTCGGAATTGACAGATTTCACCTAGATAAAACCGACTGTATTTTTTACTTCAGTTGACGCCCAATGTTTTTGGATTTGAAGAACAAAATCTGTTGAAACTCAATTGTCAATTGTTTTTAATATATTTTTGAAGTGGATGTCTAGCCTGGTGTTTGAAATCTTTGTGTAAGCAATTAACAAGTACAGTATAAGCTGGAGTTGTGTTAAATGTTAATATTCTTTGAGCTCCTATGTACACCTTGTTATTTTCCATACAAAATGGTTTCCTAATGGGTCACATATAAGAGCTTGACGCCGCAACTGAGTTTCTGCGGAAGTGCAAGGAGAAAGAAAGTAGTGTGGGCGACAGCGGTGACTCACAGAGGCTCTTTGCCGTTGTTGATTCGTCTTGCATTCAAGTAAGGACTGTTGTGTTTTATATTTTAACATATTTGTAAAATATAACTTTCGATTTTGTTTGATCTCGTGCGTTTGGAGTTAAAGGCATGGAAATTAAGATTTAAGTTAAGAATTTTAGGATACTAGTTAGTCACTGCAGAACATAGTTAAGAAAACGCATTCACGTGTTAACGGTACTTTGGGCTGTAGAGGCCTTACCTTCGCCATCAGTATTACAAGTAGTTGTTGTCGCTTATTTGCGAAGAATGTATAGTGACCTTCTTCAGAAAATAATATATAAAAGTAATGGTTCAGCCGTGCTTGCAGGATGCTATACGCTGGGAACGATGTGACGATTTGGCACGGCTTCAACCAATCAAACCGCCCTCCGGGTAAGACCAGTATCGATTCAATTTACTTAAAGCTGGGTAAAGAAATGTATATAGTTATGATTATATGTCTCCCCCTAAAGGAGACATATATAGTATTTGTTGTGTCCGTCCGTCCGTCTGTCCGCAGTGAAATTAATGAGTCGATTTTTCTCAAAACATACATACATATTGGGGTACATGTCTAGGTGATGCCCGTATTATTTTTTTTCGTTCCTTCAAAAATTCTATTTTTGGCAAATTTTTGAACATGGGGGGGGGGGGGGGGGGGTTCGTGCATTTTTTTTCACTTTGGCAGGCTATATCTCCAAAACAGTTCGTTGGGTAAGGCTCAGACGTCGCTTGAAGAACACACATATATTGCAAATGCATACTGCCATTTTTTTTCATTTCCATTGAAAATTTGTTTGTTCGGTTAGGCTGACACGTAGCAAGAAGAACCCACATATAGTGCAAATTTTTACTGCGAAGTTTTTCTTCATTTTCTATTAAAATGTATTTTTGACGATTTTTAAAATTTTTTTGGGCTCGCCAATGTTGTACTTTTAAGCAAGGAATTTTTTCCACGTTAACAAAAACATTGGTCAGTCTAGTTTTAACTTAATTTTCTAATGAAGTACACTTTATATGTTGTATTTGTGACAATACCGTGTAATACGTTATAACAACATCAATATTCGCAACATATCGCGACATATTGATGTGGTAAATTTTGGTTTTTGGTTTATATAACTTATCAGTTATAATAACATAAATTATTCTCCAAAGCCATGTCTTTATAACTAGAAACATCTGTAAATGCCCAGTAGCTTTCACAGTTATTTTACTTTGCCGAAAACGACAGCTTATTGGCGGGCGCTGACATGGCCACTTGGAGTAATCGTGTCTGTTTCAGTGATGATGGCGATTTAGAGGCTTTGGCGGATAGGCTTCACGCTTTGGCAGACACTCTTCCCAAATTTGGTGTGGATCTGCATGTTCTCTGGTTTGGTGGCGATAACTGGCCCGATATTGAGTAAGCACTTTCAACACAAAACCCCCCTAAACTTATTTTGCTTTAACTGGAAAAAAATGTGACCTCTGTTCGAGTAATAAATATTCTGATCTATTTTATTCAAACATCGCAATGTCATATCTTGCCCTTCAAAATTGTCTGCAAAAGGAAATTGAAGTTTATGGTTAAGTTATACAGGGCTTGAAGGAACTTATCAATTAGGGTATATTTTATCCCAGTTTTGGCTGTGGTCCTATTTTTTATAGCAAAAGGGCACAACCCAATTATTGCGAAGGGAAAGGAAAAACTTAACAATTATCCTAAAAGCAAGAAACAAAATCAAAGGAAAAATAACAGTCAAAATAGTAAAACATGTACTTAGAGTGGGTGAATTTGCTCGGACGCTTGACCTGTAAAAGCTCCTCCGGTCCGCCAATTTTCCCACCAGTCCTCTACTTTTTCCAAGTTGTGAGATCGGGTGCCCTCCTAAAATTTGCACCTTGTAGTAGTAGGACGGTAAAGTAAGCAGCAGATGCAGCTGTTTTCATTCCTGGATTAATAAAGCCGGTTGTTATTGGATAGGCGCAACTCTTATTAATATACCCATAAGGTAAATCGTGAAAGTCTTAAGCCGAACCAAACCATACTTGCTCTATTTTGAACAGAAGATCCACATTGGTCAGCCGTGTAGTTATTCCCAAAAGTGGAAAAGCAGAAGCCAGATCTCTTAACGTAGTAGCATGCTAGTGGCATTTTGGTCGCACAATTAATGTCGTGGCCTGCTGTTGTCGGAAGGGCTGCTGTCACACAGGCGAAATGTTTTATACAGGACGCAGTGTTGTCGGATAGTAGTGATTTTGATGGTCGAATAGTTTCACAGCGATATTATAACGAGAACCGCTTTTTGGCGGGTCCAAAGTGATACAAATGCACGAGTTTTTACTGTAATCAAAAAGACTGTCACTTGCAGTCTGTGTGTAGCACATACATTAGGACTTAGCTGACTATTCCTGAAGCTTTTCTGGCGGGAATGTGATGTTGTAGGCAAAACCTGGAACTTTACGGCGCTCTCAAAAGGCTGTCTGTCTGGCACAACGCTCACATAGTGCTGCTGCACTCTTGCCAGAACGAGGCTGAGACGTCCGCGGGGGTCAGCTGGGCACAGGTTCTCATGGCGCCTTTCTTAGAAGTGCAGCAACTTGAAGACGATCATTCCTTCCCGCTGTGGCATGGAAGCATGAAAATATACGGCGCAGAGGTAGGCTTCTTTTTTAATAACATTCTAGTTGTAGAATTCTCCTGTGCGGGTTGTCGCCTCCTACCCTGTGGATACAATTTGTCTCGAGTCTTGTTTGGGAAATTGACAATGTTTAGCTAGTCCCCTCAGAATCGCTGATGTATCAAACAAATTTTTATTCATATTTGTTTTGGTAAGTGTTAATTGCAAGTTCGCGTGTGACGGGGAGATTAGTCGTGCAGTTTCAAAAGGCTGAGTACACTGAGACGTTTTGTCGTCACATTTTGACCCAGACATTAATCTTGCTAGTCGGATTTGTCTAATAAAATAACGTCTAATATGCTTAAAGATGAACCAGCCGGTTACTTTTCCTGGGTTCACTTTGAGGAGGCTTAAATCCATGTTCCCCACATACCAGTGGGTCGTCAATGACCGAGACCAGGACATGACGTCAAAGGTAAACAAAGATCGATGTTGATGTATTTTATTTTTGCCGCATTGTATATGTTTATTATGCCATGTTGATTTTGTAGGAATTGGCGTCAGACCAAGTTATCAGTGTCGTGAAAAATAGAAAGTTTTTTTTTTTTTGTTTTTTTAAAGTAATGTTCGATCATCGATGTCGCGTGTACATGCCATTTTAGAGCGATGTTTGGATTCGATTTCCGGTAGATGTTTTGTCGCTTTTTATCCCAGTTTGTTTACATCCCATTGAACGGGTTTTGAAGTTCACTTAGCTGTCGTGTAGAATGTTGCATAATATTCAGTTTCTAGTTTGCAGGTGAGTTGCAAATTTCAAAATCGAAACTGTTGTGCTGTAGAATTGTAGTAAGGCTAATTTTTATCTGCATATATAAATTTAGTTGAAATAAATTTAGATTTTAAAATTGTTATGTAGATGGCAAGAAAATATTAAAACAGTTTTGAAAAAGAAGGAATTTAGTCGATCGTACAAGACAATACAAGAACGCATTGTTTCGTTGAACAATGCTGACAAAAATTATATGAGAAACTTTCGCGTCTTGTATTTTAGACGTCATTCTTGGCTCCTATTCATTTAAAAATATTTTTGTTACTTCTGATTTGGTTTATATTCCTGTTGTATTCCACCGTTGAAAAAATGAAATGAGAATTCTGGGAGGAGATAAAAGTAAAGTAACAAACACTTGTGCGATCGACGTGCAAAGTGCGTTAGAGTTTTCAGTTGTTGTTTTCTCGTTATTTCATGTTGTATTTTAGTTCTCTGATGTGCTTGTGGACAGCGCCATGCAGTTTCTGACATCAGTGTACATCCGCGATATTCCCGCGCTTTATATCACCAGCCAGACGTATGAAATGTATCCTTCGTTGTTGTTGTTGTTGTATATATACTTATATTTTTTTGCCACGGCACTCTGCATAATTTTAAGGTAGATCAGTTCTGAAGCTTAAAAATAAATACTAAAATAAATAATTTCGTATTTGGAATAGAAAAAGGTACGAAGTGTTTGAGGTTTTGCCTTGCATGTTTGCTTACCAGTTGTTGTACTTTCTCCCTCATTCAAAACAAAGAAACAAACGCAATGTAAGCTTAACAAAATTTGAGCTTTTTTGGTTTATTCCAATGATTTAAAGTTTCATGACTTGCTTGTTTGCTTGACTCATTCGTTTTCAAATCAACACGGTTCTAAAAATAGCCTTTAAATTGAAAGAAATTAATAGAATGCTCACTATTCTGTGTGTGTATTTTTCCCTCGCAATTTCCTAAATAAATAGCAAAAGGAATGCTTGCTAGGGCGGGGTGGGGGAGGGGGGGGGGGTTGATGCTCATGAAGTGCTCATGTATAAATGCAAGAAAATGAGTTAATGTAGGGTGTGGCATGTAGGATGTGATAAAGGATTAGTTTATTTTCAGTAGCACAAGCAAACAACTTATGTCAAGTATGAGCGAATGAAGACACGGTGTTTTTCATTTTGTAGTGTGTACATTGAATTTTATATATTCTCTTTAAATAACAACTTGAAAATATTCAAATTTTCCACGTATTTTTTAAGAACTTGTACAACATGTAGTAGATTGACCAAAACAAAAAAAACTGTATAAAAACCCGTGGTCACCGACCCCCCAAAAAATGCGGTAACCGAAACCGAATATTTTCCGAATTCCAAACCCTAATAAAAATAGAGAGAAGTTTCGTGTATTTGAGTAAAGGACAGATCACAGCGTCGGTCTGTATTTTAGCACAGGATTTTGAAAACTTTAAGAGAAACTGAACTATCAAATATCATTGTGTTTAATTGCCTGAAGTTTGCTGCCTTTTGTTTTCTTAACCGGGCGTTACAGTGAAGTTGCAGGTAGTGGGCCGAAGTGCTTAAAGTCTAAAAAGTTCTTGTCACCACTGATAGAAAACCCACAGGTAGGGGTCATTTATTAAGTTTTGTAAAAGACAGAAGCCTAACAGGCCACACTAAATTTATCTGGGCTAACTTTTATGCGGCCAAGCTTTCACTGAGCTGTTTAGGTATCTATTCAATACCCAGTGTATTTATTCTCGTATTTTCATATATTTGATATTCCTACCCAATTCCTATCTAAATATAGTTCGAAAGGAGTCCTCTAACACATGATGGTATACTCGGTCCTTTTACAGGTCAACTCGGCACCTCTTATGTGTGATAGGGCCGACTTAAAAAGGGACTGAGAGGCCGACTTGACTTTCACGAGGGGCCGAGTTGGCGTGGCCGACATGACCAAAAAGGGCCGAGTTGGCAAGGGGCCGAGTTGACCCAACACCTTATTGTATATTAAATTTTGACTTGACAACAGAATTGTCACATTGACGATAAATTTGTGTGACGCCTACCCTCTGTCATAACGTTCACATTCACGTGTGATATTAATCTATTGTTGTAACGTTTACATGCTCTTGTGGCGTTTCCAGGCCCCTTATGACGTTGACACTTTCTTGAGGTGTTACCGTAGTCTTGTGATGTTGGCACGGTCTTGAAGCGTTTGCACGGTCATATGACGTTTACACACTTCTATGGTATTTCCTGTTTTTACGGTCCTGTGACGTTCGCACGCTCTTGTGGCGTTTCCGTCGTCGCGTGACGTTTTCACGGTCCTGTGACGTTCGCACACTGCTCTGGCGTTTCCATGGTCCTGTGACGTTCGCATACTCGTTTGCCGTGACAATTTCACGGTACTGACACATTTACACACTCCTGCAGCATTTCAATGATCCTGGTTACATACCCCTGTTTGCGCAGTCCTATGACGTTGACACGTTCCTGTGACGTTGACACACTCTTGTGACGTTTACACTCATGTTGCGTTTCCGTGGTCCCCGTGACATTTCCACGTGATTCCTGTGATGTTTACACACTCCTATTTCGTTTCCATGGTGCTGTGACGACACACTGTGTGACGTTGACAGCTTGGCTATCTTGTACGGCTGCCACACGGCACCAGCTGGGCGGAGCGCGTGCTGACGCCGTCACAGAAAGGTGCAGAGAACCAGCCTAAACTCTGGTCAGATTGCCTTGTCGAGAACATCATCAATGTGCAAGGTAACCTGCTGTTCACACCATGTTTTTTTATTACAGAATATATATATTTTCTTAATACACTTCCGTTTTCAGTTTGACTCTGGATCCACCATATTTTTCCATGCCGACGCAAGTTATGTAAGCCTTTAATTGCGTTTTAACTGGCAGTTTCTGATGGATGACAGAATCGCCTCAACTGTATGAAAATTCATAATAAGTCATTTTTCCTCATGTGGAAGGAATCAAGATTTATCTAAGGATATTTTTTAGCCACTGACTGGGTGTGAGTAAAAAATACTGTTTAAGCTTTGCTTGTGTATTTCAGAACCCATTCACAACATTGAGCTGTCTGGTGAAACGGGTTTCTACCACTTCCTACTGTGTGGCGGTCAAGGTCATAGCGGGCGTCACGTGATCAAAGCACACCTGATGCGAACGCCCAGTGAGATAAACGGCGACATCGCTCGAGTGCTTGCTGACTTTGAAACAAAAGTAACCTACTTTTCCTTCTTGCCATTGTTAATAGCGAAGCAAATACGTTGCAGAGTCCTCAGTCACGTTCTAAGTAGTTAGGCCTTTTATGCTGAAATTAGTTTGTAAATTCCAATATGTGATTTTTGATATCATAAAACCCAAATAATAGAAGTATAATAAATATTTTAAATTTTCAACAAAAAATACGAAGTGAAATAAGTAAATAAAACCCGAATCCTTCTTTAGCAACAGAAAGACTGGGTTAAGTAGAAAAACGCAAGACATGTTGTTTTTTTCTGCATTTGAAATTTGGACCATTGAACCTGAGGGTTTCCGATTTACTGCAGTATGCCTGTGATGACAAGACCTTGAATGAGGAAGAGATAGCTAACATTGAAGCCTGCATAGACGGTCTACCACATTACAAAGCCGAGACCTTCCTAAGGCTCGAGACCAGTATACAGGAAGCTCAGATCAGTACGCTACAAGTGTGGATAGGTAAATTTTGGTGTTGAAGCCAAGTTCACATTTAAAAAGACTGTACTATTGGGTTAGGCTGTGCACAGCTGGTATGTTTCCGGTTGAAATGGGTCGTGTAGGAAACTCCACAGTACTTGGACTGTTATGAGTTTTCCCTAATGAGTTAATTCTATTGGTCTTTCTTTGAACCAGTCACGGAGGGCAACAAATAGATCCGCTCTGACCAATCAGAAGTCGAGGTGTAGTAATAAGTGTCTGTTCGTTTTCACATGATAACAGTTTTTCTCAGTGCTTTTACGTAAAGCTAAATTCCAACACATTTACTTTTCAGAGAACTCTTAAAGAAATAGGAGCAGTATTCAATTATCAGTTTTTTTTTTTCATTTTATTACTTTTTCTTTTTTTTTTTTTCTTTAGAAAGTTGTAAAAAAGAAAACAAAGACTGTGTGATAACCGGAGGTGACTTGTTATACCTACTGTCAGCCACAAGGCGGCAGTACATGGCCAAGTACCGGGAGAAGTATGGGGATGCCAGGGTTGAGTATCCCGAGCCTTCCAGAAAGCGGCTTGTACTTAATACAGCACCAGGTGAGGTATTTTTCTTACTTTCGAGCTATCTTCTATTATCTAATCACAAAATTACCCCAAAAACAGAGATGTTTAGAATTTAATGAGTATATTGATTTATGTGTACTTGTATTTCTTTGACGAGTACTCTTCTGTGTTATGAGGAAAGGCCAAGACGGACATTTCGCAGTGACAGGGAAATACTCTAGCGTTGCTTTTAGTGCTTCTTTTTATTCACAGTAAAAGCGTTATTTTAGGGGTGAAAACAGTTTAAACCCTTGCGATTACGATAGTATTTAGTTTGGCATTCTGTGTAATGTATTGATAATTCTTTTTATTTTCGACCAATCAGAGCACGGGAATCCGGATACATCACTGGAGCGTAAAGTGCTCGCATACCACCAGCAGCTACAGGAGAAGCTGAAGAGAAGCAAGTCGAACGACAGTCTGGGTGGTCTGTCGCCCCCGGTGCAAGGCCACGGTATGTGTGTTAGTGTCTGGCGATCGGTACAGGTGACGTCACAGTCTGGGTGGGCTGTCGCCCCCGATGTAAGGACACGGTATGTGTGTTAGTGTCTGGCGATCGTTACAGGTGACGTCACAGTCTGGGTGGTCTGTCGCCCCCGGTGTAAGGCCACGGTATGTGTGTTAGTGTCTGGCTATCGGTACAGGTGACGTCACAGTCTGGGTGGTCTGTCGCCCCCGGTACAAGGCCACGGTATGTGTGTTAGTGTCTGGCGATCGGTACAGGTGACGTCACAGTCTGGGTGGTCTGTCGCTCCCGGTATAAGGCCACGGTATGTGTGTTAGTGTCTGGCGATCGGTACAGGTGACGTCCCAGTCTGGGTGGTCTGTCGCCCCCGGTACAAGGCCATGGTATGTGTGTTAGTGTCTGGCGATCGTTACAGGTGACGTCACAGTCTGGGTGGTCTGTCGCCCCCGGTGCAAGGCCACGGTATGTCTGTTAGTGTCTGGCGATCGTTGCAGGTGACGTCACAGTCTGGGTGGTCTGTCGCCCCCGGTGCAAGGCCACGGTATGTGTGTTAGTGTCTGGCGATCGTTACAGGTGACGTCACGGGACACTTGAGAAATGACTTGATGGGGCATGTGACCGTTTTAATGTGACAGGTGATGTGACATGTGACTTGACAAGTGATATGACACATATTTCGAGGGGACAAGCGATACCCTATGAGGAGCATGTGTCTCGCGACTATATCCCTGACTGCCTTCATCTTATTGAATGCTTTTATCCTTAAAAATGTTTATAATTTTGTGAATAATATTGTTTAACGTTTACATATCAGGCAATAAAATAGACAGCAAGGGTGTATTGTTGTGCTGTTTCATATTGCCTAGGGTCACAGAATACCAAACAGCATGGCTCAACATTGCGTGGGTGTTTTGTTTTTTCAGTACTTAAACTGCACGCCAGTGAGCTACTCAAGTTTTTCAACAGCGATGGCACACCGAAGGATCCCGATTTGGAACCGATCCAAGTGAAGGTAATGTATTATAGATGCTTGTGTTTATCGCTACGGCGAGAAATCAGAAGCAAGCACAGATTATATGATGCCTACATGTGGACATTACACTTCTTCGTACCAAAGGGTTTATGGCGCGATGAATACATCATGTACTCGGTTGATGTGGCAAGAACATATAGAGATATATGCGCCGTAAAGGTCAATTACTGGCTTTGGGACGCAGTGTATAAAGAAAATTTGGGTGTGGTGATGATTTCTGAGGCCACTGCTGAGAAGCAGACCGTATCAGAATGTACTTGTTTTGTGTGTGTATCTATAGAAGAGTCGCCTGCGTAAATACGACAGCGGGGAGCTGAGGACGGCAGACTGGCCGCAGTGCAGCCACTACAAGTTCCACGACGTCTAGTGAGTGACCGGTGCCCCCCCCCTCCCCCCCCCCCCCAACCCTCCCCCGCCTAATAGGAACTCTCTGATTGGTCCATTTCATGGCCATGCAAATTGGTTTTGTCTTTCTCTGAGATAGGCTAGTATATAGGCCAATATCATAAAACATGCACTGAAATTTAAATTAGAAAATTACCGTTTAGTTTATGTTTCAAAAAGTCGCCTGTGTCAGTTGCAAGCTGACTTATGCCCACGGCTAGACGTTTTTATGTCACTAAGCATCAGTCATGGTGCATGTTTTTCAAATGACTATGGCGTGCACTTTAATAAGTAACCCTATGCTAGCGCCTCAGCGTCATGGTCCGCGTCTTGCATAATTATGTCCCGGGCTGTTCTCGCTGCTTCGGACCAGTGTCGAGTTTGTGTACTTCATACTACAGCTATAACGTTGGCCAAACGCCGGAGAAAACGGCACAGAAATCGACTCGTATTGCGGACCGTATGAAGGGCCACGAGACACTCAGCACGTGCACGCAGGCGCAGAGCGACCACCCGGCCTCCATCAAAATCACCCGCAAGCGGAAGTCCAGCGGCTCCACCGCCCACACCACGCCCAAAACGTGAGTGCGAGTCGTTGTCGAATTGAACATGGCGTAGGTGACGTTTTTCAGGAGTTAACCTTTTAAACATAACACTTTTTTTTAACTTTATGAAATGTTTATATTCAATTGGTGTTTCACGCGAGGCAACATTAATGAAAATAAGTGCAAAACACTTTGTAGAAGATCGTGAAGTAACTTTTCCTTACTGTTTACACATGTAATGAGCTTGATTGGCGTCACCAGCTTAATGAAAGAGTTTATAAGTATATTTCGAGACAAGAACTTTTCAATAAACGCAGATATAAGTAACTTTAGTGTTGTGAAATTTTTTGCTTGAATGACGCACTAAAACTGACTGTATGACGTATGATATAATTGTGTATGACGTGTGCCATAATTGTGTGATGACGTAGTCGGAGAATGAGCAGTTTGAGGAGGACACCGACCAGCAACGACCGAGGCAGGAAAAGGTCACACTCTAACATCACGCCGACCCATATCAAAGACAGGTAGCGATGTCTCGTCATCAGTGCTCTAGTAAAAGCAAAAGTTACAAATTGTAAATGCTTTGTTTATTAATGCGATTTTTCTTTTTTGCTTGAAGTGCAAATAATGAGATCACTAACGTTAAGTTTAAGCCCTAAGTTGTGACTTAAGATCATCGGCAAGAAGAAATGTTTTCGTAAACTGAAGCTAAAATTGGTCGTCGGTTGCTGCCGTTTGGTGTAACTTTATTTTTTTGAGCATCCAAAGTATGTATTTTTTTTGTAGTGGAAACCGGGCAAGTAAGAGACATCGACCCAGTGACGTAACGAGCCCGCCTCGTGACGTCACGCGCCAGCCTCCGCGTGATGTCACACGCCAGCCTCCGCCAGACGCCACACGCCAGGCTCCGCTACGTGAGAGGTCGGCCAATCGGCACGAGGCACAGGCCGTTAGGAAACAGAGAAGCGAGAAAGTGGCCAAGTACGTGGAGAAAGCTGAGACCGGAAGTAAGGAGAAGGAATCCAGATCTGCTAGGCATAAGAAGGTTAGATGTAGTAAAAATCTGATTTGATAATTGAAGGGATCCATGCATAAACTTGATAACTCCACTTATCAGGAAAATGCAATATTACCACCACGGTATTTCTTGGCCTCTGTTCTATCACATATGTAAGTCTCACACCTCAAAACCGATTAGAAGTGGACATTTTTGAGAAAAATGCGATGGGAAAAACCTATGTTTGTTACTAAAATTTCAAACTTTAAAGGCGTTTTTCTCCACTGCTGATAACTGCAGTTATCAAGTTTATGCATGGACCCCTTCAATTATTTTAAAAGATATCTTAGGTCTTTAACAAGATTCAATAAAAAGTATTTAAAAGGAGATTTGAAAAAGCGTTGTTTAAGATTTCTTTTAAAAAATGAAGTAAGAAACATTTTAGATATTTATTTTGGTAAATCGTCAGGCGCAAGCTCTGGACCATATGTTAAACCTTGAAAGAGTAAGTAGTACTTGAGCAACGTTTTATCTACGGATCAAAGAGTTATATGGTTTATCGTTCAAGCCAAAGCTTTAAAAATCGCCCTATTACCATGCAATTCTTGCGGGTCCCGAAACAAAAGGTACATTTTATGTTGTGACGACAGAAATTGGAGGAGACGGTTAAGCAGACGCTGTTAGAGCACGGCGTGGGGGAGGGGGACGGTGTGCTCTATTCCCGCTGCTACGACAAGCTCTACAAGCTGACCTACACCCAAGTCAAGGTAAGCCCTCCCCCCCTCCCCTTCCCCTCCCCCTGACGCCTTCGTACAGGAGTGCCAGTGCCGTGTTTCGTGGTCCGAGTGTGACGTCATGAGCGCCTTAAAACTTGAAGCTGTTAACTATTCAGTCCTCTCGTGCCCGCCAACCTTGACTTTAGGGGATTTTAGAGGGAATCATCAGACCGGAAGTTAGAAAGCAGACACGTCACTAGCAAACTTGACGCAGGTGTATTGTTATATTAACCTAACCTTCAACCCCTTGACCTCCCTCCCTCCTCCCCTCCTAGATACACACCTAGCTGCAGTCTTGTGGTTATTTTAAATGCTCAGATCACGGATATGATTAGCAAAAAATGTATGTTTTTTTTTAGATTTTAATTGTAATCAAAAGAAAAATATGAATGAGAACTTGACACTTTTGGTCAGCAGCAAATTCGTAATTATTTCTTTACGGATTAACCGGCATATTGTGCCGTCGATGGTATTTTATAATATAATTGTTTAAGATCATTAGTCTATAAAAAAGTTAAACATATAAGAATTCAGATGAAAAATAAAAAATAAGAAAAATAGCATGCAGCAAATGTCAGAGAAAATCTAAAGTCTTAAAGATTTAAAAAAAATTAATGTAACGCAAGAGACTCAATGGTTATGTTGATGAGTGAACAGGGATGTTGTTGACGGGTGCGTAGGTGTTGTTGACGGATGCGTGGGTGTTTTTGACGGATGCGTGGGTGTTGTTGACGGGTGCGCAGGGATGTTGTTGACGGGTGTGTGGGTGTTGTTGACGGCTGCATGGGTGTTTTTGACGGATGCGTGGGTGCTGTTGACGGGTGCGTGGATGTTGTTGACGGGTGCGTGGATGTTGTTGACGGGTGCGTGGGTGTTGTTGACGGGTGCGCAGGGATGTTGTTGACGAGTGCGTGGATGTTGTTGACGGGTGTGAGGGTGTTGTTGACGGGTTGCTTGGGTGTTTTTGACGGATGCGTGGGTGTTGTTGAGGGGTGCGTTGGTGTTGTTGACGGGTGCGCAGGGATGTTGTTGACGGATGCGTGGATGTTGTTGACGGGTGCGTGGGTGTTGTTGACGGGTGCGTGGGTGTTGTTGACGGGTGCTTGGGTGTTGTTGACGAGTGCGTGGGTGTTGTTGACGGGTGTGTGGGTGCTGTTGACGGATGCGTGGGTGTTTTTGACGGATGTGTGGTTGTTGTTGACGGGTGCGCAGGGATGTTGTTGACGGATGCGTGGATGTTGTTGACGGGTGCGTGGATGTTGTTGACGAGTGCGTGGGTGTTGTTGACGGGTGCGCAGGGATGTTGTTGACGGATGCGTGGATGTTTTTGACGAGTGCGTGGGTGTTGTTGACGGGTGTGTGGGTGTTGTTGACGGGTTCGTGGGTGTTTTTGACGGATGCGTGGGTGTTGTTGACGGGTGCGTGGGTGTTGTTGACGGGTGCGCAGGGTTGTTGTTGACGGGTGCGCAGGGATGTTGTTGACGGATGTGTGGGTGTTGTTGACGGGTGCGTGGGTGTTGTTGACGGATGCGTGAGTGTTGTTGACGGGTGCGCATGGATGTTGTTGACGGGTGCATGGGTGGTGTTGACAGGCGCTGCGGTCGTACACGAGCCTGCGCGCCGAGATGCAGACGATTGCAGGCGAGCATGTCGAGATGGTCGTTATGTTTGAGCGCTCCAAACTCGCTCAGGCGTCACAGGCGTAGTGCTACTTCTTCCCATGGATATTCATTGAAGAGTTACATTTCAGCGCTCCAAACTCGCTCAGACGTCACAGTCGCATTGCTGCTTCCCCCTACGGATAGTCATTGAAGAGTCACATTTGAGCGCTCCAAACTCGCTCCGGGGTCGTAAGTGTAGCACTATTTCTCCCCGTGGATATTCATTGATGAGTCGTGTTTGAGCACACCAGACTCGCCCAGGCGTCACAAGCTACGTAGCGCTGTATTTTTCCTGTTTCCCACTTCATTTCTAATGTGCCCCCCCCCCCTGAAGTTGTCTCCCCTTTTTGCGGGTTGTATAGGTTTTATTTGTGCTCATTTGTTTGCGTGACAAAAGCGAAAACTTTACTGTGTGCGGTGTCATTTCAGAACCGGAGGTGAGCGTTGTTTTGTTATTACTGTTATTCTTTTAGTTTGTTATTGTGCTTTGAAAAAGCAATGCCAGAGCTGTGTTCAAAGTGATTTGAGAGATCTGAGAGAGAGAAAATGCACTGCAGCGCATGTATGTTTACAATATTAAGCTACTAATACGGCAGCAGATTTCGTAAAGATGGCAAGAAAAAAGAGATTAATCGCCGATGGTGGACGGAATTAATGCATGGTATTGTTGAAAATGTGACGAATTTGCTCTTGACGCGAGGCTCCAGTGGGGGCTTTGCGAGGTTTAAACACTTTTAATCTGTTTCGTTATTGGCTGGGACAACATTAGGCTTGTTTGCCAATGTTATAACTAAATGAATCTCTTCAAAATAGCACCTCTGTGCCTTAAACTTCTCGCTCGGTTATTGCTTTGTGTATTGTATTATATACTACCCTTTGTACCTCCTGTGCTTATTGCCTTAAGTTTATATATTCAGGTATGTTCAAGGCCCCCACCCCCTTTCCAGCTCTGTGGTAGGTGCATCCTATGTAAAATTAAAACGTGTCAAGCATGATGTCCGTGTGTCGATTAGCGTGGTTTAGTTACACATTTCTGATATGGCAGCATATTGCGACACCCCGACCCCTGTCGATTTTTAATATGCAATCCAGACCCCATCCTCTCCCTTACCCGATCAGAATTTTACCATCAAATTATGACTTCTTATATCAAATACTGATCCCATGGCTGACTTTGGACTCGAAACTATGCTTTTGGAAATCCATATTTCAGAATCCTATTGTAACCGTTGGTTGGGGTCCATACTCAATGGCAGGTGAGGGGGGAAGGGGGTGGTCATATTTTTGTCCGGCACTGGTACGAAGAACTTAAACGCAACCTGTGTGAGATACCGGGGTGGGGGAAGCGGCTAGGGGAGAGGTGTTGTCATAAGCTCAGTTCTGCTTATCTGTACCATATAATAAATCATGAAAAACAAAGTACAGTACCTGGATTTTCAGTTGTTTTTTTTTCGCTGCGTGTACCTATACTCAATGCTTCAAGCGTTTGCATAATCTAGCAGCATGTATAAAGCAGTATTAGAACTCTACGCATAAGCTGGGTACTCGTCCAGTCTTATCGGAACTATGCATTTTGCTATGGCTGATTGGTTCTTTGTACTTTCTGTATGTTATTGATATTTTATATTAAGGTGAAGTCAATCTTTTGTATTTCAAACAAAACTATTAGCAATCATATCTTGCTTGGGTAAGAACAAACTTTTTGCTATTTTAAATTACTTGTCTCTGAAGATGTTTAAGTGTAAAACAATGCACAGCAGTGATTAGTTGTTATTGTTTTATATAAAGACCTGAAACGTAATAAAATAACAACATCACATCTACAAGTTTTGTTTTCTGTTAGATTTTGTTAATGACTTGACGGTTGGTAGAAGATGTTTGGCGTGTATAATGGTAGTTATTTTTGTACCGTGGTTGACAGCGCATAGCCATGTCTCAGCTGCGTTTTTACTGAGAGAATTTTTGGCATGTCCACTGGAGCTGTTACTAAGTCCATTAAGTGATTTTAATGACGCGGTTGCTAAGTGCAAAAATAGCGATGAAAAGCGGCGCAATAGTAGAGACTGGTAAGTGGGTTGCTAAGCATGAAACTACTTAGTGAGTTGCTAAGCATCAGTATTTGACATGGTTGCTAAGCATTGTGTTTGACATGACACAGATATCGATGTGCTTGAATTAGACACTTGTCTTTAAACGTGGTGTTAAGTGAAATAGACTGAATGAGATGGTTTGAAAATTTACGCGCAATAATTTAAATATGGAATTGTTCGAATACGCCATAAAACGCAAGTAACTACTAGATGAAGCTAGGCGGAGTCATTAAAAGTCTGGTGTTAACTGAACCAAATAAAGATCAGAACAATATTGCACATGTTTACAAATACTTACATAATATAGACAGATAAGTCTATGTACCCAAACAAAACATTCGAAAAATTACTCTTTTTTGCGATCTACCATAAATTGGCCAAATATTGGGCATTTAAAATTTTTTGCTTGCCAATTTTCAAAATGTTTCTTCTCCCACAATTTTAATTGAATTCCTTTACAGTTTGTGCAGTTTTCCTCTTGATGGTTCTCTCTTAAAAACTGCTTTTTTCGGCGATCCGCCAAAATATGGGCAAATGGGGGGGGGGGGCGCATTTCAAATTTTTTGGTTACCAGGTTTCAAAATGCTTCTTTTCCCACGTTTTTGATCAGACTTCTAACAATTTTGTACGAATGTTCTCTAAGTAGGTCTGTCTTGAGGTGTAATTTCTTTTTGGCCAGCCGCCAAAAATTGGCCTAATGGCGGCATTTTTTTAATTTATTGGTGACCAATTTTCAAAATGCTTCTCCCATAATTTTGATTTGATTCCTTCCTAATTTGGTTCTCTCGGTGTTTTTCTCTTGAAAAATTACTTTTTTTGGCGATTTGCGAAAAATTACGGAATGGGGGTGCCATTTATAAATTTTTAGATAGCTGATTTTTAAAATACTTCTACTTCCACAATTTTGATCGGAATTCTTTCCAATTTTGTACGAATGTTTACGTGGTAGGCCTGTCTTAATATTTTTTTAGCTATCTACCAAAAATTGGCGAAATAGTTGGCATTTTTAATTTTATTTATTTATTTATTTTTTATTTATTTTTTTTTTTTTGGTAACAAATTTTTCAAAAGTTTTTTTCTTCCATAACTTTGATGGGACTGCCTTCAAAAGTTACTACTTGGCGATCCACTAAAAACACTGACCAAATGAGAGGGGATTTAAATTTTTTTACTCCCACAATTTGGATCAGATTCCTTTTCAATTTTGTGTGAATGTTCAGTAGATGGTTCTGTCTAAAAAAAAAAAAAATTTTCAAATCCACCAAAAATTGGCGCAACAGAGAGCTTTTTAAAAAATTTTTGGTGGCCAGTTTTCAGAATTCGTTGTCTCCCACAATTTTGATCAGATTGCCTTCAGAATTTGCATAAACGTTCAGTGGGCGTTTCTCTCTTAAACACTTACTTTTTTGACGATCCGCCAAAACTTGGCTAAATGGAGGCATTTAAAAAAAAAAATCAGTATCCAATTTTCAAAATGCTTCTTCTCACCCAATTTTTATCGGATTCCTTTAAACTGTTGTACGAATGATCGATTTTGAATAACCGGTTTTAAAATATGATTGCCACTTTTTGGCGACCACACAGGTCTATTGATACCTGATTCACCAGATCTCTGCTGGTCACAATGTCCCTGAACATTCTTGTTTAACAAATCCGACCCGACTGCGTTTATGTTTGGCATGAATGCCACCCTCAAGTTCATGCGTCAGACTTCTGTTTTATTTGGCGATTGGCCAAAATATTGGCTAGAAACGGTCAAATTGCAGAAAAATGCTGGTATTTGACGCTTCTTCGCTAGTCGGGAAGGCCTCATTAGTCTAGTGATCAGCGTCATCGTTTCAGAAGAAAGAGGGCTTGAGTGCAAGCCCCACTCACGGCGCACTTTTTATTGTCTCCCTTGATGGGTTTTGCATGGCATATTTATAGTTCTTCCTCCTAGAAGCAGTCCATATGCGTATATAAGCCCATATTTCATTAAGTCAAGGTTCATTATACGGTCTGTGCGCTAAAGTATAATCATCTTAGGTTTAAGATGACATAATGCAACAGTCTGAGCAGAAGTATCTAACAAAATCGGTGTATAAATATGTTTCTTTTCTTTTCCTCGTTCCTTTTTCTGCTTTCTTTTCTTTCTGTTCTTTCTTTCTTTAAGGCAGATTTTCAAGGTCGTCCGCCATTTTTACCATTTTTTTTCTTCAAAAATTGGTCTCTTTCTCGTTTCACCTTTCACATGTCTTTGCTTTTACAGTTATGCACAATGAGCACGGACATCCCTATTTAAGTAGCGCGTACGACACTTTGAACAGCTCAGATTTTTAGATATCATTAAATACTTCGAGCATCAGTAACTTAATATTTTGTCAATTTTTAAGGCCAGAAATATATTTATCTTTGTCTCTCATTCCCCGGTTGGATCACTAAAATCGCAAAAAGATGTGACCCAACCGTGTATGTTTATTTCGGCAAAATAAAATGTTACTGGCGAAATTTATGTTTCACGATCTTGTATAAAAACAAGACTATTTTCTTCTCTGACATAAAAAGGTTTCTTTAACTGATTTAGAGTTAAATGTTTTTATGAAGAGGCACTTGATTGTTTTGAAATATATTTAAACATTCAAATGCATAAACCAACCCAAATTACCTTTTGTAGTTTGGGGATGTAAATTTGAGGCAACCGAGGACGCAAGTTTAATTTATGAGAGAAAAAAAGGTTGTGACAATTGTAAAAGAAAAGACTGCCAATTTGAGATTGCCAATTTGAGATTTTTCAATTCGATGCCAATGTTAGGTTTTACATTTCAACACTAATTATATGTCTTCCCTCGGGGAGGCATATATTGTTTTTGGTCTGTCCGTCCGTATGTCTGTCCGTCAGCAGCGATTTCTCAGTAATAAGGCAGCCGATTGCAACCAAATTTTACACACGTATTGCTTATAACCAATAGATAATGCTCATATATTTATTTTTCATATCCAATTATTTTTCGATTTTTGGCGATTTTTTTTTAAAATTTTGACTTCAGCATGTATCGCAAGGTATCTTCGCTTTTGAAAGACTGTGGCGCTGGGGGAGACATATCCGTTTTTAGCTTTAGCAAAAACATAGACTTTCTAGTTTACGTCTGGGTCTAGATTCTCCCTATTCGAGGTTAATTTATTCGCAATGCGAGGCAAAAATAGATAAAATTAAATTCAAATTAGCCTTAAGTTTAAATTTAATTTAATAGATCAAATAACTAACTTATACTGGGGTCAAATTAAATAATTTTCATTTCAGCTGCTGTTGTTAGGCGTGATATGCCAAGTAAAGATGCAGTTCGCGATTGGGTTAGGATCGGAATTTTATTTTGATCCTCCAAAACGTCATTTTTTTGTATGCAAACGAAGTTACGCAATCGCATACCGTTTGCCAAATCAGCTTTACAAGTTAAAAAAATGTAACTATTAGTTTACAGCTTGTACAATGTTAAAAGATCTGACGGGAAGAGATGTATACAGATTATAGAAACTATTACGACGATCTCCTGGCCACTACAGGAGCTATGTGCCCTAAAATAGGTTTACGCAGGTACTCGAAACACCGTCTAGAATAGTCGTCGCCGTTGCAGAGGGCCTTCAAAGAAGGAAACTGTCGTTTAATTTCGTGAAAGTTTTGTTTTTTTGTGTTTTTTGTTTTTGTTTTTTTTTTTCTATTGTTTTTTTTTTTTTTTTTTTTTTTTGCTAGTAAAAGCTACCTGTCGCACTTGATTGGAATACTGGGGATGTTTGAGCTTTGGTATATGCCTCTTATATCACACGTTTGATGTGGTTAGACAGCCCATTTGGAAATGTCTTTGGTCATGCCAGATCTGAAAGAAATGGTCTGTGCTTTTTGAATTGGCGCTCTATGTTCATTGGAAAACTCCATGTAGAAGTGCACGCACGGGACAGAGCATGTGGGTAACACTAATTGGAAATGTCTGATCAGTCTATATATAGAAGAGTACTCCCATGAATCATAACCCGAAACGGGCTTGAGCATGGCTGCGATCACTGACCTATACCTTACTATACAAAATATAGTATGAGGCGTAAATCTTGTAAAAAACAAAGTTCAGAAAATCGGATACCACCCTGGGGCAAGCCTTGAATGGGTCAGGTTTTGGCTTCTCACACCGGTGATATGGCATGGTGCCGACGCTGCATAATGCAGTGTCGATATTATGCAGTGTCGGCACTATTCCATGCAACCCTCACACCAACCCGAACATTTATTTCACTGTGATCGATAGATTTTTTGACGTGAATGGCTTATGCACTTGAGACATTTTCTTCATTGGCCCATCTGAGAATCCTTCAGCTTTCAGACAGGTAGGGAAAGGTACCACATCTTCAGGTCCAGAAGATGTGTGGTGGGGTGAAAGTATTCCCAGTGTGGTTGATACAGGAGCCCTGAGTGGCAGGGGATATGAATTCAGTTCTCTACTCTGTACTGAGACAATAGAGTGAACCACGGTTTCCATGATGCTATCAGAACGAGACGGCTTCTTGGAAACAGCTGGGCTGTGAACAATAATTGTTTTAGGATGGCCTGGAGAGGAAAGGCATATAGCACCTGCTTGGTCTACCTGACACTTGAGGAACTATATTTTCCAGGATTTCCATGAGGGCAGGGGAAGACATACCTAGGTAGTTGGTGGGTCAGAGAATTGAACAGATCCAGGTAGGAGGAACCTCGCGGGGACTGAGCCAATACCCATTGAACCGAGTTCTGACTCAGGCACCGCCGTTTGTATTACTCTGTCCACTCTGAAGGTCAGGTCTGCGAGCACATTCAGGTTGCAGTCTATGTGGTCTGTTGAAAGTCAGATCCCGTGACCTCTTGCTAGACAAAGGATTTCCCCTGCTCACTCAGTTTAATTGACCGGGTGGCTCTTTGCTTGCTAAGTATATATCACTGTGCACGAGTTCTCCAACATCACATATGCTGATCTGTTTTCCAGACTGGGGAGTAATTAAGTGATTGCCAGCCATACAACTTTCAGTTCTGGCCAATTTACTCGTTTGGTCCTCAGGCTGGAGGCTACGTACCCTTCCATGGCTTCCTTCTGAAGTAGAAAGCAAATCCCTGGGACGAAGCATCTCAATTTTTTAAGATCTTTGATTACTTTTGACAGAATGACCGCTAGCTGTGGTGACTTCTTCCCACTTCTAATTTTACTGTTCTTTGAAACTTTCTGTCGTGAAGCTTCCTCAATTGGATTTTTCTGTGGCTTCTTGTTAGCTCAGCAGAGACTCTATTTGAGTAAGTTTTATGGGCTGACGGGGAGCAATGCTCTCATCTCAATGGTTTTGACAATTCTCTCCGGTCTGTTTTCTGTGGGGTAAACTCTGGCTAGCTCAAAATCCCACTTTTCTCCCAGAAAGATGATTTAATTCTTGGGCACTAATTCTGACTTTAGAAGATTGACTATATGATCTAACCGAAGCACTTGTGTTACTAAGAGGAGAGTTTGGAGTCTGGCATGAGCTTCCTCCATTTGAGCTAGAAAAGAATCGTTCAAGAACTGGAAGAAGAGCACACCCTGGAGCATCACTCACGACTTTAGCGTCTTCATTACTTTTAAAAAC
The DNA here is from genome assembly GCA_949752745.1 of Protula sp. h YS-2021. NCBI lineage: Eukaryota > Metazoa > Annelida > Polychaeta > Sabellida > Serpulidae > Protula > Protula sp. h YS-2021. Next base: position 26,909,812 of record OX457027.1, on the reverse strand, counting down.
ACATACTGGGCAGTATAAAGGCCAAACAGGAGTACCAGAAATCAGACTTTATGAAAATAGATATTTGTGACTTTTCGCGATTTATTGTGATGTGGAGATAAGCGTCTGACAAGTCTACATAGGTCTCCTGTTTCCCATTTATAACATTTCTTTGAATACCTTGACGGTGTCTATCTGAAATGTGGTAGGTCGAAGTAATTATTCTTTCCTGTACGACTTTCTTGTTCAGTAACTCTTGGACATGATTCTGCGTGGAGCCCTGGCGGTTGGAGGTGGCTATGTGATTTGGGGCTTGAGATGAAGGGGGACTTGCCTTGTTTGTCCTTCCAATATGGAAAGGATAGCCATGTCGAAACTACTCGACGTGCTGCTGCCATTTCTATCAGACATTGCAAAAATAGCCTGGCCTTCCTCCTTCGGGCCAAGAGTCTTTGCACTTCAGTAGCTCCTTTGTTTCTTTTCATAAACGAACGATATCGCTTGGAGATTAATCCTCATCTCCACGCGGTGCTGTGGTTCGTTGCCACCTGTATTGCTGCGAGGCTTGATGGCTGGCGGCCCTGTCATGTTGTTGTTTCTATCTCTTGGCTGATGGGGAGTTGTGATATTGGTGTCTAAATTCACGAACACCTTTGACTGATAACCAACCATGCAGCAATAAAATGTTCCTTCACAGTTGTAACATCGAAATTAGCTGATTTGCGGCTACCAAGCAAACAACCGACGTCTTTTTGTGGTTGAAAAAAGTTTGGATTTTGGTCGCAACGACTTCACAACCATATTCTGAATAAAATAAGGTTGTAAAATAGGTAGAATTACGTCACGACCTATTTTCCCAAACCCGACTTTATTCCGACGTCGAGGCGACGAATATTTATTGTGGCTCACCGGAAATGGAAGTCATTTTGAAAAAGAGGAAGAAAAAACATGCACATTTTAGAATTTTGATGGCCTGTCGATACTTTTCTTCCTAGATTGTGAAACTTTACATGGAAAATGCTTTCGTATGTATTTCACAACAGCAGTTGAATGATTGATTATTTATTAATTATATAACTCTAGACTCTATTTTTGCAAAACTTGTCTAAGACAAGGTAGTAAACCCGACGGCAGTTTCAGGTCGGAATCCGACGTTGGTTCCAATTTCATAAAGAACCTAAAGCCGACTTAATTCCGACGTCGCATTTAGGTCGGAACCCGACGTCATTTTCGCGTTGAAAAACCGACGTCGGTTCCATTTCATATACAACCAAAACCGGCACATCATTCCGATGTCGGAAACGTCGGGTCACGACGTCGAACCGACGTCATTCTGACGTCTTAATGTTTGCGGGGTATCTTTGCCACGTGCCGGTGGCTACTGATACGTACTCCAGCAGTTTTCGCACCACTGGGTCGGATATCCCTTTCTGGGCTAGTACCTCGTTCAATGCCTTTAGTGTGTGATCCTACATAGAGGTAATGTTCAGTGTCTGTCGAGCTAAGCCTACCAAAACTTAAGCATCTTTCTGAATCATGGGAATATCTGCGTTTTGCTTCACTCTGAGCATTCACAGCGTCCTTTTGCAAGGTTGCCCTGATGGCTAAATAGGTATCACATTGTCAGCAGACCTGTACGTCGCCGATCTGCTCCCCAATTTCTTGGATGAGTAGAGCCTCACTAAAAATGTCTCCCGTTTTGGTTCTAAACGGTTAAACGTGTGGAAAATATTTCCTAGTCCATATACGGGTTGCCCGCTTCTACCCCACCAAACGTGTAATGTATTACGCCTCTGAATGAAATATCCTTCGATAATATTTGGGTCTCTGACGTCGGCGGGGACAGAGACAATATCTTGAAACGGTAAGGGTAGTCGGAGATGGGATGAGAATTGGACGTCGGGCTGCTTCTGCTGAGTTCCTCGAGTATTACTGGCTTTTTTGGTGATCGAAGTCCGTCTAAAAACAGGATGGGTCGGATAAGTGCCTCCATTTTCCCTTCCTTGAACTCATAATCTGAGCACTTGCTGTGATTGCTTTTTGTCATCTGGTAGTACTGTACGGTAAGAACGCATTATCCATGCCTCCGTGGTGACCAGGAAAGGGATCTCGCTCGAGATTGCGTATCCTTATCTCAGGGTGTCGCACTGAAATGTGCCCCGACAGAGAGAGATCTGCTGACTCATCACTGACTTGAGCTGTGCTCCTGATGATGCCGCTACCGAGAGCTGGGATATGGCAATAATGATTGCTTGGAGTGAAGCCAGCTGGACTTGCCTCTGTTCCTGCATGGCTCACTGCTATCTCGCTACCATTCCAGGATGGTTCGAGAGCCACACCCTGACTTGGTTCCCCCAGTTGCTCTGACAGGGGAAAGCTTTTCCTCCTGGATCACCATTACTGGTCAATTGCACGAACGATGCCTCTATCCAAGTAGGCAGAACCACTTGGTCCCCCGACAAGTCCCCAAAGGGGGGAAGTGGCGATAACCCCGTGAATTCAGCTAGCAATGTATAAGACACAATGAGGTTCTGCTAATTTTCAACCGAGGTTGCTTACTTGTGGTCAACACTATTATTCTTTGGTGTTATTAAACTTGGCATTCAAAACAATGCCAAAACTAAGGTCGTCACATCAAACGCAATAATAGTGAGCATAAATTATCAAAAAAAAAAAACAAATATGCACCTGTTATCCTGGAAACGTTCAAAGAGTCTTTTACAAAAAAAGCGTCTTCATTGTTCTGCTCATGTGAGTAATGTGTTGTCACGCAGTCTTTCAATAGTTAGGGTGTCCTCTTACCTCCCTACATCCTCACTGTTGTGAGAATGGACTCCTGGATATCTTAAAGTAGGGAGCGTAGTTAATCATATAACTAACTAACCTCCCTACTTTACGATATACAGGAGGCTATTCTCACAACGGAGAGGATGTACTTCCTCCTACCCCGTTGGCTTAGGAAAAACTAGAAGGTCGTGCTTACAACGGGCAGGACATCCTCTTTTCTTTTTGCTTCACTATTACCATGAGGAAACTAGAAGGTATTCTCCGCATACGGGAGGATATCCCGTCTTCACACCTCTTTGCTCCACAATAATCAGGAGGCTATCCTCACAACAGGGCTTTCTTCTAACTAACTTTTTTATTTTGGGCTACTGTGTCAACTACCAGAATTTATCAAAGAATTTCTGAACATACGTCGTTTCAGAGTGCGACTGGCTGCAATTGTCTAGGAACGGCAAAGAAGCAGGTGTCCTTCACGGTTGGGTTGTTTCAGTTGTACTTTTTCTGACAAAAATCAACAGTATCAAAGATACTTGCAACAGGATATAGATGAATCTCTCTTGGCATAAGATTTTGTTGTGTCTTGTCGAGGTAAAATCATGCATCTGATATAGCTTCGTCTTCAGCAAAATACTCTCCATTCAAACTTGGCTTATTAAAATTGATTCAAATGATTTCCAACCGAAATGGTCTGCATGCACTTCTGCAACAGCATAACGATCCGATCTTTCTGTTTCAAATGCTAAAATACCTGTGATAAAGTTAACAATTTATATTTTATCGCCCGCATCAAAAGGCATTGCATCTGCTCAGGGTCATTCCGGCGTGTGAGTGGAGAACACGTAGGTACACTGAATTCTGCTGTACATACCGCTTATAAGATGTAGGCTTTTCTATGGTTTTATTGTCTAAATCAGCTAAATCATCCGATTTGAAGAGTGTGATTCGATACAAAATCAAGGTGAGCGGCTATGTTTAAATGTATTTACTACTTCACTAACAGATAGCTTATACGTAGAAGCGAATTAACAGTCTCAAATGTTCCGAGATTAAAACTTACCGTGCAGTATGAAATAAAACTATATGCGAACAGAAGAAATCCAACCGTTGAAGCAGCCTTCAGAACACATTTTTCAAGGCGAAAAGAAAGAAAGCGCAATGCTTCCCCCTCCATTTGATGTCAGAGTTAAACCTTATCTCGAGCTCGTGGTTATCGTCGTTGAACCTTTCGCAGACTATTAGGGTTCCTAGTCACCCTAAATAGACACGAGCCAAACCTGAAAACCAGTTCCTATTTCCCAAAAGAGAACTTTCAAAAACAAGACTCCCGGATTTTTCATCACTTTTCTTTGCAAAAGGCATAGCTCTACAATTAGATAATCAAATCATCAAGATCATCTTTGATTTTATAGTGTAGCTGTCCGTTAACACCATTGAAGAATATCGATCTGCTATAGAAGGCGTCATCAAATCAAAAGGCCTCAGGCTATGACGCTGGGAAAGATGAAGAAATCTCCAAGTTGCTATTGAACTTTAAAGCGTTCGAACAGTAGGATGCCCAAGCGGGGCTTCAATTCCTCAAGAGGTTAAACTTCGTTTCTCTGAAGACGCTCGCCCCGAAATTTACATTCTTCCTTGCCTTCTCCTCTGGCAAGAAGATTGGTGAGATTCAGGCCCTCGATCCAAGTCCTTATTACCACGATTACTGGCCGGCAGCGATGTTAGTCACGCGAGCAAGTATCTGTGCCATACACCTTAGTAGCAACGGGGCTGGGCAATGAGGGCAATCACCATTCCAGCCCTAAGCAAAGTGCGCTCGCGGAAAGATGATTCTGAAAGATCACATTGTCCACTGTGTACGTTATGCTATTACTTGAATATGTATATGCGCCAATACTCATAAGCACAAGGACAAGGACATGCTGATCGTATAACAAATGAAGAACTCTTAACAACAGAATTAAAGCCAAGTTCTAAAGCCAAGTCTCACACTCAAACTTGAGGGTAAAAGAGAAACATGAATAATTCGCCTTTGGGTTTATCGAAAACGGTTAGACACAGCACAATTTTACTTTCTAACTTAATTCTCTGAAGAACTTAAAGGTGGCATAATCCATGAGCTCCCCTCCTTCCTCCTGATCTTACTGTATGCCCACCGCTCCCCGGATGTAGAGGGTTTTGTTTCAATATGAGGGATAGGAATATAACAGCAGGATATCCTCTCCTTTAGGCGGCAAGAGGCACTCCTTGAGGAGAAGGGAAGGCAGCAGATTAGAAATGGTGGTATGGCGGGTTGTGATTTATTCCCTGAATAATTCAGAATTGGATATTTTCTTAGGTTTATCTGACAATATAGTCTCCTTGGGTTGTCAGTGAATGAATTCTATGGTGTCGTTGTTACCCTCAAGAAACTTGGGGTTTTTCTGCTTTGTTCATGGATGCCACTTTTTCATCAAAGGAAAGGAAGTGATGTAAAGGTTTTCAAAGATGTTTGCTGTTTTGTTTGTGATTAGATCATATCATGTACGCGGCACCTCACAAATGAACACAAAAATTACATTCAACCAGGTTTTCGCCTTTCATTTAGGAGTACTTTTTTCCTCCCATTTCTGCAAAGAAGTTGTTGCTGTCCAGTCATGTTATGGACACAACATGATAGGGGTAAACACAAACATCCCGGAGAAGTCTTTCTATGTTTTCGTTTCTCCCAGTTCAGGGACTAGGGCTGGTGTTTTCAGGCATTTTATTTATGAAAGTATTTTAAAGGTAACAAAAGACAACAGTATTATCAAAAAATAGTTTGCACAGTGCCAAATTGAATATATTCGTAAAAATGTAAGTGATTTTACATGTAAAAAGAATTAACCAATCGCGGCAAAGTGTGAATCTTGCCCTAATTTTGTTCAACAAACCTTTTATTCAGTTTATGTTAGTTTTTTTACCCTCAAGTGTTTTTCTCTCAGTGTTTATAACTAACAAACATTGGAAAAGTTCCAATACGAATTGCGTTTTAACTTTTTATTTTGCCAAGTGTCTTTGTCAAGTCTTTTCTAAAAAGGAGAACTTTGAAATCATTTTTTGGAAAGCAGACAAAATACACATTGTTTCAGGATTCATCGGTTTAAGGTCATTTTCAACGAAAATATTTAGAGCAAATAAGGAAACACAAGCTAAATACAAATTTTTCAGTTGCACGCTATTTAACCATGGTATAACATAACCAGAATATGTAGTTTTATTCTTGTTTTAATTTTAGATCAAATCAAAATAGCCTCATAATATAATAACCATAATATTGCATCATCAAAACATGAAGTTTTAATTCCTGTTTTGATTTTAAACCACATCATATGCCGAATTATGTAATTAACATTTAGTATATCTTTTTTGTGCACTGATCAAACTAAATTTTAGCAAAGAATACCATAATATAAAGATAAAACGGATGTGCACCATTTGCAGTCCCTTGTGAATAAATCTAAACACACTGGTTAGATTTAAAGGCCAGCTTAATAGTCTAGACAAATAAACAAACAAAGTTTTACATGCGTTTGTTTATTGACACGACACCATGTAAAAAAGCATCGAAACTGTTCGAATATTTTTAAATCATGCCAACTAAATTACAATTTCTATTTAAGACCTTAAAAGTGTCATTGGTATCACAAAATGCTCTAATCTTCTTGAGGAGATGACTGTTGCGATTACAGTATTTTACTGAAAGGGTATAACGCTTTGGATATTGCTTGTAAGACTTCTAGTCATTGGCCATTTTAATCTTCTTTGGTTCTTCTACCCCCTCATACAACGTTATATCTACATGCTTCTGCAAGAATAATGCTGTCTATGCATTTTCAAAGCTTAAAAAATTGTACATTCAAATTCTTAAGTTAAATAATATCCTAAAATACGCTATTTAATGATAATACTTGGAATACACCGGGACAGATACCCGGTAGGCACACTATCGATAATTAAGTCGTTTAGATGTTGGTTGGTCGTAAAAAGAAAACAGAAGACGAGAGCGAGTCTGATCTGTTAATGTAATCAGAAGTAATTTTAACATTTTTCCAATGTCTGAATTTTAAGTTACATTAAAGGAGGATTTTGTCAAAGGTGTTGTAAACGGCAACACCCTCCCTGCAACAAAATCATTTGTAAAGACCAAAGTTTGTCCAATAATATAGATCCGTCCGAGAAATTTTTATGTTCCACCATATTAACTTAACTCACATTCTTGAAGTGCTGCTTGAGAAATAAACTATTATATCACTTTTTATAACTAATATCCACATTCATGTATTTCACAGAAATCCATAGCTCAAGCGTTAAACAAACTCCTGGAATAACCATTTTAAAGAAGCCTAAAAAATTTTCCGACGTAAGGCCTGCTCTTTTTGGATTTTAGGAAGCCACATGTCATATTTACACCCTTAAATCTTGAGTTCAACTTAAGAATAGCGGTTTCGTCCATGGCGGTTAGATGTTAAATGTTTACCACGATAGAAAGAGTAACTGCGAGCGATGTTTAGAAATAGTTTTTTTCTGTAGGTCTACCGGATTTGTAATAAAATTGTTTTTGAGATTGTCGTTTGTATATATCCATATTTCCAATATTTAGTGGAAACTTGGCCCACATGATTTTGCTTTTAAACCGCTTGTATTTCAAGCAAATCTAAAACTGAAAAATGCGTATTTGCACAATTGTAAATTACATAAAAGCAGCGTTTTTAGCTGTTCCTCTTTAAACTTGGTGGAACTGATCCAAGTGGTGTCGAAGGTCCCAACCTCTCCTATGCTTTTTAATGAAAAATTTTTAGCGATTTTTAAAAATATTGTAACATATATGTAAATTTAAAAGTATATCTTCTCATGACTGAATAGTTTCGAAACTCCAAAAATATTTTCCTGAACTGGGTTCTGTTTTATACAGAAATTTGTCATATAAGCATTTTCTAGTTTTTATCTAGAAGAGTGAATAATGATCGAATCACGAATCCCCCTCACCCTCCCTATCTCGCACCATTCTCCTCCACTTCATTGGTTATATCTATAGTTAAGTGAAGTTCATTTTCGAGAATAAACAAGTCAGAGACAGATATGGCTCTTATTCAAATATCTTTTTAATGTAGTTTAACTTCTTTTACATGTGTTATTGGTAGCATATTACAGGAACAGAAAGCTATAACAGCTATAAAATGTTAGAGTAGTGTTTAAAATTTCAGATACACATACAAAATAATTAAAATATAAACTATCACGAATAGGTTTGCCTTATACAGACTGAAACATTGTGAACATGGTTTAGTGTACAGTTTTCGAATTTTGTGCAGCTTCCACCGCTTTAAACAGTATTTAATTCAATTTTGATTCCCATGAAAACTATATGACCCGAGACCAATCTTGTTTTCGTATTATCTTCACATGGCAACGCCGCATGTGAGATATATTTACCAACTATTTGAAGAGTTCCAGCATCAATTGCGTTTATAACTATATAAAATTTAACAAGCCTCTTGGTTGCATATAGGTGAATCCTTTATCAACCAAAACTTGTTCTGCAAGAAAAAGACTCATCGAACAAATGTTTGCACTAGCAAAGCATCTTAACATTCCCATGCATAGAGAGAGTGGGTCAGAGACAGTGAAACAGAAGGGGACTGAGAGAGACCTGGAAAGGAAATCTGGAACAAATCATCAATAAAAACTCGGCCAGTCTCTCACGTTTGATCATCTTTCATTATTTTTCCTTCCAAATCCTGCAGTCATTTCCTGCTAAAACGTTAGAAAGTATATGTATTTTGTGAATGTAATACAGTACCAATACATCATAAGTTAGTGACTTTCTTTTCTAAAGGCGGTGCAAGCAAAAAACAAAAAGATGATGACTAGATTTATTACTCTCAAAGGATATCAAAAGGTAATATTAAAGTTTAAAAAATGAAACACACCCTAAATGTAAAAAAAAAGTTTTTTCGATTGCAAACTTTTGGCCGTAGTACAAATAGATCGCTTTATTTATAGCTGTCGTTGTAATTTTAGATTCAAAACGAGGTAGCAAAATTATATATAGCTTTTGTGACCAACAAAACGGTTTAGCATGCCGCTAGTCTGCCCTCTGACAACACTGAATTACAGAAGCGAATACAGCGAAACATGGATAAGGAAATTGTACATCAATTTGAACAATCAGTAAGTTGATAAAAATGTTTATATAAACATGCTTAAAAAATTGGAGCTCTTTGAGGTAAAACTCTACTTGTGCTGAATAAATTAAACAAACACAATATAAGAATCCTAAGAGGAGTTTTTGGTTTTATTGAAAACCAACCATTGAGCATTGTGACATATCATCGCCGAAATTTATCCTCTTTCACCCTTCCTATTTATTTACGCCTCTTAATTGTGTAATTTCGGGATCAAAGTAATAAATTGAAGATCTTTTTATAATTCGGTGCAATTAAAAGCCAATTAACAGCCGGAAATCTGAAATGTTAGAATTTTTACAGTCGTTGTTAATGTGAAATTTAATCATAATCAGCTCTACAGGATGAACTTTTAAACCAGTTGCTGCTGTTGTTATTTTTGTTGTTGTGATTGTTGTTGTTATTTATCTAATCCTGTGGTACTTTTGCTTCTCTATACTAAAAACATAGTTGCTACAAACATTCCAGAGCCATGTAACATGTTAGTAATACAAATTTTGATACTTTTTCTGAAATACAAAAATTATTTAAATGCTACACTCTGTTGTGTCAGGCATTTGACATTAATTCCTGTAAAAGATTAATCTGGTTAAACCTGGTCACACAACAAAAAGTTTAAATCTAGTCTTAAGCTTCATAACCACATCACCAACTGAAAAAAAGAAGAGTCGTTCGCATTGCTTTCCTCATAGTGATTTTGTTTAATTTCAGAAACTACATGAACAAATGCGAAAGACAGTGCAAGTACTGGCTTTATCCCTTGTGGTTGTGCTTCTGGCTTGTGTTGCCATTTTAATCAGTGGTGCTTGGTATGTGATAAGTTACAAACAAACACGCCAGACTTGTGAAGAATGTACGCTGGAGCCTACCACTATGCAATCAGTGATTGTGAGTAGTTTGGTGCAACGAAATACTATTGAAATACTTTTTAAGCTCTTTCATTTTTAACAGATTTTAAATATTTATTTCAGTTTCAAACGTTTGTTCAAAATCCAGAAATACTTGTAGAAAAAATTGAATGACAAACGTGAAATACAAAGCCATTTATAGTTATTACAGCAATTCGCAGAACTTCCATGATACTCAATAGTAGCAAAACGTTCCAAACCTTTTATCAGTTACAGGGAGTGGTGAACGGTTGATTACTTGTAACATTTACATTTTTTATAATATATTTTATTGCAGGAAAAGTACTTTATCGGTGTTCCTAGATACGAGAATGAGAATATATCTATGGTGCATGAAGACATTATAGTGGATAAGGTACTTGGATATGAGTACATTATTATGAAGGATCCCGTCAAGGTGCACACCATGTTTATTGTGGCCATAGACAGGAACCAGGTATTATAACGTTTCATTATTAATTTTAAGCATACTTCAACTAGATATTTAACGCATGTGCAAACAAATTCAATATTTCATAACAAGTGCAAGAACAAAGCAGGTACATAAACACGCATGTAATAGTAATTTGCACGAATTCTTGGTTTATTTAACAGGGCTTGACATATATCTACGGCAGTGAACACGGGGAGTGTATGATATTTCCTGACAACTTTTACACTTTAGAAGAGAGTGTTACATTCCTCAAGGAGTTTGATGTGAGAATACATAATATTCCATTCTTGTGGTACTCTCTGGTTTACCAATAAAGTTTGAATTCCTCGCTTTGATTTTAAGTATGGATTAAGGAAACCTGTTGTAATATTAAATGACACAATACATTGCATTTTACTTTGACTAGTCAAGTAAAAGATATAATATAATTTTAGGAGAAAAAACTGAGTCACCACCCCCTCACCCCAGACTAATTTATTTTTCTACAGATTTAATAAATATAGAATAATGTGGCATTAATCAATTTTTTAATTTGACAATCTTGTATTATTCATTTGACTTTGCTAGAATAAGCCACACACAAAATTTTACAACTTCCCTTTAAGCATTTTAGCATAAGGACCATATATAAATTTAATACTTATTTTTGAGAATAGGGACAGAACTTAGAGCAACCCTCAGAACGTTATGACTATCGCAGATACGATTTTCTCACAGACATAAAAGGAATTCCAAAGCAAATGGCTATGTTTTGTACTGAGAAAAATACATATGTGATGGCCAGGGCAAATGCTGGTAAGTACCACATACATTCATACCATTGTTTTGGGTTTTAGCATTTCAGTATCATAATAATTGAACTGTTTGTGTCAGGTTGTATAACTTACTCTGTTATTAATTAACGGACTTGGTTTATTCTGTTTTCAGAAGACATATACCAGTATGCAAACGTTTTTTGCATGTAAAGCTTGTCTGATATCATAAGATTTGTAATATCAATCTGGTATATAACACATCACACACTGAATCATACGTATTTCCTTTCGAAAAATGTCTATAAAGATAATTCTAGCACTATGCAATATAATGCTGAAGAGTTTATTATAAGTGATGGAGTGTTTTTGTTTTGACTCAGATGAATGGGAGACAGAAGATGTACTTTACCACGTATGCGTTTGTTACCATTACTGTTGGTGTTCCTACTGTAAAGATGTCAACTGTTGGGGCCAATGTGCTCCAGCACCATTTCCTCCACGACTTTCTCCACGAAGGGAAGCTCTTGCGTAATGCCTGATCGCGATTATAAAATCAATTGACAGACAATTTGGCATCTTTGTTTAACAAAAACAACAATTTGATTAATAATTGTTTAGTCACAAAGTAGCTTTTCCACATAACAACTACAAACCAAAATAAAATAGTATTGTATATTTTCCCAAGCATTATTTAACAAAAATTATTTCAACTAAATTTGTTATATTTCAACTCAATTTGTTATATTTCTAGATTTTGTGTCTGCATTTAACGCTAAGATGTTGATTTAAAATTACAACTTTTTGTCTCGATCTTATGTACTCCACTAAATTATAAAATGTAATATTTTGAAGTGATAGTTGTCATTGACCAAACTAGCGTTTGCTTGAATGCATTGCAGTGATTTTGCACCATATATTGCAATAAATATCCATTAAAATAATCTAGAACATTTCTACAAGTATTGTCGCTTTGTTTTTTCTTGTTCATTTTTGCACTATTGCCGTTTGCATATTAACATCTTCAGGTAATAATGACAGTAAAGAACCGTACCGACAATATCGCGATCCGTGCAGGGACCCGTGTCTGAATTAACTCGGCAGTCGACGATTTAGGGAGGGGGCACACATGATACTACTCTTACTTGTCACCCAGTTTGGTTCTTCGGTTAATATTTCATAATCATATTGTAACCGTTGGTTGTTGTCCATTCTCAATGAGAGGGTGGTCGCATTTTTGTCCGGCAGTGGTACGAACCTAAACGCAACCTGTGTGCCGTACTTGGGAGTGAGGGGGTGGTTGGGCGAGAGGTGTTGTCATAAGTTCAGTCCTGCTTATTTCTACCATATAATAAATATGATAAAACAAGGTACCTGGATTTTCACGTTTTTTTTTTCGTTTTTTTTTTCGCTGCGTTTACCTTCAAGCGTTTGCATAATCTAGCAGCATGCCTAAAGCAGTACAAGAACTCTACGCATAAGCTGGGCACTCGTCCATTCTTATCGGAACTATGCATTTTGCTGTGGCTGTTTGGTTCTCTGTACTTTCTGTATGTTGTTATTGATATTTTATACTTACGGTAAAGTCAATCTTTTGTATAGCAAACACAAATATTAGCAATGATATCTTGCTTGGGTAAGAACAAACGTTTTGCTATTTTAAAGTACTTGTCTCTGAAGATGTTTAAGTATAAAACTGCACAGCAGTGATTACATATTATTATTATATATAAACACCTGAAACGTAATAAAATAACAACATCACATTACGAGTTTTGTTTTCTGTTAGATTTTGTTAATGACTTGATGGTTGGTAGACGATGTTTAGCACGTATAATGGTAGTTATTTTTGTACCGTGGTTGACAGCGCATACCAATTTCTCAGCTGCATTTTTGCTGAGAGAGCTTTTGGGTAGTCCACTGGAGCTGTTACCGGTACTAAGCCCATTAAGCGATGGTAACGACGCGGTTGCTAAGTGCAAAAATAGCGATGAAAAGCGGCGCAGTTGTAAGCATGAAGTGGGTTGCTAAGCATGAAACTACTTAGTGGACTGCTGAGCATGAGACTGCTAAGTGAGTTGCTAAGCATCAGTATTTGACATGGTTACTAAGCACTGTGTGTGACATAGCACAGATGTTGATAACATGAATTACACATTTGTCTTTAAACGTGGTGTGAAGTGAAATAGACTGAATGAGATGGTTTGAAAATTTACGCGCAATAATTTAAATATGGAATTGATCAGATGCGCCATAAAACGCAAGTAACTACTAGATGAAACCAGGCGGAGTCATTAAAAGTGTAATGCTAACTGAACCAAATAAAGATCAGAACAATATTGCACATGTTTACAAATACTTACATAATACAGACAGATAAGTCTAGGTACCCAAACGAAACATACGAAAAATTACTCTTTTTTGCGATCTACCATAAATTGGCCAAATATGGAACATTTAAAATTTTTTGGTTGCCAATTTCCAAAATGCTTCTTCTCCCACAATTTTAATTTAATTCCTTTCCAGTTTTGTGCAGTTTTCCTCTGGATGGTTCTCTCTTATAAACTACCTTTTTGGGCGATCCGCCAAAATATGGGCAAATGCGGGGGAGGGGGGGACATTTCAAATTTTTGGGTTACTAGTTTTCAAAATGCTTCTTTTCCCACAATTTTGAACAGACTTCTAACAATTTTGTACGAATATTCTTTAAGTAGGCCTGTTTTAAAATGTAATTTCTTTTTGGCCAGCCGCCAAAAATTGGCCTAATGGCGGTGTTTTTTTTAATTTACTGGTGACCAATTTTCAAAATGCTTCTACCATAATTTTGATTGGATTCCTTTCTAATTTTGTTCTCTGGATGCTTCTCTCTTGAAAATTACTTTTTTGGCGATGCGCCAAAAATTGCGGAATGGAAGGGGGGCATTTTAAATTTTTTTTGCTGGCCAATTTTCAAAATAATTCTTGTCCCACAATTCTGATCAGGTTTTCTTCAAATTTTGTATAAATATTTGTCTCTCTTGACAAATTACTTTTGCTTTTGGTGAGCTGCCAAAATTGGCCAAATGGTTAGGGGGCATTTAAAATTTTTTGGTTGCTAATTTTCAAAAGCTTCTCACACAGTTTTGATCAGATTTTCTTCAAAGTTTGGACGAATGTTCGCTCTGCAGGCCTGTCTTGAAAAATTACTGTTTTTTTGGGGCGATCTGCCGAAACTTATTCAAACTGGGGGCATTTTTAAATTTATCTGTAGCCAATTTTCAAAATGCTTCTTGTCAGATTTTGATCGGATTGTTTTCAAATTTTGGACGATTGTTCTCTTGATGGTTTGCTGTTGATAGTTCTGTCTTTTTTCTATGATCCGCCAAAAATTTTAAGCCAAATGAGGGGGGGGGGGGGGTTGTGCATTTAAAATTTTTGATTGCCAATTTTCAGAATACTTCTCGTACAGTTTTGACTGGATTTTCGTCAAATTTTAAATAAAAATGTTCACCAATAAGGTTCTCTTGAACAATTTCTTTTTTGGCGATCCACCAGCAATAGATGAAATGGAGGACAATTTTTTAAATTTATCGGTCACCAATTTTAAAAATGCCTCTTCTCCAACAATTTTGATCGGATTCCTTTGCAATTGTGCATGCCTGTTCTCTAGATTGTTCTCTCTTGAAATATAATATTTTTGTCGATCCACGAAATTGACCAAATGGGGGTGGCATTTATAAATTTTTCGATAGCTGATTTTTAAAATGCTTCTACTTCCACAATTTTGATAGGAATTCTTTCAAATTTTGTACGAATGTTTACTTGGTAGGCCTGTCTTAATTTTTTTAGCTATCTACCGAAAAATTGCGAAATAGATGGGACTGCCTTCAAATTGTGCATTAAAGTTCACCAACCTGTCAGCTTTTGAAAAATTACTGCTTGGCGATCCACCTAAACACTGACCAAATGAGAGGGGGGATTTTTAAATTTTCGGTAGCCAATGGTTTTACTCCCACAAGTTGGATCTGATTCCTTTTCAATTTTGTGTAAATGTTCAGTAGATGGTTCTGTCTAAAAAATACTTTTTTAAATCCACCAAAACTTGGCGCAACAGCTAGAGCTTTTTAAAAAAAAATTTTTGGTGGCCAGTTTTCAAAATTC
The DNA here is from genome assembly GCA_949752745.1 of Protula sp. h YS-2021. Taxonomy (NCBI): domain Eukaryota; kingdom Metazoa; phylum Annelida; class Polychaeta; order Sabellida; family Serpulidae; genus Protula; species Protula sp. h YS-2021. Next base: position 26,894,610 of record OX457027.1, on the reverse strand, counting down.
GTTGTCTCCCACAATTTTGATAAGATTGCCTTCAAAGTTTGCATAAACGTTCACTGGGCGTTTCTCTCTTAAACACTTACTTTTTTGACGATCCGCAAAAATATGGCTAAATGGGGGAATTTTAAAAAAATAGTATCCAATTTTCAAAATACTTCTTTTCACACAGTTTTTATCCAATTCCTTTAAACTGTTGTACGAATGATCGATTTTGTATAACCGGTTTAAATTATTATTACCACTTTTTGGCGACCATACAGGTCTATTGATACCTGATTCACCAGATCTCTGCTGTTCATAATGTCCCTGAACATTCTTGTTTAACAAATCCGATCCGTTTGCGTTTAAATTTGACATGAATGCTACCCTCAAGTTCATGCGTCAGACTTCTGTTTTATTTGGCGACTGGCCAAAATATTAGCTAAAAACGGTCAAATTGCAGAATAAAATAACAAAAGGCTGGTATTTGACGCTTCTTCGCTAGTCGGGAAGGCCTCATTACTCTAGTGATCAGCGTCATCGTTTTAGAAGAAAGAGGGCTTGAGTTCAAGCGCCACTCACGGCGCACTTTTTATTGTCTCTCTTGATGGGTTTTGTATGCTATATGTATAGTTCTTCCTCCTAGAAGCAGTCCATATGCTATATAGGCACATATTACATTAATTCACGGTTCATTATCGTACGGTCTGTGCGCCAAAGTATAATCATACCAGGTTTAAGATGACATAAGGCACCAGTTTGAGCAGAAGTGTCTAACAAAATCGGTGTATAAATATGTTTCTTTTCTTTTCGTCGTTCCCTTTTTCTGCATTCTTTTCTTTCTGTTCTTTCCTTCTTTAAGGCAGATTTTCCACCTCTCCAACCCCCTCAGATTTTTAGATATCTTTAAATACTTCGAGTTTTAGTAACTCAATATTTTGTCATTCAAATATAAGTATAATCTGGTAAGGCTAGAAATATATTTATCTTTGTCTCTCATTCCCCGGTTGGATCACTAAAATCGCAAAAAAGATGTGACCCTGCCGTGCCTGTTTATTTTGGCAAAATAAAATGTTACTGGCGAAATTTATGTTTCAAGATCTTGTATAAAAATAAGACTATTTTCTTCTCCGACATAAAAAGGTTTTTTTAACTGATTTAGAGGTAAATGTTTGTGTGAAGAGGCACTTAATTGTTTTGAATATGTTTAAATATTCAAATGTATAAACCAATCCAAATTACCTTTTGTAGTTTGGGGATGTAAATTTGAGGCAACCGAGGATGCAAGTTTAATTTATGAGAGAAAAAAAGGTTGTGACAATTATAAAAGAAAGGACTGCCAATTGGAGATTGCCAATTTGAGATTTTTCAATTCGATGCCAATGTTAGGTTTTACGTTTCAACACTAATTATATGTCTTCCCTCGGGGAGGCATGTATTGTTTTTGGTCTGTCCGTCCGCATGTCTGTCCGTCAGCAGCGATTTCTCAGTAATAAGGCAGCCGATTGCAACAAAATGTTACACACGTATTGCTTATAACCAATAGATAATGCTCATATATTTATTTTTCATATCCAATTATTTTCGATTTTTGGCGATTTTTTTTAAAATTATGACTTCAGCATGTATCGCAAGGTATCTTCGCTTTTGACAGACTGTGGTGCTGGGGGAGACATATCCGTTTTTAGCTTTAGCAAAAACATAGACTTTCTAGTTTACGTTTGAGTCTAGATTCTCCCTATTCGAGGTTAATTTATTCGCAATGCGAGGCAAAAATAGATAAAATTAAATTCAAATTAGCCTTAAGTTTAAATTTAATTTAATAGATCAAATAACTAACTTATACTTGGGTCAAATTAAATAATTTTAATTTCAGCTGCTGTTGTTAGGCGTGATATGCCAAGTAAAGATGCAGTTCGCGATTGGGTTCGGATCGGAATTTTATTTTGACCCTCCAAAACGTCATTTTTTTGTATGCAAACGAAATTACGCAATCGCATACCGTTTGTCAAATCAGCTTTACAAGTTAAAAAAATGTAACTATTAGTTTACAGCTTGTACAATGTTAAAACATCTGACGGGAAGAGATGTATACAGATTATAGAAACTATTACGACGGTCTCCTGGCCACTACAGGAGCTATGTGCCCTAAAATAGGTTTACGCAGGTACTCGAAGCACCGTCTACAATAGTCGTCGCCGTTTCAGAGGGCCTTCAAAGAAGGAAACTGTCGTTTAATTTCGTGAAAGTTTTTTTTTTTTTTTTTTTGTTTTTTTTTTTTTTGTTTTTGCTAGTAAAAGCTACCTGTCGCACTTGATGGGAATACTGGGGATGTTTGAGCTTTGGTATATGCCTCTAATATCACACGTTTGATGTGGTTAGACAGCCTGTTTGAAAATGTCTTTGGTCATGCCAGATCTGAAAGAAATGGTATGTGCTTTTTGAAATGGCGCTCTATGTTCATTGGAAAACTCCATGCAGAAGTGCACGCACTGGACAGAGCATGTGGGTAGCACTAATTGGAAATGTCTGATCAGTCTAGATATAGAAGAGTCCTCCCATGAACCATAACCCGAAACGGGCTTGAGCATGGCTGCGATCACTGACCTATACCCTACTATATAAAATATAGTATGAGGCGTAAATCTTGTAAAACAAAGTTCAGAAAATCGGATACAATCCTGGGGCAAGCCTTGAATGGGTCAAGTTTTTGCTTTTCACACCGGTGATATGGCATAGTGCCGACGCTGCATAATGCAGTGTCGAAATTATGCAGTGCCGGCACAATTCCATGCAACCCTCGCACCAACCCGAAAATTTATGCGTATGGTCCTCAGACTGGGGGACTACGTACCCCTCCATGGCTTCCTTCTGAAGTAGAAAGCAAATCCCTGGGACGAAGCATCTCTCTGAATCGACTGGAAGGGAGTGGGGGTCTGAATGGGTAGCCCAGTGACAGGCATTCTGAGGATACCTACCATTGATGATCTTCGATTACTTTTGACAGAATGACCGCTAACTGTGGTGACTTCTTCCCACTTCTAATTTTACTGTTCTTTGAAACTTTCTGTCGTGAAGCTTCCTCAATTGGACTTTTCTGTGGCTTCTTGTTAGCTCAGCAGAGACTCTATTTGAGTAAGTTTTATGGGCTGACGGGGAGCAATGCTCTCATCTCAATGGTTTTGACAATTCTCTCCGGTCTGTTTTCTGTGGGGTAAACTCTGGCTAGCTCAAAATCCCACTTTTCTCCCAGAAAGATTATTTAATTCTTGGGCACTAATTCTGACTTTAGAAGATTGACTATGTGATCTACCCGAAGCACTTGTGTTACTAAGAGGAGCGTTTGGAGTCTGGCCTGAGCTTCCTCCATATGAGCTAGAAAAGAATCGTCCAAGAACTGGAAGAAGAGCACACCCTGGAGCATCACTCACGACTTTAGCGTCTTCATTACTTTTAAAAACACATACTGGGCAGTAGCAAGGCCAAACAGGAGTACCAGAAATCAGACTTTATGAAAATAGATATTTGTGACTTTTCCGATTTATTGTGATGTGGAGATAAGCGTCTGACAAGTCTACATAGGTCTCCTGTTTCCCATTTATAACATTTCTTTGAATACCTTGACGGTGTCTATCTGAAATGTGGTAGGTCGAAGGAATTATTCTTTCCTGTACGACTTTCTTGTTCAGTAACGCTTGAACATGATTCTGTTCGGAGCCCTGGCGGTTGGAGGTGGCTATGTGATTTGGGGCTTGAGATGAAGGAGGACTTGCCTTTTTTGTCCTTCCAATATGGAAAGGATAGCCATGTCGAAACCATTTGACTACTCGATGTGCTGCTGCCATTTCTATCAGACATTGCAAAAATAGCCTGGCCTTCCTCCTTCGGGCCAAGAGTCTTTGCAGTTCAGTAGCTCCTTTGTTTCTTGTGATAAAGGAACGATATCGCTTGGAGATTAATCCCCATCTCCACGCGGTGCTGTGGTTCGTTGCTACCTGTATTGCTGCGAGGCTTGATGGCTGGCGACCCTGTCATGTTGTTGCTTCTATCTCTTGGCTGATGGGGAGTTGTGATATTAGTGTCTTAATTCACGAAAACCTTTGACTGATAACCAACCATGCAGCAATAAAATGTCCCTTCACAGTTGTAACATCGACATTAGCTGATTTGCGGCTACCAAGCAAACAACCGACGTCTTTTTTTTGGTTGAAAAAAGTTTGGATTTTGGTCGCAACGACTTCACAACCATATTCTGAATAAAATAAGGTTGTAAAATAGGTAGAATTACGTCACGACCTATTTTCCCAAACCCGACTTTATTCCGACGTCGAGGCGACGAATATTTATTATCGCTCACCGGAAATCGAAGTCATTTTGAAAAAGAGGAAGACAAAACTTGCAAATTTTAGAATTTTGATGGTCTGTCGATACTTCTCTTCCTAGACTGTAAAACTTTACATGGAAAATGCTTTCTTATGTATTTCACAGCAGCAGTTGAATGATTGATTATGTATTAATTATATAACTCTAGACTCTATTTTTGCAAAACGTGTCTAAGACTGGTCGTTTCTAGGTGGTAAACCCGACGTCAGATTCAGGTCGGAATCCGACGTCGGTTCCAATTTCATATACAACCTAAAGCCGACTTAATTCCGACGTCGCATTTAGATCGGAATCCGACGTCATTTTGGCTTTGAAAACCCGACGTCGGTTCCATTTCATATACAACCAAAACCGGCACATCAGTCCGATGTCGGAAACCTCGGGTCACGACGCCGAACCGACGTCATTTTGACGTCTTAATGTTTGCGTGGTGTCTTTGCCACATGCCAGTGGCTACTGATACGTACTCCAGCAGTTTTCGCACCACTGGGTCGTATATCCCTTTCTGGGCTAGTACCTCGTTCAATGCCTTTAGTGTGTGATCCTACATAGAGGTAATGTTCAGTGTCTGTCGAGCTAAACCTACCAAAACTTAAGCGTCTTTCTGAATCATGGGAATATCTAAGTTTTGCTTAACTCTGAGCATCCACAGCGTCCTTTTGCAAGGTTGCCCTGATGGCTAAATAGGTATCACATTGTCAGCAGACCTGTACGTCGCCGATCTGCTCCCCAGTTTCTTGGATGAGTAGAGCCGCACTAAAAATGTCTCCCGTTTTGGTTCTAAACGGTTAAACGTGTGGAAAATATTTCCTAGTCCATATACGGGTTGCCCGCTTCTACCCCACCAAACGTGTAATGTATTACGCCTCTGAATGGAATATCCTCCGATAATATTTGGGTCTCTGACGTCGGCGGGGACAGAGACAATATCTTGAAACGGTAAGGGTAGTCGGAGATGGGATGAGAATTGGACGTCGGGCTGCTTCTGCTGAGTTCCTCGAGTATTACTGGCTTTTTTGGTGATCGAAGTCCGTCTAAAAACAGGATGGGTCGGATAAGTGCCTCCATTTTCCCTTCCTTGAACTCATAATCTGAGCACTTGCTGTGATTGCTTTTTGTCATCTGGTAGTACTGTACGGTAAGAACGCATTATCCATGCCTCCGTGGTGACCAGGAAAGGGATCTCGCTCGAGATTGCGTATCCTTATCTCAGGGTGGCACACTGAAATGTGCCCCGACAGAGAGAGGTCTGCTGACTCATCACTGACTTGAGCTGTGCTCCTGATGATATGGCAACGCTGGAAACGCCGAGAGCTGGGATATGGCAATAATGATTGCTTAGAGTGAAGCCAGCTGGACTTGCCTCTGTTTCTTCATGGCTCGCTGCTATCTCGCTTCCATTCCAGGATGGTTCGGGAGCCACACCCTGGCTTGGTTCCCCCAGTTGCTCTGACAGGGGAAAACTTTTCCTCCTGGATCACCATTACTGGTCAATTGCACGACCGATTCTTCCGACAGTCACAGTCTTGCTTTTGGTTGGTTCGGCGAAAGGATTGCGACGAAAATCACGATTCCCCCAGTGATTTCACTTAGCTCCTTCCAGCGCTGATTCTTGATGCTGTTTGACTCTATAGCCTTCCACGCCGTTTAAGACAGGCGCTGACACCCTATGCATGTGTTCTGCTCCTCAAACAGCATCGCAGGAGGGATAACAATAAACATGGAGAAACCAAGGAATGCCCGACACTTGCTTACGCTGACCAGAAGTGGGTAGAGACACTAGGCTATCCCTTTTATTTCGATGCCTCTATCCAAGTGGGCAGAACCACTTGGTCCCCCGACAAGTCCCCAAAGGAGGGAAGTAGCAATAACCCCGTGAATGCAACTAGCAATGTATAAGACACAATGAGGTTCTGCTAATTTTCCACCGAGGTTGCTTACTCGTAGTCAACACTATTATTCTTTGGTGTTATTAAACTTGGCATTCAAAACAATGCCAAAACTAAGGTCGTCACATCAAACTCAATAATAGTGAGTATAAATGTATCAAAAGAAAAACAAATATGCACCTGTTATCCTGGAAACGTTCAAAGATTCTTTTCCAAAAAAAGCGTCTTCATTGTTCTGCTCATGTGAGTAATGTGTTGTCACGCAGTCTTTCAATAGTTAGGATATCCTCTTATCTCCCTACATCCTCACTGTTGTGAGAATGGACTCCTGGATATCTTAAAGTAGGGAGCGTAGTTAATCATATAACTAACTAACCTTCCTACTTTACGATATACAGGAGGCTATTCTCACAACGGAGAGGATGTACTTCCTCCTACCCCGTTGGCTTAGGAAAAACTAGAAGGTCGTGCTTACAACGGGCAGGACATCCTCTTTTCTTTTTGCTTCACGATTACCATGAGGAAACTAGAAGGTATTCTCCGCATACGGGAGGATATCCCGTCTTCACACCTCTTTGCTCCACAATAATCAGGAGGCTATCCTCACGACAGGGCTTTCTTCTAACTAACTTTTTTTATTTTGGGCTACTATGTCAACTACCAGAATTTATCAAAGAATTTCTGAATATACGTCGTTTCAGAGTGCGATTTGCTGCAATTGTCTAGGAATGGCAAAGAAGCAGGTGTCCTTCACGGTTGTGCTGTTTCAGTTGTACTTTTTCTGACAAAAGTCAACAATATCAAAGATACTTGCAAACAGGATATAGATGAATCTCTCTTTGCATAAGATTTTGTTGTGTCTTGTCGATGTAACATCATGCATCTGATATAGCTTCGTCTTCAGCAAAATACTCTCCCTTCAAACTTGGCTGATTGATTGATTGAAGAGTGATTCGATACAAAATCAAGGTGAGCGGCTATGTTTAAATGCATTTACTACTTCACTAACAGATAGCTTATACGTAGAAGCAAATGAACAGCCTCAAATGTTCCGAAATTAAAAGTTACCGTGCAGTATGAAATAGAACTATATGCAAACAGAAGAAATCCAACCGTTGAGGCAGCCTTCAGAACACATTTTTCAAGGCGAAAAGAAAGAAAGCGAAATGCTTCCCCCTCCATTTGATGTCAGAGTTAAACCTAATCTCGAGCTCGTGGTTATCGTGTTGAACCTTTCGCAAACTATTAGGGTTCCTAGTCACCCTAAATAGACACGAGCCAAACCTGAAAACCAGTTCCTATTTCCCAAAATAGACCTTTCCAAAACAAGACTCCCGGATTTGTCATCACTTTTCTTTGCAAAAGGCATAGCTCTACAATTAGATAATCAAATCATCAAGATCATCTTTGATTTTATAGTGTAGCTGTCCGTTAACACCATTGAAGAATATCGATCTGCTATAGAAGGCGTCATCAAATCAAAAGGCCTCAGGCTATGACGCTGGGAAAGATGAAGAAATCTCCAAGTTGCTATTGAACTTTAAAGCGTTCGAACAGTAGGATGCCCAAGCGGGGCTTCAATTCCTCAAGAAGTTAAACTTCGTTTCTCTGAAGACGCTCGCCCCGAAATTTACATTCTTCCTTGCCTTCTCCTCTGGCAAGAAGATTGGTGAGATTCAGGCCCTCGATCCAAGTCCTTATTACCACGATTACTGGCCGGCAGCGATGTTAGTCACGCGAACAAGTATCTGTGCCATACACTTTAGTAACAACGGGCCTGGGCAATGAGGGCAATCACTATTCCAGCCCTAAGCAAAGTGCGCTCGCCGAACGATGATTCCGAAAGATCACATTCTCCACTCTGTACGTTATGCTATTACTTGAATATGTATATGCGTCAATACTCATAAGCACAAGGACAAGGATATGCTGATCGTATACCAAATGGGGAACTCTTAACAACAGAAATAAAGCTAAGTTCTAAAGCCAAGTCTCACCCTTCAACTTGAGGGTGAAATTGAAACATGAATAATTCGCCTTTGGGTTTATCGAAAACGGTTAGACATAGCACAATTTTACTTTCTGGTTTATCGAAAACGGTTAGACATAGCACAATTTTACTTTCTAACTTAACTCTCTGAAGAACATAGAGGTGGCTAAATATAAGAGCTTCCCTCCTTCCTCCTCATCTTAATGTATGCCCACCGCTCCCCGGATGTAGAGGATTTTGTTTCAATATGAGGGATAAGAATATACCAGCAGGATATCCTCTCCTTAAGGCGGCAAGAGGCACTCCTTCAGGAGGAGGGAAGGCAGCAGATTAGAAATGGTGGTATGGCGGGTTATGATTTATTCCCTGAATAATTCAGAATTGGATATTTTCTTAGGTTTTCCTGACAATAGAAACTCCCTGGGTTGCCAGTGAATGAATTCTATGGTGTCGTTATTACCCTCACGGAACTTTTTTTGCTTTGTTCATGAATACCACTTTTTCATCAAAGGAAAGGAAGTGATGTAAAGGGTTTCAAAGATGTTTGCTGTTTTGTTTGTGATTAGATCATATGCGGTATCTCACAAACGAACATAAAAATTACATTCAACCAGGTTTTCGAATTTCATTTAGGAGTACTTTTTCCCTCCAATTTCTTCAAAGAAGTTGTTGCTGTCCAGTCATGTTATGGACACAACATGACAGGGGTAAACACACACATCCCGGAGAAATCTTTCTATGTTTTCGTTTCTCCCAGTTCAGGGAGTGCGGTTGGTGTTTTCAGGCATTTTATTTATAAAAGTATTTTAAAAGTAACAAAACAAGAAAGTATTATTACCAAATAGTTTGTTCAATGCGAAATTGAATATATTCATGAAAATGTAAGTGATTTTACATGTCAAAAGAATTAACCAATCGCGGCAAAGTATGAACCTTGCCCTAATTTTAACTGTTCAACAAGCCTTTTATTAAGTTTGTGTTAGTTTTTTTTACCCTCAAGTGTTTTTCTCTCACTGTTTATGACTAACAAACATTGGAAAAGTTCCCACACTAATTGCGTTTTAACTTTTTCATTTGTCGAGTGTCTTTGTCAAGTCTTTCCTAACAAGGATAACTTTAAAATCACTTTTTTTTGGAAAACAGAAAAAATATACACTTGTTCAGGATTCAGTGGTTTAAGGTCATTTTTCAAGGAAAATATTTTAGTGCAAATAAGGAAACACAAGCTAAATACAATTTTTTCAGTTGCACGCTATTTAACCATGGTATAGCATAACCAGAATATGTAGTTTTAATTCCTATTTTAATTTCAGATCAAACCAAAATAGCATGACAATATAATAACCATAATATTGCATAATCAAAACATGAAATTTTAATTCCTGTTTTGAATTTAAACCACATCATATGCCGAATTATGTGATTAACCTTTAGTATATCTTTTTTGTGCACTGATAAAACTACATTTTAGCAAAGGACACCATAATATAAAGATAAAATGGATGTGCACCATTTGCAGTCCCTTGTGAATAAATCTAAACACACTGGTTAGATTTAAAGGCCAGCTTAATAGGCTAGGCAAATAAACAAAATATTATTTTTAAATCATGCCAACTAAATTACCAATTTTATTTAAGTGTCATTGATATCACAAAATCCTCTAATCTTCTTAAGGAGATGACTGTCGCGGTTACAATATTTTACTGAAAGGGTATAATGCTTTGGATATTGCTTGTAAGACTTCTAGTCATTGGCGATTTTAATCTTCTTTGGTTCTTCTACCCCGTCATACAACGTCATATCTATATGCTTCTGCAAGAATAATGCTGTCTAAGCTTTTTCAAAGTTTAAAAAATTGTACATTTAAGGTCTTAAGTTAAATAATATCCTAATATACGCTATTTAATGATAATACTTCGAATACACCGGGAAAGATACCGGTAGGCACACTATCGATAACTACGTCGTTTAGATTTTGGTTGGTCGCAAAAAGAAAACAGAAGACGAGAGCGAGTCTAATCTGTTAATGTAATCAGAAATATTTTTTAACATTTTTCCAATGTCTGAATTTGAAGTTACATTAAAGGAGGATTTTGTCAAATGTCTTGTGAACGGCAACACCCTCCCTAAAACAAAACCATTTTTCAAGACCAAAGTTTGTTCAATAATATAGTTCCGTCCGAGAAATTTTTATGTTCCACCATATTAACTTAACTCACATTCTTGAAGTGCTGCTTGAGAAATAAACTATTTATATCACTTTTCATAATTAATATCCACATTCATGTATTTCGCAAACAGTCATAGCTCAAGTGTTAAACAAACTCCTGGAATAACCATTTTAAAGAAGCCTAGAAAATTTTCCGACGTAAGGCCTGCTCGTTCTGGATTTTAGGAAGCCACATGTCATATTTACACCCTTAAACACGCCCAATCTTGAGTTCAACTTAAGAATAGCGGTTGCGTCTATGCCGGTTAGATGTAAAATGTTTACCACGATAGAAAGAGGAATTGTGAGCGATGTTTCAGAAAGTTTTTTTTTCTATATGTGTACCGGATTTGTAATAAGATTGCTTATGAGATGTTGTCGTTTGTACATATCTATATTTCCAATATTTAGTGTAAACTTGGCCCGCATGATTCTGCTTTTAAGCCGCTTGTATTTTAAGCAAATCTAAAACTGAAAAATGCGTATTTGCACAATTTTAAATTACATTAAAACAGTGTTTTAGCTGTTCCTCTTTAAACTTGGTGGAAGTGATCCAAGTGATGTCAAAGGTCCCAACCTCTCCTATGCTTTTTGAATCAAAAGTTTTAAAATTATCGACGTTTGGCGAATTTTTAGCGATTTATAAAAATGTTCTAACATATGTCTAAATTTAAAACTACATCTTCTCATAACTGAATCTTTTCGAAACTCCAAAGATATTATCCTGAACTGGGTTGAGTTTTATACAGAAATTTATTTATATAAGCATTTTCTCGTTTTTATCTAGAAGAATGAACAATGTTCGAATCACGAATCCCCCTCCCCATCCCTATCTCGCACCATTCTGCCCCACTACATTGGTTATATCTATAGTTTAGTTAAGTTCAGTTTCGAAAATAAACAAGTCAAAGACAGATGTGGCTCTTATTCAAATATCTTTTTAATGTAATTAAGCTTCTTTTACATGTGTTATTGGTAGCATTTTACAGGAACAGAAAGCTATAGTAGCTATAAAATGTTGGAGTAGTGTTTAAAATTTCAGATACACATACCAAATGATTAAAATACAAGCTATCATGAATAGTGAAACATTGTGTAAACATGGTTTAATGTACAGTTTTTGAATTTTGTACCGCTTCCACCGCTTTGAACAGTATTTAATTCAATTTTGATTTCCATGAAAACTATATGACCCGAGATCAATCTTGTTTTCGTATTATCTTCACATCGCAAACCGTATGTGAGATATATTTACCAACTATTGGAAGAGTTCCAACATCAATTGCGTTTATAACTATGTAAAATTTAACAAGACTCTTGGTTGCATATAGGTGAATCCTTTAGCAACCAAAACTTGTTCTGCAAGAAAAAGACTCATCGAACAAATGTTTGCACTAGCAAAGCATCTTAAGATTTCCATGCATAGTGAGAGTGAGTCAGAGACAGTGAAACAGAAGGGGAGTGAGAGAGACCTGGAAAGGAAAACTGGAACAAATCATCAATCAAAACTCAGCCAGTCTCTTACATTTGATCATCTTTCATTATTTTTCCTTCCAAGACCTGCAGTCAATTCCTGCTAAAAAGTTAGAAAGTATATGTATTTTGCGAATTTAATACAGTACCAATACATCACAATTTAGTGGCTTTCTTTTCTAAAGGCGGTGCAAACAAAAAACAAAAAGACGATGACTAGATTTATTACTCTCAAATGATATCAAAAGGAAATATTAAAGTAAAAAACAGTTTTTTCGATTGCAAACTTTTGGCCGTAGTACAAATAGATCGATTTATTTATAGCTCTCGTTGTAATTTCAGATGCAAAACGACGTAACAAAATTGTATATAGCTTTTGTGACCAACAAAACGATTCAGTATGCCGCTAGTTTACCCCCTGACAACACTCAGTTACAGAAGCGAATACAGCGAAACATGGATAAGGAAAGTGTACATAAATCTGAACAATCAGTAAGTTGATAAAAATGTTTATATTAACACGCTTAAAAAATTGTAGCTCTTTGAGGTAAAACTCTAGTTGTGCTGATTAGATTAAACAAACACAAGATAAGAATCCTAAGAGGAGTTTTTGGTTTTATTGAAAACCAAACATTCAGCCTTGCTATTTATTTACGCCTCTTAATTATGTAATTTCGGGATCAAAGTAATAAATTGAAGATCCTTTTATAATTCGGTGCAATTTAAAGCCAATTAACAGCCGGAAATCTGAAATGTTAGAATTTTTGCAGTCGTTGGTACGTAATGTGAAATTTAATCATAATCAGCTCTACTGGATCAACTTTGAACCAGTTGCTGCTGTTGTTATTTTTGTTCTTATTGTTGTTGTTGTGTATCTAATCCTGTGGTACTTTTGCTTCTCTATACTAAAAAACATAGTTCCTTTTTCGGGGTTTGCCAAAAGTATGCTATCCCAATGTTTATATGAACTTCCCTTGACGCCTAACGAAAAATTAGATTACACGAATAAGTTTAACAACACCGCACTGACAATTTACACTGCATCGCCTCCAAACATCCCAGAGCCAAGTAACATGTTAGTAATTAAAAATTTTAATATTTTTTCTGAAATACAAGAATTGATTAAATGCTACACTCTGTTGTATCAGACATTTGACATTAATTCTTGTAAATGATTAATCTGGTTAAACCTGGTCTCACAACAAAAAGTTTAAGTCTAGTCTTAAGCTTCATAACCACATCACCAACTGAAAAAAGAAGAGTCGTTCGCATTGCTTTCCTCATGGTGATTTTGTTTAATTACAGAAACTACATGAACAAATGCGAAAGACAGTGCAAGTACTGGCTTTATCCCTTGTGGTTGTACTTCTGGCTTGTGTTGCCATTTTAATCAGTGGTGCTTGGTATGTGATAAGTTACAAACAAACACGCCAAACTTGTGAAGAATGTACGCAGGAGCCTACCACTATACAATCAATGATTGTGAGTAGTTTGGTGCATTTGTAACACAGATTTTAATTATTTATTTCAGTTTCAAACGTTTGTTCAAAATCCAGAAATACTTGTATGTGAAACACAGAGCCATTTATAGTTATTACAGAAATTCACAGATTATAAACAAAACTTCCATGGCACTCAATATTAGGAAAATGTTCCAAACCTTTTATCAGTCACAGGGAGTGGTGAACGGTTGATCAAGTGTAACAAGTACATTTTTTATAACATATTTTATTGCAGGAAAAGTACTTTATCGGTGTTCCTAGATATGAGAATGAGAATATATCTATGGTGCATGAAAACATTATAGTGGATAAGGTACTTGGATATGAGTACATTATTATGAAGGATCCCGTCAAGGTGCACACCATGTTTGTTGTGGCCATAGACAGGAACAAGGTATTATAACGTTTCATTATTAATTTTAAGCATACTACAACTAGATGTTTAACGCATGTGCAAGCAGATTCAATATTTCATACCAAGTGCAAGAACAAAGCAGGTAAAGTAATACGCATGTAATAGTAATTTGCACGAATTCTTGGTCTGTTTAACAGGGCTTGACATATATCTATGGCAGTGAACACGGGGAGTGTATGATATTTCCTGACAACTTTTACACTTTGGGAGAGAGTGTTACCATCCTCAAGGAGTTTGATGTAAGAATACATAATATTCCATTCTCTCTGGTTTACTTAATAAAGTTTGAATTCCTCACTTTGATTTTAAGTATGGACTTTGCTAGAATAAGCCATGCACAAAATTTTAGAACTTCTCTTATCAAACAGATAAGCGTTTTAGCATAAGGACCATATATAAATTTAATTATCTTTTGCGCATAGGGACAGAACTTAGAGCAACCCTCAGAACGTTATGACTATCGCAGATACGATGTTCTCACCGACATAAAAGGAATTCCCAGGCAAATGGCTATGTTTTGTACTGAGAAAAATACATATATGATGGCCAGGGCAAGCGCTGGTAAGTGCAACATACATTCACACAACTAATCTTTTTTGGTTTTGGCATTTCACTATCATAATAATTGAACTGCTCATTCTAGGTTGTATAGCATAATCTATTATTAATGAACGGTCTTGGTTTATTCTGTTTCCCGAATACATATAGACCAGTTTGCAAAAGATTGTTTGCAATATAACTTGTCTGATATCATAAGATGTGTAACATCTATCTGGTTTTCAACATATCACACATTGAATCATGCGTATTTCCTTTCAAAAACTATCTGTAAAGATAAATCTAGCACTGTGCAATATAATGCTAAAGAGTTTAATATAACTGATGGAGTGTTTTTGTTTTGACTCAGATGAATGGGAGACAGAAGATGTACTTTACCACGTCTGCGTTTGTTACCACTACTGCTGGTGTTCCTACTGTAAAGATGTCAACTGTTGGGGCCAATGTGCTCCAGCACCATTCCCTCCACGACTTCCTCCACGATTTCCTCCACAATTTCCTGCACCAATCGGGGAAGCTGTTGCGTAATGTTTGATCGCGATTATAAAATCAATTGACAGACAATTTGAGATACTTGTTTAACAAAAACAACAATTTGATTAATAATTGTTTAGTCACAAAATAGCTTTTCCACATAACAAGTTTAAAATAAAATGAGATAGCATTGTACATTTTGCTAAGCATTATTTAACAAACAATTATTTCAACTAAATTTGTTACATTTCAACTCAATTTGTTATATATCTAGATTTTGTATCTCCATTTAACGCTGACATATTGATTTCAAATTACAACTTTTTATTTCTATGTTATGTACTGTACTAAATTATAAAACATAATATTCTTGCACTATTGCCCTTTGTATCCGAACATCTTTAGGAAATGATGACAGTAAAAGAACCGTACGACAACATTGCGATCCGTGCAAGGACCCATGTCTGAATTAACTCGGCAGTCGATGATTCAGGGGAAGGGGGCGACACATGATACTACTGTTACTTGTAGCTCAGTTTGGTTTTTCGGTTGATGCGTCAATAGCCTTAAATGGGAACCTGGCAGTGTCAGACAAACTCATTGACATTTTTTCACTAGCAAGCACAGTTCTTTTATCTCAATTCTAGGACTATAACTTGTTATTAATGGACATTGTTAGTAGCAACGTAATAATTATTTGGAGGTGAATTTCCGATGAAATCAAATAAGTTAGTTCAGTTTTTCTTTATATCTCATTAGAGTGTTGTGTAGAGCCATTGAATTTACACATTCTACACAAGATTGGCGACAGTTTTGGCGAAAAACCAAAAATATTCAGTAAAGTCTTGGAAAAGTAGTCTTACTGTCTCGGAATTTTGAACGAAAGCTAGCAGGCCTTTATCTCCAGCTGGCTGTTACAATATTTGGTCATTTGCCAAAACTTTCAGTAAAACTTCAGCAAAATCTTAACTACCTTCAGGAATATACCCTTACTGTCTTGGAATTTTAAATAACAGTAGTACACAATATTACCCAAATTGTTCTTACTTTTTTGGCAATTGTAAAATCTTGGCTGTTACAATAGCCTTATAATTTTAAGAATGGTAGCACACATTACTTCCTAAGTGGCTATTACTTTTTAGGTAATTCGCCAATAATTGGCGAAAATATTGACCATAAACCGATTTTCTGTAAAACTTCTCTTATAGGGTTTTCATGGAAACATTCTACAATTTTGGTTTAAGGCAGGGTGCACAGGTATCTACTTATCTGTTACTGTTACCTATCTGTTTTGGCGATTTACCAAAATTGGCGGAAATATTGGCAAAAAAGGTAATTTATTGTAAAATCTTAAGCAACTCCAGGAAAATAGCCTTACCGACTTGTACTTTTTCCGTAAAGGTTTCGGGCGTTACTTGTTTGGTGTTTGGCCATAAATTGGCGGAAACTTTGGTGAAATAACACAAAATTTCCAGTAAAATCGTAACTAACTGCTGGAAAAAAGTGTAAATGGCTTAAAATTTTAAATAAAGCAGCAGACGTTATTCCCTACCTGGCTGATACTTTTTGTGATTGGCCAAAAATTCGCGAATATTTTGGTGAAAAGTAAACAATTTTCAGTAAAATCTTAAATAAATCCAGCAAAGATCTTACCACCGTGAAATTTTAATTAAAGGTAGCGAGCATCAGCACCAATCTGGCTGTTACATCTTTTGATGATTAGTAAAAAATTGGCCAATGTTATTGAAAAACTTAAAAAATTAGTAAAATCTTAACGAACTCAAGGAAAATAGTCTTACTGTCTCGAAATTTTAAAGAAGATAGCAACCTTTGTTCTCTAGCTAGCTGTTGCAGTATTTGCTGACTGGCCAAAATTTTGGTGAAAATTTTGGGGAAAATCTAAAAAGCAGTACAATCTTAATTAACCCAGGAAAATAGGCTAAATTGGCGGAAATATTGGTCAAAACGCAATTAAAACGTATATTCCCCTATGGTTTCAATGGAAGCGTGCACTTAGGTGTCCGTCTGGCTATTTCGTTTTTTGGCCATGCGTCAAAATTTGGTCGAAATATTGGCGATAAAATTGTAAATAATCCCAGGAAAATGTCTTAAAACCTGAAGTATAGGCGTCAGGAATTACTGCATACTTGTCCATTACTTTTTGTTATTGGCCAAAAATTGGCGGCGATATTGCCATATACCAAAAAATTCAATAAAATCTTAATTCACGTTACAGAAATTACTTTACTCTTAAAACTTTGGTTAAAGATAGTGGTCATTCGTACTTACCTGACTATTGCGTTTTTCGTATTTCGACAAAAAAGGGCGGAAATATTGACGAAAAACCAATCATACTAAAGTCGTTACTGACGCTAGAGATACAATGTCAATTTCTTAAAATTTTGCATTATGAATGTAAACCGTTTGTGGTGAAAGGACGAGTTTTCAAGTAAATGTGATGATTAATTATTTTGGATAGGAAGTTCAAAGTGTATTGAAGCGAATTTTATATGTGTGAATAGATATAATCACTGACTTTATGTAGTTATCCTTTTCAGTGGACCTTTATCGATCTTAGTGTTCAAAAAGTCGGTTTTATGGAAAGTTTTTAACAATTTCATATGACGTTTTGTTTCGAAATTATCTCAGTGCATGACATGTGATCATAAATGTCAAACAATAAGGATAATTCAGAATAATCTGTGCCTGAAGATTTCACTGACTATGCAATATTGTATTTTAATAAACAGTCTGATTATATGTGGAACCATGATCAACACAGATTATGACCCAAATCTAGGATATCGTATTGAAACTGTGAATAGGGTGTGTAGACCTGTTTATAAAAGGACAAATGGAGCCAATCTGAACAATACTATTGTGATTAACCCAATTGAGGTGCGTTCCACGTTTAGGACAGAGGTCTAGAAAACAGCTGATCGGGCAGTGAAATATTACCTGAAGCAAGTCAACTTTCACGAGCACATCCCGTCCAACGAATGTCTCTCTATAGGCTTTATAAACTGCCAGTCAGTGACAAATAAGACTGATATTTTATTAGAGTATATTGTCCAAAATTCCCTGTCAGTGTGCTTTTTTACAGAAACATGGATGCCCATAGATTTAACGGACGATCTATTTTTGAAGTTAGCTACTCCTAATGGTTATTCAAGTCTCCAGAAACCACTACAGAATGGTCAACGAGGTGGTGGAGTGGCAGTAATAGGACTGAACTCTACAAAATGCACTGATATCACTTCGGACTTTAGTTCTTACAAATCCTTTGAACTTATGGTCACTAAATCAATGGCATGTGGGTGAAAAGCTGGCTTTCTTTCTGGTTTACAGGCCTCCACCTTCTTCCGCAAACAAACTCAGACCTAAAGAATTCCATATAGAATTTGCCGATCTGCTAGAAAACGTGATTCTTACACCAGGAAAAATTTGTATGCTGGGAGATTTTAATATACACTGGGACAACAAAAACCATCCAGAAACAAAAGAATTTACTTCCCAACTGGACTCTATGCATCTTACACAACATGTCACATCCCAACCCTCTGCTGAAGAAATGCCTACCTGCTCTGCTGCCAACTATTACCGGTATGTTAATTTATCACTACAACATAGCCATTTTTAGCCTGTTTTGAAACACGCACTGGTCAACCACTGATTAAAAAGCAAATTTAAATCCAGAACAACTGAAGAACTGTCGTCCTGTATCAAACATTCCATACATCTCGAAGATAATTGAGAAGGCTGTAGTCAAATGTTTCGACACTCACATGTCCAATCAAAAACACGTGTTTTGAAACACGAAAATTTTCAATCGGCCTACCGTGTCAGAAATAGTACAGAAACGCATTTTCGACGACATTCTCCCTGGACAACAGATACGGCACTATTTTAGTTTTACTCGATCTTAGTGCAGCATTTGATTTGATTGATCATGCTGTACTGGTGCAGAGGGTTTCTGAACGTCTAGGTGTCGAGCACGCTCTTCTCAAATGGTTCAGAGAGTACATACTGGAAGAACGCAATTAGCAATGTCAGATCGTGTCTACCTGCTTTTTGAAGCATCTCAGGGGTCACTGATGGGCCCGGAGGATTACAAGATTTACACACTCCCTGTTGCTGACATTACAAAACGACGTACCGTAAACTACCATATCTATTCCGATGACACACAGAACTATGTATCTTTTTGTCTAGATAATCACTCTGATTTTGAACAAGCAGTGAACAAACTGGTTACTTGCATCCAAGAAATAAAACATTGGATGACTGAGAACAAGTTAAAATTGAATGACTCGAAAACAGAAGTGATGGTTATAACCCCACCTTTGTATAACAGCAAGATCAACTTCGACAGTATTAAGATTGGAGAAGCGACTGTGAGACCAACTGACAGTGCAAAAAACATTTGTGTTATTTTTTACTTTAATATGAAACTAGTAGAAGAAATCTCTAACCGCTGCAAAACCTGCCTGTTTCATCTCCGAAACATTCGCGCAATACGCCCATTCATAACCCAGGAGGCTTGAGAGAAACTGGTACATGCGCTGATATCATCACGCTTAGACTATGGAAATGCCATATTGTACGGCCTTCCACAATGTCGTCTCAAGAAACTACAAAGAATACAGAACATATAACCAATCATATAACACCACTTCTGAAATCGTTACATTGGCTGTCTGTTTCATTGAGAATTCAGTTCAAACTCCTGCTATTAACGTTTCGTGCAATTCAAAGAACAGCTCCTGCGTACATTACTGAATTACTGACACCCTATGATCCACAAAAGAAAACTTGCTGGTAGTACCTAAGTTCCGGACAAAACCTACGGCGACCGAGCCTTCTCAAACTGTGCGCCACGTCTGTGGAATAAACTACTAACCTCATTACGTGTGATAGAAAACGATACTAATTTTAAAAAGAAAGTGAAAATTTTTTTATTTGCTTATCTGTGATTTTTTTCCTAGTCACATCAGTTTTTTTTTTTGTCGTATTTTATAACTTTTAAATTATTTTCTATTCGTGTACCGTGTCTGAGAATATCTATTAGATTAAGGCACGTTAAATTCCTTTTACATTTACATAAAAGCCAAATTGGTACCTATCTGGCTATAGCGTTTTTGGTGATTAGCCAACACACAACTGGCTCCAGGTATTTGACCTTAATTTCTTGAAATTCTGATTAAAGTCGGCATGCTTTGGTTACAACCTGGATATTACGTTTTCTTGATTTGGCTAAAAATTGGTAGAAATATTAGCAAGAAGAATTTTTCATTCAAAAGCATCTGCTCGTTAGGTTTAAATGAAGTCCTAGAAGGCACTTGTATGTACATCCACCTGTACATCCACCTTTGGCGATTCGAAACAAATTAACCGAAACACGTAGCTATTACTTTTTAGGCGATTCGCCAAAAATTGGTACATATATTGGTGGTAAACCATTTTTGTGTTAAAATCCTGAATGACGCCAGGTACATTTGTAAACTGAAAACTATAATCTTTATATTCTACGTTTACCTTGACAAATATTTACTTGATTCTTGAGGGGACCCAGAAATTTTTCAATGCTTATTTGTAATGAAATTCGGCGTGACTTTGACATTTATGTTATAAGCATAGATTATTTAAAGGGTATTCTACTTTATTAATAAGCACAAAACTTCAGCTTTAGACTTGACAAAATTTTGTATTAATTGGTTTCGAATTCATCATCAATAAGAAGCAATTTGCCTATCACGACATTCTTGAATATTTTTGGAAGTCTTTATTGCTATTAGAATGCCCAATCAAAATTCTCAAAAGAATCAAAATCGGAATCAGAATCAGATTTATTAAAGCTCTTTGCAACCGTCAGGTTGAAAAATCATGGTATTTACACAAATACATTACTTGTTATAATCTTGCATTAAAGAATAACATTTAGAGATAGTCAAAGTAAAGAAGAAGTTTTGTTACAAGTTTTAAAATTATAAATTTTGCAAGTTTCATTGCCTCTTTCAGTTTTAGTATTGTATT
Organism: Protula sp. h YS-2021; assembly: GCA_949752745.1. Taxonomy (NCBI): domain Eukaryota; kingdom Metazoa; phylum Annelida; class Polychaeta; order Sabellida; family Serpulidae; genus Protula; species Protula sp. h YS-2021. The sequence continues at coordinate 26,873,708 of OX457027.1, read as the reverse complement.
CTAACTGTTAGTACTTTATCTTGGTTTAGTCTTGCAGATTAAATAAGCAATATGGTATGAGAGGGTTTTTGCATTTGGCGGATCTTATTTGTGCTAAAGGAAGTTTATTGGCTGATCTTAGAGTGTGGATCATATTTCGGGGTTTTGGTAGGAGTCTATGTAAGACGTTTGCGTTCTGCATTTGTATAAAGAACTTCTTGCACAGTCGGAGTCTTCTTTCTTTTAGGGGTATGAGGTTACTTTTTTCCATCGCAGCTTTATAACTTAATTCTGGGAACATTATTTAAGGGCTCTTTTCTGTACTGCTTCTAGCGCAAGTTCTTGTTCTTTTGTGATAGCTGTACTCCAAGTTTGTACGGCATATTCTAGTTTGGTACGTATTATTGCTTTGTAGAACATAGCTAGGTCAGTTATATTGACTTTTGCAAGTTTTAATTGTCTCAAGTAGTAAAGTTTTGATGTTGAGCTTGAAATTATATTTTGCACATGGATATCCCACTTATGGTTGCTCTGGATTGTAAGGCCAAGCAGTTTACTTGAAGTAACTTGTTTAATATCAATGTTATTCAGTTTTATCGGTATGACGGGTGGTTCCACTGGGTTTTTCGAAATTATCATCTCTTGTGTTTTTAGGGTTTCAATTCCACATCATTATTTTCACTCCATCTGAGCATTTGGTCTGCAGTTTCTTGGAGTTTACTTGATCTATTGATTTCAGATCTCTCCATAATTTCGTCAGTGGTTGTAACAAACGGTTTCCTTCTTCCACATATAAAGAAGAAGCGAGGAAACTCTTAGGGTGTTGTTTTACAATGAACTCCTTGCAAATACGACTTATACAGAATACGCCAGGTACTAAAAGAAGAAGAAAGTTGAAATGAAAGAGCCCCACCAACAAAGCTACAAATTCTTTCTCCGTTTGAACGCACCTCCAGCGAACCAACCGCTTCGGCGGTTCGGAGGTAAGCTGTTTATTAACAACGACATTTCACACAACGCAGCAGATATGTCAGGAAGACAAGGTTTGTTTTTGGATTAATGCTTCTCCGCTTCAGCTATTTGTGATAATGGAGACAGTATAAAGATACTATACAGATAATATTTTATTTATTTACAGGAGGAAAAGCAAAACCTTTGAAACAGCCCAAGAAAAGCAAACAGGAAATGGACGAGGTGAGCGATAAATGAATGTTATGTTCACTGAATTTACCGGGAAAGTTTATGAAAGGGGCCCGGGGGGGGGGGGGGGGGGGACTAATGGCTATTTTAGATCCAAGTTGGTGAAATGAAAAAGAATAATTTTGTGGTTCAAAACAAATTTCTTGTGTTAAGTAGCGCAAAATATGGTATGTTTGGGTCGAAGGGGTTGCCAAATTTGTACGAGTTCGTAGTCCTACGAGGGAGCGGAGATAGAAATGGTTACAGCAGATCGTAATTGGTGACAACAAAATGTTCAATTCTGACTAAACTTAATTAGCCAGATGCAAATTTGGCGACCTTTAATACTCAAATATTCCTTATTTTGCGATATTCGACAAACAAAAATTGTTTTCAGCCACGGAAGATGGTCTTTTCAATTTCACCTATTTGGATTTACTGTAGCCATTCGTTCTCCTTCCCCTTGTATAGCTCCGAGTAGCTCTGACGTGTATAACATCGTACATCTCTCTGTCAGAGCTACGAAGCCTTCCATTGCTCCACTAATAGGGGTCAATTTTATATTTTCTGAGGCACGAATCCTGCATACCAGCCCCTATTATTCAAACATCTACAGAAAGTTCATGTCCAATATGCCCTTTTAGTAAAACAGGCACAGTTTTTAGTGAGCTGTACGAGGGAGAGGAGATAGAATTGGTTAGAGTAGATCGTAATTGGTGACAACAAAATGCTAAATTCCAACTCCACTAAATAAGCCTGCTGCAAGTTTTGCAACCCTACAAGGGGGAGGAGAACGAATGGCTACAGTAGATCCAAATTGGTGAAATTGAAAAGACCATCTTCCGTGGCTGAAAACAGTTTTTTTTTTTTGTCATGTATTGCAAAATAAGGAATATTTGAGTATAAAAGGTCGCCAAATTTGCATCTGGCTAATTAAGTTTAGTCAGAATTGAACATTTTGTTGTCACCAATTACGATCTACTGTAACCATTTCTATCTCCGCTCCCTCTATCGAATTAAATATACATCATTTTGTGATATCTGACAAAATAAATTTGCTTTGAACCACAGAAGATGTTCTTTTTCATTTAACCAATTTGGATCTACTGTAGCCATTCGTTCTTCTGCCCCTCGTATATCTTTTATTTGTTCATAAAAGTGCAGAAAAGTTAGCTTCCGCACCCACTTGTCAATTGTTTGTTTACATTTTGGCCTTTAAATGTCACGTGACCAAAGTCAAGGGACCGAAAATTTAAATAAAGGAGTCATAGTTTATTTCTAAAATACATACTAAAATAGCTGATAGATGCAGAGTTAGGTATAAATTTATTTTGTATACCCACAATATTTGACTTGTTATTTTTACGTTCTTTTTGAAATATCAATTTAAAAGTTTCTTGGTGGATAATTGCAAAAATTGTTGTTAATATTTCACGTAATAAAGTATGCTCCCAATATACAAACAAATGTCAATTACCGCGGGAGATTGTGGTTATTGCCGTATTATTTTCTTTTAAAGAAAGCGTAACACAGAAGTTGTACATGATTACCGTTGTACTTTGAGGGCCTTTAGCAAATGCAAATAAAAACCGATGGGTCGTTGAATCTCGCACAAAGTAGCCACAGGGGTGCCTCAAAGTGAGCGCAGTTGACTTGCTTATTGTTATATAGCGAGGCTTTGAAGCGGTGCCTGGAAACTTTTTAGCGCACCGCTTCTTGGAGCTAGTAGTCCTAGTCCCAGCGGACCTTTTCTATCTTCCTACGATAGAAAGGGTCACAGTTCCTGGAATAGAAATGGCCAATGATCTGAATTTGCGAGACTCTGGATCTTTCGGTGCACGTTCAAGGACACCGAGGCTCAAACTGGCAGGCTTTTTCTGTAAAAGCACACTGAGAAGTACCCTGGCGCATTATTTCGACCTCAGCAAAACTCCCAAACTAGAGTAATGCGTGGTTTTGCAACTGTGGATTCACTGTGGTGGGCGATAATGAGGGATTCGATTTCCTGATCTCAAGAAAACACTTATGTTTCTCAGTAAAAAAATTGTTATCTGACCATAAAACTTGTGCGCCATAATTTATAATTGGGCCATTTATGTGATGCACCCTTTCTAAAATAACGCCGTTGACCCCAGTCGTGCGCCGAGATTTGAAAATTGACATCAATGACATTTCCTATTAAAGAAATTATGACTCTTGTTGTCATAGGAAGACCGAAAGCGTCATCTAGGACTATCGCAGTCCCAGCGGACTCTTTCCATCCTCCTTGGACATAAAGAGTCACAGTTCCTGCTCGTAATAGGAATGGCCATTGATATGAATTTTCGAGGCCGAGATTCCAACTGACAGGCTTTTTCTTAAAAAGCACACGAAGTATCCTGGCGCATTATTTTCGACCGCAGCGAATCCACCAAATGTGGGTAAAGAGTAGTTTTGCGATTGCATACTTATCCGCCGGGGATGGCTATTGTTTTCACTCTGCCCGTCCATCTCTCTGTGCACTTCCAGACTCGCATGCCTAGAGCATTTATTAGGCCTCAACCCTTCGGATTGGGGCCTATACTATAGGCCCTATAGGTTTGGGGTGTCCGTCTGTCGTCATCGCTTTATACCCCTTTGAATTTTGGGGCGGTCGGGGCCTGCTCGTGTTTCACAAATACTTACTTGTTAGTGGGTGGACTCGTCTCAGATTTTACCCAGGGGTGGTTCCAATCCTTTTGCAGTTGAGTGACCATGAATTTTTGAAATACGAGAGAAATTGACAAAATGGTGGATTTTTAAACATTTGCAAAGTGTGTTTTGGAGTTAGCATGTACTGGAGTCAGTCTCACTCGCCTAGAACATTTATTAGTGGATGGGTTAGTTTCAAATTTTGCCCAGGAGTGGTTCCAATCCTTTTGCAGTTGAGTGATCAGGAATTTTTGAAATACGAGAGAAATTGACAAAATGGTGGATTTTTAAACATTTGCAAAGTGTGTTTTGGAGTTAGCATGTACTGGAGTCAGTCTCACTCGCCTAGAACATTTATTAGTGGATGGGTTAGTTTCAAATTTTGCCCAGGGGTGGTTCCAACCCTTGTGCAGTGCATTGAAGAGGAATTTTTGAAATACGACAGAAATTAACAAAATAGTAAATTGTCAAAAAAAAATTACTTTCAAATTTTGCCCACACCTCGGCGGATTCATGCTTCTCGAGCATCTATTTATAGTTGTGGGCGATAATGGGGGATTCAGTGTCCTGATTTCAAGAAAATATCTATTTTTTCTCAGTTCAAAATTGTCATTTGACCACAAAAATTGTGCGCCGTAATTTATTACTGGGCCATTTATGTGATGCACTCCTCCTATAAAATAACGCCATCGACCCGAGTCCTGCGCTGAGATGAGCAAAATGGACACAAGTCACAAGTTCTATTATGGGAACTTTGACTCTTGCTGTCGTGAGAAGACTGCAAGAGTCATCTAGGACCACCAAATTTGCGGCTGGTTTATTTAGTCGAGTCGGAATTCTAACATTTTTTTGAACCAGTTGTGCTCTACTTTAACCAGTTCTATCCCCTCTCCTTCGTACTCTTGTCATTTTGATGTAGTGAAAACCGTCACTCTCTCGTCGAAAGTTTTCCTGCTGAAATTGTCTGCAAAGACAGTTCCGATATTAAATTGTGGCCAGTGAATGCAACATACACAATTTCACTTTGTGGAGATGGGATGAAACGTCAAAAATATTGACATTTACTTAGCGCCGAGTCAGCCCTTTGTGACACACACCGCCTCTCTCAGAGCGGTAGACCGAACCCCCTTAGTGAGTGTCTTCTTGGAGCTTACATTTAATAAGCATTCCCCTCCATATTTTTTTTAAAATACCAGTTAGATGCAGGAGAGGAATACATGTGCTGCTTAGGGGCTGGATTTTAAATATTTGTACTGGCGGGTTTGTGGCTCCAGTATTTTATTCTTATTGTTAGCCCCAGATTCTTGTAGAAGCATTGGCTATAACGTGACGAAAAAACCGATTTTAACTGTTTCCAGGGAAATAGTCTTGCTCTCTTGACATTTTACGTGAAGGTAGCAAGCGTTACTTACTTCTTAGCTATTTATTTTTGGTTATTGGCAGAAAATTGACAGAAATTTTGGCGAAGGACTGAAAAAATATCAATATATCTTAGTGAACTCCAGGAAAATTCACCAGGAAAATAGCCTGGAGTTTTTGCCAAAAATGTATAAACTTCTGGATATTTATTGAAAAATCTTAAAATATCGATTGATGGCAGGGAGCACAAATGTAAAACTAATTATTTTTGTTGTCAAATTGCTAGATATTAGCGAAAATTTGGACCGAAAACCAATTTTCTTAAAAAAGTAAAGAGGTACTATCAGGATTTAGTGTTGATTGTACTTTGAACAAGTGTCCACCTGGTTATTATTATTAACCCAGCCGACTTTGTCCGACTGGGTTAGTCGTATCACTATCCGGGGCTTGATTGTATGTGCGTATGTTAGGGGACTGGACGTTCCGAAAATTTTCCTTTCCGTACCCTGCCCTTCCGCACCTTTTTTGAACCGTTCCGTACCCTTTTTTTGGACGTTCCGCACCCTGCCAAAAGACGTTCCGCACCCTATTTGGCCGAACCGCACCCTTTCTTATTTTCAGCGTTTTCTTTGACTTAAATATTGTCTATTTCATTTTCATTATTATTTTTCGGTAACATAAAATTGCACCACGATCAATTGTAAATTATCCGATAAAATTTCAAATTGTGGTCTGAAGAAAAGAGCAAAGTTTGCGATACGATGACTTAACAAGCTGACTGCAATCGACAATATTCAGGCGAACGTGTGATCACTCCCGAATTGAATGCAATGTCAATATACTGAAGGATTTCATATTCTGACTTGAGTAAATCAGTCCGGTCCGAGCTTATGCTGCCAGCAGTACATTGCACTGAATAAAACTTTGAAAAATTGCAATTTACTGTGATCACTGTGATCCCCCGGGCTAATCTTAACGGAGATCGCTGCACCGCGACATACCACCTGTGGTGTATAGCCTGTCTTAGTACATGTAATGCCTGCCTCTGGCGAGTAAATTCGTTTTGAGGAGAGTAAGCCCTGTCTTTGGACGTTAAGTTATTGTCCCAAGGTATAAATGATGGCTTCCATGATCTCCGTTAATAGTCTCCGTCATCAGAGTAAATAGCATACTCTCAAGTTTTATTCAGTTCATTGTACTCCTGGTAGCATTTACTCTGGACTGAATTACTCAACTTGTAATATCAAGTCCTTCAGTAGATTAAAATTGCAATCAATGCTGAAAAATGAGCTGATCACATGTTCGCCTCAATATTGGTCATCAAAACGCAAACTTAGCTGGTTTCTTCACTACTCAATTTGAAAATTTATCGGATAAGTACAGCTGTTCATGCTGCAAATCTGTTGTCCCGAAAAACAAGGTTGAAAATGAAATATAAAAAAATACAACTTGAAGAAAAGGCTGAAAATAAGAAAGGGTACGGTTCGGCCAAATAGGTTGCGGAACGTCTTTTGGCAAGGTACGGAACGTCCAATAAAAAAGGTGCGGAAAGGCAGGGTGCGGAAAGGAAAAGGTACGGAACGTCCAGGAACCGTATGTTAAACTTTTTCTTTAAAATGCTACCCCTCCTGCAGTTTTGCTCCAACCGTTTTGACGTTACGCAGGAATGTTCCCTGGGTGGTCCCCCACCTGGCTATTACGTTTTTTGACGATTGACGAAAAAATGGCGGCACTTTTTGTGCCCGTTTTGACCCATTTTTCATCTCTCGGCCAATATTGGCCGAAGGGGTATTGTCATCGTCGTAGTGTCTGTCTGTCTGTCCGTCACGCTAATCTTGTAAACACGATAGCTTGAAAAGTACTTGGTCGATCGTCACGAAATTTTGTGCAGGAACTAATCAGGTAAAGATCTAGGTATTGATTTTGGGCCCGATCGGGCAATTCATAGTGCCCGACGAGCGGCCATCTTCTTTGTTGACACCAACTTTTTGTAAACACGATAGCTTTAAAAGTACTTCGCCGGTCATCGCCAAATTTTCGGCACATATTTACCTGGTCTAAATCTCGACTGGTTTTGATTTTGGGCCGGACCTTGAATTTTTGCGTGAAAAATCTTTCAAACAGGATAAGTGAAAAGCTGCTCTGCTGATCATCACTAAATTTTAAAACGCATTTACCGGTCAAAATCTCGGCTAATATTGATTTTCGGCCCGAACGGAAAATTCAAAATGGCTGTGAGCCGCCATCTTGAATTTTTTGTATAAGGACAATAAGTGAAAAACTATTTGGACGATCATCACCAAATTTTATGCACACATTTACCAGGTCTAATTCTTGGCTTCTATTCATTTTGGGCCCGATTGGAAAAAATCAGAATGGCTGTCGGCCGCCATCTTGAATTTTTCGAATTAATGGTAGTAAATAACTGAAATGTCAAACCATTCATTTCTGTGTCTTTTTCAAATTGTTATAAAATTTTAATCGAAAGTTTCTTAGGCGCCTCTCCACTTGGACTTTGCTTTTTTCGCAAATGGCAAAAAAAAGGTCGAAATGTTGAAATTTTAAAAATTTTGTAAAGTTGTGTAAATGTCGGTAAATACGTGAATCTTCAAAACCCAACCTCTCCAGAATCCCTTTTCAGGTAGCTTCTACCCGGTAAAATTCATTTTTGTGTATTAAAATTATGAAAAGGTTACGTTCAGAAACAAGGCTCTTCATTTTTTGGCCTAACAGTATTCGTTTCAGAGTTTTTCTGTTTTTCCTTGTTTGGCAACTCGGCTGGGTCATGTCCTTAGACATGCTTGTTATTTTTGGCAGTTCGTTAAAATATGGTGAAAATCCACTTCTTTATTAATATCTTAACTGACGCAAGGTTATGGTCTTAATGTCTTGACATTTTGTTTAAAGGCAACAGACATTATTATCTACGTGACTATTACTTTTTTGGCGGTTTGCTAAAAAATTGACGGATATGTTGGCAATAAACCATTTTTATGTTAAAAATTTCTTGACTGACGCCAGCCACACATGGTCTTACTGTGTTGAAATTTTCCTTACATATTATACTTATGTGTCATAAATTTTGACATCAGCTCTCGTGAGCTGGAGCATTGTCCATGGGCAGTCCTTGTTGTTTTCTTCTGCCACACTTCTTGATTGTCTTCATAAGCGCATGTATCTACAGTGGAACGGTGTATTTTTCGGCAGCGTAAGCGTTCTTTTAAAGCCTCAGTAATTGATCAGTCAAATAAAAGTAAATGTCTGCGCAAGCGGTCTCATGTCTTATTTCTTTATGTGTCAGTAATTCATTAATTTTGTTAAAAATCATATTAACTTTTTCGGGGCATCTCAAACTAGCTCGGGCCATTTCGACTTTGATCGCGTAGACTACCAACTTTTGCAACGCTAAGCCGCTAAGCATTTAGACAGTGCCGGTCAGGGCTGGAAAAATTTAAAATTCATGATTTTGATTTTTTTTATTTATTTTTTGCTTTCCGAAAAAAGGAAAGCAGAAAAAAAACACCACGCTTTTAACAATTTATTGCAGGCGTCATAACGCTCTCTTGTAAGGCATTTCTAATTACAGTTACATTTGTCAATGTCTCAGATAACTATCCACAAGTTCAGTTGTTCAGATAGCGATGGAAGTTCAGTTGTACAGATAACTATTAGCAAGTTCAATTGTTCAGATAGCTATGCAGGTTCAGTTGTTAATTTATTGAGCGATCGGTGGCCAAAAGCGAGTATTCGGCGTTTTCAACTCCGAGACTTGTTCGCAGCGATCTATATGTAACTTCAATGTCCTGATATGAAAGATATGAAATACTTTGTTTAAACAAAGAGGGTTGCAAATGATTACTGAGTGCCTTTACTGCACACAAAGGCTAAATGTTGAACGGATTTTTAAAATCATGATTAAATCATGATTTAAATTATACCAGTCCTAGAACCAAGTATAAGAGAATACATCCCTTCTTGGTGTTATGTTTACAACATTCAGTATGATATACGTTATAGCATTGACGCTTTAGTTTATAATACACAAACTCACACTTTCCAGATATGGGATATTGTAGTTTTTTTTTGTTTTTTTTTAATGACGACCTACAAAGAATTTTCTTGTAGCATGCATGAGAATGAAGTTTTCTCTGATCAGTGATGCTCTGCAGTGAGATGTGTGCAATGTGTGGGTGTGCTGGGAGAGAATTTGGGGAGGGGGGCAAATAAAAGATAAAACATCCTTCTGAACATCGGATCCCAGTTAGAATCACCTTGAAGGCACTTCTGCTATCGACTCTATATTTTGTTTTTGGTGCTTACAGACAGGAAAGAGACTGGAAAAAATCTCGAAATATTTCTCTGCCAGTTCAGACAAAAGCAGTTAACTTGAAAATGTATTTTTTTTTGTGGATATCTTGTTGTTTGAGAAAACTAAATGCAGTGAGATTTTGAACAGTCAAGAATGAAGGGTTACATATAGTGTTTACTGGTTTCCAGGATGACTTAGCACACAAGCAGAAAATGAGGGAAGAACAGAAGAAATTGAAAGAAGCTGCGGCGAAGGCTGGCGGTAAAGGACCAATAGGTACCCTGCTTTTTTTTCTGCCCAGCACAGACATTCTGTCTTGTTTCGGCGTACTGGAATCAAGTTACCACGGACGCATATTTCAGCAGAAATGGTGGTTTCTAATTTGAGATTTGTTATATTGGCATCAGGGTGTCCAGTTAAAAGTTTATAATAATTAAAGGAATGATAAAGCAAGAGAAAACCTTTGGCGGGGGGGGGGGGGGGGGGGGGGAGGGAGTTGGGGGGGGGGGTGTTTGGTAATACTATCTATCTGTTAGAATTGCGAAAAAGGTTATGAAAGTGGCAGTTGTATGACATTTTGAAAACCGACCTTAGCACCGATTTCATTCGTCATCCGCGCTACACAGGGGAATCGTGTCTCTCTGAGGTACCAAACATACAAAATGCTGATTGTCTTACATAAGATCGTTGTGTAATGTCCACTGTTAGATAATAGTCACATGCACAGCTGCTTTTGCCCATGGGCATATAATCACCAATAATTTTAACTTCTACTTATACATGGTAAATAATATACTATTTAAAAGGGAGTGTAAGAACAGGAGCGGGGAAAGGAAAGGAAGCAATACTTACTGACAATTATTTTTATAAGCGCGTTGTTCTGAGTAATGCCCCTGAGTTGGCTGAGTAATGCCCCCTATCATGTGTGCATAGAAGCCCTCAAACTACATATGTGCGGGCTTTTTAAAACTTCCCTGTTTCCTGTTTTGGCCAGAGACGCCTTTACCACTTTCGACGGTGGGCTGTTCCCACAACATGTGCCCTGTTTCGTTGTAGTCTGTGTGTGTTTATAAACATTTTTTTTTTCAAAATGCTGCTCCAACATTTCTTGTCCGGTGGCTGTTAACTTTGGCGGGAATTTTCCATAGGCAGGCCACCACAGTTTTCTGATTTTTTTTTTTTTTGGGGGGGGGGGGGGTTGGGCAAAAAAAAAAGCCAAATGTCAGGAAACACAAAATACTGCTATTCTTCCGATAGATCTAGTCCGATCGCTTTGAAATTTGACAGGAATGCCCCCCCCCCCCCCCCCCCCCCGAGAGTTCCTGCATCAGGCTTGTGTTTGTTCGGCGATTTTCACAAGATGTTTGACAAAACGCCCAAATTTCAAATCGTCGAGTGGTCAGTGTTCTCGCTTGCAAAGCAAGAGGTCGTAAGTTCAAGCCCCTATTTTTCAATGTCTCCCTTAATAGGTTAATAAGTGTGGCAGGCCATGTTTAGTTCCTCCTGGCGCGGAATTAATCGATGTGCATATGCAACAGGCCATGTCTATAACCAGGCTATCTGTTGTAGACCTGACTGACTTAGGCTATCTATCTTTTTCCTAGGTCTTTTCAGGCCAACAATAGATAGAGTGATTATACTCATAGCGTAACGTATATAATCCTATACCAAATAAATTCATCTGTTAGTAGTTCAGAATTGATATCTCTGTACACTAAATTATAATAATCCCGAGTTTTAAATAATCAGTAATGCCCATATACATACGGGCATATTGTAAACCAACGTGAGCAGGGGTATCTGAATAGTCGGTACATAAACACTCAGTTTTATTTTATTTAGTTTTTTTTTCGTTCTTCTGCGATTTGTCCGGGTGGCCGAAAAAAAAACGATAAATTTAAGAAAACCACCGAAAATGATGCTGTTCCTACAAATTTGGTCCAATTGCTCTGATATTTGACAGGAATGCGCATCGGAAGCTCTTTAATCCATCTGTAATGGCTAAATATTGACAAAACGGATAGCTTTACGAAAAACACAAACAATGGTGTTCGTCCCTTAGGTCCAATGCAATTGTCTTTGACAGCAAGGTTGAGGCCTACCAAATCAAAATTTTGTCAAAATCGTAGGTTTCTCCTTTTACCTTTGTAATGTCATTTTTCACGGCTTGGCACAATGTCCAGGGGAATTCTTGTTACTGGACTGACTAGCTGCACAATGTGGTCCAAAGTGAAGAAAAAGCCTTGTTTTTTTGGGCAAATAAACTGATAGCTTTAAGAAAAACTCCCAAAAAATGCTGTTCGTTCCACAAATCCTGTTCAATTACTTATGATAGCAGTGTTGCCTGTGAGGCCATCTACCAAATGTCAATTTTTGCCAAAATTTGTCGGTTTCTCTTTTTACCTTGATAATGCCTTCGCATTTTACGGCTGGGCACAATTTCCACGGACATTCTTATGTACAAATTAGGGTGAGAAACAAGAATATCTTTCTTCATGTCCAGATAAGGAGCTTCACAGCCATTTCCTCACTACAAGGGTAATGTTCATTTGCACGGCTGCTACACCACCCGCCTGTTTAGCACAAATTACAACCAGTAATCTGTCAAACAATTATGCAATTTAGCGTTTTGGGTGTATTGCCTCAGGCATTTCCCTCCTCTTTATTTGAAACTGTGCCGATTATTGAAGAATGCTTAACAGTTTTCCGTTTCTGATTCTCAGGTCAAGGAAACAAGAAAATCACGAAGAAATGACAAAGGCTACACATTGGCGAAGACAACAGCGCGTTTATTCATCTTTGAAAGTGCAGTTCAAAACGAGGAATTATGTGAATGTTAAACATTTTTATGAAAGTCTTTATCGGTTTATAATACGAATTCCATAATAATACGGTAATAATGGAATTGTGGTGCAGTAGTAATTCGATAACTTAGAACCTCGCCCGACTCAAATTCAGTACTCAAGTTTTGAAATGCACACATATTTATATTTATAAATCCTGCGGTTGCGTTCGTGCTGTGGTATAGTTCGAGTTTTCAAATAAATACTGTATAAGGAAATCTGCATTGGCGTAAAGTGCTAGAAACAATTGGTGTAATATTTGTAGATGTCAAGTAAAGTCCAATGTAAACCCGATATGTAAAGGAAACAAGACTTACTGAAGATTATGATTCAATAGGTGTCGCTCATTTTGATGGTATTTTCCTCACTCTAACCCGATTGTGGCGTCTAAAAAGATGTTTTCCTAGTGTATCTCTAAATGATAGTAGTTCTGATCATTTACTTGACTCAAGATATTTATGCACATTTTTTTTGTTTATTTGAAGTCTGTTGGTGGGAAGACGATAGTTGCTTTTCTCGAAAGTGACTTGGTGTTGCAAGCAGTTATCTCTGACTGAAACGTATTTGAAAAAAAAGTATTTTTTTAAAGTTCTTGTCAGAAAATGTTGCATGATTTCTCATTGCTGTTCAATGCTTAAATGTTCATTGTGTGTACATTGTGAAAATTAACGTTATGCATCGAGAAAAGTTCATGAAATATTTCAGTGACTGTACTAGTAAATATTTTACATGAATAAAATCCGCCTTTCAGTTTTGGGTTAATGTTTTAAGTTTCAAACAAGAATTGCGCTCCGTCGATGCACATATACCCCGTTAACAGCCATCGCCTTGCCTAGTTGACCAACCATAGACTGGTCTAGCTGTCAGATGTCTGCATCTTTTCGTTAAACAGCTTCCTACTGTTGGGGATCTATCTCAGATAGTTCTCTGGTGTAAATTTCCCTGATTACTTTCCTGTCCCAATTTTTCTCGTTCTGTCAGTTGCCCTTTGCCATAAACATAATTTAAAAATTATACAGTAAAACCTTTCTATTAGGGATAGCGGGTTTCCATAATGCAGAAATTTGCAGAGCAAGATAGGGTGGGGGGTCAACACCAAGAAAATAAACGTGACTCGCTTTTTCGTCCGACATTCATTAAAGAGATTATATATTAAAAAGTAATCACTTTCGAACACATCGACGTTTTGATTATTTTGACCTAGATTTTTTTTTACTTAATGCACCCATATTTGATTTCCTATTCTCTAGTTTACCATCAATATCGCTTTATCAATTATGTGACGGGGTACAATAATAAGCATGTCCAAGGACATGACCCAGCCGAGTTACCAAACAAGGAAAGAGATAAAAACTCTGAAACGAATACTCGGGCCAGAAAATGAAGAACTTTGTTTCTGAACGTAACTTTTTCATAATTTTAATTCACAAAAACGAGTTTTCCCGGGTGAAAGCTACCCGAAAAAGGATGTTGGAGAGGTTGGGTTTTGACGATTCACGTATTTACCGACATTTACTCAATTTTACAAAATTTTTCAAATTCCACAATTTGGGCATTTTTTGTTATTTGCGAAAAAAAGAAAAGTCCAGGTGGAGAAGCACCTGAGAAACTTTCGATTAAAATTTCATAACTATTTGAAAAAGACTGGGAGAAATGAATGGTTTGACAATTCTAATTATTGGCCACCATTTATTCCAGTTTTTGGCGAACTTCAAAGTTCCGCAATTTCGGCAGTTTTTGGCGAACCGCGAAAAAAAATAATAGCCTGGTAGGCGAACTCCTGGAGGAACATCCCTGCGTAACATCTAAACGATTTGACTAAAACTAGGAGGAGTAGCATTTTAAAAATGGGTTAAAACAGGCACAAAAAGTGCCACCATTTTATCAGTTTTTCGTCAATCGTCAAAAAAAAAGTAATAGCCAGATGAGGGACCACCCAGGGAATATATTACTACGTAATATCAAAACGATTGGAGCAAAACTGTAGGAGGAGTAGCATTTTAAAGGAAAAGTTTAACACGCGCACACACATTCAAGCACCCGATTATGATATGACTAACCCAATCCAACAATGTCGGCTGGGTTGAAAATGACCAGCTGATATACACTGTGTGAGGAACCACTCTGTTTGAAAAGACAAAACTGCACTTCTTAGGAAGATTTATTTCGGTAACTATTGAAATTGAGGTTGCTATCCAAACCAACAAAGTGGTTCAGCTTACGCAGGACACGCGCTTTCTTGTATTTCGATGCTGCGATGCGATCTACTGAAGTGACGAAACTGTTTGATTCACACTGTGCACACAATAAGGATACCAATTACGGTGCCTAATTACGGAGGAAGTTTCATTGCGTTAGTGCAGCTATGGGCAAAAAGTAGTCCACTGTCCTGAATCGCGAGTTGCCCATAACTCATTAACAAAGAAGCTAATAGACTTTTAAAACAGACTAACAGTAAGCGTCCTTATTTTTGGAGTGCCTTTAATAGCAGGGCGTGCACAACTGAGGTTTGTTGTTTAACGTCCCATTCAGCGACTATGATGGCCATATTGGGATTTGGCTTTAAAAATTTGTAGATTTTTAGCAGATTTCTTTCCTTGCAAATCAAAATTTTCCAAGGGTTTGCTTAAAACTCTGAAAATTGGAGGCAATGTGTATGTGGGCCGGTCCTCAATTCAGGCGGGAAAAAATGACCATTGTTTCCCCCCGGTCACCAAAACAACATATAAAAACGTGATCCGGCCGTTTCTATAAAATTTCGAGTGAAAAAAAAGAAGTGACCCGACCGGCTCCAAAAAATTTCCAGTGAAAAAAAAGAAAAAAACTCGACCGCTTGGCTGGATGTATAAAAATTTACAGTAAAATAAAAAAGAAGTAAAAAAAAGTTTGAAAAATAAAGCAGAAAATAGCCTCTCAGAGAATGAAGTTGCCGCATTTTCATACAAGAAAACCTCCAAACGCTTCAGAGTAGCAACTTATCAATTGATTATATAAGCATTAAATCACAATGACGTTTTATCAGACCATCTTATACAATTTTGAACCCCCAGATGGCATCATTTTATTATATTTGCGGCATTGGCCAAATTTGGGAAACACAAAAAGAGCTCCTCTTCCTCAAAATCCGGCCTGATTTCATTGAAATTTGACAGGAATGTTCCCCTTTAGTTCCAACATCAGGTTTGTATTTTTATTTGGTCAAACGGCCACAATATATGCAAAAAAGCCACTTTCTTTTCTTCCCTACCTTCCCTGATCCCAAGGAGATCTTCATTGGATTTGTAGTATTTTTTTGCTATCGGTTCGGCAAAAATTGGCAAGATAAACGGATAGCTTTAAGAGAAACACGAAAAATGCTGCTCGCCCCACAGATCCTGTCCGATTACTTTTGATTGCCTATGATGCCTTCTACCAAATCTTAATTTTGTCAAAATTGGTCGGTGTATCCTTTCACTTTTGCAATGTTTTACGGTTGGGCACAATGTGCACGAACATTCTTGTTTAATATTGTTCAATATTCTGCATGCTTATAAACCAGCTCGTGGCTGCACAGGATCAAAGTGATCAAACACGAGGATTTTACCTATCACAGATTTGAAATGTTGAGATTCTGTTAACTTTTCTGCTCAGGAAAAAATAACCTTGTTTCTCATCCCTCGAACGAGTCACTAAAATCGAAAACAAAAAGAAAATTCGAGTAAAAATCGACCGGCCGGTGGGGTGTATTAAATTTTAAAGTTTGAAATGAGGAACAAGACTATTTCTCTCCCTGGCCTGACAGATGTAGCTTTTCGTGAATACTGTAAACGATGTATTTTTGATACACTCGAAAGAGGTGAATCCATTTCCAAACAATCCCTTATTGATCCTTCTTTCTAAATTTAGCTTCACATTGTCCTGAGCTGCCGCAGTCGTCGTTTTCCTTTCCCGTCAGCCAAAGTCTATTTTTAGCAAACCATAAGTACCACTCATCAGCCTTGGGCTTTATGAAGGGAATATCTGTCCATTTCCATATCCAGCCTAGGCCCACTTCGGCATACATGAATTTTACAGCATCAAGTCGTTTGTGAACCTGGAAGAAAATAACAGAAGGTGGGGAACAAAAAGACAACTGTTTTACAAACAATGGACAACAATACATTTATATTACATGTTAATCAAAGGAAGAATTCTATGCATGACTTCACCATGAAAACCAGCCATATCGAGCAAATTGTCCAATTATTACATTACTGTCTGTTGTTCCAGTGTTAATACTCGATATCGTGGAAAAGAAAATGGTTTGCCAACCGTGTAAGCTTACTGTTCCGTCTTTTCCAATGACATGCATGACTTCCAGGGCTTCTGTCAGCGATATATTGCTATGTTCTGCGGGATCGTAGCCTGGCCTTCTCAGGTCTATGAAACTTAGGACATCTTTCTTTTTATTGACAGCTTGCAGAAGGTTGATCTCTTTCATACATAATGGGCAGTCTCCGTCATATAGAACCTTAATGCAACAGGAAACCACATGTACGCGTTACATCACTTTTTGTGGCCGATGCAATGAAATGATGACTGAAAGAAATGAATCAATTTGCAGTGGAAGTAATATGTGAAAAGGTATTAGACACGGTAAGTTGTATTGAGTTCGAGGCTTTTAAGATGGCAAATATTAGCTTTCTACATTAATTGGTACAACGTGTCGGTTAAAGTCTGGCCCAGCGTCATAACAGATTTCTCAATTTGTTCCACGGTTGCATTGCATTTTTGGGTCACGGTGGTTATCCTCATCAATTCTTGTTGGCACAACGTGTTGGTTAAAGTTTACCCATTTTTTAAAATAAAGCTGAAGCTCATGAATCCGAACTCACTGGGATAAACCAATATTTGCTTGACTTTTAGTTCATCTGCCAACTTTATTTGCATAATCCTTTTCTACATCATGCATCGCTTTACACTTTTAGGTCAAGTAATGAGTAAAATTTGACAGTGTTGTCCTGGTCGTGACCATTAAAAGTGTTCTTTCTAATCAAACAATCCAACTCTGCTATTCATGATATTCACTCGTTTAATTATCAAATAAAACATCTACAGCCTCACTGCCTTTTCCATCCGACATTCAAACAAGTAAGTATTTGTGAAACACGAGCAGGCCTCAACCCCCAGCCCCCCCCCCCCCCCCCCAAATCAAAAGAACCGTTGACATAGCGTGTACCATCTTAATTTCCCAATAAAAACTTCAATTATCGCCTATTTTGGTCATTTTGACGACTTCTGGGTGACCGAATCTCCAAATGTCCCAAAAGGCACATCTACAGGTCTAGACCTTTCGGTTGAGTCTATTCTCAATGTTCTACGACTAATAGAACCGAAGATATAGCGTATACAACCTTATTTCCCTAAAACGCCAATTATCGTCCATTTTGGTCAATTTGAATACTTCCGGATGACCAAATCTGACCAAAAGTACCAAAAGGCACATCTACAGGTCGCGACCTTCCACTAAAGCTAACCATCAATGCTTTACAACCAATAGAACCGGAGATATGGCGTGTACAAACTAGAGCAGTGTGCATAGCCCACATATTCCCCAAAGGAATAATTTCCAGGCTTTGGTAAATTTCGAAGTCCATTTGGCTGATTTTTCCTTGGGCCAACCTAACTCATTTACACTACCGACCCTTGTTAGTGTCCATAGAAGCTACATACCAAGTTCCATTAAAATCCTTTCAGCAGTTTTTAAGTTATCGTGTTAACAAGCTCACACAATAGTCAATCAAGAGCACAAATTTTCTAATCCAGCCGGTCCATTTTCCTTGGACAAACCTGGCCCATTTACAATACGGACCTGTGTTTGTTCCCATAGCGACTACATACCAAGTTTCATGATAACCCTTGCAGGAGTTTTTAAGTTATCGTGTTAACAAGCTCTTGATGACAGACCGACCGACAGACACGCGGTCGATCGCATATATTCGCTACAGGTTCTACCTGTGGGGAATGAAAAAGCGATGACGAACAGCCAAAGGGACGGACACCCCAAACCTATAGGCTCCAATCCGAAGGGTTTAAATGTCTTAAGGCGGTATTTTGTGCACAACAGGCAATACGACAGAAAAGGGTGGACGGAGAACCACCTCCTCCTGGAAGAAAACGCATCAAGAGACCCCCTCCCCCACCATCCCAGAGGGGGGGGGGGGGGCACTCACGAACCAAGTGGTTACAATGCGTGTCTATGATTTTTAAAAACCCCTAAACGCGGAGTGGTCATTTTGAAATAATACATCCTTTTTTCACCAGACGCTGAGTGGAATCCCGAAAAACCTACCTTTTAGAAAAGTATTGAATGAAAAACACCCCTTTTTAACGTCATTGGCATTCCGCGCGACCAACGTCTGGCCTTATAATTATCATCCTTTCTCTATGTTTTTTTTTTGACACGCATAAGATGCCAAGTAACCTCATAAAACTTCTTACTTTTTCGAATTTTTAACCTAGGTATTAGATGCGTGGTTGCCAAAATGATTAATTAAACAAGTATAACAGTGAAGCTGATCATAGTGTAACCTCCGTCGAAAGATATCTGAATGTACACCCCTTCGGTCAAAAGCTCACTGAAAAATTTTGGTCAGCGAACAAAAGTGGAAGCATCGTACCTCCACAAACAAAAATTTTAGTCACGCTAGAAGTTTCATAGTTTCGTCGTAAATTTTTAGTCAAATAGAAAAACAATCCCACGTCGCACAATTACAATATATATTCCTTCGATCCATAAAAACTCAAAAGGCTGCCGTGCAGAATAACCGAGAAATTGCGCGTAAACTTGACTACGTCTCGAGGAGTACGTCTATCCCCCGTGGAAGATATGGTGTGTGTAAGGTTGTTGCGTGTTGACTACGCAAAATTTAAAAGTTTAAGGAAAAGTAGACGTAGTGTTTAACATTTAAACCAATCAATCCATTAACCAGTAGGCGCGTAAGACTGCCGTAGGTACGCTAAGTCCAGTACCGATTTTCAAAAGTCCGTCATTTTGTCAATTTTTTCCGATCCGGAAAATTCTTGGTTACTGCACTGCGGAAGGGTCCAGAGAAGTCGTGTACAAAATTTGAAATGAATCCATTCATTAACGGGGGACTAAAATCATTTTATCCCAATAAACTACACTGCTGTTTTTTCCTTCAACCTCGGACGAAAGTATGAATCGGCTCATTCGATAAAAGTTGCTCTCTCTTATTCAGATTTTCGAATTGGGTAAAAATGTTATATAATGGTATCGGACAGTGCAACATATTCCAATAATCGATAAATCTGGCCCTGTTCTGGTTTGGAACTTGGCGAAGATCAAGGATATGGGCGACTAGTCCTAGATGACTCTTGCCGTCTTCATATGACAGCAACAGACACAGCTCCTACAATAGTCACTGCCACTTGTCACTGATGTCAATTTTGCTAATCTCGGGGAAAGACTCTGACCATTGGCGTTATTTTAGAAGATCACATAAATGACTCAATTGTATATTACTGCGCACAACCGATACGATCAAATTTTCTACCGAGAGAAATAGATGTTTTATTGAGAGCAGGATGTAGAATCCCCCGTTATGACTGTGCAATTTGCAAAACCACTATTTACTCCATTTTGGTAATTTCACTGTGGTCGAAAATAATGCGCCTGGATACTTATTAGTGAGCTTTTACGACAGGGCATGCTGGTCCGAACCTCGATGTCCTGGAGCGTGCGCAGAGAGATCCAAAGCCCCGAAAGTTGAGATCAATAGCCATTTACAGGAACTGTGACACTTTCTGTACAAGGATGATAGAAGGGTCCGTTGGGACTACGAGGGGAGGAGAACGAATGGTTACAGTAGATCCAAATTGGTGAAATGAAAAAGAACATCTTCCGTGATTCAAAACAAATTTATTTTGTCAAATATCATAAAATGATGCATATTTAAGTCGATAGGGTTCCAAAACTTGCAACTGGCTTATATGCTGGAGTTGGAATTTAGCATTTTGTTGTCACCAATTACGATCTATTCTAGCCAATAAGCCAATTCGAACTTTCGGATTTTTCCGGTGGAGGTGTTGGTTCGACTGAAAATGTTGGGGGATAAATTAGAAAGAAATGATAAGGGAAAAACATCAAAATTCTAATTTTTTATCAACAAGCACACTTTTGAAATTATAAAGCCATCATATGATCTTTTAAAAACTATTTTACATATTATTTAGTCCCAGCGGACCCTTTCTATCTTCCTAGGAAAGAAAGGGTCACAGTTCCTGCAATAGAAATGGCCATTGATCTCAATTTTCGAGGCTCTAGATCTTTCGGCGCACGTTCAAGGACACCGAGGCTCGAACTGGCAGGCTTTTTCTTTAAAAGCACTGAGAAGTACCCTGGCGCATTATTTTCAACCTCAGCGAAACTCCCAAACTGGAGTAAAGCGTGGTTTTGCAACTGTGGATTCACTGTTGTTGTGTGCGATAATAAGGGATTTGATATCCTGATCTCAAGGAAACACATATTTTGCTCAGTAAAAAATTGTGATGTGACCGTAAAACTTGAGCGCCATAATTTATAATTGGGCCATTGATGTGATGCACCCTTTCTAAAATAACGCCGTTGGCCCCAGTCGTGCGCCGAGATTTGAAAATTGACATCAATGACATTTCCTATTGTAGGAACTATGACTCTTGCTGTCATAGGAAGACCGCAAGAGTCATCTAGGAATAAGCCAAATCACACTTTCGGTGTTTCGAATAAAATGCGCAAGAATTTTGAATTTCGACTGCGTGGGAACCGGGTAAAGAAATGAAAGAAATGATAGAAAAATATGGAAGAAATATCGCAAAAACAGCTCATACTCGGAACATAAAAGAAAATGAAACTTGAAACCATTTGTTACAACTTTTAATAAGCTTTTAAAATATCAAACGGGTTGTTAAAAACCCGATTGCTCTTTGGTGCAAGAGAAATTTGACATTTAGGCGAAATCTCTCTATCATTTCTTTCATTTTTTACCCGGTTATTTTATTCGAAACGCAGGAATTTTTGCACATTTTTATTGGGAACGCCCAAAGTGTGATTTGGCTTATACATATTATTCAGTCCCTTTAATAACCAACATGTGACTATATTTCTGCCAAAAAGCGAATTTTGTTGATTTTTGCCGTTTTTTTCCTATCATTTCTTTATATCCTCATCCCACCTGAATTCAGCCGAAACGCAAAAACTTTTCGGGTAAAGTCAAAAGTGCGAATTGGCTTATTCTATCTCCACTCCCTCGTAAAGCGAATCTTGCAGTTTTGGACGAACCACTAAAATCCGTATTCCGCTGGGATCCGCTGACATCACTAACTTTTTCCATTATCACAAAATTATTACATGTACCTTTGTTCTATTTCTTAAGTAATTATTTCTCGAGAAGGCCCTAGTAAAACGAAGAGATGTAATGTTTTTACTTAAAATTTTCATGATTGCTTATGTAAACAAATGTGTCATGTGATATGTCGTAAAACATGAACATTGAGTCATACCAATTCGAGTTGTGATAATTTGTTTGGCTGGTGCCTTGCATTAAAAAGGCGCAACGGGTTAGAAGTAGCTCACGTGGGATCCCATTCAACGATTTAAATATGCCAGTGAACAAGCGGATTCACAGTTTCGTCCACGAGAGTTGTTGAATAAACTGGAATCCAGTTTTGGGGCTAAACATAGAAGCATAGAAACATAGAAATTAATGGCTAAATACATAAAAACACTTTATAATAACTTTTATAACAACTGATCACTTCAGAAGCTCATGATAATAATGTCACGTCTAAATTCTCCAAAGTGTCAATAATATTTTGACACCTTATAGATACGCCATAGTAGAGAAAATCAATTTTTATGTATTTTTCTTAGTTGTTTCTGAATGTTTGATCCACACTGCTATCCTGTAAGTTTCCTGTACAGAGAATGCGCACTCGAAACCGTGAACTGCCTTATAGAGGATATAAGCATCAGACCCGATATTGATTAGAATTCAAAAGTGAGAAATGTCATCTAGATAATGCGAAAATGACTTTTTACATTTTTAATGGTACAGCCACATACTTGGGGAAAATATATATCAAAAGTTTATAATGCCTAGCAACACAGATTATATTTTCGTGTTTTTGTTGCCCTTGCGTAAGAAATTCGATGCGTTTTGTATTAGGAGTGTTTGACCCAACCTCCTCTGTCGATGGTACCGTTTGTTTTGATTAACTAAAGGTATAGTCCCCTAAAATCATTAAAACCTTAAATTTTCTTCCGTTACGGCCCGTTCCTTGCACTACAGCTTAGAGATGTAATTAATACGTAGCTGGAGATCCGCCTTCTTCAACGATATAACTTGCCAGTTATCAAAACAAATGAAACCATAGCAATTCAATAACCTGACAACATATAGAAACTGTGCGGGCCATTTTTCAATACGTTTTTCCTGACAATGGTCCATTATTTTGTCAGTGCTCGTCCTCTGATCATATTGGACCAAGATTGCTATAATTTGCATATATGTAATATTTGATGTGGCTTATGACCTAATCTTTTGTTTTCGTCTTTGTTTAAATTTTCAAGTTAAGAAAAAAACAAGTAAAACAGTAATTTTTGGCAAACATAGTGCATTGAGCAATTGAATTACCCCTTTTCGTTACGATGAGCACTTCATCAGCTAAGCTGAAACATTTAAGATGCGATGTGCATTACCGCATATATCCTGAGTACAGCAAAATACATTGAAACACTCGTTTCGGTTTTAGAAGACTGCAGTGCGGGTGTAAAACCTCGTGAAATTTAATCCAACCAATGCATATTAATACATATTATCAATGATTGATTAGGCACAATTTTCATATCTTCTCTTGAAGAAAGGGGACATTTCAAAACATAAAAGTGTCATAAGTATTTTCAAAACATAAAAGTGTCATAAGTTTTTAATTTAAATTCAACAAATTAAATCTGACACACATGGCTATAAGCCAAGGGACAGGGATTCTGTGTCAATTAAGTATTGCCAAAGCCACGCTTTAAAAAAAGGTTTCAAATTAGCGGAGAGGTTTCCAGAACGGCTGCAACATGATTGTCATGAAAAATCAAAACATAAAAAGTTGTAAAATCTACTCAAAGGCAGGAATTGATTTAATGTTATTATTTTTGTCCAAGTTTTATATTTTGCCTTTACGAAATGGGTTGTCTTCTATAGACTATTTGCATTATTAATATTATATCAGAACTGCTTCATTAATGTAAATGCAATTGAGCATTTCCCTTACATTCCATGAACCAAGCCCCTCATTATTGATGACTAAGATATTTGTTTGGCAGAGGGAGACGTTTAAATCAACTGGGATCAGCGTGTCCACGTGCTTGTTGTTATTCACTGGAGTAATCGTATTCCGGAGACAAACACAGGATAGAACTACCTATTGAAGTTGGAATTGCTTGTTACCTTTCTTAAAGTTAAATCTGAAAAATACTGGAATAAATTATTAGTGTAAAATGCCTAACAAACAGATACATGTGTAACTTCTTCACGCTCTGTATTGTATTCTGATGTCTTCTTGATTGCAGTTGACATCTGTCTTTGACAAACTGGAGTTGAAACTCAGTGGACATTCACTTCCGTCCAGCCTCGGAAATAGCATTAGCAATACCAGTTGAAATTGCATCGCTGTGTACGGGTAATGTTCGATCGTGATGTGTAAAAACCAAATCAGATATCATCTTGCCATTGTTTTTCGAGAAAACAGATTTCAAGAAAAGCGCCACTTCTGCCCCTTACGCAACAGCTGTGTAATTGCAATAACTCTGTTGGCCAGTTTTAGCTGAAACCTGTGACAGTATTTTACAAGAGCAACTCGGCTTCAAATTCAACTTTATTTTGTGCTGATAGTGCTTCTACCATATCCTTTATCTTTTAGCCGGTCTCATGTGCTATATTTGTATCTCTGTTATCTATTATATCTCTCACGAGGCCAAAAAATTCAATGGCGTCTTAGTTTGTGATTCACTCTTAATCCACGCAAGCCTAGGCGTTGTAAGACTAACAATGTTTCAAACGCTTGTTATCGTCACGTTCGGTAATTACCGTGCCATCACGAACTCACTAAGCGTTATCTATGCCTGTTCGGTGACTCTGACTAAAGGCGGTGATTGGCACAGTTTATTGATCGAGATCGCTAAGCTGTTATTAACCTCTAGGAGTATTTATTGTTATATATTTTCCTGGATAACTGAGCATCTGTAAATATGTTGTTTATAAACTGATCTTGGTAAATTTCTCACTCTCCTCTAGCTAATGTTGCTGGCATTCTATCAACGATTGAAAGGAGTGTGAGTTGATATTCTGATTGGTTTTTGTAGTTACCTTGAAACCATCTCACAGAAAAAACTGATCACTCCTTCTTCAATATTGATACAGTTGGAGTATCATATAATTTTATTTGCCTCTCTATTGATTCAACGCGTTCTTGTGTTTGGAATACTAATGCAACAATGGTTTGTTTTACAAATTTGGAATTTCTTACACACTGATCAGAGAGTGGTTGCAACATTCTGCTAAAATCATTCAAATTACATAAAAAGTGTAGCATTTTTAAAACAGAGAGCAAGAAATTGTGAGATTGTTGTATTATACAAAACACAACAATGAATTTAGTTTTTATATTACGCCCTTCATAAAAAGGCATAGAACGATTTAAAGCACTAGACGAATGCTTGTGGATTAACCGCCTCCACGAGTAGGTTATCGTCTGTATAGTACTGATACGAACATGGTGAAATTCTGAACAGCTTATCACGAAGTTTAACATATAAGTTATAGATGCGTGGTTTCAATTTTGATCTTTAGGGATCACTGTTTTCAACACCGACAGGATCCGAAAGAACTTTATGTACTTGCTTAAATCAGATATTACTTTAACCATCCCGGAGCACTTCCAGAAGTACCTTGAAGGGATTGAAAACGACGAATGGTAATTGTGTGATTCTGCGTGTAAAATCACCGCTCTGAAAATCACAACACTGTGACTATCCATTGCCGATAGTATTTTAGCTATCACTCTAAATAGCTCTGTATGCTCACCGCATTTCCTCGGCCAAGGCATTATTGACCATAGGTTTATGTCAGCAATTAGATGTTCATAGAAAGTTTGCAAAATAAACATCACTCATACCATCACGAGGCTTATTCCATTTTTAGTTCGTCCGTTATCTTGAAGTTAATTCAATTTTTTAATTACAATTTACATCGAGCATATCGTTTAAAGCATAAAACTGCTTAAGTACTATTCAAAGACAGTAAAGACTAAAAAAACAATAATAATACTGGGAGTTTTGGAAAAGAAGCCCCCCATATAGAAGCCCTGGGACTTCTATTTGGAAACTGTTTCCGAATAGAAGCCCCGAGGCCTCTATTTGGTTTGAAAGTTGCCACAGTAAAAAAGCGTTTCCAAATTAAAGCCCCCTTGACATCTTCAGTGCTACTGAATATTTACTTGCGTTACTGCTACGCTCAATCCCCTTGAGTGCACAAACAACCCCTAATCTTCCTCTTTTGTCAACACAATACAACCCCAGCGGCCATCGTACCAGAAGATCGTTGATTTTGTTTCAGCGGCCTTGAAAAAACTGTCGGAGAATCCAGCAGCCATTGGGTGATCGTTCGAGTTATGCAGCGTCAGTGAGGGGGCGCATCCGTCTCAATGAATGTCCTGAATCATAGACTGCACCAACTGTTAAAGAACCCGGAAGCCGTCACAAGACCAGTGGTCGCCGAGGACATGGGCGTTGAGCTCGGGTCGGACGACGAGCTTGTTTTTGATTAGAGACATGGTTGTGATTTGTTATTGTTATTTTTATTGATGTACCGATTCGCACTTCAGCAGCTTTGAGAGTCTCAATAAAAGCGTGGTTTGAAAATTGTTTGTTTTTCTTGTTTTTATTGAACGAATGGCCGAAATAATAATAGAAGCCCTGGGGCTTCTATTTGGAAACTGTTTCTGAATAGAAGCCCCCGGAGCTTCTATTTGGTTTCAATATGAGAAGCTCAAAATGTCCAGCTTCCGCTTAGAAGCCCTGGACCTCTTTTCGCAACCTCCCGGTAATAATAATAATAATAACAATAATAATAAGAATAATAATAATAATAAATACAAAACATATGCCAAATCATAATCAATTAATAATAACAATAATAAATGTTTTGAATGAAACAAAGCAGTCCAAATATACAAACATATAATCTATATCACCATTTGTTTTTTTACAACCCATATTTAGAATCTTTGAAAATCAAGAAAGCACCTCTTTATTAAATAACATTTAACTGGTGTAACTGAAGCGATGTGGATTTTTGCTGAATAAATGTAATTCCTTTAATAACATTTTGTGGTACAATGATTATACTAGATTATACTACGTTAGATTTAAAAGTTTTGTTAAATATAAGTTGTTGCATAAACCTACGGTAAACCTTGAAGAAACCACACAATTCATCTAATATGCGCATTCAGCAACCTTGAAAGTGGGGCTTGCCGAGGGGTGGGGTCCGTTATTACGTCCAGCAAAACGTTATAGCTATGTTTATGATACTACAATGCTCTCTGAAGAATGCTGTCCTCTGTAGCATTGAAAACCATTGCTGAAGGTCATCGCATTTTATGTAAAGTATTATCATTAAAAAAAGCACTTAGAAAATGGTTAAATATTTAAAAAAATCACTCTCTGGTTTTCCTCATATTAACTATCATTAAGCTTTATGACTAAAGCAAGCTGTTGTGATAGGAAGAGGGCATTTCTGTGAAGCTTTTGAGGGGGTTGTAAAAAGGGTTCAATAAAATAAACAGAGATCTTGCGGTCAGAAGCAATCTGAGGACCCTAATTACAAATGAAGATTTGTTGGCAAACGGGACCCCTTGATATCTCTTAAAAAAGTACAGCTTGATATCTTTTAAAAATCAATTTTTTTGGAGAATTGTTACCATTTCCATGAGATCAAAACAAAGATCGAGATTGGTTGCCATGCATTGAAAAAGCGAATATTGCGCACTCCAACCCCCTCCCCCCCCCCCCCCACTCCCCATACACGCACCCTCCATCCCGCCATCAGAAACACAAACATTAATTCAGCGTCATCATTCATCATTGCGATGTTTCTATCTTGAACCATGATATGCTAGCTTTTCTAGAAACATGACTAGTGCCTAACCACTCCAATACCTTAGCACACACTTGCAAAATGTATGCAGTTTACCGATTCTGAAAAAGAAGGTTGTTAACGAGAGCTAAAATTGCATCACTTTAAACAAACCGGGTTGGTTTATTTAGGCGCTAAGATTCTCGTGATAAGGCCAAGACTGGACGCGGGAAGGGGATGTGGGGAGCTGCCTAAACAAAATTGGTACGCCTGTATCTCCTTATCGCTTTACTTAGTTTGATGATATCCTTACCCATCTGCTAAAGCTAACAACAGCCCCCCCCCCCCCCCATCTCCTCCCCTGAGATGACCTAAATGCCCTTTCAACTGATATGAACAAAGTGACCCCTCATCGACAATATTATATATAGTTAAATGTAATTAATGTACAAAGAACATCCTTGAAGATTGATATCTTTTGACTGGTCAGAGTTAAAAATTATTCGTAAATGCATCATTAGTTCATATATCGAACCAGCAACCAAAAAGAATTTGGTTTATAATTTTTCTAAAAGTAATAATTGAAATCATACACTATTAAGTCAAAAACACATGTAATAAACTATGCTCAATTACACATCCTGATCTGCGCTGCTTTTTTTTTTTTTTTTTTTGGTGTGTGTGTATGTGTGTTTTTGTGTGGTCAGAGTAATTATTTGGGGAGGGACAGTTATGGAAAATCCCATACTGTCTATCAGAGAATATTTTAGCTACGATCACCACACTGGCACGTATATATTTTTGCGGTTACAGAGTGGGACTAAAGTTTGACTTTAGACTGTCATAAACTTTTATTGGAAAAGTTAAGGTGAGTGTCTGTACATGGGTCTTAGCTCATTTAATTATTTTAGAAGTTTCAAACACACAGTTTTATCACTCCATCACTCCAAGCGGATATTGAGGGAAAGGATAAAAGGGGTATACGGACTCGGATTTGCAATTTCATTATTAATACTGGATTAGCAATCCCGCTCAAAAAGTTATCAAACGGTGAAACAGAACACGATTAAAAATACGGTCGAAATGGACTGAAATTGAGCAAATATTACTTTACGCAATTATTATTTGCGGCTTCTAATAAACATTCAAGATTATGTGTAAAATATAAACAATTATGAATAAGTATTGGTAAGTACATAACTGCAAATAATAATTTCAATTTTAAGAAATATTTCTATGAATAAAAAACTTGATATCCCCACTGAAAAGAACGGAGAACGCATGTTTGCAGTCCTTCGCAGTAGCACTGCTTCACACAAAATATGCCTTTGTCAAGTATTCGTTGACAACTTGCTGAATTGACAAGAGACTGATTAATTTGTCTTGTTCATGCCCAGTTCAACAAATTTCAATCAAAAATTTGCCAGCACTGTGACATAAATTTGTCATTAATTCGTGAGTTTACAACTTGTCATTAATTCGTCATGCTAGTAATTCGTCAATAATATGTCAGAAACTCGTCGGTTGGGACTTGTCAATTTGTCAAATTTCGTCAAGTTGATTCACGAGCCTAAACTCGTCAACCTGACGATGCCTAACTTTGTCAAAATTTGTCTTTGTCACTGGTTTGTCATTTTCTTGTCATATATTTGTCACATCCGAATTTGCAGTTTGTCAATATCTTATCACGAATTCGTCGTAATATCTTTGACAAGTGATTGACGAACTATCCGAATTAAACATATTAGACAAAATTATTGCGAGCTGAAAACATATAGACGCCATTGTCTAAGAACATTTTTGCCAGCAGAGTACTAGTTAATCAAGTACAATAAGAATGTTCAGGGACATTGTTACCAACCCCAAACATTAATATCTAATTATACTAGATTGACCAGTGCACATCAACATCAGTATTTACGAACATTTAAAACAATTTTATTAGGCAATCGTTGAAGTTTGCTTTTGTCAACAAAACCAAATGTTTGTCAATAAAAACAAATGATGTTACCAGAAGTCTGAAGGGGGGGGGGGGGGGGGGAGCTGACTATCTTAATTTTTACATACGTATGGATACAAGTTTTTGCCATGTGGAATGTGCTAATATAAACTGCGCTTGTACTCTACGTCTTTTTTATCCTGACTTTGAAGGTGGTCAAGGAAAAGGGTGTACTAAAAGTGTTTTTCATCCGGGTTTTAGTGTTTGTCTTTTCATCTGGTTCTGGAAGGTAGTCGCTAAAACAGGTTTTACTGTACGTCTTTTTATCCGGATTTTGAAGGTTGTCGCTGGTTATGGGTTTTAACACAGTTTTGTTTCCCGAGTCTGAAAGGTGGGCATTGAGTCGCCAATTCCCCTTTTCCTTGTTTTTATAACCGTCACCATTTTTTATAAACAGCACAGATTTCAACATAACACTTACCCCTTTATCCCTTTCACTGTATAGGCCGATACCCAAAATGTGCTTACAACAGTGGTATATACCCTGTCTTTGAGCATTCTCGTCGACTAAAAAGCAACGAAAGGCATCCTACTTAACTGGGATTCTATTTCGCCAATTTTTTGCGAGTCGCCTACAAATACCTTTTTAAAAGATTCATCTGGGAACAATTCTGATTAAAATAGAAGGCAAATTGGTTAAAATGATTGGAGGAGAAACCTTTTGAAAAGCGACTCGATAAAAAAATTAAAATGCGTATTTTCAAGAAAGGATTACCTTGGGAACAGTCATAAAAATTGAAAGCAATCCGACGAAAACCATAGAAGCGCCAAAAATTTAAATGCTGCCATTTGACAATTTTGATAAAGTCACGAACAACATAATGATATGGAGATTCCTTCTACTCCTTTCAATAGCTAATTTTTTATGTAAAATTATATCTTTAAAATTCATATATACTATTATTTAATAAATGATATCATTTATTCATTTACTGATTTGTGAAATGATGAATGAAGTGGGTTTCTTTTTGACTCTAAAAGATTGACTTTGAAAGATTAAGTTTTGGAGGCGGAAGCATCGCAAGGCCTGAAATTCATAGGTCAGTCCTTTCACTTCTAATTCATCACTAATCGGCAAGTTTCTGACAATTTTATGACAAGTTTCTGACAAGTTTTACAGCGTTGTGATATATGATATATTGCACATGGTGGTTTATTTATGCACGCGTAAGCTGCAAATTTTGATAATTATGCCATCAGGTTTTGTTACATCAAACATTAAAACGATCGAATCCATTCACTCTTTTTGATCAAATGTCATTAAGTACACAATATACATTATTCATTGGAACTGTGGGCGATAATACAATTTTTACAAATTCACAAGCATTTCAGAACTTATTTCAAAACATGCAGAGAACAAGGTGTTTGCACTGACATGGTTTATCCAATGAACATATTTTAAGGCATAACAATTTGAAAGTTTAGCAATATTCATTAAAACTTAAGAAATCTCAAAAAGAATGTCCGCGTCGTTTCAGTTGTCTTGAAAAGGATGTGATTTCATAGTGATTGCACTTCTTGACAAATTTGTGACAAGTTTCTGACAAGTTAACGACAAATGGACTCCGACGAGCTCAAACTTGTCAAAATGACAATCAAATGACAAACTGTGACAGGGCAAATTATGTGTATAGAAACCTGAGGTGCTGGATCGACATGCCGCAGCCTCGGCATGCCGAATTCAAATTGATTAGGAACCATTCCACAAAGACTCCATGTGTATTAAAGCAGCACACCGAACAATATGACCAATTTAAATACTTACTTTCTTCCTGTTCATTAAACATTCAGTTTAAATAAACTTTAATGGGCCGGAATGTCTGGATAACGACATAATTCTCTGTTTTCAATTCATTTTGACCAGTTTTCGCTCACTGAAAATTTTTCGGTTAAATGTAAAAATATCTGTGATTGGATTAAAGAATAACATCATAGAATATTGAGAAACTTGGGGGTCTTTACCTCCTGGTGGAAAACTGAGGGCACAATACCTCGCAGATAATGAGAGAGGGCAGATTGCCCGTATTACCAACAGTGAAAATGACTGGCAGGCCAGTATTGCAAACCTGAGTAATCTGTACACTTCACCAACCCGTGTTAAACAGTTTTACTGTATTTACGCTCCATTTGTAAGACACCAAAGAATGCATAAGTTTAAATAACTTACGGAGTGTGTCTTTAAATTGTTGTTGGATAGTTTTTAAAGTTGGATGACATCCTTTCTGTGTATCTAAAATATCAATAACTGCAAAATTTGTAAAGTGTTTGTATTTCATATGTTTGTTTTAGTCTCCACTTTTCAAAGGTGACTATTGTTGTTTTATGTTATATAGAACCAAAGTAACGTTAAGAAAATTGTCATTTTTCACTATTTTTCACTTACAACACTTTCACACCTGAGTACTCACCGCTTTCAGACATATATTTGTGTGGCAGAAGGAGTTATTAAATTATGGTGCTAAATGGGAATTTTTGACTTTCACTGAAGGTAGCGGCAAATATTGTTTTGAATAGAATCATTTTAATTTATTTCCTATACATATATGTGCTCCATTCTATTTCTGTTCTATTCTATTCCTTTGGTATGTGGCCCTTTCGTGAATTCCCACAAAGGCGGACCGGCATAGCGGCATGCGTAACATCACTTAATAACTATGCTTCTTATTTAAATTTACTGTTCCATGGTGCATATGTTACTGGCAAAGTACCTGAAAATGTCATCGGCCTTATTCAAAAAGTTAACTTACAGTTAACTGATTCGTTTAACTGCTCCTTTGACAACCAGAACTTTCGAAAGTAAATCAATAAATTTGACATGTTTAACAAAATAGGCGCACCCAAAATTTGTCTGTGTGATATATCTAGATCAACTGATTCTCGCTTCTAAGAGTACAGGTAACTGTGCAGTTAACTTTTGGGAATATGGTGGGAGGCAGTTTGTAAACTGCTTGGTTCAGTGAGCCACTTTGTAAACTGCCTAATATTTCCAGTCACTTTGTGTAGTGCGAAGTTTTAAGGCTCCAAAATATGATAATTTGCCTGAACTGCTGTTCACTTTGTTGTTTTAACAGAAAGGGCTAATTTGCTCTTAATTGTTCATCATAATTGTTAAACAATGGATTCTGGGTTTCTTGGAATTGATGGCAATGGCATTGCTTGATCTATGGAGATGAGAAATTAATGACTTGGATAACAGTGTCATGTAGATTGCAGTTATTTACCTTAGGCTCGAGACTGCAATTGAAACATTTTTAAAGAGACCTACGTTAAGACTTGCATAGGTAGTTGGCGGTTGCAATTTACTTTTACTCTGCAAAACTAGATTGCAATTGAAAATGTGTGTTTGAAAATGCAATTTATTCGAATTTGATTTTTTTAAAATTCTTGACTGGCTATTTGATTTGACGAATGTATATTGAAAAAGGTAATTTTTACTTTAATTGAGACCTTTGCCACAATCCTCCGAAGAAGACAAACCCAAACGCATTATAAGATTTTCAGTGCTAATTTGGAAATAAATCCTCCCTTTTTTAAACCAAGCGCGGAATGAATTTTCAACACAACCCGTTATTGTAGGAAACGCGGGCAACTGAATGATAAATACCGTTTTTAAACCAAATTAACAATCGGATCATGTCTGGTCTTAACATTACCTCAATTTTCCGCGTTTTGTCTCAAGTGGCCCAACTGCCCCCCCCCCTCCCCCGGGTGAAAGTTACTGTCCATTTCAAAGGTCGATTTCATTGTTATTTAGCAATAATAGATCGATACCATTTCAGATAAACTGTCAAAGTTTGGAGAGCATTAATTCCAGGCACTTTACAAAATGGCTGAAAATTTTACGCACTTTGCCTCATTTGACAGTTTGTCTGTAACAAATACATACATATAAATGTCGTTACTATATGGCTTTATAAGTAAGGAGTTTTTCAGTAACTCTGCAGCTCGAGCTTGAAAAATGTGTAATCAATAATAATCCATTCTGCCTTTTTTGGAAAATTACTCTGATTTTTCATTTTTTTTAAACATTGACCTTTTTAAAAAAAACTTGAATGAAGACACACTAGAAGTATGTTTCTGCCAGGTCTCGTGCTAATAACAGGGTGCAGGATCGCATTTGGCGTACCAGCTAGAACATCCAAATTTGCTATACTCTTCACAATTTGGTCTTGTTTTGTTTTAGACGCAGCGTGTTGTAACTGAGTCATGGGGATGACTTTCTTTGTATTCCTGTTTCTGGTTAGTCAATCTAAAGCGCTTGAATTGGCCGGTGAGTTTATGTCGGATACAATAAATTTGAACATTTTGAAAAGAAGGCGGCGAATGAACTACATTTGACATATGGTGTTCCAGTATTGTAAAAAAAATAGTGTTTACTTTTCACGATGTGTCTAACGGACTTGCTGATTGACTGACCAGACCAGAAGTTAATTGACTGTACGACTAGCTCTTTATCTTGGGCGTAGCCTTGGCATCAAATATTTATTGGTGCAACGCTCTTTTTATGTTAATCATATAAAATACTATAAAACATCGATGTAATAAAAAAAAACTTTATTTGGAGTAGAGTAATGAACCAACGCATCAACAACCGTAACTAAGTTTTGTTAAGGTTTTGGCTCAGCTTTTTTACACACGGCATGTGCTGAATTCAGTGCCATGACCTATCTTTCAGAGTGCGTTGTCAATTACTGCCTGAATGATGGAGACTGCTTTTTGTTAAATCCCATGGATCAGTCGAGCTTTTGGTGTGATTGCTCACCAGAATTCACTGGTGAACAATGCCAGTTTGGTTAGTTATTTTACGTTTTTGTCGCCGTAGAACACAGTGAAAGTGATTGGCTAATAAAAAAAAAGAAAACACGGAAATATGTGCAAGGGAGACACAACCGTAATTTGCAACATAAATAATGTTTCCATTTACTTCAGGTTAAAACAAGCTATATTAATTTAGGCAACTCTTTGTATTAAGGCAGAAACATAAATAATGCAAAAAGAGCCAATATTCACCACAGCATTGTTTTCATGTTGCCTCTACACAAAAATAGTCGGCGAAGAAAAGAGAAATTGTAGATTAATTTTAACTAGAGACAAATTCTTTGGTCTTTTGGAGTTTATTGAACGCACGCCAAACAAACGGTATTTCAACAAAAATATCTCATTTTCTATTATATTTTATGGAAATTTCAGCTGCAACAGCAAATCAGGCACAACAATCAGGTTATCAACAGCAGTCTGTTCCTGCACAACCTTCTGCTCCTGCACAACAGGCTGTTCCTGCACAATAGTCTGGTTCAACACAACCTTATAGTCATACACAACAGTATGGTCCTGCACAGCAGCCTGTCCAGCAATTTGGTGCTGCACAACAGTCTGCTCTTGTGCAGCAATCTGCCCAACAGTATGATGCTGCACAACAGCCTGGTCCTGTATCGATGCCCTTTCCCAACTCAAACACTGGTAATAAACTAATTTTAATATTTCTGTGTTGATTGCAACAGTTTATTATAAAAAGTTGTTGGCCTATTCCTCCAGTTCAATGAGTACTATGGCATAAAGCCAGTGTCACAGTGACCCATCTGCTTACCTTCTTGGGAAAAGATCACACTTTATCAGCAATTAGCCATAAGTCTTCTCCTGCACTGCAATTTGTGGTCAAAATGTAACCACACTTTAATAAAGTACTAAAATAAAGGGCTTTAATCTTCCCCCGTCATAAAATTGTTCAATCTATCACATCAAAAAATTGTTGCATGTCATATTTTTGAAATCCTGTTGAATAACTATTTGTGCTCAAATGTAAAATTCAACAAAATGCAACTTATGAAGTCTTACAAATATGCTACTTACAAAAAGGAAAATAGAGGAAGAAAATCGATTCATTGCAAGCGCACAAAATAACCACAAATAAATATAATTTGGTTCGGAATATGTTATAGATATCTCAGGCTTAAGGTAACGGTTCTAAAAACAATTTCTTATTACGTTTTTAATGTTCTTTTAATTTAGTTTTCAGAGTGTTTAATTTTATAGATCAAAGGAAGAAGAAATATTTGAGTTTCAAAACCTTAGTTTATTGTTTTTATTTTATTGTGTTGTTTTCTATTTGTCAAAACGCTTGATCAATTACTGTTCGAATGATCGACTGTTTGTTATTAAACCAACCAAAATAATCAAGCTTTTGGTGTAATTATCCATCAGAGTTCATAGCAAACCAAGGGCAGCATCGTTAGTAGCCAGAATTAAAAAGATACAAGTATACACAAATAACTGTTAATCAATAAGGAAAAAATTGCTATTCACGCCAGTACATTGGTCATTTGCCGAAGATACCATCCTTTGAAAGAGTGTGTAATATAGAAATAGATGGAAAATATTAAATATAAAAACAATTGACAAAACTGAAGCAGCATGTGCACAATTATCAAGTGAATCACCTGAAAAATGAAACTGAAAATACAAACACTGCTCAGATGGGCTATTTTTGAGCAAAGGAATCACAACTCCGACTTCGATAAAACATATTTCTCTCATCTTGACCAATCACAAACAACCAGCTTTGGAATGTTATTGATTCTAAAAAATTCCAATATGTTGAATCTTGTGACTTATATGTTAAAAGAAAACAAGTAGCATTAAATTAGGGTAACTATTTTCGCGGGCAGAAAGTCTAAATTACTTCAGCTAGCAATTTATTACATTGCATTGTTTTAATATTGGAAATGTCTTGGTTACCGTTCAAATACCATAAAACAACCCAGAAGTAAATAAATTGGAAAACTATTATTGATTTATTTTAAAAAACACTTAGTTTTATGATTTTTAAACTTTGGCGCTTTTGAAAATGCAGTAAATCTTAAATTTAGCGTATTCGCATTTTGGTTCAACAGAAAATTCTTGTTTCTTCAAAGAACTGAGTTACTTATAGTGTAAGTGTTAATTTCTTGCAAATGGTGTTTGGTGGAACCAGCAGCTGCAACAGCAAATCAGGCACAACAATCAGGTTATCAACAGCAGTCTGTTCCTACACAACATTCTGGTGTTACACAACAGGCTGGTCTTGCGCAGCAGTCTGGTGCTATGCAGCAGTCTGGTCTTGCGCAACAGTCTGGTGCTACGCAGCAGTCAGCTGCCGCACAGCAGCTTGGTGCTACACAGCAGTCTGCTGATGCACAACAGTCTGGTGTTGCACAGCAGTCAAGGCCGATACAACAGTTTGGTGCTACACAGCAGACAGCTCCTGCACAACAGTCAGGTGTTATGCAGCAGTCAGCTCCTGTGCAACAGTCTGGATATGCACAAGAATTTGCTCCTGTACAACAGTCTGGTGCTACACAACAGTCTGTTCCTGCTCAACAGTCGGGTCCTGTACAGATGCCTTTGCCTACCTCAAACACTGGTAAAAAGTGTTTTTAATATTTCTGTGTTGATTATCAAAAGTTCGTTATAAAAGTTTTGGGCATATTTCTGCAATGATGCATTTTCCTCAAAAAGTTTTAAATGCATTCAATTTGATTGAAACATTCCTGAAAAATGACCCTCTTACTACGTTTTTATATGTTTATAAATTTTGCTTTAAGTGTGTTTAATATTTTTCAAAAGGGATGATAAAAAATTCATGAATTTCAGGTAATGTACAACATTCTGGTACTATACAGCAGCCTACTCCTGTACAACAGTCTGGTGCTACACAACAGTCTTGTGCTATACAAGAGGCTGGTCTTGTTCAACAATCTTTAGCCACACAGCAGTCTGTCCATACTCAACAGTCTGTTTCTACACAACAGTCAGCTCCTTTACAACAGTCTGTTCCTGCACAACAGTTAGCTTCTGTACAACAGTCTGGTGTTACACAACAGTTTGCTCCTGTACAACAGTCTGGTGCTGCACAACAGGCTGGTCTTGTGCAACAGTCTGGCGCCACACAGCAGTCTTTTCCTGCACAACAGTCTGTTTCTGCTCAACAGCCTGGTCTTGTACAGGTGCCTTTGCCTACGTCAAACACTGGTAAAGTGTTTTTTTCTATATTTCTTTGTTAGTAATCAAACTTTCAATGTAAAGGTTTTGGATATATCTGTGCAATACATTTTTTTCCAAAATGTTCAAGAAGCAATCGATTTAAGGGTAACATTCCCGAAAATGATTTTCTTACTACGTTTTCGTGTGTTTATAAATTTTGCCTTTGGAGTGTTTAATATTTTGCAGAAAATGTTAGGAGAAATGTTTATGATTTTCAAAAGCTTTAATTTACTGCTTTATTGTATTGTGTTATTTTTTCTGTTTTGCAGAATGTTTGATCAACTACTGTTGGAATGATGGAGACTGTTTCTTATTAAACCCACTAGATCAATCAAGCTTTTGGTGTGACTGTCCACCAGAGTTCACTGGAAACCAATGCCAGCATCGTTAGTAGCCTGAATTAAAAGATACAACTTTACATAAATACTATTAATTATTGAGAAATTTATTTGTATTAACGCCAGTATGTTGATCTTTCGCCCCAAATGCCTTTCTTTGAAACTGTGTGCAGCTGAGAAGCAGATGGAGAAGATTTAATATGAAAACAAGGGACAAGAGTAGAAAATCCATTCAATCGTCACGTCGATCGTCTGGCAAAGCTGAC
The DNA here is from genome assembly GCA_949752745.1 of Protula sp. h YS-2021. Lineage (NCBI taxonomy): Eukaryota > Metazoa > Annelida > Polychaeta > Sabellida > Serpulidae > Protula > Protula sp. h YS-2021. The sequence continues at coordinate 26,835,598 of OX457027.1, read as the reverse complement.
TTTTATAAAAGCATTCAAAAACAAATGGAGCTGAGTACAGGAACACTGTTAAACTGCACTATGTTTGTGTAAAAGAATCAAAACTCCGACAGCGATAAGACATACTTCTCGCATCTTTACCAATCACAAACACCTAGCATAGAATTGAATTTTTATTCAGACTGTAAAATTATAATATACTGAATCATTTCACTTATATATTAAAAGAAAACCAACCAGTAATAAATTAGGGAGAACATTTGCGTAGGACAGAAAGTCTAAATTACTCCAGCTGACAGTTAATTACAATTGCGTTATCTTTTGGTTGTAAATTGCTTTAGTTGCCGTTCAAATGCCATAAAACAGCCCAGAAGTAAATAAGAAATGAAATACCATTGATTTATTTTTAGATAGCGTAATATTGAGTAAAATGGAGTTTAGTTTTATTGCTTTTAAGCCTTTAGCGTTATGAAAATGCAGCAAAGTATACAATAAGCGTGTTTGCATTTTGGTTCAACATTAATTTCTTGTTTCTTTAAATTTTCAGTTACTGATAGTGTAAGTATTCAATTTTTTGCAAATGATGTTTGGTTGAATCTGCAGCTGCAACAGTAAATCAGGCAGCGATATCGAATCCAACACAGCAGTCAGGTTATCAACAACAGTCTGTTCCTGCACAATATTCTGGCGCTACACAGCAAGCTGGTCTTGCGCAACAGTCGGGTGCTGCACAGCAGGCTTCTTCTGCACATCAGTCTGGTGCTGTCCAGCAGTCGGCTGCTGTGCAACAGTCTGGTGCTACACAACAGTTTGCTCCCTCACAACAGTCTGGTGTTGCACAACATACTGCTCTTGTGCAACAGTCTGGTGCTACACAGGAGTCTATTTCTACACAGCAGTCAGCTCCTTCACAGCAGCCTGTTCCTGCTCAACAGTCTGGTTCTGTTCAAATGACCCTGCCCACTTCAAATACTGGTAAAAGTGTTTTTAGTGTTTTTGTGTTGATTACAAAAAGTTCACTATAAAAGTTTTGGGAATATTTGTGCAATACATTTTTTCTCAAACTATTTCAATGCATTCAGTTTGAGCATAACATTCTCGAAAACGACTGTGTTACTATGTATGTGTATATGCTATTAATTTTACTTTTAGGATGTTTAGCCTTTCATAGAAGAAGGTATGAAGAAAATTCATGATTTTCAGGTTCTGTACAACAGTTTGGTGCCACACAGCAGTCTGCTCCTGGACAACAATTTGGGGCTACACAACAGTCTGGTGCTACACAACAATTTGTTCCTGTTCAACACTCTATCCCTGCACAACAGTCTGCTCCGGTACAACAGTTTGGTGCTTCACAGCAGTCTGCTGATGCACAACAGTCTGGTGTTGCACAGCAGTTTGCTCATGCACAACAAAATCCTGGCCCTCTGCAACAGTCTGGTGCTACACAGCAGTCTTTTCCTGCACAACAGTCTGTTCCTGTTCAACAGCCTGGTCTTGTACAGATGCCTTTGCCTACTTCAAACACTGGTAAAAAGTGTTGTTTTGTATTTTTCTGTTGGATGCCAAACGTTCATTATACAGCTTTGGGTATATCTGTGCAATACATTTTTCTCAAAAAGTATTGGATGCAATCGATTTAAGAGTAATATTCCCGTAAAGAATTTTCTTACTGCGTTTTATGTGTGTCTATAAATTTTGCTTTCAGAGTGCTTAATATCGTTTAATTATAATAAGATGTTAGGAGAAAAGTTCATGAGTTTCAAAAACTTTAATTTACTGCTTTATTGTATTGTGTTATTTTTTTCTGTTTTACAGAATGTTTGATCAACTACTGTTGGAATGATGGAGACTGTTTCTTATTAAACCCACTAGAACCATCAAGTTTTTGGTGTGACTGTCCACCAGAGTTCACTGGAAACCAATGCCAGTATCGTTAGTAGCCTAAATTGAAAAGATAAAACTTTACAGAAATGTGATTAATTAATTAGAAATTTATTTGTATTAACGCCAGTATGTTGATCTTTCGCCACAAATGCCTTTCTTTGAAACTGTGTGTAGCTGAGAAGCAGATGGAGAAGATTTAATATGAAAACAAGGGACAACAGTAGAAACCAAATCCATTCAATCGATCGTCTGGCAAAGCTGACTTCTTAAAAGCATTTTGAAATATAAATGGAGCTGAGTACAGGAGCACTGTTCAACTGCACTATGTTTATGCAAAACAATCAAAACTCCGACTGCGATAAGACATATTTCTCGCATCTTTACCAATCACAAACACCTAGCATAGAATTGAATTTTTATTCAGACTGAAAAATTATAATATATTGAATTCTTTCACTTATATATTAAATGAAAACCAACTAGTAATAAATTGCGGAGGACATTTCCGTAGGACAGAAAGTCTAAATAACCCCAGCTGTCAGTTAATTATAATTGCGTTATTTTCAGGTTGCAAACAAAACAACCCAGAAGTAAATAAGAAAGAAAATGTCATTTATTTTTTTTAAATAGCGTAAAGTTGAGTAAAACAGAATTTAGACTTATTTATGATTTTTAAGCCTCTGGCCTTTTAGAAATACAGTAAGTTATATTAATTACTTGTTTCTTTAAATATTTGAGTTACTGATAGTGTAAGTATTCAATTTCTTGCAAATGGTGATTGGTGGAACCAGCAGCTGCAACAGCAAACCAGGCACAACAATCAGGTTATCAACAGCAGTCTGTTCCTGCACAACATTCTGCTCCTGCTCAACACTCTGGCGCTACACAACAGTCTGTTCCTGCACAACATTCTGGTGTTACACAACAGTCTGTTCCTGCACAACATTCTGGTGATACACAACAGTCTGTTCCTGCACAACATTCTGGTGCTACACAGCAGACTGCTCCTGCACAACATTCTGGTGCTACACAACACACTGGTGTTGCACAACAGTCTGGTCCTGTACAGATGTCTTTGCCTACTTCAAACACTGGTAAAAAGTGTTTTTAGTATTTCTGTGTTGATTATCAAAATATCATTATAAAAGTTGTTAGATATATCTGTGCAATACATTTTTTTCTCAAACAGATTTTGATGCATTCGATTTTAGGGTAACATTCCTGCAAAATAATTTTAGTACTACATTTTTATATATTCAATAATTATGCTTTTAGACTGTTCAATAATTTGACAGAAACTTCGCTAAGTTTTGTTATTTTTAAACCTCTGGCGAATTTGAAAATGCAATAAAATATAATTTAAACGTGTTTATTTCTTGGTTGAAGGTATATTTCTCAGTTATAAAAAGAATTTAGATAGTGATTACGCAAAGAGTAATTTCTTGCAAATGTTGTTCGGCAGATCCTTCAGAGGCAACAGAAAACCAGGCACCGATATCCAATCCAGCACAACAATCAGGTTCTCAACAACAATCAGCTCCTGCACAACAGTCTGTTTCTACACAACAGTCTGTTCCTGCACAACAGTCTGTTCCTGCACAACAGTCTGCTTCTGCACAGCAATCCGATGCTACACAACAGTCTCATCTTACACAGCAGTATGATACTACACAACAGTCTGCCTCAGCACAACAGTCTGCTCCTACACAACAGTCTGATGCCACTCAACAGTCTGATGCTGCACAACAGTCTGGTGCTACACAGCTGTCCGCTCCTACACAACAGTCCGATGCTACACAACAATCTGATCCCGCACAACAGTCTGTTCCTGCACAGCAATCTGATGCTACAGAACAGTCTGATCTTACACAGCAGTCTGATACTACACAACAGTCTGCCTCAGCACAACAGTCAGCTCTTACACAACAGTCTGATGCTACTCAACAATCTGATCCTGCACAACAGTCTGCTTCTGCACAGCAATCTGATGATACACAACAGTCTGACCTTGCACAGCAGTCTGCTAATACACAACAGTCTGCCCTTACACAACAGTCTGTTCCTGCACAGCAGCCCGCTGCTTCACAACAGTCTGCTCCTTCACAAGGGTCTGATGCTACACAACAATCTACTTCCGCACAACAATCTGCCCCTTCACAACAGTCTGCCCCTACACAACAGTCTGATGCTACACAACAGCCTGCTGCCACACAACAGACTGCTTCTTCACAACAGCCTGTTGCTTCACAGCAGTCTACTCCTACACAACAATCTGCCCCTTCACAACAGTCTGCCCCTACACAACAGTCTGATGCTACACAACAGCCTGCTGCCACACAACAGACTGCTTCTTCACAGCAGCCTGTTGCTACACAGCAGTCTACTCCTACACAACAGTCTGATGCTACACAACAATCTGCTCCTACACAACAGTCTGATGCCACACAACAGTCTGCTCCTGCTCAACAGTCTGATGCTACACAACAATCTGCTCCTACACAACAGTCTGATGCTACACAACAGTCTGATGCGACACAACAGTCTGCTCCTACACAACAGTCTGATGCTACACAACAGTCTGCTCCTGCACAACAGTCTGGTGCTACACAACAGTCTGCTCCTACACAACAGTCTGATGCTACACAACAGTCTGTTCCTACACAACAGTCTGATGCTACACAACAGTCTGCTCTTGCTCAACAGTCTGATGCTACACAACAGTCTGCCACTGCTCAACAGTCTGATGCTACACAGCAGTCTACTCCTACACAACAGTCTGATGCTACACAACAGAGTGCTTCTTCACAACAGCCTGCTCCTACACAACAGTCTGATGCTACACAACAGAGTGGTTCTTCACAACAGCCTGTTGCTATACATCAATCTGCTCCTACACAACAGTCTGATGCTACACAACAGTCTGCTCCGGCTCAACAGTTTGATGCTACACAACAGTCTGCTCCTACACAAGAGTCTGATGCTACACAACAGTCTGATGCTACACAACAGTCTGATGCGACACAACAGTCTGCTCCTAAACAACAGTCTGATGCTACACAACAATCTGCTCCTGCTCAACAGTCTGATGCTACACAACAGTCTGCTCCTGCTCAACAGTCTGATGCTACACAACAATATGCTCCTACACAACGGTCTGATGCTACACAACAGTCTGGTGCTACACAACAATCTGCTCCTACACAACAGTCTGATGTTACACAACAGTCTGCTCCTACACAACAGTCTGATGCTACACAACAGTCTGCTCCTACACAACAGTCTGATGCTACACAACAGTCTGCTCCTACAAAACAGTCTGATGCTACACAACAGTCTGCTCCTACACAACAGTCTGATGCTACACAACAGTCTGATGCTACACTACAGTCTGATGCTACACAACAGTCTGCTCCTACACAACACTCTGATGCTACACAACAGTCTGATGCTACACAACAGTCTGATGCTACACAACAGTCTGCTCCTACACAACAGTCTGATGCTATACAACAGTCTGCTCCTGCACAACAGTCTGATGCTACACAACAGTCTGCTCCTGCTCAACAGTCTGATGCTACACAACAGTCTGCTCCTGCTCAACAGTCTGATGCTACACAACAGTCTGCCACTGCTCAACAGTCTGATGCTACACAGCAGTCTACTCCTACACAACAGTCTGATGCTACACAACAGAGTGCTTCTTCACAACAGCCTGCTCCTACACAACAGTCTGATGCTACACAACAGAGTGGTTCTTCACAACAGCCTGTTGCTATACAACAATCTGCTCCTACACAACAGTCTGATGCTACACAACAGTCTGCTCCGGCTCAACAGTTTGATGCTACACAACAGTCTGGTCCTACACAACAGTCTGATGCTACACAACAGTCTGCTCCTACACAACAGTCTGCTCCTACACAACAGTCTGCTCCTACACAACTGTCTGATGCTACACAACAGTCTGCTCCTAGACAACAGTCTGGTCTAGTACCCGTGCCTTTGCCTGCGTCAAACAACGGTAATCATCAAAACTTTATTTCAAAAGTTTATGGTGTATCTCTGCAGTACATTAACACTTGCCCTTTGGGCAGCCATTAGCTGTAACATATGTGTCCAAAATTTTATGAAATTTTCATAATGTATTTGAATGAAGGACTTTTCAACTTTTGTGCAAAAATTATACCGTCAGCTTTTCTCTATGCATTAAACCCAAGCTCACCCGCCATTTGCCTCTGAAGAGCCTATTCTTGGACCCTCGTTTCAAAATATTACACTTCAGCAGCATGTGTCGCGTTCTTGCAATTAAGTTCCTCTATCACTCTATCACATCAAAAAGTTGTGATATGATATTATATCCAAGGTACCTTTGTACCCCTGACCTTGACAATAATCATGTAATATTTCAAGTAAAATTAACAAAACTTATGCTCAAGTTGATGACGTCATACGTCATCAATTTTTTTCTCCTGAAGCCTGATCCCTTAATTAATTTTATGGGTGTGAAGTTCTAAGCAATCATCGTTCAGGAAGCGATGCGTGACAACCAAGACGTGACGAAGAAAATGAAAAACACTAAGAAAAAAAACTTCGCAAAATCATTTTTCGTGAAAGCTTAAAAATACAGAACTCTGCTAAAATAAATGTAGCCATGTCAGTTGCATAACTAAATATTCGGAAAAATGGAACACAATTTTCTCCTGACCGTGACTATTCTAATGCCACATCGAGAATTTCTAGGCGAGACATTTGGTGAATCGTTCAAATAAAGTAATTATACATTGCGTACTGAATAGAAGCATAAGCAATTTCTTTAAGGCAGTAGACTTTGTGGTATCTAGGTTGCACTTGGGGGGGGGGGGGGGGGCAGGGGATGATATTAGGAACATGCCAGGGTGTGTATATTAAATTCCTTGTAAGTTCGGATTTTCATATGAAGCTATGAAGCTTAGATCATGAAATTAAAACAAATATTAAAGCACCGGCAAATGCACCACCGCCAACGGTCATTAATAAGCGTGTGAAGTTTCATTTTCCCAAAAATAGGAGGAGATGTACAACAGTCTGGTCTTCAACAACAGTCTGATCCTGCACAGCAGTCTGGACCTCAACAACAGCCTGGTGCTGCAGGGCAGTCTGGTCCTGCACAGCAGTCTGATCCTCAACAGCGGTCTGGTCCTCAACAACAGTCGGGACCAACACAACAGTCTGGTCCTGCACAACAGACTGCCCCTGCACAACAGTCTGATTCTCAACAACAACCTGGTCACCAACAACTCTCTGGACAAACACAACAGCCTGGTCCTGCAGAGCTGCCTGATCCTGTACAACAGTCTGGTCCTCAACCACAGTCTGATCCTGCACAGCAGTCTGGTCCTCAACAACAGCCTGGTGCTGCAGCGTCGTCTGATCTTCAACAGCAGTCTGGACAAACACAACAGCTTGGACCAATACAACAGTCTGGTTCTGCACAGCAGTTTGAACCTGCACAAGAAGCTGGTCCTCAACAGCAGCCTGGACAAACACTACAGTCTGGTCCTGCACAACAGCCTAGTCCTCAACAACAGTCTGGTCCTCAACAACAGTCGGGACCAACACAACAGTCTGGTCCTGCACAACAGACTGCCCCTGCACAACAGTCTGATTCTCAACAACAACCTGGTCATCAACAACTCTCTGGACAAACACAACAGCCTGGTCCTGCAGAGCTGCCTGATCCTGTACAACAGTCTGGTCTTCAACAACAGTCTGGTGCTGCAGCGTCGTCTGATCTTCAACAACAATCTGGTCCTGCACAGCAGCCTGATCCTCAACAACTGTCTTTACAAACACAGGAGTCTGGTCCTGTACAACAGTCTGGTCCTCAACAACAGCCTAGTCCTGCACATGAGTCTCCCCCTACACAGCAGTCTGATCCTCAACAGCAGTCTGGTCAACAGCAACTGTCTGGAATAACACAACAGTCTGATCCTGTACAACACTCCGCTCCTGAACAACAGTCTGGACCTGGACAGCAGTCTGCTCCTGCACAGCAGTCTGGTTCTGCACAACAATCTGATCCTCAACAACAACCTGGACAAACACAACAGCCTGGACCAACACAACAGTCCGGTCCTGCACAGCAGTCTGGCCTTCAACAACAGTTTGGACCAACACAACAGTCCGGTCCTGCACGGCAGTCTGGTCCTGCACAACAGTCTGATCCTGTACCGTCACTACAATCTGCGCCGTCACCAGGCTCGGAACCTTCACCTACATCAAACACTGGTAATAAAGTTTTATTCAAGTATTTCTGTGCTGATTGTTTAAAATTAATTTGTATTGGGTTCCAAATCGATGTGATACTGGCAGTGCTGCTGTAAAAAAGACTGCAGTGTACGGTTTCTAGCAGTTCGGTACTCTTACAGTATCTTTGAATCATACTGGAAATGGTACGGGGCATAACTTTGGAACCAGAACGAAGAGCTGCATGAAAAAATCAAAATTAAAGCTCAAGCAAGATTTTTTTAAATCGCTTGAAAATACACGTTTTAACAGAATGATGTTTTTAGGATTAGCAAATATTTGTTATACTACAGTAATGGTTACTTTTTAACCTTTTCAATAAAATGGTACTTAAACTTTTCCAATACAGAAAACCCATCCCGATTGTGCTCATAATGGTTAACAATAATTAGAAACTTTGGGGAGATAAAGTTTATACTGTTAGGATAGTAAAATGTGTTTCAAATTTCGGTGTACCATAGACTGAGCAAAAGCCAAGAGATGCCGAAAAGGAAAATCTAAAGTGTTGATTTTTCACCCATGATTGAATAATACTGCATATTTTGCAATTGTGGTTGCTAAGCTGTTTCAAATATTATAATTGATATAATTATAACGGGTTATTTTCTTCTATTCATGCACCGGAATCAGCAATAACACCTAGTTGTTATCCAAATCCTTGTTTAAATGGAGGAGAATGTCAAATCATATCTGGAGAAGTCATCTGTTCTTGTGAGGAGCCATGGACTGGGAACCTTTGCGACGTCGGTGTGTTATTTTATCCTTAACAGAATCGGTATTGTGTTTATAGTGCATTGTCATTATTGCCCCGATAGCTTATTTACTTTTTTGGATAGAACGTTCTTTCGAAATGTGAAAAGGTTTCGAGCGAGAACTTTTTCGTCATGTGGCGATTAAAATCAACGATTTGGATATTTGCATGGTCGCATTTACGAAAAATTATATTTGTGAATATCTGTCGTCCATTGCCATTTTTTAAGTTAAGAAAATGAATAGCTTATGCCATATATTGTCTCTCTCTCAGAGTAGGGTCGATAACGTGATTCGTTAGAAAATTCTATTCCATTTCCTTTTTTTCTCAGACGAACGTGATTAGCTGCCCATTACACCCTTGCGCAGCGTCTGATCTCAGTTAATGGCATTCCCCGACATGTGCGGCGACTATGAATACCGTGCTGGCGAAGGCGCTTTCTTTTTTTTTAGTAACCGTTTTTTTTACAACTGTTCGGTTATCGTAACGTCCCGGAAGTACAAGTACAGCATAGGTACAAGTCTCAGGTTCAAACCTGTTTTCTAAGGTTGAAAGCCTGGTGTATCGATCTTTCTGTCGTTATCCCAGGTCTACCTGAACGCTGTCGATCGCTCGTCGATCCAGTCTGCCTCAAACCGTTGTCGTCGAATATTCGTGCATCGCAACATTAACTTGGATCATCCTGCTCTCCACCATTCCGCACACTTTCGATCAACTTACAGTTACGATGATATCAAGAGCGGGCGTAATTCAAATTCAATTCAACAACTGAAAACGTGTCACGTACAGATGTATTAAACCGTATGGCTTGTAAAACTATTGGCCGCATCTAGTGACCGTATGACCGTTTACATTTTGAAAGTACGTTCTGTGGGATCCTCACCTTAGACGCTAGTTTTACTATATTTTTTATTTATTTGAAAATACAATAGCTAGCGTTGTACTTTGAATAAAACTTAATTATGTATGAGATTTTCTTTTTTTTTCGGTTAGAATAAAAGTCCCTACATCATGTTTATTTCAACGAGTTCAATGTAGTGTGTCTAGTTTCTTTCTCACAGTCTAAATGAATTTGTTTTTCAGATATGTGCGACCCAAATCCGTGTCTGTATGGAGGGACGTGTGAGGAAGGAGAGTGTTCATGCCTTGAGGGATTTCTCGGAACGTGGTGCGAAGTGACGCCTCCAGGATTCCTTAATCCTGTACGAGATCCAGTTCCTGCTCCGGTGTCAAGTGCAGTTCCGGCGTTAGTGCCGGTTCCGCTGCCAGTGCTGATACTGGGTGCTGCACCAGTTCCGGTACCCACACCGGTACAACCTCCTGTGTCTGCACCAGTTCCGGTACCCACACCGGTACAACCTCCTGTGTCTGCACCAGTTCCGGTACTCACACCGGTACAACTTCCTGTGTCTGCACCAGTTCCTGAACCCACACCGGTACAACCTCCTGTGTCTGCACCAGTTCCGGTATCTACACCGGTACAACCTGCTGTGTCTGCGCAAGTTCCTGTGCAAGTTCCATTGGGACAAACATCCGTTCCGGTTCCGGATGCTGTACCCACACCGGTTGCTGAGACTGCGCCGGTAGCAAGTCCCGTTGCAGTGACACGCACTTGTACACCTAATCCGTGTTTAAATGGTGGCGAATGTCAAATAGGAATCGGTGCAATCAGCTGTTCGTGCGAAGACGGATGGACAGGCGATGTGTGTGAAGTCGGTAAGCGATACTTCTCATACCTCTCAAACAATCTGGGATAATTTTTAAAAAAAATAAAAGCGTGGAAATTCTAATGAATCTGCTGGAGTTCCTGTCGCACTAGCCCTATGTGTTGTGAAATCATCCAGGGCAAGTGGTTTAAGCCTAATATGTTCCATCTGAAGTGCCAGTTTTGTTAGAAATTTGAATATTTTAATTCAGCACTCCTGATCGTATCGAACCAGCACTCCACCTTAAACGGCAAGTGGTGATAAGAAATCATGGCCTGGAACAAAACTTTCCTTCTACATGAAATCAAGCTGTAGTTATTCGTTTATCATACGATTGGAGATATACTACATGTAAATACTAAAAATAATTATTAAAACTAGCCAGATCTTTTTTTTTTTTCAAATTGATGGTTGTGTGTTTAAGAGAATATTTTGCTATATATACAACCATACTATCGCCATGCAGAGAAAAGAACACGCTTTTCCGTGTCACTTTCTATAGCTTTCGATCCGTGCAACCCGAACCCGTGCCGTCATGGAGGGATGTGCGACGAAGGGGAGTGCTTTTGCCGCCGCGGGTACTCAGGTCCCACTTGCGAAACCCCACCTCGGCGACGGTCAAAGGTATACATCTCTCTCTCTCTCTCTCTCTCTCTCTCTCTCTCTCTCTCTCTCTCTCTCTCCCCCCCCCCTCTCTCTCTCTGTTTTCTCACTCACTTTCTGTTCTCTGTATCTCTTTCTCTCTCTCTCTCTCTCTCAGTTTTCTCACTCACTTTTTCTTCTCTCTCTCTCTTTTCTTTCCTATCTATCTATCTATCTATCTATCTATCTATCTATCTATCTATCTATCTGTCTATCTATCTATCGGTCTATCTATCTATCTATCTATCTATCTATCTATCTATCTATCTATCTATCTATCTATCTATCTATCTATCTATCTGTCTATCTATCTATCGGTCTATCTATCTATCTATCTATCTATCTATCTATCTATCTATCTATCTATCTATCTATCTATCTATCTGTCTATTTATCTATCCATAAATCTATCTATCTATCTATCTATCTATCTATCTATCTATCTATCTATCAATTAATCTAGCAGTCTATCTATCTATCTATCTATCTATCTGTCTATCTATCTATCGGTCTATCTATCTATCTATCTATCTATCTATCTATCTATTGATCTATCTATCTATCTGTCTATTTATCTATCCATAAATCTATCTATAATCTATCTATCTATCTATCTATCAATTAATCTAGCAGTCTATCTATCTATCTATCTATCTATCTATCTATCTATCTATCTGTTTGTATTTATGAAATATAACGAACGATTGAAATCATAAATGAAATTTACAGTTTCAAATATGAATCTGGGGAAAAATTGTTCGGATTTTATTAACAGAATAGAGGTGAAAGGCCTGGGAGAAGAAGAGGCTGACCATGAAATATAAGGAAAAAAAGAACAAAAAGTGTGAAGCCGATAAAAGCAGAGGAACAATGGACAGCCATGCTCATTTTTTATCTTAATTATTTTACGTGTAAATCATTGGAACCAATATATTTCACAGCGACTAACCTTAAAAGGTATTTGATATCTTTGTTTGAAATCAGCGAGTTTGATTTAATGCAAGGTGAACAGATTTTACACTTTTTGAACGCTCTGTTGTGGAATGTTCAGGACTGATTTTTTTTTCAAGAAAGTGAATGAAGCAATTTGTTACTTATTTTATTTGTTACTGTCCTGTTATTAAAACACGTATTGATGGAAATGCATATGCAATATAACTAGAGTCGCACTTCGCTTTTTCTGAGCGAAGTGATTTACGCCTGGAAACATGCAATTAGCAATGTTCTACATTGTTAGCATTTTCAATAAAACAAATCTTCTGACGAACTAAATCCGAAGGTAATGGACTTGGTTTTAATGTTTCGATAATGCACTCACATAGAAAAGATCTCTCCCCAAGGAAGTGCTTATTTTTTAAAATCAGCTCCTTAAAAGGCTTTTTATTCGAGAAGATGTTCCGTTGTTTGGGGCTAATAACCTTTTTCCCTGAACTGGGAAAATTCTGCAATATCTGCGATTAATTCTTGCATTTTTACACCAAATAATTCTCATATGACTGTTAGGTACGCTTTACTAAATTAATTTTGTTGGATCGAATTGCGCGTTTTGCATTCAGAAAAATGCATTTTTATGTATCTCTTTGAAGACCACTGAAAACAAGTACGTTTCTTTATGTTTAACTTTTCGCGGTTGAAATATTGTGATAACCTGTATTTTAGTTAATCAACAAAAATTCAGCAGAATGAAATCATGAAAATGTGAGTTTTTGCATACCCGTAGTGGTTGGGGGCATCTGGCATCAGTTGTGTTACCATGTGATTTTGAGGTCAAGGCGGTGCGTACGGGGTGTTAATTTTGTTAAAAGAAGGAAGGGTAATTTTCTTTAACTACTACGCGATTCCCATACGAAGAGGGTTCTTTCGGAACTGCACTGGTATAAAACGGGTATTATTTCAAAATTAGTCCTCGCGTTGTTTTAAAATGTCAAGGGTTTTGTTTGCATGGAACATAGAACATAGATAAAATATAACTAAAAGATACCTTAAATTTGGTAATTTTTTGTTTTTAAATCAAAAAGTGCGTTCTATAGGGGAGAATATTTACACATTAAAACCCAAGTCAAAGAGAGGCTATTTTCCACAATTGTGCCTGTAAAATAATATGAGAGCTTATAACTGCGAATGCACAGAAGCGATATATTTCGTTTCCAAGCTTGTTACCGAACAACGGGCATTGGTTTTTGTTTTTGTACGTCACAAAGTCATGAAGCGTGCCAGCAACAAATAATCGTTGCCGAAAGAGGTAGATGCCAGTTTTCCAAAGGATTATGACACAGAAACTGCATTAGTCAGACGCTTGACTTCTCCCATAGCTCAGGAATCAGAAGATCCGGTGGACCTGAAGATCTGATGTACCGAAAGGGCACTTTTTAGAAGGCTCGTTAGTCCGAAGCTTCAGCATTAGGAAGCTTGAGAAGTATGGACGTGCAATTGTCCGAAAGGCCACCATACTTTAGATTAAGTTTTCAGAAAGCTCACTATTCTGACAGCGGTAAAGAAACACGATTTGATATTTCGTTGCTTCTGTTTAATGATTTTGATAGAATTCGAAATTTTAGAAAAAAAAATAGGTATTGGATTTTTTTTGCTCAGGTTCAACAGCCGTATCTACAAGAAGGACGGTGCTTTTTCAGAAACTATCTGAATGGGGTCGTCAACCATTTTCCATCGCTGGATGGGGGAGGGAGGAATAATAACTGGGAGAAAAATATACCAGTTTGGTTGTTAATCAATTTTTCGAGGACTTGCTTTCCATCTGACCGGATTCCGGACAGAACCCCCCGGGACCAAACCCCCAGGACCGAACCCCCCGCGCGCATAACCCCGCATGCCAAAAACCCCCATATGGAGAGGATTAACATATTATATTGGCATTTTGATTAGGTTGAGAGGGGGGTTTGGTCCGATCGGGGGGTTTTGGAAAGGCGGGTTATGCGCGCGGAGGGTTTGGTTCCGGGGGGTTTGGTCCGGCGGATTTGGTCACGAGGGGTTCTGTCCTTGACCCCCTCCTAAAAAATATGGCTGTAAAACGAAAAGAGAAGACGTTTTAACACCTTGAGTGTTGCATTGCTTTGTTGCGCTAGACTAATTTAAAATGAACTGACACTGCAGTTAAAGAGAATAATTTCGAGATTAACTCCTAGCAACCTGCCCCTAGAAACATGAACGATTTTTTTTTCAAATATTCAGGGTCATTAAGCTTCTTAAAATAAATCTCAGACGGACATTAGATAAAAGTCAGTAATTGGGGAGAAAATTCGAAAAATATAAGCAAAAAAAAAAAACTTGGTCAAAAAGGTCTGGAACATAATGGTCTCACATGAGAAACTTGGCACAAAGCCCCAGCACTTGTTTCTTTTACCAAATTTCATTCAAATTAGTTTTATCTCATAGGGCTAGGGTCGTTCTTTCGTCTGTCTGCTCCTCGGTGGGTCCGTGCCACGCGAATTCGCTAAGTTGTTCTAAGCAATCAATATCTTCCACATTCACTTGAAGAACCACGACCAAACTTTGCATTAATATGCAATCGTTATCTCTTCAAAAACGATTTTTGAGGTTCGCCAGATTCTGATGATCCATCAAAGATTAAGACTTTTACGTAAAAATGCATGAGGTCCGTTCATTGCTGTTAAATTATCTTGAAATTTGGTATGGGTGTACTTAAGACCAGAACAAAAGCTGCAATGTTGACAATTTGGTGACCTCTGAAATATGACCAGAAATATTTTTCTCACAATACATTTTTCATGTATACAAAAGTCTTAAATTTAATATCCCATGCGAGCCTGTGCTTGGTTTCGACATTTTTTATCTTGGACAATTTTCAGTTATATGTAAATATGTAGATTAGGATGGCCCTTTTTAAGTAGTAACAGTGTGATTCTCTCTTACTAATAATAGCAGTGATAATAAGAATTATAATAATTATAATATCAGTGTTTATTTCGTTGGAAGCTGGGCATTGTTCTTTGACAAGTTTGTTACTCTGACGATTATTAGCTAATGCTGCCCCGTATCGCCTTCTCCGGATCTTAGGAAATACATCCAAGTACAAAGTTAACCCGCTAATTTTTTTAAACCAAAAATTACACTATTACTCAACTTGACGAACATCGTTTATATTCTTGCATTTATGAACAAAGCTTTGAACGATTTTTTAAATGCTATACCGACCTAGCTGTCTCTGGCCAAATGTCTGGATACCTTCAGGACTTTACTCAGTTTTAACACAGAATCATTTTGGATGTACTTAAACAGTGAAGCAAAAGCAGGTAAAGGTGTCAGTCAATAAAACAAAGAATAACGAGCATTGTAAGAAAACATACAGCAAAACCTACCTCCAGACAAACCTGTGTAATATGGGCCACTCACTAATTCGGATAAAATACTTTCAGTGCTATTAATTTCCCATTGGTTTCTACATGAAAAAGCCTGGATAATTATGGCCCCTATCTATTCCGGACACTGAACACAATTTTTAGAACCAATTGTAAGTTTTACTTATGAAGAACCCATGTAATTCGGATATTTCTTCACTTTTAGGCATGGAAGAGACGGGGGCAGTGGGGGCTCTATATAAGAGAAAAGACTTTTATTTTATGCACAGTTTATTGAATATCCAATTCAACTAGAACCGCATTTCGCAAGCGAAATCTTCAAAACCTGACTAACATTAAAAGTTAACTAGAAGCTCATTCCGCTAGCGAAATGTTAAACACTTGACAAAAATTAAAACGCAAAAATACTTCCTTCAATGGGTTATTTCTTGAATAATATATTGCAAACAACACAGCTTGAATACGTCTTATAAGCCGAGTAGTGTTTGGTTGTTGTTGACTTGTACGCCTTGTTATCTATTTACACAGTGAGAGCTCGTACAAAGCTCACTAAGCAAATGTGTATTCTGTGCTGTCGTTAAATGCTACGAATTTATTTGCAAAAAATACACTCTTTTCACATGGCGTTTTAACAAAGAAAACGAAATCAAAGACGAAAATAAAAAGTGACATGCACATGTTCAGATCAAGCTCTTCATAAATCCCAAGTTTCATGGTCGTAGGGCCCATAGTGTCAGAGAAGAAGAAGACACAAAAAATCGGAAAAAGTGTCAAGAAGAAAAAAAAAAGGACGAATTTTGCTCGCACAAATTCATATAACTCTTGCAAGCCAAAGGCTTGTCAAGTGTTAAAAATATTTCTTTGAACGGCTCGTTATTTCTTGAACAGCATGAAGTTTTTTTACAAGCCGCACAGTCTGTAAAACAACTGAGTAGAGAGCTCATGGTGCAGTACGCAGGCGGCTTATAAGGTTCATCTGCTTGGTTATGTTGGCCCAACGGCTTTATTGATTGAATCTACTAGCACTTTTTCTCTATGCAGGCAGAGCTCGCGTAACGCCCATAAGCTGTGCTATTTTACTCAACAGTTACTTTGCTTTTAAATGCGCTGTATTTATTTATTCTAAAGTCAGCTGTGTTTGCATGGCGTTTTAAGCATAAAACGAAATCATAGACGAAAAAAAAGACGAGATGCACACCATCAGATCAAGTTCTACATAAGTACAAAGTTTTGTGGTCCTAAGGCTTGTAGTGTTAGAGAGAAGCTGAGACAGGAAAATGAATTGTACTGTCAAGAAAAGTAGCCCAACGGCTGCCCGCACAAATGCATATAAGCCTTGACGAAATCAAAGACTTGTCAAGTGTTAAATAAACTGCACTAACCCTAATATCCAGATAATATTATGATGATTCTCTGTTGGCCATTCGTCATGACCAGATTTCACTCACTCTAATTGACCATTCAGTTCAATTAAATTGAAAACATTTTGCGATCTGATTTAAATAGCAATATCACATTAAATAGTAATATAATAAAATGTTGGGAAACTAAGAGCTGGCTATTTAACACCATTAAAAATGGAAGGGCAAAACATCATTGTTGAGGGTTGGCAAACGGCCTTCATTGCCAACAATAGTTTATTTAAGTAAGAAGATCAAGCCAGCATAGCACAACCTGAATAATCCGGGCACCTTGCTTATCGGGACAAGTTATGTAAGTTCCAGATTAACCAAGGTTTATGTTCATATTGTTAGTTTGCCTGTTTATAAGTCTTTATATATACACACACACACACACATATATATATATATATATATATATATATATATATATATATATATATATATATATATATATATATATATATATCATTGTCAGTTCCAGTTCTAATGCTATCTATACACTCATACAGTCATTAACTTTTTGTACTTGTGAAAAAAATGATTTAATACGTAGGTAAAGAACAAATTTCACCTTTTTATGTGATTGATTTAAAACCAGCTCGTTAATTGCTTTCTAAATATTCAGAGATGGGCGAAACTCAAATCAATGTCTAGATTTTTCTTCATTGAAAATAACAAAACACATAAACACATACAGCAAACGTGATAAATAGCATTCTGTATTCAACAAACAAAAATTGAACAATTTAACCTAATTAATCACAGACCATCTGCCTCTCTATCAGTATAGGCTTGTGGCATTTTTTAAGCTCTGCTAATTATCAAGCAAAGAAAACATTATCTTTTAAATGATAAACATATTTATTTTTGATGTTTCGGGAATTTCCACACCTGATATAAATTCAGGTATTTTCTTGCTCACAACAGAGATCACTTGGAAGTCTTGTGGTCTTCGCACAATTATCAGATATTGATTACATATCATATACGGACACTCTTCGAAAGTCAAAAGGTAAGCGGTTAATTTTCTTTATTTCCATTTTGTAGTTATGATATATATTAGCTTTTGAAAATATGAAAGAACATCTGTTTTTACAAACTATGAAATAAGTAAGATTACTCAGTATGTGAAAGTATCAGAAACAAGGCCTCCAGCAAACAAACAAATATCACAACAGTATACAAAATTAAGATTTAGGGAAAATATGTATTTTATACTGGTAACAAAAATTAGAAATATTACCTTTAGATTGTGGGACTATTAAATAATGGTTAAGCAAATATTTGTTATCTAATAACGCGAAGATAACATAAAAACTAAAAATGCAAAAAAATTTCTTGGTGAAGTTGATATGTTGAGTAAATAAACATAACCAGGTTTGAAAAAGTTACTGTATTGATATCGCATAATATATTTGGCTAAAAGTGATTTAAGAATATTTTTATCAATTCACCAGTAAACCCAAAAGCTGTCCAGGTATAGAAAGATACAATTTAGTTACTGAATGTTAACAAACACTCAAAAACACAGAGTTTACTCACTTAATTTAGATTTTAATGCTTTATCTTGTTTCATGAATCCCACAATAATTCATGTTATATGTTGGAATCTGAGCGTAGAAACAAGCTTTTCCGAAGTACAATGAAAGCTTTGTATCGCTAAAATAAAGTGTTCAAATAAGTGACATTCTAGAGGGTGACATTCTAGAGGGTCAAATGAGTGACATTCTAGAGGGTGTGCAGTGCACAAGAAAACTATGGTATAAATGTACATTTCTGTAGCAGTTGAAGTGATTGGTTGTAGGGGTTTATTTGCTGACGCAAAATTGGAAGTTATAGGTAAACCTTGTGATATAAAAGAAAAGCAGCTTTAATGAGGTGGTTTGTCTGTACATGGATACACACGAAGAATAAGGTGCATCCATCATACATGTGAAGTTGCTTTGAATTTGAATTTAAAATACGAAATAAATACCCGAAAGGACTTACTTCAGGACATTGGGTACATAACTAAGAATGGTAAAAAGTTTCGGATATAAAACAACCCTTGATGAAAGCTCAGTTGGTTTGCAAAATTAATTTCTCAACCGTTAAATGTTACACTGTCTGTCTTGTTACACTGGGGGATTTTCAGTTATGTGTTTCCATATGATTTCTTTTTTTCGTCAAAAACTCCTCTGAGGCGACTAGGGCTAGGGCAACCAAATTTGACATAGGCATAATGTGGCTTCTCTAGTTGGTCAAGCAAATTTTTGTTAGAGATTCATAAACCTTTTATATGCAAAAATGAACATTGAACAAATACCTTGTCACGCGAACTTTTCCGAGACGGCTAAGGTTAGGGCGACCAAATTTGGTACAGATATAACATAGCATATCTTGCTGGTCTAGAACAGTTTTTACGCTATTTGATGCAATTGGCTCAATGATGCAGGATGATGAGACGTCCTGAAATTCGCCTTTTTTACTTGACCATGGAGAACGATTGACCATAATCTCGGAAACGGTTATAGATAAAGCGATTCTAGGCTTATTTTCGATCCTTTGGGTCTAAAGGACTAGAATAGGAGATGTTAGCGGAACCCCGGTTTCTTTGACCTTCTCGATCATAGTCAATGACAAAAAACCGGGAAATGATAATTATGACAGAAAGTTTAGGAATAGTGATTTTGAGCTTATTTTCTCTCCTTTGGACCTAATAGTCGGTGTGTAAGAGGTACTTAAATGACTTTGACCTGCTTGTTCATAGTCAATGTCAAAAATTGATGTTGACCATTATTTCGGAAAATGTTAGAGATTTTGGGCATATTTTCGAGCCTTTGGTCCCAAACGACCATATTTAATAGGTACTTCGGTGACCGTGACGTCCTTGGTCATAGTCAATATCCAAAACTTATATGACCATTATAGCAAAAACGGTTAGAGTGATTTTGAGCTTACTTTGGATCCTTTTGGCCTAAAAGATGTTATGTAAGAGGTACCTCGGTGACCTTGACCTCCTTGGTCATGCTCGAAGTAAAAAATCGGAAGCTGACCACTATCTCTCATTAGCAATTTTGAGCTAATTTCCGCCCCTTTATGTCTAAAAGACAATATATAAGAGGTACCTTGGTTACTTTGACCTCGTTGATGGCTAATTCTGAGTTTTAAGATTTCAGAATCGCATTTTTTGTGGCTCTCAAGTGTAATTTTCGCTAATCGGTAACAAAAACGGTCTTCTCACAACTGAAAATGTCCAGCTGATTGATGTTCCCTGGTCTCAACAAACGTCCTAAGAATGAAAACGGTACTTTGAGTTGAGATGGTAAGGTTACAGCAGCAATAATATAAATATGGCAGTTTCAATTTTTGGTAATCCTATAAATATGGCAGCACAAAAATAGACTGTGGCACAAGCAACTTATCAAGCTCATAATTACCAAGGTAGGATTAAAATCCATAATGTAAGGTAACTTATGATAGTTTAATAAAATAAATTGTTCAAATAATAACCAAAAGTTTAAAGGAGAAAGTCATCATCACAATGAAGTTAAGAAAGGAACCATAAGAAGTGATGTGATTCATTTTTACTATAAAATTAAATTCCAAACACAGATATTGTTTCAATTCTTGAACCTTTCTTTAAGATGTTTATCTATGACGATTCTTATGGCCCATGACATGATTCAGTGCTAGTGAGATTTGTTGTGGTTTATCACAGATTCTTATGTTACTTAACTGCAAGAAATGAGAAGCAAACTTCGCACGCAACTTTGATACTTAAATATAATTCAGATAACTTTGAATAAACATAAGTTCCGAAAGAATGGAGTGCTAAAGGAATTTAATTACGGTACTATGACCACAGTAAGGTGTATTACTTAACGTGTTCTTGGTGCGTCTACTCGTTTCCAGTTCATTTATGATTTCCCTCAAACACCAGATGTACCCCTTGCAGTAAGTGCATACCCAAAACAACTCGCCGGTCATTGGAATCGTCTTATACGTCGTTACGACGTTAAACCGATGACTTATTTGATGTGTTAACAACCATCCAGTAAACATTTAATTTTGTTTTTACAGCCTTTAAGCATTGACATGGAAGAGGCTGGGCCTGACCCATCACTATGTTCGCATGTACGCATGTGTGTTTGTCGTTAAATTCTTTTTAAAATCCCACCTGTTATTATAATTTACACACTTTTGCTCTTAACATTACTGTTTCTAAATCTGTTTATTTCTTTGCTATTCTGGGTATCCTAGCTTACCCTTCATATCATTTTCTTGACGTAGAAAATCAAGTAAACAAATCATTACTGATGTAGTCAAGATTGTGGGTATGTTTATTCAGATAAATGAAAAATTCTTTACATTGAAAATTACTTAATGCTACGAAGCTGTGAGAAATACTCTTCTGGAATCGCTCATTGCCCCATTATGGTAAAGTTATACACTGTCGAGTCTAAGCCAACTAACGATTTTGGCTGCGCATGCAGAGTGGGGAAAATTTGTAGTATCCCAGTGGAGATAAAACATTAACAGTTCGGGAAATGTGTGAAAAGTACGTTTTCTGTCATGACATATCTAAAAACGGTCATACTTTTATGAGGATTTATTCATGATATTATTAAAATGGTTTTCTTGCCCCAAACGACCTCTACGCTTACTTCAAAGTAATTGTCATATTTTCTTGATTAGTTCCATTAATTTATCTCTCATAAAAGTCCTGTCCTGTCATTTAACGTTAAGTCCTAGAAAAAACCAAATCGAGTATTGAAATTATAAATAAAACATCAGTAAAATGTGATATCCGTAAAAGTATCAGAAATTTCACTTAAAACAGCTTTCATTTTAACCAACAATGAATATAAATGACTTCAATGAGAAATTAGGTTAATTGAAATTCCGAAGCAACGTGAAAGGTAACAAAAGAGAAAATTATGCAACTCAGTGCAAATGCAAGGAACATTATTTGACACTGCTGCTAAAGAGATACGACCGACGTAGGTTTGGTGATACATTTAAATGTAAAACCTGACAATAAAAATATAGCATATAACTAATTTGGTTGCACCTCAACTTCTTTATATGATTTATACCAGCTGTTAAAAATTTCTTAGTGTTAAGATATTGAATTTTTGCCTATAGCTATTACAGCAGAACTGTTTTGTATTTCGAGGAAATGGGAAATTTTGGGATGTTAAGAACACTTTCTCAAAAACTTTTAGCATGTAAAATCGTCAACGTTGATAGATGAAAGAATTATTGTGTTGGTTCTTGTACCTGAAAAATATTGTGATTGGATCACCTATACATTAACAATATTTACATATTGATTACAACCAGGAAACCAAATGGAGCAGATGGACCGCTGGACAGGCTTAGTGAGACAAGAGTTAAGAGACGAAGTGGCAGATGGTCTGAGGGATGGGATTATGGATGTACGAGCGAATGGATGAATGATAAAATGCATTAATGAATGAATGAATTAATAAATGAATTAACGAATGGTGTAATGAATGGAGTGCTGTACAGGGCTGGCTCGAGAGTCGACTGAATTGTCTGTGTTAAGCTCGAACAATTTATTCATATGAGTATGAGATATATGGATATTTGGATGGGTTGATTGATGGATGGATGGATGGATGGATGGATGGATGGATAGATGGTTGGATGGATGGGTGGGTGTGGGAATGGATGCATAGATCAATGAATTGATGGATTAGTTGGTGTGCTGACGTGAACTACACGTGGCGAGAAGGTCCAGGTACTTAAACGGAGTGGGAGGCAAGCTATTGATTTTGACTGATATGTGAAAAAAATCAAATAAACAAATTTCATATGCATGTTTTAGTCATTTTTGCTTCGAACCAAATAGGCATCCTACTCTTCTGGAACACGCTACACCTTTTACAAAATTTAATTTTTTATTTTCAAAAGTCCAATTTACCTACGGTTCCATGCACTGGTAAATGAAATAACAAATAATCACCAGTCTTCTGTCATTTGACGTCATCTGTTTAGTTATAGCTTCACAACAAAGAAACCTTTAAAACATATAAGTTTTGCTTCATTTTTTGGTCGTTTGTCTTTTAAGTGCAGGGCTCAGTTAAAACGTAAGGTCATATGTCTATATTAGCTGTCGATAAAAGGTAATTATAAAAAGGTGTGCCATCTAATTGGAGAAGACAGTGTATAAACGCCCCAGCTAACAATGGGGCGTTATGAGATAGAGCACAGAATGCTGTGCCAAGGCCTGTTGTTGGATTTGCGAAAATGAAAAGCTCCTTTCTGATTCGCCCAGACATAGTTAACAAAACTAACTGTTGCATGATCCGTCGTCCCGTATTTTAACTGCACGTTAAGTCAAAAGTGTCTGGAAAACGTGAGATATTGTGAGATATATCCTTCAAGATATATTTTATCTGAAAATGTGCCGTTTCGTTCTACATCCGACATCTTTCAAATGCTTGTGAATCGTTAAGAATTCCAAAGTTCTTTTATAGTTCGTTTTGGATTTCCCAATATAATAACTAAAATATAAAAACAACCGGTTTACAAGCTTGAAGTATTGTATTTAAACGCATAAACGACACAGGGATATTTTCTAGCGGGGTTCATCAGTACACTGAAGGATATGACGAAAACCAATAACGTAGTGTGCCTCGTACCAGCGAAGTAATGGATGAGTGACGACATGTCTGAGCCCTTGTGCCTCTAGCAAATGCAACAAAACAATTGTGATATAGTTGGGTGTGTGTGGGTGCTTTTTGTTCACCCTTGGGCTGGAAGGTAACACTCGGATTAGCCATTCATCGAGTGAAAAAACTGCATGTTACTCCCAATTGTATCTCCCTTGTATAGTGTGAGCAAAAACATTCTAATTTGTGAAACCATCCCCCTCCTCCCCCTTCCACCGTGCTAAAAATTTGAAGCACTATCCATTCGTCGTAAAATATTGTATGCCGTAGACACATGGATATGGCCCCCTTACAATGTTTAGAAGTTGCAATAACAAATTGTTGTGTATGCAAATCATGCACATAATTCAGTCAACAAGTACCCTCAAATATACTTTTGCATTATACACAGCACCCTCTAACTAGGCAAGTAGTTATACTTAAAGGAAATTTTTTGAATGGCTGACAGACGCACAGTTCAAAATAATCATGAGCAAAATAAATAAAAGAACTGAAGGTGCTCACACTTAGACAGGGAATAAACATGCTCTGTAATTATTGTATTCCCAATATTAAGGCCAATAAATGCCTTCCATAAAACGAATGTAATTTTATGATCCATGCCAAATGATTTTGTTATGTTTCCGTTGTCAATGAAACGTAATGAGGACATGCTTAATTTTATGTGTTTATAGAATTCCGTTAAAACACGTTGTTTTTATGCTGTTTTCTTAGCAAAGTTATGAAACATGTTATGTTTATTACATGATAAAAATCTATACAAATAGAATCTTTACAAATGGCTTCCTTCTCAAACGTCTGCCATATTTTCAACCATGAGAAAAAGACACGAAATGTGCGATCTGGATTTGGAGCGTCAGTTTTCAGATTCCGAAATCTAGTTTTTTTAAACCTATAATTTCGTTCTGTTTACAACAAAGATGCCTCTTTGAGTACTCGGAAGAAAACAAAATGTCGGAATTTTTTTACATTGTACTTTTTACTTCTGGAATGTTCTAAATAAAGAGAAGCAATTTGAGCTACTATGTGAATCTTATTAGAGGTTTACAAGCACAATAGATCATTTTAAAACACAGGTATCATTTACATTATTAATAGCCTTGTGTTTTTACAAACATAGCCAAAAAGGTTTATTGAAAGAAATGGTTATTCTACAGAACTTTAAGCATAAGAAGCAAGAAATAAATGTCGGAGGATATTGCACTATTTATCATCGCCTCTTTTTGTTATATACGATACCTCTTTTTTATACATAGCCATCTTTAAGAACTCAAAAGCCCCTGTTTTCCACATGTATCGAAATTTCAAAATTTTCTTTTCTGTGATTTTTGTTTGTTACTATTCCTTAAAATTCGTCTTTTTGCTGTGTTTTGTCTTTTTACAGAAAAACTGCTTTATAATAAAAACAACAGCTATTTAGAGCTTGAAAATGTTACACAGTGCCTTTACAAGATAATTGAATTAGTAAGTGCTATAAAATGAGCAGAAAAACGGTAGAATGCATTCGCCGGATACCTAGACAGCATGCCTCTGATAACACACAAACATACATAAATTATGTAAATTATCTATGTATGTTTGTATATGTAAATTATGTGTAACTTAGTTTCTAAGCGCACTGTAATCACTTTTGAAACATTAATAAGTTCACAAATATTCTGATGTAAAAATAAATAAACAAGCAATTATATGAAATTAAAATATACTGGACATCGAAAAATAAGACATGTATAGAATCTAATGAGAATCAAAATAACAGAAAAAGAAATGCATGGAATAAAAAACGGAATAAGAATATACTAATGAAGCATTGAGGATTGCTGGTTTATATTTAGTATCATGCCAGATAGAAGAATAGAAAGGATGGAAACAAAAATCCTTCATTGTCCAAATTGCTTCCATGTGAAGGTTCTTCGTGCCTTTTCATTTTCCGTTTTCGTTTTCCATAACCACTGTCTTCACCGTTCTGATAAACTTGATTTTCAGTATTCCAGCTTTACTTACAACAAAGAAGGAAATTCTTGTTATTAAAGTGTATAATCATTTGTGTAAGACGTTTAATGATAAAAATATAAGTATATAAAAATATAACAGAACTGTGAGTTACAGAGTCAGATGATAATGAGATTATTCATCTGTATTTTCGTAATGTTAGGTGCAGCAGTTCATTAAACATAATGAAGGCTGCGCTCCTCACATTTATGCTGATGATAGACCTAGTAGGGACTTTACCTACCTCTCTCGTTCTTCCACCGGACCCTGCAGGTAAGTGAACATTTCATATTTCTTTTGAGAAATTAGAGATATATTTGAAGACAGTCCTGGACATAAGGCACGTGTCAAAAGAATGTGTCATTATTGACTAGAGGCAAAATAATATGACATCAAAATGTGAACAATTTAATCGCAATTATAATTGAAAGGTTACTCTGAAATAGCAGTGTCGACTTTTACTTTGACTCGATCTTTTAGCTAGTTGTTAAATACATTCATAGACTATAAAACTGCAATCCAGTCACATCTAGTTTAGGCTACCCATGCCTTTGTTTAATGTGGATATGGAAAAAGGAACTACCCAACAATAAACACAATTCAAGAATAAACTTTTGAAATTTGTGCATGCAAAGGCAATTGTAAGCTAACAGTTCTTAAACACGTAATTGTGATACCGTAAAAATGTTAACATTTTATCAAATTACTTATCACAAGCACCCGCTGAATATCTTTAGTTTTATTTTGCCACATGTTTCATGATCTCTTTTGGGATTGTCTTGCAGATTGTCCGGCTATTGCAAATAGGTGTGAGAACGGCGCTGAATGCTTTTTATACAACCCGATGAATTTTGACAATATTTACTGTGAATGCGAAGGAGTGTTCTATGGTCCCCTATGCCAGTTTTGTAAGTCGTAGAGTTTTATACTTGTATCACCTTTATAAGCTGTGTGAACTTTTCTCATGTATCAAAGGAATTTTTAAAAGTCTCTATTCATAAAAAACATATATGTGTGGTATGAAATATTTGGTCTATGTTAAAAATCTTTCAATTGTTTTCCTGTTTAAGTTGATGTGCAAATATTTATAAAAGATTTTATGGTGAACAGTTGAAGTATTCACCAAAGGGTAGAAATGTAGAAAATTCGTTTTGAAAATGATATGATATTATATTGTTATATATGCAATTTTTGTAATATTTTGTCATTATGGCAATTGTTAAAGCAACACACCAAGTTTTTCACTAGATGCAAAAAATTACAAACAATAACCTCAATTTAAGTAAACCAGAAATCGATAAAAATATGCTCAGCCTAGTCATGTTTTCTACTATCGCAACTAAAGTGTATCTCTCAACGTATAAAATTTCATGCATCAGCAGTCTTTCTCTGCAGATATTTCATTTGCAGCAAGAAAAATTAAGTGCTTACTAAAATCTGCAAGCTATGTAAAGTAAATGAAAATTCAAGAACGGTCGAAAAACATCAACAATTCATACCAAATCGTCATTCCATTGGTGCCGTCAAGTACGCGACACAAATGTGGGAAATAGTTGCGAAATAATGAAATAAATCAGCATACTTTCCAGTACTAGCACATTCTAAGGGCAAACAAAAATAATTCCTACTTAAGTTTCTTTGATATCAGTCTTGCAATACTGAAGAGATTATGAAAACTTTTAATTATCATACAGGACGCCACATAAAAAAGACCAACAATAAAACATCAAATATTTTCTGTTCTGACAACGTGCATGCACGTTTGTGATGTTTTACCCGATTACTTACATCATTCGGATCATCATTAATAGAGTTGAAACAGCTGGTAGAAAACATATCTGCCGACAATAAGTGGATAGTTTTTCCAGTCTGGAAACAAAAACATGTTAACTGTTATGTTCCAGCTCCGTGGAATCCTAAGCCTGGATCACAATCCTCTCCTTCGACACATCCTGGCCCTCAGCCTGGACCACAACCTGATCCGTATCCTGGCCCTCAGCCTGGACAACCTGCTCCGGCATCATATCCCGGCCCGACCTTTGATACAGAATATCTTAGTGGTGTGTATTTAATTTTCCTACTCTATTATGTTAATTTTTATGGTTTTCATTATTTACAACAAGACGGCATAGCTTCCAGAACTATTACAATCAACCTCGGTAGATCCTAAATAAAAATTTGTACTTATTTTAAATCCAACTCAGTGGCCTTAAGAGCAGTAAAGATGAGAACCTGCACCATTGTGAAAAATGTGAAATCAGTCCATCTAAAAAAATTGAAAACAGAACATTTAAACATGGGATAGCTACAGAGACGACTGGAATAAACTTCAGTAGATCGCACGGAGAAACAGTTGTCAATAGTGATAATTGTTTCCCTCCATGTGTATGTGTGCGCGCGTGTGTGTGTAACTACAGTGGAACCTCGGCATCGGAACACCTAACTATTGGGACCACCTCTGAATTAGGGCACATTTTTTCGGTACTGAATGCGCTCCATAGATTTTAATGGTTAAGAAAACTCCCAATTGGGACCACCTCGGATCGGACTACTTCGGGCCGCTTTTTTCGGTCAGAAGCCGTCAAAATACCTGAGATCGGACCACTGTATTTTTGCGGCACATTACTTACAACACTCAGCATGTTACCGTCTTAGATATTGTTGCTAGGAATTGTGGTAGCAAGTGTGTAAACAGGCAGGGGCTCAGTTTTATTATCTATGCCTTTGTACCTTGTCTAAACTATAGCGGCTGACAATATACAAATCCGAGACATCTTAATTTATGTGGTGCCTATTCTTTTAGTATTTATGCCGACCCAAATACCACCGAATTCTTAATAACAATTAAATGCACTTTCTCAAAATAGAAAGCAGAGAAAAAGTTAATAGAAAGAGAAAAGATATTAGTCACAAAGACAAAATTGAGATAATTAATGTGTTTGGACATTAAATTAGAATCTGCTGTCAACCCGCAAAATTTAACCCAAGTAGGACCAAGTCCCACTATATACTATATACTTTGAAGCCAGCAACACGCCCCACTGTAATTGCTGTAAAATTTCTTCATCCTATGTTTGTTTAGATGAGCACCGTGCTCTTGGAAAAGTACGTTGTGTTTTATCCAAATGTGGGTTGTGTTTGAAGACAAATGCATGTTTCTTGGATTCGTCAAAAAATGTAAATCAGTTTCTCGTTGGTGGCAAAAATCGCTTCTTTGTACTCGGGGATGGTTCTGTGCTCAGCTTTCATCAAGTGTCTTCCATTGTGAACCACATCATTAAGATTGTAAATTTTAGAGCTCCCGACAGTAGAAGACGTGCGATTTTAAATGTGAAAGTGCCAGACATTACATTACGGCTACAAAGATCGTTCGTCCAAATTTCAAAGAGAATAACGTTGCATTGAAAGTCTTTTATGCATCCGAGGTGCTTAAACAGATCGGCAAAACGCTTTAAAGTATGTCCAATTATTAACACTTGACAAGCCTTTGGCTTGCAAGGGTTATATGAATTTGTGCGAGCACAAATTTGCGCGTCCTTTTTTTCTTCTTGACAGTTTTTCCGATTTTTTGTGTCTTCTTCTTCTCTGACACTATGAACCCTAGGACCATGAAACTTGGGACTTATGAAGAGCTTGATCTGAAAGTGTGCATGTCACTTTTTATTTTCGTCTTCGACTTCGTTTTCTTCGTTAAAATGCCATGTGAAAAGAGTGTATTTTTGCAAATAAATGCAGTGCAATAAAACCTTAAACCAAAAAACTAAACACTGCTCGGGTTATAAGACGTATTCAAGCTGTGTTGTTTGCAATTTATTATTCAAGAAATTACCCAGTGAAGGAAGTACTTTTGCGTTTTAATTTTTGTTAAGTGTTTAACATTTCGCTAGCGAAATAAGGTTCTAGTTAGATCTCTTGGCTTACAGGGTTGATTCATTATCCTTTAATAAGCTAAGAAATGAACAAAATCCGATCAGTTCTTGAAAACACTTAGAAATCAAACACAATTAATAACGCTCAAATACAAATATTTTGGAAGGAATGTTACTTTTACACTAACGCTATCACAAAGCAGGTGCGCTATGAATCATATTCCTGAGTCATAGAGGATTCGGTGCCCATGCAGGCGGCTTATTAACAAAATATAATTTGGGCTCGTGGATGGTTATCAATATATACTGCACATGAAAATGCACTCGATAGCTGTCAAAACATTTTCTTTAAATACCCTATGGTATCCAATGTGATATATATATATATATATATATATATATATATATATATATATATATATATATATATATATATATATATATATATATATATATATATGTGTGTGTGTGTGTGTGTGTATGTAGTTGTGTGTTCATGTAATTATGTTGTGAAATACAACGCTATTCTTTCATCTTTCCTTCGCCTTGTTCCTTTGTTCCTTCTTCTTCTTCTTTTTGTTCTTCTTTTTTCCTCTGTTTATTCTTCTCATTCTTTATTTTATGTTGTTAACTTTTTATTACTTTGTTGTTTTGCTTTTATTTTCTAGCTCCTTTTTTTAAATTAATGTCATGAGTGAGATAATAAGTGATTTAATGGATTATAACAATAAACTTTAATTGATTTCAAAACAATGTGCTTTAGGCTCAAAGTGTTCCAAGGCGCAAAAGTAACACAAATGATGTTCAAATATACAAAGTAGATTATTTTCAGCAGCTCGGTAAAATCTACTTCTGTTGTTTGTATTGTGCTTGCTATATTTTCCAAATTAATTATTGACTGACATTAATGTTTTTAGAATGCACACACAATGTATGTTTGAATGATGGAGAGTGTTATCAAGATCCATGGAACATTTCAATTGTGTACTGTATCTGCAGCAAGCCATATACAGGAAACCGCTGCCAATACTGTTAGTTCCTTTCCATTTTGTCTTTTTTCGTTGAAATATTTGACATTACAGAAATAGTGTATTCTTGTTGTGTAAAACTCATATGTAATATAATCATTCTTTAAAGACATTATTGACATTAACTGTTATATAAATAATTTACAGCCCCCTAGATTAGATAACTAAAGTGTTTGTAACTCAGTTTCAGCTCATTTGTTGGTGTTTTTCGCCTTAAATGTTGTATTTTGCAAAATGTTAGATAGACGCAGCGCTGCATTGCCGCACATTATCTATTGACGTGCTAAAGACATTATGCAATGCAAAGTCATCAATGTTTAAAGGCAAACGTAGCATGGTCATATACTCATATAATATTTCGGCTTGACCGGTTCACGTGTGCTCATGCTATGGCGGTATATTTGTACAAAAAATTTCATGGCGTTCGCGCTCCAATATTTATTTTTCATCGCAATGGTATTTATGTGCAATTAATCGACGAGAAAATATTTAATTCTTTCGCGAACCACTTTTTATGTTACCCAAGTCGCTATTAATTTCTGCACGTGGTTTTCTTATTAAAAAAATAAATGATGGAATGAATTAAATTTATCGCGTCCTATGATTAACGTTTCGCGTTCCAAAATTAAAAAATTAAATTACATGATAAAACACATATTCATAAAAACGTTCTTTAAAACACAAGAGGTTTAATTTTGGTGCGCGATAAAATTATGGCGTAATTGAAGAGCGCGACCTGACTAGTCAAATACGTATGAAATGTAAATGTTGCGCGGCTAAGAAAATTGTCGCGATTCCATTCAAATGAACAAGAGGAAAAATAAAATATATAACATGTACGTTTTGATTTTTTGTTCAAATGTACCGCCATATCATGCACTCACGTAGTGTTACTGCATAACGTACTGTCACTACTTAATGGTTTATGTGTCATCGGGCACTCGCGTTGTGTTCGCACTTCACGCCTTAGTGTGGTCATGCAGTCATGTAGTGGTACGACATAACGTTCACACACTCAGGCACTCTAACGGCTTAACGGTTTACGTGTGTTCGTGCACGTATGTACTGTTACGGCTTAACGGGTTACGCGTTGTTATACAGTCGTGTGGTGTTAATGCTTACCGCTTTACGTGTGGTCATGCATTCATGCATGTCGATGTTTGGTGTTCATGGCCCGCTAAGGCATAAGGCATAGTCATCCGTTATGTAGCATTCTGACCACGTTTTTTATTTTCATGCTCTCAGACTATCGTGACAGTTAATGAAGATTTAACTATACAAAGTTTACACTGTAGTTAAATCTTATTAAAGGACATATATTCTTACCAATGTGAACGTATTTTGTAAACTTCCTGAGCGGAGGGGCCTAGAATGTGTTTTGGTATCGACCGACAAATAGAATATTGGAAGGATCAATTATTGTTTTAAAGCGAACCGTTTAGGGGCTAAAGTTCTTTTATTTGATTAGCTAACCTTTAGAAACGTTTTACATATTTTAGATGGTAATGCACCAATGACGCCTCAACCCGCACCGAATCCTCAACCTGCACCAAATCCTCAACCTGCACCGAGCCCTCAAACTACACCGAGTCCTCAACCTGCACCAAATCCTCAACCTGCTCCGAGTCCTCAACCTGCACCGAGTCCTCAACCTGCACCAAATCCTCAACCTGCTCCGAGTCCTCAACCTGCACCGAGTCCTCAACCTGCACCAAATCCTCAACCTGCTCCGAGTCCTCAACCTGCTCCGAGTCCTCAACCTGCACCGAGTCCTCAACCTTCACCGAGCCCTCAACCCGCACCGAGTCCTCAACCTGCACCGAGTCCTCAGCCTGCACCAAGTCCTCAACCTGCACCAAGTCCTCAACCTGCACCGAGTCCTCAGCCTGCACCTGCTCCTGAACCACGTAAGTAAGGACACTTAACAACTGACCCCTTGCTCCGTAAATTTTGATAATCATGTGTGTTGTATTCATTGTGGAAAGGAGCCACAAAATCATTAGAAAAGGCTGACATTTCCTAACTTTTATTTTTAAAAAATTTTATGAGGTTTTCATCACAGAAAATAGCTGTTGATTTTAGTGCACTTATCTTTTAGAATTATGCGAGTATACGAGCTCACCTTGTCTGAATGGAGGAACCTGTTACAAGCATAGTTCTCATCTACAGGGCCTGCCCTATCGGTGTGAATGCCCTCCAAGTTACACAGGATATCATTGCCAAACGGGCAAGTTTATTGCAAAGTTTATTTCGTTTAGTTATGGATTCATAATGCGCCCTGGCGGAAATCAAATGGTATCATATAAGTTACCATGCCTATGCAAAATCCAAACGCGGAGAAAGGGGCTAATTTGAGAAAAGACACTGTCTTTAAAATGGGGGTAGTTTTCATTCAATACACAAATGAAGGGGTCCATACATAAACTTGATAACTCCACTTATCAGGAAAATGCACTATTACCACCACGGTATTTCTTGGCCTCTGTTCTATCACATATGTAAGTCTTACACCTCAAAACCGATTAAAAGTGGGCATTTTTGAGAAAAATGCGATGGGAAAAACCTATGTTTGTTACTAAAATTTCAAACTTGAAAGGCGTTTTTCTCCACTGCTGATAACTACAGTTATCAAGTTTATGCATGGACCCCTTCAAATGTACTCCGCGTTTGGTTAAAAGCTGGGCATTATCGAAAATTTAGTACTCGGCGTTTTGGGATCATGTTAAAAAGTGATGGGAACGCATGATAACCATTTGAGACGTAAGTGCACCCGCCCGACCCCCCCCCCCCCCCTCTCCTCCCGGGATGTCGCGACACCTATATAAATATCTGCCAAACGAATGTTTGCTTTCCTAGTTCTGAAAAACTATTAGCAATCTCTACATTATTTGGGTAAATGCTGCAATCTGATCGGTAGATTCCCAAGTCAATATTTTTCACTGTTCATCAGAGCTCAGAAGTAGATGGATACCGCAGTTAATTGTACTCAACACGTCAGCTAAGAATATAACAGAGCATATGTTCACTTGGTCAGAGTCTACATGAAGATATCATTGACCAGCTTACTGGTGCAAAATGCTGTATGTTAACTCAAAAGGTCTGCTAAATATTGTATTTCACGGCAATAAGTATTTAGTTGAACCAACCCACACTGGTAACGACACTGGTCTGTGGTCCAAGTGAACTAAATAAATAGAAACGGGCCGAGAGATCTGGTTATAACGAGGTTATACTGCAGTTCAAATTCACATGCGTTTTTATGTGTAAAGCCGATTTGCAGTTGTGTCGCACCCACTGTTCTTAATTGTTAACACTTGACAAGCCTTTGGCTTGCAAGGGTTATATGAATTTGTGCGAGCAGCCGTTCGTCCTTTTTTCTTCTTGACAGTTTTCCGATTTTTTGTGTCTTCTTCTTCTCTGCAATCCGCGACAAAACGCCTCGCGACATAACGCCTCGCGAAAAACGCCTCGCGACATAAGGCCTCGCGACAAAACGCCTCAAAATATAAAGTGCGACAAAACGCCTCACTCGTATGAACTCCCTATTTTCCCGCATTTTTTCTTACTTTTTATCGTACACTCATTGTTCGCCTATTACACATTTGTCATTGAACTTGTTTCTGAATTTTTGCTCGTACTGTTTTTCCATTTTTTTCTGGCATTTTTGCTCATTTTTTTCTACGCCAAAATGCTTGTTATACATTTTATTCTACAAAGGAAGAAGAGCAAAAACAAAGTAATGCTTCCTTTGCTGGTCTTGCATTCAAAGAGCAGTCCGATTAGAGTCACTGAATGTCAGAGATATCGGAGTATTGCATGGCATCTAATCCTCGAAAGTCGCCAGACTGGCTCAAAAACAAGTCATTTAGTCAAAGTAAGAAAAATGGGGGAAAATAGATAGGCGTTTTGTCGCACTTTACATTTTGAGGCGTTTTGTCGCGAGGCCTTATGTCGCGAGGCGTTTTGTCGCGAGGCGTTATGTCGCGAAGCCTTTTGTCGCGAGGCCTTTTGTCGGGATACCCCATGAAACATGCGACTTATGAAGAGCTTGATCTGAACGTGTGCATGTCACTTTTTATTTTCGTCTTCGACCTCGTTTTCTTTGTTAAAACGCCATGTGAAAAGAGTGTAATTTTGCAAGTAAATGCAGAGCATTTAACATGTAGCACAGAACACACAGTTGCTCAGTTTGTGCGAGCTCTCACTGCGTAAAAAGATAACACGGCGTGTGCCTCATCAGTCAATAAAACCTTAAGTCAACAAAAACCCAACACTACTCGCTAATGAGACGTATTCAAGCTGTGTTGTTTGCAATATATTATTCAAGAAATAACCCATTGAAGGAAGTATTTTTGCGTTTTAATTTTTGTCAAGTGTTTAACATTTCGCTAGCGAAGTGAGGTTCTAGTTTATTGCAAACAGTAATAGTAATAGCAGGCTTATCTTCTTTCAGTCTCAACTCCTGTGGTACCTGATCCCATCTGTAAGTAAACTTATATTTTACCGAAATAATACGAACAAAGTAAACCATAGAGAACTATTTTAAAATTTCATGTCATTTCACGGAGCCATAAAAAATATGATTCTAAATATTTAAAATTTCAGAATTATGTGAAAAATCGTTGAATTTATAATTCACTTTTCATTGGTTCATGACTTCAGTGACCCCAGCCAATGTATTTATAATTCGCTTTTCATTGGTTCATGACTTCAGTGACCCCAGCCAATGTATTTATAATTCGCTTTTCATTGGTTCATGACTTCAGTGACCCTAGCCAATGTATTTATAATTCGCTTTTCATTGGTTCAGACCAACGTCTTTGGCGCAACGTTAAAAAGGCGTTGGATAAGCAACGATATGAAGAAGCTGATTTATGCTCACAAAAAACCGCTTTCGTAACATTAAATTTAATTGTAGTTTTGTGATGATTTATGATGAACGCTTAAGTATTCTGCAGAATGTCTCTGCCAAATGTAGTCGCTGGCCACTCAGAACAGGGATACGTTTGTTTAAAACTAAAACTCTGTCTGAAACATTTAAATACATCATACCTATCAAATTCTCATCCATCTACCATCACCCTTATGTTGTTCTATGTATAGCTTGCCCCTACATACCTTCACCGTGTTTAAATGGCGACTGTTTCCTAAATCCAAATGCTGAGACAGGACTACCCTACAACTGCGTCTGCGCTCCAGGATTCACTGGACTACTCTGTCAAATCGGTCAGTTTGTTTACCCCTTATTTATTATTTTTTACATATCTTCATTGATTGCATTGCTTTAGAATCTTTAATCTGGCAGCTATACTATTCGTTTGATAACCTCCGTTTTCAAACTTTGATGGTTGCAACCGACACAAATTCCAAATGCAGTACAACACCACTCTGGGAATTAAAATAATTTATTAACCCATGGAGATTTACCGAGCAATGGAGGTATTGGTTAAAATTGTCTATCTGTTCAAACAGCCATAATTTCCGTCTGGATTTCATATCTCTTTGTATTTAGTCCATTGTGGGTGGATATTTTTTTTCAGATTTATGCACATCTGATCCTTGTTATAACAATGCAACCTGCGATGCTGGTGAATGTATGTGTGGCGTTGGCTATACTGGACCTCTGTGTGAAAATGAAATCCCAGAACTCCTGGAACTGTTCAGAAACAGCACGGCTATCTGTGCCGCTCTTCCTTGTCTTAATAACGGTGAATGCGAGGTCGAGCTGAATGGTGAATTTTCATGTCAATGTGCTGAAGGATTTACTGGCGAATGGTGTGAATCACGTAAGTAAAATGCACACTTTAAAATCAAAATTATTCAATAACAAGAATGTCTGTGGACACTGTACCCAGCCGTAAAAGCGAAGAAATTACAAAAGTGAAAAGAGAAACCTAGCAATTTTGACAAAATTTAGATTAGGTAGAAGACTTCGTGAGCAACAATGCTATCAAAAGTAATTGGACTGGATCTGTGGGGTGAACAGCATTGTTTGTGTTCTCTTAAAGCTATCAGTTTATCTGGCCAATTTTTGCAGAACCAATTACAACCTTG
Source organism: Protula sp. h YS-2021 (assembly GCA_949752745.1). Taxonomy (NCBI): domain Eukaryota; kingdom Metazoa; phylum Annelida; class Polychaeta; order Sabellida; family Serpulidae; genus Protula; species Protula sp. h YS-2021. The sequence continues at coordinate 26,798,985 of OX457027.1, read as the reverse complement.
GCATGCTTCTGTTACAGTAGGAGTAAGAACTAAAATATTGACTGAAAGGGACACAATTAAAAATACGAAATCGCTAATTCGGCCTTCACAGCATACAACATGTAAAAAAGCGTCCATAGGAAAACTTTGTGATCTTTTTTTTTTTTTTTTTTTTTTTTTTTGCAATTTGACCATTTTTGGCAAACAATCGGGCTCTTCTGTAAGAAGAGTAGCACTTATTGGTTTCCTAAAATTTGGCCAATATTTCGGCCAAATCGTGTGAAGGATTACCTGGGAAACGTTCCTGCCATATATCAAAACAATAGGACCAGAAATGTAGGAAGAGTAGCATGTGAAAAATTGTTTACCCACAAACATAACGGACGGCGCATACCCTACAATTGAAGCGTATAGCCCAACAACAACATTAGGCTGGGCTGAAAAGTTCAGAAGAAATATATTATGAAAATTTTTTAAATCTTGACAAATACATTTTAAAAATTTCATGAAGCTAAAAAATTACTAGACAAAAGATCATACACAAATGTGAAGGGATGCAAATGAAACTAAACCTAATGTCGCACTGCGTACCGAAACATCCCATGAAAGAAGCAGTTGCAGTTTATTTTCACCATTTACGAAGTAACAAAGTTCACATGACCTTGGACTTTGTAATATGTAAGATAAAGTTCAGATCACGACGTTACCCGCCGCGGAAGGGATGGAGTACAAAAACGAGGTCAAAACCACTCTTATCTCTAATAATTTCCGAGATAACACAGGTAATAATACATTCAACCTTTAAAATCCAGGTCAAAGTTCAGATCAAATTACCACTTAACTCACTCTGTAAAGAGGTAGAGTCCTAAAAAACTGGTAAAACCGATCTATCTGTAACGGTCCCGAGATAACACATGTCACGTGTCCTTTGACCTTAAAGATGTAGGTCAAAGCTTAGATCACGAAGAAGGGGTGGAATTGGGAAAAGAGGTCAAACTCTTTAGCGGTTTCCGAGATAGCACAGATCACGTGATCCTTGACTTTGAAAATAGAGGCCAAAGTTCAGATCACGACCATTTGAGTTACTATGTGAAATGGGTCGTAAAATGGAGGCCAAAATTGATCTACTTCTTACGGTTTCCGAAAAAATAACAATTCACGTAACCTTTGACCTTGAAGTTGTAGGTCAAGGCTTGGATTACGACGTCTTCCTCAATGTAACGTAAGAATGTGGAGAAGTGCGAAAATGAGGTCAACTTCGCTTCTCTCTAACGATTTCAGAGATAACCCCGACCCCTGCTCAAGGTGGTCCAAATTTTTTTCTCTTTATTACGCATACACCAAAGACTTTCACCCCATATTTTCGTTCGCACAGGAACTTAAGTTCAAACACGATCTTTTACCTTTTTCAATATGAATCGATTTTCTTGAAGGCCGGTTTTTTTGTGAAAGAAGGGTTAAAACAACCCAATATGAAATCTTTGATTTCATGTTGAGAATAAGATGTAAATTTTCGGCAGGTGCAGGAAGTTCTAGATACGCACTGGAGAATAAGCAGGCAGAAAGTGCTGTTAAATATTTTATATAAATACCATCAAGCCCCCCCCCCCCCCTCGGGGTATTTGGAAGAGGACTGACGACAATGGTATTTTTCAGGGTTGGTCTTAATTCCAGATTGCCTTTATCCCATGGGCCTGGGGTAGTGTAGATGCTGCATGTTCACGCCAATATCCCCAGTTGCATCATAACACTGGATTGTGTACAAACTTAACTGTTACCACAAATACCGGCGGGTTGAAAACTGGACACATTTGTATGACAAACGTTAGATTGCCATTGGGTGTGATATTCTGTAGCTATGCAAGTAAATAAGCAAAGAACCATCTGCAAGTGGAGAAAACCTTCATAACACAGAAACCTAAGTTTAGTTTAGTTGACTATATTGAGTTACTTGCTAAAAAAAGACGCGTTGTCTTGTGTGTTACTTAGAAATGTGTGAACCACCATGTATGAATGGTGGAGTTTGCAACAACGGAACCTGCACTTGCACGCCAGCATATATGGGCCTTGGGTGTGAGGACCCTGTCCCCGCATCGATATCAAAACCTGCGGCTGGGGCGAATGAGGGGGCTCCTGAGAATGAGAACCAATATCCAAGTGCACCCTCAAACCAGGATCCAAGTGAACCCTCAAATCAGGACCCAAGTCCACCGTCTAACCAGGACCCAAGTGCAACCTTAAGTCAGGACCCAAGTGAACCCTCAAATCAGGACCCAAGTGCACCGTCAAATCAGGACCCAAGTCCACCGTCTAACCAGGACCCAAGTGCACCCTCAAATCAGGACCCAAGTCCACCGTCTAACCAGGATCCAAGCGCACCCTCAAGTCAGGACCCAAGTGCACCGTCAAACCAGGACCCAGGTACAACATCAAACCAGGATCCAAGCGCACCGTCAAGTCAGGACCCAGGCGCACCTTCAAACCAGGATCCAAGTGTTCCTTCTCAACAGGACACAAATACGGATCCTAACTCTGGTTCTGCACCTGCACCTGTTCCGTTTTCTGATCCAGCACCAGTACCGGATACCCAACCACCACAAAGTTGCTGGCCAAATCCATGTCTGAACCATGGGTCGTGTGAGATAAGTTACGGTCAAATAAGCTGCGATTGCTCAAGCCCGTGGGTGGGCGACCGCTGTCAATTCGGTAAGCAGTGGTCTTACATGCTTAAATACTTGAAGGCTATATCTTTGTATATTTCATAATTAAGTAAAAACCGTTTAAAATACACTTCTTTTCGATGAATTTAAATTGCAATATCCTTATTTTGTCTCAGAAGTTATTTTTATTTTAAATCATATGGTCTTAAAGTACTTTTATAGCTTAACATGAGCTAAGAAGATACTGGAAAACTGTATCATTATTGCTTTGAAATTCACGTTTTTCACTTTGCAAAATTTGTAAAAATGTATAACATGTTTTAAATATATGTCATTTTAATGAAAATTTAATGTTATATAGATGATGTTGAAGGTTTGTGCTTTCTTAAGATGGATGCAATCCGAATCCGTGCGAGAATGGTGGGACATGTGAGGAGGGCAGATGCACCTGTGCCAGGGGATTTACAGGGGACTGGTGTGAAGTACAGGGTGGGGCTCATTCCTCCCCAGTCCCAGCACAAGAACCTGCAGCACCTGTCGTGAATCCCGCTACCAGCCCCAGCTGTTATCCCAACCCGTGTCACCACGGAGGGGAGTGTTCCATTCAGGCAGGGAGCATCCAGTGTAGTTGTGAAGAGCCTTATGTTGGTGATCTATGTGACTCAAGTGCGTTTTTTATTTACTTATTTCCATATGTCTCAAAATATTAGAGTTTAAGTTTTTAAAAATAAAATTTGACATTCCGAGTTTAGGGGATGAAGTTTGCAAGAGGGTCCACGTTCGGTTATGTTTCGGACCCGGCTCTGGCGTGTGGGAGTAGCCTAGCAAGGACACTCATGGTAGTAAATATACAAGTGAGCGCCCCTCCTCCGAGTATATGCTATGCTGTGTCGCATTCTACACAGAATGCATAACTGATTCGTTTAATTATAAATTTCTCTAACAATACTGCGAGTTGAATTTTGTGGAAATATACATCTACCTTGTCCCAAAATATTGAAAGGCTGCGATTTTTATAGCGCGAGTAATTCATCGGGAACTCTTAAAAAAGTCTATGTGGTCCATGTATTTCTCCAACATTGCTAAATTCACAGACCCATCTTCTCTTTCATTCAATAAAATAAAGTGGATATCTATAACGATTGTAGGGGAGTGTGATCCGAACCCGTGTCTCAACGGTGGCGTTTGTGAAGAGGGAAATGTTTGTACCTGCTTTCGTGGCTACACGGGCACCCGGTGCGAAATTCCACGGAAACGTGGCAGAAAGGTTTGTCAGTTAAATGTCAAGTTTCATCCTGCGAATAAATGTCATTTTGCACTTTCACGAATTTCCAATGGGGGCTGTGTTTCGACTGCAAGTATAAATATGGCTTAAAATATAAAAAAATAAGAGATAAAAGGTAAGGAAAAAACACCAAAACTCCAATTTTCCTATGCATACCGGAGCTTCAAGATTTAATAAGACCTTATATGAGTTTTAGAAATTAGTTTTGCATGTTGTCGTGCATGCGTTAGCACCTATTTGTGAATATGCTTCTGCAACGTAGAATTTTGTTAATTTTTCAGCTCTTTTCCCGTATCTTTTCTTTATGCGTTTAACCCATTATGATGAATCCGAAGTAAGAACCCAGAACTTTTCTAGGAGTTCCAAAGTGCAATTGCGCTTATTCTGGCTTTTTGGTTTTTTTTAATTTGGGTGTCAGTGGCGGTTGCAGGTGTCGGGTATTTAAGGCGGAGCGTGAGATTGACTCCTGTTTTTCAATTCATTAGAAAAAAAAGATATGCTTGAGCAAGACTGGAAATCCTACCAACACAAATAGGATCGTTTTTATAGTCATGTTCTAGGATCGATTTGGAAACAGGATGCAAGTGCTACATTCCCATAGCAACCCTATATTCAGGATATTGTCGAAATTAGTCACATCAAAACTATAAAGAAAGTAAAAGCAATATTGACCGATATAAAAGGTATCACAGAAATTAATTTGGAAATAGTATTCTTGTATTTTAATACAGTAATTTAAACTATAGTTTTAATTGACTTGCAGCATAAAGCAGGAAGAAGGGGCAAGTAGTACATCGGTGGTGAGGAGACAATGGAGCAAAGAAAGAACCAGAAGTCTGCGTTCTTTCTGAAACTGACTTATAAAATTAAACGATTCCACAGTCGTTTAAATCACTGCCTTCAATGGTTATATTTATTATTGCAAAAAACTATTTTATTACATATCTCTTCCATTTCAAACAAATGACACATATTTAATCTCAAGTTTTATGGAATTCCTAACGTTAATAATTATATTAGATTTTATTGGCTGTGAATCACCAAAAAAAAAAAAATTTGTAAGGTTATTAATTAATTAAGGTAATATTTAAGGTGATATTTAATTTGCAAGTATCGTCGGGCGTCTTGGACAATTACTACACCACACTTACATTTTTGAATTTTACCCTGGTTTTGGCTGTTTTTATGTGTACTTTTATTATGAAATTTATATACGTTGGTTATTAAGGGATACCCAGTAAGCACTGCGAAGTTGCGATGTTGGATAGACGTTGCATCGGCGTCGTACCAACGTCGGGTTTTACTTGCTTATGGAAGTCCAAACGACGTCTGCCTTTCAACGTTAGATAAAGATCTATTACCCGACGTCTAATCAACGTTGCATAAAGACTGCAAATGGAAGTCGAAACAGTAACGTTGTGTGGGCATTCGAGAAAGCGTCTTTTTATAGACTACGGGGAAATACTCATCGGAATCGCAGGCAAGATAGCGACAATCATAGTGTGTCAGCCCTCTGTCAAAGTACACCCACCCTTAGGTCATCTGAGGTGCTGTGAAGTAGATTTCCATGAATATTTTGCAAAAGTAGGGTGTGCTCTTGAAATTCTGATATTTTGTGTCCTCGTTTTTGGTCTACTTTCAAAGTGACCTGCCATGTCTGCTATTTCCGGTGAGCGATAACACAAGGAGATTGATTTTGGTTGTGAGTCAGACCAATCACAATCAAGGTACAGCCAGAGTTTATGATGTGACTTGGTTGAGTTAACGTTGTAACTTCACATAGACGTTGGATCGACCTTAGAATGTTTATTGGGTATGCCTCACCGCGGACAAATTGCACAATTTCAGACTTCTCTTACCTCTAGACTATCGTAGAAAAGAGAGAAAAAAAGAAAAAATATGTCTGAACAATGAAAAAGATGGCGTTGCTCAAATCCAGCAATATTATTTGATTTATTTCAGGATTTGTGTGATTACAATGCTACAATATGAATTGCTTCAGTTCTTGAAACCAGTGTGTTGGATTATGATTTTAAATCTCACATTATGTTCAATATTTAAGTTGTTTTTTATTGCGCTTTGATTCCGTTTATGTGTTCCAACATTTTGGTTTTCTTAAATTCTCAAATAATCTCTATTGCATTCATGCCGGGATTTTTACTGTGAAGCTTTTCACTCTTTCGTTTTTAAGAATTCAAAGGCATTAAGAATAGTAATACCATCAAAGAACAGATGATATGTTCCAGTTACAGTTATGCCGTGCTTAAGTATGACACAGTAGTTTTTTTTTTTTTTTTTTTTTTTTTTTTTTTTTTGAGAAATATGTCGGCCGGAGTCATCTATTTATTCAAATCTTTGATACTAAAATTCAAATCAAGTGTTAAAAGGATAACATTGTGAGCAAGTTTTCAGATGAAAGCTATTGATGGCGGTGTCACATTTGAAGTAGTACCCCCTGTGTGGTTCTGCGATAGATACCTTGCTTCCTTTCAAAATTATTAAAAAAAAATAATCACAAAGTTTTCTTTAAAACTGATAAAATGACCGTACTATAATGTAAGGTGATGGAATTGGTGGAACTATAGCATAATGCAAAAATATACAGTAAGTATTGTGATTCAAACATTTCCGTCATTAAACGAAACCCTTATTCTGCTTCTAAAATCCGAAATTTATTTAATTCAATTGCTCCACCCCGTCACAACGTTCTAAATTTTTAAGCATACCCCATTCAGCATGTAATCTATCATTTATTTTTTGCACTTGTTAAATACGTTTCATGTATTTCCCGTTGTGAAATCAGTTATGAAGCCATCAATAAAATCAATAAAATCGTTCACGACGACGCACTATGATGTTTTATTGTCTCCTTCTAGCGATTAATCCCAACTGGATCGATTTTTTCGCTACTTTTATAGCGATGAATTCATTACGCTTAAGCGTAAGCTTGACGGCGAAACTTTTTGTGACCTTGTCTGCAAGCCACGATGTAATATCGCATTTTTGCCTTCGCGACGTTTCAAAGACTTTGTTTTGGAGGCGTCAAAACTTTTCTGTTCAGATTTTAAACAGACTTTTTTTTGCTTTCTTTATGAACGACTCTATGTTAACCTTCATTTAAAAATTAGTAAAATTCAGTTGCAATTTACGTTTTAGTTTCATTTTGGTCGAAAGCAATTCGAGCTTGGAATTGACAGGGCACAAATTAAAACTTTTTTTTGCTAGTTCATAAGCAACAAGTCATTCATATACACATGTCCAGGTGAAAAAGTGCCTCAGTAATACGAAGCTCTACTTTGACCATTTTAGCACTCTGTTTTCATTTTTCAGTGCGAAGTTATTGCTAATTTGGTCCTAATTTTTCAATAAATATGCTGATTTTTCAAAAGTTTCGCACATATTTGTAGAAAAATCAGCCCGAAATTAGCAATAACTTCGAACTGATAAATGAAAACAAAGTAAAAATGATCAAGATGGAGCTTCGTACAATACCCATACCAAGTCTTAATGTGGGTTTTGATGCCAGGAGTCATATAGCCAGATCAAATTATTATATCGTCTGCATAATAACAATCTTGTAAGTATTACCAAATAAAAGACCAATTTGTGTTTTTTTGTTAATTTATTCAAGGAATTCTATCAAATAATTTACAATTAAAAAAACACAAGAATTAGATAATTAAAAAAACTCTAATCAAAACAACCATTTAAAATCTTGTATTTAAAATAGCAATTATGTTACACAATTGGTCAGGCCATGGAGGATACAGGGTTAGCGACTTGGCGTGTGTGAGTCACAGGTCGACTGAACTACAGCATCATGTGACCAAGTAACATGTAACTGGGCTACACGTGTCCGAGTTGCAGTGACACTTGACTGAGCAACACGTGATCGGTCAGAAAACGACTTAGGTATCAAATCATCACAATGGAAACATTAAACTTTGTCGAAAATAATATATGCTAGTTAATTCAACGCTGTTCACGAAAAAATAAAGCTGTTTGATTATAGTCCTCCTTTGAGTAGTGATAACATTCTTTAGCTGTCAGGGTTGTAGTTTCCACCACGACGAATGGGCCTCAGTGAACTGATTTTATTGTCGAAATTATTTTGAAAAAGCGTCTGCTCACTCCACAGTCCTTCGGGGAAGAGCCACGCTGTCCTCTGGTAGTTGGGGCAGTCGTAGGCAACCCACCTGAGCACATGCACATAACATAATTGTTTGTAGTTGATGTATTGGTCACAATATCAACTATATAAAGAAAGACGATATATATATATATATATATATATATATATATATATATTTATATATATATTTCCTCTTAATATATATTATATATAGACTCAAAATTTTTCTAAACTGAAATATATATATATATATATATATATATATATATATATATATATTTATATATATATTTCCTCTTAATATATATTATATATAGACTCAAAATTTTTCTAAACTGAAATATAGATATATACATATATATATATATATATATATATATATATATATATATATATATATATATATATATATATATATATATATCAGTTAAGAAAAATATTTGAGTATCAGTACCAAACAGGTCAACGTCGGATTCATGAAAATGTGCCTGTTTCTACGTTTCTCCAGCTACGGTGTTACTGAGAAAAATCTGTCCGAAAGTATTACAGGAATATAAAATATAGCTGGGTTTTTACAAAATACAACTGAACAACTGAAAACCAACAAAAGCACTATAAGATTAAGATGTAGTCGATCGGTGATGCGATTTTAAAATGGACGTCAAATAGCGCTGGACCCGCTGTTCAGTTTATTACCGGACTTCTGCCTGGGACTGACAAGAAGACATAATTGATATCAAACAGGAGTAGCTCAATGACCTGCGAAAGATTTTGAAAGGTTCAATATGCCTATCTCTTAATAATATATTATCTGTTTCCGGTGTAATTTAGAAAGCAATGCTCACCCGCCGGCGGCGACCCTGATCGAACTGGCTTTGTTTTTGTCACTGCCAAGATCTTTGACATCTTTAGTGTATTTTTTCTCATCGCCTGTGAAATTTTGGCCGCTGTAGGTAAACAGCTTAGGATCGTCGTCCAAATTCTGCAATTTTTTTCACACACAAAAAAAAACACAAATAAGGTTCAGCTCATAATTCGCTGAGTTTAAACTTTAAAGCAATACATTTGGTTTTGCCATTTTGAACATATATGCTATCACAACGTAATTTCGGAACGGGGAAGTGAGGGTGAGGGTGGAAAGGTAGTTTGAGAGTGCAAGCGATTGTTCTTTTGAAGAACTGTACACAAACCGTTTTATTCAGCTATTAATTCAGAACGTTCACTGTGGTCATTTTATTCAAAAGCTATACACATCACCTATTCATTTTAAGTGTCAGCTAGTGCAATATCGCGCCCAAATCGAAACCATTAATTTTTTTAGCGTTCAAACTTAATTTTATGATTTCAAGCCGTCCTGTGAACACGAAAAAAACACGCAGGTGGGATTTTTATAAATTTCTTGTACCGCCAATGTTTAATTAATATATTTACAATTATTTAACATCAATACAATTACGCAACATCAGTACAATTACGTAACATCAATCCAATTACGTAACATCAATAATTGATAGATGTAAAACAATAAAGAAGAATTACATCACACATATTTATAAGAAAGAAAAAATATAATTCACTGATCCAAAATTTGTCTGGGGGTCAAACAAATTGAAATCCCCCACCGTAACAAAACAATATATGGAGGCGATGGGGCGGAGGAGGGATTTAAACAAATTTATTTCTTAGCTTAATTATATAAAATGTGTTACACGCGAGGAGAGTAAAATGAATGAGGTTGCTGAATGCTTAACAGCTACCCTCATTGAGTACAGATAATTTTAGACCAATCAAATCAGAGGGACGGCTTATTCATAAATCCGTCTAGGTCAGTGGGCGGACCTAAACGGCAATTTATGATTTCAAGCCGTCCTGTGAACACGAAAAAAACACGCAGGTGGGATTTTTATAAATTTCTTGTACCGCCAATGTTTAATTAATATATTTACAATTATTTAACATCAATACAATTACGCAACATCAGTACAATTACGTAACATCAATCCAATTACGTAACATCAATAATTGATAGATGTAAAACAATAAAGAAGAATTACATCACACATATTTATAAGAAAGAAAAAATATAATTCACTGATCCAAAATTTGTCTGGGGGTCAAACAAATTGAAATCCCCACAGAAGAACCCCACAGACAAACGGGCAATCACACTGTGAAAGACGGTACGCGAAAATATTTATCAATAGCATTAGAACGCCACCTGCCAATATGAGAAATGCGTGTTTTATTTAAACCTTTTTGGAGGCAATATGTCGCGGCACCTATTCGAAAGGAATGTGAAGTATAACCCTTACAAGTACCAAGGGAGAGAATTAATGCCGATTTGAGAACGGTATTAAAAAATGATGGAGAAATAGGCTTTCCGCTTTTTAAAACGAAGAGAGAACCAACTTTTTGTGTACGAAGTTTTAAATAATTTGACATCGCTTCAACGGGGCAAAAGGGGCCGGGGGAAGAGGGTATATGCAAATCAAAGTGTCTACCCTTACTATGCTTAAATTGTTCAAAGTGGATAGTTAAACCGACTGGTTTTCCTTGCTTCCTTTTAATTTTAATATTATTAGCTAATAACAAATTTGGATTGTTGGCGGATGTGGAAGTGAATTCACCAACACGAAGAAAGGCATGAAATGCTAATAAAAATAAGGATTTAAATAAAGCAAGATTATAATATTCAGTAAATATTTGAGGAAGAACGTCACACATTCTGTGTAGAAACTCACGGAAATGGGCTTTCTATGGTCAGAATGATAATGTTTATTTTTGTAACCAACCAAAGCCTTTCTAATTAAGAATTCTTGGGTGAGGTCTGGTTTCTGTTTAAAGCGATGAATAAACGCAATTGCAGACATGCGAGTTAACACTGTATTGTATGAAAAACCTTGACAAGAGCAATACGCAATATATATAAGCAACGCATTGATTGATGCAGGACAAGCTGGCTGAGCAAATCGAAACCATTAATTTTTTTAGCGTTCAAACTTAATTTTCCAAAGAAGTCGCATCAAACAGCACTATTAACAAATCAGACATGTGCAGTTTATTGTGCTGTCTTCTTTCTTTCTTTTCTATGTTTTTATGAGCTGAGTATATGTTGCGAAGCTTGCTTTCAGCAACGACGCCACTAAATAACTTCATATCTAGCAAAAATCCAACATAGGATGCTTTGTCAGACCACCCTTCCACCCCCCTCCCTCCAAGGAGGTTTGTCAGATTGCCCCCTCCCCCTACCGATCCCCAAATGCTAGAAACAATGTTTGGATAAAAAGCATTTCACTGCCCCTACAAAATCTAAATCTTCTTCAACCCCCCCCCCCCCCCCCCCCACCAAACTCCACCCTTAGAAGACATCTTGTAGTAATATAGATTCTGAAAAAAATAGACATAAAACAAGTAAAACCACATCAAAGATTGAATTTAACTACATTCCCATTCGCTTTCCCTTACCACATATATGGGCTGTAGCGATGACACTTTGCCACTGATGCTCGCCGGCAGGTTGACTTTCTGACCCTCCACAAAGATATACCACTTGCCCTCAAAGTATTTATCGTCATACAAAAGCCATCTGTATTAAAAAAATAAAATAACTGTCAGATGAAAATAAATAAGAAACGCATTTGCAAAGTTTGAATTTGGTTATTCGAATTTATTTCGTTTATTTATTTCATTTGAAACATTAAACATGTTCCGGGCCATATATTGTTTTTTGACAATAAAATGGGAGTTTGACCTGATGCACCGAATGTTCATACAGTCGTTTGCAATTTCTGATTTCTAATAGAACTGGAGAAAGGGGATAGAAGTTAAAAAAAACAAATATTAAACAGAATCAACTCCCCCAGCTCTACCCCATTCCCCCCACCCCCACTAGGAAATATTTATAATTTGTTTTAAGCCCGATTTATAATTAGAAGAAAACGTAACGCACACTCCTTTGACCACTTGCAATGACTTTGCCTCATTGTTGAAGCCGGAGAATTGGAGGTTGTTGACACTATACGTGTACTCCATGGGTCTTCCTTGGAAGTTGTTTTCGCCGTACAGAATAATCTGAAATACCAGAGCAACGTTGCTTTGTTAATTAACATTTTAACCACAGATTTTAGCTTGATTGTACACATCCAGCTTTTTTATGTTCTCTAGCATGCTTCTCAATGTGTTTATTGGGGTTTATAATGTAGTATATTAATCCATCTAAGTGGTTATCCTTTGGGCGTTGAAATATTTTGCAATGCCACATATATAGTCGAAGCCTAATTAAACTTGTGGGCGTAGTAATAGCTTCTAAAACAAGTCGGCAATGAGATGCCGCAGAGAGATTGGTATATTAAATTGTGGGGTTTCGATGCGCGACGTTGCCAGACGCTTTGGGTGTTGCAAAAGCACCGTGTACAAACTGAAAAGGTTGTATCTGGACACAGTGAGCATTGCGGAATGATCGAGAAGAGGTCATCCGCGCGTTACGACGCCACCCAAGAACCGTCGTATTCGTTATTCAGCTCCGTGATCGCTTTCGGACTTGAAAAAGGACTGGGCGCACCAATAACCGAATAAATGCGAAAACGGTTACTAGACGATTGCATAAAAACCGACTGCATACGCGTCCTCCCTACATTGAAATGGTACGAATGGGGGCATGCGCCGTAACCAGAATTACTTGCGAGCGAATAATGTTCAAGTTTTGGAACGGCCGGTGTATAGCCACAAGTACGGGACTACCTGGATAGAAGACTGCGCACTAGGATTCCGGCAACACATAAATCACGCCCGTTACGACAGGCGTTAATCTATGGAATACCGTTTTAATATTTAATACTTATTTTTGATATCAAAATATATTTAGAGATATCAATAAATCATGTAGGTCTCTGTGGAATGCCGTTTTAACATTTAATGCTTATTTTTGATATCATAATACAATTAAAGATATCAAGAAATCAATGTAGATCTCAATAATTGATATTTTGCTATCAATTGAATTTTAGATGGCCAAAATTTATTTTTGAGATAAAAAGATCAAGTTCACAAACTTAAAAAATCTTAAGGGAGACACACATTTACATAAAATTTAACGACTCGTCACTTAAATTTTGGAGATAAAAACTTGAATTATTTAGATCAATAATAACTCAATTTTTATCTCAAGAATTGCTTCTTTCTTGTACAGTAAAAAATTTAAGGAAAGATTCTGTATACAAGGGCTAGTCATTTTTCATTTACAGATGTGTACTTCTGAATTTTTTATTTAAAAAAAATAGACAGATATTTTAACATCAAAAAACAATTGCAGATATCAAAATACAAATCAAAAAAGTCTATTTCAAAAAAATGATACCTGAAATAAATTCTAGATATCAATAAAAGGAAAATGAATTATTGAGCTGCAAATTGATATTTTGCTCTCAAATATTTCATTTATGCTATCAAGAATTGAATTTTTGATCTCAAAAAAATCAATTTCAGACATCATTCAATCATTTTTGATATCAATAAATATTTCTTGATATCTCTAAATATTTATTGACATCAAAAATTATTTTTGAGATCAAGAATACATTTAGCGATATCAAAAATACAATTACAGATAGCAAAAATTAATTCTTGATATGAAAATATGGATTTATTGAGATCAAAAATTAGTTCTTGATATCATAAGCTCAATTTTTGAGATCAAAAATTAATTCTTTATATCAATGATTAAATAATAAAGGTGAAAACGGCATTCCATATCAATCGAGGAATGGCATAGATATCCCCAGTATTGCATCAATAACACTTTTACTTCGTAAAAGCTTTAAATTCGCTTATCTCCACTTTAGATGGGTTCCCTTCCGGTAAATAATACCACGCAAATAAAAATGAAATTTTTCCTTGTGAATAGAATGGTCCCTCTACTCTCCATCCTGTCTTCCCTCCATCTCCAGCCAATCAGCAAGCGAGAACGATAAGACTTACGTCATTCGAAGACATCAATCATTCCCTTCAAGCGTGGTGTTTACAACACACGCCTTTCTGTGTGCTCCACTTTTTTATCTAAAAAAGGGAACTGAGCAAGGTGCGATTTTGCTTTAATCTACTATTTTCACTTTCTTGGATTAACTTACGTGATTTGTGATTTGTGTGAATAAATTTCTACTCGGATTGAAGCAATTTTTCGGCACTGTTTCTTTCGGTCTGGTAGTTGTTGAGTTTACACGCAGAGGAGACACCTCTTAGTCCCGGGAAGTGTGCCTCTCTTCTCCACACGGAAGCTACAGGACCGGAATTTTGTTCTAGTTCATGCACACACCGCCTCGGAGTTGGTAGAATCTCTGCAGCCCACTGTGCCTGCTTCGATTCCTAGTCAACCACAGCTTATGGTACCATTACGTGAATGGCCATTTTTGCTGGTTAGACACTCCTTCGGAACCTGCTAGTTAGGTCAGGGTTTCTCCAGACTCTGCTAGCTCTGGTTCAGGCGAAATTATGCTCATAGACGTTTCGAGCTATTTTTGGCGAAATTTCTGCTGAAAGCCCATTTATGGGACTACGATATCCCATACATGGTTCCGAGGTGCCGTTTTTTTCGGCACCAAGTGGCCCATTTGTGGCACCTCATTTGCCTGGGATCAGGCCCGAATCCCATTTATGGGATCGGTCGGACGAGACCCACAAATGGACTAGATGGTACCGTCTAGGGTCCCGGAATCGATCCCGTTTTCGGGCCCATGGTCATATCCCGTTTATGGGATAATTTTCCTACATCCCGAAAATGGGCCCATCGAAAGCTCATCTTGAATACTTGTCATTCGATAGAGCTCTGAGAGGCCTATGAGCATCATTTTAGCGCCTATTCGAGCAGAGTACGTACTGGTATTATTTGCTAACACTCCAAGGTGGTATAACTCTCGTTTTTGCGCTAAATGTTCTTTTATCTGTCTAGTCTGCTGTGACATGAACAGATAACTTACCTGTCTTTTTCTGCTTGCATTTCAGATATGACAGAAGCCAGCCTGCGGAGTCAGCCGATACTTCTGCAGTGCACCCACCCACCTTCAGTCTTCAACCCCCACTCTATTTGTGACCGTTGCAAACGAAAGAACAGTGTACCCCTTTGCGACGAGTGGAATACTTGCTCTGAGTGCCATCACTTGTCACCGAAACAGTGGAAACTTATTCTCAAGAACAGGATACGCAATGATAGGAGAAGGTACAAACGTAAAGCTTTGTCTTTATCCCCAGGTGCGTCCTCGGATTTCGGTCAAGTAACGATGCGTAAAGCTAGCTCAGTGATTTTGGAACAAGTTTCGTCTCCCGTTAAGATGGATACAGGTTCGGAGTCCGATGCGTTTGCGGTGGACAAGAAGAACAAGAAATCCCGCAAACGTAAAGCATATACCGAAACGGTGGCCGACCTGGATATTCCAGAAGGCAAAGAGTTGGAAACCCTCAGGAAGGCTTGGGCTTTTACACCCTCGGATACGGATAAAACCGAAACGACACCGAAAACAGACATTGCCGTGGAACCAGTGACAGTTACTCATACGGCTTCGGGCTCCAGTTTCTCGGCTCTGGCCGGTCAGTTGGGCATTCCGGCACAATCAGAACTGTCGTCCCCCCCTTCAGTGCCACGACTACCTGGAGAGTTTTCAGCCTTTTTGTCGATGCAAGCCCAGTTGCAAAAACAATTGCTGGACCTCCAACAGCAAGTCGAACGCCAAGGCAAGGAATCTCGTCGCAAACATAAACCGTCTGCCACAGTTTCGCGACCACCACCGGACCTACAGCCACTCACCACTCCATCCCCTTCTCGTGTAGATCCCAGCACACAACTACCGTCAGTAGAAGTGATCAGTGACGCTGAATCTTCAGGGCTCCCCCCATCAGGGCGAGGATCAGGCTTTTTGGGAGAGGAGGAGGAAGAAGAGTTGGTCCAGTCAGTGGCATCCCATCTGTCTTCCATTCCACTCAACCGAGAACGGGAGATCTATACCCCTTCGGGTGACGTCCCATCACAATCGGCAGGCACCAGTCACGAACGGGAACCCGAACAGGAGTCAGAGGACCAAGAGTCAGTAGGGGGAGAATCGAGTGAGGAGGCAGCAGATACACCCCCTTCCTCTCAGTTTCGCCTTCCCCTCAGGGAAATGGACTATATCAGATCCCCTCGTAGTGGCCAGAAGCTTTGGAAAGATCCGGCAGCAGCAGGGAGACGCCCAATCAGGACCCCCTCCCCACCGGATTTCACTCCACGAAGCGAGAATGCCACGCCATCCATCACCTCATCTACAGTAGCGCCAGAGGACGTTCCTTTTCGCGACGCAATTCAGGAAATTGCCCGTCTGGCTAGGGTCACGGCCAGCTCTCCTACAGCCGATAAAGAGGATCCTCCGATCCGGATGACCTCTCAGACGGCCCCGCTGCATCAAGACCCATTTATCGCGCTACCTACTAGCGAAGGCATCGCTAACGCGGTAACAGTAAGAACAAGGGAGTTCAAAAAGATGGATAATGCTGAGGGCCGTACCTTATCCCGTTTTCACGCCTCGCGCCACTGTGCTGTAAGACCAGGCCCGTATCGACCATCGGACGACCTAATATCTTCAGAACCCTTAGAGCAACCGTCGAAACGCACGGTTTGGATGCCCTCGGTTCGCAATGATTCGGACATTCCACTAGTGGAGAAAGACGCTAAGACCATTGAGGCGTCCTCACGACATATTCTTAATGTAATGTCATTTCAGGACCACACTCTGAAAGCGTTAAAAACGCGTTGGGAGGATTTACGCCTCAATGATCCGGTCACGTCCAAACTATTGGAATGTCTGGCTCTTGCAACCAGGGACGTGGTCAAGCTATCTACTTACCTGATGACGTCCATGGTTTTTCTCAGACGGGATGCCTTCTTACAACATTGCTGGTCAAGCGTGAAAGGGTTGAGGGATTTGCGTCATGCTCCCATTCTGGGTGAAAAAGAATTGTTTCCTCCCGCGGAAATAGAGCGAGTAAATCAAGAAAGCCGCTCCCTATCACAAGACTTCGCCTTGATGTCCAGGATGTCCCGTGCATCATTTCGGCGCCCACTCAAACGCAAGAGAGTTCAACGCCCAAACTCGGAGCAGGCTAAGCCCATATCTCAATCGCAACCCCCTCCGGCCAAGAAGCCCAAGTCGGGTCACAGCAATCGACAGGAGGGCCCATCACCGCAACAGAGCAGGTAGCAGCCAATCAAAGTACCGCCCAGAGACTCATTGGTCTCCTGGCGATACTTTAATAAGTGTAGAAAATCCAAAAGATTTGCATTCCTGCATCTCCTACTGGCCCGTAGGAGGAAGGCTAGGCAAATTCTGGAAGGCCTGGGCAGAAATGGGTGCCCCTCGTCGGGTAGTCCGATGGCTAAAAAACGGGTATTCTCTACCGTTCAAACGGGATCAAAGGGGTCACAAAGTCCCTATTCCCCTAACTGCCTGGGCACCAGAAAACTTAGTCACCTCCTATCCCAAAGGGTCAGACAAAGATGTAGCCCTTCAGGAAATGTTGATATCCCTGAAAGAAAAAGAGGCCATAGAGGAAATGCCCGAAACCCAGGAAGCCTTTTTCAGCAGGGTCTTTCTAGTCCCCAAAAAATCAGGCGGGTGGAGATTAGTCATAGACCTCTCCTCCCTCAACGAATTCCTAATGACCACAACTTTCCAAATGGATACAGCCCAAGTTATAAAAGAAAGCCTTCAGGCAGGGATGTGGGGCACGTCGATAGATCTGTCAGACGCGTACCTCCATATCCCATTGCATCATTCAACCAAAAAATTCGTAAGCTTTCAAATAGGCCTACAACGTTTTTGGTTTCGGGCACTCCCTTTCGGTCTCTCCACGGCTCCGTATGTGTTTTCAAAGGTAATGAAAGTTCTGAAGTCTTGGGCTCGCCTAGAAGGCATGTTGGTGTTCCAATATCTAGACGACTGGTTACTAGCCCATCAAGACAAACAAACGGCCCGTCTTCAAACTATAACTCTAGTTCGAAAGGCCATTCAGGTGGGGCTCGTAGTCAACATACCCAAATCGGAACTTTCACCCAAACAAGACATTATATTCCTCGGGGAAAGATGGGATCTAAAAAATGCAAGAGCCTTTCCTACCGAAGAGAGACGCCAAAGAGTCTGTCAGGCAATAAAAGCAATCCCAGCAGACAAAAACGTGAACTTACAAGCAATGGAATCCCTGTTAGGTCTCCTAGTTGCAACCGAAAAAACGGTCCCTTTAGGCCGCTTGCATTACAGACCATTTCAAAGACAGGTCAGATTTGCACTAAGAAAAGGGAGGTTTCCCCGTGCCAAAACAAAAATTTCTGGGAAAACACTAATTCCCCTACAATGGTGGTGCGATCCCATAGTGATGACCGAGGGTGTCCCCTTTCACCCCCCACCCCCAGAGATAGAACTTCAGACCGATTCGTCCCAGAAGGGCTGGGGGATACATTGTCAGGGTCAAGTATGGAAAGGGTTATGGGCTCCCCCCCCCCTAAACAGCTACCACATCAATTGGTTAGAGTTACGAGTAGTGTGGATAGCCCTAAACAGATTGAATCACATTCTCAGGGGCAAATCCGTACGGTTCCTTTTAGACAACTCTACGGCAGTAGCTTACCTAAACAGACAGGGAGGGACCAGGTCTCTTCATCTCTCGAAATTAGCATGCAAGATTCTTTGCTTTGCTCGCCAATGTCACATCAGCCCATCACTTAGCGGGAAAACTCAATGTACTGGCAGATTTGGCTTCCAGGGAGGGACAAATAATTCACACGGAATGGTGCCTAGCACACACATCCTTCCGATGGGTAGCAGGTCAATCACCATGGGGTCCCCCCTCCATAGACCTATTCGCCAATTCCATGACGACCCAACTGCCCAGGTTTATCTCCCCCTGCCCGGATCCAGCTGCATGGGCGGTGGACGCACTCAATTGCCCATGGCCAACCCAAGAAGTACTGTACGCCTTCCCCCCACAGGCAATACTCCTTCAAGTTCTCCAAAGGATAATCAAACTGAAACCACGATTCCTCCTGTTAGTGGCCCCATGGATGCCGGAAGCTCCATGGTTTGCCCTATTGCTACAATGCAAGGTGGTCAAATCAGTTCCGATCCCATGCCACAAAGAACTATTATCCCAACCACACTGGCATCACTTCCACCCGGCTCCTCATCTGCTGAACCTACACCTTTGGTGTCTGACCAGTCTTTCTTAAAAAAGAAAGGTTTCTCGAATAAGGTAGTGGATAAAATGGTAAGTAGTCATAAACAATCCACAACTAAGGTGTACAGAGCCCAGTGGAATAAATTTGCCTCGTGGTGTACCAAATCGAAAATAGATCCATTCCAGGCATCCCCACCAGTCGTGGCCGATTTTCTGGACTATCTATTTACTGACGAACATTTAAAAGTAGGTTCAATAGAGGGATACAGGGCAGCCATAGGATCTAAACTCAAAGCATCCATAGGCTATGACCCAGGAGAAGACTCCGCCCTGTCACAATTGATCAGACACTTTAAGGTGAATTCCCCCCCCCCCCCCCCAGTACGCCCACAGTGGCAAAATGGGATCTGTCACTAGTTCTTCGCTTTCTTCAAAGGCCTGACATTTTTGACGAATCAGTAATATCAGCTAAAAATGCCACCTTAAGGTTCACCTTCCTATTGGCGTTGGCATCAGGCAAACGAAGAAGTGAAATTCACGCCTTAGACAGAACAGTGAGTAAGGAAAATGGGACTTGGGATAAGGTATTCCTCGTACCAAGGGCAGGATTCATGGGCAAAACACACATCAAAACTCACGGGATGGGCACATTTGATCATATAGCCCTACCGTCCCTACCCGAAGAACATAGCCCGGGAGATCGTGTGTCATTGTGCCCCGTACAAGCACTACGACAGTATTTAGTTATTTCGGAAACATATCGATCATCAGGTCAAAAAGCCTTGATCATTTCCCACATGCCGAATTTCAATAAGGACATCTCCAAACAAACAATTTCTCGTTACATTAAAGAGGTCATTATTACAGCCTATGAAAGGTCGCAGTCTGATACCAAGCTCCTATCAGAATTGAACGTTAAAGCCCATCAAGTAAGACAGGTGGCAAATTCACTTAGGGCTTTACGCAATGTGTCATTTTCTGAAATCCTCAAAACGGGATGCTGGGTTTCGCCAAACTCTTTTATCAAATATTACCTAAAAGATTTCTCCCAAGATGAAATCTCCGGGATTTATTCGGTGGCCCCTTTTATAGCGGCAGAATCAACATTTAAGGCTTAATTTTTGTTCTGTTAACAGACCGGTCACCCCTAGACCGAAAAGCAAGGGCAAACAGAAAGGTGGACCATCCAAGGGTCGAGGCGGCTATCAACATAAGTTCAAGAATAACCGTTCCTCCTGATGGACCACAACCGCTTCTAGGGACATCTAGCCACGCTTAACGGCGAAGTTTTCTTTCGATCCCATATTTTGGGACCAAGACAGTTTATACTTTCGTACCATATTCAAGAATCTGTGTTAGGTACCGTCACTGTAGCAGGGATTTCCTTCTTCAGGGCTGATTATGTAACCCCTTTTCTAAGTATTACTAAGAAAAGGGGGGGGGGAGAGCAGAGACAGACATCTCTTCTCCTTGCCCGGTTCGATATAGTCTAGTTTCACTTGATCCCTTGAAGAAGGTATCCCATTCCTACAGTGACCATACCGTGAGTACCGTAGGTGCCATTTTTTCTGGGACTGATCCCATATGCAAATTGTGACAGTTCTCAACAAATTATAATTCTGTGATTATGCCTTCACCCTGTGGGTGTGTAGTAATTTTAATTTCATGAATAAGGTGCTTATTATCCGTATTTTCACTTATGCTAAGAGATCGTGACAATACTTCAATTTGTGTTCCATTTATGTGTTCAGGCCTTAAGGCCAGCATGTTTTTACTGACACAGACGGAGCTAATTTCCTCTGTGTTAAGAATTTTATTTTACGTAAATCAGGTTTTGGATTTACTACTTTTAAATAAGCTTTTAAGGTCAATAAAATTGATTTACTTTGTACCTTCTGCATGATAATACATAGCATCAGAGTATCCCAGGTCGGGCTCCATCCAGTGGGAGGCAGGCGGGGGATGGATAGGATACTCATTCAAACGGTTGGTTTGATGGTCAATTTTAGCTTGGTACTACGTTGGAGTCCTTTGACCGTTAGTACTACTTTTTGTTATTCTTTGTCAATGGATCGGGAGTGCTCTTCTCGACTATTAGTTGGAAGAATAGTAAAAGCGGAACATGGTTTGAGTCTTTTATTTTTCTCTCACTTTGTACCCTTATGTCCAAGGACATTGCACTCTGTCGAGTATACAGCACAATTCGCGTAATTATTTATCAATTTTTCAACAGAATGGCAGGCTCCCCTTCTCCGGACTTTAGTCCCATCTAAAGTGGAGATAAGCGAATTTAAAGCTTTTACGAAGTAAAACTATCGTTTTATTTTCGTAAAACGCGCTTTTACGAGTAAAAGCGCAATTCGCGTTCTCCACTTTAGCCTATCTTCCCTCCCAGCCAACCCGCAACAAGCCTGGGTGCGTTGTCACCACTTTTTGGGGCTTGAAGGGAATGATTGATGTCTTCGAATGACGTAAGTCTTATCGTTCTCGCTTGCTGATTGGCTGGAGATGGAGGGAAGGCAGGATGGAGAGTAGAGGGACCATTCTATTCACAAGGAAAAATTTCATTTTTATTTGCGTGGTATTATTTACCGGAAGGGAACCCATCTAAAGTGGAGAACGCGAATTGCGCTTTTACTCGTAAAAGCGCGTTTTACGAAAATAAAACGATAGTTTAACAGCAGGATAACGTTGATGCATCATTGGATTCAAGCACTACGCCAAGCTAACGACTTGATTACCCACTACTTATTAATTGTGTGTTACATTACACTTTCATGAACAGCAAAAAATGTGGGTTCCAAATTGATCATATTTCGTCTTTGAAAAGATTTAAAAAGATTCAGTGTCGCTGGCTATTTATTTTTGAAGAATCTGATGTAGCCTTTGTGTTAATTTTGAAAAAAAAATCGAAAATCACGGTGACCCCAACCTAAAAAATTTTTGCAAGCGTTTATTTTCTTTTGTCCTTCCGTATAAAATGATAGTGTGTTGAAGTGGGGTAGAGACATAGGCAAGTTATACACTTACAGAACCACTTAATACAAATAAATTGTAGTGAAATAGAAACATGCAAAAAAACACCCCATCCCCCATCCTACAACCCGTACTGGGGAGCGACTTTATTCCTCCAAGAAGTGCCCAACAAACTTGACTTATCGAAGAATCAGAGTACTTGAATCATTTAAGTTTGAAATAAAATTACATGAACCAACTTACTTTTGGTGAAGAGTAAGCCATCTTGTTTCCTTTGAAGTTTAAGTCCCTCTTCTTGTTTTTTTTAATTTATTGTTTTTCTTCTATGTTCTTACGATCTGTTGCTTGGTGCCCCGTGAACTGTCCCTTCTCTGTGAGAACCGGGTCTTTTATAGGAAATTGACACGGACATGGCTTTAAGAAAGAAGCCTAGCAACGGGGTTAGTTTAACTTATACCGGATCTGTACAAATTGGACGGCTAAAAAAGATTACATCTGGATCCGGGTACATTGAACGATTCATTGCAGATGTTACCCAATGAGTGATTTCCTATCAATTTTATACCAACCTTTTTCAAACCCACACACTCATACGTTTCTGACTGATTACAATGTTCTTAACTGTCGTTTTGATATAAAACATATCGCCATGTATTTTAACATATGGCGATGTTTAGTGACAGTTGCCACGTGTTTGCTACATGATAAACGCGCGTTGTCTTATTTAGCAACACATTCGCCTTTCTTCATTAGCCATGTTAGCATATGTTTTTTTTAATGTGACTATATTTGACCATACGATTGTCCTTTTTGTCGAGGGTTCAACCTATGTCACTGACTTCAGTATTAATAAATAGCCACTTTGCGTGAACGAAAATACAAGCTTCTCATTACTTTTTAAAAAGGGAGGCGTAACGTGGACAGAAGGATCTTATCATCAGTCAACCAACGTGAAATGTTATACTTTAACCTCGGGGTGGCTTGACAAAAATAGTAATTCTTCCGAGCTAGTGGTTTTCACAATAATGCAAGGAGCGATCGAGTTAAAATTTTGTTTGAAAAGGTGCTCAGATAGAATATTACTTGCCAACCAGAAAAATAACTCCACTACATTTAAAGGAAAATGCCTGATAAAGTCTCATTTTTTTTCTTCCCGTGGTAAATCTGTTAATGTTATGTGTTCATGCCAGTCTATATATGGATATAGATCTATATAATCGTAAATGATGACCCATTGCCATTTCTGCTTTCCTCGTTTGAACTGGAGAAAGGTAATGACTGGGTTCTCTCCCTCTCACCCCTTCCTCCCTCCCCATTTCAAGAATGACGTTTTTTGGACGAAATAGCATTGGATCCAGGATGTGAGTATATTCGAGCATGCGCATTGATATAATGAAGTTCCAAAATGAACAATATACTTGACCTTTTCACTACCGAGAAAAGAGAATCACACTTTTGGTCACAAAAAATACAGTTCTGGACTCTTACAATTTGGAACTGACCATGCACTAGGAGGGCAAGGTCACCAAGATACCCCTTACATATAGCCTTTTGGACCCAAAGGGTCAAACATAGCTCAAAATCGCTCTCTCTCTAACCGTTCCGAGATAGCGGACAACTTCCGTTTTATGACATTGACCAGGACCAACGAGGACTCTTACATATCGCCGTTTATGTCGACAGGAGAAAATAAGCTCAAAATCGCTCTATCCTAAGGGTTTTCGAGATGATGATTAAATTCCGATTATGACATAGAAAACCAGAAGTTAGCCATTATCTCGAAAACGGTTAGAGATAGTTCGATTTTGACCTTAATTTCGACTTTTTGCTGATCATTATCTCTAAAACGGTCAGATATAGAACGATTTTCTACGCTGTGGGTCTAAAAGGCGATATGTAAAGAATGCCTTTTTGACCTTGACCGCCTCCTTCATGGTAAATTCTGAATTTTCAGAGTTTAAAATCGTACTTTTGTTACTACCAGGTGTACATTTCACTACTCGGTAGCGAAAACGTTGAAGTAATACCATGTGCCTTAACTGCCATATTAAATTGCCTGCCTTATAATGGGCTTCAATGGCAAAATTTCAATGTTCCTTTTTGCATAGAAGCTGATGATGAATTTCTGAAAAAAGATGAGCTGAACCAACCAGGCATGCTACTTTATGACTATGGCAAATTTGGTCGTCCTAGCCCTGGCCGTCTAGGAAGAGTTCGTGTGGCAAGTTTTTTTCAATGTCCATTTTTGCACATAAAATGTTAATGAATTTCCAAAAAAAATTGTGCTGGACCAACTAGACATGATACCTTTGGTCGTCTGAGCCCTAGCCGTCTCGGAGGAGTTCGCGTGACAAGGGTTTGGCAGGGAAAAAAGGAATCATACGGAAACACTTTACCGAATCGCACGAATTCAATAAAATAGGAGATTGAAAATCCTCAAGTGTAATTAAGAGATTTAAAAGACCTTGAGAAGTCTTTTGATGTAGTCTTTAAATCCACCCTTTCTTTTTTGTAATTTTTTAAAGAATTAAATTCGCAGACACGTACATTTCTGCGCAGGCTTTGACTTTGTAAGTTTTATTGTAAGAAATTTAAGTTTAACTTTAAAAGATATTCTCTACACTCCTGTTTTAGGAAGGTTAAATTGGTTTTTTCTCACAAATGGTTACTTGTCTTCTTTTATTTATTATTTATTTTATTATTTACTTTATGTTTTCACATCCTGTCGGATAACCTTAAATGTCTACACCAAAACAACCATCCTAGCCTAAATGTTTTCTCTCATCTTTTTTTGCTTTCAATTTTTTTAATTTTT
This sequence comes from Protula sp. h YS-2021, assembly GCA_949752745.1. NCBI lineage: Eukaryota > Metazoa > Annelida > Polychaeta > Sabellida > Serpulidae > Protula > Protula sp. h YS-2021. Next base: position 26,773,948 of record OX457027.1, on the reverse strand, counting down.
CCTTTTACTCATGGGCGCATCACTCTTTTGTCCATTTATTAGTTTTCAGTGACATTTCTGAGCAAGAAATAAATGCTATGTTTCCTTGTATCATAATTATTTAATCGCATGTTTAACAGAGTTAAAAAAACAGTTACAGAAATGATTGCAAAACAGTTGAGATGGTCTAGCCTGGGCCTTATTGATATAATTCATATAACATACGGAAAAAGAAACAAGAGAAATTTTTAGATGTAAATCACCAAAGAAAAAAAAACAAAATGGAAGGCAGGAAATGGGACATTTCTTTTTCGCGTTCATCAATATGTGCTTGTTTTTTTTTTTGGTTTCTGTTTCTTAATTTTCTTAATTGTTATCTACACAGATATCAGAACACCTGTATAAGATAAACCAGGAATTAAGGAAATTCCTGTCCCAAACTTTCATTCCCATTATAAAGAGCACTGCAAATAAGACCACCCAAAGCTGAGACCACTTCTGATCAGTCCCAGGGTTTCTGGTATACTGCGTTTAAATTCTACTCCTTTTTTGTGGGAGACGCAGTGTACCAAATATTACACCTTCAGCCCCCTGTCACTTTGTCCTTCATCACAGGATATTTTTACTTGTTAACGAATGATATTATATTTTTTTCTCCAACATCATTATCAATATAGAAACTCTCAACAATTCGGTTTTGACACAAAAATTGCTGTTGAAACAGAAATGTGCTATGTGTGTCATTGAATTAAATGCAATAAGGGCCGCCGATAAAGGAAGCAAACGATTTATGAGTTCATGTTAATGTTTATAGATCCCCGCTTACCCAGGATATCAACCATGGGTGGGCTTCAGTTTTTCTAAGAAATCTTTACAATTTCTTCATGTATTTTACTGAACAAAATCAACGTCCTGGTCTGTATCCTGTTTATTATAATGTCTCAATGTAACAAAATACTGACAGCATTAAAACGCTTATTGTGCCATTCCTTGAGCTAATTCTATAAGAAAAAGACCAGATTTCATACAGCGTTGAATATATGCACAGATCATAAGGCCTTGAAAGCCGGTAACAAGGTTCTTTGTTAAGCATTTGATCGATCTTGTAATGTTCAAATAGAGGGTGTGCAAAAGATGGTGGGGGTTTGAAGTAGCTTCATTCTATCTGCAGTATTTTAGTAGTCGGGGGCAAACACATATTTTGTTTGATTCTTTACTTTACTTAACAACTTAACAACACATCATGACATGTAAGATTATAAACTATGTGTAGTCTAATAACTTATACTAAAATCAGTAATAAATACATAAAATATAAATAATACGGTGTCTCTCATACTTCGTCTTTCCAGAGTTCTTTTTTTTTTTGCAAGTATACAAAGAAATTACCGAAATTGGGGTTGTACAGGGATGAGGGCGTTTTAGGCAATTTTAACTGTATACTTTTAAACCGATGTGGTAGAATTGCGTGGAATATGAAGATATTATTGAAAATGGTCGTGATGGCTGTAAAAGAAGTATGAACTTAAACACAGTATAATAGAGCTCCGAAGATGCAACTAAATGTGGGACTGAACTAAACTGGTCCTATTTCGGATTGTTCTTTTTTTCGTGGGATTCTTTGCAATGACACTGAACAAGAATGGGACTGTTGCCAAGTTGCATTTCTTATGAGGTGGTCCCATACCGGTTGTCCGATACCGGGGGTAGCCCTGTAAATGTGAAAACAAAAAAATAAATGGCACGTTGTTTTTAAAAAAAATTAAAAAGTGTCATTTATCTCTTTGCATTTTGTGATTCTCTTTTTTTATTTTCTTGTGTAACATTTTACAATATCCTGTTTTTCGAGGAGGGTGAAGATAACACATGCAGTTTAGATGCAATCACATGCATTTTGTGATTGATTTTGTGTTGTTAATATTTGTAACTATCTCGGCTTTTTGTCTTTGTTATTACCTTGTCTTCTCTTCATACCACTATGTGATATAAGCAATAACAGACACATATAGACCATAAAATACAATAAAAACAAATAACAGACACCTTCTCAATAAATATGGTGGCGTGGATAACGTTGGACAGACGTTGCATTCGAGTTAAGTCGATGCTGGGTTAAGGTTGATTATAGAAGTCGAAACAACGTCTACCTGCTGACACTGGATAAACATCGATTATTTGACGTCTAATCAACGTTGTAGAAGGGTTACAAATGGCAGTCGAAGAAACGTGTATCTCCCGACGTTTGATAGATGTAGGTGGAGAGACGTTATATAGACGTAGGGGAAATTTTAGTCTAGAATTGTCGGGTCTAGGTGAAAGCACCCACAGCTAAAGCGCATCTGCTAAATCGCCCCGGATAAAACGCCCCGGCCAATGTACCCCCTTTTTTCTTCTGAAAATATTTTTATATTTTTATATGAAATGTGAAATTTGTTATTCATCAAAATTGATTTATTAAAAAGGGAGCAATAATGTATACTTCAAACCTGAAGCACCTCCACAGTTGGCATACCGCTAGGCCTGAAAGATAGTTTCGCTTCCTTTCAGCATCGGAAACAATCAGTTACTCTTCTAAGTGCCTTTTAATCAAAGGCATGGGGTGGCCAACTTAAAGCTGATTGGTTTGGATAAATACGTCCAAATACTAGCAGCTTTGGACCTCAACTCTCGTTGGTCTTAGTATTATCACCTCCGGAATTGCAGTGTACTGCGGATGAACAACACTGCTCTAGGATTGTGTAATGATCAAACACTCCAGTTGCTGGTTGTGTAATTGCAATTGAGTACATGAAAGGCAAAGCAACATATTTGAAATTATTGCAATTATATTGATCAATCACTCCAGTTATTGGTTGTGCAATTGCAATTGAGTACATGAAAACAACATATTTGAAAAGTGCAATTACAAGATGAAAGGTCAAATTCCTACTTTCAGTTTGAATATAAAAGGCGTGTAAATTGCAATTGCGACAATGTTGAAAAGACAACTGCATAGTCTCCAATAAGAAGACAAAAGGGCAATAATTTGTAAAAAAAAGGAGACAAAATACAAACAAAAAGAAAAATAACAAAAATAAAAATGAATTAAGGAATAGTCCTCTGGAGACTTGTCCTGGGGGCAATTGTTGGGGGAGTTGACTGAGAGGAATTGTCTGGGGGGAATTGGCCTGTTCCCGACCAGAGTGCCAAAGATGCCAAGCATTGTACCAGATTTAATCCAATTGAGAATGGCGTGTTATTGAAAAGGCATGTCAGAATTTTAAAGTTAGTGGTTTTTAATCAACAATTACATTTTGCATCATGGAATTAATACAAAGCAATGGAGGCAAACCTAAAATCGCGCATAACGGTTTCATGTACACTAAGAAGAATGAAAACAAACGGTTTATAAATTTGCACTGTGTTACGCATGTAAAGCAAGTTCCTGCAAGGCTCTGCTCAAAATATCACTCAGAATGACTAAGCCACAACTTACAGCTGAGTATAATCATGATACTAATAAAAATGAGGTTAATATTTAAAATTAATTTATGCAATTTGAAGGATATCAGTTAAAAATAAAAAAGTTAAAACTTTTGTAGAAAATAAGATTGAACAACTTGCTCAAAAACACAAAAAAATAAATAGTCTAAGCGCTAATACAGTCCAACGGTTCCCATAGTTAAGCGATCCTAGCTCAACGGTGGGTTAGCATCTGACGCAATGACGCCATAATCTATTTATAGAAACGCATACCTGAATAGCTGGTGGTGTGAAGAATTTATGTTTCCATCCGGAACCAAAGAGTACAAACCTATAGGTTGGGGTGCGATAATACGGCTTTGTCTTGAAACAAGACCGCATAAAATATGATCCTTTATATATTATAAATTAAAGGAGTAATATACAAAGATAATTTTATTCATATCCATATTGTATAGAATATTCCATTTTATCCATTTTCTTTTAAATCTCTACGAAGTATAAACTGTTATGTATGCACTGAATGACAAGTGGGCCTAAAAGACGCTATACAAGATTGGCCTCGGTGACCTTGACCTCCTCCGTCATGGTCAATGTAAAAACCGAAAGTTGACCATGATCTCGAAAACGGTTAGAGATGGAGCGATTTTTAGCTTATTTTCGACCCTTTGTGTCTAAAAGGAGTCATATAAAAGGTACCTTGATGACCTTGACCTCCTCCGTCATGGTCAAGGTCAAAAACTGTTTGAAAGGTCTCTAATTGTCCTATTAACTGGAGTTCACTCAACTGTATCGCAGAGAAAGTGTCAAACAGGGATAGTCTGGCACATTATTTGTTATTGTGCTGGCATCACGCGACGTCTGAAATTTTTATCCACGTGGCATGAAATTAGAGTAATGGGGAAAAGTTTTACTTGAAAGAAAAAATGTTATAAAATTGATTACGCAATAATGCCGGAGCTAAATGAAAACGTTGGATTGCCATTGGTATGATTAATGCCGGAATGACTATTAGACACACCGCGAGACGTTTAAACGTGTCTAGGAATACCATAAACGAACTGCGCAGACGATATCGTGAAACAGGAACAGTTCGAGATCGACCCAGGTCCGGAACGCTACGAGTGACGACTCCAGCTCAGGATCGATGGATCCGGATCACGGTTTCTGGCTGCGGAAGCTACAGCAGCAATCACACATGGCATTCATAATCATCGAATTTCAGCAAAAACTGTTTTGCGATGTCTAAGGGAGCGCAATATTAGAGCACACAGAGCATACGTCGGACCAGTTTTAAACGCTATTCGCAGAATGAACCGCCGACAATGGGCTCGACAACACTCTGGACATGCATGGCCGGCCGCAGAATGGCGACGCGTTGTGTTCAGCGATGAATCGCGCTTCCTGTTGTATCGTAATGACGCAAGACAACACGTATACAGACGGCGCGGAGAGCGATTTGCGCAAAACTGCGTAAGCGAGATCGATAGATTTGGAGGCGGAGCTGTCATGATATGGGGAGCGATTCGATACGGTTGGAAATCACCTCTAGTCATCATTGATGGCAATCTGACCGCTGCCTGATACCAAGAGTTGGTGCTAGAAACACACATCGTGCCTTGAGTGCAACAAAATCCGACATCGTTGTTTATGCATGACAATGCACGGCCGCATGTTGCTGCACAATGTCGGTATTACTTGAGAATAAACAATGTAAACACTCTGCCATGGCCTCCGTACTCGTCCAACATGAATCCGATCGAGCATTTATGGGATAAGCTCGATCGGAGAAAACGCATGCGCGATCCACCACCACGGGCACATGCAGAATTACCACAAGCTCCCATTGAGGAGTGGCATCGGATACCTCAGACGGGAGTTAATCACCTTATTTTCTCGCTGCCAAGGCGCGTACAAGCCCTCGCAAGGGCACGAGGTGGACAGACACGCTACTGAAACAATCGTTTTCGGTGAGTCTGTTCGAATAATGATCTGGATCTTCCTTTGTGTAAGACCTAAAACTTCGATTTTGTGCACAGACAATGTCACTATCATAAGGTATCTCTTGTGTAAAATTTATAAAGTTATGTTATATACTGGCTGAGATATCGGTCTATGCATTTACTGTCCGGGAACTTTTGTCTTTAAGTATACGTTGATTATTAAGGGATACCCAGAAAACACTGCGACGTTGCGATGTTGGATAGATGCGTCGTACCAACGTCGGGTTTTTGGTTGCTTATCGATGTCCAAACAATGTCTATCTTTCGACGTCAGATAAAGATCTATTACCCGACGTCTAATCAACGTTGCATAAAGGCTACAAATCGAAGTCGAAACAGCAACGTTGTGTAGACATTCGAGAAAGCGTCTTTGTATAGACTACGGGAAAATACTCATCAGAATCACAGGAGAGACAGCGACAATCATAGTGTGTCACCTCTCTGTCAAAGTACACCCACCCTTAGGTCATATGGGGTACGTCTGAAGTAGATTTCCATGAATATTTTTCAAAAGTAGGTGGTAAAAAACTTGTGTGCTCTTAAAATTCTGATATTTTGTGTCCTCGTTTTGGTCTACTTTCAAAGTGATCTGCCATGTCTACTATTTCCGGTGAGCGATAAAACAAGGAGATTGACTTTGGTTGTGAGTCAGACCAATCACAATCAAGGTAAAGCCAGAGTTTATGATGTGACTTGGTTGAGTCAATGTTGTAGCTTCAAATAGACGTTGGATCGACCTTAGAATGTTTATTGGGTATACCTCACCGTGCACAAATTATATGGTTTCAGACTTCTCTAACTTATAGACTATCGTAGAAAAGAGAGAGAGAAAAAAAGAAAAAATATGTCTGAACAATGGAAAAGATGGCGTTGCTCAGATCTACCAATATTATTTGATTTGTGTGATTACAATGCTGCAATATGAATTGCCGCAGTTCTTGAAACCAGTGTGTTGGATTATGATTTTAAATCTCACACTATGTTCAATATTGTTCTTTTTTATTGCGCTTTGATTCCGTTTATGTGTTCCAACATTTTGGTTTTCGTAATTTCTCAAATAATCTCTATTGCATTCATGCCGGGATTTTTACTGTGAAGCTTTTCACTCTTTCGTTTTTAAGAATTCATAGGCATTAAGAATAGTACTACTATCAAAGAACAGGTAATATGTTCCAGTTACAATTATGCAGTGCTTGAGTATGGCACAGTAGTTTTTTGAGAAATATGTCGCCCGGAGTCATCTATTTATTCAAATCTTTGATATTAAAATTCAAAACAAGTATTAAAAGATAACATTGTGAGCAAGTTTTCAGATGAAAGCTATTGACGCTGGTGTCACATTTGAAGTCGTGCCCCCTGTGTGATTCTTGGAGAGATGCCTTGTTTCATTTCAAAATTATTTGCAAAAAACTTAAGCTTTAAGTTTTCCTTAAAGCTGCTAAAATGACCGTACTATAATGCAAGGTAATGGAATTGGTGGAACTATAGCATAATGCAAAAAATACAGTGAGTATTGTGATTCAAACATTTTCTTCATTAAATGAAAACCCTTATTCTGCTTCTAAAATCCGAAGTTATTAAATTCAATTGCTCCAACTTGTCACAATGTTCTAAATTTTTAAACATACCCATTCAGCATGTAATCTATCATTTACTTTTTTGCACTTGTTAAATACGTTCCATGTATTTCCCGTTGTGAAATCAGTTATGAAGCCATCAATAAAATCAATAAAATCGTTCACGACGACGAACTATGATGTTTTATTGTCTCCTTCTAGCGATTAATCCCAACTGGATCGATTTTCGCTACTTTTATAGCGATGAATTCGTTACGCTTAAGTGTAAGCTTGACGGCGAAACTTTTTGTGACCTTGTCTGCAAACCACGATGTAATATCGCATTATTGCCTTCGCGGCGTTTCAAAGACTTTGTTTTGGAGGCGTCAAAACTTTTCTGTTCAGATTTTAAACAGACTTTTTTTGCTTTCTTTATGAACGACTCTATGTTAACCTTCATTTAAAAATTAGTAAAATTCAGTTGCAATTTACTTTTTAGTTTCATTTTGGTCGAAAGCAATTCGAGCTTGGAATTGACAGGGCACTAAATAAAAACTTTTTTTTTACTAGTTCATAAGCAACAAGTCATTCATATACACATGTCCAGCTGAAAAAGTGCCTCAGTAATACGAAGCTCTACTTTGACAATTTTAGCACTCTGTTTTCATTTTTCAGTGCTAGGTTATTGCTAATTTTGTCCTAATTTTTCAATAAATATGCTGATTTTTCAAAAGTTTCGCACATATTTATAGAAAAATCAGCCCGAAATTAGCAATAACTTCGCACTAATAATTGAAAACAAAGTAAAAATGATCAAGATGGAGCTTCTTACAATACCCATACCAAGTCTTAATGTGGGTTTTGATGCAAGGATTCATATGGCCAGATCAAGTTATTATATCGTCTGCATAATAACAATCTCGTAAGTATTACCAAATAAAAGACCAATTTGTGTTTTTTGTTAATTTATTGAAGGCATTCTATCAAACAATTTACAATTTTAAAAAAAACACAAGAATTAGATAATTAAAGAAACTTTTATCAAAATAACCATTTAAAATCTTGTAATTAAAATAGCAATTATATTACACAATTGGTCAGGCCATGGAGTATACAACCCAAAACATTTTTTAATTCACTTGAATGTGTTCTTACTTATCTTTATTTTTATTTTGCAGCTGGAACAAATGAAAAGAATTTGCCAAAAAATGTTCCCAGCTCACTATTTGCAAAATCTGAAGGAATTTCTCATGGATTTGAGCACTGGTCTTAAATTGAAGAAAACCAGTAAATCCCATTTGGTTTTCCTATAAGATCTCGAGAATTGGTCGAATTTCAATACTTTTAAGAATATTTACTCAAATTAAATCAATTTAAATATTACACGACAGTTGAAATGTTCAATACTAAGCGAAGGGTTGGCAACTTGGCGTGTGTGAGTCACAGGTCGATTGAACTACAGCATCATGTGACCAAGTAACATGTAACTGGGCTACACGTGTCCGAGTTGCAGTGACACTTGACTGAGCAACACGTGATCGGTCAGAAAACGACTTAGGTATCAAATCATCACAATGGAAACATTAAACTTTGTCGAAAATGATATATGCTGGTTAATTCAACGCAGTTCACGAAAAAGAAAAGCTGTTTGATTATAGTCCTCCTTTGCGTAGTGATAACATTCTTTAGCTGTCAGGGTTGTAGTTTTCACCACGACGAATTGGCCTCAGTGAACTGATTTTATTGTTGAAATTATTTCCGTAAAGCGTCTGCTCACTCCACAGTCCTTCCGGGAAGAGCCACGCTGTCCTCTGGTAGTTGGGGTAGTCGTAGGCAACCCACCTGAGCACATGCACATAACATAATTGTATAATAGTAATTGGTGTATTAGTCATAATATCAATTATGTAAAGAAAAACTACATATATATATATTATATATATATATATATAGTATATAGATAGAAAAACAATATATATATATATATATATATATATATATATATATATATATATATATATATATATATATATATATATATATATATATATATATATATATATATATATATATATATATATATATATATATATATATATATATATATTGTTTTTCTATATATATACTATATATACACTCAAATATTTTTCTAAACTGAAATATATATATAATATACGGTTTTATTGAGAAAAATCTGTCCGAAAAATATTACAGGAATATAGAATATAATTGGGTTTATACAAAATACAACTGAACAACCCTAAACAAACAAAATTACTATATTAAGTAAGGTTAGGATCTTGTGGAGCGGCGCTGCGATTTTAAAATGGACGTCAAATTTCGCTGCACCTGCTTTTCAGTTTATTACTGGACTTCTGCCTGGGATGACAGAAGACATAATTGTTGATATCAAAAAGGAGTTGCTCGGCATGCGACAGATTTTGTAAAAGTTCAATATGCCTATCTCTTAATAATATATTATCTGTTTCCGGTGTAATTTAGAAAGCAATGCTCACCCGCCGGCGGCGACCCTGATCGAACTGGCTTTGTTTTTGTCACTGCCAAGATCTTTGACATCTTTAGTGTATTTTTTCTCATCGCCTGTGAAATTTTGGCCGCTGTAGGTAAACAGCTTAGGATCGTCGTCCAAATTCTGCAATTTTTTCACACACACAAAAACACGTTCAGCTCATAATTCGCTGAGTTTAAACTTTAAAGCAATACATTTCGTTTTGCCATTTTGAACATATATGTTATCACAACGTAATTTCGGAACGGGGAAGTGAGGGTGAGGGTGGAACGGGAGTTTGAGAGTGCAAACGATTGTTCTTTTGAAGAACTGTACATAAATCTTTTTATTCAGCTGTTAATTCAGAACGTTCACTGTGGTCATTTTATTCAAAAGCTATACACGTCACCTATTCATTTTAAGTGTCAGCTAGTGCAATATCGCGCCCAAATCGAAACCATTAAAATTTTTTAGCGTTCAAACTTAATTTTCCAACGAAGTCGCATCAAACAGCACTGTTAACAAATCAGGCATGTGCAGTTTATTGTGCTGTCTTCTTTCTTTCTTTTCTTTTTTATGTTTTTATGAGCTGAGCATATGTTGCGAAGCTTGCTTTCAGCCACGATGCCACTGAATAACTTCATATCTAGCAAAAATCCAACACAGGATGTCTTGTCAGACCACTTCTCCACCCCCCCCCCCCCTTCCAAGGAGGTTTGTCAGATTACCCCCTCCCCCTACCGATCCCCAAACGCTAGAAACAATCTTTGAATAAAAAGTATTTCACTGCCCCTACAAAATCTAAATCTTCTTCAACCACCCCCCCCCCCCCCCACCCAACTCCACCGTTAGAAGACATCTTGTAGTAATATAGATTCTGAAAAAAAAATAGACGTAAAACAAGAAAAACCACATCAAAGATTGAATTTAACTACATTCCCATTCGCTTTCTCTTACCACAGGTATGGGCTGCAGCGATGACACTTTGCCACTGATGCTCGCTGGCAGGTTGACTTTCTGACCCTCCACAAAGATATACCACTTGCCCATAAAGTATTTATCGTCATACAAAAGCCATCTGTATTAAAAAATAAAATAACTATCAGATGAAAATAAATAAGAAACGCATTTGCAAAGTTTGAATTTGGTTATTCGAATTTATTTCGTTCATTTATTTCATTTGAAACATTAAACATGTTCCGGGGTCAAAAAGCCACATATTTTTTAAAAATAAAATCGGAGTTTGACCTGATGCACCGAATGTTCGTACAGTCGTTTGCAATTTCTGATTTCTAATAGCACTGGAGAAAGGGGTTAGAAGTTAAAAAAAAAATATTAACTCCCCCATCCCCCCCCCCCCACCCCCACTAGGAAATATTTATAATTTGTTTTAAGCCCGATTTATAATTAGAAGAAAATGTAACGCACACTCCTTTGACCACTTGCAATGACTTTGCCTCGTTGTTGAAGCCAGAGAATTGGAGGTTGTTGACACTGTACGTGTACTCCATGGGTCTTCCTTGGAAGTTGTTTTCGCCGTACAGGATAATCTGAAATACCAGAGCAACGTTGCTTTGTCTTATTGGTGTTTATATACCGAGGGATAAAAGAAAGTGAACGACTGAAAATAGCTTATTTTGTTTAAACTATACAGATTTTGTTAATCAACATTTAACCACACATTTTACCTTGATTGTATACAATCTAGCTTTGTTTATGTTCTCTAGCATGCTTTTCAATGTGTTTATTGGGGTTTACAATGTGGTATATTAACCCATTCAAGTAGTTATCCTTTGGGCGTTTAAATATTTTGTAATCCCACATATTTCGTGGAAGTTTAATTACACCTGTGGACGTAGCGATAGCTTTTAAACTAGTGGGTATTACAGGCCGCGGCTCGCTCCAAAATTTTGCGAACGAGAGATTGGTATGTGAAATTCTGGGGTTTCGATGCGCGACGTTGCCATGGCAGACGCTTTGAGTGTTGCAAAAGCCACGTGTACAAACTTAAAAGGTGGTATCTAGACACAGTGAGCACTACGGAATGATCGAGAAGAGGTCACCGGCGCGTTACAACGCCGCCCAAGAACCGTCGTATTCGTTTATTCAGCTCCGTAATCGCTTTCGGACTGCCACAAGGACTGCAGCGGAGACACCTTGGCGCACCAATTAAGCGAATGCGTGCGAAAACGGTTACTAGACGATTGTATAAAAACCGACTGCATACGCGTCCTCCCCACATTGAATGGGGGCATGCGCCGTAACCAGAATTACTTGCAAGCGAATAATGTCCAAGTTTTGGAACGGCCGGTGTAAAACCACAAGAACCCTGTAGCGTACGTACGGGACTACCTGGATGGAAGACTGCGCACTAGGATTCCGGCAACACACAAATCACGCCCGGTTACGACAGGCGTTAATCTGTGGAATGCCGTTTTAAAATTTAATGCTTTTTTTTATATCGAAATATATTTATAGATATCAATAAATCAATGTAGGTCTCTATGGAATGCAGTTTTAACATTTAATGCTTATTTTTGATGTCATAATAAAATTAAAGATATCAGGAAATCAATGTAGATTTCAATAATTTATATTTTGCTATCAATATTTGAATTTTAGATGGCAAAAATTTCATTTGTGAGATCAAAAAATCAATTTTTTTTACAACTATAAAAAATCTTAAGGGAGACACACATTTACATAAAATATAACGGATCGTCACTTAAATTTTGGAGATAACCACACAATTTTTTATCTCAAGCATTGCTTCTTTTTTGTACAGTAAAAAATTAAAATAAAGATTCTTTATACAAGGACAGCCATTATTTATTTACAGATGCGTATTTCTGAATTTTGTATCAAAAATATACTGATATTTACATATCAAGAATCAATTTTTGAGATAAAAAAATCGTTTGGAGATTTCAAAATACACATTTATAAAGTATCAGTCTGAAATAATGATATCTGAAATAAATTCTTGATATTAATATAAAGAAAATCAATTATTGAGCTCAAAATTGCAAAATTGCTCTCAAATATTTCATTTTTGCTATCAAGAAGTGAATTTTTGGTCTCAAAAAATAAATTTTAGATATTATTTAATCATTTTTGATATCAAAAAATATTTCTTGATATCTCTAAATATTTATTAATATAAAAATTATTTTTTGAAATCAAGAATACATTTAGCGATATCAAAAATACAATTACAGATAGAAAAATGAATTCTTGATATCAAAATATGGATTAATTGAGATCAAAAATTACTTCTTCATATTAAAAACTCAATTTTTGAGATCAAAAATTAATTCTTGATATCAATAATTCACTGATAAATGTGAAAACGGCATTCCATATTAATCGAGGAATGGCACAGATATCCTCAATATCGCATCAATAACACTTCAACAGCTGGATAACGTTGATGCGTCATTGGATTCAAGCACTACGCCAAGCTAATGACTTGATTACCCACTACTTAGTAATTGTGCGTTACATTACAATTTCATGAACAGCAAAAAATATGGGTTCCAAATTGATCATATTTCGTCTTTGAAAAGATTTAAAAAGCTTCAGTGTCGCTGGCTATTTATTTTTGAAGAATCTGATGTAGCCTTTGTGTTAATTTTGGAAAAAATCGAAAATCACGGTGACCCCAACCTAGTAAATTTTTGCAAGCGTTTATTTTCTTTTTTCCTTCCGTATAAAATGATAGTGTGTTGAAGTGGGGTAGAGACATAGGCAAGTTATACACTTACAGAGCCACTTAATACCAATAAATTGTAGTGAAATAGAAACATGCAAAAAAAAACACCCCATCCCCCATCCTACAACCCGTACTGGGGAGCGACTTTATTCCTCTAGGAAATGTCCAACAAACTTGACTTGTCGAAGAATCAGAGTACTTGAATCATTTATGTTTGAAATAAAATTACATGAACCAACTTACTTTTGGTGAAGAGTAAGCCATCTTGTTTCCTTTGAAGTTTAAGTCCCTCTTCTTGTTTTTTTTTTTATTTATTGTTTTTCTTCTATGCTCTTACGATCTGTTGCTCGGTGTCCCGTGAACTGTCCCTTCTCTGTGAGAACCGGGTCTTTTATGGGAAATTGACACGGACATGGCGTCACGACAGAAGCCTAGCAACGGGGTTAGTTTAACTAATACCGGATCTGTACAAATTGGGCGGGTAGAAAAAATTACGGTACATCTGGATCCGGGTCCATTGAATGACTCATTCCAGATGTTACCCAATGAGCGATTTCCTATCAACCTTTTTCAAACCCACACATCCATGTGTTTCTGACTGATTACGATGCTCTTAACTGTTATTTTGACATAAAACACATCGCCATGTGTTTTAACATATGGCGATGTTTAGTGACAGTCACCACGTGTTTGCTACATGATAAACGCGCGTTATCTTATTTAGCAAAACACTCGCCTTTCTTCATTAGCCATGTTGGCATACGTTTTTGTATTGTTTTTTTTTCTGTTTTTTTTTTCAAAAATGTGTCTAGATTTGGCCATATGATTAATAATGTTAATAATAGTGAGTTTTTATATACCGATTTTGCAGATTGCCTTTTTCTTGTCGAGGGTTCAACCTATGTCACTGAGCTCAATATCAATAAATATCCATTTTAACGTGAACGTTTTATTGGCAAAACACAAGCTTTTTATTACTTTTTAATAAGAGAGGGGTGGCCTGGAGAGAAGGTTATTCATACCAGTCAACCCACGTGAAATGTTATATGGCAACCTCGGGGTGGCTTGACAAAAATAGCAAGTTTGCCGAGCTAGTAGTTTTCACAATTATGCAAGGAACGATCGAGTTTTGTTTGAAAAGGTGCTCAGACAGAACATTTCTGTCATTACTGTCATTACATTACTTGCCAACCAGAAAAATTACTCCACTACATTTAAAGGAAAATGCCTGATACAATCTCATTTTTTTCTTCCCGTGGTAAATCTGTCAATGTTATGTTGGCACGCCAATCTATATATAGACGCATGAATCGTAAATGATGACCCCATTGCCGTTTCTGCTTTCCTCGTTTTTGAATTGGAGAAAGGTGATGACCGGGTTCTCTCCCTCTCCTCTCCTTCCCTCCTCCCCACTTCCAGAATGACGTGTTTTTTTTTTGTTTTTTTTTTGGACGGAATAGCATTGGATCCAGGATGTGAAATTTTAATAATAACACACCTGGAGGCAGTTATTTCTCGGTACGCATGCGTATCTTCGAGCATGCGCATTGATATAATGAAGCTCCACAATGAACAATAGACTAGACCTTTTCCGCTACCGAGTAAAGAAAATTACACTTTGGGCCACAAAAAATACCATTCTGAACTCATAAAATTCGGAACTGACCATGAACTAGGAGGGTCGAACATATCTCAAAATCGCTCTATCTCTAACCGTTTCGAGAAAACGGTCAACTTCCGTGTTTTGACATTGACCAGGACCGACGAGATCAAGGTCACCGAGATACCTCTTACATATCACCGTTTGGGTCGACAGGGGCCCAAATAAGCTGAAAGTCACTCTATCCTTAAGGTTTTCGAGATAATGATCAACTTCCGGTTATGACATTGAAAACTGGAAGTTGGCCATTATCTCGAAAACGGTTAGAGATAGTTCGATTTTGACCTTAATTTCGACTTTTGCTGATCATTATCTCTAAAACGGTTAGGTATAGAACGATTTTGAACTTGTTTTCGAGCCTTTGCGCCTAAAAGACGAAGTACCTTGGTGACCTTGACCTCCTCCCTCATGGGCAATTCTGAATTTTCAGAGTTCAAAATCGTACTTTTGTGACTCCCAAGTGTAATTTTCGCTACTCGGTAGCGAAAACGGTGAAGTTATACCATGTGCTTTAACTGCCATATCAGCGCGCTTGCCTGCATTCTAAAGGGCTTCAATGGCAAAATTTCAATGTCCATTTTTACATAGAAGCTGATGATGACTTTCTATAAAAAATGAGCTGAACCAACCAGGCATGCTACGTTATGTCTGTGCCAAATTTGGTCGTCCTAGCCCTGGCCGTCTAGAAAGAGTTCGTGTGGCAAGTTCTTTTTTCAATGTCCATTTTTGCATATAAAATGTTAATGAATTTCCAAAAAAATTGTGCTGGACCAACTAGACATGCTACATTAGGTCCATGCCAAATTTGGTCGTCTGAGCACTAGCCGTCTCGGAGGAGTTCGCGTGACAAGGGTTGGGCGGGAAAAAAGGAAGCATACGGAAACACTTTACCGAATCGTGCGAATTAAATAAAATAGGAGATTGAAAACCCCCAAGTGTAATAAAGAGACTTTAAAGACCTTGCGAAGTCTTTTGATATAGTTTTAATACCACCCTTAGTAGTAGGAAAAGGGGGATTCCAGACCACCCCCTCCCCTCCCCCCTCCCCCCCCCCCAGCCGGCAGTTGGGACAGACCCCCTAGGACATACTATGTACCGACACCCCCCCCCTAGGACATACTATGTACCGACCGACTCCCCCCCCCCCCCCAAGCAAGCAACATTTTCTCAAATCAGCTGAAAACAAGAGCTGTTTGACGAGGTCTGAGTGGTATATAAGGATGAGCACCTGACAACAACAGTGACAGTCCTATCAGTAAGTGGTTATTTGCATAAGTGGCTGTAAGCATTATTGGAAACTCTGTAAACAAAAGTGGAAAAACTGGAACAACTTTCGTTATACTTGACCGATTTGTATGGAAATTTCACTGTTTGATTCAGTTTTATGTAAAGTTTTAGCATAGTCATGGGCTACTTGCACCAACGGCTGTATGCATTTTTGTTAAACAGTCTCCATTTTAAATTAAAATTGAGATAACTTTCATTATACTTGACCGATTTACATGAAAATTTCGCTGTTTGATTTCAGTTTTATATCTAGTTATAATATAGTCATGGGCTAGTTGCACCGACGGCTGTATACATTTTTTGTCGCATGCCGCCATTTTAAGTTAAAAGTGACCTAACTTTCGTTACACTTAACCAATTTGTATGAAAATTCCACTGTTTGATTCAGTTTTATATCTAGTTTTGTTATTAAGTGGTCACAGGCTATTTGCACATGTGGCTGTAAGCATAATGTATATTTTAGTAACGTTTGAAAAAGTAGATAACTTTCACCATGTTCAACCGATTTGACTGAAAATTTTACCGTGTGATCTAGTTTTATTTCTAGTTTACAGTGGTCACAGGCTATTTGCACAGGTGAGAAGAGCACACCATTCAAACATGTGTTCGAATGGAAAGCCCATTCAATACACGTGTTCGAATAATTTTTGGAAGATATTACGTCGTGGTTTTGCTCAACAAATTGTTCAACATGTTCAACAAGCTGTTCAACATGTTCAACATGTTCAACAAGTTCAACATGTTCAACATGTTCAATATGTTCAACAAGTTCAACAAGTTCAACATGTTCAACATGTTCAACATGTTGAACATGTTGAACATGTTCAACAAGTTGTTCAACATGTTCAACATGTTGTTGTTCAACAAGTTGTTGTATATAAAGCTATGTTTAAAGACTTTCTCATCATTTGAATAGTGTAGGTTGAACCGAAAGGATGTATAAATGCAACATTTGTTCGAAATCTTACAATTGGCCACAAAGTCTTAAAAGACACTCAAAGGTTACTCACACGTCAGAAGTGGAAAGGATGCACAGGCTTGTACAGAATGTGGTGCATTATACAACAGCGAAGAAGCTTTGCTCAAACATTTGGAGCAGTGTGGTGAGGATGCTGATGACAGGAGTTCTGAAAGTGAGTCAGAAACAGACTCTGAAAGTGAGTCAGAAATAGACTCTGTTTGGTATGAAATGGTTCAAGAAGTCTACGATGACTATGATGACAAATTTCAAGAAAAGGTTTCAGAATATGAAGAACAAGGACTTGAAGATGCGCGTGAAATAGCAAGTTATGACCTTCGACCCATTTATAAACATGGACTAAAACAACTGTTTATGAGACTATTCAAATATACCCAGCGTCTAGAACAAAGCCGACCTTATCAAAAGATTTTAAAGGACTTTAATTACTTTGTGGATGAAAAACATTACAAGTATTCAAAGGCACTAAAGGCGGCTATAAGGAAAAACAATGCATTCTTTGAAGAGCTACTAGATATGGAGGAAGAGGAGTATGACAGCAGTGATGAAGAAAGTGGTATGGAGAGTGAACAGAGTGAAACAGATGAAGAAAAATAGACTTATTTGACTAAACTTTATGATAAAGACTTCATAAATGTTGTAATATTTTATGAACTTAAGCGTTGTGTATTAATATATGCCTTGCTTTGCAACATATAAAGTCGTAAGGCTATTGACGCGGTTTTAATTGACCCGTAAACCATATATCATATATCGTATATTAGATATTATAGTTAATTTTGTATTATTATGTATTATATTCAAGAATTGTATTATTATGTATTATATTCAAGTATTGTATGAGAAAAATGAAAAGTTGAAAAGCATCATATGTGTTTTTATTGAATATTACAAATATGTACAATTATGATACAAACAAAACTATTTCAAATGCATATTATGTTAATACATGTGCAGATTCACAAGAACTTAACTAAAAATTTTATAACAACTAACTTCACATGAACATAGATCATGTTAATTCCAGTCTACATATGAAGACAATTTTATTTGAACTACATATCAAATGTACATGCCCATATGAGTCAAAGCTCAGTTTCAAGTTCTTGTCAAGCTTCAAAACCTTCGCTCCAATCTTCTGCACTGAGGGTGATGAAATCACAGCATCCACTAAGCTCGTCATGCAGTTAAAACTGTATACAGTCATCTCGCTGTCTACTCAAAGATCTTCTGACAGTCACTGCATTTATACAAATCCATTTTCTGAAGCATGAGATCCACTGACGTCATTTGCTTCTTCAGCATGTGCCAATCGTTCAATGACAACAAAATTCCCTTCTTGGTAGGATGTAACTTGTTGAACATGTTGAACAACTGGTTGAACAACAACAACTTGCTGAACATGTTGAACATGTCAAAGCTAACATATTAAGACAACATATTCAACATATTAAGACAACTCACTATAGAGCATAAAAGGCATCTGTCCTCAGACATAACGTACATTCTGTATCAAGATACTGAAGAGTGAACATGCCTGCAGTGAGTGAACAACAACTACCATCTATGACAATGCCTGTAGAAAAGTCTGAGACAATGCCTGCAGAAAATTTTATAGTTAAGCCTGAGACAATACCTACAGCAAAGTCTAAGGCAAGGCCCATGGTAAAGTCTAAGGCGAAGTCATGTCAGCAGCGTCAAAAGCGACCACAGCTTAGAAAGATAAAAAGAGATGAGTTACCAGCTATGACGCCGCCGTGTAAAAAGCGAAAAATTAAGACAGAGCCTAAAATGAAGCGAGAACCAGAGTGTAAAGCTGCTACCACCATGAAGGAGATGAGTGTAGACGATTTACCGGTTATGATACCTATTAATGGAGAAATATATATTAAATTGGCGAAATATCAACAGAAAGTGATGGTTAACATTCGTGAATATATTACGGATCATACATCTGGGAGGTCACATCCTACCAAGAAGGGAATTTTGTTGTCATTGAACGATTGGCACATGCTGAAGAAGCAAATGACGTCAGTGGATCTCATGCTTCAGAAAATGGATTTGTATAAAATGCAGTGACTGTCAGAAGATCGTTGAGTAGACAGCGAGATGACTGTATACAGTTTTAACTGCATGACGAGCTTAGTGGATGCTGTGATTTCATCACCCTCAGTGCAGAAGATTGGAGCGAAGGTTTTGAAGCTTGACAAGAACTTGAAACTTAGCTTTGACTCATATGGGCATGTACATTTGATATGTAGTTCAAATAAAATTGTCTTCATATGTAGACTATGAAATTAACATGATCTATGTTCATGTGAAGTTAGTTGTTATAAAATTTTAAGTTAAGTTCTTGTGAATCTGCACATGTATTAACATAATATGTATTTGAAATAGTTTTGTTTGTATCATAATTGTACATATTTGTAATATTCAATAAAAACACATATGATGCTTTTCAACTTTTATTTTTCTCATACAATACTTGTATATAATACATAATAATACAATTCTTGAATATAATACATAATAATACAAAATTAACTATAATACCTAATATATGATATATGATATATGATTTACGGGTCAATTAAAACCGCGTCAATAGCCTTACGACTTTATATGTTGCAAAGCAAGGCATATATTAATACACAACGCTTAAGTTCATTAAATATTACAACATTTACAAAGTCTTTATCAAAAAGTTTAGTCAAATAAGTCTATTTTTCTTCATCTGTTTCACTCTGTTCACTCTCCATACCACTTTCTTCATCACTGCTGTCATACTCCTCTTCCTCCATATCTAGTAGCTCTTCAAAGAATGCATTGTTTTTCCTTATAGCCGCCTTTAGTGCCTTTGAATACTTGTAATGTTTTCATCCACAAAGTAATTAAAGTCCTTTAAAATCTTTTGATAAGGTCGGCTTTGTTCTAGACGCTGGGTATATTTGAATAGTCTCATAAACAGTTGTTTTAGTCCATGTTTATAAATGGGTCGAAGGTCATAACTTGCTATTTCACGCGCATCTTCAAGTCCTTGTTCTTAATATTCTGAAACCTTTTCTTGAAATTTGTCATCATAGTCATCGTAGACTTCTTGAACCATATCATACCAAACAGAGTCTATTTCTGACTCACTTTCAGAGTCTGTTTCTGACTCACTTTCAGAACTCCTGTCATCAGCATCCTCACCACACTGCTCCAAATGTTTGAGCAAAGCTTCTTCGCTGTTGTATAATGCACCACATTCTGTACAAGCCTGTGCATCCTTTCCACTTCTGACGTGTGAGTAACCTTTGAGTGTCTTCTAAGACTTTGTGGCCAATTGTAAGATTTCGAACAAATGTTGCATTTATACATCCTTTCGGTTCAACCTACACTATTCAAATGATGAGAAAGTCTTTAAACATAGCTTTATATACAACAACTTGTTGAACAACAACATGTTGAACATGTTGAACAACTTGTTGAACATGTTCAACATGTTGAACATGTTGAACTTGTTGAACATGTTGAACATGTTGAACATGTTGAACTTGTTGAACATATTAAACATGTTGAACATGTTGAACTTGTTGAACATGTTGAACATGTTGAACAACTTGTTGAACATGTTGAACAGCTTGTTGAACATGTTGAACATGTTGAACAATTTGTTGAACAATACCACGACGTAATATCTTCCAAAAATTATTCGAACACGTGTATTGAATGGGCTTGCCATTCGAACACGTCTTTTAAATGGGCTTGCCATTCGAACACATGTTTGAATGGTGTGCTCTTCTCACCTGTGCAAATAGCCTGTGACCACTGTAAACTAGAAATAAAACTAGATCACACGGTAAAATTTTCAGTCATATCGGTTGAACATGGTGAAAGCTATCTACTTTTTCAAACGTTTCTAAAATATACATTATGCTTACAGCCACATGTGCAAATAGCCTGTGACCACTTAATAACAAAACTAGATATAAAACTGAATCAAACAGTGAAATTTTCATACAAATTGGTTAAGTATAACGAAAATTAGGTCACTTTTAACTTAAAATGGCGGCATGCGACAAAAAATGTATACAGCCGTCGGTGCAACTAGCCCATGACTATATTATAACTAGATATAAAACTGAAATCAAACAGCGAAATTTTCATGTAAATCGGTCAAGTATAATAAAGTTGTCTCAATTTTAATTTAAAATGGAGACATGTTACAAAAATGCATACAACCGTTGGTGCAAGTAGCCCATGACTATGCTAAAACTTTACATAAAACTGAATCAAACAGTGAGATTTCCATACAAATCGGTCAAGTATAACGAAAGTTGTTTTAGTTTTTCCACTTTTGTTTACAAAGTTTCCAATAATGCTTACAGCCACTTATGCAAATAACCACTTACTGATATGATTGTCGCTGTTGTTGTTAGGTGCTCATCCCTTATATACCACTCAGACCTCGTCAAACAGCTATTGTTTTCAGCTGACTTGAGAAAATGTTGCTCGCCTGGAGGGGTGGGGGTCGGTCGGTACATAGTATGTCCTAGGGGGGGGGGGGTCGGTACATAGTATGTCCTGGGGGGGTCTGTCCCAACTGCCGGCTGGGGGGAGGGGGGTCTGTCCCAACTGAGGGCTGGGGGGAGGGGGAGGGGAGGGGGTGGTCTGGAATCCCCCTTTTCCTACTACTAACCTTTCTTTTTTGTAATTATTTGGAGAACAAAATATGCAGACGCGTACATTTCTGACTCTGTAAGTTTCATTGCGAAAAATTTAAGTTTGAGTTTAAAAATATTCTTTACACTCCTGTTTTAGGAAGGTTCAAATGGCTACTTGTCTTCTTTTATTTATTGATTGATTGATTTATTTATTTTATTATTTACTTTATGTTATCACACCCGCGCGGATAACTTTAAATTTGTACACCAAGCCATCTACCCCATGTTTTCTCTCTCTCTCTCTCTCTCTCTCTCTCTCTCTCTCTCTCTCTCTCTCTCTCTCTCTCTTCTTTTTTCTTTTTTTTTTGCCTTCAAATTTTTTAAATTTTCTTTTTACTCATAGGCGCATCACTCTTTTTTGCATATTTATTAGTTTTCAGTGACATTTTTGAACAAGAAACAAATGCTGTGTTTCCTTGTATCATCATTATTTAATCGCATGTTTAACAGTATTAAAAACAGTTACAGAAATAATTGCAAAACAGTTGCGATGGTCTAGCCTGGGCCTTATTCATATAATTCATATAACATATGGGAAAAGAAACAATCACCAAAGAAAAAAAAAAACAAAATGGAAAGACAGAAAATGGGACATTTCTTTCTCGCGTGCATCAATATGTGCTAGTTTTTCTTCTTTTTTCTTTTTTTTGTTGTTGTTGTTGTTGTTGCTGTTGTTTTATCTTAATTTTCTTAATTGTTATCTACACAGACATCAGAACACCTGCATAAGACAAACCAGGAATTAAGACCATTAAGGAAATTCCTGTTCCAAAATTTCGTTCCCATTATAAAGAGCATTGCAAATAAAACCACCCAAGCTGAGACCACTTTTGACCAGTCCCAGGGTTTCTGGTATACTGCGTTTAAATTCTACTCCTTTTTGTGGGAGACGAAGTGTACCAAATATTTCACCCTCAGCCCCTTGTCACTTTGTCCTTCACCACAGGATATTTTTACTTGTTAATGAATGAACTAGTATTTTTTCTCAAGCATAATTATTAATATAATAGAAACTCACAACAGTTCGCAAATGCTACCGGTAGTTTGTCGTTGAATTAAATGCAATAAGGACCGCCGATAAAGTAAGCAAACGATTGGTGAGATCCCCCCTCCCCAGCCCCTTAAGTGAGCATACGATCGCACTGAAACTGACTCCCTCCTATCCCCTACCACCCCCGTACCCACTTCCCGTATGTACTCTATGAATGGCCCCAACTGTTTACGAATATTACTAAAATGAGTTCGACGCTACATATTTTAATCGTTAAGGCGTTATTGTTTTAGTGATTATTTTACGGTGACAATTACAACTTGTCTTTTGACTAAAACTTGATAGTTGCTATTCATATATTTCACCATAATCCTCAGTCGATCTTCTTGTAATCCAATTTCACGTGGGCTTGACATGACGTCATTTTTTGAATTTTCATACTTAATATCTCAAAAACTTTGCATTTGGGACGTTGGGGGGGGGGGGGGGGCGGGCACATAAAAATATCTTTTAACAGGGATATATTCTACGCGCGTTATTTTCACCTGTAACTTGGCTGCCGAAGAACATAATTTTAATGTGTTGAAATTAGTTACTAAATACTGCCATTTTCCGGCGCGCTTGATAATGGGAGGTATTTCGAACGGGGCAATTGAATTTTGTGAGGTTGTTCGATTTGCCAGTTGTTTCTATTCGGAAAATTCCGCTGCATCTCTATAACTGAAATGCTTCTACGATTTCAGAATCTAAATTTCATTAAAACTCCTTACATTTACGCTTTCGTTGCGAGTTAACTTTAACTTATTTGAAGTTCAGGTTTTCGTGACAGTTAAATAATTTGAAAATTTTTAACTATTCATACACAATCCTATTCGTAATTACTTAGCACTATTTAAATACACTAAAATCAAGATATTAAGATAAATTATGTGAAAATTTGAAAATAGATCAGAACTGCAACATTCTCAATAAACACTATCAGTGGGCAAAAATTAAGACATTTTGAAAGTTCTCCCTTCCCGTACAGCCACCATATCCAAATCCGTAACGTAACCCACTCAGCATTGTATCATATTTTCAAGAACTGGTATCAAGAATGGGGCTGAATATGTAAAATAAGAAATTATTGAGTGATATCAAGTAAGTAAGTATCCAGATTTAATAACTAATATCGTTAAGAGATACAAAAATCGTCAAGGTCAAGGTCAAATCGCGAAAAACATTATTTAAGAAAAACAATAATTTATCTGAAAAACGGTAAGAGATAGAGCTATTTTGACCTCATTTCCTACCTCCACCCCCTATACGACGTTACGTAAGGTATAATTTCCTGTGTCCTTGACCTCCAGGTCACTTTCGAGCCCCAAACCGGAAGCTGGCCTTTATCTCAAAAACGGAAAGAGACAGAGCAATTTTGACCTCATTTTTGACCTCCATCCCCTATACGACTTTATGTAAGGTATAACTTCCTGTGTCCTTGACCTCCAGGTCACTTTCGAGCCCCAAACCGGAAGCTGGCCTTTATCTCGAAAACGGAAAGAGACAGAGCAATTTTGACCTCATTTTTGACCTCCAACCCCTATAGGACGTTACGTAAGGTATAACCTCCGGTGTCCTTGACCTCTAGGTCACGTTCGAACCCTAAACCGGAAGCTGGCCTGTATCTCGAAAACAGTAACAGATAGAGTAATTTTGACCTCATTTTCGAACTCCAACCCCTAAACGACGTTACGTAAGGTCGAACTTCCGGTGTCCTTGACCTTCTGATCATTTTCGAGCCCCAAACTGGAAGTTTTCCTTTATCTGGAAACGG
This sequence comes from Protula sp. h YS-2021, assembly GCA_949752745.1. Lineage (NCBI taxonomy): Eukaryota > Metazoa > Annelida > Polychaeta > Sabellida > Serpulidae > Protula > Protula sp. h YS-2021. Next base: position 26,749,291 of record OX457027.1, on the reverse strand, counting down.
TAACAGATAGAGCAATTTTGATCTCATTTTCGACCTCCACCCCCTATACGACGTTACGTAGGGTATAACCTCCGATGTCCTTGACTTCCAGGTCACTTTCAAGCCCCAAACAGGAAGTTCGCCTTTTTCTCGAAAACGGTAAGAAATAGAGCAATCGGTTTCCAGACATCTCCTCCAATACCGCTGAAGCTAGACCAACCAAACTTGGTACAAGTATGGAGGGTCACTGAAGTGGTCACCGGATAAAAATTTTTGACATTGACCTTACCAGTATAGTTGATAGTATTTAAGAGGATGTTCTACATTCAGACATGTGAAAACTGTTAACAAATAGCAATATCATCTACCGTCCGTTTTAAGTTATCATTCCCAGTGAGGTCTAATTCACAGTGCGAATTTCGGTCTAGTTTAATAAGCGATACCAGAAATACATATAATGAAAAATGAATGTATAAAAATGACTCGTTTTTTTTTTATATCAGCAACCACCCATACCCCCCTCCAGTTAATGCTTATAGGTCACGACCTACTCACGATATTAATAACCACTGGCGGGCTTCAGCTTTTCTAAGAAATCTTTACAATTTTCTCAGGCAATTTACTGGAAACAAATCAACATCCTGGTCTGTATCCTGTTTATTATAATGCCCCAATGTAAAAATTACTTACGGCATTAACACGCCTATTCAGATTGCCGTTCTTTGAGATAATTCTGTAAGAAAAAAATACCAGATTTCAAATAGCGTTGACAAAAATATGTGCACTGATCAGATAAGCCCTTGAAAGCCGGTAACAGGGGGATCTGTTAAGCATCTCATACTCATTGCACTTAACAAATAGAGTTTCGGTGCAAACACATCATGATATTTAAGTTCATGAAATATCTCTAGTCTAATAGCTTATACTAAAATCAGTAATAAATATATAACATAAAATATAAAAAATTTAAACAATACGGTGTCCCCATACTTTGTTTTTTTTTTTTTTTTTTTTTTGCAAGTATACAAAGAAAATACCGCATAGGAACTCAATTTAAAACTTCTGTCACACACCGGGCAAGACAAAACACGGCCAGCCTGTTGTGACTGCCCCGTGAACAAACAAGGAGTAAGGCAAATAGAGGAGTAAACCAGGAGTAAATCAAATAGAGTTCAAGCCGTAGTCATCACAGCCAATGTTCTGTTTGAGGGTAACGCAGCCCAGGGATCTCTCCGACCGTCTCTAGGAGCGGCTCTGTAAGTGCGATATGCGCAATGACATCGCTACCTTCGTGTAGTAGTCTTCTGCGTTGGCTAAAAGTTCTGCCACACACCGGAAGGGGGTGGGGTGTAGGGAACTGGGGCTGTGCATACGCCTATGCTTCGGCCCAATGGCTGAGGCCACAAATTTTGCATACAGGGGAGGGGGCGTTTTAGGTAATTTTAACTGCATACTTTCAAACCGATGTGGTAGAATTGCGCGGAACAAACAAAAAAAAGAATATGAAGACATTATTGAAAATGCTCGTGAATGCCGTAAAAAGAACTGTGAAATGTGGGACTTAACTAAACTGGTCCGATTTTGGGTGTTCTTTTTTTTCGTGGGATTCTTTACAACGAACTCTAGAAGAATGGGACTATTGCAAAGTTATATTTTTGTGAGATGGTCCCATATCGTCTGTCCGGTACCGAGGGTATCCCTGTAAATGTAAAAACAAAATCGATAAACAAATAAATGGCACGTAGTTTTAAAAAATTAAAAAGTGTCATTTCTCTCTTTGCATTTTGTGATTCTCTTGTTTTTTTATTATTTTTCTGTGTGATATTTTACAATATCTTGTTTTTCGAGGAGGGTGAAGGTAACACGTGCATTTTAGATGCAATCACATGCATTCTGTGATTGATTTTGTGTTGTTATTATTTGTAATTATCTCGGCTTTTATGTTTCTTTGTTATTACCTTGTCTTCTCTTCCATGCCACTATGTGATATAAGCAATAACAGACATAGATACACAATAAAATACAATAAAAACAAATGACAGACACCTTCCCAGTAAATATGGTGGCAGCGATAACGTCAGACAGACGTCGCATTTGGAGTTAAGTCGATGTTGGGTTAAGGGTGATTATGGAAGTCGAAACAACGTGTACCTGCTGACGCTGGATAAACATCGATTACAGGGGGGGGGGGGGATTGTTCGGGTAGGGGAATTGTCGGGGGAGTTGACTGGGAAGAATTGTGTGGGGGAAATTGTCCTGTTCCCGACCAGAGTGCCAAAGATGCTTTTACTTGGACATAATCTCGGCCTATTGTACCAAACTTAATCCGATTGAGGCAAACTGTATTTTCGCTGCTTCTAAATTTGACAGTGCACAAAAATAACGCAAAACGGGGGCATTAAGGTGCAAAAAGGTCCAAACTAACAAAACTATATAATAATATATAAAGAAGTAACTGATACATCATAAGTGCGATATGAGAAAGGAGTGGGATGGAGGGGGTCAACAAAAAGAGAAAACATGACATGGATATACATTCTGCAAAATTAGTGTGACAAAGGTGGGAGGAGGCGGAGGCGGACTGGCAAGGGTGTAACTTATACGGGTACATGTCATTTGACCAACGGTCGATTGACCAGCTGTCATTTGACTAACGGACAGTTCACCAGTGGTCGACTGACAAACGCCTTAATAAAAAAAAAACGACCATTTGACCAACTTTTTATTTTTCAACCTTTATTCATCAAATTGTTGTTTTTATTTACTGCTCATTATTCTGTAATTGAGGCAAGTAGTGACACCTCTGCCTAATCTGGATTATAATTACTGTCTGCGGATTAAGGGGGATAAATACTGAATTTAACTATTTACACGCAAGATGACGTCTGAGACTAATCCGGTGCTGGATGCACGATTGAGCCTCATGCACAGTTGATCCCGCGCAATCGTGCATGCACCTCGTGCATGCACGATTGAGGTCCCCTCTAAGAATGCGCCCCATTTCTTTTGTGTTTGTGGAATGTTTGCATTGAGTAAACCTTTACGGTCAGCAAAAGTTAATTCTTTTACAAACAAATGAAAACATCACGCTCTTTATTTTATATAAACACATTATGGGAAAGTGTAGTATATTTCTAAGGACTGTGTAACAGAAGTAACATTATAATAAAAAAATAGTAGGGAATCACACTGTTACCACACCGGACTACCGAAAACTTGGTTTTGACCCCACCCTTCACGCCGTTGGATGCACGATTGAGCCTCATGCACAGTTGATCCCGTGCGTGCATGCGCCTCGTGCATGCACGATTGAGTCCCCTCGTTGAGTCCATGCACAGTTGCGCCATTTTGCTATATATCCCTTTATAACGATAGAGGGGTTCTCAAACAGGGAGGACGCAACTGTGCATAGGAAAAATATGTAGGAAAATGCGAAATCCTTTAAATAAACAGGAGCACACCATCATCATTGGTGGTTAATAAACCTTATTTATCCTAAGTATGAGTGAAATTCCACCACTAGTTTTTTACTTATCGGGGCTATTTTCAAGCTTTCTTCAGTTCTGTTTGCATAGTTAACTGGACATCAAATTAGCCTTAATCATAATACACTATCAGAAAAAGGTCGGGTGACGATCGACGTCGAAACCGAAAGTTGCCCAACATCTCGAAAACGGTTGGAGATAAAGCGATTCTGAGCGAATTTTCCACCATTCGGGCTTAAAACATTTGGATAAACGCGTATTTCGGCGAGCGCGACGTCGAAACCGGAAGTTGGCCAATATCTCGAAAACAGAGATAGAGCGATTTTGAGCAAATTTTGGACCCAGAGGGTATAACACATTGTATAACAAGCATATCCAAGGACATAACCCAGCCGAGTTATCAAACAAGGAAAGAGAGGAAAACTCCGAAACGAATACTGTTAGGCCAAAATTTGAAGTACTTTGTTTCTAAAGGCAACTTTTTCATCATTTTAATACACAAAAATGAGCTTTCCCTGGCGAAATCTCAAAAAAGAAATAAACAAAAAGAAAAAAAAAACAAAAAAATCAACAAGCACGTCCAGGTACATGAAGAGCAGCCCACGAACGTTCGCGCGTACTATTGAAAACATTCAATGGAGAAAAAACTACATCAAGAAAAAAAGAAGTAGATTGGGTTAAATACCACGTCAAGAAATATGTAAAATGTATTTAATTCGAATTTGGAAGCCACCCGAAAAGGGTTGTTGGAGAGGTTGGGTTTTGACAATTCACGTATTTTTTTACCGACATTTACACAAATTTACAAAATTTTAAAAATTCCACCATTTCGGCATTTTTCTGTCATTTGAGAAAAAAAGCAAAGTTCAGGTGGAGAAGCACCTAAGAAACTTTCGATTAAAATTTTATAACTATTTGAAAAATACTCAGAGAAATGAATGGTTTGACAATTCAGTTATTTACTATTTATTTATTCCAGTTTTTGCTGAACTTCGAAGTTCCGTCATTTCGGCAGTTTTTGGCGAACCGCGAAAAAATAATAGCCTGGTAGGCGAACCCCTCGCGAACATCCCTGCGTAACATCTAAACGATTAGGGTAAAACTAGGAGGAGTAGCATTTTAAAAATGGGTCAAAACGGGCACAAAAAGTGCCGCCATTTTGTCAGTTTTTCGTCAGTCTCCATAACAAGCAACAGCTAGATGGGGGACCATCCAGGAAACATTCATGCATAATATCAAAACGATTGAAGCAAAACTGTAGGAGGAGTAGCATTTTAAAGGAAAAGTTTAACATACGCACATACGCATATACATTCAAGCGCCCTATAGTGATACGACTAACCCAGTCCGACAAAGTCGGCTGGGCTAAAAAGGTATCTCGGAGAGCGCGACCCGGTCGGGTGACGCTCGACGTCGAAACGGGTAGTTGGCCAATATTTCGAAAACGGTTAGAGATGGAGCGATTCGGAGTGAATTTTCGGCCTAAAAGGCATAATACACTATCATAAAAGGGTATCTCAGCCAGTGCGACCCGGCCGGATGACGCTCGATGTCGAAACGGGAAGTTGGCTAATATCTCGAAAACGGTTAGAGCAGAGCGATTCTGAGCGAATTTTCGACCCAAACGACATAACACATTGCATGAAAGGCTATGTCGGCGAGAGCGACCCGGTCGAGTGACGATTGACGTCGAAACCGGAAGTTGGCCAATATCTCGAAAACGGTTAGAGATAGAGCGATTCTGAGCGAATTTTCGACACTTCGGGTTTTAAACACTTCTAGTTTTGTTTTTGTTTAAAAAGTTTGTCTGAATGTGAAAAATGCTTTCAAAATCTTTATTTTATTAATAAGCTTTCAATAATACAGTTAGTGTAAGTTCCATGGTTCTGTATTTTGTCTTAAGTTCCCACAATGTTCCCCATTATATCATGTGAGACAATTCTGCTTGCGCAATTACGTCTACTTGCCTTTGCGACGTTTCAAAGGCAATGGTTGTGGTGAAGGCGTCAAAACTTTTGTGTTCAGATTGTAGCGCAAACGCAGATTATTTTGCGTTCTTTATGAATGACCCTAAATTGACCTTTAAAATTAGTAAAATTCAATTGCAATTTACTTTTTGGTTTCATTTTGGTCGAACGCAATTCGAACTGGAATCGACAGGGCACTGAATTATAACGAATTATAGCACAACATGTCCAGCTGAAAAAGGGCCTCAATACCCATACCAATTCTCAATGTGTGTTTTGATACTATGACTCATATTGCCAGATCAAATATTATATCGTCTGCATAATAACGATCTTGTAAGCATTACCAAATAAGAGACCAATTCGTGTTTTATGTTAATTTATTGAAGGAATTCTATCAAATAATTTACATTTTCAAGAAAACACAAGATTAAGAGAATTTAAAAAAAACTTCTAATAAAAAAAACATTTAAAATCTTGTACCTTAAATAGCAATGTGTTACACAATGATGTATACCATGGAGGATACAGCCCAAAACATTTTTTAATTCACTACAGAGTAGTTTTACTTATCTTTATTTTTATTTTGCAGCTGAACAAATGAATAAAGATATTGCCAAAAAATGTTCCCAGATCAATATTCGCAAAATCTGAAGCAATTTGTCACGGATTTGAGCAATGGTCTTAAATTTCAGAAAACCAGTAAATCAAATTCGGTTTTCTCATAAGATCTCGAGAATTGGTCGTATTTCAACACTTTCAAGAATACTTACTCAAATGAAAGCAATATAAATATTACTCGAGAATTGAAATGTTCAATACTAAGCAAAGTGTTGGCAACTTGGCGTGACTCAGTCACATGTGACTGTCACACGCGTGTGTGATTCACACGTGACCAAGTAACATGTAACTGGGCTACACGTGTCTGAGTTGCAGTGACACTTGACTGAACAGCACGTGATCGGATTGCACGTGTCCGAAAACGACCTAGGTATGAAATCATCATAATGAAAACAACAAGCATTGTCGAAAATAATATTTTTGTTGATTAAACGCTGTCCACGAAAAAAAACTGTTTGATTATAGTCCTCCTTTGACAAGTGATAACATTCTTCAGCAGTCAGGGTTGTAGTTTCCACCACGACGAATGGGCCTCAGTGAACTGATTTTATTGTCGAAATTATTTCCGTAAAGCGTCTGCTCACTCCACAGTCCTTCCGGGAAGAGCCACGCTGTCCTCTGGTAGTTGGGGTAGTCGTAGGCAACCCACCTGAGCACATGCACATAACATAATTGTATAATTGTAGTTGGTGTATTAGTCATAATATCAATGATATAAAGAAAAACGACATATATATATATATATATATATATATATATATATATATATATATATATATATATATATATATATATATATATATATATATATATATATATATATATATATATATATATGTATATGTATATATATTGTTTTTATTGAAAAAAATCTGTCCGAAATTATTACAGGAATATAGAATATAGTTGGGTTTTTACAAAATACAACTGAAAAACCCTAAACAAACAAAATTACTATATTTATAAAGGTTAAGATGTTGTGGAGCGGCGCTGCGATTTTAAAATGAACGTCAAATTGCGCTGCACTTGCTTTTCAGTTTATTACTGGACTTCTGCCTGGGATGACAAGAAGACATAATTGTTGATATCAAAAAGCAGTTGCTCGGCATCCGAAAGATTGTGTAAAAGTCATGCCTATCTCTTAATAATATATTATATGTTTCCGGTGTAATTTAGGAAGCAATGCTCACCCGCCGGCGGCAACCCTGACCGAAGTGGCTTTGTTTTTGTCACAGCCAAGATCTTTGACATCTGTCGTGTATTTTTTCTCATCGCCTGTGAAATTTTGGCCGCTGTAGGTAAACAGCTTAGGATCGTCGTCCAAATTCTGCAATTTTGTCATACAAAAAAATCATGAATAACTTTCAGCTTAAAATTCGCTGTGTTTAAGCTTCAAACTAATACATTTCGCTTTGACATTTTGAACATATATGTTATCACAACGTAATTTCGGAACGGGAAAGTGAGGGTGAGGGTGGAAGGGGAGTTTGAGAGTGCAAACAATTGTTCTTTTGAAGAACTCTACATAACTCTTTTAATTCAGCTGTTAATTCAGAATGTTCACTGTGGTCATTTTATTCAAAAGCTATACACGCCACTTATTCATTTGAAGTGCCAGCTAGTGCAATATCGCGTCCAAATCGAAACCATTAAACTTTTTTGGCGTTCAAACTTAATTTCCCATCGAAGTCGCATCAAACAGCACCATTAACAAATCAGGCATGTGCAGTTTATTGTGCTATCTTCTTTCTTTCTTTTCTTCTCTTTTCTTTTGTTTTTATGAGCTGAGCATATGTTGCGAAGCTTGCTTTCAGCAACGATGACACTGAATAACTTCATATCTTGCCAAAATCCAACATAGTATGTTTTGTCAGACTACCCTTCCACCCCACTCCCTCCAAGGAGGTCTGTCAGATTGCCCCCTCCCGCCTACCGATCCCCAAATGCTAGAAACAATGTTTGGATAAAAATATTTCACTGCCCCTACAAAATCTAAATCGTCTTCAACCCCCCCCCCACCCAACTCCACCCTTAGAAGACATCTTGTAGTAATATAGATTCTGAAAAAAATAGACGTAAAACAAGAAAAACCACATCAGAGATTGAATTTAACTACATTCCCATTCGCTTTCTCTTACCACATATATGGGCTGTAGCGATGACACTTTGCCACTGATGCTCGCTGGCAGGTTGACTTTCTGACCCTCAACAAAGATATGCCACTTGCCCTCAAAGTATTTATTTTCGTACAAAAGCCATCTGTGTTAAAAAATAAAATAACTATCAGATGAAAATAAATAAGAAACGCATTTGCAAAGTTTGAATTTGGTTATTCGAATTTATTTCGTTCATTTATTTCATTTGAAACATTAAACATGGCTCAAAAAGCCCTGTATTTTTTCAATAAAATGGGGAGTTTATTGCTGATGCACCGAATGTTCGTTCCGAATGTTTGCAATTTCTGAATTCTAATAGAACTGGAGATAGCGGTTAGAAGTTAAAAAAGAAACAAATATTAAACAGAATGAACTCTCCCAGCTCTACCCCACCCCCTCCAACTCCTACTAGGAAATATTTATAATTTGTTTTAAGCCCGATTTATAATTAGAAGAAAATGTAACGCACACTCCTTTGACCACTTGCAATGACTTTGCCTCGTTGTTGAAGCCGGAGAGTTGGAGGTTGTTGACACTGTACGTGTACTCCATGGGTCTTCCTTGGAAGTTGTTTTCGCCGTACATGATAATCTGATATACCAGAGCAACGTTGCTTTGTCTTATTGGTATTTATATACCGATGAACAAAAGAAAGTGAACGACAGAAAATAGCTTATTTTGTTTAAACTATACAGATTTTGTCAATCAAGATTTTAACCACAGATTTTACCTTGATCGTACACATCCAGCTTTTTATGTTCTCTAGCATGCTTTTCAATGTGTTTATTGGGGTTTACAATGTGGTATATTAATCCATCTATGTAGTTATCCTTTGGGCGTTGAGATATTTTGCAATGTCACATATATAGCGGAAGTTTAATTAAACCTGTGGGCGTAGCAATAGTTTTTAAAACAAGTGGATATTGAGATGCCGCGGAGAAAGTGGTATGTTAGATTCTGAGGTTTCGATGCGCGAGGTTGCCAAACGTTTTGGGTGACGCTTTGGCACAGTGTACAAACTGAAAGGATGGTATCTGGACACAGTGAACACTACGGAATGATCGAGAAGAGGTCACCCGCGAAGAAGCGTCGTATTCGTTTATTCAGCTAGTTCATCGCTTTTGGACTGCCACAAGGACTGCAGCGGAGACACCAATAACCGAATAAGTGCGAACACGGTTACTAGACGATTGCGTAAAAACCTGACTGCGACCCCGCCGACCACACATTGAAATGGTACGAATTGGGGCATGCACCGTAACCAGAATTACTTGCAAGCGAATAATGTTTTGGAGCGGCCGGTGTATAGCCACAAGAACCCTGTAGCGTACGTACAGCACTACCTGGATAGAACAGGCGTTAATCGAGGAATGGCACAGATATCCCCAATATCGCATCAATAACACTTCAACAGCTGGATAATGTTGATTCAATCATGGGATTCAATCCCTACGCCAAGCTAACGATTTGATTACCCACTACTTAGTAATTGCGCGTTACATTACAATTTCATGAAGAGCAAAAAATATGGGTTCCAAATTGATCATGGTTCGTCTTTGAAAAGACTTACAAAGTTTCAGTGTCGCTGGTTATTTCTTTTTGAAGAATCTGATGTAGCCTTTCTTTGTGTTAATGTTTGAAAATATCGAAAATCTCGGTGACCCCAAACTAGTCAATTTTTGCAAGCATTTACTTTCTTTTGTCTTTCCATACAAAATGATAGTATGTTGAAGTGGGGGTAGAGACAGAGGCATGTTATACACTTACAGAACCACTGAATATAAATAAACTGTAGTGAAACAAACTTGACTCATCTAAGAATCAGTGTACTTGAATCATTTAAGTGTGAATTAAAATTACATGAACCTACTTACTTTTGGTGAAGAATAAGCCATCTTGTTTCCTTTGAAGTTTAAGTCTCTCTTCTTGAAGTTGAAGTCTCTCTTCTTGTTTTTTAGTTTATTGTTTTTCTTCAATGTTTTTACGATCTGTTGCTCGATGTCCCGTGAACTGTCCCTCCTCTGTGAGAACCGGGTCTTTTATAGGAAATTGGCACGGCAATGGCTTCACGACTGAAGCCATTCAACGGGGTTAACTAATACCGGATCTGTAAAAATTGGGCGGATAGAAAAGATTACATCTGGATCCGGGTACATTGAATGACTTATTCCTGATATTACCCAATGAGCGATTTCCTATCAATTTTATACCAACATTTTTCAAACCAACACATCCCTATGTTTCTGACTGATTACGATGCTCTTAACTGTTGTTTTGACACAGAACTCATCGGCATGTATTTTTACATATGGCGATGTTTAGTGACAGTCACCACGTGTTTGCTACATGATAAACGCGCGTTATCTTATTTAGTAAAACACTCGCCCTTCTTCATTAGTCATGTTAGCATATTGTTTTTAAATGTGGCTAGATTTGACCATATGATTGCCTTTTTCTTGTCGAGGGTTCAACCTATGTCACTGACTTCAATATCAATAAATAGTCATTTTAACGTGAACCTTTTATTGGGAAAATACAAGCTTATTAGGTTTCAATAAGAGAGGGATGGACCGAAGAGATGGTTCTCCATACCAGTCAAGCCAGTGAAATGTGATACGGCAAATTCGAGGTGGCTTGACAAAAATAGTATTTCATCCGAGCTAGGAGTTTTCACAATACCGCAAGGAACGATCGAGTTAAAATTTTGGTTGAAAAGGTGCCAACCAGAAAAATAACTACATTTAAAGGAAAATGCCTGATAAAATCTCATTTTTTTCTTTCCGTGGTAAATCTGTTAATGTAATGTAGGCATGCCAGTTTATATATAGACGCATGAATCATACATGATGACCCCACTGCCATTTCTGCTTTTCTCGTATGAATTGGAGAAAGGTGATGACTGGGTTCTCTCCCTCTCTCCCCTTCCTCCCGCCCCACGTCCAGAATGACGTGTTTTTTTGGAAGGCATAAAATTGGAACCAGGATATGAGATTTTCATAATAACACACCTGGAGGCAGTTATTCCTCGGTACACATGCGTATCTTCGAGCATGCGCATTGATATATAAAAGCTCCAGAGAGAACCTTAGACTAGACCTCTTTCGCTACCGAGTAAAGAAAATCACACTTTGGTCCACAAAAAATACCACTCTGAACTCTTAAAATTCGGGACTGACCATGAACTAGGAGGGCAAGTTTACCAAGGTACCCCTTACATATAGCTTTTTGGGCCCAAAGGGTCAAACGTAGCTTAAAATCGCTCTATCGCTAACCGTTTCGAGATAACGGTCACCTTCCGTTATTTTAACATCGACCAGGACCAACGAGGTCAAAGTCACTAGGGTACTTCTTACATATCGTCTTTTAGGCCCATAGGGTCGAAAATAAGCTCAACATCGCTCTATCCTAAGGGTTTTCGAGACAATGGTCAATTTTCGGTTATGACATTGAAAACCGTAAGTTGGCCATTATCTTGAAAACGGTTAGAGATTTTGACCTTAATTTCGACTTTATGTTGATCATTATCTCTAACACGGTCAAATATAAGACGGTTTTGAACTTATTTTCGACCCTGTGGGCCTAACAAACGATATGTAAGAAGTACCTTGGTGACCTTGACCTCCTCCTTCATGGTCAATTCTAAATTTTCAGAGTTCAAAACGTACTTTTGTGACTCAAGTGTAATTTTCGTTACTCGGGAGCGAAAACTGTAAAGTTATACCATGTGCCTTAACTGCCATATCAAAACGCTTGCCTGCCTTCTAAATGATTTCAATGGCTAATTTCAGTGTCCATATTTGCATAGAAGCTGAAAGAAAAATGAGCTTAACCAACCAGGCATGCTATGTTATGTCTATGCCAAATTTTGTCGTCCTAGCCCTGGTCGTCTGTTAAGAGTTTGTGGGGCAAGTTTTTTTTCAATGTTCATGTTTGCATATAAAATGTTAATGAATTACCCAAAAAAATGTACTGGACCAGCTAGACATGCTACCTGATGTCTATGCCAAATTTGGTTGTCTGAGCCTTAGCCACTCGGAGGAGTTCGCGTGACAAGGGTTCGGCAGGGGAAAAAGGAAACGCACGGAAACACTTTACTGAATCGTACGAATTCAATAAACTAGGAGATTGAAAATCCCCAAGTGTAATAAAGAGACTTTAAATACCTTGAGAAGTCTTTTGATATAGTGTATAATACCACCCTTTCTTCTTTGTAATTATTTGAAGAATAAAATATGCAGACACGTACATTTCTGCGCAGGCTTTGAATCTGTAAGTGTTATTGCGGGAAATTTAAGTTTGACTTTATAAAATATTCTTCACACTCCTGTTTTATGCAGGTTAAAGTGGCTTTTTTCTCACAAATGGTTACATGTCTTCTTTCATTTATTTATTTATTTTATTATGTACTTTATGTTTTCACACCAGGGCGAATAACCTTCAATTTGTTCTTCAAGCCATCTAGCGCATGTTTCTCTCTCTCTTTTTTTTCTTGCTTTCACATTCTTCAATTCTTTTTACTCATATGCGCACTATAAACAGCACTGCAAATAAGACCACCCAGAGCTGAGACCTCTTTGTCCCAGTCCCAGGGTTTCTGATATATTGCGTTTAAATTTTACTCCTTTTTGTGGGAGATGCAGTGTACCAAATATTACACTCTCAGCACCCTGTCACTTTGTCCTTCATCACGGGATATTTTTACTTGTTAACGAATGAAGTTATATTTTTTCTCCAACATCATTATTAATATAGAAACTCTCAACAATTCGATTTTGACATGAAAATTGCTGCTGAAACAGAAATGGGCTAAGTGTGTCGTTGAATCGGCGGCCCTTAAATGCAATAAGGGCCGCCGATTAAGTAAGCAAACGATTGGTGAGATCCCCCGCCCCTTCAGTGAGCAAACGATCGCACTGAAACGACTCCCTCCTACCACTACCACCCCCGACCGCGCCTCCCGTATGTACTCCATGGATGGCCTTAATTTTGTTACGAACATTAATAAAATGAGTTCGACACTACATATTTTAATCGTTAAGGCGTTATTTTAGTGATTATTTTACAGTGACAATTACAAATTTTCCAGTTATATTGACTAAAACTTTATATTTGCTTTTCATTTATTTCGCCATAATCCTCAGTTGATCTTCTTGTAATCCAATATCACATGGAGATTTCATACTTAATATCTCAAAACCTTGGGGCGTTGGGAAATTATCATAGTAATATCTTTTAATAGAGATATATTTCCTGCGCACATTTTTATTACCTGAAACTTGGCTGTTCAAGAGACTAATTTTAATATATTGAAGCTAAATACCATGGACTCTAACTAATGCTGCCATTTTCTGGCGCGCTCTTATTTGTGATAATGGGAGGTATTTCGAACGGGGCAATAGTAGTAGATAATTTGGGGTTCTGGACCACCCCCTCCTCCCAATGACATAGTGTGTCAGACTCCCCCCCCCCCCCCACCCAGGTAAATGGTATGTAGGATCCCCCTTGGGAAAATTTTGTGATTTTTACATATTTAATTTATCCATTTCAGACGATTATGAACATTTTTGGTTTTTGAACTCCCCACCATGGGAAAATTTTGTGATTTTTGCATATTTATCCGTTTCACACGATTCTGAACATTTTTGGTTTTTGAACCCCCCGCCAAAATGGAAAAATTTTGTGATTTCTGTATATTTATCCGTTTCAGACGATTCTGAACATGTCTGATTTTTTACCGCCCCTGTGGGAAAATTTTATGGTTTTTGCATATTTATCCGTTTAAGACAATTCTTACCCCCCCCCCCCCGTGGGGAAATATTTTACCATATGCCTAGCATGTGAGATATGACAACTTCAGCAGCACATAACTTTAAAACTACTTGACTGATCTGAACATTTATTCATATATTTACATGAAGAATGGGAGATGAATATGGAAAACCCTATAAAAATGTCTTTCGCTGAAACTTTAGATAAGTCTTCTATTAAGCGTCAAAGAGTCAATATGACTCTATGACTATGTAGAATGTGGTGCGTTATACAACAGCGCTTTAGCCACGCAGTGTGGTGAGGATGCCGATGACAGCAGATCTGACAGTGAGTTAGAAAAAAATACTCTGTTTGGCATGATATGGTTCAAGAAGTATATGATGACCATGATGAAAAATTTCAAGAAAAGGTTTTAGAATATGAAGATGCGTTTGAAAGAGTAAGTGATGACCTTCGACCCGTTTATAAACGTCGACTAAAACAATTGTTTACGAGATTATTCAAATATACCCAACGACTGGAACAAAGCGAACATTATCAAAACATTCATTCTTTGAAGAGCTTCTAGATAAGGAGGAGGAGGATGATGACAGCAGTGACGAAAAAAGTGATATGGACAGTAAGGTGCAAAAGAGTGAAATATATGACGAAAAATAGACTTATTTGACTAAACTTTATAATAAAGACTTTGTAAATCAACAAATGTAATATTTTATTGATTTAAGTGCTGTGTATTTAAGTGTTTTAATATAACTATTCAATATATGACTTGCTTTTTAATGTGTAAATGCAGTTTCAACATTCTTCACATATTCAACGTTCAGTTATCTTTCATTAAAGACAAAGTCATGCAGAACAGTTTGGTGAAAGAATGGTTCAAATCAGTCAAGTAGTTTTAAAGTTATGCTCAGTTGATGCCTCACATGCTAACCATATGGTAAAATATTTTCCCCCTCCCATTGGGGGGAAGGGGTTCGAAAAACCAAAGTTGCTCAGAATCGTCTGAAACGGATAAATATGCAAAAATAACAAAATTTTCCCACGGAGGGGTCAAAAACCAAAAATCTTCAGAATCGTCTGAAACGAATAAATATGTAAAAATCACAAAATTTTCCCACCGGAGGGAGTCAAAAACCAAAAATGTTCAGAATCGTCTGAAACGGATAAATACGCAAAAATCACAAAACTTTCCCAAGGGGGGGTCCCACATACCATTTCCTGGGGGGGGGGGTCTGACACACTATGTCCTAAGGGAGGGGGGAGGGGGTGGTCCAGAACCCCCAATTATATACTACTGGCAACTGAATTTTGTAAGGTTGTTCGATTTGCGGGCTGTTTCCAGCCAACAAATCGGGCAACCTAACAAAATTCAATTGTCCCATTCGAAATGCTTCACATTATCGTAAACAATTGGAGGTTTTCGCTGCATCTGTATAGCTTACGATTTCAGAAACTAAATTTCATTAAAATTCCATAAATTTACGCTTACATTGCGACGTTAAGTTTATCTTATTTTGAAGTTCAGGCTTTCGTGACAGTTCAAGAAATTGAAAATTTTTAACTATTCATACACAACCCTATTCGTAATTACTTAGCACTATTTAAATACACTGAAATTAAGATAAATTATGTGAAAATTTAAAAACTCCAGCATTTTCATTAAACACTATCAGTGGGCAAAATTTAAGACATTTTAAAAGTTTCCCCCTCCCACTCCTCCCCCACCCCCTCCACATGCAAATTCGTATCGTAACCCACTCAACATTTGTGTCATTATTTCAAGAACTGATATCAAGAATGGGGCAGAATATGTAAAATAAGGAATCATTGAGTGATATGTAGTAAGTATTTTTATATCAAAATTTAATAACTAGTATCATTAAGAGACATAAAAAATTTTAAAGTTTTTATCTTATTTTAATAAGCCATATCAGAAACAGATATAATGAAAAATAAATATAAAAACATCATTCTTTATATCAACAACCACCCCTACCCCCTCCAGTTTATGTTTATAGATCCCCGCTTAACCAGGACATTAACCATTGGTGGGCTTCAGCTTTTCTAAGAAATCTTTACAATTTTTTTCAGGTAATTTACTTAACAATATCAACATCCTGGTCTGTATCCTGTTTATTATAATGTCCCAATGTAAAAAAATACTGACAGCATTAACACGTCTATTGTGTCGTTCTCTGAACTAATTCTGTAAGAAAAAATACCAGATTTCATATAGCGTTGAATAAATATATGCACTGCAGATCAAATAAGGCCTTATAAGCCGGTAGCAAGGGACTTTGTTAAGCATTTGATCGATCTTGTAATGTTCAAATGGAGGACGTGGAAAAGATGGTGGTGGGTGGGGGTAGCTCCATTCTATCTACAGTATTTTAGTAGTCGGGGACAAACAAATATTTTGTTTGATTGTTTACCTTCCCGACGGCTGCCATTTAATTACTCATTGCACTCATAAGCTATCTGTAGTCTAATAACTTATACTAAAATCAGTAATACATATATAAAAAATATAAATAATACGGCATTGAAAGTGTACAAAGAAAATACCGCATAGGAATTTAAAATTTCTGCCACACACCATGACGGGTGGGGCTGTATGCATACGCTTATGTTTCGGCCCAATGGCTTAGGCCACAGATTTTGCATATAGGGGTGGGGGCGTTTTAACTGTATACTTTCAAACCGATGTGGTAGAATTGCGTGAAACACAAAATGAATATGAAGGCATTATTGAAAATGGTCGTGATGGCCGTAAAAGAAGTATGAACTTAAACACAGTATAGTGGAGCCCCGAAGATGGAACCAAATGCGGGACTGAACTAAACTGGTCCTATTTCGGAGTGTTCTTTTTTCGTGGGATTCTTTACAATGACACTATACAAGAATGGGACTGTTGTAAAGTTGCATTTTTATGAGGTGGTCCCATATTGGTTGTGGGATACTGGGGCTATTCCTGTAAATGTAAAAAGTGGCACATAGTTTTAAAAATTAAAAAGTGTCACTTGTCTCTGTAGCATTGAAATACCCAAGCATTGAAACACCACATCATTGTATGGGCCCATCCAATGGCTGGGCTAAATCAATACAGAGGCTATTGAAACAGCACATACAGTTTCTCCCCAGAAACACTCCGTGAAAGAAAACACAGCTCATAGGGACTTCGTTTGTAGCCTCAGTAAATCATTTTGTTTTATATTTAGATTTGGGTTTTTTCTTGTTAAAAATTGTTAATTGACGAAACAATGACAATATTTTTCAGTAAGGGTTGTCGTCTGCTCGGGACCTAGTACCACCAGTGGTACTGAGGTCCCGAAGTGGCACTGAGGACCCGGTGGCATTGAGGACTCGACAAATTTTTCATATGAGCTCCCCGTCCCATGGATGGGATATTTCTATGCAACATTTTATAATATCTTGTTTTTCGAGGAGGGTGAAGGTAACACATACGTTTTAGATGCAATCACATGCATTTGTGATTAATTTTGTGTTGTTATTATTTGTAATTATCTCAGTTTTCATTTTTCGTTGTTATTACCTTGTCTTCTCTTCCACGCCACTATGTGATATAAACAATAATAGACACAAATAGACAATAAAATACAATAATAACAAATAACGGACACCTTCCCAGTAAATATGGTGGAATGGATAACGTTAGATAGACGTCGCAATTGGAGTTGAGTCAATGTTGGGCTGAGATTGATTATGGAAGTCGAAACAACGTCTACCTGCTGACGCTGGATAAACATCGATTATTTGATCTAATCAACGTTGTAGAAAGGTTACAAATGGCAGTCGAACACCAGACTAACTCCCCCTCCTCCTCAGTATATTTAGCCCCCTTTCGAACATTTTAGCTTGTAAATATATTTGATAATATTTGTTCGTGAGAATAAATGGACTCAATTAAACTGTATAAAACTATCCTGAACTATTTTATTGACTGTAATTAATAATAATAATAAAGTAATAATATTAAAAATAATAATTAATAATAATATAATAATTCCAACAAAATATACAAAAACAAGGGCATCCTTGGTCCTTTTAGCATTTTACAGGGCGCAGGCGGATACTCCTGATCGCTAAGATTATCATAAATAACATCCACACTATCCAAGAAGCGCTTTCTTATTTGTTCAACTTCATCTTCTTTTTAGAAAGCGATACCAATAGGGGACAAAAAATACCAGGTGGGGGGGGGGGGGATAGTCTATAAACTTGTTACACCGGGTCTGGGTGAAAACATCCCCAGCTAAAGCGCCACTGCTAAACGGCCCTGGACAAAACGCACCGGCTGAAGCGCACCCGGCCAATGCATCCCTCTTTTTTTTTCTTCTGAAAATATTTTTATATTTTTATATGAAATGTGAAAATGGTTATTCATAAAAATTGATTAATTAAAAAGGGAGCAATAATGTATGCTTTAAAGGCTCAAGCACCTCAACAATTAACATACCGCTAAGCCTCAAAGATACTTTCGTTTCCTTTCAGCATTTGAAAAAATGGGCATCAATAACTCTTCTAAATGCCTTTGATTAATGATTGCAGCTGACGGCTCATTCGCAATTAGAATTTACTATTCTGCAGCGAATGACCGGAAAGGTTATTACATCACGTAATTAATTCATTTAGACTAAACCTGTTGTAAATGCGATTTGTATTACCTCTCTAAGGAATGCCTAACTGGAGTCTAACTGACCAGAGTGCCAAAGGTGCTTTTACTTGGACATAATCTCCACCTATTGTACCAGACTTATTCCGATTGAGGATGACCTGTTATTGAAAAGGTATGTAAGAATTTTAAAATTAGTGGTTTTTATCAACAATTACTTTTTGCATCATGAAATTAATACAAAGCAATGGAGGCAAACCTAAAATCGCGCACAAGGGTTTCATGTACAGTAAGAAAAATAACAACAAACGGTTTATAAATTGGTATTGTGTTAGGCATAAATCAAGTTTCTGTAAGACGGTGCTCAAAATATCACTCAGAATGACTAAGAGTAGTTGAAAAACGAGAGTTTAAAAACAGGAAGTGACGTCATCATGACGTCACGAGGTGTGCTAGAACTCTCATGAGAGTTTAAGCACAGTGAGTCATAATGACGTCATAGGATGTTCTGGAACAGATATTAAAGCGCGCGCCAGTGTCAATGACGTCATCATGACGTCATTCGTCACGTGACCTGTCAATCATGTGTCACATGACCTGTCAATCATGTGCCACATGACCTGTCAATCATGTATATGAGGAAAATTTTCCCGATCATAAACCTTCTGGCCTGAATGGCTCAGTTGGTAGAGCAGAGGACCCGTAAGCGGACCCATGATCTGAAGGTCAATGGATCGAACCCGCCCTCGGGCACCACTTTCATACATATCATGGGGACCCCCCCCCCCCCCTGGTGAAGAATCATATACCATGGGGACCCCCCCCTGGTGAAGAATCATTTACCATGGGAACCCCCCCCCCCGGTGAAGAAGTATATCATATCATGGGACCCCCCCCCCCCCCCGTTGAAGAATCATATACCATGGGGACCCCCCCCCCAGGATGTGATTCAACACTCCTATAAGAGCACATTGTCTGTGCACATATGCATCATTCATGCTCTGACTGCCGTTGGATACACATGGAAAAAAAGTGAAAACAGTTGCTCTTACCGATTGTGTTGTGCTGTGCTGTTGAAGAACAAGTGAAGGATTGACTGGAATACACATAGGAGACGAAGTGAAACTAGGATGTGATTCAACACTCCTATAAGAGCACATTGTCTGTGCACATATGCATCATTCATGCTCTGACTGCCGTTGGATACACATGGAAAAAAAGTGAAAACAGTTGCTCTTACCTATTGTGTTGTGCTGTGCTGTTGAAGAACAAGTGAAGGATTGACTGGAATACACATAGGAGACGAAGTGAAACATTAGTTATTCTTTGGAAAAGGAAAGTGAACGATTGGTTATTCTTTGGAAAGGAAGTGAAAGATTGGAGACGAATTGGCAAAACAGTCGTGGTAAGTGACTTTTTTTTTTTTCTTTTTTTTTTTTTTTTTTTTGGTTTGTGTTCACTTTTATGACTCTGCGACATTATGTGACAACATGTGACTGTGACATTATGTGACTGTGTAACTTTTTTTATTTTTTTATTTTTTTTTTTTTTATTATTATTATTATGATAATATTTAATTAGTCATATTTCAATGGTTCCCCATTACAGTAACCACACACATAGCATAAGTACATGTGTACAGAGTGTGGGGGGAAACCGACTGAGAAATTTTAGAGTGCACTCGTACAGAGTGTGGGGGGAAAACCGATCGATAATTTCAGAGTGCACTCGTACAGAGTGTGAGGGAAAACCGATCGATAATTTCAGAGTGCACTCGTACAGAGTGTGAAGGAAAACCGATCGATAATTTCAGAGTGCGCTCGAGTGTGGGAACAATCAATAAATTTGAGAAGGAATGGGATTTTCCCTACGTTAAGTCCAATGTTATGTTTTAAGTTATAGTAGTTGGAAAATGACACTTCTAAAACACATTTAACAAATGTAGTTTTTTGATAACATATAATATATAAAATAAATTTGAACATTTTAGCATGCTACTTATTTGAATGTTCTAAAGTTATAGTAGTGGGAAAATGGTGGTTCTAGACCAACTTTAACAAATTTAGTTTTTAACACCATATGATATATAAAATAAGTTTGAACATTTTAGCATGCTACTTATTTGAATGTTCTAAAGTTATAGTAGTGGGAAAATGGTGGTTCTAGACCAACTTTAACAAATTTAGTTTTTAACACCATATGATATATAAAAATAAGTTTGAACATTTTAGCACGCTACTTATTTGAATATTCTAAAGTCATAGTAGTGGAAAAATGGTGGTTCTAGACCAATTTTAACAAATTTTGTTTTTTGACAAAATATGATGTATAAAATAAGTTTAAACATTATACAATGGTGTAGTAGAGTAAAAATGAGGGTTCTAGACCAACTTTAACAAATTTTGTTTTTTGACAAAATATGATGTATAAAATAAGTTTGAACATTTTACCATGGTGTAGTAGGGTAAAAATCAGGGTTCTAATCCAAAATTTAATTTTTTTTTGAAAACATATTATGCTTTTCTTAATGCTTTCAGGTATCGTCAGAACACATCGCTCTCCGCTAGATGTCTCTGCAATACATGCCTAGGCGGTATAAATAGGATGAGTGAGACCTACATTTCATCATATCAGTTTAAGCAATTGACGTGACAACAACAATGGCATCTAATTCAGACACATCAGTCGTCTGTCATGATTGTAATGTAACATTTCCATCTCTGGAATTGTTCGTAGCACATACATGCAAACAAGCTAAGATGAAACGTGCTAATGAAGAGCTTGTTGAGATGATTGAAGCCAAGAGACGAAAGACGGTACAAGATGGTGTTATCAGACCTGATCCGTTCCTCTGCTGTGAATGCATTAAAATATTTCCATCTATGGATACTTATGATGCACATGCATGCACACCAGCTGAGATGGAAAATGCGTCTCATGAAGAACATGTTTCAAAGAAAGAAAAAACAGGACAAGTAGGGAGAGGTAGAAGGGTTAGTCTGGGAGAAAACGCGCAGGAAAGACGATTTGAGTCTGAGGATGGATCGGATTTACTGCTTGAAATGCGACAACAAGAGAACCGTATCAAGGCACATTTGTTGGAGACCTTAAACTATGGAATGAAATGGTACATTGTCGTTCATGCACGTTTCAAGAAACTGACAGCGAATGCTGAAGGTGTTATGGTAGAACAAGTGGATAATTCATTTATCAGCAGTCCAACATATACAGCATACAACCCAGCAGATATTGAGCAGGACTTGCCAGACGCCTATAAAGAATTGTTTACTAAGTTTGATGAACATGAGCGACAAGGCTCTGGCTGGGTATTGGATAACATACTGTACATTGAAGTACATACAGCTACGTCAGCGCCACTGGATGCGAGTAGTTTTATTCCACTGCCGAAGAAAGTGAAGAAAACAAGGGGTGTGATAAACATTAAGAATGATGACAACAAGTGTTTCTTATGGTCAGTATTGGCTTACCTTCACCCTCATGACAACAACCCAAATCGCGTGAATAATTACAAGCCATTTGAGAAGGAATTAAAGGTAGAGGGTATGGCATTTCCGACACCGATTACAGACATTCCAAAGTTTGAAAAGGAGAATGATGTGTCCATTAACGTGTTTGGATATGAACAAGATGTAGTTGTTCCAATACAACTGAGTCGAAACACCAGTGCGAGAGAAATCAACTTGCTTTTGATTAGCGATGACAAGAAAAGGCATTACTGCCTCATCAAGAATTTCAGCAGACTTATGGCTTATCGATCAAAGCATAATGGTGCAGCTTTTTATTGTTTCAACTGTCTTCACGGGTTTATGCGACAAGAGCTTCTAGATGAGCATCGTGAAGTGTGTGACAAGAATGGAGCACAACGTTTATCATTTCCCAAGGAACCCTTCATCAAGTTCAAGAATGTAGCCAAACAACAGCGAGCACCGTTTGTGATTTATGCAGACTTTGAATGTTTCACGCAAAAGCATGAAGAAGGAGACAAGTATCAACATCATCGTCCAAACAGCTTTGCCTATGTGGTTGTAAGCCAGTACGACACACGTGCACCAGTTGTGTATCGAGGAGACAATGCCGTAAAGGTCTTTTTAGACCATATGGTGAATGAACGCGATCGTATTGTACGTGGTTTAGAGCGACCAAAGAAAATGGTGATGACTCGTGAAGACAAAGAGAATTTCAAGAACGCCACTGATTGTTACATTTGTCATGAACCTCTAGGAGCAGATCGTGTGAGAGATCATGACCATATCAATGGCAAATATCGTGGAGCAGCGCACAATGAATGCAACTTACAATTCCGACTTAGAAAGGATAATCAAGAGGATAAAGATTCTTTTATCATTCCTGTGTTTTTCCACAATTTGCGAGGCTATGACAGTCACCTTATCATGGAGGAAATTGGGAATTCAAAGATGAAACGATTACAGTCATTCCCAACACCATTGAGAAATATATTGCATTCATCATGAGCAATCTGAAATTTACAGACAGCTTTCAGTTCATGAGTACCTCTCTACAGAAGTTGGTATCCAACCTTGCAGCAGAAGGGAAAGATAACTTCTACAACATGACCTCTCACATTCACGATAGTGATCAACAAGATTTGCTGCTGAGAAAGGGCGTGTACCCCTACGATTACGTGGACGAACCATCCAAGTTTGCTGAAACACAGCTACCATCAAAGGACAAGTTTCATAGTCAGCTTAGCGAAGAGGACATTAGCGATGAGGATTATGTGCATGCGCAGAAGGTGTGGGATACATTCAACTGTACCACATTTGGTGAATACCACGACCTGTACCTGAAATCAGATGTGTTATTACTAGCTGACGTGTTTGAAAATTTTCGTCAAGTATGCCTCAACACGTATGAATTGGATCCTGCTCACTACTATACAGCACCAGGACTGTCGTGGGATGCAATGTTGAAAGCGACAAAGGTGAAGTTGGAATTGATCAATGACATCGACATGTACCAAATGGTTGAGCAAGGGATACGTGGAGGAATATCCGTAATCACGCACAAGTATGCGAAAGCGAATAATCCCTACGTAGCAGATTACAATTCTGAGATACCAAACAACTATTTGATGTACCTCGACGCAAACAACTTGTATGGTTGGGCCATGTCACAAAGCATGCCACAAAGAGGATTTATGTGGGTGAGCGAGCCAGAATCCCTCAACTTCATGGATGTGGATGAAGATGACGACATTGGATTCATTTTGGAAGTGGATTTAGAATATCCAAATTCAATCCATGATCATCATAATCACTACCCAGTGGCTCCAGAACGGAAATGTGTCAAAGTTGAAAAATTGTCAGAGTACAGTCAGAAGCTGCGGAAAGATCTAAACATGAAAGAGAAATCCAGTGAAAAGCTCATTCCTAACTTGTCTGACAAGAAGAAATATGTACTTCATTACAGGAATTTACAACAGTACGTCTCACTGGGGTTGAAAGTCACTAAAGTTCATCGCGCCATCATGTTTGAACAGAGCAAATGGTTGGCAAAATACATTACCTTGAACACGGAAAAGAGAAAATTGGCCAAGAACCCATTTGAGAAAGACTTCTTCAAACTGATGAACAACTCGGTGTTTGGCAAAACCATGGAAAATGTGAGAAAGCGAATCAATGTTGAACTTGTTCACAAGGAAAAGCGGTTCAAGAAACTTGTAGCCAAACCTTCTTTCCACAAATTCAAAATTTTCAACGAAGATTTGACCGCGGTACATTTACGCAAAGTGGATTTGCTTCTGGATAAACCCATTCAAGTTGGTTTTACCATTCTCGACCTCAGCAAAGTGCTGATGTTCAACTTTCATTACAACTACATCATGGTCAAGTATCCCAATGCCAAGTTATTGTTCAGCGACACCGACAGTCTATGTTACAACATAGAAACGGAAGATATCTACAAGGATATGCAGCAAGATGCTGACCTGTTCGACACAAGTGACTATCCGCCGAATCATTTCCTACATTCCAACGTAATCAAAAAAGTGCTTGGGAAAATGAAGGATGAGACGGCAGGCGCCCCCATTGAAGAGTTTGTTGGACTCAGACCGAAAATGTATAGTTTATTGTGCGGTGGGAAAGAAAAACATACAGCTAAAGGAATCACTCGAGCTTGTCAAAGACGCATTAAACATGTGCAGTATAGAGACAGTTTGTTCAAGAAAACTCAAACGATGGCTACAGGACACATTATCCGAAGTCATAGTCACCAGCTTTTCTCGGAGAAGTTGAGGAAAGTAGCCCTCTCCCCATATGACGACAAGCGATATGTGCTGAATGATGGCTATTCCACTTTAGCGCATGGACATTACAAGGCTGTGGTATAAAAGGGGGAGGTCCTCCAACGGAAGAGTTATTTGAGGTGTGAACATTGAAGTGTTAACATGGAACGTGAATGTCGTAAGAGATCTACAACTGATACGGATACTCTTGCAGATGCAGTTAAAGACTTAAAAGTGACAAATCCTACCACTACCATCAAGAAATTGAAAGTGGAGACAGCACCAACACCACAGTCGTGGGATGGAATGCTTTCTCTAGGAAATGGAAAGTATATCAAGATTATGAAACAAAGCAATGAAGGAGTGGTAAACATTCGCAAGTACCTGAGAGATGAGGGGACTGGAAAAAACCGTCCAACGAAAAAGGGAATTTTGCTGACAATACCTGAATGGAAAATGCTGAAGAAGCAGGTGAAAGAAGTGGATAAAAGGCTTCGCAGACAAGAAGACGGCTCATAACAAGGTAAAAACATGAATGCACTCATGATGAACCGTGGTGCTTACCTTACTGTAAATGATAGGAATGAAGTGATACTAGGTTCTCAGACAAGTTATCATCGGTTTAAACCTGAAGTGTGGAAAGACTTTAAAAACATACCACTTGAACATGGGTTTAAACGTAGACTTGAAAATAAAGTGGAAGTGACGGTGGCTGAATATGATTCTAACATACGTGTAGAAATCTGTAGAAATCTTTTACAGGATTATCCAGAGGATTATAAGGGAGTTGTGCCAGATACACCATATACAGATTTGATCCTCTTTGATATCAAGAACTGGCGCGCAGTCTTACGATTCCTAGAAGTGATACAACATCCACTCTTCGCCATCTTGCGAGCATAAAAAACGTCTTTGCAGACAAGGAGACAGCTCATAGTTCATCTGACTGTTGAACGAGATGGAAGACTTTTTATCGGAATATGAACCCATTACGCATGGATTCTCATATCTGAGAAACGTATATGATGACATCGTGCTAAAACATTTTGGAAAGTATATCATTCTATCAACTGACGAACAATCTGTGTTGAAAGACCATCTAGAGAAGCTGAGGATACCTGGCTTTCTCCTGAAACTCTCAGAGGATTTAGAAGTGCGTGTGACTGAGAACTATTTAGACGTGTTTGTACGATTTCGCCAATATGACGAGCTTACAAAATGCTACGACTACATCACCCTCAACACAGTGGAATGGCACGCTCTGTTACAAGCATTGGATTGGAAAGAACCTAACGCTTGAATTCAAAGAGGAAGGAGTGCAACTCATGCGAGGCACCAAGTCCATGAATGATCATGGATATGAACTGAAACTGTCTGAACATGAAGATGTTAAAATAATAAAGTTTGGTAATGGACAGTGTTATGCTAGTTTTCATAGCATTTACAAACGTGGATGTAATGTCTATGATACATATATTAATTTAGATTGGTATGAATGGCATGTGTTTATTGATGTATTGAATGTATTTGTAAAATAAAAAATTCAATGTAAAATAATTGTTGAAATGTAAATAATGTATAACACAATAAACAAAGAATGTTGTATAAAACTGTCTTGTTTATTTACAATATTCATAATACAATTCACAATTACCAATAACTTAACTAATACAATTTAACTAATACAACATCAATAAAATAATGGTTTATAATGTCTATATACAAAATCCTTTACAACAAAATCACCATCACTTCTTCTTAATACATCAATGATTTCAAAAGGACTATGTCCTCGAGCTCTTTGAATTATATAATACACACAATAAAATCCACATGTAGAGGATATTGGTGTTTGTAATGGAACTGAATTATAAATGAAATTAAACTTTAAAAACTTATTCAAACGACTGTCTATAGGTAAAAGTCCATAAGAGTCAAAATATTCTGCAGGGTCTTCGTCATAATATACTGCCACCCAATGCTCTCCTGGCTCATCATGATCGTCTGTGTTGATGACATAGGCACCGCGTTGTAAAGATGGTAACTGGTCCATGGCAAACACACCTTGAAACAAGTCTTTTGTCGTGGCATCATGGGATAGGATGGCTTCTATCTGCTTCGTGTTCATGACTGGTAGTCGAATTGAATGCTACGATTTGCACTTATTTCAACAATGTTATCAAATTCAGCATACACTATAACATTGACTGTATTTTGCAAGGCACCAGCAAAATTCATTTCTAGTCTCAAATTCCCATGTTTGATAAGGGCATAATGATCAGCACCATCATAATCAGGTGTTAAGTCAAAAGAAAATAAAGAATAACCTCTAGGCCAATCTTCCCGTTTTATAATCGAACTTTTCTCACCATCCAGTCTATCAAAAGATTTGTAAAGTGTTTCAAAAGCATCAAGATATTTGCCTCGATTTATATCAAGCTTGAGAGGTTTTGATAGGACTGGTTCACCATCAGAGTAAAGCTGCATAAAGTTAAAATTGAAATGTTCAAAATTGTATGGATTTCTCAATACTGTTCCAGCAAAGGATTCATTATGAACCATTCCAATGACAATACGTTTTGGTAATTGACCTAAAAAGATGCTATCTTTCACAAAAGATTGAAATCCAGTTGGAATAGCTAAAACTTTACATTCTTTTCTAGTAACAATAAACTTAGCAGGACTTTTCATCAACGCATCTGCATGTCCCAACTGAATACCTGGACTAACCCTCACTTTGCGAATGGTTAAAAACGCTTCTCTCACTTCTACTTTAAAACCATTATTTGCAGCCATTAATACATATTCATCTTTTTGTCTATGCAAGCGTAATTTCATACTAACACCATTGGGAAGATAACGATCCTGCTCAAACAAATCTACCCTTAAACCACCTGTAAACATAAACTCACGGCTTAGATGTGTATACAAATAACGATTATGTAAACCATTATTTCCTGTTTCAGCTATATCACCACCTTCAATATTTACATGAAAACCTGATACATATCTTTCATGATTAGGTCTTTTCACCTGATGAGTATTCATTGACCCGGCAGTATCTTTATAGATGAGACGCATAGGGCGCTCAGAATTGAGACTTTCTTCCGAGTCATGAATGAGATGAGATATGATGCTGGTATAACCATGAGTATTGTTACTATGTGATACCAATCGATCATTTAGAAATAATTCAATATTAGACCATAACCCATTAAACAAATCATTGATGCATGACACGTTATCATCTACACCACACGCTTCTCCATCAACCTTTACAATGCGACATGCAATATGGAGTTTACTGTTCTTTAAATCTAGATATTCTTCGGTACTCGCAGGAATGTAGAATTCTATTGGAGCACCTTCTCTAATAGTAGTTAGTGGTTGATAGTCTACATTATAGCTTTTTTCTACAGCAGTTTGCGTTGGTGGTATGTGAAACCATTCTAATGGAGAAAGACTACATTCACAAGAATGATTATGAATTAAAGACATGATTAAAAAATATCTTTCTTATATTTTGTTGATGTTATCCGTTTAGCTGCCTTTCGCCTTCTGACAGGTTTTGCTGGTTTCGCTCTCTTTTGTCCTCCTAACTCATCACCAAACATACGTTGTGCTACTCGACCTGTAACATCTTTCGCGACATCTTTTGCAGCCTTTTTAAGATGTGGTGCAACGATTTTAGCCCCTGCCTTAAGCAGTGGAATAGCTTTTCGAGCCAATGATCCCAGTATTGAACCAATACCATCTCCATATTGTATTCGCGCTCCTTTAAATCCTGGTAATTCTCCACCCACTTGATGAAGAAAATGGTTGCGATATATAGATGGATTGTGTGTGTATGCTTTCATAATGCTTTTGGTCGAAAATGAAGTTTACAGATCACCTTCCCAGTTTGAAATGGAACATTATGGTCTGTGTCATCCTTAATATTCATTTCTATCACGTCAAATTTGGATGTGTTTACAGGAACATAATGAGGTTCTCCATAAGTTTTCATGATAATGTCTCCATCATGTCCTTGTATTGCAACAGAACGTAGCAAAGGAACATAATAATCACCAACAACTTGTGGCTCGCAAATACTACAGTACACATAAAGTGTATAAAACCCCTGTTTCACATCAGCTTTATATTCAGCTGTACACGTTTCAGTATACCATTGATTTGGGATAAATCCTAAAATCTCAGCTAATCCAGTGGAGAATGACACTTCAAAGCCATAATTTAGATATAGAAAAACGCGTCGTCTAATTTTATCATACTTTATCCGAATACCTTCTTTAAGGTCATCTTTCATAGAATTAGTTGCTTCTTCATTGACTGCATGACATATTTCTTGTATGGATCTGTAGTAACCATAAGGAATATTGATTGTGTCAAGAACAATATTATTCAGTGGTTGTTGTCGATACTGAATAGAATAGTCCATTCCATGTCTCATGGTTGTCCATGTATGTGGATATTGAATTTCAGCTAATGCCACTTCATATTTTCCGTTCAGATAGATGGTTCGAGGCATACGAATTTGATAATTCGAAGTCTTGTTGTTGGGATAATAGTTCATACTAGCATTGCTGGGTAAAGTAATGTAAAAACTTGTTGACTCCATGACAGCTAAATCGTTTATGTGATGTAGATAGACTAGATGTGTATATACATTACTTCATGTTTGACACTCTTCATCCTCACTTTCTACATTGTTGTCTACATTGTTGTCTAAATTGCTATCTACATGATCTAAATTGGTATCTACTACTTCTCCCTGACAACAAGCACTAACACACCTAATTTTTACAGGAATAGTATTTTTATTTCCATTTTCTTTACAACAACAACACCATAACTCTTTAATCCATGTTAAAAAGTTTCCCATCCTTCTGGAAACAACCTTTGTTGACGTTGTTGTATCTCTTTTGTAATATCTTCACGAGTTGTCTTTTTACCAAAAACAGTTTTTGGAATATTAGCATCTACAATTTCCTCAATAAACTGCTGTGGTGGTTCTCGTTGTTCTTTTCTTCTTGTAGCAACCAATGCTTCTTTCAACAAATCAATAATGTTGGAATTTGTAATGACAGTACCTGTTTTTAAAACAAGTTCATTTTTATCTGTCCATCTCGTACCATATTTCTTAAGTTCTGCTAGAAATTGTGTTAGTTTTACATGATAAATAGGTTGAAAATGACTTAGAAACTGTTGGGACTTTTCTGATTTTTCTGCTTTGGATGATGTAACAGACTTTTGTCGCTGTTGTTGCGACTGAATTGTTCGTAAATGACGGCCAAGAACTTGAGACATTTCTATTGCCTTTTCACGAGTTCGTTTCCCACGTAAAAGTTTATTCACTTTCGTTTTGATTTCACCATCTTTTCCCTTCTTTTCTAACAACATTTTATATTCATATTCAGGAATGAGGACCATTTTCATAGTATGTTTCATTTTAACAGCAACTGAGCTAACAAGGGTAATGCAAATTTAGCAATAGCTCCAATGAATCCTCCTTTCTGATTAACCAACTTCTTTTTTCTTCGAAGTGATATCTTCTTATCTGCTAGTGTACGTAGGGTATGACGTTCACGCTTGAATACCTTATACCTTTTTGAGCTTAAGGGTAAATGCCCTCGCAATATATTCAAACAAATTTCAAACAAGCTAGTTAATTCCTCCTTAGTAGCTTGTTGTAGCAAGGATTTACGTCGTTTAGGCCCGCTGCGTGCGAGCAAGTGAAGAAAAGGTTGATTCGCTTGAATACGTTTAGACATCTTGGCTGCGAATGGTCAAGTGACTTGGTTCTTGTTCATACGCCACCTTATCAACATAGACGTAATGTGTATCTTTTGGTAAAATGCCTGTACGAATACGTAGTTGATCATTCGTCTTCGGCTTCAAATCAATGAATAAATAGCCATGAGGTTTGCTGGTAGCATCTTGATAGGCTTCTATGAGAAACTGAGATTTTCCAGGATACATTTGTCGCGCTAATGTACTTATTTGTTGACTGTCTCTAGGATTTTTAAACAGAATGATGTAATGTGTATTCAAACTAATATTTCGCATTTCTCTACCATGATGGAATAAATTATGCACAATAAAAATAATGCTTAGATTTTGATGACTGCTGCCAACACTAAATAGACGTGTCATTCGCTCATCACTATGACATTTGGTCATTAAGTCATCAATGATGAGTAAGTTTGGCTTTTTCGGGTTAAAACGCTCTTCAATGTCATCTGGAATGCCTTGGTAAAATTCCACACCCTTCATTCCCTTGTATAAAGGCTGATCTGCTGCATAGAGCCATAAAATGGTTTTTGGAGAGGGTTTAATTAACTTTTGTTCTAGAATTTCTCTAACTAGAGAAGTTTTACCACTGCCTGTAGGTCCAGAGACCAAACACGTGAATGGATGCTTCATTTTCGAATATCTGTTTCTTTCACCCAACTGTTAAACTTCTTTGGCCAACCTAACCACTTCACAAATAATTCTTTAACACCTCGTCTTCTTCGCGTTTTCAAGACCTTTTCAATTCTGTAGACTGATTCAATATCTTTTGTCACTTTCTGCAGTTCTTCTTCATAAAAATGTCCGTCAATATCTTCATCTAAAAAGTCTTTCACACGATACAAGTGTATTCCTTGCTTCTTACAACGATGTGTGATAATGAAGACTTCTTGCGTCCACTTTATATGATAATCCCGTTGAAATACATATTTCATGTGAGAAATGCGAACCTGATCACCAATTTTAAATTTGTAGGGTTTTTTCTTCTTTGGTTTTAATTTCAATTTGTCTACATACATATACTTCCACACTTTCGATTCGTTGTCTTTACGAATATCTGCAGGAGCATACTTATTAGGGAGGGAGCCATGAGGTCTATGGTTGTAATTATACACTAAGTCTGGAAGGATGTCCATATATCGATACGTTTGATTATGTAGGAAATATCGATACATCATTCCCTTTAGAGTACGAATGACTCTCTCAGCAAAGTTGGCTTTGGTTTCATTCTTTGTCGTATAGGCATGTATTCCCTCCTTCTTCATAAATGCTTTTACCCATCTGTTTTTAAATTCAGTTCCTTTGTCTGACCTTAGAGTTCGTGGTCTTCGTTGTGTTTCATGAAAAATCTTTTGAAAGGCTTCTATGACACTCGTATGTGATTTATTAGGCATTGGTTGCACCCATAAATATTTGGAAAACACATCAATGACAACCAACAAAAAACGGGTGTCATCATTATATGGAGCTATGTTTCCCATGTCAGCTAAATCAATATCCCACATGTCATCAATTCCACGTGTAATGACACGTTGCCTTTTAAACCTGTATTTTACAGGTTGTAGTAAACTGAAGGCATCTTGATCCTGTAACCATTTCTTCACTTGTGAATGAGTGACTGGTTGATCATGTTTTCTTAATATGTGATAAAGTTTGTATGGACCAGCAAATGCCCCGGGTTGACCAGGTTTAAAATAAATATTGGTTAGGTAGTCTTTCCACGTCGACATGTTAACACTAAATGATTAACACTTATTAACATATCTTACATTTTATTTTATCAACACATCTTGCATTTTATCAACATATCTTACAAATCAAGTATTGATACAATGGTGTGAATAATTGGAGTCCATTGATCTTCAATGAACATTAACCAACTACTTAATTCATCAAATGTGATAGCATCTACACCATATTTTTCACAACGTTGATTTGCATTATCTAACACTTTATCTAAATGAATGTAATATTTAGCTTCATTCCAATATGTATAGACACATGCAGAATGACAAGTATGTTCTGAACACTCTTCATTTTGACAAGCAGGACATACTAAACATGCAAACTTTTTTACAGCTAATAACATTTCTTCACAATATGTTTTTTGTACAATATATTGTCTCAATGTAATGTCTGTCATTATACTGCAATGTAGATTAGCCACTCTCTCACTTCATCAAACAGTCTTGGATCAAATCGAGCAAAGTGATATGCTGCTTCCACATCAAACTCCTCAGCTCCGTCAATATTTGAAAGCACACACTCTTTGATGAAATTCTCACGTAATTTCGGTACGTTCAGCGTGGAATGAGCAAGTTCCCAATAGATGTCAAAGTGTTCCAGTTGTTGTTGAATAGATCCAAAACGCGCCAGTTCACTTATCATGTAGTCCACATACGTCTCCTTGAAAAACGTTTCTACATCCATCTTTCACATATCCATATGACACGTCTACACACTTTGACGGCTGGCAAGCAAATGACTTGTAGTCTTACTCGGCAGATACTGTTAGTGAGCCGCACTTGTTGCAGAAGTTGTCAGGTTCACACAACTTGCAATTGTACTTATGGCAGTGACAATCATAATCCTCAGCATATCCGTAAGCACCACAATATTCACAGGTAAGTCCAAGTTGATTTTGCACGTTCATATTCTCCAATCGAACTTCAGCCAGTCTTTTCTTGGATAGCTTCGACACTTTCATTCGATTGTCCTTTTGCAGCTTAACAGGAGTTTTCTTCCCATGACATTCCGTACATGGCAGTAAGGTTGAGGTTATGCTATGGATTTCCTGAAGCAATGTCTCCCATTCACCATCATTCATGTTGATGTAACGCGTATATTCTTTCCCTTCAAACAGTGATGTTTGCACAAAACTCACATAGCGCATATCCAAGTATGAAATGACTTCAAGCCACTTCGTTTGCGTTAAGTACAGTTTGAAGCCAATGTTGCGTAATCTTGTCAAGTTCTGACACACAATCTTCCACAAGGATGGTGATAAAGCAAGCCATCTCTCTCCACGTTTGATTCGAAGAAATAGCCCAAATTCTCCATGCTCCACAGTAATGGTTAAGTTTGCACTAATTTTAAAGCTGCTTGTCTTCTCCATGGCTGCGCGTTGAATGATGACTTCACTTTACCCTTCTCCTTTTATGTCATTAGAAATTGCAGAGTCAGCTTTTTTATAGTTCTTCAAACATTTTACAAAGCTTTGAATTCACTTCAACTCGTTCATTGTTGAATCGAACAAGTTCTGATGCATTCGTCGTCAATGGAACGCCATCATCATAATGTAAAATAATTCTAGCAGCTACAACTAGCATGAGTTCAGCTGCCCAAGTTGTATTCGCGCGGATAAATGCTGAATCAATGTCGTAAGTTGATGGTAAAAGTAGTTCTTCACATTCCTGTAGAAATGAGTGGATGAATTCATCTCTTGGAATTATCTTTCCAACAGCTTCCCAATGCTTATGCAAATTCTTTACTTGTAAAATCCAATTAGATTCAAAAGCAGGAAGCTTTGAAAACACATAGTCAACATAGTTCACTTTGAAGACGTCATCCATGGTCTCTACACATGGGTGAAGAAGTAATGTTGACATTGTTAATAATCGGGTGAAGGCGGAGAGTGATGTGTTCTGACGATACCTGAAAGCATTAAGAAAAGCATAATATGTTTTCAAAAAAAATTAAATTTTGGATTAGAACCCTGATTTTACCCTACTACACCATGGTAAAATGTTCAAACTTATTTTATACATCATATTTTGTCAAAAAAAAAACAAAATTTGTTAAAGTTGGTCTAGAACCCTCATTTTTACTCTACTACACCATTGTATAATGTTTAAACTTATTTTATACATCATATTTTGTCAAAAAACAAAATTTGTTAAAATTGGTCTAGAACCACCATTTTTTTCCACTACTATGACTTTAGAACATTCAAATAAGTAGCGTGCTAAAATGTTCAAACTTATTTTTATATATCATATGGTGTTAAAAACTAAATTTGTTAAAGTTGGTCTAGAACCACCATTTTCCCACTACTATAACTTTAGAACATTCAAATAAGTAGCATGCTAAAATGTTCAAACTTATTTTATATATCATATGGTGTTAAAAACTAAATTTGTTAAAGTTGGTCTAGAACCACCATTTTCCCACTACTATAACTTTAGAACATTCAAATAAGTAGCATGCTAAAATGTTCAAATTTATTTTATATATTATATGTTATCAAAAAACTACATTTGTTAAAGGTGTTTTAGAAGTGTCATTTTCCAACTACTATAACTTAAAACATAACATTGGACTTTACGTAGGGAAAATCCCATTCCTTCTCAAATTTATTGATTGTTCCCACACTCGAGCGCACTCTGAAATTATCGATCGGTTTTCCCTCACACTCTGTACGAGTGCACTCTGAAATTATCGATCGGTTTTCCCTCACACTCTGTACGAGTGCACTCTGAAATTATCGATCGGTTTTCCCCCCACACTCTGTACGAGTGCACTCTAAAATTTCTCAGTCGGTTTTCCCCCCACACTCTGTACACATGTACTTATGCTGTGTGTGTGTGTGGTTACTGTAATGGGGAAACCATTGAAATATGACTAATTAAATATTATCATAATAATAATAATAATAAAAAAAAATAAATAAAAAAATTAAAAAAAAGTCACACAGTCACATAATGTCACAGAGTCACATGATGTTACAGTCACATGTTGTCACATAATGTCACAGAGTCATAAAAGTGAACAAAAAACAAAAAACCAAAAAAAAAAAAAAAAAAAAAAAAAAGTCACTTACCACGACTGTTTTGCCAATTCGTCTCCAATCTTTCACTTCCTTTCCAAAGAATAACCAATCGTTCACTTTCCTTTTCCAAAGAATAACTAATGTTTCACTTCGTCTCCTATGTGTCTTCCAGTCAATCCTTCACTTGTTCTTCAACAGCACAGCACAACACAATAGGTAAGAGCAACTGTTTTCACTTTTTTTTCCATGTGTATCCAACGGCAGTCAGAGCATGAATGATGCATATGTGCACAGACAATGTGCTCTTATAGGAGTGTTGAATCACATCCTGGGGGGGGGGGGTCCCCATGGTATATGATTCTTCAACGGGGGGGGGGTCCCATGATATGATATACTTCTTCACCGGGGGGGGGGGGGTTCCCATGGTATATGATTCTTCACCAGGGGGGGGTTCCCATGGTATATGA
The DNA here is from genome assembly GCA_949752745.1 of Protula sp. h YS-2021. Classification (NCBI taxonomy): domain Eukaryota; kingdom Metazoa; phylum Annelida; class Polychaeta; order Sabellida; family Serpulidae; genus Protula; species Protula sp. h YS-2021. The sequence goes on along the minus strand of OX457027.1, from coordinate 26,713,391 downwards.
TTCTTCACCAGGGGGGGGGTCCCCATGGTATATGATTCTTCACCAGGGGGGGGGTCCCCATGATATGAAAGTGGTGCCCGAGGGCGGGTTCGATCCATTGACCTTCAGATCATGGGTCCGCTTACGGGTCCTCTGCTCTACCAACTGAGCCATTCAGGCCAGAAGGTTTATGATCGGGAAAATTTTCCTCATATACATGATTGACAGGTCATGTGACACATGATTGACAGGTCATGTGACACATGATTGACAGGTCACGTGACGAATGACGTCATGATGACGTCATTGACACGGGCGCGCGCTTTAATATCTGTTCCAGAACATCCTATGACGTCATTATGAGACACTGTGCTTAAACTCTCATGAGAGTTCTAGCACACCTCGTGACGTCATGATGACGTCACTTCCTGTTTTTAAACTCTCGTTTTTCAACTACTACTAAGCCACAACTTACAGCTAAGCATAACCATGATACTAATGAGAATGAGGTTAATATTTAAAATTAGTTTATACATTTTGAAGGATATCAGCTAAAAATTAAAAAAAATGAAAAAGACGCAAATTTTGCAGAAAATAAAATTAAACAACTTACTCAAAAACACCAAAAAATATTAATAAGACGTCTAAGCGTTAATACAGTCCAATGGGCCCTCAATTTTAGTCAACTTCCCCAATTTTATTCATAAATGACAGTTGTTTTGAATTTCACATTGAAACCCAAAATTTCAGCAGCGGGTCGGTGCAACGGTGCACCGACCCGTACTAAAAAGAATTGAAATTATGTGTTTTTTGTGTTGCTACATCCCATATAAGTCCTTACCCCTATTGTTCGAGGTCACAAACCACTTCTATTTATTGAACACAAAACCGACAGTTTTACAGAAGCATGTTTCATTCAAAAACGCACTGTCCTTTAACTTTAACGGTATTGCATTGCTGTTGTTTACATGTATTCGCTTGCACTCCCCTAACACAGACTACAGTGGGGTAGAAAAAGGGGATTTCAATGTGAAATTCAAAACAACTTATCATTAAGTACATACATGGCAGTTTATACTTCGTAGAAATTTAAAAGAAAATTGATAAAATGGAATATTCTATACAATATGGATATGAATAAAATTATCTTGTATATTAATCCTTTAATTTATAATATATAAAGAATCATATTTTATGCGGTCTTGTTTCAAGACAAAGCCGTATTCTCGCACCCAAACCTACAGGTTTGTACGCTTTGGATCGGGTTTAAAACATAAATTCTTTACACCGCCAGCTATTCCGGAATGCGTTTCTATAAATAGATTATGACGTAATTGCGTCAGCTACTAACCCACCGTTGAGCTAGGATCGCTTAACTATGAGACCCATAAGACTGTATTAACGCTTAGACTACTTCAATAAATAAAAAAACACAGAAACGAATAAACATAATACATTTTCAATTCCTTTATTTTTCTCTTCCAATAAAAAACACGAAAAAATCTAGACCAATCGTCGTACCCTGCGAATTTAGATCAAATGTCGCCAGATCAAATGTCGGTAGACAAAACGTCGCTAGATCGAATCTTGTGAATTCGTCTTATTAGTACAAAAGATGAATTGGCAACAATTAAGCATTCAAGGCGGTGAAGGAAAACACAGGGCATAGGGACTTCGTCTCTAGCCTCAGTAAAACACATTGTTTTATATTTAAAATTTGGGTGATATTTTTTTTTCTTGTTGAAAATTGTTAATTGACGAAACAATGACAATATTTTTCGTTCAACAACACGCATTAGAATTTGCAATTTGCCAATTAATACAACACTAACCAAACTAAAATACAATTATCAATTAACATGAACTACGAAAATGATAAGCTCTGACGTTTGTTACGTAAGTACCCCGACCCGTCATATCGATTACGCAGTACTTCGGGAACCGTTTGTTTATCGCTGATACGTGACCTGCTGTGTTTTTTTTTGAAAAATAAAAGCCAGGATGGAAGCTTGGGGACGGCTCCGGGTTGACGCGTGCGCTAGGGTGGAAGCTGACAAAAGGCACCGTATCCCTCTGTTGCCCGGAGTTTTACCGACTGTGCTTCGGCCCCACTTCCCTGTTCGCTAATTATTAACCAATAGATGCAAAGGAAAACAGCAAAAGGATTTGGTTCCATTACACAGTGACACCGCGGTAAGTTTAAAAACAAATAAAATTAAAAAATTAAACGAATACTTACTTAGGTATGACGTTTGATTTGGATTCTGTTATGGAAGTTCCATGAGGGAGTGGGAGACATGAGAGAGAGTGTTTAGTTTTCCGTAGTCATTCTTCAACGTTGATAAGCTCAAATGCCCAGGGAGTGGGAGACATACCGATCATGATAATAATTATCCGCCATTAGGGACGGGATTGCATCCTCACAGAGGGTGGGCAGGTCTCACACTCCCTCATGGAACTTCCATAACAGAATCCAAATCAAACTTCATACTTAAGTAAGTATTCGTTTAATTTTTTAATTCTGTTATGGAAGTACCTTTTCGGGAGTATCGACATGAGACTTTAACGCATGCGAGATTATCAACACAATAGAAACATGCATAAACATTTCCAATTTTATTGGCATGAACACAATAGTGATATCAATGTGTATACAAGAAAAAAAGGAACTCCATATTGTTCACACTGTAAAATATAGCCACAATACTGACTGTATGACAGCTAATACTGACAGACCAAAGAGATCAATTTCTTGGATACCCGGTGTCTAGCTATGCCTTACAACCCCCCCCCCCTTTGTTTTGCCGCAGTTTGCAAGCAGGTTGCGAAGTTGTTTACGGATATAACCGGCTTATTGTAAAACCTCGAAAAAGTAGTTGCATTTCTCCAGCCTGCTGATTTTATGATCGTTTTGATATCTACACACCTAGATGCTGCAGATGTAGACGCACCTCTCGTGCTATGGGCTTTGAAACGTTTAATATCTACACCACATATACATAACTCTGTTTTAATCCACGAAGCTATTGTAGCTCTCGAAACAGACCTGTGGGGTTTTCTATAGGAAATAAATAATTTGGATTCATTTCCCCTTAACAACTTAGTCCTACGTATATATTCCTCCAAATAACGTACAACACAAATTGACTTATCTAGAAACGCAAAAAAACATTATCGGTTCCTGGTGTTTACCAGGTTTTGAAGTTTTAAGTAGCTCAGTAAACAAAAATTGTATAGAGTCCTCATCCATGGACATAAAGTCTAATCTTAACATCTGTAAACTTTGTACCCTCTGACCGGACAAAATAGCGGTTAATAAAACTGTCTTCAAAGTAAGTTGCTTTAAAGATAAAGCATCTGCAGGATGGTATTTGCTCAATTTGTTCAACACATCATTAACAGACATGGTCTTAAATTGAAAATGCCTTTAATGAACCTACAAACAAGAGGGTGATTGCCTGCAGCAACCCCATCAATCGATAAAATAGTGCTGATGGCACTTCTTGCCGTGTTAAGACAACTATAACTAAACCCTTGCTTATGTAATAAATACAAGAAATCTAAAACAGTCCCTATATTGGTATTAAGGGAATCTTTACGCCGTCTCTTACAATAACTTTCCTATCGATAGAGATATGTCCTATATTGTTCTCTTGTAGATTTCCTCCAGGAGTGCATGATATTTTTCCGAGTCTTACTTGAAATGAACGGGTTTTGTAAGTTGAACCTGATATCTGCGTTAGGAGGAATCTTGCTCTGATATTCTTGGTGTGAGCCGCCACTGGATTGAGTACCGCCTTTCCTTTCGAGAAAGAATATGGAAAAGCTATAAACATGTTGATCAGTTTAGAGAACCAAAATTCCCTGGACCAGAAAGGAACAACCAAAACCAAATCACATCTATCCTGTTGCACCTTTTGCAAAACTCTTCCAATAATGGAAAAAGGCGGAAATGCATAAGCGTTTATGCTATTCCAGTTAAGACTGAACGCGTCACAAACCGAGGCCATGGGATCGGGGTACCATGAAGCATATTTTTCCAATTTATTGTTGAGTCTTGAAGCAAAAAGATCGAAATTGATATTAGGGTACAATTTCCTGACTTTGGAAAATTGGGAGTCGATCAACGTCCATTCTGTGTTAGAAATTAGTGTGCGAGACAATTTATCGGCTTCTATGTTCTTCACACCTGGGATGAAGGAAGAAATTAGATAAATTTTTCTCTGAATTGCCCATAACCAAATACTTTTTGAAATTTGATGACATTTTAGGATTTTTCCCCCTTGATTTTTCAAATAGGAAACATTGGTTGAATTGTCGGAGCAAATTTTCAAGACCAGTTTGTTCCTGTCCGAGCACAAGCTCAATAAGGAGTAATACACAGCCCACAATTCCTTCAGGTTAATATGAGAGTCAGTCTCATTGGAATTCCATTGGCCCCTGGTTTGTGAGACAATAGTTTGAGACTCCGGTAGCATTAGAACACCACCCCAACCAGAGTTTGACTCATCAGTTTTTAAAACAAAATCCGGATTTTTTACGTCAACAAAAGAGTCATCAAGGTTGTTTAAAAACCATTGCAAATCGTCCCTGGACACCTGAGATATTTGCATATATGCTTCATAGTTTCCCCGATTGACCTTTAAGGCATGGGATTTTTCAATGTCTAACAGTCTATAAAAGAGTTTTGCATTCTGTACTCCAGGAAAAAGCGAAACCAATTTCCCTATAAGCTCTGCTATGTTTTGAATAGTGTGGTTTTCTTTTCCCAAACATTCAGTTATTAGTGCCTTAATTTTTATGGTTTTTTCCTTTGTTGGCCTGACTGTCATGTTGATAGTATCCAAGATAAAGCCAAGATATGTTAGTTTTTGAGTGGGCCAGAGAACTGACTTTTCATAGTTTACCACAAACCCAGCATTCATACTATTTTCCACAGTCATAAGCACGTTTTCAAAACATTTATCAAAGGTGCTTTCAGTGAAGAAGCTATCATCTATATAGTATGAATTCTGAAAACCTCGTTCTCTTAAAAAACCAAATAAAGTTTTGGTAATTTTCGTAAAATCGCGAGGCCCTGACGAAAGACCGTTGGGTAAAACTCGGAATTGATATTTCTGGCCTTTGAAATAAAATCTAAGAAATTTCTGGTCACATTCCCGTATCGGTACGGAGTAATAAGCATCCGAAAAATCTACGGAAGCCATAAAAGCACCGTGAACCATAAGATCTATAGCCGTTTGCAGACTTTGCAACTTAATGTTTTGTTTCTACATATTCGTTAAACGATTTCAGATTTAGAATGAGGCGAATGCCGCCATTTTTCTTGGGTCTTATGAAAATATTAGAAATAAATTCATCTTCTTCCGAGTTATCATCAATAAGGATAATAACATCCTTTTTGATCCATTTTTGTAATTCCAATTCTATCAGTTTTTCTTCCATAGTATTGAATCTTATTTCCCTTGGAAGGAAATTTTGATGAACCTCATCCTTTAATACTATTTTCAAACCAAACACCGAGTTTAAAACCCAAGGATCTTTCGTGAATGTATTCCAATATTGTGCATGATTTTTCATTTTAATATTTCCGGCTTAATGTCTTTTTGATTTTGCAACAGAACATCTAGTGTTCTAAAATTAGCAACTGCGCTAGCACAAATATTTTGCTGAACGGCTTTAAGCTAAAAATCTCTCTGTTTCATGTATTCTGGAAGGTTACGATAAATTTCAGCGTTCATGTCCTTGCCAGAAAGTTTGTCTGTATTGCCAGGTTCGGCGTATCTTTCTTTAAATTTTTTGATGCATTCAGAGTCACAGTCCTGGCTTAGCCAGTTGTCCACTAACTCTTTTGATTTTAAATCAAGCGGAGGACCTTTCATGTCCTTTTGTACACCTTCGTTTAAAATCGCATCCAAGTCAAAGTTGGATTGTTGCTCTGTTTGTTTTCTATCAACATTCGGTAAAAAGGAGCAAGATGACAAATCATGAATATTGTAATTCATTTTCTCAGGCTCTTTGAACTGAGTATCCCTTTCAATGTAGGATATGTTTCCGAAGGAAAAGCAATCTCTAGAGTTATTATTTTTATCACGGTCTGGTCCTGTGGATTCCAGGATTTCCCCATCTTCAGCAGTAGCTGAGAAAGATTTTGAGAGAGTCTGAGGTACTCTGTTCAAATTTCCCGAGACAATAACGTCATTTGAATTTTTGACGAGCCTGTTGCACGGAACAAGAAAAGCACGTTCTCAGTTGCGTGCCAACAGCCTGTCCGTGCTTTTGTTATTCCGTGCCGAAGTTGTTTCTGCATTTTCCAATCAATAAAATAACGTGTCTTCTCCCATTAAAAAGTGGAACAACAGTATTTCTACTGTTGATTAATCATTCACTTCAAACAATAATTGCCGTCGATTTTAGCATTTGATTAGAAGCACTGAAAATGTGCAATGTAGAAGACATATATTTATGAATACGAAAACAGGAATTACAATGCAATGTTAAATTAAGCCATTTTAGTTAAAATCGAGAACAATAATAACAGTAAGAATAACCATATTTTCGACAAAAAATTAGGTGTCCTTTTGTTTTCGTTTTAAATATCAGATAAAGTCATTTTTAGTCAAAATAAAAATTTATAACAATGATAATAACTATTTCCTTCGGTACTGAGGATCCCCTGGTGGCAGTGAGAACCCGACTTTTTTTTACAATGCTAGATGAAGTCATTCTTTACTTAATAACTCATTCATGACATACTAGCTTCGATCAAACAACTTGACAAAAATTTATGACTAGGAAAGAGGCTATCAAACTTATAAAATAGGCTAACAGGGTATTGGCACGGCATTTAGCATGCAAAAAGCATCATACAAAGTTAATATCTTAAAAAAGGCCAAATAAAGGCTATTTGCACGACCAACTACGTGCAAACACCCTGCCAAAAATTTGGTGACTAGGAAAGAGGCTATAAAACTTATAAAATAATCTGACAGGGTATTGGCACGGCAGGCTAAAGCATGCAACATCCGTGCCGATGTTGTGTCGTATTGATTAATATGAAACACGGAAACAACGGTGGCACGGACAGGCTAAAAGCATGCAACAAGAACTGCCTCAGAAAAGGTTGCAGCAAAATTAGACCAGAATACCAAAGGCATTAAAAATATAGCTCAAAACTTAAGCAGCTGCTTCCATCCAACCGCACTGACTGAATAACTGAATCGCGGTCGCTGAAACGACTTGATGTAGCTCTTCCCTATGCTGCATTACTGTGAACGCTGAACTAAGTGACAAGTCGTGATTTATATACAGCAGCAACTCCCTCCAGGGTAGTCACTTGGTCAATGAGCACAAAGCGCGACATGTAGCGGCATGGCAAAATGGCGACAAGATGTCTGGGGTAGACAGTGTGCGTGTTTACTGTCGAGAATCTAAGATGCGGAAAGTTTGCCAATCACAGGTGAGCATAGAGGGTTGTTTTAACCAGTTACCACCAAGGGAAGATTTCTCTCTGTTTTACTCATACAGTGAACATGCCATAAGCCATGTGTCCACTGCCGTTTTAAAGAAAACTACCCAGCAAACAAACGACGTGTTTTTTTGTTGTTGAAAAAGGTTGGATTTTGGTCGCAACGACTTCACAACCACATTCTGAATAAAGTAAGGTTGTAAAATTGGTAGAATTACGTCACGACCTGTTTCCCCAAAACTCGACTTTATTCCGACCCGAAAGTCATTTTGAAAAACAGGAAGAAAAAACGTATTTTTTTGCATGAAAATTTTAGAATTTTGATGGCGCGTGGGTATTTTACTTCCTGGATTGCAAAACTTTACATTGGAAATGCTTCGTATGTATTTCACAACAGTAGATGAATGATAAATTATCTTTTAATTATACAATACTAGACCCTATTTTTGTAAGACGTGTCTGAGAGTGGTCATTTCAAGGTGGTAAACCCGACGTCAGTTTCAGGTCGGAATCCGACATCGGTTCCAATTTCATATACAACCTAAAACCGACTTAATTCCGACGTCAGATTTAGGACGGAACCGGGCGTCATTCTGACGTTGAAAACCCGACGTCCGTTCCATTTCATATACAACCAAAACCTTCACGTCAGTATGATGTCGGAAACGTCGGGTCACGACTTCGACCCGACGTCATTCTGACGTCTTAATGTTTGCTGCCGTAGAGTGGCACTTCACTTCTTCCCAGAGATGTAATACACCAGATAACTAAAGGAACATTCTATATTGTTAACATTATATTATATATAAAAAGGTCATACATAAATCATTTACATAAATCAAAACCTGTAATGGATTAATTCGAATGATAAGTGTGCACAATAAATTAAGCTGAAGAAGGGGAGAGGCTCTTAGTTTTCGAAGCGATTGCGATGTTCGGCTGAAAATCGCAAAGAATACAGACACCACCTCCAACAAAGAACTGCTTAATTCAGAGACACTGCTCATAAAATTTCACTTGAGTTTGGCAGTTTGAAATATTCGCTGATTTCTTTTATCTGAAGTAAAGTCTGCGTCTGAATACATTCAAATATTCCGAACTGAGGCAAAAGAGAAGGGAGAGGGAGAGAATTAAGAATCGGTGACAAAACGTAACACAGATATAATCGTACCTTGCAAGCAAAAGCTGTTTGCTGTTCCGTTAACTAAGGCTACTCCTGCTTTGTTATCGTTGATGTGCGATGTAAAAGTATTATCGACGAAACACAATATCTAAGGCATCTCTTTCCTCAGAATGTCACCAAGGGCTGGAATGGATATCCTCCAACACTCATGTAAAATTTTCAATTTGTAGCTTTTCGCGTTTTTGCGGAAAGTATTTGCAGAAAAGGAGACAAATCGCTTTCCAATACGAACTCAATTACGTTGGAAAGCGAAACTTTCTAAGTGTCATAAAAAAACTTTATTTTATCCAATAAAACAGCAACACAGAAACATATGCGCACATGAAGGATGCGGTTATACTGGGTATGCATACAGAGGTTTAATATTGGACTTAAAATACAGTATATATATAATTTTTGGTCGGCTCAAGTTCCACATGAATACGTGCAAAATATTTTCACTTAAATTCCTCATTATTTTTAAAGGTAAATTTAACATTACGCGTCTGTATAAGTGCAGCTAAGAAAGTTTATTAACCACAAAAACACACCGGCGTTAAAAATGCCCCTGGACGTTGTGTGAAGGCATTACAAAGCTGAAAGGAGAACAACCGGCGAAATTTGACAAAATTTACATTTGGTTGCAGGACAAAATTACAACGGACAAAATGGCAAGCGGACATAATGGCAACGGACATAATGGCAAGCTGACAAAATGGCAAAGAAAAAAATAAAAAAGACGATATTTTAACTAACTTTTATTCAGCCCAATGCCGTTTAATGACTTCATAAATAAGCATAATTGAATTCCTGTGTAATGCATCTATTTAAAAAGTCACTTAGCCAATCAGTTCACAGTTCTCATTTACTGCTCTGGAATATTTCTGCTAGTTTTTCACCGAATGTTGTTTTCCCTGCTCCAAATAGAAACTGTTCAACAGTCTTGCTACCATCTTTGCGGTCCTAGCATTGCTGGCGAAGTGGGACTTGGAGCTGACTGTACACCCGCTTTATGCGCCTATGTGGTTGGTCTCCGCGCGCGATTTTCATAAGGGTGGTGGTCACTTGTGCTGCATCTCCTTTCAGCCAATACAAGAGTTTCTAAATCGATGGGTGGGTTGTGCCAACTAAGTGTTCTGGTTCCAGGCTTCGGTGCGGTTGTTCGTCCTCTGCTAGCCCGCTAGAGTCACGTCATGAACGTTCCACATTTTCGAGATAACGGCCCACTTCCGTGGTTTCACTTTGACCAGGGCGGAGGATCTCAAGGTCACCGAAGTACCTCTTACATATAATCTTTTAGGCCCAAAGGGTCGAAAATAAGCTCAAAATTGCTCTAACCATTTTCGCGATAATGGCCTACTTCCGGAGTTTTACATTGACCATGGCCGAGGATTTCACTCGTTCTCTAAGGTCATGGTTTAAAAGATGTGGATTTTACGGCATCTAATCACTCTCTATCAGCGAGCCAAATTTCGTCACTCTTTGGCAATTTAGGAAAACCCAAACTTGCACATACAAGAAGCTGAGACAAGAAAATGAATTTTCACTGTCAAGAAAAAAAGCACCAAAGTCTGCCCACACAAATTCATATAAGCCTTGACCAAGTCAACGACTAATCAAGTGTTCAAAAAACCCAAACGCTGCAGCCAGCTTAAACTTGCACGGACACGCTGGGATGGCTTTCATTGGGAGTTGGGCGATCAATACAGCGAGGCTGATATCATGCCAGTTTAAACTACTGCTCTCACCTTTTTGCCGCCTGTTTCGCAAATTTGTTTTGTCGTTTTTTAAGTGAAAAACTAAGCGATTTTTTTAAAAAATTAGGAGCATAAACTAGACATACTGAAGTTTATCGTATCCAAATTTCATTTTTCCAGCCCTAACCGCATCTGACTAGTTCCACAGACAAACTCGAAAAAACGGAAAAACATGAATCACTGCGGCTAAAATTTTCGCACAAATTCAATACGCTAGCGGATTTTCGCAAATCCCGAGGCGGGGTCACCGTCTGCTCGGGACCTCAGTACCACCAGTGGTAAAGAGGTCCCGAAGTGGCACTGAGGACCCGGTGGCACTGAGGACCCAAACTTTTTTTACTTCAAAATCCTAGATAAGATTGTTTTAAGCTGAAAGAAACGTTCAAAATCAAAAATCAATGTTACTTTCCGAAAAAAAGTAAAGTTGTGGTACTGAGGACCCGGTGGTAGCACTGAGGCCCGGTGGTGGTACTGAGGACCCAAACTTTTTTGTGCTTCAAAATGCTAGATTAAGTTTTTTTAAGCTGAAAGAAACGTAAAATACGCAGGAGTGCACATAAGACCTTCGAATTTCGCCATGGCGAAGTTGAAATCCATTTGGCGAAGGTTAGCAGATTCACCTTCGCCAATTTGGCGAAGATAAATGTTTCCATAATCAGGTTTGATGAAAAGTTAAACGCTTCAGATGAAAGCTACAAATCGGTCGGCACTGAGTAACTACCGGTGTAGCTCTATAAAGACATAACCTGGACAATATAGTTAAGAAGATGTATAGTTTATATGCAGTAAACAAATTAAATTAAAGTTTTAGTAGGAGAGTTAATTTGGCGAAGGTGAATTCGATTTGGCGAAGGTGAGCTGAACGCCCTTCGCTAATTTGAATACGTAATCTAAAATCTAATACGTAATCTAAAATTTAAAATAATCGGGTCCTCAGTACCACCACCTGGTCCTCAGGGCCACCATCGGGGCCTCAGGACCACCACCAGGTACTCACTACCACCATCGAGTCCTCACTACCACCACTTGGTCCTCACTACCACCACAGGGTCCTCATTACCACTACCGAATTCTCAGTACCACCAGCCGAGCCTCAGGGCCACCAACAGGTCATCGATGCCACCACTTAGATTTTTCCGAAAATATGATTTTTGTTATTGTTATAATGGTTTATTTTCACTCTCACACATGACAAATCTAACATGTAAAATGAAAACAAAGCAAGAATGTCCAGGGACATTGTGACCAACCGAGCTCTAGTAAATCACGTATCATTAGGCTTGTATTAAAACCAAAATATTAAAAAAATGACAAAATTTAGCAATATTTAGCCAGTCGCCAAAAAATGTTATTTTTCAAGAGAGACCTACCTAAAAATATTCTTACAAATTTTAAGAAAATCTGACCAATACTGTGGGAAAAGAAGCATTTTGAAAATTAACAATCGAAATTTTTTGTATGCCCCCCCGTCCCCATATATATATCCTCCTCTCCGTTCTCCCCACCCCCTCCGATGCCAAAAACAGAAACTTCGCTTTTTGTTCATTTTATGAATAGACATATGTATTTGTATAGATTTTATGAAAAACATTTAAAAAATGCACCCTAAATGGGCTAAAAGGGCACATACACGAAAAATGTGTGACTCAGTGCATCACACCGAAAGGTGGAATGCATAAAAAGAGTGAACAAAAAACCTGCCGCGTGAAAACGTCAATGCTGCTCATAGTGCTGCTTTGATGAAGCCGCTTCAAGACTTTAATTGCAAAGCCGATGGGAAAGGCCAAAAAAACGCAATTTGTCTTTGTTGGAGGGGTGGGGTGGGGGCTATAAATATATATATCTTTATATATCTATATATATCTTTTTTTTCTTCAACATTTTGTGAAAAGACATGTGTATTTGTATATATTTTATGGAAAAAACTGTAAGATATTGAGATAAACATATTGGATGGTGGGGGGGGGGCAGTGGGAATACAAGAAGATAAAAGATCCCATGCCACCCCTGACGGCGTCGGCTAACGGGGTGGCAGAGAGGGGGGCGGAAGAAGCAGTGATTTTAAGACACAATTAAAGATGGGGGCGGGGCGGGGCCCGGACGGGGGCGGGGACGGGGACGGGGAGTTCATATGAAAAATTTGTCGGGTCCTCAGTGCCACCGGGTCCTCAGTGCCACTTCGGGACGTAAGTACCACTAGTGGTATTGAGGTCCCGAGCAGACGACAACCCTTACTGGAAATCCCCAAGTGCAATAAATGGATCTTGAACTCAGAGCTCTCGCTTGGCAACACAAACCACTGTTATGGAAGGCAACATTATAAATACAGTGAAACACCGGATATGGACATCCCTGTATTATTGACACCCTGTATTATGGACAGTATTTTTCAGTCTGTTTTAAAACGTCATAGAGTTCTGTTACATCTAGCTCCCTGTATTGTGGACAGCCCTCTTCAGAATTAGGGACACTATTTATTCCGTGGGTATGGTTACACATTTCAAACAACCCCTCTATTGTGGACAGTACAATTGCTGTCCATATTTTGTGCGTTGTGTAAACAACGTCTGTGAGCTTGTTGCTCGGTAGTGTTTGTTTTTTTTCTCTATTGTTATCTGTGGGTATAGAGTACATTACATTGATCACGGTGCATGTAAAGACAATAGGGTAATCTCAAAAGATGTGTGCTTAAGAGAGAAGCTTTATACGACTAATCTCTATTGACATGTGTTCCGTCTTTTAAAAGTATATTTCATTTTCATTTCTTGGTTTATTTCTGAAGAGAATTACAAAACAAAGTTTACACAATTATATCAAGTTGTAATAAAAGAAAAAGAGAAAATTTTAGATTCAAATTTAGAAAGGGACAAAGCATAAGCTGAGCTTGTTTACTGCTTGTCCAATACAAAGTTTATATGTATACGTAAACCACTTCTAAAAGGACAAAAAACTTTAAATTTCAAGTTTGCCACTCTTGTTTCACTTCAGTTTTTTGCTTTATATGCTAAAATATAACACCCAGAAGGAACGTGCTCAACCGGAAACACAAACGACATACGCAGTACAACTATCAACAACTATGAGACTCTATAAATCACAATTATATCACTAGGTTATAAGGTCGTGTATGAGGAGATTAAACTAAACTATAACTGAGATTTAAACGATTTTAAGCAGCTGATATTCTTTAAAGCATCTGGTAACGAGTTCCAGAATTTTACCCCAACTATACTGATATAGTGTTGCTTTAACGTAGTTCTAACATAACAACTTAAGAATTTTCCGTGTTGTCTTGTTTTCCTTTCATTTTGTAAATTTATATTACAATAACATTGTATATTTTTAGGAAGAAGGTAATATTTTGCTTTAAACATGATAACTAGTGTTTTAAATTTGACGATATCGTAAAAGATTAACAATTTCAAAGAATGAAACAATTGTTGACAATGCGTTAGTTTAGGTGCATTATTAATTAATCTTATAGCTCTCTTTTGTAGAATGAAAATACACCTTGTGTTAGTTTTGTAGGTGTTACCCCAGACCTCTATACAATACATCATAGATGGGAGAAACAATGTACAATAAATCATGTATAGAGCATTACTCTCCAAGACAAAACTAGATTTGCACAATATGGAAATACATTTCGACAAATTACTTCTTACTTTTAATACGTGTGCTTTCCATGATAATATAATAACACCTAGGAATTTAGTTGAGCTAGCACGCTTGACAGTTTCTTCTGCGAACAAGATATTCACATCCAGACTTCTATTTGAGTGTCAAAATACCATGAAATTTGTTTTCGATACATTAAGAGAAAGCTTATTTAATATGAACCAAGTGTTTAACTTTATTAATTTTATGTTGATTATTTTTTCAATTTCCGATACATTTTTTCCCTGTTTAGAAAATATTTGTATCATCCGCGAAGAGAATGAACTTTAGTAACTTTGAAACATTTACAATATCATTTATATATAAGACAAATAATTTTGGACCTAAAATAGAGCCTTGAGGGACACCACAAATTACATTAGATGTAGTAGAAACAAAGTTATCGATCTGAACAAATTGCTGACGATTTGCCAAGTAGCTTTCAATCCATTCATTTGAGATGCCTCTTATACCATAATAGCTGAGTTTTTTAGAAGAAGACTGTGATTTATCGTGTCAAACGCCTTTTTTAGATCTATGAATACCCCTGTTGTTGCATGCTTTTTATCTATAGCGCTCGTTAATTCTTCAAGTAACTGTATTAAAGCTATATAACTATATAAAAGAGCAAGTAATTCATTGTCTTTATACTCAGTTAATATATAAGACAAGCATTTATACAAGGTGTTGTTTTATAATAAATATTAAGTCTGAATATCGGTGTTATGGAAAGAAAACGGATCGAACTTTCGCCATCTGATAAAGTTAAAATAATCAACGCTAGTGATGGAAAAAATGAGAAAATTAGCCGAAGAATTTAGTTGTAGTAAATCCCTAACAGGACCCCGAAATTAGGGACATCCCGCCATTAATTACAAAATTCTTGAGTCCTTTTTTGTCCCTGATAGCGGGGTTTCACTGCACTGCATATCAAATTAATAAAGGTAGCCAATGACAAACTTCGTCTTAAGCGAGGCTTGAAGCCATAACGTCGTGATTCTCAGTGAAATACGACACCGCTTGAGCTATCGAGGCAAGTGATAAGGTGCCCAGTAAAGAGACATCAAAGTACGAGTGCATTCCGATATTTTTGCATATAATAATAGTAATGATGATCATGATCATGATGATGATGATCATGATGATTACAAATGGCTTTTTTTTTCTAAAAGAATGTCCAGGGACACTGTGACCAGCCGAGATCTACAGAATCAAGTATCAATACGCAAAAAGTGGTAGTCATGGTCACAAGTGGTTATTGAAAATTAAAAATTCCTACAAAATTTTTAAAGGAATTACGGTCAAACTTGTGGGAAAAGAACTTGAAAATTGCAACCAAACAAATTAAATTGCTCTCATTCGGCCAATTTTTGGCGGATTTCCAAGAGAAGTAAGTTTTTAAGAGAGGCCTATCTATGAAACATTCGTACAAAATTTGAAAGGAATTCAATCAAAAGTAAGGGAGAAGAAGCGTTTTAAGTAAAAGTTTACATACGTACATACGTAAATATAGGCGACAGATACCACCTCTACTGATGTGACAAGACCAGCCCGACGAAGTCGGCTGGTCTAAAAACGACAAATAACCGCATGTCGCACAGCTCATTATATGGTTTTCCTGTCTCGAAAGAATAAATTTTATAGCGAAAGTACCTTAGAGCAATACTAAAAATATAGCAGGCAAGCAGGCAACCTTGACGACAGTACAATAACGTGCATGGATTGGCCGGCGAAATCACATGATATAAATCCTATTGAAAATGTGGGAAGAATAACGAAAAGGCCCATTTGTCGCAGGCTAACCAGGCAGTTCAATATCGAGCGAAAGGTCACTGAAAAAAGGAATGGCATTTCCATAAACACCATATGTCGCTGCATCAATTCGATGCACGCACGAACTGGCCATGTTAGTAACGTTAGAAACGCACAGTATAAATATGGTCCATGAAACAGACAAAGGAAAAGAATGAAAAAATCAAGAAGAATCACACTGTGATTTTTGCAATTTTACGTTTTTGGCCAATACTTTGGCCAATTTTGGCCAAATCACCAAACATAAAGCAAGACTGATGCCGGATCCTGATATCCCTTTAAATGTAGTCGAGCAGGATCTGTAGAAAGAGTAGCATTTTTTGTGTTTTCTTAAATTTGGCCAATGTTTAGACAAACTTTTGCCAAATCACAAAAAACTAGCTCTGTGGGAATTACTCAGGGAACATTCTTGCCAAATTTCAAAACAATTAGATCAGAAATGTAAGTAGTAGGGAAACACCGTTTCTACCACACTTTGTGACGTCATACTGTCTGGAAGTGACGTCATCGTGTCTGGACCGGAAGTGCTGTCTGGACCGGAAGTGAGGTCATAGGCGTCGTCATGGCAACGTGTTGTTGTGATGGCAACGAAGCATGGTAACGTGACGTCATAGGCGAAGCCATAGGCATAGCCATAGGCGTAACCCTGATAACAAAGTGAGGACCCCCCCCCCCCCAGGCGGCAGTCGGGACTGACCCCCTCCCCCTAGGCGGCAGTCGGGACTGACCCCCCCCCCCCTAGGCGGCAGTCTGGACAGACCCTATGGTAAAAAGTGTGGACCCCCCCCCCCTCTAGGCGGCAGTCTGGGCAGACCCTATGGTTAAAAGTTTGGACCCCCCCCCTAGGCGGCAGTCGGAACAGACCCTATGGCAAGAAGTGATGACCTCCCCCCCCTTAGGACATACTATGAACCGACCCCCCCCCCCCCCCCCCCGGCGAGCAACATTCTGTCAAGTCAGCTTAGCTTACACACCACAATTTGCTCACATCCGAGGGGTATATAAGGGATGAGCACCAAGCAGTAACAGTCATATCGGTAAGTGGAGCAAGGAAGCAAAAGTTGTAGAACCACAATTAGATCACAGTGGTATATAAGGGATGACATCCAGTGACAGCCAGTGGCAACCATTTCGGTAAGTGTTTATTAAAACTTTATAAATAAACTTTGTAAACAAACTTTGTAAACAAACTTTAGTAATAAAAACTTTGTAAACAAACTTTGTAAACAAACTTTGTAAACAAACTTTATAAACAAACTTTAGTTATTTGCATAATTGAAACTTTATAAACAAACTTTGTAAACAAACTTTAGTTATTAAAACTTTGTAAACAAACAATGTAAACAATCTTTGTAAACAAACTTTGTAAACAAACTTTAGTTATTTGCATAATTGAAACTTTGTAAACAAACTTTCTAAGCAAACTTTTTGTTGTTAAAACTTTATAAACAAACTTTGTAAACAAACTTTGTAAAGAAACTTTGTAAACAAACTTTGTAAACAAACTTTATGAACAAACTTTGTAAACAACCTTTATAAACAAACTTTGTAAACAAACTTTATAAATAAACTTTGTAAACAAACTTTGTAAACAAACTTTATAAACAAACTTTAGTTATTTGCATAATTGAAACTCATTGAAACTTTGTAAACAAACTTTGATTATTTGCATAATTAAACCTTTGTAAACCAGTTTGAGCAAGTTACACATCATCCAAGTGGTATAAAAGAAAGAGTGAAACGTATATTTTACTTCATTTCAGTTCTAGCAAAAGCAACAGCAACAACGATGGCAACAGTCTACTGTCATGATTGCGATGTGACATTTCCATCTCTTGAAGTGTTCGTGACACATAGATGTAAACCAGCCAAGTTGAAACGTGCTCGTGAAGAGCTTGTTGAGCAGATTGAAGTCAAGAGACGAAAGACCTTACAAGATGGTGTTGAAAGACCTGATCCAGTCCTCTGCTATAAATGCATCAAAATATTTCCATCTTTGGATGCATTTGAGACACATACATATGTTGAGATGGAAAATGTGTCTCATGAAGAACAAAGAAAGAAAGAGACAGGACAAGTAGGCAGAGGCAGAAGAGTGAGTCTTGGTGGAAACGCACAGGAAAGACGGTTTGAGCCTGAAGATGGATCGGATTTGCTACTTGAAATGCGACAAGAGAATCGAATCGAGAGACATTTGCTAGAGACGTTAAACCATGGCATGAAGTGGTACATTGTGGTACATGCACGCTTCAAGAAAATGACACCAAATGTTGAAGGTGTGATGGTAGAACAAGTGGATAATGCATTCATCAGCAGTCCGACATATGCAGCATACAATCCAGCAGATATTGAGAAGGACTTACCAGAAGCCTATAAAGAATTGTTTACCAGGTTTGATGAACATGAGCGACAAGGCTCTGGCTGGGTGTTGGATAACATATTATTCATTGAAGTGCATACAGCTACGTCAGCGCCTCTGGAAGCAAGCAGTTTTATCCCACTACCGAAGAAAGTGAAGACTACAAAGGCGGTATTAAACATTCAGAATAAAGACAACAAGTGCTTCTTATGGTCTGTACTGGCTCACCTTCACCCTTCAACAAGCAATAACCCACAGCGTGTGCATCAATACAAAGCATTTGAGAACGAATTGGAAGTAGAAGGGCATGACATTTCCCACACCGATTACAGACATTCCAAAGTTTGAAAAGGAGAATGATGTATCCATTAACGTGTTTGGATATGAACATGATGTAGTTGTTCCCATATAACTGAGTCGAAACACCAGTGCGAGAGAAATCAACTTGCTTTTGATTAGCAATGACAAGACAAGGCATTACTGCCTCATCAAGAATTTCAGCAGACTGATGGCTTATCGATCAAAGTATAAGCATACAACTTTTTATTGTTTTAACTGTCTTCACGGGTTTATGCGACAAGATCTGTTAAACAAGCATCGTGAAGTGTGTGGCAAGCATGGAACACAACGTTTATCATTCCCCAAGGAACCCTTCATCAAGTTTAACAATGTAGCCAAACAACAGCGAGCGCCGTTTTTCATTTATGCAGACTTTGAATGTTTCACGAAAAAACATGAAGAAGTTAGGTATCAGCATCATCGTCCAAACAGCTTTGCCTATGTGGTTGTCAGCCAGTATGATACACGTGCCCTAGTCGTGTATCGAGGAGATAATGCTGTGAAAGTCTTTTAAGACCATATGGTGAATGAGCGTGATCGTATTGTGCATGGCTTGCTACAGCCAAAGAAAATGGTCATGACTCGTGAAGATGAAGAGCATTATAAGAACGCTACGGATTGCTACATTTGTCATGAGCCTCTAGGAGCAGATCATGTGAGAGATCATGACCATATCAATGGCAAATACCGTGGAGCTGCACATCGTGAATGCAATTTGCAATTTCGACTTCGAAAGGATAAGCAGGATGTGAAAGATTTATTCATCATTCCTGTCTTTTTCCACAATTTACGAGGCTATGGCAGCCATTTGATCATTGAAGAAATTGGAAAGTTCAAAAATGAGACGATTACAGTCATTCCCAACACCGTTGAGAAATATATTGCATTCACCATGAGCAATCTGAAATTTACAGACAGTTATCAGTTCATGAGTACTTCTCTACAGAAGTTGGTATCCAACCTGGGGGCAGAAGGGAAAGACAACTTTTATAACATGACGTCACACATTCACGATAGCGACCAACAAGATTTACTGTTGAGAAAGGGAGTGTACCCTTATGATTACGTGGATGAACCATCCAAGTTTGCTGAAACACAACTGCCGTCCAAGGACAAGTTTTACAGCCTGCTCAGTGAAGAAGACATTAGCGATGAGGATTATGCGCATGCGCAGAAGGCGTGGGAGACATTCCACTGTACTACATTTGGTGAATACCATGACTTGTACCTGAAATCAGATGTTGTTGCTGCTGGCTGACGTGTTTGAAAACTTTCGTCACGTATGTCTCAACACGTATGAATTGGATCCTGCTCACTACTATACAGCGCCAGGACTGTCCTGGGATGCCATGTTAAAAGCGACAAAGGTGAAATTGGAATTGATCAACGACATTGACATGTACCAAATGGTTGAACAAGGTCTACGGGGAGGGATATCTGTCATCACACACAAGTATGCGAAAGCAAATAACCCCTACGTAGCAGATTACAATTCTGAGATACCAAACAACTACTTGATGTACCTGGATGCAAACAACTTGTATGGCTGGGCCATGTCGCAAAGCATGCCGGAAAGTGGATTTATGTGGGTGAGTGAGCCAGAATCCATTGACTTTATGGATGTGGATGAAGATGATGAGATTGGATACATTTTAGAAGTGGATTCGGAATACCCATATCAGTCCATGATCATCATAATCACTATCCAGTGGCTCCAGAAGAAGGATATGAACTGAAACTATCTGAACATGAAACTACTAAAGTGATAAAGTTTGGTGATGTGCGTTATGTGAGCTTTCATAGCATTTACAAACACGGATGTAATGTCTATGATACCTATATCAATTTAGATTCTGATGAATGGCATTCATTGATGAATGTATTGAAAAATGAATGTGATTGTTAATAGTGTTTGTAAATGAAGACTTTGTAAATAGTGTAAATAGACTTTGTAGTTAAGAATTTGTTAATAGTGTTTGTTAACTTTGTAAATAGTGTAAATAGAATTTGTAAATAGTGTAAATAGAATTTGTAGTTAAGAATTTGTAATTAAGTGTTTGTAAACTTTGTAAATAGCGTTTGTAGTTAAGAATTTGTAAATAGTGTAAATAGAGTTTGTAAACTTTGTATATAGAGTTTGTAAATAAACGTATGTACAACACAATAAACAAGACTGTTTGAAACTTGGGTTATACACAATAAAAACCACATGACGATGATATTGGCGTTTGTAATGAGATGGAATTATACACATAATAATTTCTTAAAAACATGTCTAAACGATCATCGAGAGGTAACAGTCCATAAGAGTCAAAATATTCCACAGGGTCTTTGTCATAACACACTGCCACCCAATGTTCTCCTGGTTCATCTTGATCGTCTGTGCTGATCACATAGGCGCCGCGTTGTAAAGATGGTAACTGGTCCATGGCAAACACGCCTTGAAACAAGTCTTTGGTCATGACATCATGACTCAGTATGGCATCAATCTGCTTCGTGTTCATGACTGGTAGGCGAATTGGATGCACGATTTGCACTTATTTCAATAATGTTGTCAAATTCAGCATAGACAATGACATTGATGGTATGTTGCAAAGCCCTAGCAAAGTTCATTTCTAGCCGCAAATTCTCATGCTTGATCAGGGGAAAATGATCATCGCCATCATAATCCGGTGTTAAGTCAACCGAAAATAAAGCATAACCTCTAGGCCAATCTTCCCGTTTTATAATGGAATTCTTCTCACCATTCAATCGATCAAACGATTTGTAAAGCGTTTTAAAAGCGTCCAGGTATTTGTTCTGTGGAATGTCAAGCTTGAGAGGTTTGGATAGAGCTGGTTCACCATCCGTGTACAGTTGCATATAGTCCAGATCAAAATGTTTGAAATCATATGGATTCCTCAATACTGATCCACCAAAGGCTTCATTATGAACCAGACCAATGACAATACGATTGGGTAATTGACCCAAAAAGACGTTATCTTTCACAAAAGACTGAAATCTTGCTGGAATAGCTAAGACTTTACATTCTTTTCTAGTGATGATGATCTTGGCAGGACTTTTCATCAATGCATCTGTATGTCCTAACTGAATACCTGGACTCACCCTCACTTTGCGAATGGTTAAAAATGCCTCTTTCACTTCTACCTTATAGGTATTATCTGCAGCCATCAATACATAGTCATCTTTTTGTCTATGGAAACGCAATTTCAAACTGATGCCATTCGGAAGATAACGATCCTGCTCAAACAAATCTATCCTTAAACCACCTGTGAGCATAAAATCACGGCTAAGACGTGTATGCAAATAACGATGATGTAAGCCATTGTTTCCTTGCTCAGCCAAGTCACCACCGTCAGCATTGACATGAAACCCGGATACATATTGTTCATGATTAGGTCTTTTCACCTCATAACTATTCATTGACCCAGCAGTATCCTTGTACACGAGACGCATAGAGCGCTCAGAATGCAGACTTTCTTCCGAATCATAGATGAGATGAGAGATAATGCTGGTATAACCATGGGTATTGTTGCTATGCGAAACCAAACGATCATTCAGAAACAATTCAATATTAGACCATAACCCATTAAACACATCATTGATGCAAGAGACATTATCATCTGCGCCACAATCTGTTCCATCAGCCTTTACAATGCGACATACAATATGAAGTTTGCTGTTCTTTAAATCCAGATATTCTTCTGTACTCGCAGGAATGTAGAATTCTATTGGAGCGCCTTCTCTAATGCTTGTAAGTGGTTGATAGTCAACATTATAACTTTTCTCTACAGCAGTTTGCGTTGGTGGTACGTGAAACCATTCCAATGGAGAAAGACTACATTCACACGAATGATTATGAATGAGAGACATGATTTAAAAACTATCTTTGCGATGTTTTGATGTTATCCGTCTGGCTGTTTTTCGTCTTCTGGCACGTTTCGTTGGTTGCACGCGCTTTTGTTCACCAAACACACGTTCTGCTACTCGGCCCGTAACATCTTTCGCGACATTCTTTGCAGCCTTCTTAAGATGTGGCGCAACGATCTTAGCCCCAGCCTTAAGTAGTGGAATAGCTTTGCGAGCCAATGATCCCAGTATGGAACCAATACCATCGCCATATTGGATTCGCGCTCCTTTGAATCCTGGTAATTCCCCGCCCACTTGACGAAGAAAATGGGTGCGATATGCAGACGGATCGTGTGTATAAGCTTTCATATTGCTTTTGGTCAAAAATGTAGTTTACAGATCACCTTTCCAGTTTGAAATGGAACATTATGGCCTGTGTCGTCCTTAATATTCATTTCTATCACGTCAAATTTGGACGTGTTTTCAGGAACATAATGCGGTTCGCCGTACGTTTTCATAACAATGTCGCCATCATGACCTTGCATTCCAACAGAACGTAGTAAGGGAACATAATAATCACCAATAACTTGTGGTTCACAAATGCTACAATACACATAAAGTGTATAAAATCCCTGTTTCACATCCGCTTTATGGTCAGCTGTACATGTTTCAGTATACCATTGATCTGGGATAAATCCTAAAATCTCAGCTAATCCAGCGGAAAAGGACACATCAAAGCCATAATTTAGAAATAGAAACACACGTCGTCCAATTTTATCATACTTTATCCGAATAGCTTCTTTAAGTTCATCTTTCATAGAATTAGTCGCTTCTTCATTCACTGCCTGGCATATTTCTTGTATGGTTCTATAGTAGCCATAGGGAATATTGATAGTGTCAAGTGTCTCTATCAGTGGTTGTTGTCGAAACTGAATAGAATAGTCCATGCCATGTCTCATCGTTGTCCATGTATGTGGATATTGAATTTCAGCTAAAGCCACTTCATATTTTCCGTTCATATAAATGGTTCGAGGCATACGAATTTGGTAATTCGAAGCCTTGTTGTTGGGATAATAGTTCATGCTCGCATTGCTAGGCAAAGTAATGTAAAAACTATTCGACTCCATGATGGGAACTAAATGGTATAGGTGCGTTGACGTTGTCTATATACTTCACGATAGCGCGCGCCATTCGACCAAGTATGCAAATGGTCTTTCAAATCATGATGATCTATGATTTCTCCTTCACAACAAGCACTTGTACATCTTATTTTTACAGGAATAGTTGGTTTATCTGTTGCCGCCAACAACAACAACATAGCTCTTTCAGCCATGTTAAAAATTTTCCCATCCCTCCTGTCTTTGTTGACGTTGTTTCATTTCTGGTGTAATGTCGTCACGAGTGGTCTTTTTACTAAACATTGTTTTTGGAATATTAGCATCTACAATTTCCTGGATAAACGGATGCCAACCATGTGGTATGGCTCGTTCTTTTCTTCTTGTCGCCACCAATGCTTCTTTCATCAAATCAACCATGTTTGAATTTGTGATAATATCACCCGTTTTCAACACAAGTTCATTCTTCTCTGTCCATTTTACACCACGTTTCTTCAGTTCGGCTAAAAGTTGTGTTACTTTTCCATGATAAATAGGTTGAAAATGACTTAACACTAGCTTTTCTGATGATGATGATGATGATGATGATGATGATGATGATGATGATGATGATGATGATGATGATGATGATGATGATGATGATGATGATGATGATGATGATGATGATGATGATGATGATGATGATGATGATGATGATGATGATGATGATGATGATGATGAGGGCTTTTGCCTAGACTGACTTGTTCGTAAATGACGACCAAGAAGTTCAGACATTTCTATAGCCTTTTCACGTGTTCGTTTCCCACGTAAAAGTGTATTGACTTTTGTTTTAATATCATTTTTCTTTTCTAATAACAGTTTGTATTCATATTCAGGAATGAGAACCATTTTCATTGTATGTTTCATTTTAACAGCAGTTTGGCTAACAAGGGCAATGCCAATCTAGCAATAGCTCCAATGAATCCTCCTTTCTGATTAATCAACTTCTTTTTTCGTCGAAGGGATATCTTCTTATCTGCTAGAGTACGTAGCGTATGACGTTCACGTTTAAATTCCTTAAACCGTTTTGAGCTTAAGGGTAAATGTCCTTGCAATATATTCAAACAAATTTCAAACAAGCTTGTTAATTCCTCTTTTGTAGCTTGCTGTAGCAAGGATTTGCGTCGTTTAGGCCCACTGCGTGCAAGCAAGTGAAGAAACGGTTGGTTCGTTTGAATACGTTTAGACATCTTGACTGCGAATGGTCAAATGAGTTGGTTCTTGTTCATACACCGCTTTATCAATATATACATAATGTGTATCTTTTGGTAAAATGCCTGTACGAATACGTAGGTGATCATTTGTCATTGGTTTTAAATCAATGAATAGATAACCATGAGGTTTGCTTGTAGCATCTTGATAGGCTTCTATGAGAAATTGAGATCTTCCAGGATACATTTGCCGCGCCAATGTACTAATTTGTTGACTGTCTCTAGGATTTTTAAACAGAATGATATAATGTGTATTCAAACTAATATTTCGCATCTCTTTCCCATGATGGAATAAATTATGCACAATAAAGATAATGCTTAGATTTTGATGACTGCTGCCAACACTAAAGAGACGTTTCATTCGCTCATCACTATGACATTTGGTCATTAAGTCATCAATGATAAGTAAGTTTGGTTTTTTCGGGTTAAAACGCTCTTCAATGTCATCTGGAATGCCTTGGTAAAATTCCACGCCTTTCATTCCCTTGTACAAAGGCTGATCTGCTGCATAAGGCCATAAAATGCTTTTTGGAGAGGATTGAATCAACTTTTGTTCTAGAATTTCCTTCACCAGAGACGTTTTGCCACTGCCTGTAGGTCCAGAGACCAAACATGTAAATGGATGCTTCATTTTTGAATGTCTGTTTCTTCCACCCAACTGTTAAACTTGTTTGGCCAACCTAACCACTTGACAAATAATTCTTTCACACCTCCTCGTCTTTTACGTGTTTTCAAGACTTTTTCAATTCTATAAATAGATCCAATATCTTTGGTCACTTTCTGCAGTTCTTCTTCATAGAAATGTCCATCAATATCTTCGTCTAAAAAGTCTTTCACACGATACAAATGTATTCCTTGCTTCTTACAACGATGTGTGACGATGGAGACCTCTTGCATCCATTTGATGTGATAATCTCGTTGAAACACGTATTTGATGTGAGAAATGCGAACATGATCGCCAATGTTAAATTTGTACTCGTTCGGTTTCAATTTCAGTTTGTCGACATACATATACTTCCACACTTTTGATTCGTTGTCTTTACGAATCTCGGCTGGAGCATATTTATTAGGAAGAGAACCATGAGGTCTATGGTTGTAATTGTACACCAAGTCTGGAAGAATGTCTAAGTAACGGTAAGTTTGATTATGTAGAAAATACCGATACATCATTCCCTTTAGAGTACGAATGACTCTTTCAGCAAAGTTGGCTTTGGTTTCATTCTTTGTGGTATAAGCATGAATTCCTTCTTTCTTCAAAAATGCTTTTACCCATCTGTTTTTAAATTCTGTTCCTTTATCAGACCTTAGAGTTCGCGGTCTTCGTCGTGTGTCATGAAAAATCTTTTGGAAAGCTTGTATGACGCTGGTATGTGATTTATTAGGTATTGGCTGTACCCAGACATATTTGGAAAACACATCAATGACAATGAGTAAAAAGCGTATGTCATCATTATAGGGAGCTATGTTTCCCATATCAGCCAAATCAATATCCCACATATCATCAATACCACGTGTAATGACACGTTGTCTCTTGAACCTGTATTTGACAGGTTGTAGTCAACTAAAAGCATCTTGATCCTGTAGCCATTTCTTCACTTGTGAATGTGTGACTGGTTGATTATGTTTTCTTAAGATGTGATACAGTTTGTAAGGACCAGCAAATGCTGTCCAGGTTTGAAGTAAATATTGGTCAAGTAGTCTTTCCACGTCGACATGATGAATGGAAAAAACACGTCTGAACAGAAGAGCTTTTATTTTATAACTCAACCAACATCACTTAACTAACATGCATTTATAACTTAACTAACAAGTTTTTTACAAATAAAGTATGGATACAATGGTATGAATAACTGGAGACCATTGGTCTTCAATGAACACTAACCAATGACTGAGTTCATCCAATGTAATAGCATCTACACCATATTTCTCACAACGTTGATTTGCATTCTCTAACACTTTATCTAAATGAATGTAATATTTAGCTTCATTCCAATATGTATAAACACATGCAGCATGACAAGTATGTTCTTGACACTCTTCATTGTTGACAAGCAGGACAGACTAAATATGCAAACTTTTTTACAGCTGATAACATTTCTTCTCAATAAGCTTTTTGCACAATATATTGTCTCAGTGTCATGTCCGCCATTATGCAGTCTTTTGAGTCTTGCAATGCAGCACAAGTCTGTCAAGTTATGCTGCTCCGGCAATGCAGCACTAGTCTGTCAAGTTCAGCAAGTTTTTTCCAGTTGTTGTTCACTTAACACACTGGTGTTCACACGTCTGCACATAAAGTCTCACACAACAGTTCTAACAACTTTCCCATAATATTCTGACCAGGATATCCAGATGACACTTGTTTCACACCCACACCAATGATCATACGTTGCTTCAACTAAAGTTGTGTCTTTACATTCTTTCAACTTGTTGCGAAACAATACACACTGATTCCATTTGACTTGTAAAACATCTTGCATTTTACCTCTCTTTACTGTATGCCATAAAGGACATGGTTTTATCCCTTTAGCAATACGTTTCGCTTCATATCCATTTCTGGATGACACAATGGCTGAAGCAATATCTGGACGGTGATGAAAAACTGCTTTCTCATATTGATACAACGCTTCACTTGAATTGAACACATGTCCATACTTTTCAAGTCGTGTTGGAAACATGTTTGAAAGAACGTCCTTGTGACCACTGAATAGTACAAGATTCTCCATGTTGACTTTGTTTCTGTTGTTTTATTCTGACATGTCGGTTTCTTCCTGTAATAAAATATCTTTCAATATATTTGCTGCCTCTTCTATCATGTTCTTTATTTGTTTCCGTTGAAACCACTCACATAAAACTAAATTTGCTAGTAAGAAAAACATTGTTATCAATTCACTATGTTGTTACAAAGATGTTAAAAGGTTGTTGTTAAAGTTACCTGATAAAGCTGCTCGGTTTCCTCTTCTTCTTCTTGTAGTTCACAACAATCTCTCAAATGATCAACTACGGTGAAATATACTTCTACATCAGTACGAGCAGAATAAAGCGCAGAATCAAAGTCAAAGTCAGGATCTTCTTCTATTCCAATTTTATGACATTCTCCAAGAAATCTTGAATGCAGTTCAATCACATCAAGACTATAATGTACAACATCCCAAAAAGCATCCAAATGATATAGTTGATAGTCTGGAGTGCCACAGCAAGCAAGTTTAGCAATCATCAAGTCAATATAAGCTTTTTAAAAACATGCGTCCATCTTGTTTCAGTGTCTTGAAGGCTTTTACTTTGCTTCACTAACTTTAAGTACTCCACACTTGCCGCAGAAGTTGTTTGGTTCACACAACTTGCAATTATACTTGTGGCAGTGGCAATGATAATCCTCCACATATCCACAAGCACCGCAATAGTCACAGGTAAGTCCAAGTTGATTTTGTACGTTCATGTTCTCCAACTGAACTTCAGCCAGTCTTTTCTTGGATAGCTTTGACACCTTCATCCGACCATCCTTTTGCAGCTTGATGATCGTTTTCTTGTCATGACATTCCTCACATGGTGATAGGGCTGAGTTGATGTTGTCCATCTCCTGAAGTAGTGTTTCCCATTCACCATCATTCATGTGGATGTGATGTGTGTATTCTTTCCCTTCAAACCGTGACGTGCGCACAAAACTCACATAACGCATATCCAAGTATGAAATGACTTCAAGCCACTTCGTTTGCGTTAAGTATAGTTTGAAGCCAATGTCGCGTAAATTTTTCAAGCTTTGACACACAATCTTCCACAAATATGGTGAATAAGCACACCATCTCTCTCCATGTGTGATGCGTAGAAATGGCCCATATTCTCCATGCTCCACAGTAATGGTTAAGTTGGCACTAATTTTAAAGCTGCTTGTCTTATTCTCCATGGCTGCCACAATGTACTGATGACTTCACGTCCACTCCCTCCAACTGTCTGCTGAGAAATGACTTCACTCTGCTGAGTCCACTCCCTTTTATACCCAACTATCTGCTGAGTCAGTCCACTCCTTCCAACTATCTGCTGAGTCAGCTCCCTTTTCAAACCTCTTGCAAAGTTTTGAATTCACTTCAACTCGTCCATGGTTGAATCGAACAAGGTCTGATACATTCGTCGTCAATGGAACATCATCATCATAAAGTAAAATGATTCTTGCAGCTACAACTAACATGAGCTCCACTGCCTAAATTGTATTCGCGTTGATAAATGCTGAATCAATGTCATAAGCTGATAGTATATGTAGATCTTCACAGTCACGTAGAAACGAGTCGATGAAACAATTACTTGGAATAGTCTTTCCAACAGCTTCCCAATGCAGATGTAAATTCTTCACTTGCTGCATCCAATCCCATTCAAAAGCAGGGAGCTTTGAAAATACATAGTTAGTATAATTCACTTTGAAGACGTCCTCCATAGTCATACATCTGTCAAGAAGTAATGCCGACATTGTGAAGTATTTTCTCGTCACTCTTCCTTTTATAAAACTTTGATGGTATATGGTGTGTAACTTGTTCAAACTTATTCAATACTCGTGCTTTTATGCTACTTCCATGTAATCAGAGAAATGACTCCACTCTGCTGAGTTCACTCCCTTTTATACCCAACTGGTTGCTGAGTCAAGCTTTTCAAAGAACTTGCAAACGTTTGAATTCACTTCAACTCGTCCATGGTTGAATCGAACAAGGTCTGATACATTCGTCGTCAATGGAACATCATCATCATAAAGTAAAATGATTCTTGCAGCTACAACTAACATGAGCTCAACTGCCCAAATTGTATTCGCGTTGATAAATGCTGAATCAATGTCATAAGTTGATATGATAAATGTTAAATCAATGTCATAAGTTGATAGTATATGTAGATCTTCACAGTCACGTAGAAACGAGTCGATGAAATCACTTGGAATAGTCTTTCCGACAGCTTCCCAATGCAGATGTAAATTCTTCACTTGCTGCATCCAATCCCATTCAAAAGTAGGAAGCTTTGAAAACACATAGTTAGTATAATTCACTTTGAAGACGTCGTCTATAGTCATACATCTGTCAAGAAGTAATGCTGACATTGTGAAGTCTTTTCTCGTCACACAATGTATTACTAGTTGACTAGTTGACATGTTTCACTCATGCTTTTATACTACTTCCATGTAATCAAAATATGGTGTGTAACTTTGTTCAAAAATTGCTGACTCAGCAGAATTTTACTTATGTATATGAATGTCTCACTTACAGTTGTACTGCTGAGTTCAGAATCGTCTGAAACGGATAAATATGCAAAAATTACAATTTCGGGGGGGGGGGGTGGTGGTTGACCCAAAAAATGAAAAATGTTCAGAATCGTCTGAAACGGATAAATATGCAAAAATCACAATTTCGAGGGGGGGGGGTCGGTCGACCCAAAAAATGAAAAATGTTCAGAATCCTCTGAAACGGATAAATATGCAAAAATCATAATTTCGAGGGGGGGGTGTCGGTCGACCCAAAAAAAATGAAAAATGTTCAGAATCGTCTGAAACGGATAAATATGCAAAAATCACAATTTCGAGGGGGGGGGGGTGGTCGACCCAAAAAATGAAAAATGTTCAGAATCGTCTGAAACGGATAAATATGCAAAAATCACAATTTCGAGGGGGGGGGGGAGGTCATCACTTTTTAGGGTCTGTTGCCATGGTTACACTGATTGGCAGGTGGAGTTCGTTGGCTTCATGATGATTGACTCGGCCAACACTTTCAAGCAACTTTCGCTCCAGACTTTCGCTCCAGACAGTTTGACGTCATCATGACGTCATCATGACGTCATGGATGGCCGCGCCTATCCTAACGCTTATCATGACATCACTTCCGCTCCAGACAACACTTCCGCTCCAGACAACACTTCCGCTCAAGACAACACTTCCGGTCCAGACAACACTTCCGGTCCAGACACGATGACGTCACTTCCAGACAGTATGACGTCACAAAGTGTGGTAGAAACGGTGTTTCCCTACTACTAATGTAGGAAGAGAAGCATGTTGAACTAGAAGCTCATTCCGCTAGCGATATGTTAAACACTTGACAAAATCAAAACGCAAAAATACTTCCTTCAATGGGTTATTTCTTGAATAATGTATTGCAAACAACACAGCTTGAATACGTCTTATAAGCCTATTAGTGTTTGGTTGTTGTTGACTTAAAGTTTTATTGACTGATCAGTCATACGCCTTGTTATCTATTTACGCAGTGAGAGCTCGCACAAAGCTCACTGAGCAAATGTCTATTCTGTGCTGTCGTTAAATGCTACGCATTTATTTGCAAAAAATACACTCTTTTCACATGGCGGTTTAACAAAGAAAACGAAATCAAAGACGAAAATAAAAAGTGACATGCACATGTTC
Organism: Protula sp. h YS-2021; assembly: GCA_949752745.1. Taxonomy (NCBI): domain Eukaryota; kingdom Metazoa; phylum Annelida; class Polychaeta; order Sabellida; family Serpulidae; genus Protula; species Protula sp. h YS-2021. The sequence continues at coordinate 26,682,262 of OX457027.1, read as the reverse complement.
AGATCAAGCTCTTAATAAGTCCCAAGTTTCATGGTCGTAGGCCCCATAGTGTCAGAGAAGAAGAAGACACAAATAATCGAAAAAACTGTCAAGAAGAAAAAAAGGACGAATTTTGCTCGCACAAATTCATATAACCTTTGCAAGCCAAAGGCTTGTCAAGTGTTAAAAATCGTTTACACACACAGATAACGGACAGCAAATTCCCCACAAGTCATGAGTATAGCCCGGCGACGATAGTCTGCTGGGCTAAAAACTGGTCCTTGCCCTTCAGATTCACTGCCACTTTATGCGCCAACTTTCTGCGATTTGGCAATACACAAATTGTCATTTTGGCGTATTCACCTACACTTTGGTTTAAGCCAATCCATTATTTCACTGGATAAAGCAAACATTGTTTTCTTTCTAAAACAACAAGATCTTCTTACAGATTGTTCGCTGCAAACACACGAGAATATGCTTTCATTTCTCACAGTGAATATACCGTGGCTTGACAGAAATTGCTGTAGTTTGGCGTATATCATAAAGGCCCACTCGTATTCGTTGTAGCGATCGTATGTCGCGGGTGGCAGCTCTAAAAGTGCACGAAAGAAGCAGGATTTCAACATGTACGACGTGATGACGTCATCGCTGTGAATGTTCTCGGCCAATTGCAGCGCTTCGATGTCACGTGGTGTGCACACGGCTGCTTTGCGCGCAGCTTTGGCGTATATCAATCCGCACCTGGCTCTAGCAGGCGCAGCTTTGATTATGGCCTGCTCTTCTAACGTGTAGGAGTGATCCAGATCCAGGTGTGTCTCGTGGCCGTGAAAGCGTCGGGATGCTTTTGCGAAACGATGGTATCTCGCCGTCGTTATGTTGAGTGGCAACACACTGGGCTTGGGGACATTTTGTGGATCGCATACAAATGCTGGCACTAAATCTACATAGATTATCATGTCTCTGAAGATTTTGCCACGCCAGAGAATGTGTAACATTGAAATCTTGTCTTTTACCTGCAATGACTGCTTGAATAAGAAAAGCGAGCCAAACGATAGTCGTTTTTCAAGAAGTGTATCCAGGGCCCTCTGAATCGTAGCACAAAATAACGCAGCCATTGGTTCAGGTTTCATTCCATAACCTTTGCGAACGAGGTTGTCCCAAGGAGTTGAATTTGATTGGGACAGTACGCTTTCGAAACTATATCTGAATTCACATATGATGTCAAATTCATTTGGAAAAAAGGTCTTAGTCCCTTCGCCCGTACTTCCTGCCAATATAGGAGTGAACGACAAGTGCGATGCCCCAGGCATATGAGCTATGGTCTCTGACAGTGCACCAATAGCTCGAAAAATCATTTGGCGGACTTCTTCGGTTTCTTGAATCCTCAAGAAGTCCTGACAATTTTCAAGCGCTTGCTCCTGTGCTGTGTAATGCCTGCGAGGTTTGGAGCAATGTATAGTAGAGGAGACTGATGCCTTGTCATTGTACCACTTTTTCATGGCTTCGATTTCGGGTTTCATAGTAGGTGGAAAAGGTATTTTCTTCACCAGTAATTGAAAGATATCCTCGTGTTTGCAAGCAATGTGCATCGCAGATAAACTAGTCATATCTCGCTGTAGAATGTTCTCTCGATTTGAGAGTTTGTCAACCATTGTCGCTATACCCAACCTAGCTGCAGCCGTCAAAGGAGTTTCACCGACAGCTGAAAATCTTTCAAGGGCCTTAACGACGTTTGTCTTTGGGGCTAATTTTATAAGTTCTTCTATGATAGCTGAATTGGCACAGTGTGCTAGGGCATGTTCAATGGGTGTTAATCCATTGAATTTTGCTTCCATGTTCACTTCATTTTTTCGGAGAGAAAATAGTCGTACCTTTTCAAGGGATTCTTTCTTGATGGCGCAGTGTAATGCGGTTTCGCTATCGGAATACGCACTATTTACATTTGCCCCCATTTCGATCATTTTTCGGCATATATCGGCCGATTGTCTCTCCATGGCTAATGCAAGCGTGTGGGGAGCAGCATTTAACAGCCCCTTCTGCTGTAGCAGTAAATCCAGGATTTCTTTAACCTTTTGGGGGCATTTAAATTTGCTTACGTCATTCAAATTATGGATATATATTGTTAGAATACTATTTCCTTCGTTGTCTAACACAGGCAAACTCGGTGTTATCCTTTTATCGCTCAACAGAACTTGTAATTTATGTAAGTATTTTTGCGCCAGCTCACCCGCGAGCCTATACACAACGGAATGCAGTACAGTTTTTCCGAATCTATTTCTCCTGTTCACGTCGCATTTTTTGGAACTTAATACCTTTTCTAAGCATCCGAAATAGGCACTGTCCAATGGTGTAAAACCAAGGTAATTAGCAAAGTTCCCATCGCAGTTTGGATGTTGCAAAATTGCTTCAACAAGCTGTGGTAAATCCATTTCTATAGCATGTATTAATGGTGTCGTATGCTGAATTATTTGGTTTAAATTATAGTTTTTATTCGATAAAATAGACAAAGCTAGAGGTATATTTCTTCGCTCTATTGCTGTGTAAAGCTCCATCGTTATGCGGTTAGAAAACAAATCGCATCTAAAATACTGCTGAAGTTACACATTCCTAGATAAATCTGAAAAATAACCAAAAAAATAATCATTTGCTCTATTCACAATTTTGTTATACAGTGGTCTGTACATCAATTCGATCTTATATTTTGACAAACATATTGAACTTTCTCCATAATTTACAGTTAAAATTTCGGGTGCTACATAATTATAGTATAGTAAGTCTAACAGAGTGCAAAATTACCTACCAAGAGAAAAAAATAAACAGGACTGTGTCTGTTCTGTCGAATGTACTACATAAAACACTCTGAATGTGGCTGCCCAATAAACGTGCGACGCAACATAGATGTCACTACCGGACGTGGAATCAACGTCGGGGAATTGGGTGTTCATAAAAGTTAAAACAACGAAGTTGGATAGGCGTCGGGTAGTCAAGTTAGAAGTACGAAGTACAAATGAAGTACTTCTTCAGGTTTAGTTTCCAAAAGCAAGCCGTAACACATTTATATGTCCCTCAGTTTCATATGTTAAAACATTAAATTGACTTACTTGCTTTTAAACAGCGTACAATGGCTACATATTTCCGGTAAGTGATAATATGATAATGGGCTGTTGTTTGGTTGTTGTTTGGTTGTGTCATCGACGCTGATATAATGTCTGGGGAAAGGCGTTTCGACTTTCATTTACAATCAAATCCCGATGTCTATCCAACGCTAACACAAAGACGTTGTTATTTGGTCGCGACGAAAAACAAAACAAAACAACCAACTGAATCTTTTTAGAAATCGTTGGAAATTGGTCGATAGACGTCGCGACCTCCAACAGAATCTAGGTAGACGCCGCAATGTTTATGGGGCTTCCTGAGATCTCGCACAAACTCTCTATTGCCCTTGTGAACAGATGCACTGAAAACATATACAAAGCATAAAGGCCTTGTTTCCCAGTTTTTCCAACTGTCACCAAAATCATTGTGTGCAATTTTAAGTGTTAGTTATCAACTTTCATGTGCCTTTTTAAACGAATTCTCTACCAGGCTCTTGAAATAAGCAATCACTATTCTATAGAAGCACGGAAGCAGCGAAGCATCAATCCCCTTTCCCCACTCCCCCGAGAGCCTGGCCATGGTCATGTATGCTTCGGCAAATGCTGTTCTGCCATCGTATAAATATTTGATAAGGTAACATTCTGTTGGCAGCACATGACAACATACAGTGGAACCCCTGTAAAGGACCGTTTCGTAAATGGGACCACATCTTTAAAAGCATACAGTTTACGAGTCCCCGTTCTAAATTCCTTCCATTTAGAAGAATCCTGCAAATAGGACCACCCTGGAAATCGGACAACGAAAGTACAAATCAACGATGAGCCCTACTTACGGAGTTCCATTGTACACACACTCCACACAGCGGTGACAAAAAACACCCGGTTTGAGAAAGAGAATGAGAGAGAGAGAGAGAGTGTGTGTGTGTGGGTGTGTGTGTATGTGTGTGTGTGTGTGTTCCGAAAATTCAAACCGGTTCCGAACTTTTTTATATTCATTTGTTAAAGTATCTATAATGACCCAGCAATGGCTGAAATTCTAAAATTTGCACCAATTTGGTTTTAAAATAATGGTATTACAAAACCGGCCGGTGACGATGTCAGTACCAAGGCTGTCCAAAGACAATGTCAAACTGGCAACAAAATCAACGGTGATCAAAGACACCAAATTAAAGGCCCTCACTGCTTTCCGTTTCTTCATTATATCCGCATCTGTCTATTATGAACTGACTATGAGCTCCCCTGACATCCCGGGGCTCTGCTGCCACCCCGATGGTCGTCGCCGCTTGGGGTGGCATGAGAGCAAAAGGAGACGACAAACTTACCTGAAAATTTGTGTTAAATCCTGTTCCCTTCCTGGTGAAAATGCAAACAGTACATTTTACGTGCTTCGTTTACATCCAAGCTGTAGAGCTGTAGAGTTTAAAGTCAGGCTCTAAAATACGGGAGTGAAAAGACGCATTCCAAGGACATCTGTAGCTGTTCTGCCATGTTGAATTATATTGATTTCTTGAAGCTTCATGCAACATTGCACCACGCTCCCAGTTGTAGTACTTTGTACTGGTCTAGGACAAAATCCCGCCATTTCCTAATTTTTTAATTTTCAACTCAATTCCGAAAATGGAGTACAAGTGGAGTACAAATTGAGTCAACCGAAACTGCTGCACGAAGGGTTCTTGTCCCTCAAGAACAAGAGTCTAGCAAATGGATATGTTGCATATGAGTGCGAGTGGCGCAAAAGGGGCTGCAAGAACTGAAAGAAAATGAGCTAATCCCTGTGTCCTTAGACCACAACCTTTGCAACAGATCCAGGAAGGGCAGAAAAGTGCAAATTGGAAATTGCAATTGACTTGTTATTAAGCGAACCTGTAATCATAGGTTATAAAGAGTTGAAAGTGAACGTGAAAATTGCAATTGAGTTGTTATTAGACGATCCTGTAATTATGAGCTAAAAAAGTTGAAAGTGAATATGGAAATTGCACTTAAGTTGTACATAGATTATCTTGTAATCATGAGTCAAAAAAGACTTATAAGTAAATATCAAAATAGCAATTAAGCTGTACATAGATCATCGCGTAATCAAGTATTGAAAGTGAACGCAGAAATTACAATGTCACGTTCTCCACCTTTATACGGGATTTCCCTTATTTACGGTATCGACGCATAAATTGTGAATTGAACGTTTCAACACTTGGAGGCGTATCATGTCAACAAACATGTTCAAAAATTACCTGATATGGGCATATTCGAAACCTCCGATAGTATAAAAGTGACAGACATCTGATTACACAGATCATTCCTCTTTTATCTCAGTTCCCCTACGCCTAAGTGTGTTTGAAGCGGGGATGGATAAGGGTGGGTAATCGAAGGCCAAAAGGTGGAGAACGCGAACTACGCTTTTTCTCGTAAAAAAGCATTTTACGAAAGGTTTTTAATGAGTCCTCAAGATCTAAAAAAGTTCTGAATGCAATGACATATATTTTCAGAGTTAAAATCACATGTATTGAAAGAACTATAGTTAGCAATTCATATGTGTGGAGCCATATTAGAGTTCTGTGGCTCTGACCATATGGTAAGAGGCATTCCTCGGAGTGCCTCTACTAATAGTGGACCAAGTGGGAGATGGGTATAGCCATGAAGGAGGAGCCATTTCTAGAGATGGCTCTAACTCCTGCCTGCTTAGTTCCCCCTTTTCAAAAGAGCTGAGATGCTACAATCACTCTGGGTATTGCCCGACTTAAGACAACTGAGAGTAAAAAATGCTATGCATATTTTTACAGAATACTCAAGGTCTTGTTAATATCCCCCTCCAACCTCCAACGGATGGTACCCCCAACCGATGTCGGGTAACATCCGTACGAACTGACTAGAGTACGGCAATCTAACTAAAATGATACAATTTCTTTCATTTTGATACATTCATACGATCTCTAGAAATAAAAGTCTGTGCACAAATTAGTGCTACAGATCAACTAAATCGCAGTGATTAAGATGATTAAAATTAATTAGCAATTTACATACTAAAAACACACATTTTTCTCACTCACCAATATCAAGTTCAGGAAGGTGAGGAGTGCATAGAACCATTACTGTACGACAAGAAGTGAGAAGTGGGGAAAAATGTCTCTACCTATTTCTCTTTGAGCCGACCGATGGCTCGAATGTACGGGGCAACTTTAATCATTAACAGTTCCATAGTCTATGGATCGTTGATTTCCTCCCGTGTACTTGGCTCTTGAAGATTGCTTGTTGCCTCGACCACGTTTGCTGGATGTGGCTCCTCTCTAGATCTGGCTGCAGTTTGTGTTATAGCACACAGAGTTTGGGCTAGAAATAACTTTTTTCTGCTGCTATGAAGGGGCCTATTGAATAGAGCCCTGTTAGTTCAATTTTGGTGAAATGTTTTAGATAGAACTTTATGACGTTGTTCGGTGATGACCAGCATCCTCGTCAATATCGTCTAACGACGCATTGTGTAGCGCGTTCTACGAATTGGCTACCTTACTTGATGGCCTTTGATTTTGTAGTGATAAGAAACCTGGGTTTTGTTGGGCTTTGGATTATGCCTCTAAAAATTACTCGTTTGATATAGTTTGAGACGGTTTGGAGATGTCTCTATTTACACTGGTTCTAAAGGATATGTGGAGGACTTTCTGATTTGGTCCCCTGTAATCTTTGAATAGTTCCATATATTTCCTAAGGGTCCTCATGGGGCATAATGTGGCTGTTGCCTCTTCTTGTGATGTGGGAGTGGGAAGGGGCGTGAGTTGGATTTCTTCGAATGGCCATGCCCTTTTTGTGGCTACGTGTGTCTCACCCCTAAGGGAAGGGTTTAGCTTTATTATTATTATTATTATAAACAGTATTTGTAACGCGCTTATTTGATAAATCTCTAAGCGCTTACAGAGTGAATGATACATGTATATAATCATCATAACAAGAATGCTAGCATATAAATATAATACTCACACTTGTGCAGATAAAAATAATAATAATACTGACGCTTAACATTAGTTTACACCTAAAATATTTGCTAACCATATGCTTTCATAAACAAATGCGTTTTTAACTTTGTTTTGAACGCATTGACATTTGGGGCATCTTTTATTTGAAGAGGAAGTTCATTCCATAGTTTTCCGCCCATGTACTGAAAGCAACGTCTACCATACTGGCGTTTTGGCTTGATGATATGCACACAATTTTTAGTGCTAGATCTGAGAGTCCGTTCAGGCCTGTAGGGAGAAACTACATCCTGTAAGTAGGGTGAGGATAGATCATGCAAAGCCTTATAAACAAGAGTTAACGTCTTGAATTGGCATCTTTGCTCGATCGGTAACCAGTGTAACTGTTTAAGTACGGGGGTGATATGATGTTTCCTTGGTAGGCAGAAAATTACCCTTGCAGCTGCGTTCATGATCAATTGTAGGCGGTATATAACACATTGTGGCAATCCCGTGAACAAGCTGTTACAGTAATCCAGGCGTGATATGATTAGCGCATGAACTAATTTCTTTGTAGCTTCTTGTGTCAGTAGATGCCGTATTTTCTTGATCCATCCAAGGTACATGAAACACACTTTACGTAGGTACGAAATATGGTGCTCAAAACTAAGGTTTGAGTCCATGTACACCCCTAAATTGCGCACGACCGGTACAGCTGGAATTATCCCAAGGCCTAGATGTAATTCGTCAAACTTGATATACTTTGCGTTTTGTTTTGATACAAATATGATGAACTCCGTTTCGTCACAATTCAGTTTCAGTCGGTTCTAAAACATTCATCTTGAGATATCTCCTATTCCGTTTTCGAGAGTGCGCGCTGCGGTAATTTGTGAGTCTCCTGACTTAGGATCACATGATGTGCCCACTTGCGCATCGTCTGCATAATAGTGATATAGTAGCTCTAAAATACGTAACAATCTCCCCAATGGCATAACGTAATCACTATATCGCTTCGGACCCATCTGTGATCCTTGAGGCAATGAGCAGTTCAAGGTTATTGGGTCAGAATATGTGCCTTCGATGCAAACACGGATTGATCTATCGGTGAAGTATGACTTATGCCAACCAAGGACCGCATCCGTGATATTAAAGGTTGAGCGTAGTCTCCGAAGGAGAATGTCATGGTCCACGGTATCAAACGCCGCACTCAGGTCAAGCATACCGAGAAAAACAGCCTTCCCTTCATCTAATTCCTGAAAGATATCATTGCATACTTTAAGTAAAGCAGTTTCTGTAGAATGCCTTTGTTTGTATGCAGACTGTAGAGGATCTGCAAGGCCATTTATCTCGATATGTCGTGCTATTTGTCGGCTGGCTGCTTCTTCTATGAGTTTTGAGATGTACGATAAGTTTGATACTGGCCTATAGTTTTTCAATACTGGTTCAAGGTGAGGTTTCTTTATCAAAGGACGAACAATAGCTTCTTTGAAAATTGAAGGCATTCTTGCAGTTTGAAGTGATGCATTAATTATGCGTGTTATGATTGGGCACATTTCATCGATGCAATTTTTCAGGAGTGAAGTAGGTTGAGGATCTAGTTCACATGTTTTTGTAGCGAACTTCTTGATAATATGCCTAACATCTTCTTGTGTCATTGGTGTAAAAGTTGCGAAAGGTGGAAAATTCAGTGGAGAATTCGAGTCATATTTAAAGGTTTCATCCGATATTCCCTCAAAATTATCCCTGATCTTCTGCACTTTCTCATTAAAATATTTGCAAAACTGATCAGCAAGAAGTTTTGGACTTTCGCAGTCAGGAAATAGCTGCTTAGAGTCACGATTCATAATTTTAGAACCAATGTATCCCAGGAGTCCTTTACTTTGAAGACCTCTTGCTCGTGGGCATGGAGTTCTCCCATCTTTTGCTTGATGCTAGTGCAAGAAGGAAGGTGAACTTAAGGGTAGCCAATCTGGGGGGAATAGTGGTTTCCTCGAAGATTTCTCTGTCAGTTAGGAACCTGAGGACTAATTCCAGATCCCACTGTGCTAGATTCGATCTGGATGGGGTAGACACTAACTTGAAGGGTTTTATCAATTTCGAGATGGATGAGTCTTCCCTGGATCGTAGCCTGAAACAGGTTTCAGCGTGGCTGCGATTGCTGACCTGTAACCCTCTGTGGATGATGGTCTTAATTTTGCCCCTTTCAGAAACTCCGCTACGACCCTGGGAAGGCTTTGAAGGGGTCTAGTTTTTAATTGTTGCACTAACCCGAGAATTTGTTCCAGTGAGCTCTATAAATTTTAGCTGTGGATGGTTTGTGTGTTTGAGTCATTTTCTTTATTACCGTATCTGAAAACCCATGGATTTTTTAGAAACAGGTACCACACCCTCAGGTCTAAGAGGTAAGGGGTGGGGTGTCTGTGGTCCCCATGTGGTTGGTGTAAGAGTCCCGGGCGACAAGGAATCTGAAGGCACTTCGCTATTTTGAAACGCGACAGTTGGGTGAACCATGGAGCCTCTGACTGCAATGGGGCTGTCAGAATGAGTTTGCTCCCTGGAAACATCAGAGCTCTGAGGTGTGCCTGTTTTAGAATGGTTTGTGGCGGGAAATCACATAGCACTTGCTTGAGCCATTGGCATTTGAAGTCGTCTAGCCCCCAGGCTTGGGATCTGGGCAGGATCTGGGAAAGGGGAGACGTATCTGGGTAGGTGGTGGGTTAGTGAATTTTCAAATAGATCTAGGAATGGGAAACCCCACGGGGATAAGGTCACCACCCACTGAAAGGAGTCTTGGTTTAAGCACCGCTCTGTTTGGACTATTTTGCTATATTGACCATCACGTCCTTTGTCGGCTATATGGTTGGCGGAGAGTCAAATGCCGTGCTTTTTTTGCTAGGGAGTACCCTTGTCAGTTGTGTTAATTCTGCCAAGCGGGTTCCCCATTGTTTGCGAAGGTAGGCCACCACTGTGGAGTTGTCCATTAGAATGTTCACCATCTTGTTCTTTAGAGATGGGAGACGTTATGTGATTGCTAACCATACTACTTTTAACTCTAGCCAATTTATGCGTTTTCTATTTAAATTGGGTAGCCAGGTGTCTTTTCATAGTTTCATTTAGAAATAAAATCCCAGCCTTCTGATGAGGCGTCTGTTTGGATCGACAACACTGTGGTGGGGGCTTGAATGGGTAAATATGGCAGTCTGGAGATACCCACCAATGTAAGTTTTCCAATGCTTTCGCAGGGACGAACAATATTCTGCGAGGTCCCCTCCCTCGAGCTACTGCTAGTTTCATGGCCCTTTGAAACTTTCTGTAATGTAGCTTGCCCAAGTGGACTGTCTTTTCTGTGGCTACTAGTAACCCCAGAAGAGACTCCATTTGGGCAAGGGTCATGGGGTGATGAGGGGAAATGTCTTGGACCATTGATACGATTCTGTCTCACCTGTCGTGTGTGAGGTCCCATCTTTCTCTCAGAAAGGTCATTTGCTGTTTGGTCGTAGCTTCTTATATCGCGATATATCGTAAGTCCGGCCCGTAGCGCTTGCCTTACTAGGAGGAGGGTTTGGAACCTGGCCCGAGTCTCCTCTTTGTGAAAGAGGAACCAGTCGTCCAGGTATTGAAATACCAGCATATCCTGGAGTCTGACCCACTTTTCAGAGCCTCCTTTGAGAACACATAGGGGCGAGCCCGAATAAAATTGCCAGAAACCAATATCTTGTGTCTTTTCGGGTGTATTGGGATATTTAGATACGCGTCTGATGGCTCTATCGACGTCCGCCAGCTGCCCGCTTGCAACATTTCTTTGATTACCTGGGCGGTGTCCATCTTAAAAGTGTCTGTGCGGAGAGATTGGTTCCGATCCGACAAATCTATTACCAGTCTCCAGCTAATTGTTTTCTTGGGTACTAGAAATACTCGGCAGAAAGAGCCCTGGCATTTCCTGCATGACTTTTTTCTCTACTAACTCCTTTAGCATTTTTTGTTGAAGAGCTTGGCCCTGCTCGGAGCCCTAGCTGTAGGAGGTGACTATGTGTTTCGGAGCCTTGAAATGGAGAGGCACTTTGAGGCACCTTCCCCTGTTGTCCCTCTTGAAGGGAAGGGAGTACCCTCGTCGGAGCCAATTGGCCACTCGACTTGGCGCTCCCATCTGAGCCCATATTTCGTAAAAAATAGCCTAGCCCTCCTCCTACGAGTCTTTTCAGTTCAGAAGCTCCTTTATTTCTTGAGATATAAGAACGGTATCGCTTGGACTTGATCCTTCATATCCACGCGGTACCTTGATTACTGCCTGTACTGTTGAGAGGCATGATGACAGGGGGCACTGTCCTTGCTGTCTCTGTCTCTTGGCTTTTGGAGAGTGATGACGGGACTAGCCCTTCGAGAGATCTGGCGTCTTTCTCTACCAGAGGGATATCCGAGTCCGATTTAACTTTAGGCAACCACACCGTTTTCTTTGTGGGTTGTTCGAGAGGCTCCATAGGAAGGATATTATCCATCGATCTGTAAGTGGCTGCTCTAATCCCTAAATTGTTTCGAGGAGCGAAGGCCTCTAGTTCGGGTTCCTGGTTCTGAGAGATTAAGCAGATAGGAGGCTCCTCCTTATCTACATAAGGGTTGCCCACCTCCACTCCTGCTAAACGTGCAATTTCTTTAATCACGTCTTTGAAGGGAATGTCCTCTGGTACAATTCGTGATGATTCCATTGGAAGGGGCTTTGGAGCTTCTTGGGGCGGTAAGGTAGGGGGAGATGGTGTGCGAATAAGGCGTCTATCTGCCGCTGTCGGATGTCGCCAGTGTTGCTCTTTCTTCGAGGAACGCAGGCCGTCCAGGAGTCAAAAGAGTTAAATCCTCTACTTCCCCCTCCAGGAACTCGTCGTCGTCGGAGCCACCATCTTCCCCCTCTGAGGCCAGGTGTGATAGCTCGATTTCTTCGTCCGATTCTTGCTCCCCCTCAGCTTTTGGGAGGTTAGTAGTCTTGTCCCCCGTGGAGATTGGGATAGAGGAGCTATTCCTAGACTGTGTTTCCGTATCCGGGGGATGTAGTGTAGACGCGTGGCCAGATGGTGTGCAATGAGGACGTGCAGGGAGGCCAGCTTGGCTTGCATTTGCTTCTGCAGGGTTAACATAGCTGCCATTTCTTTCACCCACTCTGGTTCCAGGCTCGATTTCTCAATGGCACTATTGGGTGTGGCTCCTTGTAGATGCAGGTTCTGAGACAGAGGGATGCCTAATTCTCCCTCGTGCATAGTCAAAACGGGCCAACTGCTGCGACTAATACTTTTCACGGATACCTCTTTGCCTTTGATAGTTGCGGCCCCCTCGAAGTGGGGTGAGAATGAGATAGCCAAGCATCCCTCAAGGCCTCTCTGTCTTCTGTATCCAGCTCTGCTACTGTTTCTGACGATACAGAGCTGTTCAGTTTTGCCTTTTTCTACCCCTCCCTGATGGAGGAGTCCCGTGCTGGGTGGCCTGCAACGTTGCCGTCGGGGAGGATTCGGCCAGAGGTGTCTCTTTTGGGTCTGAGAAAGCCTTCTGCCTCCTACGTTTTTCCCTGAGTTCTTTGCGTCTCTGATTCTTTGTTCGGTTAGTGTCTATTGCTTTGCAATCTGACGAGGTGAGATGTTCGCACTCGGCAGGTATTGTGCTCTTCGCAGAGGGAGAGTCCTTCTGCGGCTCTACACTTGTCACAGAGGGAGTTGGGTTGCTGCGAATGATGGGTGCCCACATTCTGCCTTGTGCATCCATGATTCTGTCAAGCCAATGGCATTGGGGTTACATGGAGCATTGTGGAGGCAGGTAACCAGAGAACCTACCAGCGCCACCGTCTGTCTCCCTGCCTCTCTCACATCCAATCTGAGGCTAACGACCCGACAGACGGTCAGATGTCTACAGCACCAGGTGTCTCCAGATAAGAATGAATCTCCTGACCGGTGAAGAAAACCGACAAACACGTTACGGTGACAAAAACCGAGTTTTTTTACTCGAGGCCAACACTACGATTACTGTCGCCATTTAGCTTCTACATTCAAACGGCTTAAAACTCCCGTCTTAACATAACAACCTGTTACACATGGGTAAAAAGTATACAAAAACTAAATAAGCACCTTCTATCCTAGAAATTAAGAAGAGATTTAATGAAAGATTCTTCCAAAATAATACGTCTTGTTTGTCCCGCACAAAAAAAGGAATGATGTGTAATCATATAAGGCAATTTTTTTGGACATGTTTGTTGACATGATACGTCACCAAGAAGGGAGGGGAAGGAAGGGGAGAGGAGGGGAGTTTAGAAGAGGAGAGGGGAGGGGAGGGGAGGGAGGGAGGGAGGGAGGGAGGGAGGGAGGGAGGGAGGTAGGGAGGGAGGGAGGGAGGGAGGGAGGGAGGGAGGGAGGGAGGGAGGGAGGGAGGGAGGGAGGGAGGGAGGGAGGGAGGGAGGGAGGGAGGGAGGGAGGGAGGGAGGGAGGGAGGGAGGGAGGGAGGGAGGGAGGGAGGGAGGGAGGGAGGGAGGGAGGGAGGGAGGGAGGGAGGGAGGGAGGAAGGGAAGGAGGGAGGGAGGAAAGATGCCAGCAGGTATTATGTGTTACCATGCGTGTCAAAAAGGGGTTAATTCTTGGCTCTAGCCAAGCTCTATTCGCGGTGTGCTCGGAATAACAATTTCGTTGAGGACAGGGGGAGGGGTTCAAGCACGCGTTGCCTATAAAGAGGGAAGTTTTTTGGATCTATACTCCGCGTTAAGCAGAAAGGGTTGTCCGAACACTGTGCACACACGCTTCTCAATGCATGTTGTTGTCTGGGTCCCCCTGTGAACTTCGTTTCTAACTGGGAATATTGTTGTGCTACGGATGTATTTTCTCCTTTTCTTAGTATAAATTTTCATTCCGTTTGAGTGCTTTCCACGCAGCTCCTCCTATACCATTTAACATATGAAGACGAAATTTGGTACACAAGGGTAATAAGACCTCGCTGAAAACACCTTTTTCTTGACCTTTGAGGGTAAAGTCAAACTGAGGTCAATTCCTATTTATTCCACAAAATGGCTTCCAGATAATAACTCATAAATTACTTGTCGGTAAAGGTCCAGGTCAAAATCACTGGATCTATAACCGTTTTCAGGATATTGGTCAACGCCTGGTATCAGACCCTGACCCAGATCGACAAGTTCACTGGTACCTTATCACATTTACTTGAAGTATTATATGCTCAAAGGGCCGAAAATGAACCCTTTCACCGCTTGCGAGGCAATGTAAAACTTTTTGTTTTCGATCTTGACCTTGATTGACAAGACCAAGTTCATTAAGGTACCTCTTAATTTACTGACTGTTCATTTTCGACATAACCTTGACCGACAGGATCAAAAACAACCTGTTGCCTCTTGTGTAACGTCATTTAAATCCAAGACCTCAACCATGTGCTCAAAATAGTTCTGACTCGAAACGTTTTCGAGCTAATGGTAAGTTTTTCGCTTTCCGATTTTGATCATGGGGATGAAAGTCAACATCACCGATGTACCTCTTACATAACGTCGTTTAAGCCCAAAGGGTTGAACATGAGCTTAAATTGTTCTGCCCGTAAGTGTTTTTGATATATAATGGCCCAATTCCGATTTTCTAATATGAGCTTGAACGTTTCTCGTTTTTCTGGCAATTAAACATGGATGACAGACAATTTTTATCATCCTCTCGCCCGACTTTGTTGGCGAAGGGGATATAGGATTTGGTTTGTCCGTTTGTCCCTCTGTCTGTCCGTCTGCCCGTCCGTCCGTCCGTCCGTCACGCTTTTAGGTAGTGGTCTTGTATGCACAACTGCTCCGAACGGGTAAGCACACGCATTTTAAATTTTATACAGATTTACTCCTCATGTATTGTAATTCTGCACATCGTATTCAGTTTGTTCGATTTTTCATTTATTTAGCCAAAATTGAGGTCGAAACTTAGCATATTTTCGACTATAAAGGCTCTATGATCTAAGTCTTGTATGCACAACGTGTAAGCATACACATTTTAATTCCCATACAGATTTACTCCTTATGTATTGCACAAAACGTGCGAGGGGTGAGGGGATTTGTAGCGTTCCGGTGTTGGGTGATCGCACACGTGCCGTGATGGCAAACGTCGACGTTTCCGGGAATACACCGGGGTGTGAGGAAAATACGTCATGGTGGCAAACGTCCCTTAACCTTATTTGCTGCTGTCTTTTGTTTAAGCCCACAAGTAAATAGTGACGTTTGTCATCACGGCAAATTGTACGAAAGCAAATCGTTGTGATGGCAAACGTCCCTTAATCCTTCCATCTTGTGCCAATATCGAAATGAGTTTATTTGCAAGAAAATAAAATCATGTACTGTATACATTTATTCATAAGCCATAATAGTCATTAGCCATAAAATATTCAACTTCTGACTTGGAAAAAACTGATTCCATATTTACACAGAATAGATGCCTGTTCGTCTGATTCTTTTCAATTCCATTTTAAAGTTTGTTCTAGAGTGGGTGGGGTGCAGAGTTTGGGGGGAGGTGACCCTGACTGTCGGACAAAATTCAGGAAAACAGGCTCTTCAAATGATTAAATAATGTATTTGTCCATGGAATAATATCGGAGGTTAAATTAACGGCATAAACTGCACAGGATTAATGGATTCACAGCCGTTAATATTCTCCGAGAAACAGGCTCTTCTGAGGATTAAGTAATGTATTTGTGCATGGAATAATATCGAAGGTTCAATTCACTGAGATAATGGAGAATTCATAACGTTTCGAAAAACTCCGTGAAGGCAAACGTCTCTACCCCCTTTTAAAACCAAAACCCCTTTTCAAAGGATTAAGTAATGTATTTGTGCATGGGATAATATCGGAGGTTCAATTTACTGAGATAATGGAGAATTCATGTTTCGAAAAACTCCGTGAATGCAAATGTCTCTACCCCCTTTTAAAACCAAAATCCCTTTTCCATAGGAACCTATAGTTAAGGCACGTTTGCCATCACAGACGTTTGTCTGCATACAACACCAGGGAGGGAGGGAGGAAAGATGCCAGCAGGTATTATGTGTTACCATGCGTGTCAAAAAGGGGTTAATTCTTGGCTCTAGCCAAGCTCTATTCGCGGTGTGCTCGGAATAACAATTTCGTTGAGGACAGGGGGAGGGGTTCAAGCACGCGTTGCCTATAAAGAGGGAAGTTTTTTGGATCTATACTCCGCGTTAAGCAGAAAGGGTTGTCCGAACACTGTGCACACACGCTTCTCAATGCATGTTGTTGTCTGGTTCCCCCTGTGAACTTCGTTTCTAACTGGGAATATTGTTGTGCTACGGATGTATTTTCTCCTTTTCTTAGTATAAATTTTCATTCCGTTTGAGTGCTTTCCACGCAGCTCCTCCTATACCATTTAACATATGAAGACGAAATTTGGTACACAAGGGTAATAAGACCTCGCTGAAAACACCTTTTTCTTGACCTTTGAGGGTAAAGTCAAACTGAGGTCGATTCCTATTTATTCCACAAAATGGCTTCCAGATAATAACTCATAAATTACTTGTCGGTAAAGGTCCAGGTCAAAATCACTGGATCTATAAACGTTTTCAGGATATTGGTCAACGCCTGGTATCAGACCCTGACCCAGATCGACAAGTTCACTGGTACCTTATCACATTTACTTGAAGTATTATATGCTCAAAGGGCCGAAAATGAACCCTTTCACCGCTTGCGAGGCAATGTAAAACTTTTTGTTTTCGATCTTGACCTTGATTGACAAGACCAAGTTCATTAAGGTACCTCTTAATTTACTGACTGTTCATTTTCGACATAACCTTGACCGACAGGATCAAAAACAACCTGTTGCCTCTTGTGTAACGTCATTTAAATCCAAGACCTCAACCATGTGCTCAAAATAGTTCTGACTCGAAACGTTTTCGAGCTAATGGTAAGTTTTTCGC
Organism: Protula sp. h YS-2021; assembly: GCA_949752745.1. NCBI lineage: Eukaryota > Metazoa > Annelida > Polychaeta > Sabellida > Serpulidae > Protula > Protula sp. h YS-2021. The sequence continues at coordinate 26,665,325 of OX457027.1, read as the reverse complement.
TTTCCGATTTTGATCATGGGGATGAAAGTCAACATCACCGATGTACCTCTTACATAACGTCGTTTAAGCCCAAAGGGTTGAACATGAGCTTAAATTGTTCTGCCCGTAAGTGTTTTTGATATATAATGGCCCAATTCCGATTTTCTAATATGAGCTTGAACGTTTCTCGTTTTTCTGGCAATTAAACATGGATGACAGACAATTTTTATCATCCTCTCGCCCGACTTTGTTGGCGAAGGGGATATAGGATTTGGTTTGTCCGTTTGTCCCTCTGTCTGTCCGTCTGCCCGTCCGTCCGTCCGTCCGTCACGCTTTTAGGTAGTGGTCTTGTATGCACAACTGCTCCGAACGGGTAAGCACACGCATTTTAAATTTTATACAGATTTACTCCTCATGTATTGTAATTCTGCACATCGTATTCAGTTTGTTCGATTTTTCATTTATTTAGCCAAAATTGAGGTCGAAACTTAGCATATTTTCGACTATAAAGGCTCTATGATCTAAGTCTTGTATGCACAACGTGTAAGCATACACATTTTAATTCCCATACAGATTTACTCCTTATGTATTGCACAAAACGTGCGAGGGGTGAGGGGATTTGTAGCGTTCCGGTGTTGGGTGATCGCACACGTGCCGTGATGGCAAACGTCGACGTTTCCGGGAATACACCGGGGTGTGAGGAAAATACGTCATGGTGGCAAACGTCCCTTAACCTTATTTGCTGCTGTCTTTTGTTTAAGCCCACAAGTAAATAGTGACGTTTGTCATCACGGCAAATTGTACGAAAGCAAATCGTTGTGATGGCAAACGTCCCTTAATCCTTCCATCTTGTGCCAATATCGAAATGAGTTTATTTGCAAGAAAATAAAATCATGTACTGTATACATTTATTCATAAGCCATAATAGTCATTAGCCATAAAATATTCAACTTCTGACTTGGAAAAAACTGATTCCATATTTACACAGAATAGATGCCTGTTCGTCTGATTCTTTTCAATTCCATTTTAAAGTTTGTTCTAGAGTGGGTGGGGTGCAGAGTTTGGGGGGAGGTGACCCTGACTGTCGGACAAAATTCAGGAAAACAGGCTCTTCAAATGATTAAATAATGTATTTGTCCATGGAATAATATCGGAGGTTAAATTAACGGCATAAACTGCACAGGATTAATGGATTCACAGCCGTTAATATTCTCCGAGAAACAGGCTCTTCTGAGGATTAAGTAATGTATTTGTGCATGGAATAATATCGAAGGTTCAATTCACTGAGATAATGGAGAATTCATAACGTTTCGAAAAACTCCGTGAAGGCAAACGTCTCTACCCCCTTTTAAAACCAAAACCCCTTTTCAAAGGATTAAGTAATGTATTTGTGCATGGGAATATATCGGAGGTTCAATTTACTGAGATAATGGAGAATTCATGTTTCGAAAAACTCCGTGAATGCAAATGTCTCTACCCCCTTTTAAAACCAAAATCTCTTTTCCATAGGAACCTATAGTTAAGGCACGTTTGCCATCACAGACGTTTGTCTGCATACAACACCAGGGAGGGAGGGAGGAAAGATGCCAGCAGGTATTATGTGTTACCATGCGTGCCAAAAAGGGGTTAATTCTTGGCTCTAGCCAAGCTCTATTCGCGGTGTGCTCGGAATAACAATTTCGTTGAGGACAGGGGGAGGGGTTCAAGCACGCGTTGCCTATAAAGAGGGAAGTTTTTCGGATCTATACTCCGCGTTAAGCAGAAAGGGTTGTCCGAACACTGTGCACACACGCTTCTCAATGCATGTTGTTGTCTGGTTCCCCCTGTGAACTTCGTTTCTAACTGGGAATATTGTTGTGCTACGGATGTATTTTCTCCTTTTCTTAGTATAAATTTTCATTCCGTTTGAGTGCTTTCCACGCAGCTCCTCCTATACCATTTAACATATGAAGACGAAATTTGGTACACAAGGGTAATAAGACCTCGCTGAAAATACCTTTTTCTTGACCTTTGAGGGTAAAGTCAAACTGAGGTCAATTCCTATTTATTCCACAAAATGGCTTCCAGATAATAACTCATAAATTACTTGTCGGTAAAGGTCCAGGTCAAAATCACTGGATCTATAACCGTTTTCAGGATATTGGTCAACGCCTGGTATCAGACCCTGACCCAGATCGACAAGTTCACTGGTACCTTATCACATTTACTTGAAGTATTATATGCTCAAAGGGCCGAAAATGAACCCTTTCACCGCTTGCGAGGCAATGTAAAACTTTTTGTTTTCGATCTTGACCTTGATTGACAAGACCAAGTTCATTAAGGTACCTCTTAATTTACTGACTGTTCATTTTCGACATAACCTTGACCGACAGGATCAAAAACAACCTGTTGCCTCTTGTGTAACGTCATTTAAATCCAAGACCTCAACCATGTGCTCAAAATAGTTCTGACTCGAAACGTTTTCGAGCTAATGGTAAGTTTTTCGCTTTCCGATTTTGATCATGGGGATGAAAGTCAACATCACCGATGTACCTCTTACATAACGTCGTTTAAGCCCAAAGGGTTGAACATGAGCTTAAATTGTTCTGCCCGTAAGTGTTTTTGATATATAATGGCCCAATTCCGATTTTCTAATATGAGCTTGAACGTTTCTCGTTTTTCTGGCAATTAAACATTGATGACAGACAATTTTTATCATCCTCTCGCCCGACTTTGTTGGCGAAGGGGATATAGGATTTGGTTTGTCCGTTTGTCCCTCTGTCTGTCCGTCTGCCCGTCCGTCCGTCCGTCCGTCACGCTTTTAGGTAGTGGTCTTGTATGCACAACTGCTCCGAACGGGTAAGCACACGCATTTTAAATCTTATACAGATTTACTCCTCATGTATTGTAATTCTGCACATCGTATTCAGTTTGTTTGATTTTTCATTTATTTAGCCAAAATTGAGGTCTAAACTTAGCATATTTTCGACTATAAAGGCTCTATGATCTAAGTCTTGTATGCACAACGTGTAAGCACACACATATTAACTCCTATACAGATTTACTCCTTATGTATTGCACAAAACGTGCGAGGGGTGAAGGGATTTGTAGCGTTCCGGTGTTGGGTGATCGCACACGTGCCGTGATGGCAAACGTCGACGTTTCCGGGAATGCACCGGGGTGTGAGGAAAAATACGTCATGGTGGCAAACGTCCCTTAACCTTATTTGCTGCTGTCTTTTGTTTAAGCCCACAAGTAAATAGTGACGTTTGTCATCACGGCAAATTGTACGAAAGCAAATCGTTGTGATGGCAAACGTCCCTTAATCCTTCCATCTTGTGCCAATATCGAAATGAGTTTATTTGCAAGAAAATAAAATCATGTACTGTATACATTTATTCATAAGCCATAATAGTCATTAGCCATAAAATATTCAACTTCTGACTTGGAAAAAACTGATTCCATATTTACACAGAATAGATGCCTGTTCGTCTGATTTTTTTCAATTCCATTTTAAAGTTTTTTCTAGAGTGGGTGGGGTGCAGAGTTTGGGGGGAGGTGACCCTGACTGTCGGACAAAATTCGGGGAAACAGGCTCTTCAAATGATTAAATAATGTATTTGTCCATGGAATAATATCGGAGGTTAAATTAACGGCATAAACTGCACAGGATTAATGGATTCACAGCCGTTAATATTCTCCGAGAAACAGGCTCTTCTGAGGATTAAGTAATGTATTTGTGCATGGAATAATATCGAAGGTTCAATTCACTGAGATAATGGAGAATTCATAACGTTTCGAAAAACTCCGTGAAGGCAAACGTCTCTACCCCCTTTTAAAACCAAAACCCCTTTTCAAAGGATTAAGTAATGTATTTGTGCATGGGATAATATCGGAGGTTCAATTTACTGAGATAATGGAGAATTCATGTTTCGAAAAACTCTGTGAATGCAAATGTCTCTACCCCCTTTTAAAACCAAAATCCCTTTTCCATAGGAACCTATAGTTAAGGCACGTTTGCCATCACAGACGTTTGTCTGCATACAACACCAGGGAGGGAGGGAGGAAAGATGCCAGCAGGTATTATGTGTTACCATGCGTGTCAAAAAGGGGTTAATTCTTGGCTCTAGCCAAGCTCTATTCGCGGTGTGCTCGGAATAACAATTTCGTTGAGGACAGGGGGAGGGGTTCAAGCACGCGTTGCCTATAAAGAGGGAAGTTTTTTGGATCTATACTCCGCGTTAAGCAGAAAGGGTTGTCCGAACACTGTGCACACACGCTTCTCAATGCATGTTGTTGTCTGGGTCCCCCTGTGAACTTCGTTTCTAACTGGGAATATTGTTGTGCTACGGATGTATTTTCTCCTTTTCTTAGTATAAATTTTCATTCCGTTTGAGTGCTTTCCACGCAGCTCCTCCTATACCATTTAACATATGAAGACGAAATTTGGTACACAAGGGTAATAAGACCTCGCTGAAAACACCTTTTTCTTGACCTTTGAGGGTAAAGTCAAACTGAGGTCAATTCCTATTTATTCCACAAAATGGCTTCCAGATAATAACTCATAAATTACTTGTCGGTAAAGGTCCAGGTCAAAATCACTGGATCTATAACCGTTTTCAGGATATTGGTCAACGCCTGGTATCAGACCCTGACCCAGATCGACAAGTTCACTGGTACCTTATCACATTTACTTGAAGTATTATATGCTCAAAGGGCCGAAAATGAACCCTTTCACCGCTTGCGAGGCAATGTAAAACTTTTTGTTTTTGATCTTGACCTTGATTGACAAGACCAAGTTCATTAAGGTACCTCTTAATTTACTGACTGTTCATTTTCGACATAACCTTGACCGACAGGATCAAAAACAACCTGTTGCCTCTTGTGTAACGTCATTTAAATCCAAGACCTCAACCATGTGCTCAAAATAGTTCTGACTCGAAACGTTTTCGAGCTAATGGTAAGTTTTTCGCTTTCCGATTTTGATCATGGGGATGAAAGTCAACATCACCGATGTACCTCTTACATAACGTCGTTTAAGCCCAAAGGGTTGAACATGAGCTTAAATTGTTCTGCCCGTAAGTGTTTTTGATATATAATGGCCCAATTCCGATTTTCTAATATGAGCTTGAACGTTTCTCGTTTTTCTGGCAATTAAACATGGATGACAGACAATTTTTATCATCCTCTCGCCCGACTTTGTTGGCGAAGGGGATATAGGATTTGGTTTGTCCGTTTGTCCCTCTGTCTGTCCGTCTGCCCGTCCGTCCGTCCGTCCGTCACGCTTTTAGGTAGTGGTCTTGTATGCACAACTGCTCCGATCGGGTAAGCACACGCATTTTAAATCTTATACAGATTTACTCCTCATGTATTGTAATTCTGCACATCGTATTCAGTTTGTTCGATTTTTCATTTATTTAGCCAAAATTGAGGTCTAAACTTAGCATATTTTCGACTATAAAGGCTCTATGATCTAAGTCTTGTATGCACAACGTGTAAGTACACACATATTAACTCCTATACAGATTTACTCCTTATGTATTGCACAAAACGTGCGAGGGGTGAAGGGATTTGTAGCGTTCCGGTGTTGGGTGATCGCACACGTGCCGTGATGGCAAACGTCGACGTTTCCGGGAATACACCGGGGTGTGAGGAAAAATACGTCATGGTGGCAAACGTCCCTTTGCTGCTGTCTTTTGTTTAAGCCCACAAGTAAATAGTGACGTTTGTCATCACGGCAAATTGTACGAAAGCAAATCGTTGTGATGGCAAACGTCCCTTAATCCTTCCATCTTGTGCCAATATCGAAATGAGTTTATTTGCAAGAAAATAAAATCATGTACTGTATACATTTATTCATAAGCCATAATAGTCATTAGCCATAAAATATTCAACTTCTGACTTGGAAAAAACTGATTCCATATTTACACAGAATAGATGCCTGTTCGTCTGATTTTTTTCAATTCCATTTTAAAGTTTTTTCTAGAGTGGGTGGGGTGCAGAGTTTGGGGGGAGGTGACCCTGACTGTCGGACAAAATTCGGGGAAACAGGCTCTTCAAATGATTAAATAATGTATTTGTCCATGGAATAATATCGGAGGTTAAATTAACGGCATAAACTGCACAGGATTAATGGATTCACAGCCGTTAATATTCTCCGAGAAACAGGCTCTTCTGAGGATTAAGTAATGTATTTGTGCATGGAATAATATCGAAGGTTCAATTCACTGAGATAATGGAGAATTCATAACGTTTCGAAAAACTCCGTGAAGGCAAACGTCTCTACCCCCTTTTAAAACCAAAACCCCTTTTCAAAGGATTAAGTAATGTATTTTTGCATGGGATAATATCGGAGGTTCAATTTACTGAGATAATGGAGAATTCATGTTTCGAAAAACTCCGTGAATGCAAATGTCTCTACCCCCTTTTAAAACCAAAATCCCTTTTCCATAGGAACCTATAGTTAAGGCACGTTTGCCATCACAGACGTTTGTCTGCATACAACACCGGTACTCTTGTTTAATACGGACTCACAAATATTCGAATCTTTTATTTATAACCGCCAACCATATTTCACATTTTTCTCGAAAGCTTTTCCCATTTCAAACGTATGTTCGAGGCTGAAACTTTAAAAAGCAGTTAAAAATGAGGAAACGAAGCCATTATATACGCTTTGTGTCTTTTAGTACATCCGTCCACAAGGACAGCAGATATTTTATGCAAGATCTCAGTGAGTTCCATAAACATTGCGACGCCTATCCAGTGTATAGTTGAGGCCGCGGCATCCATCGACCAATTTCCAGTCACTCCTAACAAATTGCAGTTGGTTGGTTTGGTTGCATAAATGTCTAGCACACATCTTAAAAGTCTTTTCAATATACGAATAAGAGGACCTAGAAGTGTGGACATGACACGTCAGTCGTTATAAGTGTTTTAGACAACAATGGAAATAAGTAATAAGGTGAAGGAAAATGCTTTGTAAATTACACCAACAAACATATACAAGCGCTGCCACCCTCCCCTTTCCTTCATCTTACCCACCCACCCTTATACAAATGCCTTATAAAATTGAACTGGGGCATACAAGAATCCCACAAATTGATGCAAAGGAGGTATAGGGCAATTTGTGCGAGTGTTTCTGTAACCAAGTAATAAAAAGCAATGATATTAATTTATATTTCTAATTTATTAATTTTCTAATCATTTTCATAAGCAATTGCTTATAAGCTATATTTGTGGATGATTAAAAACATCAGTTAATTCACAAAACAATTACTTACTTGAAAAGCAAACAGATTCTGCAAGTCTTTTTTATTTTTCTTTGTATATAATAATAAATATTATTAGTTGCAATACAAAATAAATATGTATGCTTAAGCATTAACAGAAATGTTGTTAATGCTCCACGTTATCATTACCGCAAAATTCCAAACCATTATCTTTAGCAATGCACCAAGAACCAATATTATTTCAAAATGTATTTTGCATTGACTAAAATTATTCATTCAAGTTTTACATTTTAAAATGTTGCTCAAACTTGTGCCAAACACTATTTAAAAACTCTTGCGAATACCAAACCACTGTACCACGAGGCTGAAAACCGATTGCAATACAGTCCACACACGCGTATCAACGAGTATTATCACCTCTGTGCAACTTGCTTTAAATTGAGACAACTTGTAAATGTGCTTAATCCCGACGGCGTTGGGACTTACACAACTTCTCCGGATAAGGAAGACGGATAATTCATGTTATGCTATAATGGTTCGATTTGCTTATTGAATGAACCATTTTTGGTCATCAAGGCAATCTGCCCCCTCCCTGTCCTGAAATTTTCCATCGCGTTCCGCCCCACAATTTTGTAAGGTGGTAAAAACCCCGACCGCCCTGTTTTCCAATAATCTATAATGTTTTCATTTCTATCCAATCACAGAATGTATTTTTTACCGAGTGAAAACTGGTGAAGTGCAATATGGATTAGAAACACATTCGATTAGAATTATCTCGATATTCCGACATTACCCCTAAGGTTTACTTGAACTAAATTTTCAACTGACTCTGTGTTAAGGAACAGGAAAAAATTATTTTAGGTTAACCTTCCACCCATCCTAGTTCTAAAAGTGAAGAAATTCTGGGAGAACAGATAATCAGATTCAACACATAAGGATTGAGGTCCTCCACGCAACTTCGTCTTGCAATATTTCCCCAACAAGATGTTAAATAATGATGTTTCTTTTTTTGTCTCCATTTCAAAATTCGATAAGTAATCATTCAGTTAATGTTTGACAGTTCAAATGAACAAAGCCAGGTACTTACTACATATAGCACGCTTAGGGCCTGTTGCGGGTTATGCGTTAAGGGATTAAGTTTGCCAAGGGCAATGTGTCGGGCTATACACGCAGCGACTGGGTCACGTGTCACCAGTTCCTGCTGGGACGGGTATCGACACAGTGTCGGGTTGTGCATGCGACGGTTCGCTCACGCAACGTCTCAACGTTGTTGCAACGACTTTGTATCACTGTTTTTAATGTTTCAGTGATACATTTTTAGTGATTAGGTAGTGTTTTTACCTTGTGTTAATTCATTCTTAGTGTGTCAACGTTGCTGGGCATACAGAATTGTACCTTTGACAGTTGCTGCGATCAGTGTCTTCACTTGGAAGAGTCACTTTACTAATTCCTACTGCATCAGAGAAATTGTGTTCGCGTTCGGGCCGAAGGTTGTAAGCGTTCAAAGAGTGATAAATCATAAGCGTCGCAACACCCTTCGTTACCAGCCGGCACGATTACCGTCGAGAAACTAGACATTGAAGCTTCCGTGAAATCAAGAGAGCATAAACTCAAGACTTAGCCAGTAACTCTAGCTGCGGTGGCGTTGTCATCGACGGGTTTCAACTTCGCCGATCTCTCTCAGGTGGATGTCATATTAGCGATGTGAGCTTGTATTGTGAGATCGATACCCGCTGTGCGACCGCCGATTCACTCTGTGTCGTCAATCTGGTGTCGTCATATCCGCTACTCAACAACTTAAAGATGGATACTAACGTGACTGTATAGGAAGTGTATACTAGACATGCGACTCTTCCTTCGAGCAGTGAGTTGCACATTGTTTTGCAGTGCAACAATGTTTTGCTGAGGCAGAGCATTGCGGTGTGCAGGACTTATTCCCACTTTAAATGTTCGTTTTAACATTGAATTTGCATCTGGACACACCGAGACATGTGTCCGATGAAGAGCCCAAGATGCTTCGTGGTCTTGTATATAAGCTGGGATCGTTGGCTTCCGCCATTTCATGTGTTTACTTTCCACGAATGCGATTATTACTACAGAACTGGTGTCGGCAACAATATTGATAACCATTATATAGTCGTTAACTAGGGAAAACAGCAATCCGGCGATGATTCAGTCTGTCGGCCCTACTCGTCTTTATTCGCCGAGCACTCTTCCTCCTGCGAATCGAAACAAGAGAGGTCGAGTGAGCCTGTACAGCCACACATTCATTTCGTGTTGAACATCATCTTTCGGTGCCCACGACGTCGCCGGTTACGACACCTGCACAGCCACCACATGCTCCTCACGCGCCGTCGACGTGACACTTATCTATCAAGCTTCACCACGTGCCACGGTGGCCATCAGAATAGCAGATTCTATAGCGTCTGTTGCATCACTATGCAATGTGAGGGGTCTCGGATCGGTGGATTTTATCAGCCGACCGTTCCCTGAACCAAAATTGCTATGTAAATAACAAGCGAATTAATTAAAAGCCAGTTGGGAACGTTGTTATAAAACAGCTGAACTCTTAGCGGATCTACCTGTTATGTATAAAACATAAGATGATGATATTTTAAAAAGTAGTCCTACTTTTTATAAGTACTGTTTCCGCAGACACCATAGTGGATCTGCGGGGTAAAAATGTGTTTTACACAACAGAACAAACCACCATAGAAGTTGGCTGTTGAACAACAACAACGAGTTTGGCAAACATTTAAGGAAAACATTGATGCTGCTGGATATATAGCCAGTATTAACCAGGAAGTACTGCCGGAAAATTCGTGTAGACTGCCCAGAGTCCGCGAATTAACCAACCAGGTGTATATACGAAACATTCAAAGGGTGAAATTTATCTCAATATGATAAAAATATCCTATTTGTATACAGTGATTTTTTTGCTTTACACAATGGCCTTGTTTAGAAAGCAGTCCAAGCGCGGACCCTTTGTACTCCTACTCTAGCTCCAAGTCAGCTCTTCATTATTTATACTTGGTACATTTATCCCCCGTGAAACGAAGGGATATAGTTTTGAATTTTTCGTTCTGTCCGTCCGTCTGTCTGTCCGTCTGTCACGCTTCAGTCTCACGCGCCTACAGGCCACATTAATACATGGATTCGTTTCAAATTTTGTACACGGCTTCTCTGGACCCTTCCGCAGTGCAGTGACCAAGAATTTTCCGGATCTGAAAAAAAATTGACAAAATGGCGGACTTTTGAAAATTGGCACTGGACTTAGCGTATATACGGCAGTCTCACGAGTTTACAGACCACATTAGTACATGGATTCGTTTCAAATTTTGCACACGGCTTCTCTGGACCCTTCCACAGTGCAGTGACTAAAAATATTCCGGATCGGGAAAAAATTGACAAAATGGCGGACATTTGAAAATCGTCACTGGTCTTAGCGTATATACGGCAGTCTCACGCGCCTACAGGCCACATTAGCACATGGATTCGTTTCAAATTTTGTACACGGCTTACAAAACAGCCTTACACAAACCATATCCCCTACGGGGGATAGACGTACTCCTCGAGACGTAGTCAAGTTCTTAATCAGAACGGGTAAGCCGAACCTCAGTAGCGGTTCACTTCTTGGACCAAGGGGAAAACAGAAAAAGTGTCCGTTTATATGTCTGGAATGGGTGTAATCCCGAAAAAAACTCGTTTCATTGATTTGGAGTAAGGTGTTGTTATTAAAGAACTCAAACCATTTTTTGTCAAAAAAGCAAACACAAGGTACTGTTTCAAATCTAGAAGTCCGATGTTTCGGCGCAGTCTTTTAGCCCAGCTTACGTACACGTAAGCTGGGGTATTCCTATCGGTCTGCGGGTGGCGTCCGTTAGTTAGTTAGTTAGTTAGTTGTTTATTTAGTAAACTTTGTTTCAAAATGCATCTCCTCCTACAATTTGGATCCGATGTCATTTATTTTTTTGTGTGAGGCATCCCTAAGGGGTCGTGCATACGGCTTGTGCTTTTCTAGTCGATCGAGTGATTTTTGAATTTTTGGCGAATTTTTAAAGAAAAAATTTTAAAATGTATCTCCTCCTATATTTTTGACCCGATGTCATTTATTTTTGGTATGAGGCACCCCTTAAGGGTCGTGCATACGGCTTGTGCTTTTTTAGTCGATCGGACAGTTTTTGTATTTTTGGGGAATTTTTTAAGCAAAAATTTCGAAAAAAATTTAAAATGCATCTACTCTTACAATTTTCATTCGATGTCATTTATTTTTGGCTTGAGGCATCTCTAAGGGGTCTTGCATACGGCTTGTGCTTTTTTAGTCGATCGGATGATTTTTGAATTTTGGGGGAAATTTTTGAAGAAAAAATTTTAAAATGTATCTCTTCCTACATTTTTGAACCGATGTCATTTATTTTTGGTATGAGGTACCCCTGAAGGGTCGTGCATACGGCTTGTGCTTTTTTTAGTCGATCGGACAATTTTTGTATTTTTGGGCAATTTTTTAAGCAAAAATTTCAAAAGTAATTCAAAATGCATCCACTCCTACAATTTTGATTCGATGTCATTTATTTTTGGCTTGAGGCATCCCTAAGCGGTCGTGCGTACGGCTTGTGCTTGCTTTAGTCGATCGGGTGATTTTTGAATTTTTGGAGAATTTTTGAATAAAATTTTAAAATGTATCTCCTCATACATTTTTGATCTGATGTCATTTTTTTTTTTTTTTGGTATAAGGGATCCTAAAGGGTCGTGCATACGGCTTGTGCTTTTTAGTCGATCGGACAATTTTTGTATTTTTACAAAAAAAACTTCAAAATGCATTTCCCCTACAGTTTTGAATCGATGTCTTTTTTTTTTTTTTATCTTTTTATTTTTTTTTTTTTTGGTTTGAGGCATCCCTAAGGGGTTGAGCATACGGCTTGTGCTTTTTTAGTCGATCCGACAATTTCTGTATTTTTAGGGAATTTTTGAAGGAAAACTTCAAAATGCATTTCCTCCTACAGTTTTTATCCGATTTCATTTATTTTTGGTGTGGGGCATCCTTAGGTGGGTCGGGCATACGGCTTGTGCTATTTGACTCGACTTGGCAATTTTTGATTTCGTTGGGAATTTTTGATGAAAATACCTCAAAATGCATCTTCTCCTGCAGTTTTGACCAGACATCATTTATTTTGGGGCTGAGGCGTGCTTAGGGTGTCGTGAATACGGCCTGTGCTTTTCGAGTCGATCATAGAATTTTTGGGGAATTTTTGAAGAAAAAAATTCAAAATGCATTTCCTCCTAGAGTTTTTATCAGATTTCATTTGTTTTTTGATACGAGCCGTCTCTAGGGGGTCATGCATACGGCTTGTGCTTTATGAGTGAATTGGAAAACTTTTGAATTTTTTCGGAATTTAAAAAAAAAAAATAAGTGAATCTCCTACAACGCACATTCGCAGTAGTCCAAATTAAGCACTGCGCATCGATTCAAGTTAAATAAACATGCGCATTGGTCCGAAATGTGAACCGCGTATCGACGGAAGATAAATAAACAAGTGAACTGCTCCAAAATAAGCGCCTCGCATCAACGCAAGTTAAATAAGCATGCGCACTGGCCGGAAACAGAACTACGCATCGACGCAAGTTGAATAGATATGCGCAGTGGTCCGAAATGCGAACTGCGCATCAACGCAACCTAAAGAAACATGCGCACTGGTCCGAAATGCGAACTGCACAATAACGCAAATTAAATAAATATGCGCACTGGTCCGGAAAAAAGAACCACACATCAACGCAACCCAAAGAAACATGCGCAGTGGTCTGAAATGAGAACCGCGCATCAACGCAAGTTAAATAAACATGCGCAGTGGTCGGAAGAAAGAACCACGAATCGACGCAAGTTGAATACACATAAGAGACGGGCATCGACGGGACTTAAATAAACTTGCATTCTGATCCGAAATGCAAATCGCGTGTCAACGCACGTTAAATTAACCTGCGCACTGGTCCGAAATGCGAACCCGATATCAACGCAAATTAAATAAACATGCACACTTGTCCGAATTGCGAACCGCACATCTAATCTTTGTATGCATTTATCGGTCTATGTTCTGGTCCGGTGCTAAATTAATTATTCAGCTAGCTCTTTGCCGTCTCATCTTTTGAAGCCCAATTTTCAGGGAAATTCCCTTGCTCATGTACGCTGGAATTGGTCTTATTGCTTTTCGTAAGCTGGGACTTTGTCCTTGGACAAACTTGTTGCATATTTCATAGCACTTGTTGAAACTTAGTAGGTATGGGTTATAAGCGTGGTAACCTGCTCTTTTACATGTTGCTTGGTGAATTATGTCTCCCCGACCAAGGGGAGACATATAGTGTTTATACGTTCTGTGTGTGTGTATGTGTGTACGTGTGTGTGTGTGTCTGTGTGTGTGTGTGTGTGTGTGTGTGTGTCAGTCTGTTGTGAACAAAGTGTTGTTTGCAAGATATCTCGAGAACGAAACGTCGGATCGACTTCAAACTTGATCGAATTATTCCTTGGTAAGGTCGGACGGTTCTATCAACTTTTGACGCATGTCACGTGATTAGGGCAAGCCTATGACGTCATTACGTAAAAATCTTGTGTGCGAAATTTCTCAGCCGCTGAACATCGGAGAAAGTTGAAACTTGGTGGGATTGTTGCTTGGTTGGTCCGAAAGACTCTGTAGATTTTTTTTCGCGAGTAGAACGAACGAATGCGGCGTATGACGTCATCACGCAGAATATGTATATATTTTGAACAAGATCTTGTGTGCAAAATATCTCGATAACGGAAAGTCCTATCGACTTCAAATTTTATATCAATATTCCTTGGGTCAGTCGGCGGGTTCTATCAATTTTTAGCGCATGTCAGGGGATTAAGGCAGGCGTATGACGTCATTACGTAAAAATCTTGTGTGCGAAATTTCTCAGCCGCTGAACATCGGAGAAAGTTGAAACGTGGTGGGATTGTTGCTTGGTTGGTCCGAAAAACTCTATATATTTTTTTCGCGAGTAGAACGAACGAATGCGGCGTATGACGTCATCACGTAAAATATGTATATATTATAAACAAGGTCTTGTGTGCAAAATATCTCGATAACGGAAAGTTCTATCGACTTCAAATTTTACATAGATATTCTTTGGGTCAGTCGGACGGTTTTGTCAACTTTTTACGCATGTCACCTGATTAGGGCAGGTGCATGACGTCATTACGTAAAAATCTTATGTGCCAAATTTCTCAGCTGCTGAACATCGGAGAAAGTTGAAACTTGGTAGGATTGTTGCTTGTTAGGTCCGAAAGACTCTATAGAATTTTTTTGCAAGTAGAACGAACGAATGCGGCGTATGACGTCATCACGTAAAATAGGTTTTATTTTATAAACAAGGTCTTGTGTGCAAAATATCTCGATAACGGAAAGTTCTATCGACTTCAAATTTTATATGAATATTCCTTAGGTCAGCCGGACTGTTCCATCAATTTTTGGCGTGTCACGTGATTAGGGCGGGTGTATGACGTCATTTTGTAAAAATCTTGTGTGCGAAATTTCTCAGCTGCTGGACGCCGGAGAAAACTGAAACTATGGATTATTGCTTGGTAGGTCCGAAAGAAACTCTAAATATTTTTCACGAGTAGAACGAACGAAAGCGGCGTATGACGTCACCGCGTAAAATGTGTATATTTTGAACCAGATCTTTTATGCATAATATCTCGATAGCGGAGAGTCATATCGACTTAAAATTTTATATGGATATTCCTTGGTTCAGTCAGACGACTGTTTCAACTTTTGACAGGTAAAAAGTTATCTGTTCTTAAGCAAAATATCTCGACATCGGAAAGTCGGATCGACTTTAAATTCGGTGTATTTATTCCTCGGATAGGTCACACGGTTTTATTAAACATTATTGAATTCGTATAGAAAATCAAGAAAGGTGCATAACGTCAACAGCCTCCCCCCCCCCCCCACCCCAACCTCCCCATTTTTGGCTGCTGTGTTATCTATGCATGGGTGTTAACTGCGCTGGGGATTTCGGAAGATTTTTCCGAAGATTTTCTAGTGTTCCTGCATTCTTCAGAAAGCTTTAAAAACAGTAACAGCATTATTGTCGGTCCATTGCTATTTGTTATTGCCTGAAATTGAGCTTTTTGTGCATTTCTCATCTGTGGTTGTTACGTAACATACCACTCAGTCAGGGGTCAGTGTCAGTTGCGGTGCATGATGGAGTCGTTATCTACGAGGTCATGGAATGCTATTGTCGTATTATAGCTCTAAGCAGCTCTAGCTATTGATTTTTTTTTCGCCGCATACTTGATTAGCTTGCGAAGATGTGCTATATATAGGAGCCATGCTGTATCGATTAGCATTGTGTGCAGAAGCATTTTTCGCTATAAATTGGGTCGTCTGATATCTTGTGTTATGAGGAGCAGCTCACCATTTTGCCTACGAAATGCCTCCCCCTTCTCCCACCGAGGTGCGTCATCTCTGATGCGCAGTTATGAAGAATGCCTTCCTAGTGCTATTTGGCCGATGGGAATGTGCGAAGACAAGGTAGTCTATCATGCTATAACTACAGTTAGGGTACAGACTGTTACCGTTGCCTTGGGTAAAAGGGTTAGGGTTGTGTTTATAGTCGGACCTACAGTAAATAGCTGGGGGGCGGGGGTGGGGGGGGGGGTGGAGGATGATGGTTACAAAAAAAAAATCCCGACCATCTTCAAGACCCGGATAAAAAGATGTAAGGTAAGAACCGTTTGTCGTGACCCCTTCCACATTCAGGTAAAAAGACGTACGGTAAAACCTGCCTGTCTTGACCACCTTCCAGACCCGGATAAAAATGTAACGTACAGTAAAACTGCTATAGTGACCAACTTCAGATCTGGATAAGAGGGGCCTACAGTAAAACCCGTTTTAGCGACCACCTTTCAGACTCCGATGAAAAAAGATGCTCATTTATATCTGTTTTAGTGACAACCGTCTGTTTGGTTTATTTTAAGATTTTTACAATGAATGAAGGTTATGTTTGCAGAAATGAATATTTTGTTTCAGTTTGGGGGGGAGGGGGGGGGGGGGGTCATGGGTTTTGTCGGGGAGACATTTGTTTTTGTTCACAAAAACAAGAAACTTAAGTAGGTATCGATTGAAAGTTTGTAATATAAGCCTGCACTCTTATGTTTTGTGTGCACTGGCCGCTCTAGTTTCTGCTGCGGCACACAAAACAATCTTAGCTAATAAATTGTCGCCCAATCTACCTATCTCATCTCGTTCAAGTCATGGACTGGCAATTGAGAAGGATGGTAGAAAGTACAATTTGACATAGATAGACCAATTACTCAGTTATCTGTTGTATATCCTCAGCACCATACATTTGGAAAAGTATATCTGATAATATTGTAGCATAAATTTTAAAAAAATTGTGTGTTGTTCAAGGCAAAAAAAATTAACAACACTGATCAGCTGTTGCCATTCTTTGTATCGCTGTTTGTGATTTGCTCACGCGCAGATCGCATTTTTATTTCTCAGACTTGTGTAATGTTTCCCATAAAAACAGTTTATACTTTGGTGTTTTTATTGCCTATATGCGAAAAATTTTGTGTGTTTCGTTTCACCGGTGTTTAATTTTACCTCCTCTGTCAGTGGTAAATATTTTTGTTATAAAGTAATTCAAGGCACAATTCCCTAAATTAGTTTAAGATTAAAAATTCTCTCTCAATTACTCTCTCTTACTTGTAGAAGCACTCATGTCTGTTGAATATTTACACCTCATTCGAGGTCCGGTACTAACAATCAATTAAGAAAGGTGTATTATTGGAAAGGGGCTTTATGGTCATCAAAATGCAATGCAGATGAACCAAACACGCTCAAAAGTATTACAACACAATGTAGAAACGTTTAAGACTGAAATACCTGGGCGATAGGCCATTAAGATAAATTTCATAAAATCCCCAGCTAGTTACTCGGTACATATCTTTTTTTAAATCCAAGTAGCGAGCCGCTTCTTGGAGCTTTGCTATTCCTATTAAACTATTATTATTTATACCAATATATTTTTAGTTGAAATGACACATCCATCGGTAAGGTCCCAAAGTACGAATTGACTTATCATCAGTTATTGTGTGTGTAATGGAAATTTTGTTATCGAACAGTCCTGCGTATATTTCTGTATATCAATGTCGGTGTAGCACTTCCGGTGAAAATTTGATAGAAATTTATCTGTCGAATATTCACCCCTTATAAAATTTGCGCCCCCATTCCCGAAGAGTAATAGATATCAAATATGCTACCTGATTTCCAAAGTGGTCGGTCACAAATGAGTTAAAAGAAATGATTTAGCAGATAGTTTTTAAT
This sequence comes from Protula sp. h YS-2021, assembly GCA_949752745.1. NCBI lineage: Eukaryota > Metazoa > Annelida > Polychaeta > Sabellida > Serpulidae > Protula > Protula sp. h YS-2021. The sequence goes on along the minus strand of OX457027.1, from coordinate 26,647,795 downwards.
TCTGGTGAAGCTTGAGCGGTTCAGGCTGTGTATTTCTTTGAAAATCTGTCTGGGCCGTACGTCAGTGCCACCCCGCTTGATATGGGGCCGAAACATAAAACTCGGGACACAAGAAAACGAGAATGACATTTTGTAACGTTTCTGCAGCGATGTTTTACTGGAGGTTTCGCAGTTTTGTACCTATTCATTTTCACCGAGACTTGCATAATGTTTGCATCGTTTCTTCTACTTCTTCTGCAACTTCTTTAACCCTACCTCCACCCCACGTTTTAACTAATCATTTAAAGCAAGGTTACTTTTCGGGACGTAGCTTTCTCTCCGGATTAAAAAAAAAATTCCTCTTTTGAGGTTGATCTCACTATACATCGGTATAAGAATTAAGGCACTGTGCTTAGTATTTTACTTCTTTATTCTGTCACAATGTGCTTGACTTTCGGTCTGACAAGAACTCATCAGACTTTAATACGATTCAAAGCAATAAAAACTACTCTATTAATTAGCCCGGTTTAGCAATCGGTTGAACGCGAACTTGGTGTTGTAAAAGTTGAATTGTCTGTCCTTCTACCTCTACCACTGTATTTTATTGATCTACTCCCCTTAAAACTTTGTTATTGAAACTAGAGACAGATGTCTTTGCGGTGTGCAAAATCTGTGGTGATGATTTCAACCTCTACGTGTATTTCGTCGTGTTTGAATTCCGGTTAAGGGCAGGGTTTCTTGAGGTGGGCTACTGATCATTTGTCTAATATTAGTGCGTTACCGATGTTTTCTGTCACTCACTTTGTTTTTCAGTTTTGATTGCCCTACAGTATACAAAAAAAAGCAACAGATAATTTTTCCCAGCTTAACTGGACAGTTACGAGTACGAAAAAGGAGACAACAGCAGCATCAGACATGGGGGAAGTGCTGAATTTTGGAGTGGAACCGATATCTTGTCATGCGTGGAATGGGGACAGATCCCGTGAGTAACGACTGTCTATTTGGTCAACTTTTCACGCCAATTATTAGGTTAAGTGCTCCAAATACAAGGAGAGTATGCACAGGTGTCTGTGAAAATTTAAAAAAAATGGTCTTCAAACATATAATATTACGAATAAATGAAACTCAGGGCCTGGCAAAGCGCAGTTAGAATAGATAATCTGAATAACAGACACCGCATGCAACAAACATTATCCGCATTTCATGCAATATCCGCAGTAGTCATTCACAAACTCATTGGAAAAAGTAGGTCAATGTTTTCGCATGCGTTCTCAGGTTTGCAGAAATTCTGTCAAGTTCTTCAATCTGTCCTTGTCTTTTTTTCGCAACGGACTGATGGGCCATATTACCACGATTCTTCCTTCATAACAACGGGTGTTTAAAGCCTGGTTGTTTTTTTTTTTTCCAATCGCAGACATTGCGCTGTCGCACAACAACAACGAGGTGTGCATCTATCGCGTGAACGGCACGCGTCATGATCTGGTCAGCACGTTGAGTGAGCACGTGCAGCGCGTCACAGGCATCGACTGGGGCGCCAAGAGCAACATGATCGTCACCTGTTCCGCCGTGAGTATGGGCGTTGTGTGTGTCTGGAACTGGCCCTGTAATTCTGCCCCCCACCCCCCATATTGCGGCGAAGTAGCCGCTTTTGGTATGCCGTTGTGGTCGTACGCGTTGCCGGCATACATTGTTTGGAAAAGTGTGCAGAAATTTCCAGTTTCCAGAAATGTGAGAACTGCGTCCAATTAGACGCACAAGATACAAATTCCAAATCACAGGATATGCATTTCTACAATTGAAATGCCTTCAAATTGATATCCCTATGAAAACTTGACAGCTTAACGGCAAAATCAGAACACTGTTGTGATGGGTGGTTGTGGTTTTTGCCCGTAGGACCGAAACGCCTACGTGTGGAAGCAGCAGGCGGACGGCACATGGGCGCCCACGCTTGTCATCCTGCGCATTAACCGCGCCGCCACCTACGTCAAGTGGTCCCCCTTAGGTGAGTCTTAGTCTACTCCCCCACCTCTCTGTCTCTCTCTCTCTCTCTCTCTCTCTCTCTCTCTCTCTCGCTCTCTCGCTCTCTCTCTCGCTCTCTCTCTCTCTCTTCTTTCGCCATCCTGCGCATTAACCGCGCCGCCACCGGCGTCAGTGGTCCCTCTTGGGTGAGTTCTCGTCTGCTCTCTCCTCCCCCTTTCTCTCTCTGTCTCACTGTCTTTTGTCATCCCGCGCATTAGCCGCGGCGCCAGTTACGTCAAGTGGTCCCCTTGAGGTGAGCCCTGGCCTACTGACACCCCTCCCCCTGCTTCTCTCTGTTCGTCATTCTTGCATAAACTTCGCTTCGACCTACATCGAGTGGTCCCCCTTAGGTGAGTCTTGGTCTATTGGTACCCCCCTCCCCGGTCCCCTCCTCTCCCCTCGTTCGTCATTTTTCGCATAAAATTGTGCTGCCACCTATATCAAGTGGTTGCCCTTAGAAAAGTCCCAAAGTCTCGTGCCATCTTTTACAATGTTGAGTCTGATCCTGACTGTGATATGTTAATACTTGTATGTATATTATGTTTTTACACCGCAAAAAAAGTGTCATACACTTTCACAGTTTAATAATTAAATTAAAGTTACTGGTGGTGGTCATTTTGTGTTGTACAGAAAACAAGTTTGCTGTTGGTTCCGGAGCCCGCCTTATCTCCGTCTGCTACTTCGAGAAGGAGAATGATTGGTGGGTGAGCAAGCACATCAAGAAGCCAATCAGATCGACCGTCACGTGTGTGGACTGGCATCCTAACAATGTGCTCCTCGCCTGTGGGTCCACGGATTTCAAAGCCAGGTTTCTTTTTTTCAACTTGATTGCATTTAAGAAAGTGAGAGTAAGAATATGACAATTTTCCATTGAATTTTGTTATTGTCAGCATGATAACACAAAAACTATTTAACTGATTACCGTCAAATTTTAGACACGCTTAAGTAGACTCGGGGTTAATTTTGGGATCTGTCGGTAAATTCAGAATGTCGCCAAATGTTTCCCAAAATGTCTTGAAAACAGGACATTTCATAGACGGCATCATGGAATGTCTTCACATTTTAGACACAGGGTGACCACCTGAAAGTCACGCTCGGGAGCGGCTTTCAGTTGAATAGAAAACTGGTTTTCGGTGAAGTAGAAGTATTCAAAATGGCCGCCAGCCACTGTGTGGGTGTTTTCGCCTTTTGTATGCGTTCTCATCATTTCACAGGGTCTTTTCGGCCTACATTAAAGAAGTGGACGAGAAGCCCGATGCCACAAACTGGGGCAAGAAGATGACATTTGGCAACCTGATGGCGGAGTTCTCCAATGGCGGCGGTGAGTAGGGTGGTTATGAGCCATCCATAAAGTACTACTACAGGGTGGCCATCGACCCTGGAAATCAGGGAATTTTGCAGTCAAGGAAAACTCAGGGAATTTGAAAATTCCAGCAAATCTCAGGAAAAACTCAGGGAATTTAATTTTAGGAAAATTCCATGTTCGAGAGAAATAGTAGAATACGGAGTCAATGGCTACTGTTTTTTGACCAAAGCATGTAAGTGTTGGAGTTCCGAAAACCTGCGCTGTCAAAATTAATTTTCTGGAAAACTCGGGGAATTTCGTTGGCGCTGTTCATTCGTTGATGTTGCAGCCTACGAATCATGTCGAAAATTTTGCGTTCAGGATTTGGACAAAGCGGATGGCCCCTAACACGCTCGTATTATTGCTTGCATATATTTGTGAGCCCTGATCTGGGGCTTATGGTCCAGAGTGCAGCCTTACTGTACCTCACGTTTCATTTGGACACACTTTCTTTAAAATTGATAATATGAAGTGTTATTGTAGTTTCAGAGATCAAATGTATTTCAAATCATTGAAGTTTATTGGAATTTGGAAAACGTAATTATTTTCTTGCAAAGTGCAACGCCCGACTTAATATTTTGCAATGTGTCACAATATTTTTGAAACCGACGTAACATTGTCTAAATGAGGGCTTTTTAAAGTGAGTCATATGTGCCCTTTTTTCACATTTTGATTGCCGACACATGATGTAATAGTTGAGTGGAGCATTTTGATATTTTTATGTAACTGTCAAACTTGATAGTTATGAATGACATGTATGGTTGATTGACACCTTTTGGACTTGTATGGATGATTGACAGCTATTAGACATGTGTCGACGATTGACAGCTTTAGTAATCTCCTTACAATGATTGACATATGTGATTGACAGGCGGTTGGGTGCATGACGTCAGTTTCTCGGAGGATGGAGAACATCTAGCCTGGGTGGGGCATGACTCGAGCCTTTCCATCACAAACGCTTCCGCTGACATGCAGTGAGTATCACCGAACTGCCCCCTCCCTCTCCAGCCCCCCACCCCCCCCCCCTCTCCAGCTCCCCCTCCCCCTTCTTCAGCCCCCCTACCCCTCACACCTCACACGGATGCACACGCATTATTAAAAGAAATGGGGTAGCAAAAGATGTTAGACACGCATGTCCTGTTAATCACTATTTCTTTGGACAGTTGTTTAACTGTAATACGGAATGGAATTCTTTTTTCTTTCAAAGTAGACAAACCATAAAGAAAGACATTAACACAGAAGTTGTTGACTAATTGAATTTTTCACGTAAAAATGTGATGCCTTGCCCCAGGTTATTGATGTGAACTGTGTGGGTTGTAAGCTTATGTGTCACTTGTTTTCCAGGCTGAGTACGACGAAGACGCAGAGCCTTCCGTACATGGCTTGCGTCTGGATCAATCCCTCCACTCTCGTTGTGGCGGTAAGTGGGTCCGTAAAGAGCCTGTCCCGGGCATAACGGTTGTGTAAGTATTCTGGAATAATAAGATAGCATATAGGATGAACAGCATTCTGTGTGAGACCTAGATGTAGTGAATTGATTCGAAAATTTAACCGCAACGTGAGCCATTTGGTAAAGGGTATTACTGGGAATGAGCACCTTGTTTTAGGTTAGGACACCCGTGGAAGGTTTATGATTAGACCGCGCATCTGTGAGTTCATGGACCTTCCATAATTGCTCGATTTCAATACAGAGTGCACCTTGTCCAAAGTCATGCCTGTGATCGCCAAAACAGTGTAGGAATAATGTTCCCCCCTCCCCCCCCCCCCCCCTGCCTCCACCAGCTGTTTCACAGTATCGTGCTGTCGCGTGTTGCATAATAACTTCAGGAACGCAGCCTCGTTGGCTTATCCCTATGACATTCGTGTGAATCTTGCCAGTGAATCCCGTATCCGCAGTTTGAGAACGCGTCTGTGGCACCAGTGTTGCTTTATGATCACATTAAAGAGGTAGTGGTCAGTTGTTTATCAAGCCCGGTATTCACAAAAGTTAACTATGTGTTAACTATACACCGCACCAGGGACATCAGCTGATGTGGATAAATGACGCAAATAATTTTTATAAAAAATTGTTTTGATATAAAAATAAAATGTATTAATTAAATTTCAAAAGTTCTGTTTGCTAGCAGACCGCAAAATATCAGTTTGTCACTGACACTTTGTCACCGGCGCCATTGTTTTCAGGGCCACGATTGCTGTCCCATGGCATTCAGCTACAATGGCCAAAGTGTCAGCTTTGCCGGTAAGGCAGAGGAAGGCAAGAACAAGGCCGCGGGAGCCAAGTTCTCGTGAGTATCTGACAAGTACCTCTTCAGTACATCATCAGTGCGCGACCTGTACAGTACGTTTACATTGCTCGTATTTTATCAGTACAAAGCCAGTTGGCGGTACATTGTCAGTACCGGCAAGTACACTATGAATACAAGACCAGTATATTATCAGGAGTCCAGGACAATTCCCGACTTTTACAACGCGAAAAGAAAGAAATGGCAGAAAATAAACGGAAAAAATGACAGAAAAATTACCAAAATCACAATGGTTCTAAATTTATTTACCGCTTTATGTAAGCAAAAACTCTACAAACCTGCCAATTTTACTACTCTCTCGCTGTTTTTCGCAATCATAATAGACGTAACCATTTGGAAGATTCCGAATTATTTTTGGGTTCCCCCTTTCCGTCGTAATCTATTCTATTGTGTTAGATGCGTGCTGAAACACAATTTTGCCTTGGGGGGGGGGGGGGTGGTTTGTACATTTTTTGTGTGTTCATAATTGCGATTGCTATAAGTGTCTTACCTTAAGCCCATCTATTCCGGACATTTTTCAACGGTTGATTGGAATTTCAGAGTTCAGTACCTGATTGTAATCCATCAAGGTCCTTAGTCCGTGCGTCACTTATTCCCCACAGGGTGGGGGGGGGGATATATGCGATCGTGTGTCTGTCTGTCTGTCATCAATAGCTTGTTAACACGATAACTTGAAAACTGAGCTTAGAAAATTTCAGCTCTTGGTTGACTATTGATGGCAGTGTATAAATGATGGGGGGGGGGGGGGGGGGACTGGCGCTGTGTGGAATATGTGGCTATGCATACTGCTCTACTTGTAAACAGCACACATATTAAACGCTTGTAACCTTTTCTTCTAAAAACCTGGTAGATCTTTAGTTTATTTATGTCAGTTGGGAATTGTCCTAGGAGGCAAGTGTCCGGGTCGGGAATTGTCCAGTTGGGATTGACCTATTGGGAATTGTCCTTCTCCGTATTTTTAGAACAAAGCTATTGTCTTATCAGTACATTATTAGCACACCATAAGTACTTTGAGTGGGGTGTGAAATATATGCAAAAGCACAGTGTCAGTACAATATCAGTACATGACTAGTGAATCGTGTGTACATTATCATCGTAATCAGTTCATGGTGAATACGTTGTCAGTACATTATCGGCACCTCATCAGTACATAATCAGTACATGTGAGACCAGGGTGTTTTCGGCTTGCAGAATGGAAGGCGGATTTTCTCTAACGAGAAAAGAACCTGCAGATCTTTGTGTATTTCTTGCACGCTTACACCACACACATATTATCTGAAACTCGATTTGGGTTTATCGAACAGCAGACTGACTTCCTCAGTGTTGACAATGTTGACTTCCTCAGTGTTGACAGTGTTGGCAGCATTATTGTCATGTGCTTGCAGGGCCCTGAAGCACTTCAAAGCACTCGATACCCACGCCACGACGGCTGAAAGTAACGTCACTGACCTAGATACCATCCACCAAAACACCATCACGTGAGTAGCTCGTCCAATCATTTCAACACATTTTTCCATCACCGCATGACCAGAAGTGAGGTCTCCTCAGCTCCACGTAGGCTCTTTTTTCTATTAATGGTATATCAGTCCAGCGCGTGTACATGTAACTTATTGCAGATTCAACCAGCCATATACCAATCAAATGGTGCTTTTAAGCGTTTTGAGCCAAAAAAAAAGTATTAAAAGCGGGGAAAATACCGCTTACAATAATCTGTGTACACTGTTGTCTTTGTCTGTGAAACTCTGCGAAATTTTCAAAACAATACAGTTTTTAAAGATAGCTGTTGCCAAGCATGAGCATAACTCTATAAGGCTGTGGGAAGCGATTTTATGTGCAATGTAGCAACTTTTTTTATGGGGAAGGCGGGAAAACCTGTTGCGTCACACTAAAATTAAAGACGCTAGACCTTAAACAAACGAAGCAAGTTTCAAAATAAAAACTGAAAATAAAAAAAATAGCGCAAATCAAATATGAGTATGTAATCAAAGAAATAAAAAAGAAATGAAAGGATAAAATTCCGTGCGGTTCGTTATGGATACAAACTGTGTCTAGTGTGCCTCACAAATGTGATTAAGTATGCCGTGACCTGAACCTCAAGGTGGCGATGACTAAATGATGAAGAAAAACACACACACACACACACACAATAAAGTAATAAAGTGAGTGGGTGAATTGAGCGTTGATTGTCTGTCTTATTCCGCGTAGGCAAGTGAGTATCCACAAGGGCAACAAGGGCGCCTGTCAGACTTACTCCACGAGCGGCACGGACGGAAAGCTGGTCATCTGGAAAGCCAGTGTGAGTAGGCCCCTCTTTTATTCAAAGCGTGTCCCTTTAAAAAAAAAACGAGTTAGGAAGATTGTCCATCTGATGTCTTGGATACATTGCTTGGCCTGTCAGAACCATAGCCGTGATTGAATGATTATTAGGTGACAGATTTGCACATATCTCTCTTGATGTTTCTTGAGTTTGATGATTGGTGGATAACACATGTTTGAATGTTCCATTGTAAGCATAGTTTGAATGCACACTTTCTGTGTTCCAGAGCCTAGAGAGTGCAATGAGAGGGATGAGAATCTAAAACCCTGAAGGGAGAGCGAGTGAAGGAGAAATGCCGTTGATAGAAAAAAAAGCATATTAAATGATCAATAAGCGCATAGGAATTAATATTAGTCGGTTGTAGTTTGAAATAATGTTTATAAGAGAACAATATAAAAAGATCCAAAGGAGACAGCAACCATATCGCTTAAATCTACGAGCCATGCAGTAATGCAGTGTGCCAAGGAGCGTAACAAATATAGCGCCTGTACACTGCGTAAATGCACCAATTTAGATGTGCAGTCTGTATGATGTTTAAGGTGGATGGGTAGTAAGGGAGTAAGTAAATTTCAACAAACAATATGTGATTACGTTGTTGTGTCTTGGTGACGATATCCCTCAGTCGTTTCCGCTCCCTTTTTGTTGTGTATCACACCACTACGAAGTCAGAGATTATACTTCGGAAAAAACACATTGAAGATAGAAACAGTGTCGTATAGATCGATGAAGAAAATAAAAATAAAAGCAACACAAAGGACTAAAAAATAAAGAGATACTATGTTTTTTTATTTGTATGTTTGCTTAGAGCGCGTTTTACCAAAATACTACATTTTATATGCATATTGTGTATATTCTGTACTCTGAACAGCCAGTGTAACAATTGATTCATTCCTATGGACGCATTTTTTTTATGTAAATCACTTCTTTTATAACCTATAACCTGTAGTCTTTTCTCGTTAATTTTTTTCATCAGAAATGTTTTGTTTTAATGTGCTTTTTCGGATAACCAGAATGCAATGTGTATACAAATAAAACACGGTACAATATTAACAGTAGACTTTTATTTTGTTAAATGTTGGACCAATAGAAAATTGAAGGTCAAGAAAAAATAAATAAATAATCATTAAAAAATGAGAATCTTGGCTAGAATTCACCATTGCACTTTTCACTTTAGTATTTTTCACACAAATTAATCGGAGTAGGGAATGGGGAGGATTGATTGATTTTTGTTTGTGATTAACATCAATTTTTGTTTCAACAGTATTGATGGGGGGGGGGGGAGGTGTGTTTACGACTCGAAAAGCGACCCAGAAAAATCACCTATGAATGACTCCCAAGTACACGATTTTAGCAATCACTCAGAAATATCATATGTAACCAGTTGCCATAGGGCGAACTAAAGCACCTACAAAGAAAGTTTTATTATGCCCCGCCTGACAAATGTCAGTCTGTCCGTCCGTCCCTCTGTGTGTATGTTACGCTTTGGGTACCAGTTTTTGTGGATCGCACTGTAGCGTAGCTATTTGGCCGGCAACTTTTTTGTTTTGGGGATATTGTTCCTAATATATTGAAGTTGTGCAGGACGTCGTCCTTTTGTCCGACGAGGCGTTTATTCGGTCGGAATTGGGGTTTGAACTTAGGCAATGTTACTGTAGATAGAGGTTTTATGTACTAAGTTTTGTGGATCACACCTCACGCTACATATTTGTTTGGTGATTTATTTGTTTATAGATTATTGTTTCTAACATACTGAAGTTGTGCAGGACGGCGTCCCTTTGTCCGACGAGGCGTTCATTTTGAACTTAGGCAATTTTACTGCAGTTAGGTGCCCGGTACTAAGGGCGTGCTTATTCATTCTTTCTTCAAGAAGAATCACATCCCTCAAACTAAGATTATGTCACTGACTATCCGCCAGGCGGGGCATTCGTACTCTGATTGGACACCCCTCTAGTTATCTGTATATTTGACCTTGATCAGCATTCCTGGGATTTTCACAGACATTGATGCGCAATGATGTTGTAGTGCAGCCGCGTTATTATGACATGGCAGGGACCGAGAAAGTGTATCGCTCTAAGCGGTATGCCGTTATAACCAAATGGTTTTTAAAGAGGAGAAAATCATTTGACGCTGTCGTTATAAGGGGTGTCTTGTCAATCCGATGTCATTATAAAATTCTTTTACTGCTGTTATTTGATGGCGGATAAAAATGTTGACATGATTACAGGAAAAGTGTTACGAGGACCAAGGTAATAAAATGCTCATCGCAGGAATATAACTGTGGGCCAGTTTTGTTTGAACCACGTTTTCACCTGTGACCTTTAGGCCGCCATTAATTGACAGTTTTTGCCCAAATAATCGTGTCATAATTGTAGCTCTCCTAAATATCAGCAGACTACATCTAAAATGACAATTTTAGGACTTTTCTTCATTGCCCATGTTACTGACATGAAATGGCCGGAGTGTTCAAATGTTGCCTTTTGACGGGTCGAACCGAATTTTCAACTTGGATTTTAGGCCCCGAACGGGCGAGCCCAGGGGGTCTATAGGGCTGCCTCCTGTCTGTCTGTCCATCTGTCCGTCCGTTTGTCCGTCCGTCCATATGCAACCTTGCGCAGTGAAAATATATATATTGAAGTTGTTCAACGTCGTGTTGTTTTTCAAATCGGCGAAAAATTGCCAAAATGGCGACTTGTCAAAAATTGTAATCTTTTCAGATAACTGCAGTGTAAGACCTTGGTGCTTTCCACGCGAGTCTTCCGAAACTATTTACCCTAGGCACATGCAACCTTGCACAGTGAAAATATATATATTGAAGTTGTGCAACGTCGTGTTATTTTTCAAATCGGCGAAAAATTGCCAAAATGGCGACTTGTCAAAAATTGTGATCTCTTGAGATAACTGCAATGTAAGACTTAGGTGCTTTCCACGCAAGTCCGCCAAAACTATTCATCCTAGGCATATGCTACCTTGCACAGTGAATAGATCTATATATATTATTGAAGTCATGTTATTTTTCAAATTGGTAAAAAATTGCAAAAATGGCGACTTGTGTCCGGTTGGGGTCTGCGCCTTCGACAATGGCTTTTTTTTTTTTTGTTTTTTGTTTTTTTTTTTTTTGTTTTTTTTTTTTTTCAATTTTTTGCCCTCAGCCAAAATTAGCTAAGGTCTATTGCTATCTTCATGTCTGTCTGTCCGTAAACAATTACCTACCCTCTTTACCAATAAGTTTTCTCCATTTAGTTTTGTAACTTCCCACAGTGAAAAGTATCTATATTTATGATTTCAAGCCGTCCTGTGAACACGAAAATAAACACGCAGGTGGGATTTTTATAAATTTCTTGTACCGCCAATGTTTAATTAATATATTTACAATTATTTAACATCAATACAATTACGCAACATCAGTACAATAACGTAACATCAATCCAATTACGTAACATCAATAATTGATAGATGTACAACAATAAAGAAGAATTACATCACACATATTTATAAGAAAGAAAACATATAATTCACTGATCCAAAATTTGTCTGGGGGTCAAACAAATTGAAATCCCCCACCGTAACAAAACAATATATGGAGGCGATGGGGCGGAGGAGGGATTTAAACAAATTTATTTCTTAGCTTAATTATATAAAATGTGTTACACGCGAGGAGAGTAAAATGAATGAGGTTGCTGAATGCTTAACAGCTACCCTCATTGAGTACAGATAATTTTAGACCAATCAAATCAGAGGGACGGACAAAAATGAAGTCGTTCAAAATATGCGACATATCGCTGAACTTATAAATGTTCTCTATGACCCACTGCATTGCTGTACTAAATTGCTCGAACACATTACAACTTATGCGGCATCCCATAGGTAATACCGTATCGTAATAATACTTGCCATTTACTTTAAAACTAACAAATGATGGTCCCGTTTAGTTATAGGAATGATTCGAAATGCATCTAGGATATCACATTTAGACATTAATGCACCCTTTCCTTTTTGTAAAATTAATGTTACAACTTGATCAAAGGTCTCATACCTAACCGAAGAATAAATGTCATCAATGCCAGAATTTACAGAAATCTCTTTTGGCTGACTCAAGTCATGAATGAGTCTAAAGCTGCTTTTTTCCTTTTTGGGTACCAGTCCTAAGGGGCTGACGCGAAAATGTGGAAGAGGAGGGTGTGAAAAGGGGCCTGACACGCGGCCTAATTGTATCTCCTTATTGATCTTAGAAATAAGAATATCTTCCCGGTCTGTAGCTGATTTATTATTCGGAAGTTCGTATTTTAGATCGGGACCATCATATCTGAGGTTAAAGCCGTTGCGAAAACCGTCAATCAAAAACTGTTTGTGGGGGTAATTTTGCAGCAATATGGCAAGCCTATCTGGATCAATGGGTGTGGGTAAAGAATAACTATTTTTTAGGTTTGGCGAGGGTTTTGTTTTGCTTGCCATTGGTAAATTCAGTGGTGCGGCATGTTCTGCCTGGGTGGTCACTTTGACATTTAAAGCACTCGTTTTTGTACACGCAGTTTGACCATGTGCAGATTCCCTGGGAGTTAAATTGTGTGCTGCCGGGGGACAGAAGACGTTTTTCCGAAAGGGCTGGCTTTGGGAACGGAACTGTTTCAACTGTGCCGATTTTGCTGCGGCCAACAAATAAATTTCCTGATGAAGACTATCCCATGTAAGATCAGGGGAACGCTCCCTGAATTTACGGAAGTCCTCATCGTACTTGAGAGCAGCTTCTAGACCGAACGATTTATACAAGCCTTGTACAAACGACATATATTTAAAGAGCTGCCGTGACTTATCTGGAAAGTATTCTTGATAAATTGAAGAGAAAATTAAAAAAGCTGAAAGCCATTGCTCACAGGATGCAGTTTTGAGCTGCTTGGCCTTCGTATTGAGAGTCACACTGCCACTGTGTGAAATATTAAGGCTAATGTCTTGTTCATCCGGGTTCAGCAACTCAACTAAGGAAACATACTGATCACGCTCAATTTTGTCCAGAACGTTCCTGGCGACATGTAGGTGCAGAGTACTGGAGGCTGAATTGATAGGCTCACCTTCAAGGTGTGGATCGTCCGCATCCCGAAATAAAACTTCAAGGTCCTCGTCTTGGTCTTCCTGATTTTATGTTTCCCGATTTGTGACCGGCGTTTTTTTTTTTTTTTTTTTTTTTTTTTTTTCAATTTTTTGCCCTCAGCCAAAATTAGCTAAGGTCTATTGCTATCTTCATGTCTGTCTGTCCGTAAACAATTACCAACCCTCTTTACCAATAAGTTTTCTCCATTTAGTTTTGTAACTTCCCACAGTGAAAAGTATCTATATATATTCCAGTAAACTACAGGTTATTTTTTGTTTTTGACGGCTTGATATTTGTTTACTTTATTATAATTAGGAACAGTGTTAACAATATACTTCGTTTCATTTCAAGTATGTATTTCTATCTGAGGGCTTTGCATCCCTGACGCCTATGTTTGCTTCTTCCTTTGCATGCTGAATGAAATGAGACGGGTATTCGTATGTAATGTCAACTTTCACTTTTCTCTCTCTCTCTCTCTCTCTCTCTCTCTCTCTCTCTCTCTCTCTCTCTCTCTCTCTCTCTCTCTCTTGGGGGTGAGGGTGGGGCACAAACGAACGAAACACATGGTTCCCACAAAGATTTATTGCAGGCTTAAATCACGAATTAATTTAACAGTAAATATAAATATCACGTGTGCTAAGCTGATTGGTTGATTGATTGACTGAAACACGTGAATTTGATCTTGTATATTTGCAATGTGTCCAAAAATGTCTCTATTAATTTTCAGCAAACAAAACTAATGAAAGTCATATTTTATTTATGACAGTTCTTGTTGTTAATTAATGTTGCTCTTGAATGTACTCTTCAGCCTCTCCTCTTCTGGAAAAAAAGCAATAATTTAGCTTTATGTGTAACTTTTTTTGCAATTAATATGTGAGCAAAAGAATGCAGACACATAATAAAAGAGTCTAGGCCCAAACCACCACGGCTGAAACCCCCCCCCCCCCCCGGCCCTAATCCCCCGTCTCAACCCCCCGCCTCCACACCCCCCGACAACCCCCCCCCCCCCCCGTAGCTGTAACCCCCCCCCCCCCGACCGAACTCTCCCCTTCCGTTCTCAAGTATAATTTATATTTTGGACGTATTATTAATATTTTTTGCTTGTGCGATTTGTCCACATTTAAAATTGCAATTTTCTCTACGTTTGATGCTATTAATCCACATTGTAATTTACACTACAAATGCCTATTGATGAGATCAGTCGGCATTTAAATTTGCAATTTCTGTACTTCTGAAGAATTTAATCCTCGTTATAAAATACATTTCATACAGCGATTGATGAGATCAGTCACCTTTTTAAAATTGTAATTCCTCTTACGATTGATGCTATCAGTCACCTTTTTGAAATTGCAATTTCTCTTACGATTGATTAGGTCAGTCAGCTTTTTGAAATTGCAATTTCTATTACGATTGTGTGGGGGGGGGGGGGTTGACAGGGGGGTTAGGGCAGGGGAGTTTGGGGGGTTGGGGGACTGTTCCCATAGAAAAATGTACTTTTTTTCTACACATTATACAAGTATATTTTTTATTACAAAGCTTACCCTTATGTTGTGTAAAAATGATACTTCATAGAATTTTTGAATCAAGTCAACACAAAATAATTCACAGAGTGACCTTGAAATGTCCGACTGACCTTTGCCCGGCGTCTTTCACAGTAGTCGCCTGTGAAACGAGGCAAGCAGTGACACTCCCCTTCATGACAAAACCCGCCGTTGAGGCAGGGATTCGGATTGCACTTGTCTGAAGAAAAAAAAATAAACAGCAAGTGAACTACTGTGATAACACCAAAATTCAACAGAAAATGCCAAGTATATGAGATATGGATCACGAACTTGGGACATACACGAGGGTGTGACGTGTCGGACATTTCAACACGCATAATTATTTAACAGTTATTTAAGACGCGTATGGAACTAAACGCTGAATTGGCACTCCGAGTGGATCACGTCTGACTTCAAAATCCCCCCTTCCCCACAAAGCGTACTAAGTGCTCCACACCCAAATACAAACTGATTTTTTTCGGGTGGAGGGGGGGGGGGGTTAGTTTAAGGGGATGCAAATATGAAGGAGGGGGTCTTTACTTGCAATGTGAAATATAGGGGAGAGGCTGTTCACAGGGGTGAGTTAAATATCATTTACCTGCTGAACACATTATAATTTGCTACTCGTCACTTCTTACGCCAAAAAAGAAACCCTTTCACGAACTCGAACAGACTCATTGACACTGGCTCGTTCTTGTCGTTCAAGGTCTAAGCATCGAACTGACAAAGGTAGTCAGGCAGAAATAAAATTAATTTAAAAAAAAAGAAGACAAAAAAGCGCAATAAATGGTGTACTGCTTGAACGTTTAGGAAAATCATTCTGCAAAATATTTTTGTTTTCGAACCTATTTGGCAGAAAGTTCCTGTAAATCCGTCTGGACATTCACATTCTCCTTCTTCACAGAAGCCTCCATTTTGGCATGGGAAAAGACAGGTTGCTGAAAAAGAAAAACATAGAAGAACCGTCGTCACACCAAGAAGTGCTATTGCAGTTAAAGAAAAACTCCGACTTTGTTAAGTAAAATATCCATTACTTAACGCATATATGAGCAGGAGATTCTCGGACGGATTTTAACATAATGGTCGAGTTCCGGTGTCCGATATTGATCTTGACGGAAAGGTGAAGGTAACCGAAGTATTTATTATCTGACGTATGTTCGAGATAATGGCTAATTTCCGCTTTTGGCTCTCGACCTTGACGGACAAGGTCAATGCCACCTAGCTTATAGCTGATGGTTTTCGAAATGATGGTCAACTTCCGGTTTTGCTATACGACCTTGACACAAAGTGTCCGGGTCGCCAAGGCACATCTTACTAGCTTTTTCTAGATGAGCTGTCCCACCCTGAAGTGTTATTGAAGTCAACGACAAAATCCCAAAGTTGTAAAATATCACTTGACGCATTTTTTAATTTGATAGCGGTAAAGACAGATTGTTTCTTCAAATAAACTATTTTTTTTACTCACAATTTGAAGGGGAGTTGCACATTTCAATTTGTTGACCGCAGTTCAGCTTCAAATTGTGAGTATTAAAGTTAAAAAAAAGCACATGAATGCACATCACCTTATACACAAATTCAATACTTACAATTATAATATTCGAGGGGATTGACCCACGCTAGGATTGGTTGAGGAGTGATGGTTAATGCTACTGAAATGGGGGTATTAGTTCAAAAGATCAAGCATCAGTGGGGGAAGGGGGCTGTCTGGGCTCGTGTGTGCGGTAAAAATGCCACATAGGGCATTTCTCTTTAATTCTTTGTAATTTATAAATTTTTTTTTGTATGATATGAAATTAAAATCCGCATCAGAAGTGCCAAAATACCAAAACACTCGATAAAATGACGTCATAATGACGTCACAGTCGAAAATGTAGGCAAAAATAGCTTTTCGCGAAAAGGTAGTCTCAAAACATGCTCTGAGGCTGTAACCGTTTTCGAGATATTTAGCTCTAAAAACTTATGATGAAACAAGACGCTAATAATAAAATCAAAGATCAAATGTATCTCGTGCACCCAGAGGCAATGGTTAACTACGTGCATGTAAAATTTCATTTTCCTAGCAATAACCGTTTCGGTGGAGACTCGTGGATACGAAGAAAACGAAACTAAGAAAAATACTTTTTAAAAAAGGAAAAAAGAGAAACTTTCACAATGGTCGGTAACGCAATAACTGCTTGGGATAACTCATAACTGATTTATGAATGAGACTCAGATTCAGTTCTTTTTATCTAAGATCTCCATTATACTATGCAGAAGAGAGACTTAAAAGGACCTTCTTCATAACTTCAAGACAAAAGGCTGAGCCTAACGTATGTGTTGCAACAATTATGTTTGAACATAATGCTGTCTTACTTGCTCCTCCAGGGCCGCCGCCAGGCGGGATTTCACAACGCGTACCGCTAAAGCCGTCCTCACACTCACACAGTCCTTGTTCACATTCTCCGCCATTCAGACATGGGGGATTGCACACACCTTAGTGGTGTAAAAGAATATATCGACAAATATAGAGTTATGATCTAATTTAAACAAACATCATTAAGCTTAGATGAAAATGAATTATATTTATTATTACAAGAAGGTCTCTTATATTACAGGTTTTTGATACGGCTTGATGTAGTAACTAAAGGTGATACACACAAGAATACTTTACATTAAACTGACTCATTTTTGCATTAATATCTTACTGTTTTCAATTCGCTGTATCCAGAGGTCTGCTGCATTAAATAAACGCCATAACTAGTTTATGGCTGAAACTCAGATTCAGTTCCGTGCAAATAGTAATTCGATGAATAATTTACCTAGATTATTTTTTCTACTCTGAAGTAAACATACTTGTGATTTACATTCATTAATATTGTTTTAAAGGTCCAGAACCAAAGTTTTACTGAGGAATCCGTGACATGCCTCTTTTTGAGAGAGAAAGTTTATTTGATGAATGAAAATCGTGCGTCCCCTTGTTAACGAAAATGGCACTCTACGCCGAGTTACGTCTACGGAAATAATACCCGCTTAACATACACTTTGAAAGAAATGCACACATGACTGCATACTGCTACACTGCATCATTGCTTGAGTTCAATGCATTATTGGATTTAATTCAATGTATTTTCAGCCCTGTTGTGTTCAATAAAATTGCTACCCGGTTTGTCATTGAAACTCAGATTCCGTTCTTTTTATCTTAACTCTCCATTTCTGTGATGAATGGGAACAAGAAAGAGCACTTTTCCATAACTTCTGCTGGAAAACTGCTCGAACTCATACACGTATTGCAATAATTCCCGTTTGAACACAATGCTGTCTTACCTGTTCCTCCCACTCCGCCACCAGGCGGGATTTCACAACTTAGACCACTAAAGCCGTCCTCACAATCACACAGTCCTAGCTCACATTCTCCGCCATTTAGACATGGGGGATTGCACATGCCTGAACGATAAAATAAGTACACCAAATGTGAGTTAAAATATATTTTAAGCACAGTACCATTAAGTGTAGATTTAATTTATTTACTTGCTTAAAAGTGCAATTACTTGCAACAGTACTTCGAATCTTTAAAAAATTGAATTAACGATAGGGATTTTTCAATAACTGGCTGCACCAAACATTCCAGTGAAGAACTCACAAGGAATTTTACTGCAAGTATCATTCATCATCTTGTGGTGTTCAGTACAACCATGGTTTTCAGTTTTGCATGCTCCAGTTTTTATATAAATGCTTCTTTACAAATAACTTCACATTTGATAACCGACGTTAATTTATTAAAATGGTGTATACTTGTGTCACAACTAGCGCCAAAGAAGCCGTCTTCACATTCACAAATACCGTTCTCGCAGTCACCGTACACGCACGGAGGGAAGCATGTTGCTGTAAATAATAACACAAACTGCTAGACTTTATTTCGTGCTAATGCACCATATATAACTTTTAGCGTTAAAATTTTGCGTGATCAAATAGAGCAACTGTTTATGTTCATGAAAAATATAAATGTAAAATATGTTTTCGAAGCAACATGTCATGTAACGTGTTTCACGTTCCTGTACTTGAAAGTTTATAGCAATTGATTGTGTTGAAAGTATTGATGCTTTTTCTTAGTATGTTTGTTGGTTGCTTTATAATGTGTATTGTTTTAATGTAACTTTCAATACTCCTTTAAAACATACAAAGTGTTAATGCATATCTGCTAGCATT
Organism: Protula sp. h YS-2021; assembly: GCA_949752745.1. Classification (NCBI taxonomy): domain Eukaryota; kingdom Metazoa; phylum Annelida; class Polychaeta; order Sabellida; family Serpulidae; genus Protula; species Protula sp. h YS-2021. Next base: position 26,629,020 of record OX457027.1, on the reverse strand, counting down.
CTTGAGTACAAGATGTTTATTTGATTAATAAGAATTAAATTAAATTACACTCCATTAATCAGAATTGCACTAAGATCAGATGGTCGCATTCTTACTTGAATGATAAAATCGTATCCTGTCATTTAAATGATAAGAATTAATTGACTGATAAGAGCTCATAGTTGATTTAAATGGTGAGACTCAATGATAAGATAAGAGCTCATATTGCTGCTTGAATGATAAGCATACGTAGTCTTACTGGAATGATAAGGATTCACGTTGATCTGAACGATAAGAAAAGACTTCACAATTTAAATAATGAAAATTTTAGAGCTCAAACTCTCACTAAAACATAACTCTTGCTCTTAATAATACGATAAGCGCTCACCCATCGCCTTTGCTTGACCAACAAGAAGAACACACAGTATGAGTAATCCGGTCATTGTATCCTTTGGAGAAAACCTGCCTGGATTAACGAAAAAATGCATCTTTATACAGTAAAGATTTAGTTCAGGGGATCGTACTAATGTCTTTATCCATATTAGTTACTAAATATGCTCAGGGATTAGTTTAAGGGTCAGTTCATAGTGAAGCTAATGTCGCTACAAAATTAGGAAGATCTCCTGAACTATACAATTACCATAACTTGACTACAAGGAAAATACTCAATGTGAATATCTCGTATAGCGCGTCAATTATTCTAGTATACAATGAATATAATTATTGCGCATATTTATGTGCACGTTAACAGTGTTTTAAGTTTATTTTGTTGTAAAAGAGCTGTATTTATGTAGAAATATGATTTTTATAAAATGTTAAAGAATGTCTAAATCACCTAACTCGAATTTGAACAAACTTGCGACTTCAGAAGTTATATATTTAGTTAAGCAATAGCCTGGAACATTTAGATGATATTATAAAATTAGCAGTCAATACGGGCGGTAAAGGGTATTGAAATCTAAAGCCATTTCCTTTCAAATGAGATATATATTTATTGATTTTTCAGCAGAAATATCAGTCAAACTCCCAGTCTCTAACTCACTCTTGATCAAAGACTGGTACTTTATGTTCACATTCACTAGTCATATTTTAGATGATAGCTTTGCATTTAATTTCAAGCTTACTTTAAACGTTCAGACACTTTTAAATTTAATATACCATTGTATTTTACTAGATTAAGCAAGATAAGTTGTGTTCCCTAATCAATTGCAACAAACAAACATGGATAGATGAATATGAAACATTGTCAACCATGACAGTTTGTCACCAAATGTAACTTCTGAGCTCCATCTTTTATAGCGTTCATATCTCAAATATTACTTGGCTCGAAATTAATTTAAAATGCTCTCTTCGATAAAGGCGCGACCACAGGCATGTCGCTCATAGAAAGTGAAATATAACCATTATAACAAAATAATGATAACAGAAGCGAAAAACAACTTATTTCTTCTCTGGCCTAGTAATAAATCATGGGATGGGTGCTTTGTATTGGATTTGAATATGTATGGAAGGTCTGTGACCAAGTTGCGCATGGGAGAATTCATTGGCCTTCCACAAGAACACCAGTCATATTTTCTATTGCTTTTAAGACATACACTCACTTAATCGTGTATTAGATAACCACATAGAGCAGAAGGAAACTACATTTACGTCTCATATATTCCCCTGTACTCTGACTACGCATGTTTATTACACAGCGACTCTCGTTAAGCACAACAAAAAAAGGGTTTCGTCACAAAGCCGTTGTCAGCAGCATGCTGGATTATACCTTATGTCGCATGACTTCGAGCGAATGACGCAAGCAAAATTTCGTACGAAGTTCGGTAACGCAGCATTATAGGACCTTTGACCTGCTCTTTAGAGAGCATAATTTGCTGGTTTTATTTAGTATTGTGTCAACGCGTCTTGCCGATCGACACTTTTACTTTTGCTGGTCATCTAAACAGCTACGGTATGGTACTGATCGAGAAAACATTTTTTCGATATCTGTCACTGGAAATGGTGATATTTAATAGAATTGAATTGTTGAATTGTTTTATCAACTTTAGCACCACTATCCACATTTCATACACGTGATCAGCTATCGAACGTAAACATGAAATTTAGCAATGAAATTTAGCACTTTATTTTGTGCTCAATAACTCGTGCTTATTCAGTATTCAAAAACAGGATAGGGGATTACAGGTCAAAATTAGCGTCAGACAGGCATGTTTCTGTCTCGTAGAGTAAAGTTAACAGAAAATGCTTTAAATGGTAACAAATATCGACAGATTATTTAACTTATATTCCTCATTAAGGCATATCGTGATGTCATCGATTGTTTTATTCTTTTTACTTCAACTGCATGAATTAAAACTGTGGACATGGAATAAAGATTTCAGACCATGTAAAGATCCATATCTCTCCCTTAAAACGCATTTACAGTATATAATGATAAATAGCAAACAAAGTAACATTGGATAAGCCATTACGTTGAATTAATGTAGAGAATGCCAGTTTTTATTCTCAGTGAGACCAGCTCGAGTAATCAAACTGTCAGGCAAGATCTGGTTTGGAGAAGTTAATGTTTTTTATAAAACAACAAATTTTAAAATTTAATAATACATGCTATAAGTGTTAGTCCTACTTGAGAGCATCATGCAATTAAATGCAAATTTTGCTAAGCAAAGAAATCTAATAAAACAAAAGGCTTACCTCAACTTTTTAATAAAATTATTATTGATTGATATTAAATTTTCATGAGCTTCCTTTTAAATCCCACAAATGATGAATCTGTTGATATATTTTACTGATTGCGAGTTGACCGCCAGTTTTTATACTGTGCGTTTGTCCCGCATGCACCCGCAAATAATTATATTGTAGTTTTTATTTTCGTGCTATTTATTAAAATAATAAAGTTGTTGACGTCATACACTGTCGATTATCACAGACTTTCACTTAATAATTATTAGCGTTTTTGAAAATTTGTCTCGTGACTTTGTTTTACTAAATATTACCTATCATTTGTGGCGCACTAGAGAGCATATTTTTAAATATATTTCGATGTTCATTTTTCAATCAATCAGAATTTAACTATTATGAAAAATATAAGGCGCAAATTTTAAACAACGGATTAAGAAAAAGAATTGAAAACGATTGAAAATATTTTTTACATCTTAAAAACAAAGATTGCCTTTAAAAATTTATAACATGCAAAGTAGTTATATTTCAAAAAGAAAGTACTGTTTTTTTAATTCATGTCAAACAAATGTTATTTGATTTATTAAATTTCAAGAAAAGTTTTACCGTCAATTTAATTTGATAATCTCCCTTGATAATCTCGTTGATGCTAGTTTCAAGCTGGTTATTGTATATATTATTTTGGGGAATACATTCGATGTTCATAAATTGTTGATTTGTGGCTGGGTCTTCCCAACAAACATATTGACGCCACAATGACGTCGGACTGGGGTCGTAATCCGACGTTTTTGATGTCTGGCTGACGTACCAGTTTTAGTTGTATATTAAATGGAACATAGGTCCGTTTTTTCATGTCAGAATGACGTCGGAATTCTGACGTTAATCTGACGTCGATTTGTTGTTGAAAGGGATATTGGCAAAGATGTGAACAGTGTACTTTGCTCAGTTAAAACAATAACGCTCAAGACTCCATCGGCTATCTTATACCCCTTGACCTACAAATACAAATATTCAACACCACACAGCAGCCTCGCTCGTAATCTCTTAATTAACAAACTACCCCTGTCTTTCACCATGTTTAGCAAATCTGACTGTGACATAGTTAACAAAACTAAATGCTGCACGGTCCATTTGTGGCACTTGCCAGAAATATTTTTAATTTTGTCAGGATCCTTAAGCTGTTTTTGACTAGAAAGTCTGAATATTCATTGTACATATTTGATATTAGTTAGAGATCATGACGATAATGTATGAGCTAAGTGAATGTTCAAAAGGTTTGAAATAAGCAATGGGTGGGATAAATGTCGTCTATTGAAATCGTGGGGTTTGTGAAAAAATGTAATGTTTCATTAGTTTGACGTGCAAAACACTAATATCTCGTCTGAAACCAAATTTAATATTAAACAAAAATTGTAATAGAAAGTCACTGTTTCGTAACCTGGTACTATTTTTAACAAAATTGAAAATTTCCTTCCCAAATTTTGTTATCAATAATAGCATAGTAAATCGTTGTATATAAAAAGATTTTGAAATAAAGCTTGTCATATTTTATTATACATCTACACTATCTTAAATCTGCATCATTTTCTTTAGAAATAAGTCCCTTTCAAACCCATAAATTAAAACATCTAAAATAGCAATCTCTCATGTCGCCATTAAATTGCCCTGGGTGTTATATTTCCACGACAGAGCCTTTTATTACGTTTCCATGATGATATATTACGTGTGGTACAAAGTCAAATGAATTCATTAAATTAAGGAACTCAGACCTCTTCGATTTCTCATTGATAATTAAACTAATGAATATATTATAACTACTGACGTCTTCTGACTGTAGGAATGCGTGTGATAACTTGATAATTATGGATGTTGCATAGGAAAGTTATTGTGTTTTTGTTGAAGGTGACACACATGAACCTTGTGAGGTCTCAAAGTGACATTCATTTAAAATGCGTCTTTTTAAACCGGAGTAAAATACATTTTTCACTTTTTCATTCAAAACGCAACATTTTAATAAGCACTACATTAGGCTTGCAAACAACTAGAGTTCAAAACTTTAAGACTTTTCACGTTAGCTCTAAACCTAATTTAATATAATTTATTTCTAAGGATTTATCTGTTTCAATGCGCATAAAAATACGTTCATGCATTATTTATGTAATAAATGCATTTAATCTAGATCATTCTCTTATGTGAAGAAGTTCCGACGTTCAGGTCTGTTACTAGATGGTCGGAACGATAAAAGAAAGTTGTGCTATTTCTGTTCTTTTTCTAGTTTGAATCTTTAATCAATTTTCAAGTGACTATTGGAATTATATCGTTATTGGAAATATATGTAAATAGTAAAATCGACGAAATAGCACGTTTATAATGCTATATATATATATATATATATATATATATATATATATATATATATATATATATATATATATATATATATATATATATATATATATATATATATATATATATATATATATAATACGCTTGGTCCAGAAAGAGTTTTACAGGTTTGATAAATATGTGATTTTAGAGTTGTAGCATTTTAATCAACAAAAGGGGGCTGATTTATCAATGCGGATTATCGTTAGCGAAAAAGTTGATATAGTTTACTGATTGCGCGATTAAAGGCGGTTTTTATGATCAAAGTTTCATCTCTGTTCTAGAGGTATGCACAATATTTTCACAAATATTTATTATTTTATTTCATGATGTATTATCGTGAACATTGTCACGTACAATGACATGATAATGAATTACCATTATACTACAATATAATTGATCGCTCAACTGCCATACAATAATGCTTCTCGTAGTGCTGCATTATTTACGTTTTGGTTGATGTGTTTGGTTTAGAGCTGTTATTATTACTTTCAGGCATGATTCATTTCTGCCAAAAGGTGTTCATATTTCTTTACAATGTGAAACATATTGAATGCACATTTATACTGTTTTCTACGCTATATTTACGCCCTTAATTTGGTATATGTCTTTTTTCATTTTATCATGACGTTTTTATGAAACATGAGAACCTTTATGCAAAATAACATACAATTAATAGCCAAAATATCTTAATCATAATGCTTCTCGTAGTTTGCATTATATAGTTTTTCGTTAATGGGTTCATGACCTCGAAGACTTCTGCAAGTAATGATGCGTTTGTTCTAAAGGCTGTTCTTGTTCCTCACACCTTTAATGTGAAATTTCAGTACAAGTGCGAGGATCTAATAGCTACTAATCTTCTAAACCACGGACAATTGTTTGGTTGAGCAATTAGACACACATTCACCTTTTAAATATATTTTGTGTAATCCATTAAATCTTTCTAACCTATTCATAAGTATTTTTCCAAATTTCATTTACAGGAACCCATTGTTGCTCAGTAAGTCGGGGATAGAGCGCTCAACAAATCGCTCATCATCCACCGAAGGCCAAATTCAACTCCCATGCCGTGAACTGATCAGTCCTGAACTGTACCTTTCATAGAAGATTTTTCCATCTAGCTCTTAATCATGACTAATAAAAAATGTTTCCAAACAATTTACTTTCTCGAATTGATTTTTGTTTCTTTGTTTACGAAGCTACTTCTTTTAAAACTTCAAAGGCTGTTTCAGTTTAGAAATTAAAATTTGGCACATGCAACAGACTCGGAGGTTTTAGGTTAATATTTCAGAATGTTGCACCATTTCTTGTAAGCATGTAGTGACAACTGAAAGATCTTTTCTAAAGCCTAAAAATGACTCTTTATTTAAATAACGCGAGCAATACCGTTATTATGGGCACCGCTCAATTAGGAGCACTTTTCGACAATCATAAAAACAGCTTTTACTTTAGATATTAACTGTTTCTTGAATCCAATAAAAGCTTTGGCTGAAATGTAGCTGTTTTACAGGAAGAAGAACATAACTACATGCTTGTCTAGTTGTTTTGTTAATGCCCATAAGACTGGTTTTATGCAAACAAGATCATGACATTTGGCCTGTCAATCCTTTCTTGATATTATGATCAGCAGTCATAAAAACTTTGCAACTTAATTGAAAATTCGAATGCTTTGCACTTAAAAGCTCCATCATTCCAGCACCATCAGTAACATAGTATTGGACAGAGTATATATATATATATATATATATATATATATATATATATATATATATATATATATATATATATATATATATATATATATATATATATATATATATATATATATATATATATATATATATATATATATATAAATATATATATATATATATATATATATATAGAGAGAGAGAGAGAGAGAGAGAGAGAGAGAGAGAGAGAGAGAGAGAGAGCGAGAGAGAGAGAGAGAGAGAGAGAGAACCATTAATTGTATAAAATTGAAAACTGCTATATTTTTGTCATATTATCAAGACTTTTTACAGGGCAGAATGCAATGTCAGTTAATATTTTTTATCCAACACCCTTATGCAAAAAGGAGTTATAATTTGGCAGTAACTGAACAACACCAGTGTGCTGCTGTTTTGGCATAAAAATTTGTGGACCATCCGGACGGAAATTAATTACCTTCTCGAAAAATGATCTTAATCACAAAAGATACCACTTTGAAAGGCAAACGAACTAAACGTACTGATGCTTTCAAGAATGCAAGCTAGAGAGATGTCCTAGTCTAAACCTTCGCGGTAAACTTCTTGGCAGGAGCGACACTTATGGGGATATGAAAGCAACATAAAAAAGGACTGGGAGGTTCAATATGATATTGTCACACAAATGTATGTGTTGCATTAATTTAATTAAAATTATAAGAGTTCGTTCTTCAATTTAACACGTACAAAATGGATGACCTGCCAATGCACAAAAGCGATATTATCAAAATATCACGACATTACGTGTGATCACTGACGTCAATAATAGCGAAAATGATGAACAGAAAATTTATTTATCAATACAGTTTCTATAGACTGCCTGTGTTTTATTTTGTTTTTTTTTTTTCTTTTTTTTTTTCTTTTTTTTTTTTGCTAGACAATTAGCAAATGTATTGTAGTTATATTTAATTTGAAAAACGAACTTTTTAGTTCTGTTATCAATCAAGACGTTTTCAAAACTTTTTAATCGAGCTTTCTTTGCACCGGAACCAACTTGATTGAGCTGGTGATAGAGAATGACGTTGGATGTAGCGGAATGATTAAGGTTTGTTGAATAAGATGCGTGTGGTAATAAATACAAGGTAGGCACTGTCTTCTTAGTTTCTACATCAGGTAAACTTAAAAAGAGGAAAATATTCAACAATGCAACTGTTTTTTTAAACTGCACTTAAATGCAGTGGTTCAGAAAGGTTCTTTGTTGTAGCAACTGTTTGTCAGACTAAGGTGAGAATGGTGTGGTATGTTTTTTTAATTTTCAATAATTTGTGGGTTAGTTTTTGTTTTCGTTTTTCCAAGATCTTAATCAGTAAAAATTGCTCTCCACACCTGAGATTAGTTAAAGTATCTTAAAGTTCCCAATCACTTTTTCTTTTCACGCATTGAAGCTAAAATGCGCTTTTCTGCCACAAAAGTCTTACTTGTACTTTTAAAAGAGTAACTACTTTATGTGTGAGGTATCGCTATTGAATTTCAGCTATATTTACAATGATCAATAATAGTTTTGTTGTCTCCATTAAATTACACTTCGGATATCAAATTTTCCGACATTCAACAAGATATATAACTAGAAAACAATTTAATTATAAGTTCATATGCGGTTCTACTAGTATAATTTACTGTTTATGCATAAACATTTTTTGCCTTTCTTATCTATAACTGCTTTCTACAAGCTTTATGCATTTTAAATGTTTTTAGAAAAGTTTCAAATTTCTGTTTTTGTTTTTTGCATTATTATAGCTTAATGCAACAAACTCTGGCAAATAAAATAAAAATATCACTGAAGTGAAATTTTGCTAGTAAGAGCCTGACCATTCAATGAGACATTTCAAATTAGCTTTTTGTTTTGATCGAATAATTCAAACAACAAAAAAAAAACAAAAGAATTAATTTCGTAGGGTACTTGATATTTTTTAGAAAATTTGAATGTTCAAAGATCTTGTAACGTGCAATAGAGTAAATAGAACAGCTGTCTGTGAACCTATAACTGGAGGAGTGACGATCATACGTGGAATGACTGAGCGTTAGCCACACTGCACCCCGGATCAGTGTGAACGCGTCAGTATATGTGCGAAAAACATTATCACATAATTCTCACTTCTCGGCAAAAATATTATCTGAATGTGTGTTGCTTGTTGTTTTTTGGAAGAGATCTTCTAATAATTAATGTGCGATTCCGAGAGTTCTATACTTTCATTATTTTTTGCACAGTTGCTACTGCATATCCATAAAATATCCGAAGGAAACGCTTCGCAGAAAATTGACGTCGGAGTAATGAATTCTTTATTATTCTTATAATCAGTCTTTTATATCTTATATTTCCAAGTTACTTATTCAATGCGTTTTACAAATCTTTATCAATTAAAACATAGCAGAATTAAAATAAAAACTGCATAGAAACTGGTGTTCACAACAGAGTACAGATCACGTACTAAATTAAATAAATGAGTTTAATGTTTCTTCTTTAATAACGTCCCAGTGCCTGCTGACTTAATATTGTTTGGCAAATTATTAAAAGTCGTATACGCTGCAAACCTAAACGATCTTGGCAACACTGCACCCAGCATCTGGTTTGAAATACAATTATTTTACGAAATACGATTGCATTGTTGTGAAATAAATTATTTGATGGCCAGCAACTTCCCTTTGCTACCCTTTCCTACCTGTCTGCATACAACAACCCTCAGTCCTGAGGGACTGATGTAATTCCAACACCTCCTCCCCTAACCATCACGGGAGGAAAGGTAGCTGTACGGCAAGGAACATAACCCTAACAGCAGGCATATGCTAGTACCAGTACTCGAAGTGCAGATCAGAAATGGCATTTAACACAAATTATAATGTATCAAAGCGATTAACGCTCAACAATAATATGATTGAAAAATGAGTCTATTGGAAAACTATGATAACATATTTTGCCTAAAACCCTACAAGCGAGAACGTTGTGAGCTACAGGTATCTTTACTGCAGCTAATTGGACGCGCTCTTTCCATTACAAAATGGGATCGACTCAAACCTTGAGCAAACTGGATATAAAGTCATTGGTTCTTAGACTATTAAAAATATAACTTTAAATTATCCCGAAACAATACCAGCATTTAAACTGGTATTAGAATTATCGAATACGGATAGGATATCCTGAAGATAAAGAAAGGATAGACTGATTGTAGTGGTTCTTAGATAGCTTAGATAGTTTAGATAACAAAGGGCAACGTGTGAAAATGCAAAAGATTTTAAAAGAAAATCTATCGATTATCATTATTCTGATACTTCTGTTAAAGCTCACAAAAAGGAGGTGAAATCAAAATTAATCAGTGAAAGAAATTGTTTTATGTCTTTATTTTTATTTGTTTTGCAGTATCCAATACTTGGTTGCATAGAATAACCTTACTATTGCTTTTCAAAATTTTGCGATTAATAAAAAGATAAAAGAACGCTTACTATATTACATATAGGATACTGTTTGTTTTTAGAATTTATTTAATAGTTTCTTATTGCGTGAAGCACGTGTTACATTATTACAGTAAGATTAACAACTCAGTCATTTTTTGGCATTACATAGAGTAATGCATGCATCTGATTGAAATACAATGGACATTCTACAAAGATATGAGAAACAAAATTGTAAGAGTTTTAATTTTAAAATTTTAGATCACATGATTGATATATATTTCTGCTATTTACCTATGTCCTGGTGGTTTTCATAGAAGGTCTAATTTCGGATTTATATTTATGGTTTTAGCATTATATCTAGATTGAATCTTCAACTTGATTTTACTTAAATGGATCTTGGTAAAACAAAACACAGTCAAACATTCCCACGTGTGACACTGGGATTCTAATACCATTGAGCTGTATACTACTGTTTAAATTTCGTTTTAAATGGCTTTTTTCAATTACAATTCGTAAGGCATGGTCATAGCATACTTCATACATAAGCATGTTTCCATAACTATTTGTTTCCATGACAACTTGTTCCCATAGCTACTTCTTGTCATGACTTCTCATACCATGTTCATAAGATATAAATTGACTTACATTCAAGTAAGTTTCTATTTTGTCGCTTTGGAAATATTCGTGATTTGTTGGCAAATGTTACCAGTCTATTTGGGACTATGGTGAACACATCTTTTGGTATGTTTCATAAACATAAACGCGTAGAGTTTAATATTTGTATGCACTAGATCAGCATTCATAAAAATTTTAAATTCTTTAATAATACTCAGGTATACTAAGTCATACTTTTAAAATATAATTCCAACTTATTACTCTGCTCGTTTTAAATATGGTTCCGTATATTTTATTTACGTTGCAGTCCAGATCAAATGATACACTTTTAATTAATCATTTACATGGAGATTGGAATTTTCAACATATTACATTGATATTGACTTGGATCTTTGTTTTATAGCTAGAATATTGAAGAAAAAAAAAACAAAAAAGTTTTGCTAAATTTTTATTTCAGTACACGAAAATTATTCAAAAGATATCAAATTTAAAGAATAAAAGAAATATTTAACTTTTAAATTTTTCTTCTTGTTCGATGCGTCCTGTTCTTTTTTATTAAAAAGTCAAAAATATGTGTTCTTCAAAATGAAATATTTATTTTTGTTGTCAGTTTTGCTTCTGACCGTGTTCTTGTGGTTGCTGTTGTCACTCAACCCCTCCTCCTTTTTCCTTTCCCGCCCTTGTAAAATAAACGTTCTAGAGCTATGTGATACTGGTACTTTAATTTGTACAACTTATAGTATACGTCAAGTAAGATATGCTTTATCGTTATTGTACCACATTAACTAAAAGTTACTCAATATAGCAACATTCAATCTAATACTTATCGAGTTTATCTTTCTTTGTTTATCGCTCCTTCATTAATGATATCGTTCAATTACTTGTGCAACCTCTGTTCTGAAACGTATATCTTTTTCAAATAAGCATAAAACAACTCCAAACTGCGCTAAGTAATGCTTTTTAGAGCAAGCGACGCCGTCGGGCTGGTCATATTAAATCAATAGAGAGGCATCCCTCGTTTGTACCTGTGTATGTGTGTACTTTCTTAGGATCCACCAAAAATTGGTTAAATGAGTTGTGGGCCTTTTTTTACTGTACTGACAGCTAATTTTCGAAGCACTTCATCACCCACAGTATCGATCGGATTCCTTTCAATTTTATATGTTTCTTTTCTCTATGCTTCCCTCTTGAAAGCTATTTTTTTTGGCTATCCACCAGAAATTGGCCAAATGGGGAGCATTTATACTTTTCTGGTTGGAAATTTTCAAAATACTTCTTCTTGAGCAATTTTGATCAGATTTTCTATAAATTTTGCACAAATGTTCTTTAGATATGCTTGCGTTTAAAAATAAAAACATAATACTGGTCTTATTACCTTCTAATTTTACACAAATTTTCACAGTCTTTCTTCTCTTGAAAAGCTAGTTTTTTTTGTCGATCCAAAACAAAAATGGGTTAATGGGGCATTTTAAAAGTTTAGGAGCCAATTTTCTAAATGCTTCTATTCCTCCAATTTGATCGTATTCCTTTCACATTTTGTACCAATGTTACCTGGGTAGGCCTCTCTTGAAAGCCTTTGACGATCCACCAAAATTTGCCAAATGGGTGACCATTTTTTGACAGCCAATTTTGAAAAGATTTTCAACAACAATTGTCTTCACGGGTTGTCTTCAAATTTTACATAAATGTTTACCAATCGGTCCGTTATTGAGAATTTACTTTTTTGGTCATCCTAAAAAAATTGGCTAAATCGGGGGCATTTAAAAAATTTATTAGCCAATTTTCAAAATGCTTCACCTCCTACAATTTTGGATCGTTCGTTCAAATTTTGAACAGTTGTTCCCAAGATGGTTTTTCTCTTCAAAATCCGCCAAAACAATTGGCTAATTTCCCGCGTATAAAGGAGGGATATAGTTATGAGACTGTTCGTCTGTCCGTATGTCCACCGGAAACACGTGGTTTTGTCCGCGCAAATTCTCAAAAATCCGGGTGGGGTGCGGTTCTTATTTTTTATACACTGAAAAGGTATATATATATGTTGTACTTGCGCACCGAAGTGTCATTTGTGAAATTTGTGAAAATTGTGAAAATCAAAAATTGTCAAAAATTGAAAAATGTTATGTTAGATTTAGGAATACTGAGATATTTTGTCCGCACTTCTTCACATATAACCATTTGTCATAGTGGAGTCCCCGGCCATAACGTTGCCGGCCATAAAGTATTCTGCCATAATGTTCCCTACCATAAGGTCCACAAATGAATTTAGGACCAAAACGTGCTAAAAGGAAAAACGTATGATAATCCATATTAACGCCTTATTAAGAATTACTCGACCACAAGGCCCCTGGTCATAACGACCCAAAACTATTTTAGGGCCAAAATGTCCCCAATGAAAAAAACGTGTAACCTAAATTAACGCATTATTCAGCTTCACACCCGCCATAATGTCCCCTGCCATAAGGTCCCCAAATGAACTTAGCACCGAAACCTCTTCAAAGCAAAAAATGTATGATACCCTAAATTAACGTTTTGTTAAGCTTTACCCCAGCCATAATGTTCAAGGCCATAAGGTCCCCAAGTTAATTGAGGTCCAAACTCTACTAACAAAAATTGGAATCCAGGGCAAAACGTCCCCATAAGGTCTACAGCCATAAATTCCCCAGCCATAATGTCTCCAAATGAATTTAGGACCAAAACGTCCCCAAAGCAAAAAGAAAGTATGATAATCAAATTAACGCTTTATTAAGCTTTGCGTTGTTTTACATGCTGTCAAGGCAGAATTCAACAAGAAAATGACAAATTGTCAAAAAATTGCCAAAAATTACGTTGGACTTTGCAATTGTGCGATGTTTTGTCAGCACCACTTCGCATATAACCATTTATCTTAGAGACCTGCAGCCATGCACAGTGAAAATCTATATTGTAGATGTACATCGTTACATTATTTATGAAATCGGTGAAAAAGTAGGAAAGTTGGGACCAAAATAATTCAGTAATAAAGGTTTTACTCTATATAATTTATCTTACACAGAGGGTCCCGTCTCACTCTTTTTCGTAACCAGTTTTCCAAACTTTTTATTCCGCATTTTTTGTCGGATTATTCTCTTGAAAAGCTAGTTTTTTGGCGACCCAAGATCAAATTGCTTAAATGAGGGTATTTTGGAAGTTTTGGGGAAAAATTTTGCATAGGCGTTCACTAGCCTAACATCTTCTCGAGAGTTACTTTTGTGGCGATCAACAAAAATTGGCCAAATAAGGGTTGGGGAGGACTGAGCGGTATTTTCGGTAACCGGTTTTGAAACAGCTTCTTCTTTCACAATTTTTATCGGATCGCCTTAAATTTTCATAAATATTCATTACTCTCACCTTCTTTGAAAAGTTACTTTTCTTCCGATCCGCCAACAAATTTGCATTTATAATTTTTGGCAAGCACTTATCTAAGTTATTCTACTCTCATAATTTTCTATCAGGTTACCTTTAAATTTTGTACAAAACTTTACTGAGTATGTCTCTGTTGACATTTTTTGCCGATCTACTAAAACTTTGACTAGTATAGGGCATTTTTTTAATTTTTGTAGCCAATGTTCGGGAAAGTTTTTCTTCCACAATTTTGATAAGATTGCGTTAAAAATATGCATAAATGTTTACTAGGTGACGTCATCTCTTGAAAAGTTACTTTCTTAGCGATCCGCTAAGAATTAGCTAAAGTGGCGGCGGGAGGTGACAGCATTTTGAAACAATTTAGCAGGGAATTTTCAAAATGCCTGTTTCACAAGTTTGTTCGATTTTTTTTCTAATTTTCACCTGTTGTTATTTAGATAATTTTCTCTTGAAAATTTACCTTTTTGTCAATCCGCCAAATATTGTCTAAATACGGGTACTTAAAATTTTATCGCAACCAGTTTTCTAAAGGTTTTAGTTGGAATGCCTTCAAAATTTGCATAAATTTTACTAGCGTGCCATCTCCTGCAATTACTTTGTGGTGATCCACCAATACTTGACCAAATCGGAGGTGGGGACATTTTTCGGTAGCCAACTTTCAAAGCGATTTTTCTTCCACGATTGAGATGGGACTGTCTTCAAATATTTCACAAATGTACATTAGGTGGTTCGCTTTTGAAAATCCACTTTTCTGACGATCCGCTAAAAATTGGCTAAATGGGAGGCATGTAATAATATTTACCAGCCAATTTTCAAAATGCTTCTTCTCCCACAATTTTGACCGGATTCCTTTAAAAATTTGCACAAATTTTCTACAACCGGGTTTAACAATATGAAAGCTGTTTCTGGCGACCATGCAGGTCTATTGATACGTGATTTACTAGATCTCTGCTGATCACAATGTCCCTGGACATTCTTCTTATATTTAAACAATACAATACAAAACCGAAAGCAAAGAGGTACCTTTATTCGGCGCCTTCTCATCTGACACCTGTCACCTTTATATCGTTTCGGACATATACATTGCCCTCCGAGACAAAGTCCACCGTTGAGACATCCGTTTGGAGGACAGTGCACTTCTACAACTTTTTATAATATGTTAGATATCTGTATTCCGCTCCTTTACAAATTCCTAGCCATAAGTTTGAGTCTGAGTTGTAAATGTGCAAAATGGGAGGAAGATTATATATAAATTTGTATGTTGCAACTGTTATATATAAATTTGTATGTTGCAAATTGCTTATAGCTCACAGACAAGTAAAACATTAATTCCCAATTTCGGGGTTTTTTCAGTATCCCTATAGGTAAAACAAAACAAACATTTACACATGCAGATGGATAAGTTGTATGCTTCGCACCTCCTTTTTCTGTTTCGTGGCTCAATACCACACCTTGCGAAATATTTATAGATCAAACTGATTCTGCACTTGACCATAAGATTAAATACCACTTTACAATCTACGATCTTGTGACTTTTACATGGCCTATTGAGATTTTAGAAACTATCTTACATGTTTGTCTGCCTTTTTGTAGCCCTTTGTGAATATATATCTAGCAAAAAAGATTTTCCAACGTTTCGTTTCTTATGCGTTTATCACAACCAAACGCGATCGAAATGCCATTAATGTTCCGCAAAATTTTAAGGGCGACTTCGCCTACTGTTGCTTGATGTCTGCTCTCATAAGTATGAATGAACAAAAACATATAATCTAGATATTGATATGCAATATTATAAACATGGGCGCCAAATGTAAAACTTTGAAAGATCAAACAACAGAGAGGCAGTAATAAAACTTGATCTTGCCTACAAATATTTGGACAGAAAACTTTATGCAAAATTTCCAAAATCTTTCAATGAACAAAGAGAGCAACTACTTTAGAACGATTCGAACATGTATTTTATATTTTTTAAAAAGAAAGCTTTAGTTGGATGTACCTGAAATATTCTAATAAAAATGATGCGATAATTTAAAAAGTACTTAAGACCGCTTAATTTTACGTTTCTTCTACAAACTTTGCAGAAACAAACGTTTGTAGCAAAACTTTTAATTGCTTTGCGTAAGAGTAATTATATTTGTCATAACTGAACAGAAGTGGATTAGATACGGCTTATATTAACCAATACTGTGATAGCAGAAGACAAAAATATAAGCTACTTCTCAAACTGGTGCAAATAAATTATTTCAAGTCCCAATATCACTTCTAAACTTGTTTCTACTTAACATTATCTGTTCAGTTTGTTCGAGTTTGAGACAAAGCAAGTAAGTCAAAGTAATAATATCTTGTTTTGCTTTCACAAAACTGACGAAGAGTTCTATTTAAATTAACATGTAAAACACATTTACCTATAAGTGTCTCGGTAGTAATCGAAAGTAAAACATAATGCGCTCACACCGTAAATATGAAGATTACAATTTTATTTTAACTATTAAACCATGTTTTTGTTACTTTCATTTGATTTATAGAAAGAGCACATGGAAATAATAATGAAGAATTATTTATTTTATGTTATTGTTTTCAGGAGTGAAGTAATGGGATAAAAAATAATTTTAATTTAAGCTTCATTTTAATATAGTTTTGGTATTAAATGATATGATGAGCTAAATAACATTGATATGGTACTGCATTTAATACTTTAACATTTTACTCCTGTTACTTTCATACCTGGAGAAGCTGTCGTACGTGCATTACCAGGAAGAGGACCTACAATGGTAATTAGAATGGTAATTGTAAATATAGAAAATCGTTCTGAATATTTGCAATAACAAAATCAAATAGAATTAATAATATGACTTAGCGTGACAAAAGTGTCAGATATGACAACATTTACATTGTACCTTTACTTGCTTATAATTAACACTTGACAAGCCTTTGGCTTGCAAGGGTTATATGAATTTGTGCGAACAAAATTCGTCCTTTTTTTCTTCTTGACACTTTTTCCGATTTTTTGTATCTTCTTCTTCTCTGACACTATGGGCCCTACGACCATGAAACTTGGGACTTATGAAGAGCTTGATCTGAACATGTGCATGTCACTTTTTATTTTCGTCTTTGATTTCGTTTTCTTTGTTAAAACGCTTTGTGAAAAGAGTGTATTTTTTGCAAATTAATGCGTAGCGACAGCACAGAATACACATTTGCTCAGTGAGCTTTGTGCGAGCTCTCACTCCGTAAAGAGATAACAAGGCGTATGCCTGATCAGTCAATAAAACTTTAAGTCAACAACAACCAAACACTACTCGGCTTATAATACGCATTCAAGCTGTGTTGTTTGCAATATATTATTAAAGAAATAACCCATTGAAGGAAGTATTTTTGCGTTTTAATTTTTGTCAAGTGTTTAACATTTCTCTAGCGGAATGAGCTTCTAGTTTATATTATTTATAGGTTGCTGTTTATTACATTACTTGCGAAAATGAAATGAATATTATTGGGAGTTGCTTTGCTTGATTCCAGGAATAGTCATTGACTCGAGATTCTAACCTTGTCCAGGATTCGGCCAAGGACCTGGATAAACTGGACCAATTTCACACCAGTGGCCCTCAAATCCATCCCTGCAGTCACAGTCTGGCCAGTCGCACGTGCCGCCATTCAGGCATGGGGGATTGCATGCACCTAAACGAACGTTTACGACTGTTATTTCAAATTCAAACACAAACTAACTATAAGTGTTACAAGCTCGGGAATTTGCAGATTGCAAAAGTCTGATAATTATGATACACTTATGAAGAAATGTTTGCTGGAGAAAGAAATGCTTATTTACCGAAGTTAACAGCAAAACCATACCATACTGGTAATCTTTTAATTGTTAACTTCAAATCTTTAGTTTTTAATCTTTAAAAATCAACAAAGCATAGCAATAAATGCGCTGATAAATGTGTTCAAACAGAAGTTCGTTTTGAAACAACAAAAACAAAATGATAATTTTTATACCTGTTTGTGGTGGAAATCCTTGGCCTTGCCCTGTGACGGTTCGAAAATGGTTATAGCGTGCAATTTGAACGCACAAGTTGACTCAAAATGATATATATATATATGATATTTGTTTGTTTTTCTTTTCGCATAGGTTTTACTTGTAATTTACTTTATGTTTTCTTTTTTGAACAAGCTCATTTATATTGGTCTCCCGTTTGTCCAGAAATCAAACACCTCATCTGAATTTTTGTTCAACAATTAACACTGAATATACCAAGCAAGCTTTTAATTGCAAACAGCACTTTCAAAAATCACACAGGATTTTTTTCAAGTTATATTAAATCAAAGAATCAGCAACCAGAGCAAACTTAGAGAAGTTAATCATGTTGGAGGAACTGCAACCTGGAGTTTGTCCTTGTGCCGGAGTGTGGCCATAGCCTTGATCGCATCGCGATCCAAAAACTCCATCCGGACAATCACATTCGTTTCCTTCTTCGCACGTCCCTCCATTCTGGCATGGGGGATTACACCAAACTACATCGAAACACAGACGAGCTTTGTTTATCACTCTTAGCCTTCGAACTCACTCAACATGGACATAAAGATTAAAATAATAACTTTGTCAACTCAATTTTGATCCAATTTAACTGTTTAAATAAATAGTTTCAATACTATTCTTGATATATTCATCCAAAAATAAACACTATGTTTTATTTGTTTGACGTCAATTGGTAAAAAAATCTGGCCAATTTCAGAACTTACATTTTCTGCTTTTTAACTTCACTCAAAAACATTCAGCACTATTTGGTTACGTACAGTATATCTTTGTCTGTTTTATTCCACCTGCTAAATTTTCCCTTTGTAAAAGAAATTGAATTGTTAAACTTTGCAGAATATAACATTTAGAGGTTTTTTAAACAGATTATTTAAGGTATTCTTTTGTGTATATTATCCTTTTTAGTATATTATCACGAGAACTTACTTTGAGCACTGGCTTGACATACCAGCAGAACTAATACTACAACTTCACTTGACATGATGTCTCCTTTATATAAAAACATAAAGATAATAACACAACTTGATAATGCTGAAAGATCAAAAGTGTGACATCATTTTTTATCCTTCTGAATGAAAATCATATCATCTTCACATAAGAGAAAAAGTCTTGTTAAACGGGAAAAGAATAAAATATTTAATTAGATATGTCTGTTATAAATATTACTTTATTATCCACTTAGGAAAGAGATGTGAGGAATGATTACATATGACATGCTCAATCATGGCCACAGAAATCAATGATAAAAAATCAATGACAACAACTGAAAATATTCGACCTCGAACACTGTGGAAGTTTTAGATTAAGTTAACAGATCATCACTGGTCAACACAACAGAAATAGTAAGAAACTTTGTACAAAGACGTCTATATAAAAATAACAAACGAGAACCACCCATCAGTAAAATAAACCAATCGGGAAGTTGTGTTAGTTACAAGTCCTTGTATACAATTATATGTGTTTCTTTTCTAAAAGCTGATCGGTAAAAACATAAGGCTTCCGGATACATCAAGTTGTCATATAAGCTAAAAAATACAATGATTAGATTAGTGGGCATACAATTGTGCAATTGAAAACTGTGCATATTCCTTTTCTGTAATTCCCTGAATCCTGGTCATGTCATTCAGCAGTAGATGTGAATCAACAGCCTTATCCTAAAAGTCAATTACTCACATTGAGTTAATGATATCATGCGTGCATTCGAATTCGTAGTGGAAGTAATAACGAAAGCGGTTTTACCAAAGTAAGAGAGAAGCCACAGAAATGAAGGATTCCACACACAAGAAAGCAGATCTCCGCTTAATCGTGGTTGTTATCGTCTGTCCAAACTCCAGACTTCTGTTCAATTTGGTATGGAAACAACAAGTTAAATGGCTTAGACAAGATACTCCGAAAAAATCTCTGGCATCCAAATTTATTGCAAAGGTTTGATCACCTGGGTGGTTTGCAGTGGATCCCAAGAACAACAAGCCAAAAGATGATTATCTCAACGGTAGCGTTAAATTCACTTGAGGTCATCAAGGACCAGGTAAATATTGAATTTGGTTGTAAGCTGGTTTTGAATTTGGTTTAACTGGTGATCATAGATCATCGTTTCTGACCTAGTGCTGAATAGGCGTTGAATAAGCAACTCTGTGTAGACGTTGATTTTCATTGCAAAAACAATATCGCAGCATAAAATCTTGTTGTAATTTGGATGCGACCATAGATCAACTCCTACTCAACGTCTTTAACATCCATTAAACATACGTTAGATGAAACACTCTTTGGAAGTAACATTTACTTCGATTGCCAAAAACTCAACTTTTTCCTACGCTCAGTTGACGTCACTGACGCAGCGTGGGATATATTTAGAAAAATCGACGATTTGTGTATACCTAAAAAAAAGGATATCGCAAAAAATTCCTATCGGTTGCTGTCTAGACGGTGATATGGTTAATATATGTCACTCTTCCGAAGTCAAAATAAGTCGGTAGATAGATAATGTGAAGTTTATGGGCGGAGACTCCCTATTTAGGTAACTGCATAAAAAAGATCACCTCCGTGAAATATTTGGCTGCTCCCCCCCCCCCCCCCGCTGATAAAACTTTAGGCAGGTACACGCGGAATTGATGAAAAATTATTATTAATGTGTTAAGGCCGGTACACGCGAAATTGATGAAAAGTTATTATTAATGTGAAGCATTAATGTGAAGTTATATCCTAACAAATGGACGGACGTGTTGTTTAATTTTTTAGCGATTTTAGCGAATTAACAAAAAAAACCCGGCATGGTATTTGTAATGTGAAAACAACTTAATAGCAAATGCTGAGGTAAGTATCCCCGAAATGTGGCAGATAAGCATCACCGATGAGATATTTGCTGTTCATTCTAACGGCAAAGATAAAATACATACCAAATATGAGCAATATTTTCTCACTCTTTGTCATTAGTAGAGAGATTAATAGCTTGCATGTGCTGTTAGCGATATCACAGCGCGTACTTTATTATTTGCATATAAAAAGATAATAAATTTTGAAACAAATTGAGGCTGAAAATCCTCAAGTGTAATAACTACACTGTAACACTAATTTGAGCAAATCTACAGATGAGTTGCGCTACATGGTAACTTTTCTGTCTGCTTCACTAATTGAGGATTTCCGCCGTTCACAATAAAAACTCAGTACGCGTATAACACACTCAAGGCACGATAAACTGATGTGAAGCATGTTATATGCACTTGTATAGGCATGCCAAGCATGTTACATGCGCATTATGTAATCACGAGGAGAATGCTACAAGCACATTTTTACTCAGGACAAGTATGCTAAATGTAGGGTATAGCATGACACTCACAAGATATATTCTTGAAAAGCAAGTTATATGGAGATCATATAGGCATGGTGGGCATATAGCCAAACTTGAAAACGTAAGTAACATACTTTAGACAAGCATTCACGAAGGAGCATTATTTTCCATTCGGTATAAGAAATAACATAATAAAACTTTCAAACTCTTATTTTCAATCTCATTGCAAATGTTCAAAGTATTGATGAAATGCATGAAAGTTAATTTGATAATTTAATGTCACGCATTTTCTGTATCATTCTATCATCTTATTTCATTTTTAAAAGCGATTCCATCTATTCCCCAGTGTGTCTTGTATCTAGTCTTTAGAGAAATAAATAGTTGTATGTGGCATACACAAACTAACAAATGACCTCAATATGTTAAAGTTGTCAACTGCCCAATAAAAAGTGTTTGTAGAATATAAACAAATTAATCAAAAAAAAAAATTGAGAGATACATCTTAATAGCGATCAAACTGCTTCTGAATGCTTTTGAAATCATGAAAGTACTGCAGAAACCCCATTCTCTCATGAGATGTTGCAACCAATTATTTCTCTTTTGTTTTATGGGGTATAATGATACGGTTGAATTTTCATGTAAATTTATAACTTGCAAAAACGTCTTCAATTTACAAACACTATGAATTAAAAGAGGGTCTTAAAAACTTAATATATTGATTAATTTACGTCAATAGAAGTGTCACGTTTTTATTCATTAGATTCTGAGTTTCAGTAAACATTTGAAATAAAACTAAATACTTACAATGAAAAACAAAGATGAATGAGGCATTATACGGTCAGACATGATAATTATGTTATTTTGGCATTGTTGCTATTGCTATTTCTCTTCTTTTTTTGTTTGTTTTTTTTACTTCATGTGAAAAAGTGTAGAATGTAGTTATACAATCCGCATTCTACAGATTACAGAGGTTTACATAGACAGGGATTTTTACACAAAATCATTTCTTTTGAGTAGCAAGGACCCATCCAGTATAGTAAAATCTATCTCCCATTTCAGGGTATCCTAAACTCATGGTTTTTCTCTTAAAAAATTAGGGGATGTGTATTCAAGGTTTTAATTACAAATTGGTATTTGCTGTCTTAAATAAGTAAGGCCTGCATACCCAAGGTTTTAATAACAAATTGGTGAGTGCTGTCTAGAATAATTAGATGCTGTATATCCAAAGCGTTGAGAATAATTAGATGCTGTATATCCAAAGCGTTAAGCAAAACCTACCAGATGCTCTGTTACATAAGATTCTGCAAAGACAATTTGAAAACAGTACAAATATACTTAAAACTTTTGATAGGTCTCAGATTAATGTTTGCACGATGTGTATGAATGAAATTTTTATGCACAATTACCTTAGGTTTAATTCATTCAAGATTTTTTTATTTATTTGTTTATTTTTTGTTGTTTTCTTCTTTTTCTGCACAATTCCGAAAAAGCGGCAAAAGCTAGGAAAATGAATTTTCGCGCACTGGTACCGGGCTGATGTCATCGTCAACGTTTTATGACGTCCTGAAACTTTAAAGCTATCTCGAAAACGGTTACAGTTTCGTAATAAAATACATTATCGTAACGAATTATTTTGTGACTGACCTTTTCAGCTGCCGCGTTACTATGCCGTGATCTATCGCTTTTTATCATTTTTATCAAATTCTAATGCTGATTTTAAGTTTATGCGATGCAGAAAATTTCAAATTACAGAAATTGAAGTTAATTATACTAGCTACTGAAACTCTCTCTCCAATCCAACCTTTCTTATTCCGTCATTAAACACGACAAAAAATGCTTATGTGAGTGCTCATTTCGGTATGCTAACTGCTATTCAATGAACATAGCAGTTGCAAGTGCTGGTTCAATAACCTTCAGTGCTGCTGAATCGTTTTATACTAGAGTATTGTGAGTTTGGCTGCTGAGTTTGCAAAGCACCTTGTCAGAGGGCACGATACTTAGCAAGAATGTAAAATAGTTGATTTTCCATGAAGAAATAGCGTTTATTATTTCTTGATTTATTTTGTTAACTGTTATTTTCTAAAGAGATTAAAGATTTATTCCAACATTCGAAATCCTACACTTTCATTTCTGTTTTTTTTTCATTTTGCCATTTTGGGTTTCCTCTGAACTCGATAAAACAATTGGATAGAAAATTCAACTTTGCAACCACCATTTGTTACAAGAATGCTGCGTTATCGCGTCACATTAATGACGGCATAGTAATTAAATAATATCAGAAAACATTGCGATGATCGGGCAACGCATCGTACCCAGTTTTGATTGATTACGGAAATTGAAACAAAACCTAGCTGAATATTTAAACAGACGTCGATTATTCGACATGTAATCTAAGTTGCTAATGGAATTAAAAAAAACGTCCATCTCCTGACTTTATAAAGACAAGTTTTCGACGTCTACATATCAGGATGTTTGACGCCTATTCAATGTTGTATCAAAAACGTTAATTGGGCGTCGGAAAAAATGTTTAAGTTGTAAAATCAATGTCTAAACAACGCTACGTTACCGACATCTATTCAACATTGTGTCAAAGACGTTGATTAAACATGATAGAAATCGATGTTATATTTACGCCAGCATGTCAACTGGGACACAGCAGGTCAAAAACTATGTTTCGTGGAGTTTTAATGCAACTGCCACCGTGGCACTTGTTTTAACGTAGGTCAATGCAGAACTCTTAATTGTCGAGTCTTCAGTATCGTACTTTTTATAGTCCCAAGTGTAATTTTTGTTACTCGGCAGCGTAAGCGCTCTAGTTTAGTCCTAAAGCCATTGTCTATTCCACAACTATAGCCTATATCAATAACCGTTTTTCGTACACTTTCTCAGATAAAGCAAGACACTGTTGTGGTAGTAGACGTGGTCTGGACACAAATAGATTTCTCTTGTTTACCTCTCAGCTGCATTCTTCAGCATAGAAATATGAAAGCTAGAATCAATCTTTGCACAGTCTATTAATACTTACTAAAATTACACACTTACTACCAACATCGATAGTACTGAAACACCTTTAGCGGATTTGCAACAGCTTTAAGAATTTAATCTGTCCTAATGTTTTAGCATTCAGTATAAACACAGGATTTTGAGCCCCGTTATGAAAAGGTAGTAAAACTGACAATTTGAAACTTAATTTTATAGTTAATATTGAATATCAAATTCGACAATGAAACTCTTCGGGAATTGCACATTTCTCACATAAATGAGCAGCTAGCAGAAAACAAAGTTAGACAAAAGCATTGTCGGACGACAAGTAGCTGCCTTTTTTCAAACTGAACGAATAATTCAATCAAATCACATTCAATAGAAATCTTAAGAAAACGTTTTAATTAAGATTATTTTTATATGAAATACCAAAATCAAAAACAAAATTAGCCAATAAATTAGAACAAAAATACATACCGCTGATTGACAACATTGCCGCTTTTTATGTTGTTTTATATACATGTACACATATGTTTTTTACTTAATTTTCCAGAAAATTGGTACTTGGTTTCGACTCAGTTTTCTCTAAACTTCACTAAAGTGTTTGTATTGAAATTACTTACATAGGTGAAAAAATTATACATATAAGAATCACACTAAGAAATATTGCAGAACTAGGAAGTTGTTCTAAAGTTTAAAATATGATAAAATAATTTGAAAGATGTATACGAAGCCAAGTATCACTCGAATT
Organism: Protula sp. h YS-2021; assembly: GCA_949752745.1. Lineage (NCBI taxonomy): Eukaryota > Metazoa > Annelida > Polychaeta > Sabellida > Serpulidae > Protula > Protula sp. h YS-2021. The sequence goes on along the minus strand of OX457027.1, from coordinate 26,603,794 downwards.
TTCTATAACCGAAGATGGATACGTTAATATACTTTAATTGATTCACTTAAGGACGGAACAAGCTGCGGCTAACAGATGTCTTTTAATTATCTTTAATTATCTTAACTTATGTAAACAATTCGTAAAATTGCTTTTCTGTGGTATTGTTTCTAAATATTCATTGCCTTATACATTGTAGCACAATAGACTGGGTTCAAGGCTATAGCTCAAGTTTATCAATTAATTATTTAATCGATTACTTTACCATCATAAAAGAATTGTACATATTTATATATTTATGTTTAATTTATCATATATAAGCATATATAATCACATTTCTACGTCATATGCAGGCATACTTGAGCAAAACCGATAAGAGGATAACGAAAATAAAGAATGACTGACCTGTTTATTTGAAAAATTCTACTCCATGAACCTTTTAAAAAATATTTGCTCTTTGTCGATTTTGTTTATGTTCTGTCAAATGCAATAGACGCTGGCAGTTCACAAGAGCATTGTTTTGCGAGCAAGGGAAATTCGGTTTTATAGCCAACCGCCTGTTTCTCACACACATTAACTTATCGTGAAATAATAAAAAAACTCCCTCTTTTATTAAGATTGAGCACGCATAAAGATGCAAATTTGACGCCGTTCAATTACAATTTCATTGGGAATTTGCATTTGTATAGCGTGTTTTAGACATTTTAACATAATTAATGTCATTACATAATTATGGTTGTCCTACTAGAATGACTACAGATGTTTCAGCCTTTTTGCTTATTATTCATTAATTTAAATAAAAATTGTCAATAGACCAAATATTATTCCAAACATCGGAACATTTTTAATGTGCTACCAAGTGTTTTGCAAGATTTACTGTATAAAGAATCCTAATATACCGGACGCCTCAGATAAAACCTGGTATTTGTGTATCTTAACATGCATTGTATGTTGTTGCTGTTATGTGGTGGGAGCATCATGTTAACATCGTATAGCAATACCATTGTTTTAGGGCACCACCACTGGCAGATAAGAGTCCATTTGGAATTCTATTATAGAAACATATAAAATCGTTTACAAAAAGTTACGGCTTAATTACTTTAAAGCATCTGAGGGATGGCTGAATATTTTTCAAAACTATTTAGCCTTTTATCATTAATTGGTGAAGGAGCTCATGTTAATCTTCATTTCACCAAAACTGGAAAGAACAAGTGCAAACCATAACAGATGGATATGAATCAAAGAGTATATTTTACAATGATGAAACGCTTTTGCTCTTTCGAGCACTCATAAACGAATCTTTGAGAAAATTCTCCGCAGAATAAAGCACTCCATGAGAATCACATCTTGCTATGGCTAGAGAAATTAACAAAACTTCGCTGAAGATTAGAAGTACAAAAAGTACTCACATTCTGTGACAAATTAAGTAACTTTCAGAACTACACCATTAAGCAACAAACCATATTGTAATGCTTACATATTTTCTAAAATAACTTTAATTCCATGAGGGAAAAAATGTCTGTTATGATTGATTGTTTTACGTGGTGGTATGGCTCATCAAAATCAGGAGTGGATTTTTTCACTGGGCGCTTTTTTGTGCCGGATACTTGCCGGCATCCTTTTATCAAGTTATTTTTAAATTGCAAAAAAATGAATAATGAAATGCTTTCACTGCACTAGCTTCAACAATTTTTACATAAAAACTTTTCAGTGTCACACTGACAGCTTTTCCCAAAACTTCAGGCATTTACACATTTTAACATTTTGTTTGCTAACGCAACAGAAGACCAACTGTTGCTAGGCTTAGGTCTCACTTTTCGCGACTTACATGACACCGATAGAAACTGTTAACTACATTTTGTAAAAGTTAAATATTGTATTTTTAACTTGGATAAGAGAGGGACATATTCTGTGCATTTTTCAGATCGATTATCATGAAGTAAGTTAGTAGTCAATCGCAGACGACCTCTGAAGGGGTGTGGCATACAATCCTTTCCACCTCACGATTCGCACTAATTTTCTAATATCAGAACGTGAGAACAAAACATGCAAAAAGCAAAGGCAGCTTTTATAATGTGTTAACAGATAGATATATTTTTAACAATATCAATTTCGACGTCATTTTTTAAGTGTGTCATGTTACAAAGTCACACCTTATGTCACGAATCTTTCCAGTGTTTATCAGCAGATTTTACCTATATGAAACGCTAATAATTAACAAAATATTAACTAAGTATCACTCTGTCAATGGACAACACTTCGTTTCGTTTCATGTCCAACATTAAAAATTACGATTTTTAGATATCACTTGCAAGGTAGAGTTTAGAAATATTTGCAAAATAGTATTTTCATGTCAGGTTTTACGTCATGAGTCATTATATTTTGCGAGTTATTTTTCTATGTTATGTACAAAAGCTAAATTTGTTTGTCTACACATTAAAGCGTACTTATATTGAAGGTTTTTTCACTTGTAAGGTATTATTGGTTTTACAATTCATAGAACACACTAGTGGCAGTCTCCAAACTGCAGTGATACCATAGGCAGCTTTATTTCTCTCCTTTAATCCTAATGCATATCTCTTCTGGGCAAAATTTGAAATATTTCATAGGATTTAATCAGTAGGTTTCTAATAGACGAAAATATTGGATTCATTCATTTGTAAATAAACCGCCGCCTTATGTATATATTGCTAATAACATTATATAATTCACACAGTTGCTTATCTGAATAATAAATGTGGAACCCAGTATGTTAATCTGGCTAATATATATATATATATATATATATATATATATATATATATATATATATATATATATATATATATATATATATATATATATATATATATTAAAATATATATATATATTAAACAACACTTCATATAGCGCCAGTGAATACAGCTCCCTATTGATGTGAAACAGCCAGACAGAAACCGATGACTTGAATCCTAAAAGGATTTAAATATGAAATTGAAATCTCATTGGTTCAAACGGGCTTAATTATTTACCCTCTTTTAAAAAATTTACAGGGTTTTATAGACAGACATTAAGTTTGCTTTCACTGGAGGTCAATTTCTGTCGCTAAGATTTTTATTATGAAAGGAAAAATAATTAACTTTACATTAGTCACCAATTATCATTCCTAACAAATGCAAATTAGATTTTAACAAAAGAAAAAATAGTGTTACATCAATCAGCAACGCTTCCTTGCAAGAAAATGCATATATGAATCCGATTGAGTTTCGCTCATTTATTATTTTTTTATCTTTAAGCACCTATTCGTCCTGAGAGAACGTTCTCCGAAACACTCCTCAATATGTATCAAATATTTTCATTTTTAGCAAAGCTGAAGAGGCAAATGATTTGACCTGACTAGGTTTAGGACTTGGCGGAATCCTCTGCTCGATCGCAAAGGCATGTCAAATTTAAAACTAATTAAGCATTGACAAAAATTAAAGTATTTTCTCAAATTAATAAAACAAAAACGTTGTCTTTATACTCAGTTGCAAAGAATTACCTTTTCGTGAATTAAAGAAAACAGTCATTGGTTTAAAGTATCATATGAATATAAATGTTAGTAAATAGATTTTGAGTGTGAAAATATTTATATTTTAGCAAAATATAAATGAATATAAAATAAAAAATTACATCACAAAATGTAAATTTTCATTTTCATGTTCCGAAAATAAAATGCTGGCTATTTGACCATAAGTTTATAAACTAAAATTGCGTGGTCACTTCTTTAATCATTTTTTGTTAATCAGTGTATTTCTGACATTACTTGAATGATAAATGAAAGATAATAGTTTTGGCTATTAAAAATCCATCAATCCATAATAAAAATTTAAATGCATACTTTTTGGATATTATTTATCTTGCATATTATATTTACGGATGCTGTAAGTTTTATCTTGTTTGGTGTACATTTTGTCCAGTTTGCTGACTTTGCTGATCGCTACACGTGGAAGTTCTGGTTTTTTTCAGACCGGCTTTCGTTCGGTAAATGCTTTCTTGCCATCAAGAACGTAATGTACGTTATTTGTAATAGCCAGTGAGATGGTTTCTGAGCGGTTTCCTCAAAATTTCTATTTCGAGGATTTTCCTTCTGGTCAGCAAACAGTTTGCATTGAGTCGGCTCTGCAAACAGGAAAGTTTCAACTATCCACTGGCTTCTTACTGCAGCAACTTTTTTTAAGGAGTTGCATACATTATCTCTTTCTGTTGGTTGACACGCCAACAGTTAATGTTGTGACGATTTATCGCGGTATTTGAGTAGTGTAGCCCCTTCTGTTCAGATATGATTCGGTATTGAACCGATAATGCTTGCTGCGGTGACGGGTATCGACATTAGGTCGTGTTGTGCACCTCATGCTTTATTTAGTTGACAAGCATTGTAAACATATTCAAAGGGCACTTGCTAGGGTTATCCATGCCTGGTGGTTTATTCCTCAAAATTCTTTTTTATGTATCGCGTCAACCAATATTAACACATTATAACCCATTGTCATGGCTTCCATGCCTATTGCTATTCGCTGATTGGGATACCTCTCTGGGTCGCCGGGGTAGAACCCCCCTTCCCCAGTGAGGCTCGTGAGGACTGACTTATATACACTTATGCAGACCTTGTAGACTTTTGCAGCCTCCAGCAGACCAAAGTTATTCACAGACTTTCGATGAAATCAGAAGAGAGTAACAAGGTAGAAATCGTACAAAATTATACTTTGCAAAATAGTGAAAAAGCAAATTTAGGTTAAATCAAGCTTCTAATTCAAATTTTATTCAGGATATAAGATAGGCTGACTCGGAAAGAAAATTCCTAGAAGAGTTTCAATTCTTAAACTGGCAGAAAGTGCATTTTTGACAACTCTTCTGCATGTGATTTAAGGCTGAAAAAGTCGCCACTCTTCAAATAGAAAGAAAAAATGGATCATATTTCTAATTGGGGTAGTCAACCACACAAAATTAGCCCATTATCGTGGTCCCCAAGCGATGCCGTCGTCGTATTACCAGTTCTCTAATCGCCAGCACTACAAGAGTGCCGACACGACACACGAACCTTTTAAATTTGTTGTCCATGCAATTATGTTATTAATGTGTTTAGTTTCTATTTGTCTTGGTTAGTTCACATTTGACATTTGAATCGGAACAGCCTCTTGCATCTTAACATACTCACAGTTTTTTTTCACGGAAACTACATTTGATCACTATTTCTACCCACATTTATCAACACCGCGTTGTTTACAAAATGTTGAAAATGTTACCTGTTTTCAGTGTTTGTGTACATCTGCAGTAGAAATAGCATATGCAAAAAGTAAACAAAAAGCAGAAAGTAAACTGCGGTGAAGAAAATTGGAATTGGAATTGGTGCAGTTTTTTTTAATCAGCCTTATAAACTTAAGTTTTCGAAGTAGTATACATGTGCAATTAATTAATTAATAATCGAAATTTAACTGAATTGCGGTAGGTGGTTGGGCGATAATTGAGTATTTTGTCGACCAAGTCAAAACCCACAAGCACCGGGAAAAGTAGTCCTAAATGACACATGGAAGGAAGGGAAAGAGAGGGAGTTACCTGGGACTACGGGAAGAGGAGATACCAGTAGAACTGGTTAGAATAGAAACTTGATAAGCCAGATGCACATTTGCAAACCCTTTCGACTCAAACATTCCTTATTTTGTGATATTTGGCAAAAAAAAAATTTTCAGTCACGAAAAATGTTCTTTTCAGTTTCACCAATTTGGGTCTAATGTAACCATTCACTTTTCTCTCCCTCGTACAAGGCCCGGGCCTTAGAATGCGATGGATGGTAGAATTAAAATTTTGGCGTGTGAAGACTGAATCCCCTGTACTCATTTTACTGTCTGATGTCCTCAGAATTACATGCTTGGAAAGTGTATCTCATAATATTGGAACATGAAATTCGTTCTACTACATCGTTTGTATCGCTGTTGCTGATTGGTTCACATACAGACGGACATTTGATGTCCCAAACTTTTGTATTGTTTAGCTAAGAAATACAGTTTGTACTTTTTATTGCCTGTGTGTCAGGAATTTGATGTGTTTTGTGTTTTGTGTTACCTCTGTCAGTGGTATTTATTTGTTCGGTATAATTTAAGGAAAATTTACCTAAAATAATCAAAAACCCATTATGTTATCCCAATTACTGTCTGTTACTTGTACGAGAATGAGTACACCTGGAAAAAGAGTCCAATATTATCCATTCACAGAGCGGTTTACTTTTGCTCTGCAGGCCCACATGTTGTGATTTAGGGAGTGAGAGTTCGTGGAACTGAGATTCAGGCGTTTGATTACTTTAAATTACATGGCATTTTACGTATCGTCCTGTGTTCAAACTTTTTAAGTTGTTATCCTTATTTTTTGTGCAGCACTTTATCTATGTGTTAATTTCTAGATTTTTTGAGTACCTCTGTGTATATCTGGATGTGCCTGTGCCATATTACCTTGCTATTGGGTTATTCAATATGTATTTTTATACTTTGCCACTATGTCTTTAAAAGTATTAATACGCATGGCGTCATTTTGAGTATAAAACAACCTGTACCTTGGAGTGGGGGTCAGTCTAGCGTTTATTGTCTGAGGGGTGAGCAGAGGCGGGGTGTTGTGATGAAACAGTACTTCATATAAATATACCTTATTTTTCGTAATGCTGATCGTGTTTCATTGGAACTTCGACAAAACAGCAAATCATAACCCACAAAGCATTTTTTTTTTTTTTTGAAAAGTTGCAAGAGGACAATGCGTGGCAATTATGCAGCATATCTTTTTTGAAAGTTTTAATTTTACTTTTTGGATGCCATTTCTTTTAAACTTAAAAATTTTCAATTTAAGTTTTTGCATAGTATTCAATTTTCGCTTAAAATGTATAAGATACTCTGCAAAAACCTAAAATATCAATTTATATTTAAGGATAATAATTCAGAAATTGAGAAATGCCTCGGAGATTTGAAGATTGGGAGCAGTTAGAAAATTTGCCTTGCACTCACTAATTGATAGTTAAAATATGTCATTTTTATATGCTTAAAAATAAACTGTCAGCTGTCAAAATTATTAAAACAATGAATACATTTAAAGTTTGCGTTTGATTTGAACCTCGTTGGCTAAAATCCAGTACTTATAGTGGACTTTTCACAACTTTTATTAACATTTTAAAAGCCGAATTTTACGTATGTTTATATAGGTTTTCGTATCAAAACAGGTGTAAACAATTTTAGAAATTCGCCAGAAATCGTACAGAGAAGTTTTTTCACCAAAAATTACCGTGGTTTTAACCTTAAGCACATGTGTGGACGGAACGGATCAAATTTTGGGAAAATTACAAGAAATCTCGCAGGCACACTTTAGAATATTATATTAACACCTCCTTTTTATCGAGTAGATTCATATAGTTCTTTTGTATAAGCTAAAATTTCGTAGCCTAGGATTTTTTCATAGTACAGTCGAATCCATTTAAACCGACATCGCTTTAACCGACATATCGTTTTAACCGACATGTTTTCACGGTCCCGAAGGATTTACCCCATTGACCCCCATTATATAACGTCGGTTTAAACAAATATCGTTTGTCCGACGTAAATTTTGCTGTCGAACAAATTTTTTCAGCCCCTTTTTTCGAAAAATAATGATGATTGACAGATCCCTTTTGTATGATATTATACCTATTGTCATTTCACTGTGATGTTATACATTTGAGCCATTGTTTCTACTAACATCACAGAAGTTATGTACACACAGAAGCCTATTCAATATGGCTACGAAACGAAAGCATTCTCTCTACAGTCTGAATATGAAGTAAAAGCGATTCAAGAAGTGCTAAAAGGGACAAAATCTAAAGCTCAAATAGCACAAGAACTTAATGTTCCACACAACACTCTCAGTACCTGGATAAATCAGAAAGATAAAATTATTAGTATTTTTGACACTTCAGTGTGCTGGGAAATATTTTAAAAGCGTAATGAGTTCGTCTCAATTAAAAAAAGTGTAAATATTGCATTTTGACTGATAAATGTTTTTAAATATTTTGATGGAAACAATCCTGAAAGTATCACGAGCATAATATCATGTATTTTGGTATAGCATATTAATAAAATATGATATGGATACAGTTTTTCTTTCTTACGAGTTTCAAAAAGCCAGTACCTTTTAACCGACATATCGTTTAACCGACATTTTTTGCTCAGTCCCGGCGATGTTGGTTTAACGAGATTTCACTGTACTTCTTAGCGTTATTCTGCAAGTTGTTAAATTTTATACTTTTCTAAAACATTCATAAAAATTATAGTTATAATTTGAAACAACCCCGTTTGGGCAGCAACCTCTTTTTTACCTTCTAAAACTTTTTTTCCCAAGATCGTAGCGATTCTCTGTGTGTATTCCCTCAGTAGGCTAATGACATACCCATGCTTCTCGTTAATGTCGATTGTGTCAACCAATCAAAGAACGAATTAAAATCAGGTCGGGTCAAGAACTCTCAAAGAAACCTATGTCAACCGGGTAATTGTTTGTGCACTTTTTGTAGGTAAACGATACCAACATCCTACGACACTCATGGGACAAATGACATGCAAAAAATAGATAATTCCTTTGGGCAGTTTTTTGTGTGTAAATAGGTACACACTCGCAAGCTATTTTGCTTTTTACACAGTTGACCTCACTGGATTCTGAGGATATGATTTGTTTATGACTGACCATGCGCTGCTCATACATGTCTGCCCCCACTCATCGAGAAATGCCAGTTGACAGGCATTTGTCTCCAAAATTGCATTCGTAAACATTTCCGAGTAAGCAGGCTTGACGTTTTGGGGGTAAAATGCATGGAGAAAAATATCAAAATCACTTTAAGCAGGCCTTGAGCTCGTGAATAAATTTTCCTGCATAAAGCTTTCACACCTTTAAGATTCGCCATAACAAAGAATAGCAACTTTTCATGCAATTTCTTTCTTTGTTTCTCAGTTTATTCCCACTCAGATCCTGCAACATTTCTCAATTGAGCATGAACTGGTTTACTGATTTGCAAGAATTTAAAAGTGTTTTTTTTTTCAGTGCTATGCTTTGCATTCTGATGTGTCCATATAGCCTCTTTTCGAGAAATGCATTGTTTTTTAGCCTAGCCGACTTTCGTGAGTGGGCTATTCTACAAATTATTTGTGGGGTATCCGTCGTCCTTTATGTGTGTGTTTCAAAATGCTACTCTTCCTTCACTTCTGGTCCGATCCGGAATGTTCCCTTGGTAGTCCTCCACGCAGCTTGTATTTTTTGGGGCTTGGCCAAAATATTGGCTAAATTTAAGAAAGCACAAAAATGCTACTCTTCTTACAAATCGGGCCCGATTGAGCTGACATTTTACAGGAATATTCCTCTCAAGTTCTTGCGTCAGGCTTGTATTTTGTTTGGCCACTTGCCAAAAAATATTGACTCGAAAACGGTCATACTGCAGGAAAAATCACAAATTGCTGGTACATAGCGCTTCTTCGCCAGTTGTAAGGCCTGATTAGCCTAGTGGAGGACTGTGTAGCCCAGTGGTCAGTGTTGTCGCTTGCCAAGCAAGAGTTCGTGAGCGCAGATTTTCATGGTCTCCCGTGAGAGGTTTTGCAGGCAATATTATAGTTTTTTTTTTTATTTATAGTTTTGTTTCCCAAAGAAGCAGTCCTGATGCATATAAGGCCCATACTGCATTAATTCATCTATTAGTGGTTCGACATTGTAAGATCTATGCGACAAATTACAATCAATCCGTGTTTGAAATGATCAATGCTGTCAGTATAGATGGGCACACTGTAAACCGACTTGGCAGAATTATCTGAAAAAAAAACAGTGTATAAAACTTTTTATTATATGTCTCCCCCTAAAGGAGACATATATAGCCTTATTGTTGCGATATCTCCGAAACGGTTTGTTGGATTAGGCTGAAACTTGGCAAGAAGAACTCACAAAAAACATGTAATTGTTTACTGCGAAGTGTTTCTTTATTTCCATTGAAAATGTATTTTTGGCGAATTTTTAAATTTTTGATTTTTTACTTTTTTGGCCATATTGTTGCGATATCTCCGAAACAGTGTGTTGGATTAGGCTGACACGTGGCAAGAAGAACCTAAATATAGTGCAAATGTTTACTGCGAAGTTTTTCTTCATTTCCGTTGAAAATGTATTTTTGGCGATTTTTTTAATTTTTGAATTTTAACTTTTTTGACCATATTGTAACGATATCACCGAAACAGTTTGTTCCATTAGGCAGAAACATGGCAAAAAGAACCCATATGTAGTGGAAATGTTTTTCTGCGAAGTTTTTCTTTATTTTCTGTAAAAATGTATTTTTGGCGATTTTTTTTTTTTTTTTTTTCAATTTTTTGGGCTCGCCAATGTTGTACTTCTAAGCAAGGTATTTTTTTCCACGTGACTGATTGGGGGGCAGGGGAGACATATCCGTTTTTGTTTTAACAGAAACACTGGCCAGTGTAGTTTCTCTTTCTTTCAGCCTTTCCTTCAGCCTTTGTTTCTTTCAGACAGATTTTCAGTGAAGCTGTAGTACTTTGGCTATCGTTTCTGAAAAAAAAACTGGCCAAAAATTGGCAAAAACTGATAGCTTTAAGAGAACCACAAGCGTACCGTAGATCTGTTGATTGCGATATTGTCCATGAGGTCTACTAAGGAATTAAATTTTTTCAAAACTGGTTGGTTCCTCCTTTCACGTTTGTAATGTCTTAGGTGTTACGGCTGGGCACAACGTCCACGGACATTCTTTTCCTTTCCTCAACGGTGGATTTACAATCTGATGCTGGGTTTCTAAAAGACTTTATTAAGTACTTTGCCGTGATGAGCTCACACGAGCCTTTACTGTACTTAACTAGTAGTCAGAAACCAATGGATGTCTTAAATTAGTGAATAAGTACTAAGTACATTGTTGATTTTTGTCCATTTATGTTTATCATTTAACCTGCAGCTTGACTCTTAGAACGTAATTGGATGACAGTACTGCAACTTGAAAAAGGATATTTTTTCGTATTGTACGTTTATTGACATACCCAGTATATGCATATGATGTTCTTGTACGTAAATTTGCAGCATTAGTGACATGATGCCGATATATGCGTGGCAAAACCTCCCAGGCTCACCTTCCAAGGTGTACAACTCGCTTAACACACGAAGAAATGAGCTTCTCAAGAAACTGGCTGCAGAGAGCAAAGAAGAAGGTAACTCTTTATGCTGCAGCACTTGTGCTGTGCTTTTAGAAAAAAAGTGGCTGTTTTTTGTTAAATATAATAGAATTTTATTTAATTATATGATATAGAATTCGAGGTAACGAGACTAAATAAAACGAGGGAAAGAGACTAGATTTTTGAAAAGCAGAAAATGTCTTTTTTTTAGTGAGGAATTTTCTAAGGCGTTACCAAAAGAGAATACTTTGTTTCAATTTAATATGCATTAAATGCGTTATAAATGTCCAAAACTTGGGTTTTTAATTTGTTTAAAATATCATAAGACAAATAAAATATACATTAATGATTCGCGTATCTCTCATGCCATTTGTTTTTATCCCAGATCATGAAGAATGGTTTGCGCTGTTAGAGGAGAGAGATAAACTGGTGAAACAGATGGTTGAAAGGGTAGGATGCTTTCATACAGGGATCAGTGGCCTCTGACCTTGTCTCTGGCTGTTCATAAAAGGAGCAAAAATGAGGAATGAAGAACAGTATGAAAGCTATACTCAAATAAAACTAAAATAGGAAACGTAAAATAAAAATGCCATGCTGCCACTAAACGATAAGTGTATTCTCTGTTGTCTTTTTACAGGAAAATGAAAAAGTGCTGTTAAGCCATTTAAGTGGACTACATCGCACACTAAAAGTCATCGGCAAATTTGAACACTCCAGTACCCCAACTACATTAAAAGCAGCCCTATGCCATGTGCACAAAGAACTTAGCGCCTACTTAAAAGACAAACCCGACCTTGTCGAAGAAAAGAATGAACGCATCATAGACACAGACAACACGACGACTTGCTCGCCCCCAAGGCGCAAAAGAAAGTCCACCAATTCGATCGAGGAGAATAATAGGGAAGAAATTCAACAGACGCAGGGAGCACCTGAAAAATGGACAAATACAAGAAAACAGACCACATGTTGGCGTAAGAAGAGTCCACGTGCGACTGGAAATAAAACTATCAACGTAGTGAAGCCGCGCTGCCCTAAAAGTGATCGTGATATAGCTAACATGAAGTCTTTTCCTACAATTAATTTGCAGAATTCCAGTTTTAACAGACCGCCCGTACCAATATCGTGTACCACCCCCTCAGTTGAATTGTCCAGTGCCACGCCACAACCTTTACACGACGACTTGAGGTTAGGTCTTTTAAAAGGAAAAGAGAATTTGAAAAACACGCCTGGAGTGAAATCCCCGGGCGGTACTCCCATGAAAAAAGAGAGGTGCTTGGATCTGACTGACGCCACCGATCTGGTGACCCACGCCCTGAGACAGAAGTTCATCAACGTGCGGAAGCTGTACGGGAGTCCGCTGCTGAACGACGGAGACCGCAGCTTGAATGACAGCAAAGAGGAGGAGTTTTTGAGCAGTGTGGGCTCCGTCGATTAGCATGGTGTGGTCTTCTTTTTGCAATAACAGTATTATTCCTGTTTTTATCGTGCGTGTGTGTGTATTTGGATGGCAAGTGGTATTGTAGCACCCGAGAATGAGGGGTGTCTGACTAGTCGTGTGTCAATGACGCCGTATCATAGGCCTCAGGCTCGATGAGAGGATAACAAAATGGAGAAGGGACTCAAATTGTTAGTTGCCGGGCCGATACCAGACGAACCGTCGAATACAAATTCTTTCATTTTAAATTGCAGAAACTGGCGAATTTTCAGCAATAAGTTTATGTTGTTGTTGTTTTCTTCTTTTTTCTTTTTTTTTTTTTTTTTTTTTTTTTTTTGTGAGCTGGACACAGTTTTGAATAAAATACCGTGGTGCGAACACGGAGAGAACACAGAGTGTTATCCCACTGACAAGAGCTTATATCTTTCTCTGCATCCAGGACGCACCAATTCTCCCCGTCGATGCATCATTCGCAAAACTCTTCGCGCAATACGTTTCTCAGAAATTTCTACTTTGTTCTTTATCGGTGGTGCACTACTTCTTGTGACGAAAACAACAGTTTTCGTCCGGTGCATCTCTTGAGCGCTGGAAATTTGTCGACAAGTTCCAGTCGCCGTGACGTTTCTTTTAATGTTTTACTTGGAAATGGGGTTAAAAACAGACTGGTTCAACATACTGCACTAAAATGTGCAACTATTACCACAGCGAAGTGTGGTTGAAAACTCAGGTTTTGTTGTGAAATAGAATTTTGCTTTATGGGATTTTGATTCTGACCTTCGTTGTTTTTAAACGATTTTAATAAAACTAATACTGGCTCCTAAAACAGTAACTGATGTATTTGCCATTTACTTTATAAACAGTTTTACGTTGTTTACATTACACGTAGTGTCAGTTGAAAGGAGTATGCACGAACAATTTCTGTACGCTCAGTAGGCTGGGTGTGTTAAGTTGTACCGGCCCTGTTGCACAGAATTTTAACGTGCATGTGTCGTACTGCCGTGATAAAATATGTAACACGGCATTTAAAACCAGCCCAGGAAATCATGGAGAAGTGGCTGAAAGAAGATATTATTGATATTTCTCTATTATATGTAGAGTAGCAAAAATGCGCGATGATGTAATGAAAATAGGATACTGACTGCGGGCTTTGAAAGAAGTGCTTTTCTCACATCCCAAGGTCACTAACCTATTTTTTATTAGCCCATAACCGTCCATGGACGGCTGTTACTCCCACTCCGATAATCCGTGACGATGTGCCATGATATTTGGTATATAGGTGATGCATCATAGTGGGTAGGTGCACGTTTTTATTTTGACGACCTACTTTCAAGGTCACCATGGTCGGCATCGTGGATTTTCATTTCATTGGAAAAACGGTGATATTGGGGAATAAATTTCGATTAAATTCGAGCAAAGAGTTTCGGACATTTGAATTGATCAACCATTTTGAGCGGTACCGACATACGGTCCGCGTTTCGTTGTAGTTCAAAGCGTTCGACTTTGGATTTTGGTAAGATTTCGGATCAGAAAGTCCAGGTTTGAGTCCTGGTGAGGCCACTCTTTTTTAAAATTTGTTCCGGTTCTGTTTTGAATTTAAGAAAATGTGTATCTTATTTCTTTTATTAATTTTCCTTAGAATGGTATTCTGCCATAGCGTACTCTTATACTGTACTCGTGATTATATACTTGTGTATAATTATGTACTTAAACATAGCTTTTTATACTGGTGCATAATTATGTTATGCAATATTTTTTATTCCAAATAATAAGTAATTAAGTCATTTAAACTGCTTAATAACCCGAGCAAAGAAAAAAAATTGGCAAAGAAATTTTCTTTTGAAATTTAAGCAAGTCCATTTGTACAGCGATTTTGAAAACCTTGCATGTATATGTTTTTCGAATGATTTGCTTTTGTACGGAGTAACTTGCAAAGACAAATCCCTAAATTTCGAAGTTTTGAACAATTGGCCTTAAGGCCGAAAGTGAAAACGCCAATAGCATTGGAATTGTGATACTCTTTGGGTCGACTAGTCACCCAGTGTGAGATAACGTTTGGTGTTGCACGGCAATTTGTGCAGTTTTTTTTATTTGTTCTTTGACCAGAAGTACGTCAGTAGAATGCATCAAGTGTGTCAGGGGGAATGTCCATAGCATATCAGGATGTCACGAGTATGCCAGGAGAATGTCACGAGTATGCCAGGAGAATGTTCTGAGTATGTCAAGAGTATTCCAGTATGTCACGAATGAGTCAGGAGAATATCTCCAGTTTGTCAGGAGAATGTCACGAGTATGTTGGGAGTGTGTCAGGAGAATGTCAGGAGTGTGTCACGAGTATGCCGGGAGAATGTCATGAGTATGTCAGCAGAATGCCATGAGTATACCCGGAAAATGTCATGAGTATGTGAGGAGAGTGTGCCGATTGGGTGAAGTCTAGTACTCTCGGGTCCGTGAATTTACAAGCCAGCAAATATGTACCTACTAATAAATACTTAACATCTACATTACTCATTCGACTCAAATGACAAAAAGAGATCTCCGAGTTCTGATTGTTTAAAACTAGTTAAAAAGTTGATCTCACACATGGCAATTTCAAGACTTAAAGCGCTACAAAAAAGTGTCGTAGATTTAACTGTGTGTTGAAAGTGATATTTGTGTTGTTTCGTGGCTGATTTATGCAGAAATAAATTTTGCGTTTTCAAAAATTTAGTTAGCTGTTATTTGACTAAGTTCGTTATTATTCCTTTCGTTTTGCGTCGAAGTCAATGAAACAACCATCTTGCAAAAAGAGGACTAACATTTTATTTTTGCAGAGTAAAAAAAATGACACTCAAACTGACAATTCAATCTGATGCCAAAAGTGGCATCAAAACCCGGCGCGATTTGAAAGCAGTGGTTTGGAGCTAAGTTGTAACATCACAGTTGATACTTGGTCTTCAGTTTTTGAATTTCTTCTTCCGAATGACTTGCCGAGGAAGCAAGGTGCGCAAACAGCTGTCTTAAAACTGAAAAATGAAAAAAAAAACGTGTAGTTAGAGGCGGGGGCAAAACCTCGTGGGAAAATTTCCAACAGCGTAAAAAGCGAAACCAACGATTAAAAAATCAAGTAAATATTTCAAGAAAAACGTTACGTTTTCAATTGAAAAATTGTTTTTCACAAAAGTTTTACAGCTAGGTTATGATTAAGCCAAGAAAATAAGATTTCAAACTGGGGATCATTGACCCCACGTGGGTTTTCCTGCATCCATGCAAATGCAGAACCAGTGTCACGCCTAGTATTGATCTAGATTCTAAGTGAATTGTCAATCACACCTTTTTTGTCGTCCGAGGACATGAACATGACGGTCATGGAGAAGCGGGATACGTCACAGAGATAGCGCAGCGGGTCGTAGATGTCCTCCCCGTTACTGTAAGCACACCAGAGTAGCATACACGACATGCTGCATAAAATAACGCATAGATTATAACGACACAGCGCCTGTAACGATACAACATTGTGGTCCCAGTCAACCTTTTCGCCGTTTAAAAGCATCGGCTATATTGACATATCCGTTATAACGACATAATTTTGCGGTCCCTGCCATGTCGTTATAACTGTATATACTGTATGTGAAGTTCTGCCAGTTACTGATCATAAGAATCCACGCAGACAGCTATTTCTCAGCTATTGCGTCACACCGCACTGCGCACACACAGGCGTATCTAGCCACATACCCGAACAGAATGGCAGAGAAAAGCAAACCGTCAATGCATCTGAATGGAAAGTCCTAAAATAACTGAGCGCCCCCCCCCCCAACCTCCACGACGCCGAACACTGAAAATTTCCCTATACTTATGACTGCAATTTCCTGTACACGGTGATATGTTTACTGGGGTTTCTAAAAAAAAAAAAACAGCTTAATTGAGCTAAAGGACAAGGTCATACTTTGATCCCATCCCCCACAAGGAACTATTTCACAACATGTCCCTGTTGGAAAGTCTCCTCTACCTGCTTCTAGCAAACATAAAGTTTACAAATTTCATCCTTCCCTTTCTATTTTACTCTTTTTTTTTCTTCAGTCTTTTGCTGGTGCAACTGGGCAACCCCTCCCACCCCCCCCCCCCCAAAAAAAACGGAACGATTTACGTAACAATGACCAAGCATATACTTACGGCAAGTAGTAATTGTTCAGAGTTTGGAAGATTTTGACAAGTACATCTGAGTCGAGAGACTGCCCGAATAACTTTGGTAGTAGCGAAGGTTTGATTTGCTGCAACAAAAAATACAACATGAAATATTGTTCCCGCAAAAAAAATAAGTCGAATGACCACGGCCAATGTGACAATTATGACCAAATGTCCTACGTCTCCGCTTTCTTATTCCTTTTATTTTAAATACCTTGCCCAGGACCGGTCATTTTTCTTTTCTACCGTTTTTTCTTCAAAGTTTTGTGCATGCGATTTTATATTCAACTGAATTTTCAAGCCGCGCTGGTAAACTGGACAATCTTCAAATCAACACCATCCTTTTAAATTCACAATTAAGGCAGGATTGTGACGTCATATCTCAAAATTTTTTTGTTTGCGGGTATTATTTTCCCATGAAGACCCGTTCAATTGTTTGGACCGTTCCCAAAAATTCCTCAGAAACAATCGAAATCGTTCCAGCCCCTTTGCAACTTGTACCTCTAGTTATGGATCACTAATATTCTCAAAGGATGGATAAGTATTTTTCGATATATCCGAAGCAGAGTTTGACAATTTTTCTATATCAAACAAGACAAACCACTCATCTCCAAGACTTGTGTTTTCAATATCCAATCCGGAAAACTGAGTCAATTCTAATGGATTATTCTTGAGAATGTTGAGACCTACTTGAGACAAAACGAAACCCGTGTCATTGTCAAATTTTTCAGTTTGTGGTCCAGAATTTCCATTAATATCTTCCAAAGTTTCTGATAAACTTCTGTTTAATAAATTCGAAAATGATGTGCCACTGTTTTCTTTTTCGAGATCAAAATCCTTAAATTTATTTTGCGTTATAAAAATATCTTCCCCATCGTCCATTTTGAGATCAAAATCTTCTGAGACTCTGAAATTTTGACATTAACTTCTATGTACCTATTGGGCATATGGTGAAAAATCACCCTATATAACGTGTCCCGGGTGTTACTTTTTCACACCTTGTATTTCTTTTGATATCCAATAAGCCTAATCAAGACCTGAATTTTGGATTTCACACACACTGGGGAAGGAGTGAAGCGGAACGGATGTCATTGGTACAATCATGCTTTAATTGAAAGAAATCACTTAGGTGCGGGTATTCTGGCTAATAATACCCTCCTTCGTCGGGTATTATTTGATCCAGAATACCTCACCTGCGTGACTTCTTTAATTCTTAAGCATTCTTATGATTATTACCCACCTTAAAGTATTGATAGAATTGTTGTTTGGTATTTTTAAGTACTTTATAGTCGGCTTGGAATTGATATGACGTTGAGGGGGCGGCAGGGACCCTGGGGCTTGTCGACGGGGTGCTGCTTCCTGAACCAATACCATTACATTTGGCTGAACTTTGCTCTGATTTTGCCTCAGTTTCCAAATCTTGACGAGACTGTGAATCGTCGGCGTACTTGGAATCATTCGATTCCACAATTGTTTGAATACGATTCGAAGCCTCTTCAACAGGTGCCCGCTGTGTCAGTACATCACTGGGCTTAACATCAGCTGACCTCAGCGCAGTATCTGAGATACTTTCATTGGACAAAAGTAGGTCAAACTGAGCACTGTCCTGAGCGGTGATTCGCTGCTTGGTCTGGCTTTGTTTTGACTGAGCAGACGACACCTGTTGCTTCCGTTTTTCTTCCTCTTCATCTCCTCCGATTTCTTCAATTTTTATTCGTTTCAGTGGTTTCTATAAAATAGAAGGTGTGTAATCATTGTATGTTTATTTACGTACTTTAATTCGCTCAGTGGATTATTTTCCTATAACTCTGATATCCACACAATTGTAACACTTTAATGCAGTTTTTAATCCAATGCATAAGCTTTAGATGTATTTGGATTTACGGTATTTAGCAAAATAACACACCATTACATAATTGTTAACTATATGAAATGTCTGTGTTAAGATTGATTTAACGTCGTAATATTTTTCCCACAAATATACGAAACCTTTGATCTTTGCTCTGGGGCCTTGTAAACTGCTTTGACCATCCCGAAATCAGACGCCTCTATGCTCTTTGTTTCTAATACTTTTGGCGGATTAAGAAGCTGTTGATGATACAAATAGGGCTATATTTAGTATCGGCAAATTTCTTGCTATATTTTATTTACTTCGCATACCTTTTGCATCTATTAATTGGAATCTATGACATCTGAGTCAGAGTCATTTCAAAAAAAAAAAAAAAAAAAAAGGCATGTTTTCTAGGTGTTTCCCTGTGTTCTGCTTAAGATTCAGCTTTATAATAGAAACAGATCTTTTTAAATGCAGTATAGCAGCGATATTTAGAGAAATTTCAAGAGGCCTATGAACTGAAGTTTTTTTACAACACGAAATATAAGTAACAAAATGGTGTCAGAAATTGCAGAATTCACACCCTTTCAATTTTCTCCAGTTCTTGCCTAGCCTGTTTATTTTTGGGATCCTGTTTGAGGACTTTCTCAAAGTCTTGTTTGGCCTCTGGATACTTCTCGAGCGCCGCCCTGGCCGTTCCTCTGCGGTGATAAGCCTTCAGATAAGACTCGTCCAGAGATAAGGCCATAGTGCAGTCGAGTTCCGCTGCTGCGTATCTGAATGAAAACAACGGAAAATTTTTATAAAATAAACATAGAACGAATCTATTGAAAGTTCTAAGGGGTCATCCATAAAGTACGTGCCAAAAATGTTACATTTTTATTCACCCCCAGCCAACAAGTGGCATAAATGTTACAATTTTATCCCCCCCCCCCCCCCCGCCACCAAGTGGCTGTAGTATAAGGGTGTACCGATAGCCCTCTCCCCCTCCTACACAAACACACATAATCGATCCGCCAAATGTGCGTAACTGCTTTGTTGACGGCCAGTAACAAAGGTTCTGTTTACTAAACTGTTACATGGTCACTACACTGAACACTCCTCCCTCCTTTTCTTTAGCTTTCTCTGTCTCTCCAACTGGCTACTACGAAGGAAGACAACTTAGTGCTACGTGTAATTTCCAGTCGACCTTTGGTTTATCAGGGCCGAACTTACTTCTCCTGTTTGAGGAGAGCCATGGCTCTGTTGGCTGGGAACACAGCATTGGTCGAGTCGTGCTCTATCGCCTTCGTGTAGTGCTCTATCGCTTCCATATACTTGCCTTCCTTAAAGAGCTGATTGCCCTACATAATCACATATATCATGCAAAGGAAACCAATCACAACGCTTTAACTATAAGTGTCGATCCTGTGGGATATTTCCGCCCCATTTCCACAGAACAGTATTTCAGAGTTGAATCACTGGCCAACTCCCCACTCCCGCCAACCTCACAGCTTGTATTTTCAAATGTTTAGCGAATCAACGCTCGCTAAAATCATAATTCAGGTGCAAATACTTAGAATTAAGCGCCTGTGATTCATAATAAATTACCATAACTACATTTTTTTCGTATTTTAATGCAGTTTCGGCAATACGCAGCGAACGCTTAAGAATAGAGTATTTACAATAATCTATTAAATGGTTCGAGAAGTGTGCGCATCTATATTTGAACTTTATGATGTTTTTACTATTTTTCACCTGGTCCTTGAACTGCGCGGCCAGTAGCTTCTTGCGTTCGACCTCCCATTCCTCGTCTGTCTCATATTCTGACTCAGAACTCGCCTTCTGATTATCTACCTCCTCACACGCCTTGTCCTGTTAAGGCAAAAAGAAAAAAAAAACAAGATTGTTCCTCATCACTATAAACATAACCTGGAAGGATCTAAATAAACTTCGAGTCAAAAAATCAGACATCTGGTGGGTGTAAAAAAATTGACAGTATGAAAAAATCTTACCCGGCAAGCAGAAAATGCGGCTTTTCGGAGTAATAACACACGACTTCGACATTAAGGAAGAACAGTCATAGAGATATTTGTAAGCAACACTAACCACAATAAGCTTTAATTCAAGAAAAGCAGCTGCAAAGTAAGTTACTTTCAACGAAGACGCAACACGCCCATTCTGTTTAGCCCTAATGACGCGTGGGGCTGTTTACCGACCAGCCCCATTCCACTCCAAAAGCGCTGTCAACACACCGTAAACTTACCACATCAAACTTATCCCACGATCTATAATCATAGCCCTTTATTTTCTTCTTCCTTTCCATTGTCTGATCGATAGTCTGCTTCTCCTTTGGCGCCTTTTTCTTTTTCTTCTTCCTCTTTTGATCAAGGCTGTTTCTTACCGGAGGAAGATTCTAAATTCAGGAATTCAAAAGTCGTTTGTGGTATCAATGTTGTTCTTTAAAAGCTTGCAGAAACATAATTTATTCACTGATTTATTATTTCCAAAACATAAATTTCTTTCAATTTTATCGGTGCATTTTTAATTTTAAATTTACAAATGGTTACTTAAAACCATTCACAATTACGTGCTTGCAAAACGCACTTTTGTTATTTTGTTGATAAGAAAACTTTTTTTATATCTATAGTTATCTATATTCTTTGGAAAGACCATTCAGTAAGGATCCTACAGTGAGCGCAAATAGAAGATAGAAATATTTTTGAAATTTATCTCCTAAAACACCTCCTAACCCCCCCCCCCCCCCCCCCGCCAAACCCCAGGTGATATCAACCTATACAGTAAATTAAATCATTCAAATGGAACAGCCCTTGCTGGTAAGGTAAGAGGCCAGATAGGAACCACTACCGTTCTTATCAGCGGTTTCAATAACGCCATTCTGCCCACAGCATGGCTATTTTTACTTGGCCAGTCGGGTTATCTCACTTGTTTATCGCCCGCCTTGTTCTTCTTGAGATCTTCGTCCTTTCTCTTGATATCGCTCTCCCAGGAGTCGAGGTCATGCAGAAAGGACTGGAGATCCTCATTGTTGCGACGCATCTGTCGCTGCATCTCCACCAGCTTCTCAGGATCCATAGCCCTTCTAGGAAAATAGCCACTCTGTGAAATCTAACTATGACCTGCAAAAATTCCCACATAATGGGCATTGTTATAGAGCGGTTTGGTCAACTTGTACCTTTGCCAAGTCGTACCCTTACCAAGTCGTACCACTTTGGTCAAGTCGAACCCTATTTTAGGTCACCTAGTACCCCTGTCAAACTTAATTGTACCCTACCTACCAACTCGTATCCTGCGTTAATATATAACATTTTTATAATATATTATGAAGATATCCACTTTTTCCATAAGAGTCTCTCGAATTTATTCAGATAAAATAATTATCAAAAGGTTGTATTTACTGCAAATTATTCAATGCAATTATACCCAAAACTGGAATCAACCCGCGATTCCATACCATAGCGAATGTTATATTAATAAGCCAAATCACACTTTGGATGTTTCGAATAAAATGTGCAAGAATTTTGAATTTCGAATGCACGGGAACCGGATAAAAAATGAAAGAAATGATAGAAAAATACTGAAGAACAAGTAAGTATTTGTGAAACACGACCAGGCCCCAACCGCCCCCAAATTCAAAGCGGTATAAAGTCAATTTTTTACCACTTCCGGATGACCGAATCTGACCAAAAGTTTCGGCACATCTACATATCGAGATCTTTCATTTGAGCCTATTCTCACTGTTCTGC
Organism: Protula sp. h YS-2021; assembly: GCA_949752745.1. Lineage (NCBI taxonomy): Eukaryota > Metazoa > Annelida > Polychaeta > Sabellida > Serpulidae > Protula > Protula sp. h YS-2021. The sequence continues at coordinate 26,581,468 of OX457027.1, read as the reverse complement.
GACTAATAGAACCGAAGATATAGCGTGTACAAGGTTATTTAGCTAAAACTCCAATTATCACCCATTTTGGTCAAATCGACCACTTCCGGATGACCGAATCTGACCAAAGGTACCAAAAGGCACATCTACATGTCGAGACCTTTCATTTGAGCCTATTCTCAATGGTCTACAACTAACAGAACCGAAGATAAAGCGTGTACAAGATTATTTCCCTAAAACCCCAATTACCGCCCATTTTGGTCAATTTGACCACTTCCGGATGACCGAATCTGACCAAAAGGCACATCTACATGTCGAGACCTTTCATTTAAGATAATTATCAATGCTCTACGACCAACAGAACCGGAGTTATGGCGTGTTCAAAAAAGCATGACGGACAGACGGACGGACACCGCAAACCTATAGGACCCAATCCGAAGGGTTTGGGGCCTAAATATCACAAAACATCTCATACCTGGAACATAAAAGAAATTGAAATTTGAAACTATTTGTCAAAACTTCTAAATGAATTTTTAAAATAACATACGGGTTGTTAAAAACCCGATTGCTCTTTGGTGCAAGAGACATTTGACATGAAGGCGAAATCTCTCTATCATTTCTTTCATTTTTACCCGGTTATTTTTATTCGAATTTTTCGGATTTTTATTGGGAACGTCCAAAGTGTGATTTGGCTTATAGACATGTCTAAATCTGTTGAAATTTGGTATTAAATCATCTTGGTAGTAAGTACATAAATTCAACTGAATGTGCCATTATTGGTTCACATTTAAGTGTTACGACTAATTGCAAATAGAAATTCTTAAAAACGGATTTCATTCGCTAAGACAGGAGTACATGAACTCGGGGTTACTCAGCAAAATGTACTTCCACTGGAGTCTCGTTTTGCAGTATAATCCAAAATTGAGCATAAATATCCCCTCAGAGCTAAGCCAATCGTCTAGTTTTATTAATTGTGGTGTGGATACCAATGCTAGTGATCGTGTACAGAGACATAATCTGGATAAAGATACTCATTTTAGCGATAAAATGTTTGTGGATATACCAGTAACCTAGAACCGTTCGCCACTTTTCAATGGTTTTTGCGCAATAACTCTCATGTTTTGGACGCGATCCGGATATGCTCTTGTATGTAGCAAATACAGAATTTTGCACAAGTTTTCTGTTATGCGCGAAGTAAAATGTTATGATTTAAGAAAATGCCAGGCCGATGTATTTTTTTCGGGCAGGATTTTCCAGCTGTAACTCGCCACTTTCTTCTGTCATCCCGAAATATAAATTTTAAGTGCCAACTGTAAGACTATCAACTCGCTTTTCAAAATGACTGCTAAGAGGTATAAGGATTACATATGAGCACAAACCTGACTTCATATGTGTATACTGACAGTTTGCTTATAGCAGCTCAGTATATTGTATTGGAGAACCAGTGGCAGTTGCCGGGAGGTTCGGCAAAAAATATCATTTCCGGGATAATTGTTGTTTTCGGGAGGTGGCGACGGCACAGGTACAGGTGGATTTGGCCTAGGTTACTGGTATGTCTGTCGTGTAATGAGGCATGGGCCTCGACCCACCGCAAGATTTTGAAAACAATCAGGAACGATTACTTGTAACCCAATGTTTTGCAGGCATGGCGGTTATTAAAGGAAATTAAAAAAACTCTTAAATTACGTATGTTAATATAAACTCAACAAAAACATTGTGCAAAACAAAACTGTAAATATAAATCATTAGCTCATGTAAAAAAATTACTTACAGTAAAGGTAATAAAATGGTTATCGTACAAGTACTGTATTATCGCTCAAAGTCATCAAATGTGTACCTGTGAATACTGTGAATAAACGTTTTCATAAACAATGAAGTGTCAAGACTGTGGTGACGGCAATGCGGTGCTGTGTAATGGTGACCTGGTTCTGTGTTTAAATTGTGATAAAAAGCGATTCGGTCTTGTGACCGGTATTCACAAATCGGGAATCAGCGACGATGAAAATGCGTCGGATACGACACTCAGTCAGGATTGGTCGATGAAACGTAATAGGCGTAGGCCAACAAAATACACCGATTTTGAAATTAATCCCGGTCAGGATGACGACAATGTGCAACATGCCAAACCTAAACTAAAACCAAATGAAGTGGCTGTCACGTATCCGCGTTGTAGCAAATGTAAGGTAAAAAATAAACCAGTTTTGCCATGTATACGCTGTGAAAACACGTTCTGTGGTAAATGCGCTGTATTGTCAAATCAGGATATAAAGACAATAATCAATATCACATCAATATTGTGGGTGTGTGAAGATTGCAAAAAGCCAGCGTATGAAGCAATAAAAACGGAAAAGGCCATACAAGATCAGTGTCAACAATTGTTTGAAAACTATTCAAAGAAAATAGACGAATAACTGCTAAAAATGAATCAGGAAATTGCATCAATTAGTGGTACCCTGGATAGTATTATAACTGGCGGCAGTGTTGGAAATTCGGAAATAAGTGAAAAAACTATAAAGGAAATACAACAAAGGGACCAAAGAAAACTCAATGCTGTATTGTTTAATCTACCAGAACCAAATAAAATGCTGAAAGCGGAAAGGGAGCAATGTGACAGGGAAGCACTTGTTCAGTTGTGCTCTGAAATATCGGCACCAGTTCAACCCAAAAACATAACAAGTATTATTAGGCTTGGTAAGAAACAAGAAGATAAACCGAGAGTTTTGCTGGTGTCGTTTGAGACAGAGAACACAAAGCGACGAGTATTCAAAAATCTAAATTTGCTGAAGGACAATGAAGTCTACAAAAAAATTAGAGTTAGTCATGATATGACTAAACTGGAGAGAGAGGAAAATAGAAAGTTAATTCAAAAAGCTAAGGATTCGCAAAAAAGCTGTGAGGGAAAATTCTTGTTCAGGGTCAGAGGGCCCCCGTGGAATCGAAAAATTGTCAAAATAAATCTACAAAATAAACTAAAATTCGTAATGCGCAGAATACAGTTAAAAACCAAGAAAATTCGAAGGTTTTAAAAGCATTTTATACAAATGCTGATGCCCTAACAAATAAATTTGATGAATTCAAACTAAGAATTAAAAACTCCTCTTATGATTTAGTCTGCATTACGGAGGTCAAACCCAAAAATAGCCGTTTTGAAATCAACGAGTCAGAATTCCAAATTGACGGATATGAAATGTTTAGCAACCTAAATGACCCGGGAAGAGGAATCCTTGTATACAAATGCAAAGCTCTAAAGACAAATGCTATGTCCGATATAGTTACAAAGTTTAACGAGGCAGTATGGATAACTGTTGACCTTAGTTATAGTGAACAATTACTTGTTGGCTGTATATACCGCAGTCCAAATTTAGACAAGGTTAACTTGACTACGTCTCGAGGAGTACGTCTATCCCCCGTGGGGGATATGGTTTGTGTAAGGCTGTTGCGTGTTGACGTAGTGTCTAACATTTAGACGGATCAATCCATTAACCATTAACTATTCGCGTGAGACTGTCGTAGGTACGCTAAGTACAGCGCCGATTTTGAGAAATTCGCCATTTTGTCAAGTCCCATCCGGAAAATGCTTGATCACTGCACTGCGGAAGGTGCCAGGGAGCCCGTGTGCAGAATTTGAAACGAATCCATTCATTAATGTGGCCTGTAGACGCGTGAGACTGCCGTATATATAAAGTCCAGTGCCAATTTTCAAATGTCCGCCATTTTGTCAATTTTTGGCCGATCCGGAAAATTCTTGGTCACTGCACTGCGGAAGGTTCCAGAGAAGCCGTGTACAAAATTTGAAACGAATCCGTCTATTAATGTGGCCTGAAGACGCGTGAGACTGCCGTATATACGCTACGTCCAGTGCCAATTTTCAAAAGTCCGCCATTTTGTCAATTTTTGGCCGATCCAGAAAATTCTTGGTCAGTGCACTGCGAAAGGTTCCAGAGAAACCCTGTACAAAATTTGAAACGAATCCGTCTATTAATGTGGCCTGTAGACGCGTGAGACTGCCGTATATATAAAGTCCAGTGCCAATTTTCAAATGTCCGCCATTTTGTCAATTTTTGGCCGATTCGGAAAATTCTTGGTCACTGCACTGCGGAAGGTTCCAGAGAAGCCCTGTACAAAATCTGAAAGGAATCGGTCTATTAATGTGGCCTGTAGACGCGTGAGACTGCCGTATATACGCTAAGTCCAGTGCCAATTTTCAAATGTCCGCCATTTTGTCAATTTTTGGCCGATCCGGAAAATTCTTGGTCACTGCACTGCGGAAGGTTCCAGAGAAGCCGTGTACAAAATTTGAAACGAATCCGTCTATTAATGTGGCCTGTGGACGCGTGAGACTGCCGTATATACGCTAAGCCCAGTGCCAATTTTCAAATGTCCGCCATTTTGTCAATTTTTGGCCGATTCGGAAAATTCTTGGTCACTGCACTGCGGAAGGTTCCAGAGAAGCCGTGTACAAAATTTGAAACGAATCCGTCTATTAATGTGGCCTGAAGACGCGTGAGACTGCCGTATATACGCTACGTCCAGTGCCAATTTTCAAAAGTCCGCCATTTTGTCAATTTTTGGCCGATCCAGAAAATTCTTGGTCAGTGCACTGCGAAAGGTTCCAGAGAAACCCTGTACAAAATTTGAAACGAATCCGTCTATTAATGTGGCCTGTAGACGCGTGAGACTGCCGTATATATAAAGTCCAGTGCCAATTTTCAAATGTCCGCCATTTTGTCAATTTTTGGCCGATTCGGAAAATTCTTGGTCACTGCACTGCGGAAGGTTCCAGAGAAGCCCTGTACAAAATCTGAAAGGAATCGGTCTATTAATGTGGCCTGTAGACGCGTGAGACTGCCGTATATACGCTAAGTCCAGTGCCAATTTTCAAATGTCCGCCATTTTGTCAATTTTTGGCCGATCCGGAAAATTCTTGGTCACTGCACTGCGGAAGGTTCCAGAGAAGCCGTGTACAAAATTTGAAACGAATCCGTCTATTAATGTGGCCTGTGGACGCGTGAGACTGCCGTATATACGCTAAGCCCAGTGCCAATTTTCAAATGTCCGCCATTTTGTCAATTTTTGGCCGATTCGGAAAATTCTTGGTCACTGCGCTGCGGAAGGTTCCAGAGAAGCCGTGTACAAAATTTGAAACGAATCCGTCCATTAATGTGGCCTGTAGACGCGTGAGACTGCCGTATATACGCTAAGTCCAGTGCCAATTTTCAAATGTCCGCCATTTTGTCAATTTTTGGTCGATCCGGAAAATTCTTGGACACTGCACTGCGGAAGGCTCCAGAGAAGCCGTGTACAAAATTTGAACCGAATCCATGTATTAATGTGGCCTGTAGGCGCGTGAGACTGAAGCGTGACAGACGGACAGACGGACAGACCGAAAAGTTCAAAACTATATCCCTCCGTTTCACGGGGGATAATAATGAAAGACTCATGGCAGTGATTAATGAAATAAACAAAAAGAAATATCACAAGACACTTACTTGGAGATTTCAATCTCCCACAAATAAATTGGAACTCATGGTCAGTTCAAAACGATAATGATTCGGATAGCAAAGAATATTTATTTGCTGAAGGCATCAGAGATTGTTTTCTACAGCAAGTTATTAAAGAGCCAACAAGGTGCAGAGTAAATGATAGAGCCAATGTTCTTGATTTGGTTTTTGTTGACGATGTGAGGCTTGTAGAAAACATTTATTACCAAAGTCCACTTGGTAAAAGTGATCATTGTGTGATATCGTTTGATTATATTTCTAAACCACAAAGAGTACGGTACAACAAACTTAAATATTTCTATCATAAAGCGGATTATGACTCCATGAAACGTGATTTGGCTACTGTAAACTGGAACATTTTGATGTCAAGTCAAAATACTACTTATATATGGGAAACATTTAGAGAACTAATAAATCAGCTCGTGGAAAAATATGTACAAAAAAAGGTTATTGAAACACAAAAAATGAAGAGTGTTCCCCTTGATATGAAACAACGTGAACTGATAAAACTGAAGAATAAGTTATGGAAAAAACAAAAAAACAAAGACCCTAATACACGCCAAGAATACAACAAAATTAGGAATAAAGTAAAAACATGTGCAGAAAAACCCGAAAGGAATATGAAATGAGCATTAACTCTAAAATAAAAACGGATCCTAGTTTAACCTGGAACTACATTAAATCAAAGACAAAGGTAAAACATGGTATCCCCGATTTGTATAAAGACGTAAATAAACTGATCTCGGAGGTTACAAGTAACGACGAGGAAAAGGCTGAAATACTTTCTGAATTTTTTGCAAGTGTGTTTGTTGAAGAGCCCGAAAATGAAACTGATACTTTTCCAGTATTAAATGACATCGCTGTAAAATTTGAAATGCAAAACTTGTATATAAGTAGTGAAGCTATATATAAAAGGCTTATAAGTCTTGACGTGAATAAATCATGTGGCCCAGATGGTCTGCATGTTAGTCTGTTAAAGGAACGCCAGCCCTTAGAAGAATTAATGAATCTTTCACTGCGGGAAATGTCATTACCAAAAGAATGGAAAATGGCAAATGTATCAGCATTGTATAAAAAGGGAGACGCCAAAGTTGCTAGTAATTATAGACCAATAAGTCTGACGAGTATAGTGTGTAAAACAATGGAAAAAGAAATAAGAGACCACATATTCAATCACATGGTGAAAAATAACTTGTTCTGCGATAACCAATTTGGTTTTATGCCAAAAAGGTCTACTGTGCTTCAGTTATTAAAACTTATGGATTCGCTGACGGAAGCCACTGAAAACAATTACGAAATAAACTGTGTGTATCTTGATTTCATGAAAGCTTTCGATCGTGTTCCTCACAATCGTTTGATGATAAAAATAAAATCTTATGGAATAAAGGATCCTGTACTTGGTTGGACAAGAGATTTTTTGACAAATCGAACCCAGAGAGTCATTGTTAACGGGAAAGGGTCGCAATGGACTGAAGTAAAAAGTGGGATTCCGCAAGGAAGTGTCCTAGGACCACTGTTGTTTATTATATATATTAATGACATATGTGACTCCATTATCAACGAAATGTTGCTTTTTGCTGATGACACAAAGTTATATCAAATTGTCAAGAATGATGATGATAAAAGTCAATTACAGAAGGATTTAAATACAGTTATGAAGTGGAGTGACAAATGGCTGTTAAAATTCAATAAAGATAAATGCAAGCTTCTAAGCATAAACAGTGAACCTGGCTATAAATACTACAGTGGCCCCTCGTTAATTCGTACTCCTCGGGACCAAGGGAAAAAGTACGAATTAACAGAGGGTACCAATTAACCGGGGGTCAATTTTTCGAATGGACAAAAACAACAACGAACCTTCAAGCCTTGCGCGCTTACGTGTTGTTTTTGTCAGGCTCAAATTGGCTGGTTTCAACACCATTGATTATTTTATTCCATGAAGCAAGTGTATTTTTAGGTACCCCGTACCTCCGTCATTATTTCAGTTCTGGTTTTTGAGCCACTCGTTAGTTGCTTTAAAACTTTGAACTTAAGATTCATTGTGTAATCATTGCGTTTTCGTTTTGATGCCATTTTGCAAGTTGATTGGCAAAATGTTCACAATTTATATACACACTCCGGAGCGCGAAGTGTCCACAGAAGACAAATGGCATCTTAAGCTGCTGCATAGTACGTGACAGACGATGCTCCGTTTTAGTGGCCAGTGAAAACGCTGTGCACACTTCGACACTCGGTGTATTGAGAAGACCATGTCAATCATAATCCCTAAACCCCCCCCCCCTATCATTACTGCCCTACAATGCGCATTGTACAACCCCTTCATCTCGCTTCACACGATGCCCGAGAAACGTCTTGTTTTAACTGTGTGGCATGCCTAATCTGTATGGCTCTGCATTGTTGAAAGACCAGAATAGAAAAATTTTGAGGGTAAATTTTGGGACGAATTATCCGAGTCCTCGTTAATTCGTACTTTTACATAGAAGTGAATGGGTCCCAAAATCGGGACTGACGGAATTGGTACGAATTAGCCGAGGGACCGAATTAACCGAGGACGAATTAACGAGGGGCCCCTGTATTTAAAAAGTGAAACTTCTGAGTATCAAATAAAGGAGGTAGCACACGAAAAGGATATTGGAGTGATCTTCGATCGAAACTTAGAATTCGAAAAGCACATCAACGACAAAATCAATAAAGCAAATTATATGTCAGCGCTGATAAGAAGATCTTACAAATTTTTAAATGAACAAACATTTTTACCATTGTATAAAGCACTGGTTCGTAGCCATCTCGAATATGCAAATAGTTTTTGGGCTCCGTACAAAGTGAAGTGGATACACGCTATTGAAAATGTTCAGAAAAGAGCAACCAGGTTTTTACCAGGAATGAAAGAGTTAATATATGAACAGAGGCTTAGGAAACTAAAGCTTCCAACCCTAGCCTATCGAAGATTACGAGGGGATATGATAGAAACATACAAAATAATGAATGCCATCTATGATAGTAAGGTCGTTCCTGACTTAAAACGAAGGTCGAAAGAATGTTAACAACAAGCATGTCCAGGGACATGGTGACCAGCCGTGACCTACAGAATATATATCCAAGAATCACAGACAAAATCAATATCAAATTGGCAGACAGCGGTTACGAAAAAAGCCGTAACTGAATGGAGAAAATATTCGCTCACTTGCTCGGTGTAGTTGTGGCTGATGAGGAGTCATTCTTTCAATTCTTTCATAAGGGGACAAGAATACCAAGCGTGTGGTGAAAAGACCAAACACAGGGAATAATTTCGGGAAAAGCAGTGGTAGAAGAGGCAAATGCAAGATCTAATGTCGTGTTAGAGTGTGTGGTGGGATTACATACAATCTGATTAGTTGAAGGAAAATACTCTAATGTGTAAACACTCAAAGAAAATTACTTTGAAAATTACTCTAATGTGTAAACACTCAAAGAGTGCAGTTGAAATGAACTCCTTGGACAACACTTATGTATGTTTTTTAGATCAAAAGCAAGGCCATGCGGAGGTCGTCGACATTCTGTTGAAACGAACTGGTCACATCTCAGTATGGGATGAAAGCCATCTATTAAAATTTTTTTGTTATCACCGTCGGCTGTTAAACGGCTTTCAGCCAATGCGATAATGTCACACGCAAGATAGTTGTCATCACAGCGTACCAAATCAAAATGAGCGGCCATACTCAAAATTGTATGAGAAGAAGCAATTTGAAAATTAGACACAAAAAAAATAAAAAAATGTCCCCCATTTGGTCAAATTTTTTCGGATCGCCAAAATGAGTAATTTTTCAAAAGAGGCCTACCTAGGGAGTATTCGTGAAAAATTTGAAGAAAATTTGATCAAAACTGTGGGAGCAGATGCATTTTGAAAATTGGCAACCACAAAATTACAAATGTCCCCCATTTACCCAATTTTTGGCGGATCGCCAAAAAAAAAAAAACAATTTTTCAAGGCAGGTCTACCTAGAGAACAACTATCAAACATTGGAAAGGAATCCGATCAAAATTGTGGGAGAAGAAGCAATTTGAAAATTTGACACCAAAAAATTAAAAAATGTCCCCCATTTGGCCAATTTTTGGCGGATCGCCAAAATAAGTAATTTTTTAAGAGAGAGCTACCTTGAAAGAGAGATCTACTATGAGAACAACTATCCAAAATTGGAAAGGAATCCGATCAAAATTGTGCGAGAAGAAGCAATTTGAAAACTGTAGACCAAAAAATTTGAAAATGTCCCCCATTTGGCCAATTTTTGGCGGATCGTCAAAATGAGTAATTTTTGAAAAGAGGCCTACCTTGGGAATATTCGTGCAAAATTTGAAGAAAATCTGATCAAAATTGTGGGATAAGAAGCATTTTGAAAATTGGCAACCACAAAATTACAAATGTCCCCCATTTGGCCAATTTTTAGCGGATCGCCAAAAAGAATAATTTTTCACGACAGGTCTACCTTGAGAACAACTATCCAAAATTGGAAAGGAATCCGATCAAAATTGTGGGAGAAGAAGCAATTTGAAAATTTGACACCAAAAAATTAAAAAATGTCCCCCATTTAGCCAATTTTTGGCGGATCGCCAAAATGAGTAATTTTTCAAAAGAGGTCTACCCAGGGCATATTCGGGTAAAATTTGAGAGGAATCCGATCAAAACTGAAGGAGAAGCAGCATTTTGAAAATTGGCAACCGAAAAATTTGAAATGCCCCCCATTTGGCCAATTTTTTGCGGAGCGCCAAAAAAAAATTTTTTACAGAGAGATATACCTAGAGAATATTCATGTAAAATTTGGTGAAAATCTGATCAAAATTGTGGGAGAAGAAGCATTTTGAAAATTGGCAACCACAAAATTACAAATGTCCCCCATTTGGCCAATTTTTACCGGATCGCCAAAAAGAGTAATTTTTCAGGACAAGTCTACCTTGAGAACAACTATCCAAAATTGGAAAGGAATCCGATCAAAATTGTGGGAGAAGAAGCAATTTGAAAATTTGACACCAAAAAATTAAAAAATGTCCCCCATTTGGCCAATTTTTGGCGGATCGTCAAAATGAGTAATTTTTCAAAAGAGGCCTACCTTGGGAATATTTGTGCAAAATTTGAAGAAAATCTGATCAAAATTGTGGGATAAGAAGCATTTTGAAAATTGGCAACCACAAAATTACAAATGTCCCCCATTTTGCCAATTTTTGGCCAAAAAGAATAATTTTTCACGACAGGTCTACCTTGAGAACAACTATCCAAAATTGGAAAGGAATCCGATCAAAATTGTGGGAGAAGAAGCAATTTGAAAATTTGACACCAAAAAATTAAAAAATGTCCCCCATTTGACCAATTTTTGGCGGATCGCCAAAATGAGTAATTTTTCAAAAGAGGTCTACCTAGGGCATATTCGGGTAAAATTTGAGAGGAATCCGATCAAAACTGAAGGAGAAGAAGCATTTTACAAATTGGCAACCGAAAAATTTGAAATGCCCCCCATTTGGCCAATTTTTTGCGGAGCGCCAAAATAAAAAAATTTTACAGAGAGGTATACCTAGAGAACATTCGTGTAAAATTTGGTGAAAATCTGATCAAAATCGTGGGAGAAGAAGCATTTTGAAAATTGGCAACCACAAAATTACAAATGTCCCCCATTTGGCCAATTTTTGGCGGATTGCCAAAAAAAGTAATTTTTCAAGACAGATCTACCTTGAGAACAACTATCAAAAATTGGAAAGGAATCCGATCAAAATTGTGCGAGAAGAAGCAATTTGAAAATTGTAGACCAAAAAATTTGAAAATGTCCCCCATTTGGCCAATTTTTGGCGGATCGCCAAAATAAGTAATTTTTCAAAATAGGTCTACCTAGGGAATATGGGTGCAAAATTTGGTGAAAATCTGATCAAAATTGTGGGGGAAGAAGCATTTTGAAAATTGGCAACCACAAAATTACAAATGTCCCCCATTTGGCCAATTTTTACCGGATCGCCAAAAAGAGTAATTTTTCAGGACAAGTCTACCTTGAGAACAACTATCCAAAATTGGAAAGGAATCCGATCAAAATTGTGGGAGAAGAAGCAATTTGAAAATTTGACACCAAAAAATTAAAAAATGTCCCCCATTTGGCCAATTTTTGGCGGATCGTCAAAATGAGTAATTTTTCAAAAGAGGCCTACCTTGGGAATATTTGTGCAAAATTTGAAGAAAATCTGATCAAAATTGTGGGATAAGAAGCATTTTGAAAATTGGCAACCACAAAATTACAAATGTCCCCCATTTGGCCAATTTTTGGCGGATCGCCAAAAAGAATAATTTTTCACGACAGGTCTACCTTGAGAACAACTATCCAAAATTGGAAAGGAATCCGATCAAAATTGTGGGAGAAGAAGCAATTTGAAAATTTGACACCAAAAAATTAAAAAATGTCCCCCATTTGACCAATTTTTGGCGGATCGCCAAAATGAGTAATTTTTCAAAAGAGGTCTACCTAGGGCATATTCGGGTAAAATTTGAGAGGAATCCGATCAAAACTGAAGGAGAAGAAGCATTTTACAAATTGGCAACCGAAAAATTTGAAATGCCCCCCATTTGGCCAATTTTTTGCGGAGCGCCAAAATAAAAAAATTTTACAGAGAGGTATACCTAGAGAACATTCGTGTAAAATTTGGTGAAAATCTGATCAAAATCGTGGGAGAAGAAGCATTTTGAAAATTGGCAACCACAAAATTACAAATGTCCCCCATTTGGCCAATTTTTGGCGGATTGCCAAAAAAAGTAATTTTTCAAGACAGATCTACCTTGAGAACAACTATCAAAAATTGGAAAGGAATCCGATCAAAATTGTGCGAGAAGAAGCAATTTGAAAATTGTAGACCAAAAAATTTGAAAATGTCCCCCATTTGGCCAATTTTTGGCGGATCGCCAAAATAAGTAATTTTTCAAAATAGGTCTACCTAGGGAATATGGGTGCAAAATTTGAAGAAAATCTGATCAAAATTGTGGGAGAAGAAGCATTTTGAAAATTGGCAACCACAAAATTACAAATGTCCCCCATTTACCCAATTTTTGGCGGATCGCCAAAAAGAGTAATTTTTCAAGACAGGTCTACCTTGAGAACAACTATCCAAAATTGGAAAGGAATCCGATCAAAATTGTGGGAGAAGAAGCAATTTGAAAATTTGACACCAAAAAATTAAAAAATGTCCCCCATTTGACCAATTTTTGGCGGATCGCCAAAATGAGTAATTTTTCTAAAGAGGTGTGCCTAGGGCATATTCGTGTAAAATTTGAGAGGAATCCCATCGAAACTGAAGGAGAAGAAGCATTTTGAAAATTGGCAACCGAAAAATTTGAAATGCCCCCCATTTGGCCAATTTTTGGCGGAGCGCCAAAAAAAATAATTTTTAAAGAGAGGTATACCTAGAGAACATTCGTGTAAAATTTGAGAGGAATCCGATCAAAACTGAAGGAGAAGAAGCATTTTAAGTAAAAGTTTACACACGTACATACACACATACATACGTACATACGTACATACGTACATACGGACGACGGATACCCCTCTATTGATAAGATAAGACCAGCCCGACATAGTCGGCTGGTCTAAAAACTACGTGGTCATAGTAAAACACTAGCAAAGAGCAGGTCCAAAAAGATCAGGAGTGAATCATTCACCCAGCGCATAGTCAGCATATGGAATGCTCTTCCACAATCCGTGATTGACTCACGCAGTGTAAATTCATTTAAGAACAGATTTGATAACTTCTTTGAAAGTGAAGAAATAGTTTATAACTATAGATCTCCGTTGTACTTGCAAAGCATTGGTCGAAATATTAAGCCATGGAGTGATAAAACTGAGGTGGCCATAGAGGTTTAGCAACCTGGCGCCAGTACCATCCTAAGGTAAGGTAAGGTAGGTATAATAAAAACTTGTGGGTCGTTGATTCTCGCACAAAGTAGCCACAAAGATGACTCAAAGCGAGCGTAGTTGACTTGCTTATCGTTATATTGCGAGGCTTTGAAGCGGTGCCTGGAAACTTTTTAGCGCACCGCTTCTTGGAGCTACCCAGCTCCGAGTCGCCTCTAACCCTATTTCTTCTCTCATCACAACTTTCGGATACGTTTTGTCGAAACAAAATTTAAATACTTAATACAAGTAATCGTTCCTGATTGTTTTCAAAATCTTGCGGTGGGTCGAGGCCCATGCCTCATTACACGACAGACATACCAGTAACCTAGGCCAAATCCACCTGTACCTGTGCCGTCGCCACCTCCCGAAAACAACAATTATCCCGGAAATGATATTTTTTGCCGAACCTCCCGGCAACTGCCACTGGTTCTCCAATACAATATACTGAGCTGCTGTAAGCAAACTGTCAGTATACACATATGAAGTCAGGTTTGTGCTCATATGTAATCCTTATACCTCTTAGCAGTCATTTTGAAAAGCGAGTTGATAGTCTTACAGTTGGCACTTAAAATTTATATTTCGGGATGACAGAAGAAAGTGGCGAGTTACAGCTTGAAAATCCTGCCCGAAAAATATACATCGGCCTGGCATTTTCGTAAATCATAACATTTTACTTCGCGCATAACAGAAAACTTGTGCAAAATTCTGTATTTGCTACATACAAGAGCATATCCGGATCGCGTCCAAAACATGAGAGTTATTGCGCAAAAACCATTGAAAAGTGGCGAACGGTTCTAGGTTACTGGATTATCCACAAATATTTTATCGCTAAAATGAGTATCCAGTTAAAAAATGTATCTTTATCCGGATTATGTCTCTGTACACGATCACTAGCATTGGTATCCACACCACAATTAATAAAACTAGACGACTGGCTTAGCTCTGAGTGGATATTTATGCTCAATTTTGGATTATACTGCAAAACGAGGCTCCAATGGAAGTACATTTTGCTGAGTAACCCCGAGTTCATGTCTTATCGAATGAAATCCGTTTTTAAGAATTACTATTTGCAATTAGTCGTAACACTGAAATATGAACCGATAATGGCACATTCAGTTGAATTTATCTACTTACTACCAAGATGATTTAATACCAAATTTCAACAGATTTAGACATGTCTATAATCCAAATCACACTTTGGACGTTCCCAATAAAAATCCGAAAAATTCTGCGTTTCGAATAAAAATAACCGGGTAAAAATGAAAGAAATGATAGAGAGATTTCGCCTACATGTCAAATGTCTCTTGCACCAAAGAGTAATCGGGTTTTTAACAACCCGTATGTTATTTTAAAAATTCATTTAGAAGTTTTAACAAATAGTTTCAAATTTCAATTTCTTTTTATGTTCCAGGTATGAGAGGTTTTGTGATATTAAAGCCCCAAACCCTTCGGATTGGGGCCTATAGGTTTGCGGTGTCCGTCCCGTCTGTCCGTCATGCTTTTTTGTACACGCCATATCTCCGGTTCTGTTGGTCGTAGAGCATCGATAGTTATCTTAAATGAAAGGTCTCGACATGTAGATGTGCCTTTTGGTCAGATTCGGTCATCCGGAAGTGGTCAAATTGACCAAAATGGGCGATAATTGGGGTATAAGGGAAATAAGCTTGTACGCGCTGTATCTTCGGTTCTGTTAGTTGTAGACCATTGAGAATAAGCCAATTCGCACGTTCGGATTTTTCCGGTGGAGGTGTTGTTTCGACTGAAAATGTTGGGGGATAAATTATAAAGAAATGATAAGGGGAAAACATCAAAATTCTACTTTTTTTAAACATGCACACTTTCGAATTTATAAAGCTATCATATGATCTTTTAAAAACTATTTTACATATTATTCAGTCCCTTTAATAACCAACATGTGACTATATTTCTGGCAAAATGGGATTTTGTTGGTTTTTGCCGTTTTTTTCCTATCATTCCTTTATATCCTTATCCCACCTGAATTCAGCCGAAACGCGAAAATTTTTCGGCAAAAGTCAAAAGTGCGAATTGGCTTATAGGCTCAAATGAAAGGTCTCGACATGTAGATGTGCCTTTTGGCACAAGTTGCGCTTTTTCACATTAAAACGGTTTGATTTAAACCTTACTAATCTACACGACGGGTAGAAATGGGATTTTTATTGAGTTTTTTCATGTCCACATACTTACAGTGGAACGAAAACTGCAGCTTTGGGTCAAAAGATCTGTTGTTGTTGATTTTAGTTTTCCACTAGGGCGCAGACATGTTAAGGTGAAGCTATTTATCGAGGCAAGAGCGGTCAATTGCGTTGTTGTCCAACAGCCAACCTCTACGGCGGTTCGGTCTTCTGTGTGTATCACCTTTAACAGTAGGGTAAAAGTGGGGCTTCTAAAACAGTGATTTATAGCTCCATCTGTCCGTCTGACCGTCTGAAAAAGCTAAACAAATTGCTGCCTGGGTTAAAAATACCCTGGCATGAGAAATGAAACGCTAAATCTGTCCGTCTGCCCGTCTGAGAAAGCAAAACAAATTGCTGTCTGGGTTAAAAATACCCTGGCATGAGAAATGAAACGCTAAATCTGTCCGTCTGCCTGTCTGAGAAAGCAAAAAGAATTTGCTGTCTGTGTTAAAAATATCCAGGCTTGAGAAATCGAACGCTAAATCTGTCTGTCTGACCGTCTGTTGTGTTATGTGTGGGAAGAGAGAGAGAAATAAGCCACTGTCTGGGTTAAAAAAAAAATACCCAGGCTTGAGAAATATAACGCTGAATCAGTTGTGGCTATTGCTATATGTGTAGAGAGAGAGAGGGATAAAAAAAAACAAAAAAAACGACTGTCTGGGTGTCCGTGTGTCTGGGTGTCCGTGTCTGGGTGTCCGTGTGTCTGGGCGTCCGTTGGTTTGGTTGTCATAGGTGTTAGAATAGTGAGAAAGCTTTAAAGAAAGGATTGTTGCTTGTATATGGCCACAATGCATGGAGACCTCTCTGTGGTTAAAACACAGCATCCCTTAAGGAAAAGAGTGCTCATTTACTAATTGTTGCTGCAATGGCTTGGTTAGAGAGTGAGAAAACACCGAAAAACAGTTGCTGCCGTGATTTGGTGTGTGTGGAGAGAGAGAGGGATAAAAATTTTAAAAAACATATGTATGTGTGTCTATGTGTGTCTATGTGTGTCTGTGTGTGTGTGTGTGTGTGTGTGTGTGTGTGTGTGTGTGTGTGTGTGTGTGTGTGTGTGTGTGTGTGTGTGTGTGTGTGTGTGTGTGTGTGTGTGTGTGTGTGTGTGTGTGTGTGTGTGTGTGTGTGTGTGTGTGTGTGTGTTCGGTTTTCGTAGCCGCAATGCATGGAGAGTTCTCCCCCTTAAGGAAAAACAGTACTCATTTTTAATTGCTGCTACGACAAGCCATTAGTGATGGGATATGCATGTAAAAGCCCTGAAAAAACACTTGTTTCCGTGGTTTGGTTTGATGTGGGTGAAGAGGGATAAAAACTAAAAAAAAAAACTAAAAAAAAGGACTGTCTGGGTGTCCGTGTGTCTGGGTGTCCGTGTCTGGGTGTCCGTGTGTCTGGGTGTCCGTTGGTTTGGTTGTCATAGGTGTTAGAATAGTGAGAAATCTTTAAAGAAAGGATTGTTGCTTGTATATGGCCACAATGCATGGAGACACCTCTCTTCCTTAAGGAAAAGAGTGCTCATTTTTAATTGCTGCCACGGCAATCCATTAGTGATGGTGTGTGTGCTTGGAGAACGAGAAAAGCCCTAAAAAACAGTTGCTGCCGTGATTTGGTGTGTGTGGAAAGAGAGAGGGATAAAAATAATAAAAAAAACGCATGTATGGGTGTCCGTGTGTCTGGGTGTCCGTGTCTGGGTGTCCGTGTGTCTGGGTGTCCGTTGGTTTGGTTGCCATAGGTGTTAAAAGAGTAAGAAAGCTTTAAAGAAAGGATTGTTGCTTGTAAATGGCCGCAATGCATGGAGACACCTCTCTTCCTTAAGGAAAAAGAGTGCTCATTTTTAATTACTGCTACGGCAATCCATTAGTGAACGTGTGTGTGCTGGAAGAACGGTAAAAGCCCTAAAAAACACTTGTTTCCGTGGTTTGGTTTGATGTGGGTGAAGAGGGATGAAAACTAAAAAAAAAACAAAAAAAAAGGACTGTCTGGGTGTCCGTGTGTCTGGGTGTCCGTGTCTGGGTGTCCGTGTGTCTGGGTGTCCGTTGGTTTGGTTGCCATAGGTGTTAGAATAGTGAGAAAGCTTTAAAGAAAGGATTGTTGCTTGTATATGGCCACAATGCATGGAGACCTCTCTGTGGTTATGGGCCGGTGAGCTCATGGGCCGGTGAGCCGGGGGGGGGGGCCTACCAACCTGATGTTTGGCAGGCCCCGGGGGGGGCCTACCAACCTGATGTTTGGCAGGCCCCGGGGGGCTTGCCAAGCTGGTGGTGGCAGGCCCCGGGGGGCCTGTCGACCTACTGTACGGCTGGCCCCGGATTGCCTATCCATCAGTTGGTTGCAAGCTTGAGTCGCTCTGTGTGACGTCATTGATGGGTCAAAATACACAGCAGGCCAGCTCTAACCATGTCTCTATGAACCCTTTGCTGTCCGGGTGCTCAAGTGCTCAAGTGCTCGAGTGCTCGGGTGCTCGAGTGCTCGAGTGCTCAAGTGCTCGAGTGCTCGAGTGCTCGAGTGCTCAAGTGCTCGAGTGCTCGAGTGCTCAAGTGCTCGAGTGCTCGAGTGCTCAAGTGCTCGGGTGCTCGAGTGCTCGAGTGCTCGGGTGCTTGAGTGCTCGAGTGCTCGGGTGCTCAAGTGCTCGGGTGCTCGGGTGCTCGGGTGTCATTTTGTCCGGGCACCATTTTGTCCGGGTGTCATTTTGTCTGGCTGCCCGTTTGACTGGTCGTTTGAATGGTTGCCCGTTTGAATGGTTGTTTGAATCGCCACCCGTTTGAATGGTCGTTTGAATGGTTGTTTGAATGGCCGCCCACTCTCCATATTACGTCATTATGACGTTCATATGACGT
The DNA here is from genome assembly GCA_949752745.1 of Protula sp. h YS-2021. Classification (NCBI taxonomy): domain Eukaryota; kingdom Metazoa; phylum Annelida; class Polychaeta; order Sabellida; family Serpulidae; genus Protula; species Protula sp. h YS-2021. The sequence continues at coordinate 26,563,067 of OX457027.1, read as the reverse complement.
TCATATGACGTTCATATGACGTTCATATGACCTCCATATCACCTCCATATCACCTCCATATGACCTCCATATCACTTCCATAACACGTCCATAACACGTCCATAACACGTCATAATGACGTCACTGTTTTAGAAACCCCATGGGGCTTCTAAAACAACTCCTCACGTCATTATGACGTTCATGTGACGTTCATATGACGTCCATATGACAACCATATGACGTCCATATGACGTCAATATCACGTCAATATGACGTCAATATGACGTCACTGTTTTAGAAACCCCATGGGGCTTCTAAAACACCACGTGACGTCATTATGACGTCACTTCCTGTTTTAGAAGCCCCACTTTTACCCTACTTTTAACTCCGCAGAGCCAAAATAGTAATCACAAAGGAGAAGAATAACTTTGAAAAGGGCCACTAAAATATAGATTTTAGTAATTGGACACTGAGATGCACCTTTTTTACAAATGTCAACACTGACGGATACACAGTATGGCGGGATATACAGAAACATCCATCCGCTCTGTGTTTATAAATAACAGATTTATCTACTCAGAGGTCAGCTGTTTTATAACAACGCTGCCAGTTGTGAACCGGCAAGTGTCGTTAATAAGCAACCGGCTTTAAGTAATCCATGCGTCTTTCACCTTTGGACTGCACCTACTATATCTTGTGTTCTGTAATTTTGGCTCCAGTGTCGGCTGCTATAAGTTGAAAGGTGAACATGCAAATAGTGTTTTATTTTTCAAGTATTAAGAATTTAAATTGTACCTGATCAGTGTAACTACAAAAAGTGATGTCCAGGCTCTTCATGTACGCATCATTGAAAGTAAATCTTGTACAGATTTTGCATGATGCCTATATATTTTGTTATCGCCAAAGCAAGATCATAAGCGACCTTAGTCCAGCCACCTCTCCGACCCAGACTATGTGGAGGGGAGTCACATATAAGTAGTATGAAAATAAGAGTTCAGGCCCACTTGATGACGTCATACTGTCTGGATCGGAAGTGACGTCATAGCGTCTGGACCGGAAGTGTTGTCTGGACCGGAAGTGAGGTGATAGGCGTAGTCATGGCAACGTGTTGTTGTGATGGCAACGAAGCGTGGTAACGTGACGTCATAGGCGAAGCCATAGGCGTAGCCATAGGTGTAACCCTGATAACAAAGTGAGAACCCCCCCCCCCCCAGGACATACTATGTACCGACCCCCCCCCCCCCCCCAGCCGGCAGTCGGGACCCCCCCCCAAGACATACTATGTACCGACCCCCCCCCCTAGGCGGCAGTCTGGACAGACCCTATGGTAAAAAGTGTGGACCCCCCCCCCCCCCTCCCCGGCGAGCAACATCCTGTCAAGTCAGCTTAAGTTGCATCAGAGGGGTATATAAGGGATGAGCATCCAGCAGTGACAGTCATATCGGTAAGTCGAGCAAGGAAGCAAAAGTTACAGACCACAATTGGATCACATCACAGTGGTATATAAGGGATGACATCCAGTGACAGCCAGTGACAACCATTTCGGTAAGTGTTTATTGAAACTTTGTTAACAAACTTTAGTTATTTGCATAATTGAAACTTTGTAAACAAACTTTGTAAACAAACTTTAGTTATTTACATAATTGAAACTTTGTAAACAAACTTTGTAAACAAACTTTGTAAACAAAATTTAGTTATTAAAACTTTGTAAACAAACTTTGTAAACAAACTTTAGTTATTTGCATAATTGAAAATCATTGAAACTTTGTAAACAAACTTTCTAAACAAACTTTATAAATAAACTTTGTAAACACACTTTGTAAACAAATTTAGTTATTAAAACTTTGTAAACAAACTTTGCAAACAAACTTTAGTTATTTGCATAATTGAAACTTTGTAAACAAACTTTGTAAACAAACTTTGTTAACAAACTTTAGTTATTTGCATAATTAAAACTTTGTAAACAAACTTTGTAAACAAACTTTATAAGCAAACTTTGTAAACAAACTTTAGTTATTTGCATAATTGAAACTTTGTAAACAAACTTTGTAAACAAACTTTAGTTATTTACATAATTGAAACTTTGTAAACAAACTTTGTAAACAAACTTTGTAAACAAATTTTGTAAACAAAATTTAGTTATTAAAACTTTGAAAACAAACTTTGTAAACAAACTTTAGTTATTTGCATAATTGAAACTCATTGAAACTTTGTAAACAAACTTTGTAAGCAAACTTTGTAAATAAACTTTGTAAACAAACTTTGAAAACAAACTTTTGTTATTAAAACTTTGTAAACAAACTTTATAAACAAACTTTGTGAGCAAACTTTAGTTATTTGCATAATTGAAACTTTGTAAACAAACTTTGTAAACAAACTTTGTAAACAAACTTTAGTTATTAAAACTTTGTAAACAAACTTTGTAAACAAACTTTAGTTATTTGCATAATTGAAACTTTGTAAACAAACTTTGTAAACAAACTTTAGTTATTTACATAATTGAAACTTTGTAAACAAACTTTGTAAACAAACTTTGTAAACAAATTTTGTAAACAAAATTTAGTTATTAAAACTTTGAAAACAAACATTGTAAACAAACTTTAGTTATTTGCATAATTGAAACTCATTGAAACTTTGTAAACAAACTTTGTAAGCAAACTCTGTAAATAAACTTTGTAAACAAACTTTGAAAACAAACTTTTGTTATTAAAACTTTGTAAACAAACTTTATAAACAAACTTTGTGAGCAAACTTTAGTTATTTGCATAATTGAAACTTTGTAAACAAACTTTGTAAACAAACTTTGTAAACAAACTTTAGTTATTAAAACTTTGTAAACACACTTTGTAAACAAACTTTAGTTATTTGCATAATTGAAACTTTGTAAACAATCTTTGTAAACAAACTTTGTAAACAAACTTTGTAAACAAACTTTGATTATTTGCATAATTAAACCTTTGTAAACCAGTTTGAGCAAGTTACACATCATCCAAGTGGTATAAAAGGAAGAGTGAAACGTATATTTTACTTCATTTCAGTTGTAGCAACAGCAACAGCAACAACGATGGCAACAGTCTACTGTCATGATTGCGATGTGACATTTCCATCTCTGGAATTGTTCGTGGCACATACATGCAAACCAGCCAAGTTGAGCAGATTGAAGCCAAGAGACGAAAGACGGTGCAAGATGGTGTTAAAAGACCTGATTCAGTCCTCTGCTGTAAATGCATCAAAATATTTTCATCTTTAGATGCATTTGAGACACATGCATGTGTTGAGATGGAAAATGTGTCTCATGAAGAACAAAGAAAGAAAGAGACAGGACAAGTAGGCAGAGGCAGAAGAGTGAGTCTTGCTGGAAACGCACAGGAAAGACGGTTTGAGCCTGAAGATGGATCGGATTTACTACTTGAAATGCGACAACAAGAGAACCGGATTAAGAGACATTTGTTAGAGACGTTAAACCATGGCATGAAATGGTATATTGTCGTACATGCACGCTTCAAGAAAATGACACCAAATGCTGAAGACGTGATGGTAGAACAAGTGGATAATGCCTTTATCAGTAGTCCGACATATGCAGCATATAATCCAGCGGATATTGAGAAGAACTTGCCAGAAGCCTATAAAGAATTGTTTACCAGGTTTGATGAACATGAGCGAAAAGGCTCTGGCTGGGTGTTGGATAACATATTATTCATTGAAGTGCATACAGCTACGTCAACGCAACTGGAAGCGAGCAGTTTTATCCCACTACCGAAGAGAGTAAAGAGTACAAAGGCTGTGTTAAACATTCAGAATAAAGACAACAAGTGTTTCTTATGGTCTGTATTGGTTTCACCTTCACCCTTCAACAAACAAACCATACAATGTGCATCAATACAAGGCATTTGAGAACGAATTGAAGGTAGAAGGCATGACATTTCCAACACCGATTACAGACATTCCAAAGTTTGAAAAGGAGAATGATGTATCCATCAACGTGTTTGGATATGAACATGATGTAGTTGTTCCCATACAACTAAGTCGAAACACCAGTGCCAGAGAAATCAACTTACTTTTGATTAGCAATGACAAGACAAGACATTATTGCCTCATCAAGAATTTCAGCAGACTTATGGCTTATCGTACCAAGTATAATGGAGCAATGTTTTATTGTTTCAACTGTCTTCACGGGTTTAAGCGACAAGATATGTTAGACAAGCATCGCGAAGTGTGTGGCAAGCATGGAGCACAACGTTTATCACTCCCCAAGGAACCCTTCATCAAGTTCAAGAATATAGCCAAACAACAGCGAGCACCGTTTGTCATTTATGCAGACTTTGAATGTTTCACGAAAAAACATGAAGAAGTTAGGTATCAACATCATCGTCCAAACAGCTTTGCCTATGTAGTTGTGAGCCAGTATGATACACGTGCCCCAGTCGTGTATCGAGGAGATAATGCTGTGAAAGTCTTTTTAGACCATATGGTGAATGAGCGTGATCGTATTGTGCATGGCTTGCTACAGCCAAAGAAAATGGTCATGACTCATGAAGATGAAGAGCATTATAAGGACGCTACGGATTGCTACATTTGTCATGAACCTCTAGGAGCAGATCATGTGAGAGATCATGACCATATAAATGGCAAATACCGTGGAGCTGCACATCGTGAATGCAATTTGCAATTTCGACTTCGAAAGGATAAGCAGGATTTGAAAGATTCTTTCATCATTCCTGTCTTTTTCCACAATTTACGAGGTTATGACAGCGATTTGATCATGGAAGAAATTGGAAAGTTCAAAAACGAAACCATTACAGTCATTCCCAACACCGTTGAGAAATATATTGCATTCACCATGAGCAATCTGAAATTTACAGACAGTTATTAGTTCATGAGTACTTCTCTACAGAAGTTGGTATCCAACCTGGCAGCAGAAGGGAAAGACAACTTTTTCATAACATGACGTCACACATTCACGATAGCAACCAACAAGATTTACTGTTGAGAAAGGGAGTGTACCCTTATGATTACGTGGATGAACCATCCAAGTTTGCTGAAACACAACTGCCGTCCAAGGACAAGTTTTACAGCCTGCTCAGTGAAGAAGACATAAGTGATGAGGATTATGCGCATGCGCAGAAGGTGTGGGAGACATTCCACTGTACTACATTTGGCGAATACCATGACTTGTACCTGAAATCAGATGTGTTGCTGCTGGCTGACGTGTTTGAAAACTTTCGTCACGTATGTCTCAACACGTATGAATTGGATCCTGCTCACTACTATACAGCGCCAAGACTGTCCTGGGATGCCATGTTAAAAGCAACAAAGGTGAAATTGGAATTGATCAACGACATTGACATGTACCAAATGGTTGAACAAGGTCTACGGGGAGGAATATCTGTCATCACACACAAGTATGCGAAAGCAAATAACCCCTACGTAGCAGATTACGATCCCAGGAAACCAACCAGCTACTTGACGTACCTGGATGCAAACAACTTGTATGGCTGGGCCATGTCGCAAAGGGGATTTATGTGGGTGAGCGAGCCAGAATCCATTGACTTTATGGATGTGGATGAAGATGACGAGATTGGGTACATTTTAGAAGTGGATTTGGAATACCCATATTCAATCCATGATCGTCATAATCACTATCCAGTGGCTCCAGAACGGAAATGTGTGAAGGTGGGAGAATTGTCAAAACATAGTCAGAAGCTGCGGAAAGATCTGAACATGAAAGGCAAACCTAGTGAAAAGCTCATTCCCAACTTGTGTGACAAGAAGAAATATGTGCTTCATTATAGAAATTTACAGCAATATGTCTCACTGGGATTGAAAGTCACGAAGGTGCACCGTGCCATCATGTTTGCACAGAGCAAATGGTTGGCAAAATACATCTCCTTGAACACGGAAAAGAGAAAGTTGGCCAAGAACCCGTTTAGGAAAGACTTCTTCAAATTGATGAACAACTCTGTGTTTGGCAAAACCATGGAAACTGTGAGAAAGCGCATGAATGTGGAACTGGTTCACCAGGAAAAGCGGTTCAAGAAACTTGTAGCCAAACCTTCCTCCACAAATTTAGAATTTTCAACGAAGATTTGACCGCGGTACATTTACGCAAAGTGTATCTGCATCTGAATAAACCCATTCAAGTTGGTTTCACCATTCTCGACCTCAGCAAGGTGCTCATGTTCCACTTTCATTACAACTACATCATGACCAAGTATCCCGACGCCAAGCTGTTGTTCAGTGACACCGATAGTCTATGTTATGACATAGAAACGGACGATATCTACAAAGACATGCAGGAAGATGCGGACCTGTTCGACACAACTGACTATCCCCCAGATCATTTCCTGCATTCCAACGTGAACAAGAAAGTGCTTGGGAAAATGAAAGATGAGACGGCGGGCATTCCCATAGAAGAGTTTGTTGGACTTTGACCAAAAATGTATAGTATGATGTATGGTGGGAAAGAAAAACGTACGGCTAAAGGTATCACTCGCGCGTGTCAAAGACGTATGAAACATCAGCAGTATAAAGACAGTTTGTTCAACCAAACGTAAACGATAGCTACAGGACACATCATTCGAAGTCATGACCACCAGATTTTCTCGGAGAAGTTGAGGAAAGTGGCTCTCTCTCCCTTTGATGACAAGCGATATGTGATGAGTGATGGCTATTCCACTTTGGCGCATGCGCATTACAGTATATAAGGGGGAGACACTTCAAGTGTAGAATTAGTTGAGGTGTGAACACTGAAGCGTCAACATGAATCGGAAAAGATCTGCAACAACGGATATGGATACACTTGCTGATACAGTCAAAGACATGAATGTGAAAAATCCTAATACTACCATCAAGAAATTAAAAGTGGAGATAGCACCAACACCACAGTCGTGGGATGGAATGCTTTCTCTAGACAATGGAAAGTATATCAAGATTATGAAACAAAGTAATGAAGGCGTGGTAAACATTCGCAAATACCTCAGAGATGAGGGGACTGGAAAAAACCGTCCAACGAAAAAGGGTATCTTGCTGACAATGCCTGAATGGAAAATGATGAAGAAGCAGGTGAAAGAAGTGGATAAAAGGCTTCGCAGACAAGACGACAAGTCATAACAAGGTAACAATCATGAATGCACTCATGTTTAACGATAGTGTTTACCTTAAAGTAAATGAGAGGAATGAAGTGATGATGGGTTCTCGGAGAAGTTCTGCTTATCGGTTTAAACCTGAAGTGTGGAAAGACTTTAAAAACATACCGCTTGAACCTGGGTTTGAACGCAGACTTGAAAATAAACTGGAAGTGACGGTGGCTGAATATGATTCTAACATACGTGTGACATTGTGTAGAAATCTTTTACAGGATTATCCAAAGGATTATAAGGGAGTTGTGCCAGATACACCATATGCACAGTTGATCTTCTTTGATATCAAGAACTGGCACGCAGTCTTACGATTCCTAGAAGCTATACAATATCCACTGTTCAACATCATCCGAGTATAAAAAGACGAGATGGAAGACTATTTGATGGATTATGAGCCCATTACATATGGATTCTCATATATGAGAAACTTATGTGATGATATTGTGCTACGACATTTTGGAAAGTTTATCATACTATCGCTTGACGAACAATCCGTGTTGAAGGATCATCTAGACAAGTTGAGAATACCCGGCTTTCTGCTTCACCTTTCAAATGATATAGAAGTGCGTGTGATTCAGAACTGTCTAGACGTGTTTGTACAATTTCGCCAACATGACGAGCTTACAGAACACTGCGACATCATCACCCTCAGCACAGTGGAATGGAACGCGCTGTTGCAAGCATTGGATTGGGAAGAGTCTTGTGCTTGAATTCAAAGAGCATGGAATACAACTTATGCGGGGTACCAAATTCATTGAGCTGACACAGCCTATGCGGTTGATGCGGCTGATGGACTTGGAAGAAGGATATGAACTGAAACTGTCTGAACATGTTACTGTGAAAGTGATAAAGTTTTGTGATGTGCGTTATGTCAGCTTTCATAGCATTTACAAATACGGGTATAATGTCTATGATACCTATATCAATTTAAATTCTGACGAATGGCATTCATTGATGAATGTATTGAAAAATGAATGTGTTTGTAAATAGTGTAAATAGTGTAAATAGACTTTATTAATGAAGAGTTTGTAAATAGTGTTTGTAAACTTTGTAAATAGTGTATGTAAGTAGTAGGAAAACGACAGTTCTGGAACACCCCCCCTAGGGTCGACTGTCAAGGACCCCCCCCCCCCAGGGGTCGACTGTCATCGGTAAAAATCTGAGGACCCCCCCCCAGGGGTCGACTGTCATCGGTAAAAAAATCTGAGGACCCCCCCCCTAGGGTCGACTGTCAAGGACCCCCCCCCCCCCTAGGGCTAAGAAAATTTTGCGATTTCAGCATAGTTATCCTTTTCAGACTATTCTAAGCAACTTTGGTTTTCATGACCCCCCCCCCTAGGGCTAAGAAAATTTTGCGATTTCAGCATAGTTATCCTTTTCAGACTATTCTAAACAACTTTGGTTTTCATGACCCCCCCCCCCTCTTACTTAAAATTGTGATAACTTTCGTTATAGTTAACCAATTTGTATGAAAATTTCACCATTTGATTCAGTGTTATGTAAAGTTTTGTCATAAAGTAATCATGGGCTACTTGCGCAGCTGGCTGTGTGCATATTTATAGCATGTAGCCATTTTAACTTAAAACTGGGATAACTTTTGTTATACTTGACCGATTTACCTGGAAATTTCACTGTTTGATTCAGTTTTCTATCTTTTTTTGACATAGTCATGGGCTATTTGCACAGCTGGCTGTATGCATATTTATAGCATGTAGCCATTTTAACTTAAAACTGAGATAACTTTTGTTATGCTTGACCGATTTACATGAAAATTTCACCATTTTGTTCAGTTATTTCTTGTGTTATTTCGCGGATGAATACCATATTGGCTTGACCGCTAGATGTCTCTGCTGTGCAGCTCTAAAACTGTATGTGAGACATTCTGCTGAGTCAGCAATTTTAACCAGTTTGAACAAGTTACACACCATATTTTGATTACATGTAAGTAGCATAAAAGCATGAGTGAAACATACATTTCAACCAGTGATAAATTCTGCTGAGTCAGCAATTTTAACAAATTTGAACAAGTTACACACCATACACCATCGAAGTAGTATACCTTTTTGTTCTGCTTGGACAAACTTTTTGTTTTTATGACTCTATGACATTATGTGACAACATGCGACTGTGACATTATGTGACTTTATGTAATCTATGACATTATGTGACTCTCTATGACTTTTTTTTAACATAATAGCCATATTTCTATGTCTATTTTCACTATTATTATTATGCTAATATTTAATTAGTCATATTTCAATGGTTTTATTACAATAACCACACGCACACACAGCATAGGAATAAGTACATGAAAGGTCTCAGAGTGTGGGGAAACCAATCAATAAATTTCAGAGTGCACTCGTTCAGAGCGTGGGAACGATCAATAATTTGAGAAGGAATGGGATTTTCCCTACGTTAAGTCCAATGTTATGTTTTATGTTATAGTAGTTGGAAAATGGTGCAAACTTTAGTAAATGTAGTTTTTGACAACATATGATATATAAAATAAGTTTTAGCATTTTACCATGGTACTTATTCAACTATTCTAAAGTTATAGTTGTGCAGAAATGGTGGTTCTAGACCAACTTTAACAAATTTAGTTTTTCACGTTTCAAACAATTCTACCACTTGGTTGGTTGGTTGATTGTTGGAAAATGGGAAGTGAAAATGTGGATAGTTATGTAGGAAAAACTGCACCCATTCAAACATGTGTTCGAATGGCAAGCCCATTTAAAAGATGTGTTCGAATGGCAAGCCCATTCAAAACACGTGTTTGAATAATTTTTGGAAGATATTAGGTCGTGGTATTGTTCAACAAATTGTTCAACATGTTCAACATGTTCAACATGCTGTTGCTCAACATGTTCAACATGCTGTTGTTCAACATGTTCAACATGTTGTTGTTCAACATGTTCAACATGTTGTTGTTCAACATGTTCAACATGTTGTTGCTCAACATGTTCAACATGTTGTTGTTCAACATGTTCAACATGTTGTTGTTCAACATGTTCAACATGTTGTTGTTCAACATGTTGTTGTTCAACATGTTCAACATGTTGTTGTTCAACATGTTCAACATGTTCAACATATTGTTCAACATGTTCAACATGTTGTTGTTCAACATGTTCAACATGTTCAATATGTTGTTCAACATATTCAACAAGTTCAACATGTTCTTCAACATGTTGTTGTTCAACAAGTTGTTGTATATAAAGCTATGTTTAAAGACTTTCTCATCATTTGAATTGTGTAGGTTGAACCGAAAGGATGTATCAATGCAACATTTGTTCAAAATCTTACAACTGGCCACAAAGGCAAACGTGATAAAGTTATTTCTAAACATATTAAGTCAACTCACTATAAAGTATAAAAGGCAGCCGCCCTCAGACCTAACACACATTCTATATCAAGATACTGAAGTGTGAACATGTCTGGAGTGAGCGAGCAACAACTACCATCTATGACAATGCCTGTAGAAAAGTCTGAGACAATGCCTGCAGAAAATTTTATGGTAAAGCCTGAGACAATACCTACAGCAAAGTCTAAGGCAATGCCCATGGTAAAGTCTAAGGTGAAGTCATGTCAGCAGCGTCAAAAGCGACCACATCTTAGAAAGAGAAAAAGAGATGAGTTACCAGCTATGACGTCGCCGTGTAAAAAGCGAAAAATTAAGACAGAGCCTAAAATGAAGCGAGAACCAGAGTGTAAAGCTACTACCACCATGAAGAAGATGAGTGTAGACGATTTACCGGTTATGATACCTATGAATGGAGAAATATATATTAAATTGGCGAAATATCAACAGACAGTGATGGTTAACATTCGTGAATATATTACGGATCATACATCTGAGGGGTTACATCCTACCAAGAAGGGAATTTTGTTGTCATTGAACGATTGGTACATGCTGAAGAAGCAAATGACGTCAGTGGATCTCATGCTTCAGCAAATGGATTTGTATAAATGCAGTGACTGTCAGAAGATCGTTGAGTAGACAGCGAGATGACTGTTTACATTTTAACTGCATGGCGAGCTTAGTGAATGCTATGATTTCATCACCCTCAGTGTAGAAGATTGGAGCGAAGGTTTTGAAGCTTGACAAGGACTTGAAACTTAGCTTTGACTCATATGGACATATACATTTGATATGTAGTTCAAATTAAATTGTCTTCATATGTAGGCTATGAAATTAATATGATGTATGTTCATGTGAAGTCAGTTGTTATAAAATGTTAAGTTTTTGTGAATCTGCACATGTATTAACATAATATGTATTTGAAATAATTTTGTTTGTATCATAATTGTACATATTTATGATAATCAATAAAAACACATATGGTGCTTTTCAACTTTTTATTTTTCTCATACAATACTTGGATATAATACATAATAATACAATTCTTGAATATAATACATAATAATACAAAATTAACTATAATACCTAATATATGATATATGGTTTACGCGTCAATTAAAACCACGTCAGGAACCTTGCGACTTTATATGTTGCAAAGCAAGACATATATTAATACACAACTCTTAAGCGAATAAAATATTACAACATTTATAAAGTCTTTATCATGAAGTTTAGTCAAATAAGTCTATTTTTCTTCATCTGTTTCACTCTGCTCACTCTCCATGTCACTTTCTTCATCACTGCTGTCATACTCCTCTTCCTTATCTAGTAGCTCTTCAAAGAATGCATTGTTTTTCCTTATAGCCGCCTTTAGTGCCTTTGAATACTTGTAATGTTTTTCATCCACAAAGTAATTAAAGTCCTTTAAAATCTTTTGATAATGTTGGCTTTCTTCTAGACGCTGGGTATATTTGAATAGTCTCATAAACAGTTGTTTAAGTCCATGTTTATAAATGGGTCGAAGGTCATAGCTTGCTATTTCACGCGGATCTTCAAGTCCTTGTTCTTCATATTCTGAAACCTTTTCTTGAAATTTGTCATCATAGTCATCGTAGACTTCTTGAACCATATCATACCAAACAGAGTCTATTTCTGACTCACTTTCAGAGTCTGTTTCTGACTCACTTTCAGAACTCCTGTCATCGGCATCCTCACCACACCGCTCCATATGTTTGAGCAAAGCTTCTTCGCTGTTGTATAATGCACCACATTCTGTACAAGCATGTACATTCTTTGCAGCCATGTTAACGCTTTCACTTTCCATAGAAGACTCGTCGAAAGTTTCCGTGAAAGGTAGTTTTACAGGGTTTTCCATATCCGATTCTTCATCCACTTGTGACGTGTGAGCAACCTTTAAGTGTCTTTTAAGACTTTGTGGCCGGTTGTAAGATTTTGAACAAATGTTGCATTGATACATCCTTTCGGTTCAACCTACACAATTCAAATGATGAGAAAGTCTTTAAACATAGCTTTATATACAACAACTTGTTGAACAACAACATGTTGAAGAACATGTTGAACTTGTTGAATATGTTGAACAACATATTGAACATGTTGAACATGTTGAACAACAACATGTTGAACATGTTGAACAATATGTTGAACATGTTGAACATGTTGAACAACAACATGTTGAACATGTTGAACAACAACATGTTGAACAACAACATGTTGAACATGTTGAACAACAACATGTTGAACATGTTGAACAACAACATGTTGAACATGTTGAGCAACAACATGTTGATCATGTTGAACAACAACATGTTGAACATGTTGAACAACAACATGTTGAACATGTTGAACAACAACATGTTGAACATGTTGAGCAACAACATGTTGAACATGTTGAACATGTTGAACAATTTGTTGAACAATACCACGACCTAATATCTTCCAAAAATTATTCAAACACGTGTTTTGAATGGGCTTGCCATTCGAACACATCTTTTAAATGGGCTTGCCATTCGAACACATGTTTGAATGGGTGCAGTTTTTCCTACATAACTATCCACATTTTCACTTCCCATTTTCCAACAATCAACCAACCAACCAAGTGGTAGAATTGTTTGAAACGTGAAAAACTAAATTTGTTAAAGTTGGTCTAGAACCACCATTTCTGCACAACTATAACTTTAGAATAGTTGAATAAGTACCATGGTAAAATGCTAAAACTTATTTTATATATCATATGTTGTCAAAAACTACATTTACTAAAGTTTGCACCATTTTCCAACTACTATAACATAAAACATAACATTGGACTTAACGTAGGGAAAATCCCATTCCTTCTCAAATTATTGATCGTTCCCACGCTCTGAACGAGTGCACTCTGAAATTTATTGATTGGTTTCCCCACACTCTGAGACCTTTCATGTACTTATTCCTATGCTGTGTGTGCGTGTGGTTATTGTAATAAAACCATTGAAATATGACTAATTAAATATTAGCATAATAATAATAGTGAAAATAGACATAGAAATATGGCTATTATGTTAAAAAAAAAGTCATAGAGAGTCACATAATGTCATAGATTACATAAAGTCACATAATGTCACAGTCGCATGTTGTCACATAATGTCATAGAGTCATAAAAACAAAAAGTTTGTCCAAGCAGAACAAAAAGGTATACTACTTCGATGGTGTATGGTGTGTAACTTGTTCAAATTTGTTAAAATTGCTGACTCAGCAGAATTTATCACTGGTTGAAATGTATGTTTCACTCATGCTTTTATGCTACTTACATGTAATCAAATTATGGTGTGTAACTTGTTCAAACTGGTTAAAATTGCTGACTCAGCAGAATGTCTCACAAACAGTTTTAGAGCTGCACAGCAGAGACATCTAGCCGTCAAGCCAATATGGTATTCATCCGCGAAATAACACAAGAAATAACTGAACAAAATGGTGAAATTTTCATGTAAATCGGTCAAGTATAACAAAAGTTATCCCAGTTTTAAGTTAAAATGGCTACGTGCTATAAATATGCATACAGCGAGCTGTGCAAATAGCCCATGACTATGTCAAAACTAGATAGAAAACTGAATCAAACAGTGAAATTTCCAGGTAAATCGGTCAAGTATAACAAAAGTTATCTCAGTTTTAAGTTAAAATGGCTACATGCTATAAATATGCATACAGCCAGCTGTGCAAATAGCCCATGACTATGTCAAAAAAAGATAGAAAACTGAATCAAACAGTGAAATTTCCAGGTAAATCGGTCAAGTATAACAAAAGTTATCCCAGTTTTAAGTTAAAATGGCTACATGCTATAAATATGCACACAGCCAGCTGCGCAAGTAGCCCATGATTACTTTATGACAAAACTTTACATAACACTGAATCAAATGGTGAAATTTTCATACAAATTGGTTAACTATAACGAAAGTTATCACAATTTTAAGTAAGAGGGGGGGGGGTCATGAAAACCAAAGTTGTTTAGAATAGTCTGAAAAGGATAACTATGCTGAAATCGCAAAATTTTCTTAGCCCTAGGGGGGGGGGGTCATGAAAACCAAAGTTGCTTAGAATAGTCTGAAAAGGATAGCTATGCTGAAATCGCAAAATTTTCTTAGCCCTAGGGGGGGGGGGGGTCATGAAAACCAAAGTTGCTTAGAATAGTCTGAAAAGGATAACTATGCTGAAATCGCAAAATTTTCTTAGCCCTAGGGGGGGGGTCCTTGACAGTCGACCCTAGGGGGGGTCCTCAGATTTTTTTACCGATGACAGTCGACCCCTGGGGGGGGTCCTCAGATTTTTACCGATGACAGTCGACCCCTGGGGGGGGGGTCCTTGACAGTCGACCCTAGGGGGGGAGGGGGGTGTTCCAGAACTGTCGTTTTCCTACTACTTTTGTAGTTAAGAATTTGTAAATAGTGTAAATAAAAGTTTGTAAATAGTGTAAATAGAATTTGTAAATAGTGTAAATAGAATTTGTAAATAGTGTAAATAGCGTTTGTAGTTAAGAATTTATAAATAGTGTTTGTAAACTTTGTAAATAGTGTTTGTAAATGGTGTTTGTAAATAAAAGTTTGTAAATAGAACACAATAAACAAGACAGTTGTTTGAAACTTGGTTTGTTTTATTTAACAATTAACAACAACAACAACAACTTAACTAATATAACAACAACTTAACTAATAAACCAACAACAACTTAACTACAACTTAACTACACCATTAATAAAACAGTGGTTTATAATGTCTATATATAAAATCCTTTACAATAAAATCACCATCCTTTCTTTTTAATATATTCACAATATCAAACATACTCTGACCTCGAGCTCTATGCAATATATAATATACACAATAAAAACCACATGACGATGATATTGGCGTTTGTAATGATATAGAATTATACATATAGTCATTTCTTAAAAACATGTCTAAACGATCATCGAGAGGTAGCAGTCCATAAGAGTCAAAATATTCCACAGGGTCTTTATCATAATACACTGCCACCCAATGTTCTCCTGGTTCATCTTGATCGTCTGTGTTGATCACATAGGCGCCGCGTTGTAAAGATGGTAACTGGTCCATGGCAAACACGCCTTGAAACAAGTCTTTCGTCATGACAACATGACTCAATATGGCATCAATCTGCTTCGTGTTCATGATTGGTAGTCGCATTGGATGCTGCGATTTGCACTTATTTCAATAATATTGTCAAATTCAGCATAGACAATGACATTGATGGTATGTTGCAAAGCCCTAGCAAAGTTCATTTCTAGCCGCAAATTCCCATGCTTGATCAGGGGGAAATGATCATCACCATCATAATTCGGTGTTAAATCAAACGAAAATAAAGCATAACCTCTAGGCAAATCTTCCCGTTTTATAATGGAACTCTTCTCACCATTCAATCGATCAAACGATTTGTAAAGCGTTTCAAAAGCGTCCAGGTATTTGTTCTGTGGAATGTCAAGCTTAAGGTTTGGATAGAACTGGTTCGCCATCCGTGTACAGTTGCATATAGTCCAGATCAAAATGTTTGAAATCATATGGATTCCTCCTTCCTTGGTAATTGACCCAAAAAGATGTTATCTTTCACAAAACACTGAAATCCTGCTGGAATAGCTAAGACTTTACATTCTTTTCTAGTGATGATGATCTTGGCAGGACTTTTCATCAATGCATCTGTATGTCCTAACTGAATACCTGGACTCACCCTCACTTTGCGAATGGTTAAGAATGCCTCTTTCACTTCTACCTTATAGGTATTATCTGCAGCCATCAATACATAGTCATCTTTTTGTCTATGGAAACGCAATTTCAAACTGATGCCATTCGGAAGATAACGATCCTGCTCAAACAAATCTATCCTTAAACCATCTGTGAGCATAAAATCACGGCTAAGACGTGTATGCAAATAACGATGATGTAAGCCATTGTTTCCTTGCTCAGCCAAGTCACCACCGTCAGCATTGACATGAAACCCGGATACATATTGTTCATGATTAGGTCTTTTCACCTCATAACTATTCATTGACCCAACAGTATCCTTGTACATAAGACGCATAGAGCGCTCAGAATGCAGACTTTCTTCCGAATCATGGATGAGATGAGAGATAATGCTGGTATAACCATGAGTATTGTTGCTATGAGAAACCAAACGATCACTCAGAAACAATTCAATATTAGACCATAACCCATTAAACACATCATTGATGCAAGAGACATTATCATCTGCGCCACAATCTGTGCCATCGGCCTTTACAATGCGACATACAATATGAAGTTTGCTGTTCTTTAAATCCAGATATTCTTCTGTACTCGCGGGAATGTAGAATTCTATTGGAGCGCCTTCTCTAATGCTTGTAAGTGGTTGATAGTCAACATTATAACTTTTCTCTACAGCAGTTTGCGTTGGTGGTACGTGAAACCATTCCAATGTAGAAAGACTACATTCACACGAATGATTATGAATGAGAGACATGATTTAAAAATATCTTTGCGATGTTTTGATGTTATCCGTCTGGCTGTTTTTCGTCTTCTGGCACGTTTCGTTGGTTGCACGCGCTTTTGTTCACCAAACACACGTTCTGCTACTCGGCCCGTAACATCTTTCGCGACATTCTTTGCAGCCTTCTTAAGATGTAGCGCAACGATCTTAGCCCCAGCCTTAAGTAGTGGAATAGCTTTGCGAGCCAATGATCCCAATATTGAACCAATACCATCGCCATATTGAATTCAGGCTCCTTTGAATCCAGGTAATTCCCCGCCCACTTGTCGAAGAAAATGGTTGCGATATGCAGACGGATCGTGTGTATAAGCTTTCATATTGCTTTTGGTCGAAAATGTAGTTTACAGATCACCTTTCCAGTTTGAAATGGAACATTATGGCCTGTGTCGTCCTTAATATTCATTTCTATCACGTAAAATTTGGACGTGTTTACAGGAACATAATGCAGTTCGCCGTACGTTTTCATAACAATGTCGCCATCATGGCCTTGTATTCCAACAGAACGTAGTAAGGGAACATAATAATCACCAACAACTTGTGGTTCACAAATGCTACAATACACATAAAGTGTATAAAATCCCTGTTTCACATCCGCTTTATGGTCAGCTGTACATGTTTCAGTATACCATTGATCTGGGATAAATCCTAAAATCTCAGCTAATCCAGCGGATAAGGACACTTCAAAGCCATAATTTAGAAATAGAAACACACGTCGTCTAATTTTATCATACTTTATCCGAATAGCTTCTTTAAGATCATCTTTCATAGAATTAGTCGCTTCTTCATTCACTGCCTGGCATATCTCTGGTATGGATCTATAGTAGCCATAGGGAATATTGATAGTGTGAAGTGTCTCTATCAGTGGTTGTTGTCGAAACTGAATAGAATAATCCATGCCATGTCTCATCGTTGTCCATGTATGTGGATATTGAATTTCAGCTAAAGCCACTTCATATTTTCCGTTCATATAAATGGTTCGAGGCATACGAATTTGGTAATTCGAAGCCTTGTTGTTGGGAGAATAGTTCATACTAGCATTGCTAGGCAAAGTAATGTAAAAACTATTCGACTCCATGATGGGAACTAAATGGTATAGGTGCGTTGACGTTGTCTATATACTTCACGATAGCGCGCGCCATTCGACCAAGTATGCAAAGTCTCATCCTCTTTCACATCATGATGATGATCTACATGGTCTATAACTTCTCCTTCACAACAAGCACTTGTACATCTGATCTTCACAGGAATAGTTGTGTCTTGGCAACAACATAGCTCTTTCAGCCATGTTAAAAATTTTCCCATCCTTCAGGAAACTGTCTTTGTTGACGTTGTTTCATTTCTGTTGTAATGTCGTCACGAGTGGTCTTTTTACTAAACATTGTTTTTGGAATATTAGCATCTACAATTTCCTGGATAAACGGATGCCAACCATGTGGTATGGCTCGTTCTTTTCTTCTTGTCGCCACCAATGCTTCTTTCACCAAATCAACCATGTTGGAATTTGTGATAATATCGCCCGTTTTCAACACAAGTTCATTCTTCTCTGTCCATTTTACACCATGTTTCTTCAGATCTGCTAAAAGTTGTGTTACTTTTCCATAATAAATAGGTTGAAAATGACTTAACACTAGCTTTTCTGGTGATGATGATTATGAGGGCTTTTGCCTAGACTGACTTGTTCGTAAATGACGACCAAGAAGTTGAGACATTTCTATAGCCTTTTCACGTGTTCGTTTCCCACGTAAAAGTGTATTGACTTTTGTTTTAGAATGAGAACCATTTTCATCGTATGTTTCATTTTAAGAGCAGTTTGGCTAACAAGGGCAATGCCAATCTAGCAATAGCTCCAATAAATCCTCCTTTCTGATTAATCAACTTCTTTTTTCTTCGAAGGGATATCTTCTTATCTGCTAGAGTACGTAGCGTATGACGTTCACGTTTAAATTCCTTATACCGTTTTGAGCTTAAGGGTAAATGTCCTTGCAATATATTCAAATAAATTTCAAACAAGCTTGTTAATTCCTCCTTTGCAGCTTGCTGTAGCAAGGATTTGCGTCGTTTAGGCCCACTGCGTGCAAGCAAATGAAGAAACGGTTGGTTCGCTCGAATACGTTTAGACATCTTGACTGCGAATGGTCAAATGAGTTGGTTCTTGTTCATACACCGCTTTATCAATATATACATAATGTGTATCTTTTGGTAAAATGCCTGTACGAATACGTAGTTGATCATTTGTCTTTGGTTTTAAATCAATGAATAGATAACCATGAGGTTTGCTTGTAGCATCTTGATAGGCTTCTATGAGAAATTGAGATCTTCCAGGATACATTTGCCGCGCCAATGTACTAATTTGTTGACTGTCTCTAGGATTTTTAAACAGAATGATATAATGTGTATTCAAACTAATATTTCGCATCTCTTTCCCATGATGGAATAAATTATGCACAATAAAGATAATGCTTAGATTTTGATGACTGCTGCCAACACTAAAGAGACGTGTCATTTGCTCATCACTATGACATTTGGTCATTAAGTCATCAATGATAAGTAAGTTTGGTTTTTTCGGGTTAAAACGCTCTTCAATGTCATCTGGAATGCCTTGGTAAAATTCCACGCCTTTCATTTCCTTGTACAAAGGATGATCTGCTGCATAAAGCCATAAAATGCTTTTTCGAGAGGGTTGAATCAACTTTTGTTCTAGAATTTCCTTCACCAGAGACGTTTTGCCACTGCCTGTAGGTCCAGAGACCAAACATGTAAATGGATGCTTCATTTTTGAATGTCTGTTTCTTTCACCCAACTGTTAAACTTGTTTGGCCAACCTAACCACTTGACAAATAATTCTTTCACACCTCGTCTTTTACGTGTTTTCAAGACTTTTTCAATTCTATAAATAGATTCAATATCTTTGGTCACTTTCTGCACTTCTTCTTCATAGAAATGTCCATCAATATCTTCGTCTAAAAAGTCTTTCACACGATATAAATGTATTCCTTGCTTCTTACAACGATGTGTGACAATGAAGACTTCTTGCGTCCATTTGATGTGATAATCTCGTTGAAACACATATTTGATGTGAGAAATGCGAACATGATCGCCAATGTTAATTTATACTTCTTCTTCTTCGGTTTCAATTTCAGTTTGTCGACATACATATACTTCCACACTTTTGATTCGTTGTCTTTACGAATCTCGGCTGGAGCATATTTATTAGGAAGAGAACCATGAGGTCTATGGTTGTAATTGTACACGAAGTCTGGAAGAATGTCTAAATAACGGTAAGTTTGATTATGTAGAAGATACCGATACATCATTCCCTTCAGAGTACGAATGACTCTTTCAGCAAAGTTGGCTTTGGTGTCATTCTTTGTGGTATAAGCATGATTCCTTCTTTCTTCAAAAATGCTTTTACCCATCTGTTTTTAAATTCTGTTCCTTTGTCAGACCTTAGAGTTCGCGGTCTTCGTCGTGTGTCATGAAAAATCTTTTGGAAAGCTTGTATGACGCTGGTATGTGATTTATTAGGTATTGGCTGTACCCACACATATTTGGAAAACACATCAATGACAATGAGTAAAAAGCGTATGTCATCATTATAGGGAGCTATGTTTCCCATATCAGCCAAATCAATATCCCACATATCATCAATACCACGTGTAATGACACGTTGTCTTTTGAACCTGTATTTGACAGGTTGTAGTAAACTGAAAACATCTTGATCCTGTAGCCATTCTTCACTTGTGAATGTGTGACTGGTTGATTATGTTTTCTTAAGATGTGATACAGTTTGTAAGGACCAGCAAATGCTCCAGGCTGTCCAGGTTTGAAGTAAATATTGGTCAAGTAGTCTTTCCACGTCGACATGATGAATGAAAAAACACGTCTGAACAGAACAGCTTTTATTTTATAACTCAACCAACATCACTTAACTAACATGCATTTATAACTTAACTAACAAGTTTTTACAAATCAAGTATGGATACAATGGTATGAATAACTGGAGACCATTGGTCTTCAATGAACACTAACCAATGACTGAGTTCATCCAATGTAATAGCATCTACACCATATTTCTCACAACGTTGATTTGCATTCTCTAACACTTTATCTAAATGAATGTAATATTTAGCTTCATTCCAATATGTATAAACACATGCAGCATGACAAGTATGTTCTTGACACTCTTCATGTTGACAAGCAGGACAGACTAAATATGTAAACTTTTTTACAGCTGATAACATTTCTTCACAATAAGCTTTTTGCACAATATATTGTCTCAGTGTCATGTCCGCCATTATGCAGTCTTGTGAGTCTTGCAATGCAGCACAAGTCTGACAAGTTATACTGCTCCGGCAATGTAGCACAAGTCTGTCAAGTTATGCTGGTCTGGCAATGCAGCACAAGTCTGTCAAGTTC
The DNA here is from genome assembly GCA_949752745.1 of Protula sp. h YS-2021. Taxonomy (NCBI): domain Eukaryota; kingdom Metazoa; phylum Annelida; class Polychaeta; order Sabellida; family Serpulidae; genus Protula; species Protula sp. h YS-2021. The sequence continues at coordinate 26,541,653 of OX457027.1, read as the reverse complement.
TTTCCAGTTGTTGTTCACTTAACACACTTCAAATTTACATGTTCACACGTCTGCACATCAAGTCTCACACAACAGTTCTAACAACTTTCCCATAATATTCTGACCAGGATATTCAGATGACACTTGTTTCACACCAGCTCCCCACCAATGATCATACGTTGCTTCAACTAAAGTTTTGTCTTTACATTCTTTCAACTTGTTGCGAAACAATACACACTGATTCCATTTGACTTATAAAACATCTTGCATTTTACTTCTCTTTACTGTATGCCATAAAGGACATGGTTTTATCCCTTTAGCAATACGTTTCGCTTCATATCCATTTCTGGATGACACAATGGCTGAAGCAATATCTGGACGGTGATGAAAAACTGCTTTCTCATATTGATACAACGCTTCACTTGAGTTGAACACATGTCCATACTTTTCAAGTCGTGTTGGAAACATGTTTGAAAGAACGTCCTTGTGACCGCTGAATAGTACAATATTCTCCATGTTGACTTTGTTTCTGTTGTTTTATTCTGACATGTCGGTTTCTTCCTGTAATAAAATATCTTTTAATATATTTGCTGCCTCTTCTATCATGTTCTTTCTTTGTTTACGTTGAAGCCACTCACATAAAACTAAATTTGCTAGTAAGAAAAACATTGTTATCAATTCACTATGTTGTTACAAAGATGTTAAAAGGTTGTTGTTAAAGTTACCTGACAACGCTGCTCGGTTTCCTCTTCTTCTTCTTGTAGTTCACAACAATCTCTCAAATGATCAACTACGGTGAAATATACTTCTACATCAGTACGAGCAGAATAAAGCGCAGAATCAAAGTCAAAGTCAGGATCTTCTATTCCAATTTTATGACATTCTCCAAGAAATCTTGAATGCAGTTCAATCACATCAAGACTATGATGTACAACATCCCAAAAAGCATCCAAATGATAAAGTTGATAGTCTGGAGTGCCACAGCAAGCAAGTTTAGCAATCATCAAGTCAATATAAGCATTTTTAAAACATGCGTCCATCTTGTTTCAGTGTCTTGTGGGCTTTTACTTTGCTTCACTGACCTTAAGTATTCCACACTTGCCGCAGAAGTTGTTTGGTTCACACACCTTGCAATTATACTTGTGGCAGTGGCAATGATAATCCTCCACATATCCACAAGCACCGCAATAGTCACAGGTAAGTCCAAGTTGATTTTATACGTTCATGTTCTCCAACTGAACTTCAGCCAGTCTTTTCTTGGATAGCTTTGACACCTTCATCCGACCATCCTTTTGCAGCTTGATGATCGTTTTCTTGTCATGACATTCCTCACATGGTGATAGGGCTGAGTTGATGTTGTTCATCTCCTGAAGCAGTGTCTCCCATTCACCATCATTCATGTTGATGTGATGTGTGTATTCTTTTCCTTCAAACCGTGACGTGCGCACAAAACTCACATAACGCATATCCAAGTATGAAATGACTTCAAGCCACTTCGTTTACGTTAAGTATAGTTTAAAGCCAATGTCGCGTAAATTTTTCAAGCTCTAACACACAATCTTCCACAAAGATGGTGAATAAGCACACCATCTCTCTCCACGTGTGATGCGTAGAAATGGTCCATATTCTCCATGCTCCACAGTAATGGTTAAGTTAGCACTAATTTTAAAGCTGCTTGTCTTGTTCTCCATGGCTGCCACAATGTACTGATGACTTCACGTCCACTCCCTCCAACTGTCTGCTGAGAAATGACTTCACTCTGCTGAGTCCACTCCCTTTTTATACCCAACCATCCGCTGAGTCAGCTCCCTTTTCAAACCTCTTGCAAAGCTTTGAATTCACTTCAACTCGTCCATGGTTGAATCGAACAAGGTCTGATACATTCGTCGTCAATGGAACATCATCATCATAAAGTAAAATGATTCTTGCAGCTACAACTAATATGAGGTCAGTTGCCCAAATTGTATTCGCGTTGATAAATGCTGAATCAATGTCATAAGTTGATAGTACATGTAGATCTTCACAGTCACGTAGAAACGAGTCGATGAAACAATCTCTTGGAATAGCCTTTCCGACAGCTCCCCAATGCAGATGCAAATTTTTCACTTGCTGCATCCAATCCCATTCAAAAGCAGGAAGCTTTGAAAATATATAGTTAGTATAATTCACTTTGAAGACGTCGTCCATAGTCATACATCTGTCAAGAAGTAATGCCGACATTGTGAAGTATTTTCTCGTCACACAATCTCCACTTGTTGACTTGTTGACTAGTTGACATGTTTCACTCATGCTTTCATACTACTTCCATGTAATCAAAATATGGTGTGTAACTTGTTCAAAAATTGTTAAAATTGCTGACTCAGCAGAATTTTACTTGTGTATATGAATGTCTCACTTACAGTTGTACTGCTGTAAAGCAGAGACATCTAGCGGTGAAGTCAAATAGTATTCATCCGCGAAATAGCACAGGAAATAACTGAATCAAATGGTGAAATTTTTATGTAAATCAGTCAACTATAACGAAAGTTATTCCAATTTTTCACAAAGTTAAAATGGTGATAAAAATGCATACAGCCACCTGCGCAACTAGCCCATGATCACTTTATAACAAAAATTTACAAACCTGAATCAAATGGTGAAATTTTCATTGAAATCGACCAACTATAACGAAAGTTATCACACTTTTTCACTTTTTACAAAGTTAAAATGGCGGCATGTCACATTATGCATACATCCAGCTGCGAAAATAGTCTGTGACCACTTTATGACAAAACTTTACATAAAACTGAATCAAACAGTGAAATTTTCATATAAATCAACCAAGTTGTTTTAAAGTTATACATTCTTGAAGTTAGCCATATCACGATCCTGGGGGGTCCACACTTTTTACCTTAGGGTCTGTCCAGACTGCCGCCTAGGGGGGAGGGGGGAGGGGGTCCACACTTTTTACCTTAGGCTCTGTCCAGACTGCCGCCTAGGGGGGAGAGGGGGGAGGGGGGTCCACACTTTTTACCTTAGGGTCTGTCCAGACTGCCGCCTAGGGGGGGTTCACACTTTTTACCATAGGGTCTGTCCAGACTGCCGCCTAGGGGGGGGGGGGGGTCAGTCCCGACTGCCGCCCAGGGGGGGGTCAGTCCCGACTGCCGCCTAGGGGGGGTCAGTCCCGACTGCCGCCTAGGGGGGATCCACACTTTGTTATCAGGGTTACGCCTATGGCTACACCTATGACGTCACGTTACCATGCTTCGTTGCCATCACAACAACACGTTGCCATGACTACGCCTATGACCTCACTTCCGGTCCAGACAACTATTTCCGGTCCAGACGCTATGACGTCACTTCCAGACAGTATGACGTCATCAAGTGGGCCAGAACTCTTATTTTCATACTACTCATATAACCACATAGTTGTTCGCGATTTTGACGCACCGGATATCACTGTGCGATTTCTCCATCGCAGCTTCCTTCGTGTATTGATTTACTAGGGGAGTGATATATTGTGCCCAGCTTTAGGGATGTCAGATGTCTTGTAAAGTTCACTTTGTAGTTAAAACCTTCTCCTTTAAAGATAAAATCTTACGATTGATTTAATGAGTAAAAATATCATATCCTAATGAACAAACTTTGGAAATATTGTAAGTTAATAAGTTTTTTTCCCAGTTAGCATAATTTTTCGTCCCACTTATTAAATGCGTTGTTTTTAGGTGGGATTTACGTGGGAACGTGGGACGTTGGCATGGCCACATAGAAAACATGTGTAATATACGTGGACATTCCCACGGTGTGATTTCCATGTAAACTCTCTCTCTCTCTCTCTCTCTCTCTCTCTCTCTCTCTATATATATATATATATATATATATATATATATATATATATATATATATATATATATATATATATATTTATATATATATATATATATTATATATATATATATATATATATATATATATATATATATATATATATATATATATATATATATATATATATATATATATACTTTCCCACGCATAACATGTACGGGTAGATACACGCGTAAACTGCATGGTTTTTCCAGCGTAATGCCCACCGTGGGCATTTCCCTGTATAACATACCTCGAATTTCCCACTTCTAAAATGCATGGGTAAGTAAACGCATATTATATGTATATTATACTTTTGAATTCCCACGTAAAATTTCATTTAAAGTCATTTGTATATTACACGTATGTTTTACTGGGATTTCCAATATGGGCATTCCCATGTAAAATATACGTATATAATGCGTGAAAATTTCCACGTAGTAAATGCATGGGAAAATATACGCACATTATACGCGGTCTGGGCTTATTATTACAGACCGGAAACAGCCGCCATTGAGCGATAATATATTTAAATTTGGCTAAATTCTGCATATTTTGGTGGAGGGCTGCCTTTTTTCTGAGTATAATAGAAAGTTAGACTTTGAAATACAAATTTTACTAAAAGGTTTATGCTTAAAATTCTTTTAAGGAGTACTTCATAACAGCACTATAGTTATAAAGGTTCATGTCTGTGTATGCCATAGCGTTATCGCCATGGAGTTATCGCTTATGCCCAGGAAATTCCCACATATGAAATGCATGGAAGTATATGAGTATAAAATACATGGGTTCCCTTGCACATAATACACATTGGAAAGAGTCTCAAACTCTCCTAAATCCCACGTAACTATATGGGAATTTCCCCAACAAAACACACATTATTTATGCGTGGGTACTTGGGAATACCCACATATATTATGCATAGTCCCCATGTGGGACTGCTATCTGGGTTATTTCTCTAAATTTCTTATCGCTATTGCATTGCCATATCCCTTTACTCATAATGAGCTCAAAAGTGTTCACATATGGATTCTGCTGAATTTATCCCATTTCGAAATTGTTCGTTTTCTTAACTAACTTTTCATCAGGATCACAATATACATGAAACAGAATGGTTACATGAAATACGGTTTATGCAGTATAAAAGTGTCTACACTAACTGGGCATTAAAGTACGAACCAAATAGGGATTTAATTTCCTTGTGAGATGAAAAACAAGAAAGCAAGTGCAGTGTCATGAGTAAATCCTAAAAGACAACAACTAGAATGGCAAGGGCATATTATACTCGGTCTGTTGCACAAGATATCACTCACAAGTTTTTCTCCTTTGCCACTGTCTTTAGTTGGTTGGCTATTTCTATCTTTCCGGGATGTGATTGTTTTAGACCAGCTGACGTTGGCTGGTTCATTAACGCCGGTGGGGGCATCCGTTGTCTGTATTTGCGCAGATAAAATTTACTTGAAATGCTACTTCACTGACAGTTTTGATCCGATTGCTTTAGAATTTTGTACGATTGTACCCTATCTGGTCTTCTCTTGAAAAATTAATTTTAATGAAGATCCGATTGGGCCATTTTCCAAACTGAGGTCCATAACTTGCAATTTTGATTACAACTTCTTCTAAATGCAAGAAAAATGTTCTTCGGGTGATCTTTTCTTTAAAATTTATCTTTCTAGACGATATTTTAAAAAATGCCGTAATATGAAAAAATATCAGGGAAAATGAAAAGGGTCACAAATATATGTTGCAGTCAGTACTTCTCGCTGTTTGCAATTGTGGTTTCGACTCCCATAGAGTGCTTGCATAGCGATTTCTTATGCAATAAACTGACACTCTCCAATGGTAGCACAACAAGATAAGTGTTTGATTAGAACATATTACTAGTAAAATGGCTAACAGATACCACCAAAATTTCCTTAAAGGATAGAAGTAACATGAAGAGAAGATGATAAGGAGTTGTGATACAAAAATTTTAGAAATGCTACTCAACGTATAATTTATGTGGAATTATGCAAAATGGTTGCATTTTCAACATCTTAAAGCTAAATTATTATTTTTTGACATTGTTGCCAACTGAGATCTAGTGAATCATATACAAGGGGCTTGTACGATCGCTAAAAAGTGAGAGTTGCATTTTGGAAACTGGTTAGTGAATTTTAGTTAAAGGCATGCACTTGCCTGTCCTCTTACGGATCCCAGAATACACATAAAATTAAAGCAATCAGTCTAAGACTACTTACAGAAAAGGAACTACGTTAAAAACTTGATCTTTACTTTCAAAGTAGAGCATGAGGTCAATTTTTGAGTGTGCATAGGAATATTTTAAGGAAAAGATCACAAGAGGAGTATTTTTTTAGAATTTAGTATAAATCTAATTGAACTACAGGAGCTAATGCATTTGCTAAAAAGATAATTTGCAAAAAGTTTCAAAAATTGCCACTTGGAGAATTTTTGACGAATCGCTTAAAAAGCAGATACAGACGACGGATGCCCACATGCGATAAGGCCAAGTAAAAGTTTACAGACGTAAATACAGACGATGGATGCCCCAGTTCATGTGATAAGATCATTTCGGCCAAGTCTAACCTCAGGACATATAAAGCTGACCCTTATCAAACAAAACAATGCAAGACATGGTAGCTCTGACATTGAGATATATGCGTAGCTTGTTTTCGATGAGGGCAATAATACAATATTTGTATAATTTTACAGCATTTCCAAAATGTTGGTGTCTTAAAATAAAATAAAAGCAAACAGAACTCATTCATTTTATCTCTTTTACTTTTCCATCTCTTTCTTTACGTTTTTATTCGCTTACCCACAAATATTTTCACAATCTAATTTAGTTCGTAAAACCTGCCTGAAGAATCAGCCGATACCAAAACTACTATAGAGTGGCTGTGGGAATAAATTTGAGGCAGTTGCTCTCTGATCACTGGCAACTTCGACGATACCTTTTTAAAAGCAGACCTCAAGCGAACGATCAGTTGATTTTCTACAGAGGGATATATAAAACATTGTTGTAGTAAAATAGTTCCGATGTTGTGTAAAAACCATATACTCTTACCATTGCTTGTCAAAGCTATCTTTGGAGCAGGAAGTTTTCTTTGCACAGCATTGTTCCAAAAGGGGAAATTAGCAAATGGGGTGAAATAAAAAAAAAGGGTGAGGGAGGGCTATTATTTTTTAACATTGACATTTAATACAAATAAAGTAATTTGTGGAAATTTCAAATTTAAAGCGATTTTCTGGATAATCCCTGCTCTCTACTCTTGCACGATTCCAAAACAGGAGGAAAATATATCTCTTTCAATCCATTACTATAGACTAAAATACCAAAGGAATTCCTTTTAATCAATAATTAAATAATAATTATTATTAAACTTTCTCACATTATAGTTATGTTCAATTCCACGTTAAGTTGCTTACTTGGAGTAAGTATAAGTGTAATACAATATGCAAAACAATACAAGAGGTGATGCTTATTTCTGTTATTTACGGACAAAAATAAGAATACGCATCAACAAATACAACAGAACCTTATAAATGTCAACACCAAGAGTGATGGGACATATCCTCACATAATAGAATTGAGGGAGTAATAGACCAAAACAAATGTACAAGTGTAATTTTAAGTGTTATGTTTACTGTATCTTGACGACTTTCTGACCAGTGTCTCGTCACACATTGAGATAGACTTGTCGCTATCTTGTCAGAAACTTGTCACAAATTTGTCAAGTATTGCGTGAGCGTGACGTCACATCATTTTCAAAAGAAGTGAAAAACCGCGGACATTCTTTTTTAGATTTCTTAGGTTTTAATGAATATTACTAGAAGTTTCAAGTTATCACGTCTTAAAAACATAAACCATGATGTAAGTGCACACATCATATTCTCTGCATGTTTTGAAATAAGTTGTAATGTTTGTAAAATGCTTATGAAATTTATGAAAATTGTATTATTGCCCACTGTTCCAAAGAATAATATTGTGTACTTAAGTGGAATCAAACAGGGTGAATGGATTCGATTATTTTATGTTTAATATAACAAAACCTGATGGTATTAATATCAAATTCTGCAGCTTATGCATGAACAAGTGAACCGCCATGTGCAATATATTATATATTACAATACTGCAAAACTTGTCATAAAATTCTCAGAAACTTGTCAATTGTTCGTTAACCAACCAATCTGCTGTGAAAGGACTGATCTGAGAATTTCAGGCCTTACGATGCTTCTGCCTCCAATACTTAATCTTTTAGAAAGAAACCGAATTCAGTCGTCATTTCAGAAACCAGTAAATAAATAATAGTAGCTGATAAATATAAAAATGTAAGACTTTTATTGATATAATATTACATCAAAAATCAGTGAAAAAATTCTTTTTCTCACAATATCATTATATTATTCGTGACTTCATCAAAAATTATCAAATGGCACATTCAATTTTTTTCAGTTTTCAAAACACTTCTATTATTTTCATCGGACTGCTTTCAATTTTTTATGAATGTTAACAAGGTAGTCCCCTCTTTAAAATATGCCTTTTAATTATTTTTTAATTTTTTTGGGCCATTTTCAAAATGTTCCTCCTCCCATAATTTTGTTTTGCCTTCAATTTAGTCCAAATGGTTCTCAGGTGAATCTTTGTTTTGATAATACATGTTGAGTTCTTGGATAATCGTGGCAAAAACTTGGCGCAATGGATCTTCAGTAAGAAGGATGCCTTTCTGTGCTTTTTAGGCGGATAGGAATGTCCATACAGTGAAAGAGGTAAAGGGGTTAGTGCTGTGTTGAGATCCGTGCCGACATTAGATGGAAATGGGGACTACAGTTATTAAAAACAATGAAATAGATAATTGGCAATGTGGCGACCACTTTTCAGACGTTTCAGATAAAAATACTATGGCATAATTCATTACGAGCCACAACCTTCAAGATCCGGATAAAAATACGTACAGGAAAACCTGTTCTTAGCCACTCCCTTCAGGAATCAGACGAAAAGTCAAACAGTAAGACCTGCTTGTCGTGGCCCGGATTAAAAAGATTTACAATAAAACCTTTACAATGACCACCTCGCAAATCCGGATAGAAAAGACGTAGAGTATAAGATCAATTTATAGTCGCACATTCCACATGGCTAAACCTGTTCTCAGACATATATCTATATATCCATATAACCCACATATATATTCATTCATATGTATAAAAGATAATAGTATTAATTCTGAAATAGTACAAAATTGTCAAAGTAAAACTTTGTGAACAGGAGAGGGAAGCGGTGGAAAAGGATGGCAGGGGTGGAGATGGGCTAACATTTGTTTTTGTTGACAAAAGCAAAAGGCAATGACTGCCTAAAAAAGAGCTCATGTTCGGGTATTCTGATGTTGGTGTGCACTGGCCACTCTAGTATAATTAATGTTTTGAGCTGGTAACAATGTCCCTGATCACTCGTATTATACTTTATTAACTTGAACTTAAATGTTTTCAAATCGCAATTATTTTGTCTAATATTCTTTATTCGGATAATTCGTCAATCACTTGTCAAAGATATTTTGATGAATTTGTGACAAGATATTGAAAAACTGCAAATGACAAGCCAGTGACAAAGACAAATTTTTGACAAATTTACATTGTGGAGTTAGGCATCGTCAGGTCGTCATTCATTTTTACGAAGTTTTCACGAACTGATGACAAATTGACAAGTTCGAAATTTCGAGTTTCTTACGAATTTTTGACGAATTATTAGCATGACGAATTAATGACATGCTGTAAAATGATGAATTAATAACATTATGACGAAGTGTTGACAAAGTTTTAATTGGAATACGTTGAACTTGGCATCGTCAAATTGGGAAATTAGTCAGTTCCTTGTCAGTTCGGCAACCTTTCGACAAATTTTTGACAAAGGCGCATTCTATGTAACAGAATATATTAAACCACTATTAACACCACTATACCCTCAACATCAACCTTGAAACAATCAAAATAACTGCAATTTTCGTAAGCAAGTGAGGTATAAACTTACTGAAAGAAAGGCAAATTATTTTGTAGTTTCTAGGAATTATACTAAAAATATTACCGATTTTGTTTTTGTTTTGTTTGTTTGTTTTGTTCTGTTTTAGTTTTTGTTTTTGTTTTGCAGGTATTAATTAATAAATTTTTTGATAAAAGAAATCCGAATTTTGATTTTATTTTGCGTAATGTATGAAAGCCTCATTGCAGAGCGAATTATACCACAGTAAGCTTTTAGAATCTACATGGATGCTTTTGAAGATTCGTCGTATTGCACTTCACATGGTTTGACATGTCAGTAGACAATCTATTAATTTGCTTAATTTTTACAGACTTTAACGCCTTTTAATATATGTAGAAAATAATCAGAATATTTGTTAGTCGCTCCAGAAAGTATTGTTGATGCTAATGAATAGCAAAATTTAGTATTTATATAAAATAGTAGAATAGTAAAGCTTTTCAAATGTACATAGATGAGTTTGGAAATGCATCGTTTTGCCCTTCACATGGTTTGACATGTCAGTAGACAATCTATTAATTTGTTTAATTTTTACAGACTTTTAATATATGTAGAAAATAATAAGAATATTTGTAAGCCGCTCCAGAAAGTATTGTTGATGCTAATGAATAGTAAAATTGAATGAGACGCCTTATTATAATACATACCGAGCGAGTTAATCCATCTGCCAGTTTATTTTACATCTTTACATTAAAAAGTTACTCATTCCAGATAACTTCAGCAAATGTAAATGTACGGTCTATGCAACAACAACCGACATTAACAATACATTTAATCTTGTTCATGCCTGTGAGTTTACCTTCTTTGAGATATTATATTACTTAGAAAAATAAGTTACATTATTTAAAAAAATATTCATTTTAACTGGAGAAGTTTCCAGTACTTTAATAGAACAATATCTTGGACCTATTAAAATACCTTAACGTTGATGAAAGTGAAGCAGTGTTAGACAACCCTGTCGTTTCTACAACCTATTATTCCTCTGTTAGATATATTCCTCATATGATTAATTAACAAAAAAGGCTTACAGTACTTATGATAAAACGATTTGGAACAAAAGCGTGGAGCAAGATATTACTTTTCTGAAACATCTAACAACTTGTCTTCTGACTCTTACAGAGTAATTTCTTATAAAATGCACAATGTGCATCTGTTGTAATATATGAGAAGAGCTGATATATTAAACGTTTATAAAGTATTACTGCGTCTTTTTAAAAAAATATAGTCTTATCTGACAACAAATGGAAAATTAAGCGAGATAAATGGCAATTAATAAACAATTTAGCTAGAAGACTATTACCAAAACAATGCTACTCATTCTTTTTAATACGATGCTAACTATGTTAAGATCAGGAAGCTGAGATTTAAATTGTTTAAAACAAATGGTAATTCTACTATATAAAGTTTATGACAATTGTAAGGTAGCATTTCCTAAAGAAAACTGTTTCAGGGCTTAGTGAAGCCTTTACTTTTCCAAGCTGATTTGCTATCTTATCACGTATATACCCATTGCCAAAATCCTGTATATTAAGCGTTATGGAGTTCTATGATTTCAGTTTTGATCAAAAACTTTGGCAGATTCTGCTTATGACTATGGAAATAAATAATTTCTAATTTCAGCCAAACTACCAAATATTTAAGAAACCTCTTTTCACTTTAAACCTTATGAAGTTTATAAAGTTTATGAAGATTAAAGACTGCTTATAAATTGGCTGATTTGACAGTTTACCTGGTTCCTGATTTGACATAACAAGGAACTGCAACTGCTTCTCTATGTATAACTGTTACCAATAAATTTCCAGAGTAACTTAGTATTAATATATATGTTTTAATATATGCATTATTTATTCTGTCTCCATAGACATTACAAATATCTTCTTGGATATAACGTGATACACATTTGTGTAGTGTTGTATCTTAACACTATTGAAATGAAAAATTATAAAATTCTTGAAAGTGTAAAGGATATCTATACCTATACGAATTTAGAAACCATCAGTTTCATGCTCATTGTTGCTTTGGTTTTCACTTGGCTTCGATCATTTGGCATTCATGAATAAGGAGGTGGTGCCACAGAAAACACTGTTTGCTTCGTAAGAGCATTAGCTGCCTCCTATAGAGCAAAAGTATGTGGAATCATGTCAGTCCTGTTTTAACTACAAACAAGTAATTAAAAATCACAAAAATACGTATCTTACTTCTGCATATCTCGGTTAATCATGTGAAGCCAATGTATGTTTGTGTGTGCAGGTTTTTTACATAAATTTTTACATTCCTGTCAACATTTGATAATAGTTTGATTAATTTAAGCGTTTTATAGTATCTCCATTTATTTTATCTCCCAATATATAAGTATATGTTGTGAAATTAAAAAGGCAGTATGATTACCAAATGATAATGAAAAGCGTTGAAAATAGATTAATGTGAACTGTGATACAGACTTATTAAGCTGTAATGGATTAGATTTTAACGAAATTCGAAATCTCCACCGATTTTCACAGTGTTTCGAATTTTCCCTGACAAAACCTTTTTTAATATGATGCATGTCAAAATACTTTACCGAATTTGTAACTGATGCACTTTTTTCCAAGAGAATGGATTGCCATCATGATACTCTGTGTTTGATTGTTTATTGTGCGCTTTCTTTTCTTACATAATAAAACGCAAAAAACAATGACCCCAACAATACTTAAAGCGCCGACGCCACTCAAAATTTTTGCGGCGATTACTTCTTTTTCTTTCTTTTTAGTCAGTTGCTTCAGTTTCTGAAAGCAAAAAATTCTTAAAATCACTATAGGCACTCCTTTGTGAGAATATGTTTCAGAGTAAACATCAATTAAAACTTCTGAAACTAGATATTGATCTTCTTTACATAAAAGTAACTACACCCTTTATTACATGCCTTGTATTCGGTAAAGTGCTAAATAATATACGTATGTTCCACGTAACAATGTTACGTGCTCACTTTAACAGGCTAAGAATACATATTATAACTCTTAAATATTACTCTTGATAGTGGCTGTGACTATTCGAACACATCGAATTGATTGTCAATACGTTTTCAAGGTAATCACAATCTTCACATCTATGTATTTTGTGTCTGATTTTGTTTCCTGATTTTTGGTAGCTCCATGAAGACCAGGTCCAAGACGGGCCCTCTTCTGCACAGACACCAGAGGCATATGAATTGTGTGAATCAAACCACGGGCAATGTTCAAATCTGAACAAAAACAACTGGTTCTCTTGACTTTCAAAATAACGAAGAACCTCATTTATGTTCACTTATTTATGCGTTCATCGTAAAACATATCGTTGCTAAATTTGTATTAAATATTCATTTATTGCATTATTTTCTTGCTGCGTTTTTATTCCGCTTACTATTAATTCCTTTATTTTCTTACGTGAAAAGCACTAAAAATGAGATTTACAAGTAAGTATTATCTGGTTACACATTATACAAAAATATAATAGTTAATGCTTTTTAGTTTTATTTCGCTGAAATTATTTGCTTGCTAGAGCAAAATTTTAGAGAGGAATAAAATATGTTGCATATTGTTTTTGTGCCATTTAACTGTCATTTGTTTTTCTGCAAAGCAATAAAACAACACAGGACATGATGATATATTGACTTAACCAAGAATATGAAAAAAATATCGCAATACGAAGTGGTGTTATCCTCGACTGCTTCAGTATTTATGAATTGGATGGTTTTGAAAAAAATATTTGTCTGGATATTTCAAACGATTGACAAAAGTCATATACAGAGAATCAATTGTATCAAACACATTTAACAGAAAGGTTTTTCCCTCAGTAGTGGAGGGAAGGAGGTTGCTGAGGGAGAAAGGAGTTAAAGCCAAGAAATCTGTCTTGGATTTTTATCTGTTTTATTTCTAGCACATCCGGCATAAGACATGAAATTAAATTAACTTTCCAAAAATTATCTGTGGATAAAACTATTTAATAAGACTACTCTATTTACAGTCTGTGCACAATAAGGACGTTAACTAAGGTTTTCATTATTATCGGGATCAATTTCAATGTATTAGTGCAGTGAATTTTAAAAAGTATTTTTAATGTCCTCAATCGCGAAATTTCCATGTGAGCAACGTTTGACTGGTACAGAAGAGGCATTTGAAAATACACTGCCAGAAGGAGTCCCTATTTCAGGGGTGTCAATAGTACCGGTAATAACTCATCACACACCGAATATTGCACGTGTCAGAAAGAAGCTGCATAAATTTTCCAATACATAAATTAACCTGCTAACACGCTAATGCATAATTTTAACTATTTGTTTTATTTAAAATGAGGACAAGATGTATTTTTCTCATACAAAAAGCACAGAGTCCGTTTACAACCGGGTCTGAACCTTAAGTAAAAATAGTGCATGCAAATATCCCATCGATATGAATTTATACATATATTATAACGGCATAAATTTGAAACACATAAAACTTCAGCGCAAATTGAGTCTTTCCGTTGTGACATTTTATTATTATTTGCTGTTTCTATACTTAAGATAAATTTATTACTAAATCTCACAATTTCCCAGTTATAAAAAAACTGTTCATGACTCTTATAGAAATTTAAAACCGGGACGGTTAATCTGTACAATCCGTTTACCATTTCGTACTTTATATTTTAAATTAAATTTAAGAATAGATTGCTAAATTTCGTGTTTAAGTAGTGCGGGCAATATACTAAAATATCTATATTCAATATCTAAAATTTTACCTTTCTTTTGATGGCTCAGTAGAGGAAGAAACAAACAGTATTACGGCTGTCACACATATTCCGCAGCATAATATGATCACAGATGAAAGGCCAAGGACAGTGCATGCGTTGTTGGAATTTTCTCTTGCATTATTACCTTTCACCATGATAAACCTCCAATAAACACGATTAATTTAATGTTTTTTGCTATTTTCAAAAACTCAATTTCCATTTTTAAATATCAGTTCAATTTATAAATTTACATTGATAATGGTTATAAATCTATAACGACAATTGCTACAGGCCTAATTTAAATATGATACAAAATTTTATATTATTTGATTTCAAGGCCCAAACCTTGATGATTAATGGGAGTAGACTAGTACAGGTACTACAATACTCTCAGAAAATACAATAGTTTTTTCCGAATTCTTACATTTTACAATCTATTCCATTGCCAATAGTTCCAATCTTTCCTGCAATTTTGCGCCATCCACATGTATGGCATGTCTGCTTTCGATTTGCATAGCTATTCCACGAAATATAAATGTAAATTATTTCAGCAGACTGATTTATTAATTCCATAATATTGAATATAATCTGATAGCATAGAGTTCTACCAGAAATTCAATAGGACAGTACATAGTTTATAATTCTCAGCAGTTGAGACAGGAACTAAGGTTTTTCCTACAGAATCGTTCACTATGACTTAGATCTTTCAAAAGTTTTTGGATTTGTGCCACCAAGGAGGTGTTATAATTACTGGTAATCTGCGTTTGAATCGGAGGCGGTAAGCTCTTATTTCTTTAGCTAAGGGATCCACTTGTAAAGGGCTAGATGACCTTCAAAGTTTTTCGGCCACCCCTTAAAATAATATTCAAAAGGTGTGGTCTGCAGTTAAAAAAAAATTATGCACACTTACCAGGAAAACTGTATGATATTCCAAACAAATTATGATCACTTTTAGTATTAAATTAACTTACACATTTCAGTGTACCTTCACCTTTGATATCTTAGTTTTGGTAATTTTACTGCGACGTGAATAATCATAAGAAATTTAACCTTGAAATGGTTAGTTTTTGCTCAAGCTCAAGCGTCGTTAAAAATTGTATTTTTTGGCGATTTTGAAATTTTTGACTCCATGTATTCGATATCTTTGAAACTATTCATTGGACTTTGCTCAAATCTTTCAAGAAGAACGATTATAGAATTCAATTGTACACTGAGGGGCCATTGTTTGTTTTCCTAAAAAATGGATTTTTGGCGAAATTTTTTATTTATGCTTTATTAAGTTTGAGTCATAATCAAGAGACGGCCTGTCGGATCTTCACTATACATTGCACAGTAATAGAATATATATTGCAAATGTGCACTTTGTTTATTGTTTTTATTTCAGTAAATTTTCAATTTTTGGCAAATTTTGGAAAAATAAATGAGTGTCGTTGTATTGTGAAGACAACAAACCGTGGCGTAATAATTTTACAGCGTTCTGTAGTTTTACAGAAGTAGAAAAAGTGTACCGCCTACGATGGTTGAGGCTGGAGATCGATTTCAATATCCAACATAGTTCTTCCGGCTCACTGCTAGTACTTCTTTTCGTTTTTTTGGAACGGTTTGCAAAATTTCAATTTTTCTACCTATTACGTCATCAATTACGAGTTATATGGCGGTATTTATGTTTTAAAGCTCAATGAACCTAGCGCTTCGGCATAAAATACATTATGAAACTACTTTTAAGCAAGGATTTTTTTGGCATGCTAAAGTTGTACCTATGACGTCATCATGTACTAGTTATGACATCATTTATGTTTGCAAGCTCAATAACTCGAAAATTTTGCAACTATGGCTACTTTCATGCTATTTTCTGTTCAAAGTGACTGATTGGAGGGCTGGGGAGAGATATCGGCAACATTAATTTGATTGTGATCAAATCTGTCAATATAGATAAACACCATAATGGTAAAATTCCGATTCTTGACGACGATCAGAGAGGTCAAGATCACTGAGGTACCTCTTACATAACATATTTAAGGCCCAAAGTGTCGAAGATAAGCTCAAAATCTCTATAAGCTCTGTTTCGAGATAATAGTCAACTTCGGGATTTTGACCTTGAGCATGACCGAGGAGGTCATGGTCATTGAAGTACCTCTCATATAACGTATTTCAGGCCCAGTGGGTTAACCCGAAATGAACCTTTTTCAGTTGATCTTAGCAAGTGCAACTGTTTATTCACTTAAGCAGCCATACAATTCCACAATGTCGAATGTTTAAAAGGATCTAACTGATACCAAACTCCTCTTAAACTAGAAAAAAGATCCTCTTCTTCCATTAAATAACAAGAACCAATCAAGCAGTTTCCGCCATTATTTTGTGACAAAATCAAAACGAAATCATGCAATTGTTGATTTGCAACAGCATTCAAAATTAAAGTTATTCTACTCATAAAGCTGAGTATTAAGAACTTAAATAATTCAGTTTTAATTTCGAAAATATCAGCTTGTAGACTACGAAGCCATCACTATGTCAGACTAGAACTGGTGGTGGGAATTGCATATCCCATGCTTACGAATTGGTTGATATACCATCGACAAGACACTATGTCGTACACGACGCAGAAATAAAAGAAATAAAGTCAATTTCTTCTTTAAATTTCAGCGGGGTCTCACCGCGGACTGCCCATTTACCAACAATTAACAATATTCAGTGGGGTTACACCACGAAATGCCCATTGTCGATACACATAGAGTTCGAAGGCCCGGGGCCATCATACTAATGCCCCCTTCTTTCGGAAAAGAAAGAGGAGAACGTGGAAACACAAAAAAGTCACTAGTACCGTTGCCAACTCGACACAGCATAGTGTAACATGTGCAAAACCGCTCTGTCCAAAACGAAGACCATGGTACACAAGTCCGTATAGGGCCGGCCAGATAACAGCCGCGTGATAGCCAAATCGCCAGACTATCGCTGCACACCGGAGCTGCTCCCCACGCCGGACTCTAATTAGCGGACTGGACTTCTTTTTCTTGAACGCTGTCTTCCCGCGATAATGCTGGGGAGTCCTGCAAGAGGGAGAACCATTATGAATCATCGATTCAGCAGCAACAAATGGTCCCAGACTATGCAAATTAGTCAATGTATCCGTAGTATACTCTTGCATATAATGTTAAATAAACGTGTTTGGAGATGCCTAACAGCCCACTCGCAATAACTCACACATTGAAATTCCATTAGCAACCCGCAACGAGTGCGCCACATCTCTAACCTGATAAGCCTTAATCGATAAACGCTTCTGGATTACATCCTCTGGCCCCTTAATTATATCATCATAAGCTACCAAAATAGTTTTCTTGATATGGTTAGAAATAGACGCTTTCGATAAATCGACCGTTATACTATGTGAAAGATATAAACAGACGACGTTATAACGTACTGCGATAAGTAGCCGAACGTTTCAAGTACGCTCGTAAGAGGGAAACGGGACATAGCGCCGACGTATAGATGCCCGCACGTGACCTAACTCCCGGCAACGCCGGAATCACAATCTGCTCAAACGTCCCCACTCCCTTGGTAAGAAAATGTGTCTTAGCCAAAAAGGACGGTAGAGGCTTCAAAATCATTGCCTGCCACGAACCATTGACCTGAACAACGGAGTTTTGCAAAGCAAGTATCTCCCCGCGGCGCTTACCCGACGAAGGGGAACTAAGAACACGCACTTGAGGTTAAGCAGCTGTCCGATATAACCGATATAACTATGGAAGAGCGGCGACGTGAGGTACTTCAAAACCTTGGACAAATCCCAAGACACCACTGTCTTATCCGCCATAGGTCGGTCCACCTAAAAAGACTTAAGCAAATCTGATAACACCTCCGAAGATGACAGGTCATAGCCCTAGGACTTCTTCAACACAAAGGTAAGAGCCGAGCGGTAAGTCAGAATCGATCTAACCGAAACCCTTCTAGCTTCAAACAGATACAAAAAGAAGTCAGCAACTGCCACAGCTGTGGCGACAACGGGATCAGTTCCCCTATCCATACACCATGCCTCAAACAAACACCAATGAGACAGATATACCTTGTTAGTGGAATCATTGTGCGCTCTTTCCATCCTTTGAATGACACGATGCGAAAACCCTTTCCATTTCAGGAAGGAAAATTTATGCACCAGAGTTTGAGACGAAACAACTGAGGATTCGGATGACAATACTCCCAGTGGGGTTGCTTCAGCCCCACTCCAGGGGAACGTGACGACTCAAGACGCACGGTAAACGCATCAACAAAGGATACCAAGACAGATCTGGAAGATCGGGAGCCAACAAAAGCAGGCATCGAGGCTTCTCGTGCCAAACCTTCACTAGAACTTTCACCAGAGACGACAGAGGGAAGACAAACAGCACCTGCGCTGGCCAA
Organism: Protula sp. h YS-2021; assembly: GCA_949752745.1. Classification (NCBI taxonomy): domain Eukaryota; kingdom Metazoa; phylum Annelida; class Polychaeta; order Sabellida; family Serpulidae; genus Protula; species Protula sp. h YS-2021. Next base: position 26,522,677 of record OX457027.1, on the reverse strand, counting down.
TGACACACCAAGGCATCGATCGCTATAGTCGCCACACCCGGGCACGGAGACATGTACGCCGGAAGACGATGATTGAGACGATTGGCAAACAAATCGATCTGAGGTGGCCCCCACGGAGATTGTTGGACAATCCAACGAAACTTGTACTCCGCTAATGTCTACTCCGTGTGAACAATCTGACCGGCCCTGGACACTAAATCGGCAAGGACGTTGAGGCTGCTAGCAATGTGAGAGGGCTGAATGACAAAATGGGAATCCCAAGCAAGCAGTTGTCTCTTCTCTCCTTGGTGAGAAGAGACAACAAGAGTGAACGTGTGCCGCCCTGCCTGGACAAATACGCCACCACAGTATGACTGTCTACGAGGAACTGAATCACGTGACCGCAGAGAAATGATCGAAGAGTCTGACAAGCTATCAAGACTGCCTTCATCTCCATAACGTTGATGTGCAACCGTTGCTCTTGGCTTGACCAAGAACCTTTCCACAAACCCTCTTGGAAGACCACACCCCACCCGGTGCAAGACGCATCCAACTGTACTTGCCTCGATGGAGCTGCCCGAGCACCTATCAAAAGTTTGGGCTGAGACGACCACCAGTCCAAATCCCTGAGAGTTATCAAAGACAACGTTACACGATGGCCTGGTAACCTGCCGTGACGTAAAGCCTTGAGAACTACACGCTGAAACTCGCGAAAGTGACATCTTCTTCGTTGCCAGCAATAAGCCTAGAAGGGATTCCAGTTGTGCTACCCGAGGCCTGTCCTGTGTGGGAAAAGCCCTGGCACACACAAAATCCAGCAACTCCCCGAGAAATATGGTGTTCTGCGTTGAAATAAGTTCCGACTTCTTGTGGTTGACCAACAAACCCAGAGCAGTGCAGCGACTCAACAAGACCTCCACTTGTGTTAGAAGAAACTGCCTGTCCGTATTGACTAACAACCAATCGTCGAGATATTGGAACAACAGAAACCCTTCTTTGCGACTCCACCTCTTGTCTACCGACATAACTTGAGTAAACACTAATGGAGCCGTCGATAGACCGAACGGTAGGGCAAGAAACCAATAATTTTGATCCGCCACCGTTAACGCGAGAAAAGGACGAGCCGACTGATGCATGGGAATGTGTAGATATGCACGACACCGTCCACATACCTTGTGCCAAAGTAGCCTTGATCAACTGCGGAGTATCCATCGTAAAGGACGTGAGATGGAGAAACTGATTGAGCTGCGACAAATCTATGACAAGCCGCCAACCCCACGATCTTATGGGAACCAGAAGGACACGACTGAAAAACTCCGATATGCCTATTGGCATCTTTTCTGTGGCTTTTTTTACTACCAAATCGTGAATCAATTGATGCAACGCATGTTGCTTGTCCCGAGCGTGATACGTTGTCACTAAAGGATTGGGAAGCCTGGCAAGCGGTGGCAACACTTGGCACCCCGACGTATCCCTTGCAAACGGCAGAGGGTAACCCCAACGTAACCATCGAACCACATTTTTGGGAGCTCCCAAAGCCTGCCAGACTGGCCAAAATTTTTTTAGCCTTCCGCCTATGGGCAAATCTACGTTCAATTCTTGACATGGACCAACCAATTTTTCGCAAAAACCGAAAGTATCGGGCAGAGATCGTCGTACGATCTCTGCCTGATACTTCAATTGGTTGCTACCTCTGCCTAGGAGTAGTAGCTTGCCTTTTAGAGTCAAGTTTGCTTTTCTTCGGCTGAGGTGTCGTCACGTGGACCTCTTCCGTGGCGTAGTTGCAGGCAAATACGACGCATGACGTTGCTTCGACTGAACAGTTCGTGGTGTGAGTGCTCTCTGCATCAGAGTATCTTGTGAGCGCACACGAGCCGCCTCGATATCGACTGGAGAATGTGCGGTGGGAACAAGTCCGTCTGATTGGCGATGGGTGCAAACCGCAATTTAATGGCGTCTTCCGCTGCAATATTCGAGTGTGGCAACACTTGATCCCTGCGCAGAATAACCAAAGAAGACAGTAAATACGCATTTAACTTTAATAAGTCCGACGATGCTGCCACTACTGAGTCGAACACACGATCAAACAGCACATTGGTGCCCGGATCGACAAACTTGCGGAGTGACTGAAATGCTGCGTCTTGAAAATACAGAGTGCACATTGCCTTCCTGACTGTCTCCTCCTAATGTCTACAGTCACGTTCCGCTAGCGGCACACTTGAATCCGACGTGATCTTGGGAAGCCACGGAGCCATATCTCTGGGATACACTAGCGGTTGTACGGGCAGGACCCCATCACAGGATTGATAAGCTGCCGTCTTCACATGTTGTACCTTCGAATGCAACAAACGCAACGGAGGACGTGAGCGAGTTTGTTGCATTGACGGCAGTTCTTCCATGCGTGCCTGTAAGACACTAGCGACGCAGGGAGCTGTAGACAACGCCATGAAATCCTCCCGCTGATGAGGCTTCGCTTGAGCTGCAGAAAAGAGGGCTGGCCGACTGACGTGGAAATCCGTAGTGGAAGCCTCTTCCCACTCTTCCGGTGAAAACTCCATCCCTGGCGGTGTCGGAGTACGTCCTGGCCTGAAAGCCCTGAAGTCATCTCGCGGCGAGTGCTGATGCGCTATGGACTGCGCAGTATTCGACACTGTAGCTTGTGGCAGAGACAGAGGCTGTGGTCGTGTTAACAGAACCGTGAGTGATGTCGTGGGAGCCACTGTGGGAGATTGCGAGACTGCCGGTTGAACCTGCTCGTGTTCACTGAACAAAGGTTGCTCCTCTTCGCCCGACGAAGAATTTTCCTGTGCGAACTCGGATGAAGAATCATAAACTGCTCTCCTTCGCAACGCACTGGGTTTACCAGTCAACGGCTGAAGTGGCGCAATGAGGGGGAGCGGAGAGGGATGCGACTGCCCATTTTTGGGTGACGACTACTGGTTAGTCACTGTGACCGGTGGAGCAGAGTTAAGGCGAAACGTAGCCGACGCCACTGAACCCGACTTGGAGGCCAACGCACTGGAGAATGTGCGGTGGGAACGTCTTCAACTTGTCGTCGGAAGCATGACGCAACGTATCTGGATGCAAGTTAAGACTTAATGCAAATTTCTTCAAGGGAGACAGTTCCCTTCTCCGAGGGGAAGCCTCCCGCAACACATTTGTAACCGCAGTAGAAATCCCCGTGTCTAATTACCCGGTGGTCGACGATGGTTGCGACGATGGCACATGAGGCACTAATGCCATGCCAGTCGCGATATCCGTGTGTAATGGAACATTCACAAGAGATTGAATGGCGGGCTGCAGTGCAGAAGTTTCAGTCGCTAACACTGTTCCAGTGGGAGCAGTAACATCGATTTGCCCCTGCTGCAGAATAAGTGCCTGTTGCCCAGACTCCTTTTAGGAATCAGTTTCTGCACTTGAAACACCTCCTGGGTATTCGTATCCAACTCCACCGTGGACGGCAAGTTGAGGGAAGAAAGGCCTTGCAGTGAAGCCGACGAACTGTCACTCTTGGAGCGCCTGCGACCCCTGTTCCACACCCTCGCAAACTCTTGTTGCTGGAGAATAAAGGTGAACATGGAATCGTCCAAGTGTGCGAACTGATCACAACGACTCTCCAGTGTACATGGCTGAATGCCCCAGCGGCGAATGCAGGCCGGGCAGCGTGAATGTGGATCACCAGCACGCTTGAAGTGAGCACACGACTCCTGCATCTCCAGCGACTGTACAAGCAGAACAGCAACATACAAGAAGTGTTGCTAGAAAAAGGTGCAGAAATAGTATGCATTAATGATCAAAGAGAAGCAAGCCATCTTATAATCATTAGACTGTTACGTTTTCCGTTTTTAACGAAAAAAAACTACCAAAGCTAATAAATAAACAAAGGTAGTATTTCTATAGTAACAATGCACACACACCAGAACAAGGGAGCGGAGAGTATTACAAAAAGAACGGCCATTACAGGCACCGCAAGACCCATCTGTGCATTCCAGAAATCGGTGGCAATCCGACGCACCACGTCCTGGAGTGGGAAACGCTGTAACTCGTGAGCATCACAAAACGGAGATATTCCGAACTGAAGATATTCCGATATGGTAGCACTTCACAGCGCTGTTCCGCCGCCGAGACGAAACCATTCCGAATGGGAACAGCTCCAAGGCAGCGACACTCCACGTTGGAACCTCTCCAAGTCGGAAGCATTCCAGTTGGATTCACTCCGATGCGGAACCATTCCAGTCGGAGAAAATCCGAGCCGGTGGCATTCCGAGTGGGAACGATGTCGAGGCGGTGGCACTGTAAGTCGAAGCCAATCCAAGTCGGAAGCATTCCAAATTGAAGGCACTCCGAGGCGGAAACATTCCGAGTCGGTGGCACTCCTAGTCTGAGCAATTCCGAGCCGGTGGCGTTCCGCGTCGGAAGCACTCCGAATCTGAAGGCTTCTAAGCTCGTTGCATCCGGCTACGGAAACATTCCGAGTCAATGGCACTCCCAAAACGGTGGCCTTCCACCCAGGGAGTGCGTACCACAGAGTTACTACGCGTGTAGAGAACACAGACCAACGTCCGAAGCACATGTCAGTGAGAACACCCTTGGAGCTGCTCCGACAGCCAGGACAGTTCCAACGGACGTGGTGAAGAAAAGTCGTGGCTGAAAAAGGTACGAAGCCGCTATAGCTCATACGTGATTGACCCCACATAGAGACAAATGTGACTAGCAAACGGCTACACTACCCTTAATGTGACAAACACCTATCTGAAACAGAAAAAGGCATGTATAATCACAACAAGAGAAAGTGCAAACAACTCCCAGAAGAAGTTGTCGCAGTCTGAAGGCAGGAGAGGTACCAACGTCCTGGAGCCATGACAACTGCGTGCCAACTCTCCTACAATGCCCTGATGCTGGCAGAAGGAAAGGAGGACGGTGGAAAGTGGAAACTTTCCCGTTTGCACAACCCAAGCAATGCAAACTGCTTACTGACAATGAGGAAAAAAACCTAGAAATGGACAACCGAGAAAATCGCCAGGAAAACATTCCACTGTCTATTACACATAACCCTCACTACGTTCTCATTGCCGGGAAGTATTTGCCGAACGAAAGCCGGTTTTACAAAACCCAGAACTATAACGTGTATGAATCAGCAAAGTCAGCAAATATCGCAAACTTACACAAAGCAAGCCCAAACTTACAGTATACTCACGAAATGTATCCAAGATGAATAATATCCACAGTATGTATTTACCTTGAGTTTGATCCGTCATTTTTACAAAAATCAAACGGAGAAAAAACTCCTGTCACTCGGATCGCGATAAGTTGGGAATGGCTTGGTCACATGATAGGAACTGCATCGAATTGGGTGACAGGCATAGTAAACATAGCAACAGAGTACCTGTTATAGGTACCCATGTGGTGCTATTCCAAAAAATTTTTACGGATCGCGATAACCAATGTTAATACATTGGAAAACCCATAGTGATGACTTCGTAGTCTACAAGCTGATATTTTCGAAATTAAAACCATTGGTTACATTTGTTCACGGTAACATAGATTTTACTATGCATTGAACCATTTTCTGAGCTGATGAATCAATAGGAAATGTTCATAGAAACGCATAATATAATCCTGTTCTAAGCGCTTCATACTTTAATGAATACGCTATCAGGTAAATTATGTTGAATTTGTGAGTTAAGTTGCTGATATATTTGGTAGCTATCGCTGAGTTGTTCTTTGCTTATTTGGGCCCTAGTCTCTAGACAAATGTACAATTAGAAGTTTAGTTTAGTGAGAATTTTGTCTTAGCTACTAGCACTTCTATGGTCTCTAAAAGCATTTTAATGTGAAAGTTACGAAGCTCGGCATCATTTCTAAAACTATCCCCTGATCACAAATCAAGTTTTGTCGAAAAATTGAGGCAACAAACTTGCGAAAACACAATAACTTATATAAACATATTCTATGCTTGATATCCACTTATTCTATTTGAGCAAAATATAGTCAGGCGTCAAACTCATTATTCAAAACATTGAGTAATAAACTTGCGTGTTGCAATTGCAGTGAATTAGTTCTTGGACTTATTCTTTACAGTGCATCGATTTAAGCACCAATTTATTCCTAACACAGCCCTTTAACCCTTAATCAATTCGTTGGAAAAGTTTGTAATGCTATGAAATTCCCCTTTAATTTTGTCCAACTTGCTATGAAATTCCCCTTTAATTTTGTCCAACTTCCATTAGCAAAACTTTTTTCCTGAGGCGTTTTAACTTCAATGGAAAGCTACATCTTATATGCAGATAAATTTCCGCAACCAAAACATCTTCAAAATCTGCATTATTGTTATTTTATAAGGACGCCTCGTTTTCTTTCTTATGTAACATAGATGTAGATTCAGGGAACGAGGTCCTTCTGTTTTTCTATTTAATTGTCTTTTATACGTACTGCATATGTGACAACGGCATTATATAACGATTAACTGAAAAGCAAGAAAATTATGAACAAATTACAAGAAGAAATTCGAAGAAACGGCTTGAAACAAAGTGAAATTAATCTTGACATATATTGATCTTAACCGGTGCAATAATTATACAAATGTTTCAAGACTGTTTACAACTAAACTAATTTTAAATATTTATAATTTCATTAATAAGGATTTCTTGTCTTAAACGTCAATAAGCGTACCAGTAGTTTCTCTGATTCACACAATACATAAGTTAACCTTGAACATATAGTCCATAATTGTTACCGTATTGTGCCCCATTAAAACCTCCATCTCTACAGTCTTTGATGTGGTCTCATTCATGTTCCCTTGATATCACCGTAGTGTTATTTATTTCCTTCATTTTCCCGCTAAGTTTGTGGTAAATTATTTCGATTTCCCCTTTTTCATATAATAAATTCAGAGAAAGACATTCTAAAGATGAACATCACAACTGACGACCACCTTGAAAGGAACAAAATAAACAGCATAAAGTGGTTATAATGAGTCGCTAATCATGTAATACCAGGGTAATATCTGTTGTTGACATTCTTTGAGACCCCTGTCTCTACAAGATCAATAACTTGGTTGCATATTACTTAAACAAATAACGTACTAAATGGATTATAATAAGTCATTTAGGAAATAAACTTTGATATCAAATTTATCAGTGATACCACTGATAAGGCTGACTTAGATGTAGTTGCCAGGAAAAGTTACACAAATAAAAACATAGTTTACTTGCTTTTCACAAGTGAAAGCCAAATCCATGATCAGCGTCATATTGGCTTATGCGAACGGTGCATGTAATCTCCTTTGGTTTTCAATAACATTTTTAGCGGTTTGAGACTTCTTATTTCGAACAGTTCCATATGGGAGTGCGCCTCGGCGCCTCTTGTAACATTATGCATACCTCTCGATACTTAGTCATTCCAAGTTATGCATTGACATCTTGCGGATATCAAAAGAATTGCGAAGGTGTTGTTTACGTTTGGAAGTTTGGGAGTTTTTGTTAAAACACAAATGAAAAATTAGGGTTTGGTAAGTATTGCCAACAGCCAAGAACCAAGCTTTTAATTGTTTTTATTTGCCCCGCGTAAGGAACCTTCAAAACAATTTTAGGTTTTCTTGATTTAAAAGCCGCTTATTTTGGCCACCACTTGGCAAGTTTGGATAAACATACTCATACGAAACGAATAGCTCCGAGTTAGCTCTTCATCATCGGATCTTTTCGATAAAGTTGTGGTTTCGACTGGAATTTTTAAAAATTTATTAAAAAGAAATGTCAAGGATAAATATCGAAATTCTAATTTTTTTCCAACAAAAAAAAAAGGAATTTTGTTTATTTTGCCATGCTTTAATTGCCTTTGTCCATCCTTATCCCAGTTTCCACACAAATAACACTTATGGTGTTCAATATGAAGTGTAGAAAAAAATCCCCACAGACTGAGCAACAACTGGATTAAAGTGGAAGAAATGACTGGATAAATGTTTCACAAATATCTAGGAAATGTCTCCAAAATTAATTACGTATACTGGTGATGCGCAAATTCGCACTTTCGGGCATTTCCTTATGAGGCTGCGTTCCGACTAAACACGTTAGGTTAAAATTTAAAGAAGCAACACGGGAAAATCACCGTAATTAAGTTTTTCTTTCTATACCTGCACTTCGAACTCTCAACAATTTTATAGTACATTGGTTAAATTGGAAAATCTTCCATCAGCTACAAAAGATTCTTGTGGCCCATAATAAGGTCAGTGAATTGCTTAATTCCTAGTGTAAAAATAAATCTGGAATTACAGGCGCAAAACGGTGCTTTCACACTCTGCGAACGTATTTTCAATGTTGCCATTTTTGACGCTACGTCTGTTTAATCGTAGTAAATTATCATCGGAGTCTTTAAAACCCTTTTCCCCATCTTTATGCTTTGAACCTAGCATGTTGCAGTTGAAACTTCCGAACTTTTCGGTGGATAAGAAAGAGGTTGCTAGTTTTTCAAGTAAAGAAAAGGTATGTGGTACTCGATGGGACAAAACATATAAATCGCTATCCAATTTATTTATTTATTTTTGTGTCAACTTGAATAGGCCGTGTACTATGCTTATTAATTGTTCAAATCCACCACACAAGTAAAAGTGTTGGGAAAACAGTCGTTTTGATTTCCATGTTGGTATACATTGGGCCACTGTAATACAGTAATGGTGCACAGTTCGGTTCGAGAACCACATGCTTAGTTGTAATTATCAATATTCTAAAGTAATAGCATTGTTTGTTATATCCTCATTTTGTATTTTTTGTTGTTAAGGAAAACATTGACGTGACAGAACAGTTGATAGGTCATAATTCCACGGAACCCTCTCTATCAATAAGAAAGTTTACAGCGTAGTGCGTTCCGTGTGAATTTGCGAAAAAGACAATATTCCAACAATCGTCAAAGTTCCAAAGACGTGTGTTCTGAAAATATACCAAAATATTCAGGGCAGGAATCCCGTTAACTTCACTACTTACATCTAATTTAGTGTCTGAAGTTTTGGCTGTCATTGTGCTCTAATTCCCAATTGACCCTTTCTATCTTCCTGTAAGAGAAGGGGTCTAAGGTTCGATAACGGAAATGTCCGTAGATTTTGCATTTTCTGGCAGACTGCTAAAGATCTCAAGGATCTAGGACTACTCACCACAGCAAGTCAAAATATACTTTCGAGTATTTTCCGTTGATGTGTCATTTCTGCAACAAATTGAGTAGACTAAATATTTGAAGAAGTGATGGAGCGTAAACCGTTACATTTCTTTCATTTTACGCACTAAACCGGTTCATGAGCCATCATCTGAGTTTTAAGAAGTATTTTGCATATTACTGTGCCTCATTTGTGACCTACTTTTGAGTATATTTCAACTAAAAATTCTTCATGTTCGTTATTTAATACGTTTAATCCAATATATGTCGGTCGAAATGTCGATGCTTTTTTGGCAAATTCCAAAGTACGAATCCGCTTAGAACTACGATAAATAAACGTTAAACTCAATTATAGAAGGTTCGGAAACTTTAAAAAAGTTCTGATCTGATCGAAAAGTTACTTGCCGTGGTCAATGAGGCTATTCTAGTAATCGAATGTGCGGTGTATAAACTTGAAACTGGAAATCGAAAAATTCAGATGGACTGAACCATTTAGCACATATTACTGCTTCGACATATTGTCCATATTCAGATCGCTGACAAGTGCCGTTTTACTTGCCAAGATTAATATCACCCCCTTTCGGTAAATTTCTATATTATTATAACATTATAATTGTTATCTGTAACAGTTTCATTAAGCTTGTTTATTTACCAACTGTGTTATGCGTTATATTCCTGAGCTGCACCAAAAGAATGATGTTAGAAATGGCATTGCACCGTTCATTTTTGCGAACTTCAGTGAGTAATGTTTGTGTTTAATCCAGCCTGCCAGACGAAATGGATTGGGGGGACACAGGGTATTCCCATGGATTATAGCTAACGTTGGACGTCTAAACCACAGTGAACGATAGAAACTCTGTGCTGCGTAAAATCGAGGGGCTAGCGATTTTAGTTGGACGGTTTCACTTTCAACACTTTTTATCATTGAGGCGGAATGGTGTGTATTAATGCCGTGAAGATTTGATCTGTAGCTTTCTGTTTTAAGTCATCGATAATCAATAGCCTGGTTGTAGGTTCCAGTTTGATAAAGGGCCACTTTTTTTAGGTGTTTACATTATTCACAGTAACTATGTATATTTTGTGTGTATGCAATAAGTCTTCGCATTCAGTTACCGATTCTGTTATTTGAAGTAGAATGTGAAAAAAGCCCCTCTGCCAGACTATAATGATACCAAGTCTTTGAACCAGTCGTAATTTTGTCTGTTGTGGAAAATGTTGTGTGAAAGATATGCCAAAAATGAAAAGTTGGATTGACTTCAAACTTGGTCTGTTTATTCCTTGCTTAGGTCAGGCGGTTCAACTTTTAAGGCGCGCTACGATATTAAGCTAGGCGTGTAAAGTCATAGCGTAAAAATCTTGTGTACAAACTTTCTGGTATTGCACATCGTAAGTTTATTTCGTTTTCGTGGCCCGCCCGGCGATAGCCAGGGGGCCATATAGTAATTGACATGTCCGTGCGTGTGCGGTGCATGACCAAAATCGAAATATCAGGTAATGCATGGAAACGTGTTTCCATGATGCAATAAGGTGATTTTACGGAAAATTTTTCGCCCGTGGTGCGTGCATGCACACTCATAAACTGAGTTTTGTGGACTCAACTTGTCCTAATCTATATATATAAAACCTATATGAATTGAAAGCTTATGGGACCTAGTTGTGTACCTCCCTTTTGGGCCGGCGTTGGTGGGTCCTTGAGGGAGGTCTGAACATAGGCCTAAATATTTAGCTTAATTATGGAGTTTATAGACTGAACTAGAGCTAAGGTTTTGCTTCGATCAACTTAAAATCCATATGGAATGAAAGCTTATGGGACCTAATTGTGCGCCTCCTCTTTGGGCGGGCATGGGTTGGTCCGTCAGTCCGTGAGAGAGACCTGAACATAGGCCCAAACTGCCTGTTTAGCTTAATTTATGGATTTGTAGACTGAACTTGTCCTAGGGTTTTGCTTCGATCAACCTGAAACCTATATGGATTGAAAGCTTATGGGACCTAGTTATGCACCTCCCTTTTGGGTCGGCGTCGGTAGGCCCTTGGGAGAGGTCTGAACATAGGACCAAAATGCTAATTTAGCTTGCCTATATATATGTATACACGTAAAAATCTTATAATTCTGAAATAGTACAAAATTAAACCGAAAGCGGTGTAAGCGTGAAAAAGGATGGGGACGGGGCGGGGGAGATTTGTTTTTGTTTACAAAATCAAAACGGCAATGGCTGGCTAATCAGAGTTCGAGTGCACTGATGTTGATATGCACTGGTCTCTCTAGTTATTGCTTTATTTCTGTAAAAGGAGAATTGGGTGTTACAGAACCATGTGTTTAGTCCGAAAGATATATGTTTTTGTGTACAGTGGGTCTCAATTGAAAGTGTGTGAATATATATCTGTACACTGGCGTGTTGTGCGCACTGGTCGCTGTTGACTGGATGAAATACAGTAAAACCTGCCGTAAGGACAACCTGTTTATTAGGGACACCTGAGAATTACGGACAGTCCACGCCAGTCTCTTTTGAAATCCCTTTGGCTTCTGTACTAAAAAAAACCTGTATAATAAGAACACCTCGCTATTAAGGACTAGGGACAGTTTTTTTGCCCGTAAGTCGAGTTTTACACTGTAATTAACCTGTATATTAGGGACAGCTGGTTTGTGTCTCTCAAAGTGAACAATGAACAAAGGAACGAATTGCCACTTGCAGAAGAAGTGAAAATTATCAAGACCAGTGAAAGTGTAAGGCAACTAGCGGATAAGTTTGATGTTAGCAAAACGCAAATTGCAAACATTTTGACAAGGAGGTTTATTTGAATCAGGTTAGCGATGCTGATAACCTCGATGTGAAAAGAGTATGCATTCGTTCGAAAAGTGATGAACTTAATTCTTTCGTTTACTATGGTTTACAGGGCTGGAAAAAAAATCCGATTTTTTAAAAAAATCATGATTTTTGATTGTTTTTTTATTTAAATCGGATTTTTTTAAATTTTTTTATTTAAATTAACCCCCCTTCACAAAAAATAACAAAAAAAACAATAAACAAAAAAAAAAAACAACAAAAAAAAAACAAAAAAAACGACAAAATACAAAAAAGCACCACCTTTTTACCAGTTTATTGAAGACTCATTACACTGTCTTGTAAGATATTTCTAAACACATGTCCAATTTCCAAAATAGGTGAAAAATATGATAACTTTAATTGTTCAAAGCTTATTTAAGGACCGGTAACAAAACAAAGCTTCCAATGTTGTTGTTGTCTCAGGTTCTCAATGAATAAGTAAAGAAGCAGTCGATTTGGGGGATTTAAATAGACCTTGCATGATGTGTAACACATAATACTTTGTTTGCAAGCACATGGGGTAGACACGCTTTTCCAACACCGGAGTAAGTACAGTTTGAGATGCTACCGGGATTTTCCAAAATAAAAGCTGGCCGCCTAAATGTCCAATCCCGAGTTAATGTTTGTATAATGGTAATGCTTATAATCATCTAATACTATAGGGTATCTTCTCAGACACCACCGGTATTGACGTTCTCACAGAGTGCTGCTCGCGTACCGTATGAATGCTTTCTTCAAACAGAAGGGGTTGCAAACAAATGTTCGGTGTCGTAACAGCACATGAAGGCCTTTAACACAGACCATTGTTTAAAAAAATCAAAAAAATCAGAAAAATAAAAAAACCTGATTTTTTTACGTTGATTTAAATCACTTGATTTAAATCATACCAGCCCTGCTGGTTTATTAGCTTGCGCAGTGAAAATGTGCCAATTTCTGGTCCATTGCTCCAGGATAAAGCGCTTGATTTTGCCAAAGAACTTGGATTTGAACTTTTTTAGGCCAAAACCCTTCGGATTGGGGCCTATAGGTTTGGGGTGTCCGTCTGTCCGTCATCGCTTCATACCCCTATGAATTTAGGGAGGGGGGGCGGTTGGGGCCTGCTTGTGTTTCACAAATACTTACTTGTTTACAAAGGCATGAATTTTAGAATTCACCGTTGATGGACTAACCTATATATTTTCCGTTATTATGTATGTATTTATGTTCACCTTATTGTTTGAGTAGGTGTGAAGAAAGATGGAATAAAAAAAGTTTTATCGTTAGTGGTCATATTCTTTGTTTTATCATCAGTCAAACCCCAACCTGTATATTAGGAACACCTCGCTATTAGGGACAAAAAAAAGCTGAGTCAGTTAGGTGTCCTTCATATACAGGTTTTACTGTACATTTTGTTTCCTACAGTTAATGCTCATTTAATTTGTCAGATTCATATCTATATGTGATAAGATACTGTACAGGCGAAATCTGTTAATCGTATGAACCGGTTAACCTCATTAACGGGTTACTTCCATACTGTGGTGAAATTGATCAGTTTTTTTATATAAAATGTACCGGATATTCTCTTAAATCGGTTAAACGCATATTCTTTGGAAAATTGGCTGTGCATTTAACCGGTTTCGATTATATATTAACATGTTGCAATTTTTGCAGGTGCGGACTGCCAATTTTTTTATGCGGTTTGACAAAATTTTTGAATTTTGAATTGTACTTGACACCGGTAGTATGGAGGTGATGTCATTTGAGTTAAATGCGGATTGTCTTGCCAAGGAAAAAAATGGTTGCTCGGAAAAGTTTGGGGCTGATGTGGGTGTCGTAATTTCTTTGGCCAGAAGAAATGTTGAGGAGAAAAGGGTTAAACATGCACAGGGATCTAGTACATTAAAGAAACTAAATAGCCAAAGCCTTGTAAGTTATTTTCAGGGAAAACTAAGCAGAAGTGTCAACCATTTAATAGCAGGGGGAAAACACCAGGAAAAGAAAGGTTATTAACAGCGAGTGAATAAAATACGCCTGCATGCACTTCACTCATATACGTGAATGTCGACACTGCTCCAACATCACAGTTAAAAAAGGTTCAGAAATGCATTTACGTTTACACAGAAACATAAAGATAGGGATAAGATGAAGGGCTACAAAGTGGGGCTGAATATTACCGACGATATGGCTTCCTAGTTCAGCACACAGTCCAACTAAAAACATGCAGCCCTCCCGAAATATGATAATGTGTCGACTTGCTTTAGTTTACGTTAAGACATAAGATTCCCTTTGCTTCTTAACTTGTGAACTCCGCTCTTGCGATACTTATCTGGCTGTCTCTCGCCTGTTTTCTTCTCGTCCCTTCCGGAATGTTGCATTTGCATTATGCAGAGTGCCTGTTAGAACAAGTCAAGCATCACATTTCCAGAGGGACACTTCCGCTTTAGGTGACTGCAGAACAAGTGCGACTCTGTATGGGTTGTAACTCGCGTTAGGGAACACTTCGTGACTTGCCGTTGTTTGGTGAAGACTCTCTAAAAGGCAAACGATTTCCTGTCCTTCATTATGAAACTTAACTCTTCATCAGGTATAATGAACATTTTGTCCGAAAAGTCGTCATTTTAAGCATCCTGTGGTGATCACTCAAGAACTCAAGTTCTTTTAATTTTCTAATAACTGTGGTCTGTTTAGATTCAGTTGTGTCGTTTTGGCTGAATTGGCAATATCACAGACGTCATTAACACAGTGACAAAGAGGGTGATCCGCTCATCCACTATACTACTCATTTACTAGACTACTCGTCCACCATATCACACCACTATACTACTCTTCCACTATTCACTGCTCATCCGACTGAATTCATTCCAAGAAAAAGTGAAAAAAGAAAAAAAAAATCACTAACGTGTGGGTCTCTTATGTATAGAGTAAATCCTCCCCCCCCCCCCCCCCACCCAATAACGAAAAGGTTAGTCGTCGTTATTGCGCCGAGCGATCAACCCCATATTGTTAAAATATGTGGAAATTTAAGGCACATCAATTTCCCGAATTTATGATAAATTTATCCCTACCACGGGGAAGTATTCATTGACGGCAGTTTAGAGGGTTGCCCGGTTTCCATGGTATACCGGTTATTTATTTATTTATTAACACTTGGCAAGCCTTTGGCTTGCAAGAGTTATATGAATTTGTGCGAGCAGCCGCTCGTCCTTTTTTTTTCTTCATGACACTTTTTCCGAATTTTTGTGTCTTCTTCTCCTCTGACACTATGAGCCCTAGGACCATGAAACTTGGGACTTATGAAGAGCTTGATCTGAACATGTGCATGTCACTTTTTATTTTCGTCTTCGATTTCGTTTTCTTTGTTAAAACGCCATGTGAAAAGAGTGTATTTTTGCAGGTAAATGCAGTGCATCACAGCACACAGTTTCTGAGCTTTGTGCGAGCTCTGACTGCGTAACCGATTCAATTGTTCTATTGCACATGCAAAGACTATATAGTAAAGCTGTATTTCCTGATTTTCACAAAAATTGGGAAAATGGCAAAACTTTGAAAATTCCACACAATTGACCTATTCAGTGGGTGTTTGTCGGCGGCATATCTCCGTAACCATTGAAGCGAATCAATTGCTCTCTGGCACATGCAAAGACTATATAGAGGAGCTGTGCAGCGAGGGATTATTTTGAGATTTTCGCAAAAATTGGGAAAATGGCCAAACTTTGAAATTGACCTATTCAGTGGGTGTTTGTCGTATTGAAATGCTGTGATTGCACGCCTGCGGGGGACTTAGTCAGTTTTACTGACATCCTTGTTTTATTATTATTACCTTTTTTTATTATCCCCCATGAAACGGAGGGAAATAGTTATGAGCTGGTCCGTTCGTCTGTCTGTCCGAAAAAGTACAAAGTTTTATCCGGCCAACTTCTCGGAGAAGGGTATGTCATACCAAACTTTGCATGGTGAAAATATATATATTGAAGATGTGCAACGTGGTATTATTGTCAAAATCGGCCAAAAATCGACGTCGTGGGAAATTGTCAAATATAGTGAATGTTTGGCTTGAACTTAGCCGTGAGACGATGTTTTGTCCGGCCGACTTCTCATAGAACGGATTGTCGTAGGAACCTGAAACCTTGCATATTGAAAATATATATATATATATATATATATTGAAGATGTCCAATGTGGCTTTATTGCCAAAATGGGGAAAAAATTGACATCATGGGAAATAGTCAAAAATGGTGAATTTTTGGCTGGAATAACTTGGCCGTGACACGACGTTTGTGTGGCCGTTACTATGTGGTATTTACATTTCTGCATTCGACGTTTGTTGCAGAAATACATTGGACTGTTTTTTAACGTTGCGGTTTACGTATGGTCTGTAGTTAATGTCTATTTAAGAAAAATTTCAAATGCGGTTGCGTTTCAGGAAACCTTGCACATTTTGCATGTGTTTTAAGGATTATTCAAAATATGTTATAAATATATAAATTGAAATTGTTATTTTAAAAATCTACCAAAAATTTATGTGAGGAAAACTGTCAAAATGGTTAAATTTTACCTGTAACTTTTTCATGCATTTAACTTTGTCGGACTGGGTTAGTTGTATCACTATAGGAGGCTTGAATGTATGTGCGTATGTTAGACTTTTTTTTCAATGCTACTCCTACAGTTTTTCTCCAGTGTTTTGATATTAGGCAGGATTGTTCCCTGTATGGTCCCCCACCTGGCTATTATTTTTTTTTTTTGACGATTGACGAAAAAATGACAAAATGGCGGCACGTTTTGACCCATTTTTAAAATGCTACTGCTCCAACAGTTTTACTCCAATCGTTTAGATGTTAGGCAGGGATATTCTCCAGGGGTTCGCCTACCAGGCTATTATTTTTTTTCGCGGTTCGCCGAAAACTGCGGAAATGGCGGAACTTTGAAGTTTTGCAAAAGCTGCAATAAATGGTAGTAAATAACTCAACTGTCAAACCATTCATTTCTCTCAGTCTTTTTCAAATACAGTAGCCCCTCGTTAATTCGTACCACGCGGGACCGGGGAATTTGGTACGGATTAACCGGGTGAACGAATTATCGTGGATAAAACCGGTATGAAATAGAGAAACTGGGATCTAAATATGAGTACGAATAAAGCGAGGAAACAAATTAACCGGGGACGAATTAACGATTGTATCCCGTAGTTATAAAATTTTAATCGAAAGTTTCCTAGGTGCTTCTCCACCTGGACTTTGCTTTTTTTCTCAAATGACAAAAAAAAAAAAAAAATGCCGAAATGGTGGAATTTTAAAAGTTTTGTAAAATTGTGTAAATGTCGGTAAATATGTGAATCGTCAAAACCCAACCTCTCCAACATCCCTTTTCGGGTAGCTTCCACCCGGGAAAACTCGTTTTTGTGTATTAAAATTATGAAAAAGTTACGTTCAGAAACAAAGTTCTTCGTTGTTTGGCCTAACAGTTTTTGTTTCCGAGTTTTTTTCTCTTTCCTTGTTTGGTAATTCGGCTGGGTCATGTCCTTGGACATACTTGTTTAACCTATAATATCCTGGCTGTTTGTTTTCACATAGCCATTATACGGTAGCATTGAATTTCTGTTGGCAAACATGTTGTTACAGTTTTCCTACCATTTTCTGTATAATAATCATAATAACAAGTACGTATATTTTCAGGCTGTTGTTATAAAGTCATCGTATGACAATTGAAACAGTACTTCATTAACTATTTTTTGCTAACTATCTCCAGTATAACAATGTATATTACTGGGTAGTTTTTTTTTTGGTATGAGTAATAAAACTGGTTTATACCGCGTTTTGTTTTTAAACCTTTTTTCACGGCTGGTGTGCAACCCTAGCAGTTTCCTTTTGAAGATCCTCCCTCACCAAAACGTAATCGCCCCGCCACTCCACCTCAATACATTGTCCCTGACAAAGGAGGCTCAAGTGGGAATTGTAGCTTGATATTGGCAGGCTTGACTTAGTGTATGCATGGTGTACATGTCTAAGAAAACGCACGTGAAAACACGCCTAGGAAAAATGAATGTACACTTTTTTTTGCACTCGCGTATATTAAAACTTTTTTGTTCATGTTGCACGTCAGATATTATTCATGGAACGTGATTAAGAAAGACAACTATGTTTGACTTTTTCCAGTGAAAATGGGTGGCGTGTGAGCTGTTACCAAATAGGGAATACATAAGTACCCACACGTTCATTTATTCACTTCCGCATTGTTGTGTGGTAGAAAGAGTGGTCGTTCATTGTCACTGTTTTATGCCCTCCTTGCGTACTAAACCTCAGAGAATGGTAGTCGCCTAGGGATTTGATTCAGCTTTTCGGCGAGTTTTAAGTGTCGCAAAAGAGAATATTGGACTCGGGTTTGGTGAATATTTAAACAGAACGGTGAAGTGCCCACAGCCATTTGCGTCACTGTCTGATGCACCTATACGAACACGCACGGAGTCACATGACTCATGGGTTTCTCTAACTCATTTTCATTGAAGGACATAAAAGTTGTGATTTGGAATAAATAGAAAATCACGAACCCATGATTCAGTTGTCTCTGTTAGCAGGACACTGCAATTTGAACTCACACGACACCCGATTGCGTGAAAAGTCATGGTCTATGAATTAACATCGTTCTGTGTAGCTTCCTGTAATGTAAACATGCACACGCTACCTCGCTTTTGATAATCTACAGATTATCAATGCTGAATCGCGTTGGGAGAGAAACGAGGAATCGCGATGCGTGTGAATGGAACCTTAGCTGCCTTAACATTTAATATAGTCTCGTGCTTTGTCCCAGTGCAGTTTTAATGGACCAGCGCGAGTAAGCAAACGGGAGGACATAGATGGACTTCTCAGATATTGTGCTTTAATCAGAGCGTATGTTTTTAAAAAATTAGGATATCACTTAAGAAAAGGAACTGAATTTTTCACATATTGTATTCACTAACTATTCAACTGTTTATACGCTCAGTACTTTTATATATTGTGATTGTGGAGGCCTGCTTGCTGACTTAAAGGCTGAGTGATATTAGAAATAAGGCTGCGATTGTTTGTCAGATACCTGTGCGGAATCTCTCAGAAGTTTCAGTGCCTGTGAGGTATTGATTTAAGTTCCTGCTGTATCTTCTATTCTGTGCTCCTTCCTGCTTCGGGATATTTTTGAAATTACTTGAAAACCACTACAGACAAGCTATCAAAATGCCAGGTATAATTTCGTCTTATCTTCATCGATACAAATTTTACAAGAACCTGTAAGAAGCTATGTTGGGTGAAGAGAGTGCACTGCAGCTCTCAGCTGACCAATGGGCACTTGAAACAAGCTCCTTCACGTGACATTTATTAAAAGAGGACTAAAAAATATTCGCAATTGATGGGTGACAAAAAGTCAAAAGTCGGAGAAACTTTGTACAGATTTGTCCTATTTTTGGGACGAAAAAGGGGCTTGAAATCTTCCCCGCAGCGGGCAATGTTGTGAATAACGTGTTTTCTTCCAGTTTGGTAAATATCACGCAACCGGCTTCTTAATACAGGTCGAAACTAAAAAATGTACGTCCAGGAAAATGTTTTCGAAAACGAGTCGTTTTCCCAATAAAGTTTCTCACAGCGTGTTATTCTTAAAGGGAAACAATGACACAGTTTGCTAAATCACGTAAGTAACTTCGAATGTAGATTCTAATTGGTTTGTGCTTGTGCGCCAGTATTTTTTGACTGATACGGCACCGCGCGTGTGGCACGTGTATTTTTCAGAAGCATCGCATGTGTGACACGTGTTAGGGTTTGTCGCAGTAGCATGCGTTTTCGATCCTAACTATGCTTACCTGTACGTGCATCCTTAGAAAAACAGCGTGAGTTATGCAAAATATTGTGTGAGTAGAGATTGTGTTGGGAGTTAGAATTTCTGGAAACAACTTGCGTTTTACGTATTCACAGTCTTGCTTTTCGCTGTTGGCATATCTTGATGTAACAATTTACATAAGAGCATTTCTTCGGCGTCGTTACACAGCAATGTAACAGGGTCACGTGGGAGAATCCTGATTGGTCGTTTTCTCCGGATCCCATTTGTAGATAGGAGGCGGTGGGGTTTTACCGTGATTTTGCTTGTAGAGAGAGTCTCAAGGTTACTCTCTCTGATCGATGACTGTTTGCGGAAGGGATACGGTACGGCTCGCACATGCATTGTGTATTGTGAAACATGTTACACACAGTGTTTCTGTGGTTGCTGAAGAACTATGAAATGGGCTAAGGTTTGGATCGGGATGATTCTCATTCCGATTTCACCTGATTTTTGGAGTTGCATTATCGTGGATGATTTTGCTTGCGGGAGTGTTGTATTTCTTTGTCAAGGCTCATTTTGGTTTTCCACCGCCGTTTGTGCTAAAAGTACATTTTGGAAAAGTGCTCTTCGTACGATTCTCTGTCATCACATGTCGTCTCTTTTTTTTTTTTTTTTTTTTTTGCATACAAGTCTGTGTCGAAAATAGGTCCTGCTTGTGGACGATTTTACGGATTTTTGTCGGTTTCCATCCACTCTGGGATGACCACAATTTACGATTTTTCGTCGGAATATAGGTGTATAAATCTAGTTTATAATGAACGTTGTTTTCACTTCTGTCAGTGTTATTTGAGTTGCTGTGGTGACTTTTGTGTCTGGAGTTGAGGTTTAGGGTGTCCTAAAAAAGCCCGAGCACATTGTTCCTCCAAAGAGTGACTTTACAGCCGATGACCTTATAGAATCTGAATATCAATGTTTCAAACAGGTTTGAGTTTGGCATATTCTTGGAGTATGCGCCGAAAGTTATGTTCGGCCATGAGAGCTTGTTCCTTGATTGCCTTTGGCGGAGGTTTCATTGTATCTGTAAAAACATTTGTTCACTACTTGTCTAATTCTTTCCTTTATTGTCTGTGAAGGGATGAAATGTTTTACGCATGAATAGTGGACCAGGCTTAACTTCCGTCATACAGGATATTTATGTGTCTTAACGAAATACCGTTGCATAAACATGAGACAGTTTGATCGGCACTTGCATTATAGTTAGTAACTGTGGTTGCAGTGGAAGGGACTTTCCGGTCTGTTTCTTGGAAGCACGGCTTTGAAGATTTTCTTCTTTATCGATGTTACCACAACTTGTACTGAAAATATCCAAAAAAAAAAAAAAAAAAAACGCCGAGAATTCAGATTGAATTTGGTGATGAATAAGCTTAAATTTGTGACGAAAAGGACATATAAGCTGCTAGTTGTTTTAGATCGAGGTTTTAAAAGCCATCTTTCGAGCTTAGTGCTTAGTCCGAACACCTATTGGAGTATTCGAATAGTCGGCGTTGTTTCCGGAAATCGTATGTTATTTATGAAAGAATTTTGAGTGCCAATTCGCTGAAAGCAGTTTTACATACAGATACGCTTGCGATAAACGCAAAAATTTGTTGGAATAAAACGTAAAAAGTTGCAATTTTTTATTGCGACTTATTGCATTTTATTGCATCTAGCTGCGATCCAATATTTCAGAGGACGCGTCCTGAGCATGCAATATTTTGCGATTTATTTTATACTGATTATAAAATTACACCTTTAGCAAACATTCACGTATTACAGTGGGCTTGGGGCAGATTTTGTGAAGTCTACAAACCATCAAACTTTGCTGTTTCCGAGATAGGCTCTTTATCGCTTAGACTGATCTCGGCGTTTGACGCGTTGTTGTGAGACAGCTGACCTCTGCGGAGATCAATCTGTTATGTGTAAACACAGAGTGGATGGTTATTTTAAATAAGTAGTTCCTTTCTTTTATGAGTGCTATTTTTCGCGGAATCCCCAGTGGGTGTCCGGAGTAAAACTGTGTTATACACATCAGACCGAACCGCCGTAGAGGTTGGCTGTTGGACAACAACTGGCTTTCACGGCATCACGGAGATACTTGGTGGATTTCTGTTTGTCGTTTGCCATGCTGCACGCGCACATCACGCAAGATATGCCATTTTTCAGTGATAAGCCAGAGATTAATAGCGGCTTAGACGGGATTACTGGGGCGAGGTCAGGGAAGACCCACGCCGCCGGTTAAAATCAGTCACTTACATAGAAAAAATCGTTTTGGGGGCGTCGTGACATAAATGGTCTGGGGGATATAAGAAAGCGAGGGTTTTTGATATGATATTGGTTCCTTGTTCCCGAAAACTTGAGTGCAGACAAATATTACGGAGATTAAGAATACGCTAGTTCTATCATGAAATTTATTTATTTTCATTCTGCAATTTTTTTCACGCTTATGAAACTGAAACCAGTGAGGCATTCCCGGAATTAAAGTAACATCCATGCACTATGTATGCAAACATTTCGGCTCTCCATGCCTGTACCCAGAGTTTGAGGCTTCTCCGTCAGTTTGCGTGTGATTTGCATTCTAAACCTCTCATTGGTATGGCATAAATATGGTAGAAATTAAAACATGTCTATTAAAACGGAGCCGAAGCGAATCGTTTTGAGACAATTCCTGGAACATTGTAAGCAAACAAAGCACTGAGGATGACTAATTGCGTGTTTGGGAATCGAGTCAAAAACTTATTATGACGGAGAAACGAATATTTTCTGTACTTGGCTGCCGTGCGGAGGAACAAGGTATCTATTTTCTGTACTTGGCTGCCGTACGGAGGAACACCGTATCTGCTTGCGTTCTTCCCGTCCGCCGTGTGTCGAATTAGGCGCTTTTTGTGTTTGTAGTTTGGTAGATCTTGTTTGCAATTCCTCGTGTAGTAGTCGTGGAAAAAAGTGTGCCTTTCAAAGGTAACCGTGACATAAGTATGTGTCCAACGTTTTAAGCACTCACTGACAATGACATGACAGAGACTGAACTGTTTAACTCGGGATCCCTGTGAGCCTCACCCACAAAATTAGGGCTCCCACAGAAATGTCGTGGGTCTCAGACCCGTCTTGAAAGGGTCACTGGGGCCCGTTTACTTTATGGCTTGCGGGGGTTTTTTTTCGATTTCCCACACCCGAATGTTTCCGAGAACATTCATTAAACCAGAGATTCAGTGATAAGAATTGTCACTATACATTACGAGTCACAACTAAGGTTTACTTTTAGTTAACTCACAGTGACGAGATGACGTCAATTTTTTGTTTGGTGACTAAGAGCATTATGAGGACGGAGATAAAATTGAAGGAGGTGACACTCAAAAGCCGAGGAAGTTTTTTTTATTAATTTCTTATTTGTTATTTACTAAAATCATGTGAGACAACTCCAGGAAAAAATCAGGAAATCTTATTATAAGTGACACAGGGTGAGAGATACTAAAAGAAAAACTACAAAGGAAACACTTGCATATCCATAGAAAAATGCTGAGGTGGAGATGAATTACCGTAGCTGAGCTTGAAGTCACTTTCCTCTTGAAAGGGCCCGCTTTTTGTAAATTGAATTTTATTGTTATAAGAAGTGCAAAATAACAGAAAAATACTGTACTCAGAGCTAGCGAATGGCGAGTTAACACATCGTAATGTTTGCGAAGAGTCGGCGACGTGTCATGCGGATGCTCCAGAATAGATCAATTCATCGGTTTGCGGAGGGGGGGGGGGGGAGGGGAGGCGGGGAAGGCATATGCTGAAATTAAGAAAAAAACGTGAAGTCGGATACCATGTGAATGCAGCCTAAGTGTGGTCAAATCGTGATTTCCTGGTGATTATATAAAGAAATCACAGGAATCTCAGTCACTTGTGACGTCACGGCGATAAGCATTGATCGTTATTAACGCCCTGTCGTGCCCATTATTAACAAGTGCGCTGTTGTTTATACTGTCAATGACATAACACAACAGGCGACAAAGCTATAGGTGTATAATTATCAGATTGGATGGCTCTTATCCATTACGGAAAAAGGAACCTGCCATTGGCATACGTCATATTGTCAGCACGTTAGGGGTGTGTGTGTGTGTGTGTGTGCCGTTATTATTTTGGAAGTGACATTGCATTTGTGTACTGAGATATGAAAGGTCTTTTATTACTGAACTCGAGTTTCCCCTTTTTAGCCCAGCTTACGTTACACGTAAGCTGGGGTATTCCTATCGGTTTGCGGGCGGTGTCCGTTAGTTAGTTAGTTAGTTAGTTAGTTAGTTAGTTAGTTAGTTAGTTAGTTAGTTGTTTATTTAGTAAACTTTGGTTCAAAATGCATCTCCTCCTACAATTTTGATTCGATGTCATTTATTTTTGGTGTGAGGCATCCCTAAGGGGTCGTGCATACGGCTTGTGCTTTTCTAGTCGATCGGGTGATTTTTGAATTTTTGGCGAATTTTTAAAGAAAAAATTTTAAAATGTATCTCCTCCTACATTTTTGACCCGATGTCATTTATTTTTGGTATGAGGCACCCCTAAAGGGTCGTGCATACGGCTTGTGCTTTTTTAGTCGATCGCGCAATTTTTGTATTTTTGGGGAATTTTTAAAGCAAAATTTTCGAAAATAATTCAAAATGCATCTACTCCTACAATTTTGATTCGATGTCATTTATTTTTGGTGTGAGGCATCCCTAAGGAGTCGTGCATACGGCTTGTGCTTTTTTAGTCGATCGGGTGATTTTTGAATTTTAGGGGAATTTTTAAAGAAAAAAATTTAAAATGTGTCTCCTCCTACATTTTTGACCCGATGTGATTTATTTTTGGTATGAGGCACCCCTAAAGTGTCGTGCATACGGCTTGTGCTTTTCTAGTCGATCGGGTGATTTTTTTATTTTTGGGGAATTTTTGAAGAAAAAAATTAAAAATGTATATCGTCCTACATTTTTGATCCGATGTCTTTTTTTTTAGCCCAGTTGGCTTTTTAGCCAACAGGGCTATACAGATGGGGGCAAGTGTCGTCCGTCCGTCCGTCTGTCCGTCCCGCGACCGTTAAAAGTGGAATAACTTTTTTATTTTTTATCCGATTCTTACCAAATTTTAAACACGAGTTCCTAACCCTTTACTGCATTAGGAAATATTTTTATTTTTGCGGTTTAAACCATTTTTGGCGATTTTATTGCCAATTTGGGCAAAATACGAAAAAACCTATCTAGTCCCTCATTTTTCATCGGAAGATTCCGAAATTTTTTATGAAGAAACTAGGACTAAGGGGTAAAAAAAGTACTTTTTTCGATTTTTGAATTTCGCCTTATTTTTGAATCTACTGAGCTTCAAAGTTTGCAACTTCTAAAAATTGGCAAATTTCCAATTTTTTTTTCTTAACAAAGTAGTTAAAGTGGAATATCTTTTTTATTTTTTATCCGATTCGTACCAAATTTTTAACACGAGTTTTTAACCTTCTACTGCATTAGCAATTTTTTTATTTTTTGGTTTATACCATTTTTGGCGATTTTATTGCCAATTTGGGCAGAATACGAAAAAACCTATCTAGTCCCTCATTTTTCATCGGAAGATATCGAAATTTTTCATGAAGAAACTAGAACTAAGAGGTGAAAAAAGTACATTTTTCTATTTTTGAATTTCGCCTTATTTTTGAATCTACTGAGCTTCGAAGTTTGCAGCTTTTTAAAAATTGGAAATTTCCATTTTTCTTCTTAAAAAAGCAAAGTTTCAATTTGCAGAGGGGCACAATATGTTGCATGCAAGTACTTTTGGTTGGAATTTTCAGTAATTTTGTTGTCAGTAGCTCATTTCTATGATATTTTCAAGTGGGCGATAATAGGGAACATTGGGCGATAAAGCAAGAAAGTTGTAATTTTCGCTTTAAAAGTGCAGGGATCAATTCTATGTCCCGAAAATATGATAAATATGATATTTTTTGGATGGGCGATAATAGGGAATATTCGTTGATACTGCAAGAAAGTTGTAATTTTCGCTTTAAATGTGCAGGAAACAATTCTAGGACCCGAAAATATGATAAATATAATATTTTTCGGGTGGGCGATAATAGGGAACATTTTGTGATAATGCAAGAAAGTTGTAATTTTCGCTTTAAAAGAGCAGGAATCAATTCTATGACCCGAAAATATGATAAATATGATATTTTTCGTGTGGGCGATAATAGGGAGCATTGGGCGATAATGCAAGAAAGTTGTAATTTTCGCTTTAAAAGTGCAGGGATCAATTCTGTGACCCGAAAATATGATAAGTGTGATATTTTTCGGGTGGGCGATAATAGGGAGCATTGGGCGATAATGTAAGAAAATTGTAATTTTTGCTTTAAAAGTGCAGGAATCAATTCTATGACCCGAAAATATGATAAATGTGATATTTTTCGTGTGGGCGATAATAGGGAACCTTGGGCGATAATGCAAGAAAGTTGTAATTTTCGCTTTAAAAGTGCAGGAATCAATTCTGTGACCCGAAAATATGATCAATGTGATATTTTACGGGTGGGCGATAACAGGGAATATTGGGCGATAAAGCAAGAAAGTTGTAATTTTCGCTTTAAAAGTGCAGGAAACAATTCTAGGACCCGAAAATATGATACATATAATATTTTTCGTGTGGGCGATAATAGGGAACATTGGGCGATAATGTACGAAAGTTGTAATTTTCGCTTTAAAAGAGCAGGAATCAATTCTATGACCCGAAAATATGATAAATGTGATATTTTTTTCGTGTGGGCGATAATAGGGAACATTGGGCGATAATGCAAAAAAGTTGTAATTTTCGCTTTAAAAGTGCAGGAATCAATTCTGTGACCCGAAACTATGATCAATGTGATATTTTACGGGTGGGCGATGACAGGGAATATTGGGCGATAAAGCAAGAAAGTTGTAATTTTCGCTTTAAAAGTGCAGGAAACAATTCTAGGACCCGAAAATATGATAAATATAATATTTTTCGTGTGGGCGATAATAGGGAATATCGGGCGATAATGTAAAGAAGTTGTAATTTTCGCTTTAAAAGAGCAGGAATCAATTCTATATCCCGAAAATATGATAAATATGATAGTTTTCGGATGGGCGATAATAGGGAATATTGGGCGATAATGCAAGAAAGTTGTAATTTTCGCTTTAAATGTGCAGGGATCAATTCTATGTCCCGAAAATATGATGAATATGATATTTTTTGGATGGGCGATAATAGGGAACATTGGGCGATAATGCAAAAAAGTTGTAATTTTCGCTTTAAAAGTGCAGGAATCAATTCTATGACCCGAAAATATGATAAATGTGATATTTTTCGTGTGGGCGATAATAGGGAATATTGGGCGATAATGCAAGAAAGTTGTAATTTTCGCTTTAAAAGTGCAGGAATCAATTCTGTGACCCGAAAATATGATCAATGTGATATTTTACGGGTGGGCGATGACAGGGAATATTGGGCGATAAAGCAAGAAAGTTGTAATTTACGCTTTAAAAGAGCAGGAATCAATTCTATGACCCGAAAATATGATAAATGTGATATTTTTCGGATGGGCGATAATAGGGAATATTGGGCGATAATACAAGAAAGTTGTAATTTTCGCTTTAAAAGTGCAGGAATCAATTCTATGACCCGAAAATATGATAAATGTGATATTTTTCGTGTGGGCGATAATAGGGAACATTGGGCGATAATGCAAAAAAGTTGTAATTTTCGCTTTAAAAGTGCAGGAATCAATTCTGTGACCCGAAAATATGATCAATGTGATATTTTACGGGTGGGCGATAACAGGGAATATTGGGCGATAAAGCAAGAAAGTTGTAATTTTCGCTTTAAAAGTGCAGGAAACAATTCTAGGACCCGAAAATATGATACATATAATATTTTTCGTGTGGGCGATAATAGGGAACATTGGGCGATAATGTACGAAAGTTGTAATTTTCGCTTTAAAAGAGCAGGAATCAATTCTATGACCCGAAAATATGATAAATGTGATATTTTTTTCGTGTGGGCGATAATAGGGAACATTGGGCGATAATACAAGAAAGTTGTAATTTTCGCTTTAAAAGTGCAGGAATCAATTCTATGACCCGAAAATATGATAAATGTGATTTTTTTCGGGTGGGCGATAATAGGGAACATTGGGCGATAGTGCAAGAAAGTTGTAATTTTCGCTTTAAAAGTGCAGGAATCAATTCTATGACCCGAAAATATGATAAATGTGATATTTTTCGGGTGGGCGATAATAGGGAATATTGGGGATAATGCAAGAAAGTTGTAATTTTCGCTTTAAAAGTGCAGGAAACAATTCTAGGACCCGAAAATATGATAAATATAATATTTTTCGGGTGGGCGATAATAGGGAACATTGGGGATAATGTACGAAAGTTGTGACCCGCGCATCAAGTCAACCTAAGGAAACTTGTGCACTTGTCCAAAATAAGTACGAAAGTAAAATAAACATGCGCATTGGTCTGGAATAAGAACCGCGCATTTATCTTTATTAAGTTAAATAAACATGTGCACTGTTCCAAAATGAGAGCCGCGCATCAACGCAAATTAAATAAACATGCGCACTTGTCTGAATTAGAACCGCGCATCGAGGTAAGTTACATAAATATGCGCACTGGTCCGAAATGCGAGCGTTGTTTGAAGGTATCTATGGCAAACTATCCATTCTACCAGATATACAAAAAATCTGTTCCCCATTTTTCTGGGAAAGAAATCTTTGTATGCATTTATCGGTCTATGTTCTGGTCCAGTGCTAAATTAATTATTGGGCTAGCTCTTTGCCGTCTCATCTTTTGAAGCTTGATATTTCAGGGAAATTCCTTCGCTCATGCACGCTGGAATGGGTCTTATTGCTTTTCGTAAGCTGGGACTTTGTCCTTGGACAAACTTGTTGTGTTATTACCAAAGTCACAACCAGTTATTTACGTTGCGGCTATTTTTGGCAACAGTCCGGATCAAAGGAAGGTCAGGCCTAGTATTTATTAATGCTTCAAACCGATACATTCTGTGCTGCTCCGTGTAGATTCTATTCTCGTTCCCGATAGAATTTATTTTGATTTTTCCATGGATACTGCCCTGCTTCATTTCGATACATGTTCACTCGTCTCCAAGCCAGTTAACCCCAAATTGAAACTCCGCATAGAAGTGCTGCATTCAGTGTGAAGTGAAAAACAGCAGCTTGAATTGCGACGATGAATTAAAGTGACACCTAATAAGGTGAGTCCATCAAACATGTAACAGCAAAGCAATGAAGTATAGAACCTCAGAGGTGTCTTACCCTGAAGTCGGAAGTATTCTATTATGTCAAAGATTGATGATGACCGAGAGGTTTCATCTAATAAAGATTCTGAGGCAAAAACTAGGTCATATATTTTTCACTGAATCGTCAATACTTCTTTTAAAATTATTGTAATTAGAGGGAACTATGCTGTTTTGGGAGTTCCACAAGTGTATCAGTTGTTATACAGGATATAGTTATGAGCTTGTCCGTCCGTCCGTCAGTCCGTCTGTCCGTATATGTGTCCGGTCTAGATCTTCGAAACTATAGGTCGGGTTGTCTTGAAATTTCACACACGGATAGATCACATATTGAAGATGTGCAGCGTCGTATTTTTTGTGCAGATTCCTGAAAAATTTCGATTATTCGATTATTATTTCGAGTATTTCCGATGTCGTGTTCAGGCTGCCTCTCTAAAACTGTTAATGAGGTGTCTTAAAATTTCACAATCGGATAGAGGACATAGTGAAGGTGTGCAACGTCGTCTTTTTATTGGAACGTAATAGAACGTCGTGCCGAGCTGTATCTCCAAACCCATTTTTCGGATTGTGTTGAAATTTCATGTACGGAAAGAGCACATATTGAAGGTGTGCAACGTCACATCTTTGTTGGGATTCATGACAAAATTCTTAAAATGCAGTGTTGCCACATCATCCTTTTTTAAAAGGATTATCCTTTTTTTTGAAAAAGCCCGATTTTATCCTTTTTTTATCCTTAAATACTTTTTTTTATACTTTTTTTAAATTTTCATCCTTTTTTTATCCTTTTTTTTTCGCTTTTCATCCTTTTTTTTATTTTGGTACTTTTTTTTTTCATTTTCTTTTTTCGTTCAAAATATCATTTTTTTCTAATTAGTTATATGTTTTTTTTTCTGCTATAATTTTTTCTCACCCTAGTCATGATTAGGCCATAATATTAACCGCTCTTACACTGTACATGTAGGTAATTTCCAATTTTTTTGCAGCGTCTGTTGTTAAAATCTATACATCTGTAGAGAAAGGGTATTTTTTTCATGGAATTGATACATATATTCTGTGAACTTATTGGGGACTGGACGTTCCGTACCTTTTCCTTTCCGTACCCTGCCTTTCCGCACCCTTTTTGAACCGTTCCGTACCCCTTTTTTGGACGTTCCGCACCCTGCCAAAAGACGTTCCGCACCCTGTTTGGCCGAACCGCACCCTGTCTTATTTTCAGTGTTTTCTTCAACTTAAATATTTTTTATTTCATTTTCATTATTATTTTTCAGTAAAAAAAAAAAAGATTTTGCACCACGATCAATTGTAAATTTTATCTGATAAATTTTCAAATTGAGTTCTGAAGAAAAGAGCAAAATTTGCGTTTTGATGACTTAACAAGCTGATTGCAATCAACAATACTGAGGCGGACGTGTGATCACTTCAATTTCTCCCAAATTGAATGCAATTCCAATGTACTGAAGGATTTCATATTCCGACTTCAGTCCGGTACGAGCTAATGCTGCCAGCAGTACATGACACTGAATAAAACCTTGAATATTTACAAGTTACTGTGATCACTGTGATCCCTCGGGCTAATCTTAACGGAGATCACTACACCGCGGCATATCACCTCTGGTGTATAGCCTGTCTTAGTACATGTAATGCCTGCCTCTGGCGAGTAAATCCGTTTTGGGGGAGAAAACCCTGTGTTTATGGACGTTAAATTATTGTCTCAGGGTATAAATGATGGCTGCCATGATCTCCGTTAATCTTCTCCGTCATCAGAGTAAATAGCATATTCTGAAGTTTTATTCAGTTCATTTTACTGCTGGCAGCATTTACTCCGGATTGACTTACGCAACTCGTAATATCAAGTCCTTCAGTAGATTAAAATTGCAATCAATGCTGAAAAATGAGCTGATCACACGTTCGCCTCAATACTGGTTATCAAAACGCAAACTTTGCTGGTTTCTTCACTACTCAATTTGAAAATTTATCGGATAGTTTACAGCTGATCATGCTGCAAATCTGTTGTCTCGAAAAACAAGGTTAAAAATGAAATATAGAAAAAATACAACTTGAAGAAAAGGCTGAAAATAGGAAAGGGTGCGGTTTGGCCAAATAGGGTACGGAACGTCTTTTGGCAGGGTGCGGAACGTCCAATAAAAAAGGTGCGGAAAGGCAGGGTACGGAAAGGAAAAGGTACGGAACGTCCAGGAACCAACTTATTCAATGTCTTATCACACTGTAAAATATCCAGTATTCTAAATGATGTTGAGTAGTTTTTAGCCCAGCTTACGTTACACGTAAGCTGGGGTATTCCTATCGGTTTGCGGATGGCGTCCGTTAGTTAGTTAGTTAGTATTTTATTTAGTAAACTTGTTGCAAAATGCATCTCCTCCTACAATTTTGATCCGATGTCATTTATTTTTGGTGTGAGTCATCGCTAAGGGGTCATGCATACGGCTTGCTACTTTTTGAGAGAATTGGTAAAACTTTCGAATTTTTTTTTTCGGAATTTTTGAAAAAAAATTAAATGAATCTCCTCCTACAGCGCGTAAACACAAGTTAAATGAACTTGCGCAGTGGTCACATTTAACAATCGATGCAAGTTACATAAACATGCGCAGTAGTCAAAGATAAGCACTGTGCATTGATGCAAGTTAAATAGACATGCGCATTGATCCGAAATGTGAACCGCGCATCGACGGAAGACAAATAAACATTCGAACTGGTCCAAAATAAGCACCGCGCATCAACGCAAGTTAAATAAACATGCGCAATGGTCCGAAACTCGAACCGCGTATCAACGCAAGTTAAAGAAACATCCGCAATGGTCCGAAATTCGAACTGCTCATCAACACAAGTTAAATAAACATGCAAACTGGTCCGAAATGCGAACCACACATCGACAAAAGGTAAATAAGCATGAGTGCTGGTCGGAATTGCGAACCGCGCATCAACGCAAGTGAAATAAAAAACATGTGCACAGTTCCAAAATGAGAGCCGCGCATCAACGCAAATTAAATAAACATGCGCACTTGTTTCAATAAGAACCGTGCATCGAGACATAAATATGCGCGCTGATCCGAAATGCGAGCGTTGTTTGAAGGTATCTATGGCAGACTATCCAGTCTACCAGAGATACAAAAAATTTTTTCCCATTTTTCTGGGAAACAAATCTTTGTATGCATTTATCGGTCTATGTTCTGGTCCGGTGCTAAATTAATTATTGAGCTAGCCTTTTGCCGTCTCATCTTTTGAAGCCCAAATTTTCAGGGAAATTCCCTTGCTCATGCACACTGGAATTGGTCTTATTTCTTTTCGTAAGCTGGGACTTTGTCCTTGGACAAACTTGTTATTTCTTGAATGATTTTCAATAACTTCATTCTATCAGTTTGAGTTACATGTCCCTAGGGACCATCGATAAAGTACGTACGCACCTTTTTTTTAGACCAGCCGACCATGTCGGGCTGGTCTTATCACATCAATAGAGGGATATCTGTCGTCTGTATGTACGTATGTACGTGTGTAAACTTTTACTTAGATTGAAATGCTTCTTCTCCCCTTTCAGTTTTGATCGGATGGAATGTTCTCCTGGTAGGCCTCTCTTTTAAATTTTTTTTTTCGCGATCCGCCAAAAGTTGGCTAAATTGGGGGCATTTAAAATTTTTCGGTTGCCAGTTTTCAAAATGGTTCTTCTCCCACAATTTTGATCCGATTCCTTTCCAATTTTGAACATTTATTCTCTAGTTAGGCCTGTCTTGAAAAATTACTTTTTTTTGGCGATCCGCTAAAAATTGGCTAAATGGGGGCATTTAAAATATTTAGTACCAATTTTTAAAAGTCTCCTTTTGACACAATTTGACCAGATTCCTTTATAAATTTGGTATGCAAATATTTTTTAATCGCTGTGAAAACGAGCATTATAAATTGAGGGTTCGCGTTGGCGGGGTTTTTGTCCACTTTTTGGGCATTTTTTACGAAATGATTCACTTTTGGAACCCACCGAGTTTTTCTGGACCTGAGTCACACTTTCCCTTTTTGACTCACTTTCCTGAGAACCCAGCGCGAACCTTGAAATTACAAAAAAAAATGATGCAATATGATTAACATTAATGTTTTCTCGATCTTCAGCAAAATATGAATTATCCTTTTTTTCATACTTTTTTTTCTGAAATTTATCCTTTTTTATCCTTTTTTTTATCCTTTTTTTTCTTGACGACTCCGTGGCAACACTGAAAATGACAGTAATTTGGTAGGGCGTTTATGTAGTTTTTGTCGGCATAGTTGAATGTCGTTTCCGGGTTGTATCTCAGAAACTATAGAAAGGATTGTTTTAAAATTTGACATACGGCTAATCACCTATGAAATGTTTGCAGCGTCATGCTTTTATTCTTATTCATGAAATAGTGACAAAATGAATGATTTCTTGTTTGGATTATGGAAGAATCTCACACACAAGTTGGTTGCTATGACGTATTTTTGTCGGATTCATGACAAGTTGTAAAAAATGACAGTATTTTGAAATTTGGTAAAACTTTGCGTTTTGATATAATTGTTTCTGCGAAATTTGAGGGTGTCGTCCACACTGTGTTTTCACAACTTTTCTTCTGATTTTTTTTTTAAATATTAACACCGATAAAACAGATATTGAAAATTGCCAAAATATCTTTTCGCAAATGTAAAACTTTGCTTTTGTCGTAATTTAAAATGTAACACTGTTAGAATTGTGAAAAACATGATGACAGTGGCAGTAGTGTGACACTTTGAAGTACCCCTTAATAAAAGTGCTGAAAAAAATGGGGACGGGATCAGTGAGAATCACTTGCGACTCCAAGTGGCATATCTCACATTAAAAATTGTGGGGGGAGGGGGGTCGGGGAAATGGTGATGCTGTAAACAGCAGTATAACGAGGATGAGCTAGCCCACATTCTCACATGCAGTGATTCATCCCGGACAGTAAGGACATTTGAGCAGTTTACACCACGCTTATTTTTCTTATCGATTTGACACACCCCCTCCCCCCCCCCCCCCACACACACACACACGGAAAGCACTCTTTGACAGAATTGTACAGTGTATAAATAAGAAATATTAGTACCGTGCATTACATGCTCAAAAGATGGGTGGAATATGCGGAGAACAGCGGGTAGCCGACTTTTTTTCTCAAAGCACCATTTTCTTAAATAAGAAGCCTCTGTATTCATGAATAGGAATGTTTTGGGGTCACTCACGTTGTCTAGTATTACGGGTTTGTTTGAAAAGCAGAACCCCCACCCCTCCCCTATCCGGTAACAACGGAACATATCAAGGCCAGCAAAGATTCAGACATCTGATTTTTGTGAACAGTTTTGAAAGGACATTTGAGCAGTTTACACCACGCCAAGATAATGAAGTGTAACCATAAAATGCCTTACATCAGATTTCGCTATACAATAGTTAAAGTTTCAGGCAAAATGAAGTTTTAATATGTCCAATAGCTTTCGCGCCAAAATGTTTTGGTATTGACCACACCCGTAAGCTAACGCAACAAGAAAAAACGGGTATTGTTCTAAACTAGCACCAGTTCTAGAAACGGTTCCAAGATTTCTTTCTTATGACGGCCCAAACGAATGCATGGAATAAGTCCCGACGAAGTGTCTCAGGTTTCGTGTATCCAGTAGCAATTTGTGGGTTGGAATAAACTGGCCGTGCTAATGACAACACAGGTCTCTTAATGGCTCTCAGCATTTCTCATCACATCAAACAACAATTGTTTTTTTCGTTGCAAATTCGCGTTTCCATGATAACAGCTTACAAATGAGAATGTTCGCAACGTTATATCTATATCTGAGTAACAGGCACACCAATATCTGCTTAGGTTTGTTATGTTAAAATGAAAAAAAAACATTGCACGTAATGAAAATCCACTGTGTTTGCAACAAATTGTGAAAAATACATTTTCGTTTTCTTCTCACCAGAAATGAATAATTGATTGACAGGCGCTGTGGAAATGCAATTCTCCGTTGTTGTGTCAAGATGTCAAAGACTGCTTTCAATCATCTGCTGACGTTTCCCTTTTCTGCTTGAAAACTCGAAAGGTCTCCAGTTCTGAACATATCCGGCAAATTAGCACGGTTGTAAAGAAAGAATATGCAAGATTTTACAGACGAAACAATAACAAGGGTTTAAAGAAAAAAAAATACAAGGCTTTACTCAGTGATGTGGTTTTTGTCAGTGTTTGCCGTTTGGAGTTTTAACGGGAAACGTTTCACCCCGACCCCTTCTTTTTGGCTTGTAAATTTTTTGCCTTGCACAAAAGGTTATTCGCAAGCACTTCATCACTTTGATTTTGCATGATTAAATCAAACGTCGTGAGGTAATTTGCCTCCAGATTTCCGGATTCTCAGAAGTCTTGCAATATGAGATGTAATTTTCCGAACTGAATCAGGCCCTGATTGAAATGTTCACTGCCGTGTGTGTACTGGGGCTGTTAGTCACCAGGAGGTCAATTTGCGAAATCCTGTTTGCCATATAAGAAAATGCTACTATGCCATATACAGAGTGACGGCGTTCCATGTGGGAAGTGTTGCACTATTTTTGTGACTTGTTAATTGCTACATGTGAGAAGTGCTGCTGTCCTGTATGGAAGTGTTGCTGCACCATATGGAAGTACTGCCATACTAAATGTCAAGTGCTGCTGTTCCGTGCAAACAGTGCTGCCGTGCTATACGAGAAGTGCTATTGTGCCATATGAAAAGTGCTGATGTGCCTATGAAAAGTAAGAATGTGCCATATGAGAAATGCTCCGGTGCCATGCAAGAAAAATTTTAGATGAAAAATACAGCTTTCTCCGTTCTTGAAGATCCATTTTGGAACGGGGATATGAAAATATTAAAATAGCACATGCAAATGATATAGGTATTTTCTAGGCCAGTCGACTGTTGGACGGGTCTAGTGTGGTTTGAGGAGTAGAATGTTATCTGCTGTTCAATCGGCTTAAAAATGTATCTGCTCTTACAGCGGTTACTAAATCATTTTGAAATTTTACATGTATGTTTCTTGTGTACCCAAGATTATGGGTTGTGCTTTATATCGAAATTCATGCATATCGAAATTGTCGATGTATCATCCTAAACAGTGAAAATATTTCTCATTCAGTTTTTGACGGTCCGTTTCCAGAGTTGATAGTTCCCAATGTTTCACTTCCGTAGGCCCAAAGGGTAAAACAAAATCTTCTTTCGAGATAATAGTCAGATTCCAGTTTTAGGTCTTGACCTTAAAGTCGTGGTCAGTTACCAAGGTACCTCTCTTGTAAGATCTTTTAGCCCTAATGGGTGGAAGTTGAGTCCAAAATCCAGGTCACGCGGTTACCCCTTACTTAAATCGTATATAGGTAGGAACACGAATTTGAGACACATTTTGACCCTAAATTGACCTTGACCCTTATCTTATCACCTTCTATACACATACTGAATTTCACTTAGTACGTGAAAGAGTCGAGGAGGAGTTTTCTTGAAGCCATCCAAATGGGAATAATTAAACAAGAAAAGAGGAAATAACTACAGAAGTGCTCCCATTGGGAAAATAATTGGAAATTAATGGCTCAAAATGGATTACATCCCAGTTGGCCTACAGTTTATAACGCCTAGAGTTTACAAGGCCCCCGTGAAGTAATTGTAGTGTTAGATCTCAAATTCAGAAGATGTTTAATGTTGAAATCACTGGGCATTTCATATCCAAATCACTCGGTATTTGATGTTGATGTCACACTGTGTTTGATACCCAAAACACAGAAAAGATCACAGGTTACCAAATCTTTTGATGTTTTAATTGCAATCGATAGATTGAAGTTAAAATTACAATTTGGCTGTAATTGCAATACAACTCAAGTGACAGAGCGCTATGGTTCATGTGGTTACCGAATTCGCGTGAATGACTGTTATTAGACAGTTTTGGAAAAGTTTCGTGGAAATAAAACTTGTAGTATACCATTTTCACATCTCCGGTTAGTTGTTTTATTCCGGTTTTGCTGTCCGTAATCAGTGCAGTTCGAGTCGGACACAAGATGCGTTGATCGATGTACATTGGCTTTGATTTTAATTTAGCACAAATATTGATTTTAGTATACATTGTTTACATGAATTTCAGACCAAAATAGAGTGTACTTCTGATTTTAGTGGGCTTTCAGGTTAACGGGGAGTGCACATAAACTTTGACTGTAGGCCTTATGAACCGCTGGCCTTGTGAACCGTAGGCCTTATGAACCGTAGGCCTTATGAACCGCTGGCCTTGTGAACCGTAGGCCTTATGAACCGCTGGCCTTGTAGACCGTAGGACTTGTGAACCGTTTGCCTTTTGGACCGTAGGCCTTGTGGATCGTAGGCTTTATGAACCGTAGGCCAGCTGGGAAGTTACCTTCAAAATGTATCTGTTTCGGTTGTGATAGAGTGCTGATCAACGATAAATAAACGATAAAGCAATCAGTTTTGCTGACAGTTTCCCCATTGATAGTGTTATTGGACAAGTGTGCGTGATTTTCTTGTCAGACCTTACCGTGGCTTTGGAGGTTTTTTGCTTTGGCTCCTGATAAGAACACCCAGAGTCTGTGTTTGTCGGAAAGCAGAACATAAGTTCAAATAAGCGAAACTCAACTTGAAACATCGGTTGATCCGGCATCCAGCCTAAAGTGACATCATTCGTTCACAGTGGTATTCAGTATGATAACAATTATTATTTGTCATAAATTCTAAATGTTGTATCATTGTTTGTTTGCAGATCCAAATGAAGAGAAGGGAAGCATGCCTCAAGGATTCATACGCGTCAAGCTCCTACAGTGTGACCGCGGCGACACGCCCATGGTCGCGCCAGGCGAAACCTTCGACCCGTTCGTGGCCGTCAATGTAAAAGAAGCGACAAATACTCCAGGTAAGGCACATATCGCCGCTCTCTGTTCTTAACCATTGCGAAAACTGGATGCGGTATTTTAACACCGGTAGTTTGTATCAGATGAAAGTGCAGTGATAAACACACGACCACAGTTAAACTTTCTTCGGTAAGATGTCTGACGCAAGTCCTAGATTATCACCGTCGCCATCTGAGCCCCCAACAGTCATGGCCTCCCATTTCATGTACATGTATACTGTTTTTTTCCCTTTCATACTATTACATTAACGACTCGTTATAGCGACATGACTGGGAAACAGACAAATTATGTCGTTATAACAAGCTGCCTTTGCATTATTAGTTATTACATTTCTGTTTTTTTTTTTTTCATTTCTGTTTAAGTATTGAAGTAATGTCCCCACCTAATTGGTTTCGCCGTCCTAGAAACTATATTTCCGGAGGCATTTTTTGCAAATGTGAATGGATGTCTTTGCGTCTGTTGTCAAGGAAACCAATTTCGTTGTGGCCAGGTACAAGGCATTTTAAAGCAATAAAGATGCAGTGAAAAACACATGCGTTCGAAACTTGTTAGCAGCTTCGGAAGTCTATTCAAACCATTCGGCGGAACGCATTTTGAAGACTTCCACCTTCGTAGGAATAAATAAAATATGTTGGTTCGTCTGTTGATTTTTTCCCTAAGATTACGTCATAGCGATGTTCCTGCTAATATTTAACACTTAGGAAATCAAGTCATGTTTAGACAATGGCAGTAGCATCTTATTAATTCCATATAATGTTGTGGTCTGTTGCCCTCACCTCCTCCCCTCATATGCTGGAAAATTGATTTGGAACTCCAGTATTTGGTTAATTCTGGTCTGTTACCCGACACTACTGATCTTATAAAGTGCGATTCCTCAAACCATGCTGAGGCACTTCGGTACATAACCAGGACCGTGCTTCAGTGATAACAAAGAATATCCATATTCTTTGGTGATAAGCAGTGAAACGTGGCACTGCGGCGCTGGATGAAACGTGGCCATTGCTTTTCTCGCTGCAATAGATAACACGACTCTGTTGTTCACCAGTTGTTGGAATTGTTGGATTTCTTCCTGAGCACTTTTAATTCCAAAAGTGAGAGCGCCCTGCTTCGTACAGATAAAGGTGCACACACTTGCTCATGATGTTTTTCATTTTGAGTATCGCATTGGTTGTTTCACTGGTATGGCCAAACGTGTCACATTGTATGGCTTCGAACGAGATCCTTGCAAAAGTGTCTGACGCTGAAAGCAACAGGAAAGTGACAGCAGCGGTGTTATTATCCCAATTAGAGAAACTCGCTAACACAGGGTTTTGCCACTTTATCGTTATTCATAATCACTGGAATTGCACAGGATTGACAGACCATTAGAGGGTTTTTCGCCCCGTATCAATTACCTCTGTATCATCTCAGCAATTCTGGTCGTGCTTGGAGCACTTAATTGTTCGTGGTAATAAGACTACTTTCTAGTGCTTGGTGTCAATAGGTATTATGGAGGGTGTTCTGTGGATAGTGGTAGGGTTAAGGTTTTTAAAACGCTGTTGCGGGGTGGATTTCTCGGAAGTCTTGTGAGGCGCAGCACCCACCGGGATGCTCTGGCAAATTAACGAAAACTGATCTGGCGACAGTGGCAGTTGGGGGGGGGGGGGTAGGGAGGGGGCGGTCAAAGCACTAATACTATATGTTTACTGGCCAAGTGCGACACTGTTATTTCAAGATCCACGTATATAAAACAAAGATATGTTGGAGTCGAATGCTTTGTAGGGTACACCCTTGCCACGGTTCACCTAATCAGTGATGCGCATTAGATCGGTTATGGGTTATAAGATCGATTGCCGCACCCTACAAATGTACGTAGATCAGTTGTGGCTCGATCAGTTACTCGTTCCGCTGTCGTTTGATCAGTTGTTTCTAGATCCATTGTCAGGAAACTGGTAAGTACATATTGAAAGAAACACACTTCTGTCGTCTGAGATAATAGTGGGCTTTCTTGTATCTCAATTCGTTCGTGTCTACTGAATGGCTGGGTACAGGGTCTTACAATTCAATAGCGGAAGTGAGCTGTCAGATACACCAGTGGGTGTGGAATTCCCAGGGGATGAGATGTAGCCGCCTCTGCTATTGTGTCGCAGGTGTCGTATCTGTACAAGAGAAGTAAGCTCATTGGCAGTCGCCAAAGAACGGCAGTGGAATTGCCGGAAAAGGTAGCACTGCGAAAGCTCCCGTCATGCGATATTCCTTTGATGACAGCAGCCCCCTATAACCAGACACCATACTGTGCACTAAATGATGAATGCCGTGCCATGGCAGGGGTCGACTCTTGCCAGCTCTAAAGCGTGATAAAACAAGCATAATTTTATGATGTATCGCTCAGAAACTGAATCCTGTAACATTACGCTTTGATTCAATCAATTACGCTTTTGCGCATTGGGGCATTTTGAAGACCTTGTTATAGTTTAAATAAAAGGAAACGAATGACGTCAGGATGTCGTGAAAGTATCCTGACTCCGCGTGGAGAAAATACAGATAGTTCTGACTTTGCACACATTGTTGTGTGATGGATGTCGCGGTAACTTGTTCGTTCCCAGACTGCTTGCATTGAGTACCCAAGAAGAAAGCCCTCATGTGATCTGTGCTGT
Organism: Protula sp. h YS-2021; assembly: GCA_949752745.1. NCBI lineage: Eukaryota > Metazoa > Annelida > Polychaeta > Sabellida > Serpulidae > Protula > Protula sp. h YS-2021. Next base: position 26,482,147 of record OX457027.1, on the reverse strand, counting down.
TCACTCAGTCCTTAGGATTCATTCCACAGGGCGTATTCATTTCTTTCTTCAAACCATCCGGCATTGTATCATTTTCTTGTTAAAGTAAGCAATTTAAGTTTAAGTTTAAATTTAGAAAGTTTTATTAAATTGTAAAAACGTGATGGTGACATTTCGTTGGGTTCCAGGACGAGGGGTGCAGCTGATCCAGAGGAAGAAGACAATCTATCCGGAATGGAACACGTGCTTCGACGCGCACCTGTACGACGGGCGCATGATCCAGATGATCGTCATGCAGCGCCCCAACATCTTCGTGGCCGACGCCAACATCGGTGCGCAGATCCTGGCCGACAAGTGCAAGGACGGAGGCGTGACTAACGTTAAAGTACGTCCTCCACCCCCACCCCCTCCATCCTCCCCGTAATAAAAAAAGTCCGAACTAAAAACAGAAAAATTACTTGAATGAAAACTTCAGTGAGCATCCATGAAGATCGGGTAAATCATAGTATGTCTTTTACAGACATAACGCCTGGCGACAGAAGCACTAAAAACCTGAGAGAACTTCTTGAAAAAATGTTGAAAATTATTCTGGTCATATTTATATAATATTTATGTAATTATCTTACTTTGATGTGGTTAATTAGGCTGACGGCACAATGCGTAAGAAGTCTGATCGTCAATAAGAAAGGGATTCTGGAATCTTTAATTTTTATTTCAACAATTTAAATTTTTTAGTGCTTTTATTGGCTGTGACAAGGGCATCTTATGTTCACCGATATTTTAAATGCACCATAAACTAATAAGAAAAAAAAAAAGCGTCTAATAACGTGTCTTTAACTAAAAATAAGGCAATGTATATAGATAACTGAGTGCCTCATCAGACTCACATTTGGGATGCTTAGAAAGTTGTAAGAAAGTATAGTTGCGTTGATCCGCGTCTTGTCCTTAGTGAGAATCGTGAAAGAAATGCACAGGCCCAATCCGTCAGCGTCACCACTCCGCTGTCTGTCTTGTTTGTGCTCAAGGAAGCACTCCGGTCTTCGTTGCCTTGTCCACGTGGTTTATAAGTAAAGAATTGGAATTTGGTAACCATAGTACCGTAACCCGGGTACATTTTTTTCTGCGTAAAGGGTGATCTTTAAAAGGTATACCGGAAGTCTAGAAATAGCTAACTTTCTTTGAATTTAGTGTAAAGATGTAGTTTCAATGGAAACACAGCGCAGTGCCAATATATGTGAATGACGTCATAGTAAAACTTACTAGTAAACAATTAAGCTGATTTTAATGTTCAAATAAAAGTTCTGTGGTGTGCGTAGAGAAGTGGCAGTTAAAATGGGATAAATAATCTTTAATTATATATGTTTTGTTTTTGTTTTTTCATTTTATTTCACTGTTGCTGTTGTTGTTTGTTAAATATTTTAGTTAGACCTGAGGCCAAGCGGAAGGCTAATCATTCAAGTCCGCCATTTCACGGAAAGCGAGGGTAAGTTTCTTCCTCTTTTTTTTTTTTTTTTTTGGCCACGTGGCTGCTTACCTCTCACAATTTTGTGTTGGCTTCTTTGTCCTAAGTTTTCAGTTACAAATCCTAAGCATAGAAAAAGAGGTTTGGGTGCTGGATTGCCCTCAGGGATGGGGTAGGGGCAGTTTTGATACAGATTTCAGGTAACGCTGGTCTCACCCAAAATCCCCCTCCCTCCCTGCCCAGCCCCAATCCTCTAGCTTTCGTGTTTGTTGTATATTGCAACAAATGCGTGAAAGTATTGAAAGAAAAGATGCATGAAAATAAATGTCGTATATAATTATATTAAGATAATAAATTTACGTAAGCCATTTTTTTGCATGTCACAATTAAGCGTCATGCATTCGAAACCGATTAATTGCATTTGCTGCTGCTCTGTACTCCCACTTTGCCTTATTTTCGATACTTTTATGACGTGGATAAAAAATTTGATTCCATGACTTCTTCACTGTAAATTAAAATGCAATGCAGTTAAACGATTTCACAGTACTTGTTTTTGCGTGAGAGATTCTATTCCTTGAAATTTTGAGGCTTCACCGAACGTTCGATTGGCTTTGGTGTGCAAAACTTTCATTTCTTTTGCAATTTCATTTCCAATTTTGGCAGAGTAGAACGCCATAAAAAAGATACATATGAAACATGGAATTATGGAAAATAAAACAAGAAGATATGTACTCTGTTTGATCCTTCTTAGGCTGTTTTAAGTCTTGCATAGCCTTACCGGAGTCTCTTCATTTCGAGGTAGGATCGTCTCCCACTTGTTTGCAAATTTTAAATATTGTCGAAATGTGTCACTTCAAGACGCGTATCTTAGGTCTCAAGTCCGATGATGGAGTTCGAGTTATCGCATGAAGACAGTATTAAAACACGCTAAATTTATTTAAAAAGGGTGAAAAAATGTATTGTCTTTCACGAGTCTGGCTTAGCAAATGGAATTAATTTAATGTTTATAAATTTGAACAATTTTAAAGGTAATTAAAAATACTTCATTGGCGACGTTGTTTTTTTTTAAACTTGGAATTGAAAACTTTATGCTTTAGTGAAAAGTTATCAGGTTTTTGAGCAACGATTTCCTTTAATTTTGACTGTTTGATTTTACTTCTTTGTAAATAGTTCGAAAAATCACTTAAAAGTTTGGACAGGTAAAATTTACCTGCAGAATGTGTTGTAGACGTCGCGAAAATAGTAATCACATCACCGCCTGGACAGTGACAGTCATAAGAATTTTTTTTTTTTTTTTTGGTTTGCGACGTCTATTTTTCGACGCGTACATATTCGTCGATTTTCCGAAATATATTCAACGTTGCGTCAGAGATGTTAATTGGGCGTGTGAAAAAGTGGGGTTTTCTACAACGAAACTCAACGTGACGTCTAAAGGGCGTTTTTATCAAAAGTATGCTCAAAAAATGTATGTTAAATACGTTGAGTAGTCGTTTATATATGTTCGTTGATCTTATGTGATCACAAACACATTACAACCAGAATTATTGTTGCGGAAGTGTTTTTTTTTTTCTTTGCGGGCATAATCAACGTCTGCATATAGTTGTTCATCCAACGTCTGCTCATGGTTGTGTCAAATACCTTGATTTATGCTCGCAACCAGTCAAATCCAAATTACAATCAGAATCGTTGTACCGAGTTGGTCTGGTTCTGTCGCAACCTGAAATCGACGTTTTCTCGGCGTACGGAATGTTTACTGGAATATATATAATGTCAGAAACTGTGTTGCGTTTGGTTTTGATATAATTTGCAGAGTAGTATTACTTTTAACAAAGATTTTTATAGAAGTCTGAATTTTCAAGTGTTCGGAATCGTAATTTTCGCTGCTGGATAGCGAAAACGGTCTAGTTTTTATATGGTTTGGTATGCTGACGTATGACAGAACACCAGTGAAACCATGGTATTCACTTGTGATGATATTGAGGGGGTAGGGGCTATAAATTATTGGTAGTACTGAGAAGTCCCCCAAAAATCTCAGAACATTAAGTGGTGAATTTCTCACTCCAAGTCTGAACGTAGTTTCCCTGAGCTTGTCTGTGGCCAACTGGGTCTGTGTCTATGTTTGGGGAAAATCGCAGTTCAAGTACGATTTTGTTTAAGGCTTGGAGCCTATTCCCTACACCAGCTGTTATCGTCATGCTTTGAAGATTTTTACAAATATTCTGGTTTTTCAGTTTGAACTGTTCTGAGAATGGGCGATGATAATTTCACGGGCTACGCTGTGTTTAGGCCTGTTTTATTGCGTATCATATTAATCTCAGCTATAAGCGATGCCGAGCGATGTGTATTTTGGACTGCCTTTTTTTCTTTTTGGTTAAATTATAAAGAAATGATTAGTAAAAAGCATCAAAATTCTAATTTTCTTTCAATATACACACTTTTGAATATTATCTTTTAAAAATTATTTTACATACTGTTCAGTCCGTTCCATAGCCAACTTGTGAAAATGTTTCTGGCAAAATGGAATTTTTCTGATTTTTTGCCAGTTTTTATTCCAATCATTTCTTTATACCTTTATCCCAACCGAATTCGGTTAAAACGCAAGATGTTCTCGGCATAAGTCTAAGTACGAATCCGCTTATTGCTGAAGGAAAAAAAACCGTGGTGCACGATGAGAAAAAGTAGGTTGCATTGATGTTTGCACGACCAACTGTATGAGTGTTGTACATCTGTATTTTGTCATGCGCAAACCATGATGCCCCATGAGATCATCTGTACATGTTATTGCTACATTTCACTTTTGTTTGTGAGTTCAGTGACTTGGATAAGCAACAATACTGAATCAGCCACATTTTTGAAGCAGCCGCTGATTCCGATGCATCCAATTGCCCCCAAAGCCTAGAAAAATACACATATTTTAGCTGCACCGTTTCAGTGTGAAAATCTCGATGCGGCGAGGATGCATTCTGTTTAACCGGGAGGCATCATATGAATTTTGAAAATGCTTTTGAATTTTGAAACGATTATCCCAGTCACTGTGGATACTACATTTCACATGTTTTTTTTTTTATCCCGCGTATGAGTTCCACGGCTGTCAATAATAAGGGTGTGGGATAAGGGAGAGGGGGATTGGGCTTTGAGAACAGCCCTAATGTGTGGTAGTACTGTCCCTCACTCTTGAACTCATTTCAAGATGCATTGGATTGAAGTGAGATCTTGTTTGAGATCCAAATCTGTAGACAAAAATACCAGATATCCGTCGAAATAAAAATATAAAGTCCATTTGTTTCTTCATATCTTGTTTGTTTTTATGTGTTATTATTATTTTTTTTTCAATCTTTTAAATGGAGCCAGCGCAAAGCAAAGAAGATCCTAAAAAGCTAAGATACAAGACGTGGTAACCACAGTGCAAGTAAATCGATGTGGGTTGCCAACACCTCCAAAGCTGTAATAGCTTTGGCATTAAATTATCTTTGGGATAAGGTGGCAATTTCCTATCAGAGAGGATGAAAAGCATCCCTGGAACTCTGCGTTGGTCTTTTTTTAAGTCGGCAAACTTCTTGTGTCAAAATTCACCCCTTTGTGTAATAGACTAATGGTGTATTTTTACTCACAACTTTGTGCTGCATAATATATAGAAATTGCCGCGCAGGAAGTACGAAACAGCAGGCCTGTTTCCGCATCGGTGGAGGTAAAACTCAGCGCCATACCCGTGGACAACAGAAACCAAAGAAGTATGTGCCTCCCCCCGCCGGGGACCCTTCCATCCCAAGCTCTTCACTAACAACCTGTTTAATTTGCATGCGAAATATTAAAAGCATTTGTAATTAGTACGTGATTGCTCTCTAACTAACAATAACAAATACTGACTATCTTTCGGCTTATTATGCACTTTTGAGGAGCGGAATAGTGTACTTCAAGGCACTCTGCGCTTTGATTTCTGCACATTTGTCCTGCACATAAACCATTTCACTTAAAACCTTCCGAAAACAAAATTAGAGAGTGTTTTGTTCATATTTACAATTTTAATGATATTATGAATGTCAAGTATTTCTAATGCTGTCCATATTTTAACATAACAGTGCTTTTAGCTACTGCAGTCCAGTATTCACAAAAGCTCTAAAACACACGGCAAAAAAAAACCTGATACCACAACTGCCTGCTACCAACTTGCTTGGGATTTCTTCCTTGTTTGCGGGCTAGTTGCTGTGTGCCCCCGCTTTTCTGGTCACAACTGTTAATTCTCGAGGGAATTTTTCCGTAGCCGTTGCAGACCATGTCCACGCCAGAAAGTCACGCCCGCCCACTTATCCATTGTTCAAATCCAGTAATTTGGACTGCATCAACGCAGTCCCATAAAATTGTGCCAGTAACTAGTTCTCTGCACTACGAAGCGTAACGTAACGTCAGTTGTTCGCTCTGCAGTTTATTGGTTGCTTTGTTAATTGCTGTGAGTAAGTGAAATGCTCCTAAGTCGGGTCGTCCCTCACCTTTAAGGGGTCATCCGCGAAACACTTACCTTAGAAGGGTGGGACATTACGCATGCTAAGGGAACGCCTTCAAAGTGTGCACGCCCTCAGGCACAATGGGCAGGAGGCGGATGTCTGAACAGGTGCGAGGCTAATTTTTCCACTAAATTATTTGACCTTGCACAATTTGTGTACTGAGAGAGAGTGGGTAGGCGGTTGGGGAGGGGGGATGGGGGAGGGTGTTTTAAAAAGTCATTTAAGTTTTGCGAACTTTATGGATGGGTCCCTAGTGTTAACAGTGCAATGGTAACTTAATAAGCGTACAAGTTCCGAGTGGGTGGGGATTCATAAAACCTGATTTTCGCGTATTTATTTTATGCATATGAACTCTGTTATATTGAAAAATGTGAAGCTGTTAACAAACGATTGTGGATCTGATTACGAGCAAGGAACAATATCACAGCATCTGCGTGTTGCGACAATTTACCAACACGAAGCAATATGTTATATGTACATATTTTCGCGATTATACATATTATTTTCTGTACATATTTTTACGATTATGCATATTTTCTGTACATAATCACGTACTTGAAAAACTATAGCCTCCTGTGCTTCAACCGGAAATGTACAAAAGAATGCATATTAAACCTTGAAACCGACCCCCAAATTATGTTCTTTTTGCTCTCAATTTGTGCCTATTTGTCATGTCGCCATGGAGTTCTTGGAACAAGACACAAAAAAGCTCAATAAAATCGTATGTCAACCCGTCACTGTGAAACCCTTCTTTTATTATTGGTTTTTTTTTTCACAACTTTAAGCAAGATCTTTTTTCGCTTTCTTTTACTTGCTTGGCAAAATACTTTTTTATGCTTTTAGGAATAACAAAAACATAAAGCGATTCTGTCCTGTAATTTAATGCACTACTTGTGGACACAGTTTGTTTAGTACCTTTCTCTCGCGGAGACAACAGACATGTTCAGTCACGTTTATCAAAAATGATTTACCGAGATGGAAAATAATGTAAACACCATAAATGTGCCATGTGACAGAAAGAATCATTCAGAAAGGTGGAAATACGTTGCTTGAACTCAATTTCTCTGTTTTCGTTTCTGTACATCTTTTAGAACTGAAAATTATTCATTTTTTTGAAAGTGCTTTTCGTCGAGACTGTGACGATCGTTGCAAAAATGCTTTGCGGTACGTGAAAGTACGAGTAAATTGTTCGCAATTTACGATTAAACGCCACAAACTGGTAAAAAATAAGGTTTCCTGCAAAATACTAGATATACAAGCATTGCCAGTGTCTGTTGCGTTATAAGCCTCGTACATGAGTGCCTTTGAGGAGTATTATTGTATGACCTCCTCGGGCAACAAAATGTAATTGTCGGTCTGAAAAGCCGGCGGTAATGAAATTGCAAGGAAACCCTTTTGCTGACTTTTGTTAACGACTTTTTGAGAGGCTTCTAGAAATTCCCTCCGCAGCACTATTCGGTCTTTTCTGTCTCAATTCTGGGATTCCGTGATAACATTTAACGGGCAAAGTTCCTGTCAGGTCTCATTCTTGCCATTATAATGGAACATATGAAGACGTTTCCCTTTTGTTTACTTCAAGCATTTATGTCCAAAGTATTTATAGATTGACAAGGGACAAGCAGTTCAAGTTGTGAGGCAGTGGTATGGACAGAATGGCACATCTGAATTTAGAGAATACAACACAATTTCACAGGTGAAAGCAGAAGTGTGAACACAATTTCACAGGCGTGAGCGTTAGTGTGAACGTAATATCAAAGACTCCAGCAGACCGCATAAATTTTAATCACACATCAGATCACCGTCATTAATTGCAATTTCAAAGAAAGTAAGACAAAACTGGACAGCATATTTTTTCTCTGTTAATGTAAAGTAAACAAAAACTAAAAGGTCTCCCTGAATCCTGCGTGTCGTGGATAATGAGGATCATGAATTGGAAATCATGCTTCCTCGAAGCTTCTTGGCTTTCAGGATCCTTTTACTTGATCTCTGTTCATTGCTACCCCCTTACTTAATCGAAATGTGCGTTTTTGCATATAGTCTTCCAGCGACTTCCAGTAACTTCACCAATGTTCACAATTTTTTATTCGGCTTACTTGTTGAGGGTCGAGTCATTCTGGGTCAAGGTTCACAATTGTTTTAAAGCGGTGGGTGCTCAAAAACAGTTTTCTCCAGCTTGCTTGGGCAACAAAAATGACGTCAGCACGAAGACGAATACACATACTAGTGTCTGGCATGGGCGTTATTTCTCAGGCGCGAAACCCCGTGGTTAGCTGCAGAGTCTGGGTGCAATATACGCTTGTTTGTGTTTGCGTGCGGCGTAGGATATGCAAGTCACGTGTGGTTTGGTGTTATAACCGCTCTAATATACCCAACAGAAAAGTCTTCTTTTTTTTATTTTTAACATCGTGCTTATCGTAAGCATAGCTTATCGTTGAAATATCATTCGGAACAAGGAAAAGGAAATGCTGACGGAAGTAAACGCCCCTAACTAGACGTCCTGAAAATAGGTTTTTGTATATTGAAAGCTGGTTGGTTCTCGGGTTTTGCTTTTGGTCATACCATTTTTTTGCGCTTATTTTGTCAGCGAAATGTCAGAGGACCATTCTAAATGAGGATAAGGACTTTTGCATTATTAATCAATGCCTTATTGGGATAGCTGGGACAGAGACTAAAAAGGCAACGCTGTTTCCCCAACTAAAATATAATTAGTGGCAGTGCCTTTCCTGTGACAGTGCATAAGAGTTTTTTCGTTTGGTAGTAAAGGCTTGGAGTCAAAATTGAGTCAATTGGCGTCATGTTTGTGGGATAACTGAGCGTGCGGGGGAAGGATAGATTTATGCACTCAACAACTTCCAACAACTCCCGCGGGGGGGGGGGGGGGAGGGGGGCGGGGGCAGCTTCGCTTTGCTACTGAATTCAGTAGCTTGAAGTACAAGTGGTGTGTGCTTAATAACGAAATGTTTTTTTTTTTCATATTGCCTTGCCTTAGGTGACAGGATTGAGTACTGTTAGGAAAGTGCAAGGCAAACGCAGTGGAACGAGGAACAAAGAGAAAAAGACAGATTTAACAGTCAATGAGTGCCCTTTGTGAATTATTCAGAAAACAGTATTCCTGCGTCACCATGAAAAAAGTGACCGGGGCCAAAAAAAAAAAAAGAAGAAGAAGGTGGGCTTGGGAATAAAAGTTTTAAAATCAGCACGTTCGTTCTCGCTTAAAAAAAGCTTGCTTGAAAAAAAATATTGCATCCTCTTGCCAACGGAGATTTCTTTTCTAACTTAGAGTCAGAAATGATGTTTTAAGGCCTAAAGACTTTTATTCAACCCCTTTCTAGACCTCGACACTCTTCTGGTGTTGTTTTGGAGCTGCCCACGGCAAAAGATGCCGATATATGTTCTGTTTTGTTGGCATTTATTTACAACTTCTATGCCATACGCTTACTTGACTTATCCTCTTCGTCCTAAGTTCAACATAAGGCCTCACCGAGTCTCTTCCAGCGTGGTCTGTCTTGGGCGATGTGTTCAGCTTCACCCCAAGTGATACCCATCTCTGTCATCTCTGCCACTGCCATCCTGTACCGTCCTGTACCAGGCTGTCTTCGGCCGTCCACGTCGCCTTGTCCCGGTTTGCCCCATGCGTAAACATGTCCGTGCCAAAGCAACCGCTTCCGCTTGATCTCCAACACGATACTTCGGCAATTGGTCTTCTTGTACAGATCGCTATTTGTAATTTTGTTGGGCCAGAAAATACGACAGATTCTGCTGAGGCAACTATCGTGGAAGGATACTACTCTGCTGATATCCGATTTGACAACACGCCAGCACTCCGAGCCGTACAACAGTACAGACTTGACATTACTATTATATAGCTTTACTTTGGTTCTGAGGTTATACTGGCTCGGCTTCCAAATTGGTCTGAGCTTGGCAAAGGCCAAGCGGGCTTTACCGAGCCTTGCTTTAATGTCCTTTTGCTCGCCATTGTCTTTACTAATAAGATTGTTAAGGTAGGTGAAGTCCTGTGCTTCTTCACGATGTGTGTCACTCGCGATGACTCGGTAGACTGAGGAAGTATTTATCCTCATAACTTGATACTGAGCTCTGTTTGCTTTGCGAAGCTGTTTAGTCTATTAGTTTTTTCGTGTATATTTGTGTAGGTGGTTAACAATAATGCGATGTCGTTGCGAAGTGAAGGTCCTCCAGGTGTGTGAAGGGTGTCCACTAAATACCTCTCGGTTTGTCGGACGTCGTTTTTTCGAAGAATCCAGTCGATCCAGACTAGGAATAAGATCAGTTGATACAGACTAGGAATAAGATTGGCGAAAGTACACAACCTTGTCTGACCCCGGATTCGACCCTAAACCAGTCAGATATATCGGTGCCTAGTATGACACTACACTCAAAACGGTCGTAGAATTTCGCATTCATGGTGACAATCTTGGCTGGGATTCCATACAAACGTAGTGTCCTCCAAAGTGTGTCCCTGTGGATGCTGTCAAAGGCTTTCTTAAAGTCTGTGAAATCAATGAACATGGTTGCATTCTACTGTAGACATTGTTTGATGATGTTGCGTATTGTAAAGATCTGGTCTCTGTGCCATATGCCTGTGTTTTAAGCACACTTGGGGATTTCAGTCCCCATAGTTAATTGAATTTGCGTAAGGTTTTTACGCATGATTCCATTTTTTCGCCTTGTCCTCTGCGCGGTTATAGCTAGGACGACTAAGTTTTTCAGAGACATAATGTAGCAATTTAGAAATTCATTAACATTTTATATGCAAACCTTCACATTGAAATTTAGCCATTGAAACACATTATTACGCAGGCACACACTATGATATAGCTAACAGTACAAGCTAACTACTAATATCTCCACTACTGGTACCAACAGAGGGTGAACAAATATGTGCTGTGATGCATCTTTGCCGTTAGGCTAAGCAAAAATATCTTATTGGGGATGCTTATCTCCCACGCTTCGGGGCGCTTACCTCCACACTTGTTTTTAGATTCTTTTCACATTGTAACTACCATTTTGGGTTTCCTGAACTCGCTAAAAAAATAAACAACACGCAAGGAATGATCCGACCATTTGTTACAAGATCGTTAGGATATAACGTCACATTAATGTTTAGGACGTTGCCATAAGTTATTGTTCCAAGTAAATCTTTTAAAACTTCATCGTCGGATTTTCAATGATAATGGAAGTCTACGTGGCCAATATTCTGTTGTGGCAAAAATGGCTGCCAAACTAAATCATGACCTGTGTAGTCATCACTACCAAAATGCAAAACTAACCATTTGACCAGCCGTTCATCTGTTTCTTGATTTTTATTTTTCTTGGTTTGGGGGGGGAGGGAGGGAATTCGCAGCCAAAATTTTTCATGGAGGTGGCCTTTCTTCTGCAGTTGCTATGTAAGTATGGAAGAAGGGTGGCTCCTCCCATCACTTCACGACGTCTGCCTACCAACTGATTTAGAAGTCGGGAAAGTTACACATAGACGTCGCGAAAATATTAATCACGTCACCGTCTAGACAGTGACAGTCATAAGGTAATAGTGGTCATCGCTCTGTGTCGTCGGGTAACGTAGGATATGCATGAGGTCAGTTTTCATGAGTTTATTCCAAAAGTAGGCGGTAGAAACTGGCGCGCTTCTGAATATCTGATACGTTATGTCCTGAATGTCGTCTTAATTTTTAAGTGTTCAAAATCGTATTTTCGTGACCTCAAGTGTAATTTCCCTATTCGGTAACGAAAACGGTTTAGTTGCGACTTGTCTCTTTATTTATTTATTTATTTTTTATTTTTATTTTTTTATTAAATATAGTCACAACACGCTACACCAGCAATCAACTGGTCTCCACCTGCCTTGCAATAACGCGTTGGGATTTAGCTGCCTTCATTCGTCAGTACGACACCTCTTCTGTCAATTTTGTGCATCATTCATCAAACCTGTATGCCCTAAGTGACGTGCAATTGATCCTTACAACAGCCGAAACCCTAAGTTTAGCGGGAGTGAACTAAAATCCTGTCGGTGGATGAAGCTCTGAGAGGACAAAGAAGGAACATGTTTCTGTTAGATAAGATCCGTCGTATAATTAATTAGAGCCAGCTAAGGTGTTCTGAAGTGGGATGGCATTTTCAACCAAGAGTTTGGTTGGTTATTTGTTGTGTTCAGTGTTGGTAATTTGCAGAAAAGAAAAAGAAGAGAAAGACTTTTCATGTGACATAGATAAATGTCATCGACTTGAACACCGCGATTTAAAACCGAATAAACTGTATTTAACGGATCCCTGTCCTATAAAATCAGTGGATCTGAACCGTGCGAAAACACCAGAGCATATGGGCTGCACAGATCCGTTTTAGATGTATCCAGTGAAACGAGAACGGCCTCGCACTTGACACTGAAAACGAATTTCCACATCCGGAAACCTACATTCACGCCATCTCTATGATGTTTAGCAAAAGGATTGTTTTAGAAAGTAATGTGTCTAGTTGTCTATGGCATCGTCTATTAATCTATGAAGTTCTCTCTTTGTTCTCTGAAGGGGGAACAGCCTTGGATCAGCACACTTCATTGGAAATTGTTCCGTCTCATTGGTCAACCATTTCCCATTCGGTGGCTCTTTCTCGTCATTTCTCGTGATTTCTCGCTTCGCCGAACTGTTGATCTGTGCCGTGCCCTAGTTGCAGATTCATACAAAATGCACTCGTCGGTTTTTCGGTATCTTTGGCAGTTAGAAACTACAAGCAAGTTATTAAAAGTTTTATTGTGAAGCTGAAAATGCGCCCATTTCTAATCCGGTCGGTGAAAGATTCATCCCTGATAAAGATTTGTTTTCGATTTTTAGATTTAAAATATGGGGAAAAATCAAATAAAATTTTATGTTCACGTTGTAAAAACAATTCTTAACTTGGAAGTTTTCAAACTGTGGCAGGAATTGCCCTGTGTGAGTGCTTTTATACAGTCGATTTTCTGTTCAAAAAGAGTACAGGGGTACTTTTTGCTGAGAACTGCTTAATGGTAGCTACTGAAGTTTGCAGCGATAAAACAATGTGTTTTATTTTCGATGATGCAATCCTCTTCCTTGAAAGTTTTCCCAAATCTCTATTTATCGGGTGAGTAAAGGTATCGGTGTTTTTTGGTGCCTTAATTCCTTCCACTTCCAAAGATTAGATATTTCATTGAAGGCGTCTTGGAGATCAGGCAAGTGCAAAACATATGGTTGCTTTCAAAACAAAATCCATCTTCCTTCGGTGAGAAAACATCTCCTAGGCAGAATGAGGATGGAATTCCATCATTGAATAAAAACAAAATTTTGATTTAAGAATATAATATTACTTAAGTTAAAACTGTGGGCTTTCTCTCATGGGCATTACACCGAGAGTTGAGGCATAAGTGGTAAGGGTAGGTCACGAGCGACTCCGAATAACATTAAGGTCTTACTGCCATGGTGGTGGGGTTTGGGGGGGTTGAATCTGGACGTGGGACAGAAAAGGAATCAGTTCTTTGGCATCAGTGGGGTTGGGGGGGGGGGTTGAATCTGGACGTGGGACAGAAAAGGAATCAGTTCTTTGGCATATAAGCCCCCTCCCCCACAGGTTATTACTTTTTTAATACAAGGAAACCACCATGTGGTGTGTCCGTCCGTCTGTCCGCAGTGAGTTCTTATGAAATTAATGAGTCGATTTTTCTCAAAACATGCATGCATATTGGGGTACATGTCTAGATGATGCCCGTGGTATTTTTTTCGTTTCCTCAATCATTCTATTTTTGGCAAATTTTTGAACATAGGGGGGAGGTTTTCGTGCATTTTTTTCACTTTGGCAGGCTATATCTCCAAAACGGTTTGTTGGATTACGCTGAAACGTGGCAAGTACAACACACATATAGTGCAAATGTTTACTGTGAAGTTTTACTTCATTTCCGCTGAAAATGTATTTTTGGCGAATTTTTGAATTTTCGATTTTGAACTTTTTTTGGCCATATTGTTGCGATATCTCCGAAACGGTTAGTTGGATTAGGCTGAAACTTGGCAAAAAGAACTCACAAAACGTGTAAATGTTTACTGCGAAGTTTTTCTTCATTTCCGTTGAAAATGTATTTTTGGCGAATTTTTCAATTTTTGATTTTTAACTTTTTTGACCATATTGTTGCAATATCTCCGAAACAGTTTGTTGGATTAAGCTGAAACCTGGCAAGAATAACCCACATATAGTGCAAATGTTTACTGCGAAGTTTCTTTTCATTTCCGTTGAAAATGTATTTTTGGCGATTTTTTTAAGTTTGGAATTTTTACTTTTTAAGCCATATTGTTGCGATATCTCCAAAACAGTTTGTTGGATTAGGTTAAAACTTGGCAGGAAGAACTCACAAAACGTGTAAATGTTTACTGCGAAGTTTTTCTTCATTTCCGTTGAAAATGTATTTTTGACGAATTTTTCAATGTTTGATTTTAAACTTTTTTGGCCATAATTGTTGCGATGTCTCCGAAACAGTTTGTTGGATTAGGCTGAAACATGGCAAGAATGACCCATATGTAGTGGAAATGTTGTGGAAGTTTTTCCACGTGACTGATTGGGGGCGGGGGAGACATATCCGTTTTTGTTTTAACAAAAACACTGGCCAATCTAATTACCCTATGTTGTGACGGCATATGGTTTATTTGTTTATTTTGAATTTGGATTTAGAAATTTTCAAGATCGGAGCCAAGGTGTAAGTGTGTCAGTTAAGTGAAAGGCCATTGCGGGCCGTTCTTTACTTGGCCAGTTGTAACCATTTGTAACTATTTGGGATCGATAAGCAATAATGACTAAATGCCCCATATCTCTCCTTGGCGAGTCACTTTTAACACTTTAATGTAAGCCTCTGGGGCTATATTTATCAGGCAGTTAGTAGCCATTAGTCAAGTTGGAAAGGACTGCCACCAGATCTGACCGGATGAACAAGCTATTTTAAGTGTCAAAGGACACCGTGTATAGATGCAATTCTGACCTCGTAGTGGCACTGTTATGGTGTTAATTGGTCAGCCACCGGCGGATTACGGAGGACTTATTTCCATCGTTACCTTGGATACAATTTCCGGTCCTGAGAAAAATCGGTAAAATCATTTCAGAAGTTTTTCATTCCTTGATCGTATGTTCAAAGAACCATCCAAGTTTCCGTCCTTTTCAGGCTTCTTAAATTCTTTTTTCCAGTCTAATTAGCGGCAGTGCAGCTCTTTGTTTGTTTCGACAAAAAGTGGGTCAATTATGCAAAGCTTTTGCTGTGCAGAAAAAAAAAAACCTCTCAGCCCTTAACCGCAATGTAAACTTGTGTCAGCCTTTAGCGTTAAATGCTTTTGACGACACTGGAAGCAACACCGTTTATCCTTCGATGTGGTATCCTGGCCTTGGGTAAGGTTTTCCTGGTTAGAACTGGGCTAGAACAACGTATCATGACTAATCAACGCCATTATAACGAGAATGTACTGAAATTCTAATATGCTTCCGGCGTGATAGCTGTACATCAAGTCTGGCTTTACTTTCCTTTTAACAACGCTGGTGACTAAGTCAAATTCCTGCTTCCTGTTTATGTATTTTTGGGTAGATTGCGGAGCGGTTCTCTTATTGTTGGAAAAAAAATTATTGCATACTTGTTTGTAACAATTTTTCAACAAATGCATTTGCGTACACAGTTCTGTACATACAAGTGGGTGCATGCATGTCAGATCTCCTCAAGTTAGAGCATTTCATTTTTACACACATTGTTTCTTTTCATTTCGGGACACACAAGCATTTTGATTGCGTTGATTTCTCTATAAACGTGCATTTAGAGTCTTTTTCATTGCAGCACATACGCGCATGTTGAGTGAATCAACTCCGCGCACACGTGCATTTTGAGTCTCACGATTTCAGTCCGCACGTGCACGTTGAGGTTCATACGACATCAGCATATAATTGCTCTGTTTATTACAATTGCAGTGGCTGCCATATAATGTGCAAAGAACAAAACTGTTTATTCAAAACAATATTGACATGTGCTGAATATTTCACAAGGTTGGATTTTGCTGGGCATTTAGCGCGCGAAACTTTCCCAGTTCCTGAAATTTTTTTTTCTTTAGCCCCCAAATGGGGTGTTATTTGTCCGTCCAAAATCATTTTTTAGGCTTATTTTTCTTTTCTTATCTTATCTTTCTGTACTTTATCTGAAAACTAACAAAGTGACTAACCGGCAAATTGAAACTGAAAATAATGCACTTCACTTGATGCAAAGCGAAGTGCCTTTATACATACTGTAGTTTGCTGTTCTAACCTACTATTTACACAAACGGGTATGAAAATGCATGCTCCCTGCTTTCGTCAAAATCTGGCTTTTCTGTGAAGATTATTGCTAGTGTAGAAACACCGAGTACCCCGTGTCTATGCCAAACAAGCCATCATGCAAATAACCCCCGCCCACCCTCTGATTGTGGCAACAGAAATATAATGTACTGTTTTGTTTTATTTTATTGTATTTATTTATTTTATTTTATTTTTTATTTTTTTGCATCGTAAGCCAAATCACACTTTGGGTGTTTCGAATAAAATGCGGGAGAATTTTTAATTTTGACTACGAGGGAACCGGGTGAAAAAAATGAAAGAAATTGTAGAAAAATATGGACGAAATATCGCAAAAACAACTCATACTTGTAACATAAAAGAAATTGAAACTTGAAACTATTTGTTTAAACTTTTAATGAATTTTTAAAATAACATACGGGTTGTTAAAAACCCGGTATTACTTTTTGGTGCAAGAGAAATTTGACATTTAAGCGAAATCTCTTTCTCATTTCTTTCATATTTTACCCGGTTATTTTTATTCGAAACGCAGAATTTTTGCGCATTTTTTTTTTTTTTTTTTTTTTTTGGGAACGCCCAAAGTGTGATTTGGCTTATAGGCATGTCTAAATCTGTTGAAATACAACTTCGTATTAAATATTTCGATTAAATAAATTGAAAACAAATCCAGCCGAATAACACACTGAAATAGGGTGGGTGGCTTGTTTCCATGGGGGTCTGTTTGGTTAGGGCACCGGAACCGATAGTTGTAATTCATACTTATTCTTTGAGTTACGCGTGGCCTGACAAATGTATAGTCTTAGCTTAAAAACAAAATCAGTGTAAGAAAATTATTGTTCTGGATATTGTTTGGTGTCGTAGTTTCTATAGTAACGACTCACTCACACCAAAGAGATCCAGAAGAAAGCAATGAGTGGTAACGGTTTAACTGAACAAACAACTGGACATTTAAAACGCTTGAAAGTCCTTCTTATGATTGGTGGTTATCCTTTATTATGAACAGAGCAAATGCCTGAAAAGAACGGAGATGAAAAGTTCGACACCGGCACGATGGGCCTCAAGCGACGAGTGGCCATCAAACACCAGAAAATCCACGAGGTCATGGGACATCATTTCATAGCCAAGTTCTTTAGACAACCAGTATTTTGCTCATATTGCACGGAATTTATGTGGTATGTCTTGGTATTACTTTCCCAGGATCATAAATTACCTACTTTTTATGATAAATACAGTGGTCTCTGGGAGACGTTCCTTATAATACGACCCTTATTAGGCTCTCCGGTATTTACTATTTTGGAGAGACGTTCACCTTTCTGATTCAGCCCCGCTTAGACCGAGTGCTGGTCTGGAGTATTAATTATAAAAAAGCACCGCGTTTCAATTAGCTCCTTATGGGGGTAATATATTGCTTTATTTGCCACATTAAACCCTTTCATGTCTGAATTGCTTCTCTGGCGGAGGGAGAAGAAGGAATTGGGATCTTCGCCTTGTAGTTTTCTTTTTCTTATGCTGCGTTTTATTCTGCGTACTTATTTTCCGAGAATGTTTGGAAGTATTGGTTTGAAGATATTTTTCGGTAGGCTGTTCTGGAATAGATTGCCAATTAATCGAATGTCTTAAAAATCGAAACTTTTTTTTCATTTTTTCACCATTTTAGGTTGCAGATAATATAAAAAACTTATTTTCTTGGCTTAGAAATAGAAAAAAATATTAAAAATGCAGATAAATTTTTAAAAATTCAAAATTTCGGTAGGTTATTCAATACTGAATTACCGACATTTTAATAAACAGCCAAATATAAATTCAGTTTTCCAATATCTCAAATTTTAAATAGTACGGTGTTTAAATAATTAAATCTCCTGGACCGCTTCTTCCGGGATAAGGTTTCTCAAATGTACTCAAAATAACATGTTATGCGTTGTTTAAAATTTTACAGAAATTGTTTTTATAACAAGCAACAGATGTTAGATTTTATGTCAGATTTTGTTTTTGTGTTCCTTTTGTACTTAAAAAACAACAACGATCACGTTTTGATAAGACTTTTTTCATCGCGGATTAGCTCTACGCGGAGAAATATAGCGACCAAAGGGCTCAGCAACGTCCTGGTTTTTGATCTGAAAAAAAAATTCCGTTAAGATGCCAAATTTTGACTTCAAACTTATGGTAACACAGAATAAAACATGGATGAATTAGAAAACGAAAGTCATTTATCTGAAAAAGTGCGATTTACAAGTTTATTTTGTGGTGGCTGTACTGTAGTTATGACTTTACCGGAAATTTAAGAACAGTTTTATTGTGGCCATATCGAGAAAGATTATCAAACATTATTGACCGTTTGCACATTTAATTTGCACATTTTATTTTTTTTCCGAGATGCCAGAATAAAATACGACCTTAAAGAAAGCCCAGGTGTTTGAGGTAGCACAGAGATCAGAACCAGTTTATAATCTGTTCATTGGTGCTATGATGCGCAAACATGAACATAACTAAGCTTGAAGTGGTTAAAATTTAAACTCAAGGTTACTGGAGACTTGCTGCGTCGGTCATTTTCTGTCTTCTGCGTCGTAGCTGGATCGTTCCTTAATTTGTTTTTCTTAAATTCTCGTTGCTTGCTACTTCCCTTTCCGCCCTACTCCCATTCTCTGGGACCGCATGGACAAGTTGCTTCTCGGTTCCTAGTCATCTGAAGGTAACCAAGCTGTGCCTTACACCCGCGGTCGTGAATATATTGGGTACATTTCAAGCGTTCACACAAATTCTTTCAGTATCCTTTTTATTAGTCCCCCGCCGCCGCGTAGCGCGAAGCGGGGAACTATAGGATTCGGATCCGTTCGTCTGTCGGCGTCTGATCTGAAAAAAAAAATTTCGTTAAGATGCCAAATTTTGACTTCAAACTTATGGTAACACAGAATAAAACATAGATGAATTAGAAAACGAAAGTCATTTATCTGAAAAAGTGCGATTTACAAGTTTATTTTGTGGTGGCTGTACTGTAGTTATGACTTTACCGGAAATTTAAGAACAGTTTTATTGTGGCCATATCGAGAAAGATTATCAAACATTATTGACCGTTTGCACATTTAATTTGCACATTTTATTTTTTTCCGAGATGCCAGAATAAAATACGACCTTAAAGAAAGCCCAGGTGTTTGAGGTAGCACAGAGATCAGAACCAGTTTATAATCTGTTCATTGGTGCTATGATGCGTAAACATGAACATAACTAAGCTTGAAGTGGTTAAATTTTAAACTCAAGGTTACTGGAGACTTGCTGCGTCGGTCATTTTCTGTCTTCTGCGTCGTAGCTGGATCGTTCCTTAATTTGTTTTTCTTAAATTCTCGTTGCTTGCTACTTCCCTTTCCGCCCTTCTCCCATTCTCTGGGACCGCATGGACAAGTTGCTTCTCGGTTCCTAGTCCTCTGAAGGTAACCATGCTGTACCTTACACACGCGGTCGTGAATATATAAGGCATATTTCAAGCGTCCACACAAATTATTCCAGTATCCTTTTTATTAGTCCCCCGCCGCCGCGTAGCGCGAAGCGGGGGACTATAGGATCCGCATCCGTCGTCTGTCCGTCCGCCGACACTTTTTTGTCGGTGCTATATCTCCGTAACCACTGCACCGATTCAATTGTTCTCTTTTACATGCAAAGACTATACAGTGGATCTGTGCAACGAGGGGTTATTTTGAGATTTTTGCAAAAATTGGGAAAATGGGAAAACTTTGAAAATTCAACACAATTGACATATTCAATGGGTGTTTGTCGGCGCCATATCCCCGTAACCACTGAAGCGATTCAATTGTTGTCTTGCACATATAAAGATTATATAGTGGATCTGTGCAACGAGGGGTTATTTTGAGATTTTCTGAAGAAAAAAAAAGGGGAAAGTGGAAAGACTGTTAAAATTTCCCGGTATTGATTTGCACAATGGCTGCCTGTCGGCGCCATGTTCAAGCTACTCAGTTGTTGATTGAAAGTCCTGTGATTGCACGCCTGCGGAGTACTTAGTCAGTTTTACTGACATACTTGTTTATTCTAGCCTCAAGAAGAGTTGAGCGGGGGTGGGGGGGGGGGGGTTGTTGCGTTTTGAAATTAGTGAGATGTAATTATGTGAAAGGCGAAACTGCTATTTATCAACATTTAAACATTTGTAAAAGACTAAATATGTTTCAATGTATTTTATAATATTTTTGTTTCCTTTTCCAGGGGTCTCAATAAACAAGGTTATCAGTGCCAAGGTACGTAAACCACACCGATGTAATCCCAATTATCGTCTTATGTAAGCGAGTGGTCTTACTTATGTAAGGGAGTATTTCGTCTTTTGCTAAAAAAAAGTAGTAATTAATCTCAGTTGTAATTATTTTCAAGATCTAATTTTAGAAATCAGTAAGTGAGATGCCGGATTTGAATAAAAAAACCTGGGGGGCATAGTCACATAATTTAAGTGTTCGCTTAACTGATTCCGTTAACTGCTCCGTTACCATCCACAACTGCTCCGTTACCATCCACAACTGCTCCGTTACCATCCACAACTGCTCCGTTACCATCCACAACGTAGAAATATAAATTAATGAATTTGGCCTGTTTTGCAAAATAAACCGTCTAGAAATTTTTTCCCGCAATTTTATCATATCTGTTGATATCCACTCCTGGCAGTACAGTTAAGTTTTTGTGAAGACGGCGGCAAATTTTTATTTATTTATTTATTGAGCCAGGGGTTTATGATGTTTTAGAATAAAGCAAAATACTTTCGACAGGCAGCAATAACGCAGAGGCCTCGTCCAGTGATAAGTTCTGCTTGTGTCTTTTGAGGCTACCCTCGGTGACGTCAGGTCGCAGTGGGAATGTTCGCTAATTGTATCTGAGTGAGAAGCACATCTCACCATCCCAAGCTTTGTCCTCAGAAGATCACCTGTGGGCTTCGGTCTGTGGATCGCTCTTATTTGTCAGATTAAGCAGGCAGCTTTATATATAACCCGCACAATTTTTTTTCATTAACCTGTTACGGCGGATGTTGACTCAGGTGGTGTTGACTAGTCGGGTTGGCTTCACAGCTTTTATTGGTCTTCGCCTACTGCTTTTTACCTGATTCTGACGTCATCGTTCGCATCCTGTTCTCGGAGAGCAGCTCTTTAATTTCTTGCCAAGTTAGCCGTGTCCGCTATTTTTTAAACATCCCAGTCTTTGGGGTATATCGAACAAAAAAATCTCTGGGGGTCGTCTCTTAAAACTGTCGCAGAAACTAGGAACCATACACAATAGGGTCATATCTTTAAATCTCGCTGAAACAGTGGAGCCGTCAAAGTATCATATTTGCAAAGATATTAGTCGGCAGTAATAACAATAATTATCCTAGCTTGTAGCTGCGATCGTGAACTAGTTCAACAATTACACTCACAGCGGCAGCCGCGTGCAGCACAGTAAAGCAACATTTCTCGTCATGCAAGTCACTATATCTGTGAGTGCCCAAGTTTCGAATATCCCTTATCTTAAGCAGATCTCAAACTGTTATCTTTAAGAAAGGTAGAAAGTGGAAATCGAAAGTAACCGGCTCAGCGGAAGTCATCGGAAGTTGACCCCAGTAGAACTTCTCCCTGGTACTAGCTTCAGTACAGTATATTCCGTTGGTTTCTGTTTTTCTCAGGTCTGACTTTTTTTTTATCCCGTCATATCCCTGCTTTCTCTCAAGAGTAGTTAAGACACAAAAGGGGTGATTGGGAGGAGGGGAAGGGAGTGGCATCACAATAGCACAAGCCAAAACTGTTCTTTTTTAGTTTTAATTAAATCAGTCTGCCTCCAGAATCTTGTGGTACAAATCAGAAGGCGAAAGGAAGTGTTAGTGTCTCGTCACAAAATTTTGTTTTCCATTTCTACTTCCTGTAGTCCCGTCAGTTTCTTGGAAAAAAATGAGATAAGACCGGCTGACATCATCACTAGAATCTTGATTCCTTTCTTCCTAATCAGAGGCTTTTTACACAGGAAGCATTCGTGTTCGCAATGATGTGTAGCAGAAAAAATCTAGTGTTAAGAGCAGTGCTGCCACGCAACTTATGGCGTGGTCTGACTGGGGACGAATTCAGTCTCGTCGCTTCCTGTGACGTTTGGCTGTGTGTTTGCGGCAGACGCATTACGTCACGTTAAGTACTGAAAACAAAGACAATGATTTAGTTTAAGGCAAATGTGTTGGAAATCAGTTAATTTGTGATATGTGATATATGATGATGTTTATTATTCAGTTAACACTTCATCCAGTTTCTTTTCATTTTTCACTTTCTTTTCAGTTCGTTTCCTGTAATTAAAGCATATTTTGAATTTTCAGCATCATGTTTATCAGGTTTTGTTTCTCTTTGTTTTTCCTATACAGAGTGTAACTGCACAGTTCACAAGCGTTGCCATGACAAAGTGATAGCAAAATGTCCTGGTAACGCCATGGACAGCATGGAAACCAAAGTAAGTCATTTAAAGAAGATATAACAATAAAATAAACGTCAAATCATCTCTCTTCGTATGATGACTTTCCTTACAGCGTACCCGAAAGCAGTCGAAAGGCGAATTGGGAATCTGGCCGTAACACTCATAAATTCGTCCACACTGCCACAGGGGTTTTGCCTCAACGCTAAACCAATCGCGGGCCTGTTTCAGATGTGCCTCAGTGCTGGGCCAATCACGGACCTGTTACAGATGTGCCTCAACGCAAGGCCAATCAAGGGCCTGTTATAGAAGTGCCCCGACGCTAGGCTAATTAGGGGCCTGTTATAGAAGTGCCCCAACGATAGACCAATCGTGGGCCTGTTTCAGATGTGCCTCAGTGCTGGGCCAATCACGGACCTGTTACAGATGTGCCTCAACGCAAGGCCAATCAAGGGCCTGTTATAGAAGTGCCCCGACGCTAAGCCAATCAGAGGCCTGTTTTAGAAGTGCCTCAATGTTAAACCAATCGCGGGCCTGTTATAGGTGTGCCTCAGTGCTGGGCCAATCACGGACCTGTTACAGATGTGCCTCAAAGCTAGGCCAATCGCGAGCATGCTACAGAAGTACCTCAGCGCTAAGCCAATCACGGACCTGTTACAGATGTGCTTCAATGCTTACCCAGTCACGGGCCTTTTACAGATGTGTATGACATTGTTTGCGGAGGTGGCACTAGAAGTTACTCCGCACAGTTTTCGTAATTGTGAACCGACCATCCAACATCGAAGCCAAACTGTGACTTATACCTGTTCTGAATATGGCATCTTTGGCTGTGGAAAATTTTGTCTACCCGTTAAGTAGTCCTTTTACAAATGAAATTTTAACATTTAGCAGGTCGTGGATCATCGTTAGATTGCGTAGACAGACGTCAAATTTACGAAACGAATTTCACGCCAGACAGCTCGAACACATGTTAGTAGTCCCACCCCTGAATAAGACTGCTGTCATATCTTTGTGGATAATCAAAAATTCTAGTGTAAGCATTTTCCCTGCATAATATTAGCTGTTTCACTGCGCTCACGTGATGTAACATGAGACTTTTCATTTCATCGAGGGGCAGCTGAGCTGAGCTTGCCTGCCTAACGATCTGTCATTTTGACGGGCCCGTCTTACCATACAGCAGGGAGGGGGGAGGGGTGGTGGTATATCCAGGGTTCACGCCTTGAAAAATAATAGCAACATTGATTTGCACACAGGGAGGAAGTGATATGATGGGTCGACACTTGGGCATGAAATGGGCAAAAATAAGTACAAAGAAACACGAAACCAACCATGGTTTTTATTTCCGGCCGTCGCCTATTCCTTACTTAACTCTCATTTTATTAGTTACTGCTCCCTGGACAGCAAGTAGAATGCGAGCCTAGGACCCTCGCCGTTTGATAAACCATCATGCAGTGAAAAAGCAAAATAAAAAATGTTTATTTTGTTTGTCCCACATAAATGCTCAGTTTTTTTACATGCTCGTGCGGGGTTTTAAGTGTCAAGCCAAAATTTAGCATGGAGACCTTGACCTCTGTGCATGTTTTTTGCGCAGATTGCACGATTTCATATATGACCTAGATTATTTTACGCTTAATCGAGGCAAGTTAACGATCGTAATGAATTAGTGCGTCGAAGCTGAAATAAGCTGTACGAAACTGATGAGGCAAAAAGTGGCCATCGCGGAGCGGAGATGTCTGAAAAGTACGGCACGGGAAATAAACAAGGCCGTAGATGAAGAGGACGGGGGGGGGGGGGGGGTGGAGGGCTTGGAAAAAAATCAGGGCCAGAATTTTCAATCAGACCCTGTAACTAGTATATAGAGATGAATTTATGAAGACCTAGTGCTGAGAAGAAAAAAAAAAACGATGCTCTAATCCAACCATAGAAAGCCGATTCCAGCCACGAAGGCCGTATTCAATGGCGAGCTGATCAAAATTCCCGCACCATTTTTATGAAACTTTCTTTCATACCAGAGCGATCATAAGGTTGACAGCATGACGTCTGCTAACTGTAGAGAAGAAATGCGTAACCTTCGAAATAAGAAGCATCAACACCATCATCATCATCATCATCATCATCATCATCATCATCATCATCATCATCAATATCATCATCGTCATCATCAACAACAACAACATCTTTATCATCAACATCATCTTTATCATCCTTATCATCATCACCTTAATCATGAGTAACATCATCATCATCATCATCATCATCATTATCATCACCGTCATGTTCATTTATGGTGTAGACGCGCATTGTATATACAGTAAAATCTATGTTAGTGAACACATGCATATGTCTTAGGTTTTTAATTAGGAATCACGTTATCTACGTTAGTGAACACCTCCATAGGTGTCTTAGGTTTTAAAATGGGAATAATCTTGTTATCAAAATGTTCAGTACCCTCGCCCAAATTGTTTCCTCGCGGACGGCCGGAGGGTGCATAAGGGCAGTGTACACCCGTGAGTTACGGTGGCAGAACATGCGCGCGAACGACAGGAATTGATCAGACGGCATGAGCTGTAGCCATAAGCATCAGCTGGGCTAATAATTTAGGGGGAAAATATGAACATTAAGGAACCAGTTCTTAGTTTGCCGTTGGAGACAACGAAGTACCCGGATGAAAAAGTTGTCGGGTGCTACATCTCTGTGGCACGCCATATTCCTATACATCAAACCTTTGATTCCTGCAAAAGACCCAGAAAATGGCCGCAGGGATTTTCATTTATGGGCATAATAAAAAAAACAGGGGTCGAAAACATAATGGCGTGGAAATATTGATGTCTGCGGCGTAAATGCAGCCGTTGACAGCCGCTGTGAATACAGGGGCGGATTTATGTGGCTGAGCAAGGGTTATGTGCTAAAAATGATGCTAGCTGCTTTAATTTCTTGCTTTTACTGCAACTTCTCTTGTTCTCCGGAAATGTGAAAACTACACGGTTGTTCTCGAATCCAGAAGAAAGTAATAGTTGAGTTTTTACGCGCCGTACATTCTAAAGCTTCGAGTTTATAGTAGCGGCGTTCCAGAATGCTATTCTCAACTTGCGCTTTGATTTTCTTGGGAGTAAACTACCATCCTGGTCCAAAGTCTGTTTTATTGTAAGAACATCTTTTAATATTAAATGAATGAAGAAAAATGTGAAGATCTCCAGAAATAGTCATTATTTCAATTAGTGTTGGTATGAGGTTTGGTACTTGCTACTTTTAAAAATAATGCACGAGTCATTCATCGATACAAAGAATATTATATTGTAATAATGCTATAAATAACAAACTTTATGTATGTTTTCAGAAATTAACAGAACGATTTAATATAAATATTCCACACCGTTTCAAAGTCAATAACTACACTTCACCCACGTTCTGTGATCATTGTGGCAGTCTGCTGTGGGGCCTCTTTAGACAGGGTTTAAAATGCCAAGGTAATAGTTATCATTTCTTACCTTGCCCCCCCCCCCCATCATCCCTACCAATTTCCGGAAACACACGCAACTGCTCTTCGTTCCATGTCTTCGATCAGGAAAGGTATTTTGAGCAATGATTTTCACGTGTGGAGGCAGTGTAAAGCAGTGGCGAATGGCGTGATATGTGAAGTAGTGTGAGGTAGTTGTGAGTAGTATTAAGTAGTGCATGGTGATGACGGCAGAATCCGAGCGGCGCGTGGTATAAGAAAGCTACAGGCAGCTTTGACACAGCATGGGGAGTTAACGTAGGGGAAGATGTTTGACGTAATTCAAGTAGTAGAAAATAGTAGATTGGCGTAGGAGAAGGCGATGTTATAGAGTGGAAAATTGTGACAGGTAGTTCGACTTGGCAGAAGGTAGTGTTACGTAATGGAAAATTGTGTTAGGTAGTTTGACGTAACAGAATGTAAGGTTACGTAATGGAAAAGTGTCTTAAGTAGTTTGACGTTGCAGAAGAGAGTGTTGTGTAGTGAAAGAATACGTGCATGAATTGGTTCGCAGTAGAATTTGTCGGAAAGGGGAGGCATGGAGTAGGGGGTTCTAGCAGACCTAAGTGTAGATTTGGTTAGCAGCAGTTACAAATGATTTGAGAGAAGTGGGGTTGGTGATAGGTACGTTGAGTTGTGAGATTTTGTATCTAAATAGCCATTGCTCACCTGCGAAATTTTTTTGCCTCGTTAACACATTAAAAAATACTTGTTCAGAGGTAGGGAGGGAGGTGAGTGGGATATATGTTATTAAAGCAACACATATCGTAAACTGTCTTGTTTTTCTTTATATATCTTACGTCCCATGAAAAGCACTAGATTTTTCGTGTCTTTCTTAACTCTGGCATCGACTCGATGTGATGTAAGACTTTTTTGTTTTGCAGAGTGTGGGGTGAATTGTCACAAGAAGTGTGAAAAGAACATGCCAAATTTATGTGGTGTCAATCAAAAAATCCTGGCAGAGGCCATTCACAAAATAAAGAAAACGAATGTAAACACTAAACAAGGAAATAGAAACACAACAGCAGGAGAAGGAGGCGGGGGAGAAGACGTGAGAACCTATTATTTTTCGGGGGATGGGGGGGAGGGTGGGTGCGGGTATAAGTTGCTGAAGTGAAGTCATTGCAGTAATTAAGCACCAGTTTTATACAGAGATTCGAGGAAAAGGGATTAAACTCTAAATTCGGAAAAATTCAATCAAAATACAACGGCCCCAAAATAAACTGGCAACATTGTGAATCCAGTGGAATAGTAGAATTAAAATGTGAAAGTACAGTCAGTAAAATGCTCGAGCTCAGCTCCGGCTTAACCATATTGCTTTCGCTTTCGGTCTGTTCAAACACACAGGCTTCTCCGGCGGAGGGAGAAATGACGCAGTACGAACTCCTCATGCAGTACCAGTCGATTCGGCGAGAAGAAAAACAGCCCGCCAAAGATTTCATTGGCAGAAAATTCTCTTCCGCAGATTTCCACTTCCTCAAAGTCCTTGGCAAAGGCAGTTTGGAAAAGTAAGATTTTCGAACCTTCACTTCTACTCTGCTTAAGTTTACTTATATTTCTTCTTTTTTTTTTTTTTTTTGGTTCTCTTATTGGTACAAGTGAGGAGCTCACATGTGCGATGATTTTTCAGTTGCTACTACATAAAATTGATTTTGCCTCATACGTTAATATTAAAAAAGGCAGTGCAACTGTATAAATCTTGTTACAGCTGCTTTACATTGGATTTAGTGAGAGTTTTGCCGTTATTACACTGCTACAGGGCAGTTCGTGGAATTCGCTCTTAATTTACTTACTCCAAGTTTTGGGATATGAGGTAGTGAAAAAAATGTATCGAACCAGATTGTCATAGTGACCCCGCCCTCTCCCCCCCCCCCCCCCCCACCCCACCAAATTCTTACTTTCGTGTACTGCTATGTTATACGGTTCTTGTGCCCTTTGTCCTTGGATGCTTCTATTGAAGCGGAAAAGATAGCAACAGCAAGAGATCAAGATTTTCTAACGATCTTACAATAAATAAAGGCAAATAACCAAATATGGCTAGAAGCAAACAATGCGGATACACTCATCATGACAATTCCAACCAAAACTACATTTTGCAAGATAAGCATCAATATTTCTTTGTCCCCTGCGGAAGCCAAAACAGCACAGTGGCTGATAACAAATGTTCTTTTTTTTTCACCAGCTGTAAAATTGAAGAAACAGCAAATTTACCCCAGGGATGTAGACCAATAAAGACGGGTTGAATTTAAAATGACGCTATGCTAGTTTTTAAGACCGAAAAACAAACGCCTGGGCGTAGAAATGTCTCCGATGATTCCGGTAGATGGAGCAAAATACTTTCTCTCAAATACGACTTGAGTTAATGCGCCTAATGAAAAAGCAATGCGATACAGCGCTGGAAATTCAATACCTCTTGTCTCTTTATTTCTTTAGTTGAATTTGCTCGTTTGAAAAGGAGGCAAGGAAAAAAGTAAAGCTAATGGCATTTATCAAGTGCATCAAGCTTAAAAGAACAAAAAAATGAGTGTAATTAGCGATTGGCGGACATTTTGTGTTTTCCTGGTGGAAATCCCACCACAGTTGAAAAAGTATTTGTAGGTTGTTCACAAGACTAAAACACGTGAGTTGTAAAACGACATTTGCTTGTGTGGGGCTTGACCAAATTTGTCTTATAAATCAGGGACCGTGAAACACATTATGTACAGAGTTAAAACGTCAACCAACGAAAATGTGTTACTGTTTCATTTTGGGCGATGTTTTGCCAGTATGACTGTGCTGGCCTGTGAAATTTTACGGGGGCGGGGGCGGGGGGGGGGGGGGGGAGGCAGAGGATCTAAATACGGGCCGGACCGAGCCAGTAAAAAATAAGTATATTTAATAGAAAAAATATACATGAGTACACAATGTTATACATATTCGGTACTCAAGCTTGGAAAGGTTTCTTTTTCTGTCTGTCAGCCCAACTGTCTGTTCCTCACAATACTAATCGGAATGTTTTCATTATTGAAGTCAAGTATTCAAGTTCCACGGAACACGCCCCCACTTGCCAGCCGGTGCAGTAGGTCTGTACAAACAGTAAAGAAATGAAAATGATATTTAAATCTGCAGAAACACACCATAATATATACAAATAGTAGTTTGGGCTGAATGCAGTAAACCATTGGGTGCTGTTGAGTGCTGCGTCATTGGGTTTATTTTAATGCTTGTTCGCTCCTTGGTTTCTCTCTCTGCTTCTGGCTTTAATAATGCGTCTACGGTATAACGTGACATAAACAAAATAGAGCATTGTGTCTGAGTTATACTTCTGTACCAGAAAAAGGGGAACACCATACCGACCCCTTACCGACTAAGGGTCGTGAGATGCCCTTTTTCACACAGATGGAAACAGCTGACTTGTTGATGAAATAACTAATAACTCCCAACCCCCCCCCCCCCCCCCACCCCTCTAAAAAGTCTGTACATGGCTAACTGCTCACAAGTTTGTTTTTTTTTTTAGTAAGTAAACAGGCAGTTTGCGGTTAACACTTTTGACAGCCCATGTCGGTCCCAACAGCTCTATTTTACATTCCACTAAAATCCTCAAGCTCAAGTCTCCCACTGTAAGGTATTATCCGTGAAGTAATTACGCACAGAAGGGCTAGCCGGCAATTGGCGTTGTACGGTATAAGTACAGTCAACAGGTGACGTCGCGAGTTTTGAGAGGAGGTTAAAAATGGTGACGTGACGTGACGTGCTTTCAGGTGATGCTGGCAGAGCTGCGCGGCACTAACCAGTTCTATGCAATCAAGGCACTGAAGAAGGACGTGGTGCTGGAGGATGACGACGTGGAGTGCACCATGATAGAGCGGCGGGTGCTCGAACTCGGCTGCCAGCACCCTTACATGACGCACCTGCACAGTACATTCCAGTCTGAAGTACGTGCCCACCCCCCCCCCCCCTTACACGCACCTGTCTTGTTGTGGTGCTGCGTGCACGCGTGTCATGTGGTGACACGTCATCACACGTGTTCTACAGTGACGTGTACTCAGGCATTCTGTATTGACACGTGTACACGCGTTCTGTGACGACGCATGCTCACGTGCTTTGCAGTTTGACTGGCCCACGTGTTCCGTTGTGGTACGTGTGCACGTTTCTACAGTGATCGGGGATTGCCTCTGATTTAAAACAGCGGATATTGCAAATGGAAAGTACTTCGATACCGCTTTAGTTTCCTCAGTATTCACTACGTGGCCTGTAAATGTCAGCGTTACTGCTACTCCCAGTATTCATAGGAGTACTGATTAATGCTGAAGAGAATGCTTGAAGCACATGCACATTACTGACAATTTTTGTAACATACGTAAAAGTCAATGCGGCGAGCTGGAAGGTTCTGTAATAGGAGGTCTGAACAACGGATAGGAACGGGTAGCGTGTATTATTTACAACGCATATGCAGTACATGTGTCTGACATATGCATAGGGTTAAAAGTCAGCAGTAGGTAGTTGATTGAAGATTTGTGGTCTGGAATCGGATGTGGCATAGTCATCTCTTTACCATTGAATAGCATCAGAACACCCCCCCCCCCCCCAATTACCCGGTGGCCAAAAAGAAAAAAAGGGGGGTTGGCATTGGTGTGGTGTTGAGAAAATGACGTTGTCTGTGTAATATCCGTCAGTAGCGCTCATATAACTTTTAACAGAAAGCTGGAGGGTGGAGGAGGGTGCGGGGGGGGGGGACTAAAATGCCGAACTCAGCAGTAAACGGGTAAAAAGAAGAGAAATGAGAAATTTTGTAAAATATACAGACGAGAAAAGCTTGAGCGCTGAAGTCATTGCATAAATTATTTTTGCTTTCTGCTAAAGCTACTCTGTATGCTAATCTTGATTTGACATGCGATCTTAAACAAGATTTTTTTTACATGGCGATGTAGTGATTTGCTTGTGAACAAATAGTACGCTTCGTAAGAGTGGAATTTGTTGCCGTCAGAACAAATATAAATCTTACTTAAGTTTAAGAAACCATTGTAGCAATGTTGCACTAAACTTGCAGTAGCGCGTGGAGGTAGTAGCGGTGCAGAAGCCGTCACGTGACTTGTGACCTCCTCGTTATGTTTACCCATATGGTATTGTCTCTTGTTTTAACAGACAGAGAAGCGTTTGTAGAGCGGTGTGCTTGCCAGACGCATTTCCCTATCTGCTGATAGTGAAAGCTGGGCTTGAACTGCCCCGCAGGAATCGTTTATTGGCGGGAAGGGGTGGGGGTTGGTGAAGAGTGCGTTTTTAATTAACTGATGGCATTCATTCACGCTGTTTCCGGCCCACTTCTGTGGCAAGGCCACTGCGCAAATATGGTGTTTCCATGTTTCTGCCCAATACCTTATCATTCAGTGTCAAAAAAACCGTTTTCAGTTGTATTCTGGATGTTCAAGAAGAGGACTACTTTTGAGAGGGGTGGGGGGGGGGGGGAGGTTGGTGGGTTATGATAAAAAAAAAACCCGTTCTAACCGTCTTATAGATTTATCTCGGTGACAGCGCCTATGTCTGATGCTGGAAAAGTTGACACCAAATATGAGAAGTAATGTGCTGGAAAAGTTGACACCCAGTATGAGAAGTACTATGAGACACGGAGAGCCTATTGCTGATTCTAGGCTCGGCTCTCATAAATTCATGACGGTGCAAATTATGACAAGCCCCATTACGAGCGACATTTGATTTCCGGCCTTTTTCCTGTAAAACAACTGACAAAATCACCTGTCAAAGCCAACTTGACATTTCTTGTGCTATCCTTATATATCCCCTCCCCCCCCCCAAAAAAAAAGGAACCTGGCGAGACTTTCTAAATGGAGCTGCATTAATGTGTTTAGAAAGAAAGACCATTACTTAGAATGCGATGTAGCTTGACTTGTGTTTTATCAAATAGCAACAGAGTAATACAATTTGGAAGAGTTCTTCAATTTGGCCTTTTTCGAATACATGTTTGCTGGAGAACATAGAAAACGGCCTTGCCTTTACAGAATGTCATCGCTCGCTGAATTTACTCACTTAATTGGACCCTTTGAGCTTGTTTTGCCCACAAACTTGTTTTGTTTAGAGAGAACAAGATTTTACATTAAGGGGCTTCACGATAAGCCAAGTTGTTCTTTGGTACACACACTGTGTATGAACAGATGAAGTGCTAGGAATCAATCACCATTCCCCTTAAGAGAAATGTTACCAGTGCACCAAATTTGGTCATTATTTGCAGTGGTTGACTGCGATGATTTCATCGCAACCTGTCTTCCTCCTCATTACTTTTTTTTCTCCTTTTCTCATTTGCTCGGCCCACGCATGAGCAGTGTGGAAATCACGCGGAAGTTTTCTTTCAATAAACTGTTTATTAAAAACATCTGGCGTATTCGTTTGAAAAGCCTTCCTCTGTCTTATTTAGTTTCTTTGAACCTTTTTTATTGTAGGCACTTTTTTCGATTACACTATTTTATGTCATCAAAACGAAAGCGGATATTTTTGGGATAAAAAACTCCAGAGCTGCATGAATTTCCAAGTTTCCCAAAATAGTGGCTTCTCCAGAAAAC